>JADMNL010000029.1:26260000-27697500 GCA_016271365.2 Neoceratodus forsteri | reverse complement strand
TACTAGACACAGGAAAAAGAAATAATTATGGAGACTGTGACTGAGGGTGGGGATGTCACTAGGCACCAGGAAAAGATGGTATACATTATATGAATGGTGATTAGAGGGTGGGGGTACCACTAGACACCAGGAGATATGAAACAGTTATGAGGATGGCATTCGGATGGGTGAGGGGTACCACTAGACATTAGGAAAGATTATTTTCATATTGTGGCCAAATGAAAAAGCAGAATTGAGTCACAAAAAGAATTTCGAATATAAAAACAAAAAACACATTTCAGGCTCATTTCTCCGCCAGTTAAGTGCACAGTTCACCTAATGGAGTCCCAGTGAGCAAGACAGATGTCTTGCTGTCTCTGCAAGGTGTCATTTTTGTGGGGTTTGAAATTTTTGTTTTGGAAAAAAACAGACAAGATGGCAGCAGATGAAAAGAGTTTTCCCTCTTGAAAAAGATTGACCCCATACTAAAAGGATTCCTTTCTCATTTCATACAGCTATTTTGAAATGCTCACTGAGCATGCTCGGAAACCCGACATTTTAACATTTAATAACTCGGAACAGAATAATATTTTTTCACTAAACCAGCAAAAGCACATATGTGGGCCAGCCACTTTCTACCCTGAAAATATTAGACCAAAATTGCAAAACCATTTGGGTGCTAGGTAGTTTAAAAAAAAAAGCAACCCACCTGCCCCAAAATGCACTTTTGCACTATTCAGATTTGAGAATCTGCACAGCCACCTGGAAGAAACCTTGCCACCCAGAGATCCACCCACAAACATGTATGCAAAATTCCATGCAAATCCATTGAATGGTTGCAAAGTTATTAAAGTGCACAAACTGGGGTTTAACATTAAACAGCTTAGTCAATCCTAACTATAGTGTCATGACCATACCACTGTAATATATTATACTGTATGCTTTGGGGCTGGTCCTTACAAAAATGTACACAAATGTGTACAGTGAGTATGTAACAATAATGCCCGACAGGGTGAGCATTATTAGGAAACACTGGACTGCCCAGGGGCATAATGAGGCCTGATACCACAGGCGGAGGGCACCTAAGCCCCTGGAAGGTCCAGTATTTCCTAATAATGCCCACCCTGAGAGTATTATTATGCTTAGAAATGGTCCATCGAGAATGTTAGTCTGTGAAGAGGCACTTGACTGGCTTTTTTCTTTAGCTGGGCATCTATTGAGAAATAAATGCCCAGCTTGGAGCCTGTCTCAGCCAATCAGGTTTAAGAATTGATTATTGTCATTTTCTAAGCCTGCCTACACCCTTGACTGGTCATCATACTCGCAGTGGTTTTACATGCTGTGTGTGTGTGAGGTACTAAATGCTACTGTTATGTGACACCATACATTTCAAAGCAGTAGTGGAATGAAATTGGGTAAAACGTTGGCAAACAATTTGACCTGGTCTTTTTTCCTTTTTCACTAAAATAGATTCCAGGCATCTTTTAGCTTTATTTGATGGTAACGTTTCTACCTGAGTACTTTATGAATGTTTTAATTTAGTTTTTCTTCTCAAGAAAAGAAGATAGCCACTATGAAATGGACACAAGTCCCTTTACACGAGAAAGGGTCCTGAAGGAACTGGAAATAATAAGAGTTGATAAAGCAATGGGGCCAAGATGGGATTTTTCAGGGTCCTTAAAGAACTAAGAGAGGTGGTGGCTGAACCTCTGGCTATCCTGTTTAGCCAATCACTGGAAACAGGGAGGTACCCAAAGACTGGAGGACAGCAGATGTAGTCCCTTATACAAAAGTGGGAACAAAGAGGAAGCAGGGAACTCAGACCAGTCAGCCTCCACCTCGGTAGTGGGGAAGATCATGGAAGCACTACTGAAGGAGAGATTGGTGGAACATCTGGTTGTCAATGGACTGCAGGACCCAAGGCAGCATGGTTTCACCAGGGGAGGTCATGTCAGACCAACCTCATTGAATTTTTGACTGGGTGACTAGGGAGGTGGATCAGGGAGGGCAGTGGACATGGCCTATCTGGACTTCAGCAAGGCCGTTGACACTGTGCCACATAGAAGACTATTACACAAACTGGGGAATATGGGTGTGGGCAGGACAGTAGTGTGGTGGGTAGGTAACTGGCTGGGCGGCAGGACACAGAGGGTGGTGGTAAATGGCTGTCACTCCACAGAGGGAAGAGTGACCAGTGAGGTACCACAGGGATCAGTGCTGGGACGGTCCTATTCAACATCTTCATCAGTGACATTGCACAGGATCTAGAAGGCAGAATTTCACTGTTAGCTGATGACACAAAGCTCTGTAACAAGTAGACACACCAGAGGGTGTAGACAGAATGAGAAGGACCTGCAGAAACTTGAAGAATGGTCAAGGGTTTGGCAGTTGAAATTCAATGCAAAAAGTGCAAGATAATGCATATATGGGCACAAAAACCCTGGCACAATATATCAGTTGGGGGTGAGGATATGGCATGCACCAAGCAGGAAAGGGATCTTGGGGTTGTCATCTCTGATGACCTCAAGGTAGGGAAACAGTGTGACAAGGCATCAGGTAAAAGCAAATAGGATGCTGGGATGTATAGGCAGGGCATCACCAGCAGGAAAGGGAGGTCATAATTCCGCTATACAAGACACTAGTGAGGCCCCACCTGGAGTACAGTGTACAGTTCTGGAGACCATACCTACGTAAGGACATAGACAGGGTAGAGAAGGTTCAGAGGAGGGCAACAAAGATGGTGCATGGATTGCATCACAAGTCCTATGAAGACAGGTTGAAGGAACTGAACATGTACTCCTGGAGGAGAGGAGGAGAGAGGGGATATGATAGAGACATACAAGTATCTTACAGGGAGGAACAGGGTGCAGGAAAACACTATTTTTAAGCGAAAAAGATGTTTCAGGACTAGAGGGCATGGGATGAAGTTGGAGGAGGGACGATTCAGAGGAAACATGAGAAAGAATTTCTTCACAGAGAATGGTGGTGGACAAGTGGAACACCCTGCCAGAGGAAGTGGTGGGGCTGAAACAATCACGGGATTTAAGAATGCATGGGATAGACATAAAGGAATTCTAGAGGTCAGGGTAAGGGGAAATAGACTTCTAGGAAAACAAACTGAACTTACAAGCTCAAATGGGCAGACTGGGTGGGCCATAGCCTTATCTGCCGACACTGTCTATGTATCTATGTATCTACTACATCTGGCTTAGAAACAGCCCTGTACAGCCCCGTTGTTGCAGCGGTAGCACTGCTGTAGGCAATGCTGGCGATCTGGGTTCAGGAATGGCCTCGGTCGCCTGGGGCCTGCCGGGTCCTCCTCCATGGAGAGGGAGGTGCTGCGTCCCACTGAAGCATTGCCACCTGCAGATGCGCAGGTCATAGGGGATGTGGGACATAGGGAGGGAGGGATGCATTACGCTGCGTGTCGCATGAGCATGCATCGGGGATAGTGTCCTGATGCCAGCGTCCCTCACGGGGAGGGCTACACAGCACAAGAAGAGAGTAAATAAAGGCAGAAACATCCTGTCTGACAGGATTACCACCGACACTCTGCAGGCCCTGCACGGTACCCAGGCACCTCCGGGAATCTGGATCAGTTGATCGGCAGGTCAAGGGACTCCCTTCCACCGTGCCATAGAGGGCAAGCTGTGGGACTCGGGAGAGGTAAGCCCAGAGAGAAACCAGGTGACAGGGCTGGGAGGGTGGGACTATCAGAAATGCACACTAGGATAACTAAACATCCTATGGTAATGGCAATGAAAAACAGGAACAGAAGTAGAACCAATATCTAACAAGCATTTGTTAATGCTGAATGTTTGCTTGCTGGTATTAGCATTGGAAATGCAGGAGTTAGACAGATGCAGAGTAGGAATGGCAGTGAAGTACTGAACTTCATGCCAACCCCACCTCCAACCTGCAGACAAGGACAGGCATTGGGGTATGCATTTGGGTTGTCACCCATAATGTTCATGCCATTTCACCTCACCCTGTCCTGCAGAAGTGTTGAGGTGTGCCTTGGGGTGTTCAGCTTTACAGTCTCCCACTCCATAAGGACATATGCTGAAATGGGTGCAATATAGGAAAATGGGATAAACTCTGGGGCTGAAGAGTCCAAGGCACACCTCGATGCCTGTGACTCACTGCAGGGTGGGGGAGTGTAATGGCATGACCATTACAGTCGGCAATCAAGGCACACCCTGATGCCTGTCAGCCTGTACAGGGTGGGACGTTATGGTTAGAAACCATAACGCCCTGGCATTTGTTGGTATTTGCAGTACAAATTTTCAACATGGCCTTTTGTAACCCCCATCTCATGAAAGCATTTGGGACCTCTTCTCATGAACAGTGGCACTGTGATTTTGTGAATGTGTCTTGAACTTTGAGTTCCCACAGTGGCGTGCCATTGTGTGCCAGATGTCTGAAAGCACAGATGGGGCAGGATGTGAAGAATGATAGCTATACCATTCATAGGGAGGTGTGAAGAGATGGCAATGTTGGAAAATCTGTAGTGAAAATATAAAAAATGCTCGAACTTCCAAGACGCGTGTGAAACTGTGCAACCCATGCATGTAACACAGTCATTTAGTGGAATTATTTCACCAAATGTTCAACATAGGCATTTTGTGACCTCTGCTCATGAACACTGTCACTATGATGTTCCTAATCTGTCCTGAATATTGATTTCCACAGCGACACGATATTCTGCGCCAGATCTGTAAATGCATTTTTCGGCAAGGAAGTGAAAAATGACAGCTGTACTGTTCATAAGGAGGTTTGAAAAAATGCCAATGTTGAAAATGGGCAGAAATTACTACAGATTTGAAGTTACGGTGCGTGAAAACTTCTTTAGCATGCTTGTAACAGTGATTTTTATGCACATTTGTCGCCAAATTTTCAACATAGGCATTTTGACCTCTGCTCATGAACAGCGTCACTGTGATTTTACAAACGAATATACATACGAACATACAAATCTGCCAGCAGAACAGACCAATCGATCTATCTAAGTCTGCCCGACTGTACAGCCGCACCCTATATTGCAGGTGCCCCAGCCTCCTTCCCCACTTATCCAAGCCCCTGCTCCCTAACTCTTCTTCTTGCTTCATCCCACTCCTTCTTAAAGCTATCAACTGTCCCACATGTTACCACCCCTCTGGCAGCCATTCCAACCAGACACCACCCTCTCAGTGAAGTAGTGCCTCCTTATTTCCCTCTTGAAATATCCCCCTTCCAACCTTAGTCCGTGCCCCTTGTCTCTTTCCACTCCTCAGTTTAAACACCCCTTGGTGCTAGGTTAATTTACTCCCTCAGGTATTTAAACAATTCAATCATATCCCCACATTCTTCCTCTCTTCCAGTGTGTATATGTTCAGCTCCTTCAGCCTAACTTCATATGCCTTTCCTTCCATCCATTTTAACATTTTGTTTCCTCCTTGCACCCTCCAGTAACTTTATATCTCCTCAGGTATGACCTCCAGTATTGCACACAGTACTCCAGGTGCAATCTGACCGATGATCTGTACAGCGGTAGGATCACATTCCTGTGCCTGGATGAGAACCCCCTTGCAATGCACCCCAGCATCCTATTTGCCTTTCCTGCTGCTCTCCTGCACTGGGCTGAGTTGTTCTTGCTCCCAGTTACCAACACCCCTAGGTCCCTTCCACCTCTGTGATCCCCCAACCTCACCCCCCAACCAATAGTCCTTCTTCTGGTTCTTAGCCCTGAAGTGCTTCACCTTACACTTCTTTGCATTGAATCTAGCTGCCACTCCACCGACCATGTCTCTAGTTTGGTTAGGTCCCCTGCAGGTTTTCCCATCCATCCTCTTTGTCCACCACTGCCCCAATTTGGTATCATCTGCGAACAGACTAACCCTGCTCCCCACTCCATGTCCTACATCAGAGATAAAGAGCCCAAATAGCACTGGGCCCAGCACTGACCCCTGTGGCACTCCGCTTGTCACTGCTCTGGATGCTGAGAGCTCCCCACCACCACTACCCTCTGCACCCTCCCTGTAACCAGTTCTCTATCCATTTAGTCAGCTTTTTTCCCACCCCACTGCCGTCAGCTTCCCCAGTCTCCCATGAGGCACTGTACCAATGGCCTTACTGAAGTCCAAGTACAGGACATGCACTGCATGGCCCTGTCCAACTGCCTTGTCACCCAGTCATAATACTCTATTAGGTTGGTTTGACAAGATCTCCCTGAGATAACCTGTGTTGCCATCCTCTTGGAGGCCATTACCTCTAGGAATGCCACCAGCCTCTCCTTCAGTATTACCCCATAAGCTGCCCCACCTATGGACAATGAGACTGACCGGCCTATAATTTCCTGGCTCCTTCCTAGGCCCACTCTTGTGTATGGGCACCACATGGGCCACCTCAGTCCTGGGGACACACCCCATTTCCAGGAGGTGTCAAACATATCTGCTAGCGGCTCAACCAAGAGCTCTGCCATCTCCCTCAGTACCCAATGTGGATACATCAGAGACCTGGTGCCTTGTCTCACCTAACTGCCCTCAGCCTCTAGCATCCTACTCCTGTGATCATTTTGTCTGTCACCTAATCCCCCCCTTTCCCCACCCCCAGTCCACTGCTGGTAGTGGACAATTCCTCTCCTTAGTAAAAACAGAGCAGAAGTACTCATTTAGAATTTCTGCTTGCTCCTCTGCCTTTTCCACCCAATCCCTCCCCACTTTATCCTCACAATATGTTCCTTGCACTTCCTCTTTTCCCTGACATACCTAAAAAAGTATTTTCCTCCCTTTATGCCCTGTGCTAACCTTAATTCCCCTGGAGACTTTAACTTTTTCACCCTCCTGGCACCTCCCTTGACCAGCTCCCGTAAGTCTCCTTATCCTCTCCCTTCCCTGTTCTCCTGTACTGCCGGTATGCAGTCCTCTTTGCCCTCACCCCTTGCAGCACTTCCTTGTTCAGCCAGCCTGGTTTCTTGGCTCTGCTCTTCTTACTCCTGGCCCTGGTGCAGGCTACTGTGGCCTCTGTTAGCCTAGTCTTTATGACTCCCCACTTTGTTCTGCATCCATCCCCAGCCTTATATCCTGGAATCTCCCTTGCAGTATTGCTCCCATCCTCCCAAAGTCCAACCTACTAAAGTCCACCACCTTAGTGCCCATGCCTCTTGTCTCCTGCCCAGTGCGAGAATGAGCCACACTGTTTGGTGGTCACTACCAGCTAGTGGATCCTCCACCCTTACCTCCCTCACCGCCTTCCCATTTGCCAGTACTAGGTCCAGAGTGCTACAAGCCTTGTAGGCCCACTTTCCAATTGTGTCAGAAGGCCGTCCACATGCATCAAGGAGCACCTGCTCCCTGTTACTGCAAGTGGCTGGGTGCTCCAGTCATCCCTGGTAGGTTAAAAACCCCACCATCATCACACTCCCTCTTACGCACCTCCTTATCTGCTCTGTGAGCTCCCCATCCAGTTTCCCGGACTGGGCTGGTATTCTGCACACCATTCCCAGCCTCAGCTTTCTGCCCTTGGAGTCCAGGAGCTGCACCCAAGCGCCTCCTCCTCTCTCTCCTCCTCCTCTTCTCCCTCATCCCTTATGCATTTGATCCTTCCCTACATAGAGTGCAACCCCCTTCCAACCCCCAGTTCCTCCTGTATATCCTGTATCCCGCATTGCCAAGTCGCAATCATGGTACTCAGGCCCAAGTCTCTGTCACTGCAGCAGTGTCCACCTCCCTCTGAAAGGAGCTCCTGAAGCTCTGCAGTTTTGTTCCCAGGCTTCTGCATTGAGAGAAACCACCTTCCACCTATAGCCATCCTTCTCCTCACTCTTCTCCTTGGCCTGTGTCCCTCGTCCCAGTAGTCTGCACCCTTTCTCCTCCTTATTCTTGCAGGGTGGTGGTGCCTTCTGTATTACACTCAGACCACTCTGCCCGCTCACTCCTGGGGTTACTATGCCTCTGCCTTTACCTATATCTAGGGTGTGAGCTCATTAGGCTCCCCTGTCCAGACCTTTCTACCAACCTCAGTCTTTGGCCACCACCCCACTAGTTTAAATCCACCTTAGTAGAGATATACCCTCTAATCCCACCTTTGATACTTCCCTCCCTGCTCAAGTGTAGCCTGTCCTTGCATAAAGTCACTATTCCCCAGACCCTACCCGAGTTAGTCACTAACCCATAATTTTGGTGTGGCACCAATCCCTCAGCCACTCGTTGAACTCCCTCAATCCTACCCTTCCTCCTTGTGCTTCCACATGGTACGGGAGTACTTTGAGAATGCCACTGATTCCCACCCCTCACACTGCCAACTTCTTGAGACTCCCCTCACTACATCCATGTCTCCCCTGCCAAGTCGTTTCTACCCATGCAACACTAAATGTGGTTTCTTCCTCCGCTGCACACATGAGCAGTGCCTGCCCTGCCCTCCTGCAGTCAAACCGGGATAGCTTCAACCCAAATACGGCCAGCCTTCCCTTCTGCCCCATCTCACCCCTTTCAGTATAGAATCCTCCAAGATGAGTACCCCATCCCTACCTCCTTTCCCTTCTAATCCCCTTCCACCACCCCAGTATTCGTTCTTCCCTGCCCCTTATCTCAGCCAGCTGCACCCTCTGTGACTTCTGTATCTGCACCCCTACTTCTGGCTCACCCCTTTCTCTGCCTTATTCCTCCCATCCCCTTGAACCCCTTCCCAGCCTGACTACTTCCTACTGGGCTTCCCATGTCCGATCTCCCTCCTCCCTGCTGATTTCCAACCACTCTCCTATCCCGTTGTTGTCAATTTAGAGCCCCCATTCCCTTCTACCCCGATAGTGATGCCCTCCCATCCCTCCTTCCAGTAGCCTTCTCTCCTCCAGCCACCCACCTCATTCCTTCCTCACTAAGCCCCCTTCTACCCTTTCATCCTTGTTATCTCTTCCCCTACCTGTTGCCATCCCTCACATGCCCTGATTGTCCTCCTCCCAGTATGTTCCTGCTTCCCTCTCTCTTCCATAGCAGAGACTCAAATCTATTCCCAGTCGATACCCCTCCTACATCTCTTCCCATATCAGTTCCCCCTCCTACTTGTTCCTCCGTGCCCCCCCATGTCCCACCCTGGTCCCTCACCCGTAGCCATCTGGTCTCTGCCTGGTACTGCTCGTGGTCTCTTCCTCCCCATCAGGAGGCCACCCTCCCTTCTCCTCTTTTTTCTGCTAGTGCCTCTGATACTGAGGTCAGTTTCAGTTCCTAGTTGTTCTTCCCCGTCCCCCTTGCCATCCCCTATTCCCCCACCCAGCCAGGATGCTACCATACTCATCTGCCCTGCCACTTAGAAGTCTCCCTAGCCTCACAGTGCCTCCTCAAACTAGCCAGTTGCCTACAGACCATACACCCCCAATCCTCCAAGCACAGTCCAGGATCATGGCGGACCTACACTGCACACCCCACCACCCTTCCAAAGATGCCCGTCCTATTGACATGTGGCACCTGCCTCATTTTGGCCCCCATCTTATGTTACGGGCTCTTACTCCCAGTTTGTGTACCCTACAACAACTGTTAGGCCCCTAGTTACTCAAATTCCTGTTTCCCACACTAGTCCCTATTGCTCCCTTGCCAACCAGGTTAATTCAGTCTCAAATCTCATCCATTAGATACTGTATTACTGTAGCAATCCTAAAGCCTCTTTGGCTGTTTTTCACCCTCAGCTACCATAGTTTCTGTTCTCAGCCCTCATATAGTTTCACTTAGCCCAGTTAGAAATCTATTGCACTCCAAGTATTACTCAGCTCAGTTAGAGAAATAAACAGAACAAATAAATATGTATTATTACAGCAATCCTAACAGTATAGCTCAGTACTTATCTTGGTTAGAGAAATAAACAGAACTAAATCTGTATTATCACAGCAATCCTAAAAGTATCTAGTCATTGCTTTGTCCCCACCCCAGAGACCCTGCTGTAATATAGGACCACACAGGACCTAGGCGGGAGGGTAGGCAACTCTAAAGTCCCGACAGAGCTCTGTTGTGCTCGCTCACCCCCACTCACTCATTCTGTTTCTCCCAGTGTTGCAGACTGCCCTTTTGTACTGGGCTCCTGCCTGTGTGGTGCTTTTTCTGCCCACAAAGAAATCTGCAACAGTTCCGACAGAGCTCCGTTGAGTTCGCTCACTCCCCTTCTGTCACTCGCTCATTCCGCTTTCTCCCAGCGCTGCAGACTGCCCTTGGTACTGGTCTCCTGCCTCCATTGGTGCCTTTTCTGCCCACAAAGAAATCGCAGCAGTCCCAACAGAGCTCCGTTGAGTTTGCCTCCCTCTCTCTCTTTCTCGTTAGATTCGGTTTCTCCCCAGCGCTGCAGGCTGCCCTTTTGTACTGGGCTCCTGCCACCATTGGTGCCTTCTGCCCACAAAGAAATTACATAACAATTCTGACAGAGCTCCGTTGAGCCCCAACTCACTCATTCCGTTTCTCCGGCGCTGCAGGCTGCCCATTTGTACTGGGCTCCTGCCTGTCTTAGTGCCTTCTTCTTCTGCCCACAAAGAAATCCACAGCAGTCCTGATAGAGCTCCGTTGAGCTTGCTCACTCCCTCTCTCACTTCGCTCGTTCTTAATTTGCCACAAACACTCATTTGCCACAACGACCTCGCTATTCTGCCGGAGACGCCAAACACATTTTGGCCAGGATGTGAAAAATGACAGCTGTACTGTTCATAAGGAGGTGTGAAAAATGGCAGTGTTGAAAATCTGGCATGAAAATATTACAATTTGCGGTTACATGGGTGTGTGTGGAACTCATGCAATGCACACTTGTAACACAGTCATTTTATAGATTCGTCACAAATTTTCAACATAGGCATTTTAGGACCTCTGTTCATGAACAGTGTCACTGTCATTTTCTTAATCTGTCCGAACACTGATTTCCCAAAGTGACGGCACTATTTTTGCTGTAAGTGCTTAAAACACAGTTCGTGAGGATGTTAAATGAAAGCTGTACTATTGATATGAGGTGTGGGAAATGGCAATGTTGAAAATCTGGAGTGAAAATATTACAAATTGGTAAGTTATGAGCGTGTTGAAACTGCATAATGCATGCTGGTAAAACAATCATGTTTTGGATGTTTTTCACCAAACTTGCATTATAGACTTTTGAGAGCCCACCTATTGAACATTGGCACTGTCATTTTGTTGATTAGTCCCAAAATTTGATTCCACGCAGTGACCGCAAAATCACCTTTTGGGACCGAATAACACGATGACAGTGACTGAATTCATGAGGAGGGGTTTCATTAACCCCATGTTGAAAATTTGGTGCCAAAATTCCCAAAATGCTCGAGATATGCACCAAAGTTCAAAAAGCTATTTATACTATTATACAGCTAACCGGCATTTCTTCAAGTTTGCGGTCAGCTTTGAAGAGTGCAGACGTGTTCCTGGTCCATGGAAGATCGTCGCACCAGGCTCTGGAGGCAAGTATGGGCTGGGGGCTGTTAGGAGGTAGATATGCAGAGGATGGGCGCGGGTTGGAGGAGGGGCACCAGAACACTTCGAGGACCATTTTCCTGTTTTACAAGAAAAAAATCAAAGAGACAATGTGGGTTGGTTTTCTTTTTCGCAGGTGTTGTTTGGTGCACTGGGGTGGCCTCCCAGTGTGCCACCTGCATTTGTGGGAGGGGTCTGGTTGATGAGGATTGGGCCTCTGTCAGCACAGGAATGAGTGGGGGGCGGCATGATGCTGAGGGATTGGGCACCCTCAGCACACAGCAGAAATCGGGTGGATATTATGCCGACGGGAGTGGGCTCCCGTCAGCAACTGGAACCGGAAGGGGACTGACACCAATGGGATTGGGCCTGTCGCAAAAGAAACATGGGTGCATGATGCCGAGAGGGACTGGGCACCCGGCACACAACTGAAATGGGGCATTATGCTGATGGGGAGTGGACTCCCCATCCGACAGATGAACTGGGTCAAGGGCATGCTGACAGGGGATTGGGCACCCATCAGCTTTCTATGCACCTCTGAGGTGGCCTACAGCCACCAGGGTCCTGGTAATGTTACACCAGGCAGGTACCGTCCTGCAATGACGGGTCGGCTCCCTCATTGTAGCGGAATGGCTGACGGCCTGCAATGACAAGCCCCTGATTGCAGTGGCAAATTAGTTACAACTTGGTGGCACTCTGCAGAACCAGTGCCATCAGGACACTGGCCCTGCATTGGCCGAGCACTGCCAAGCCCAACATTGCAGTGCCAGCATTGGCCACCACAGTGCCGCACCTCCACAATCTGCTTCTCTCCTGAGCTGCCACATAATGTTTCTTGCACAAGCAAACATAAAAATCAGTTTCTAGGGGAAAATGAGTTACAGGTCCAGTGGAGATCTCCTTTAAAAGGGTTGTCATCTCTGAGAAAAAATAATTTGTATACTGGGAGAACGGAGCAGTTCCAGCGCTTTCCAGTGTTTACATGCTCTAGAATGCTGCAGCTGTCTGGATGGTGAGACAACCATGAAGGCACATTGATATTTCATTATCTGGCAGGCATAGCCCATGTTCCTGTTTATTTTACAGCAGGGCAGTTGCTGCATGTCCCACAGAGGCATGTTGCCTTATAACATAAAGCTGTTCCATGAAAGGTCTCTTGACAGAGGGTGCAGTTCAAGCTGATGGGGTCACACTTCATTGCCCTCACATTCACACACAGCATGATCCCCAAAACAGATAATTACTGTCGCCTTTTTCCAGAGTGTGCTCCTGTACTGTACAACGTCCCATTAACATTTTGCCATCTCAGCAACGAAGGTCTGACAGGATAATGGAGAAATTGATGGAAAGGACAGAGGATTGTAGTCTTGTGGGAGGCGGAAGAGCAGGCTACGACTACTAACTTTTTGTTATCATCGGAGAATGAAATAAAACAGAATCCAAATAATCCAAATCAGGAAGATGCTCTGGGATGTAGTGCGATTTGCAGGAGAATCAAACAGCAAACAGGAAAGCACAACACTCACTCTTGTATGGAAATGAAGCAAGCTTCCACCAAATGCGGGAAAAGTGCTGCTTACTTGATCTAGTAATCAAGGATGTTGCAGACAGTGATGTCCCCAGCACAAACACCAATGTTTCAACAAAAACTGAATGCATTGTCAAGACTGTTGTTTGCTAAGGGGTAAAATGAGGAAGCGAGAAGCCAGCCAATTAGACAGATGCTCTTCTGTGTGCTTCAAGGAGTGTGCCTGAATTTTGTTCTCGGGTATTGAAATTTTGGATTTTTTTAATCAGTACTTTCTTGTGGTACTTGGTATAAGTGTATGTTTAAATATTCAGAGAAGTAGACATATATTGCTTAACAGTGGTATTTTAGTGGTCAAGAAGAATATTCTGCAGCATTGGAAGATGCAAATCCATCAAGCTATGTAGAATGGATATAAGCCTAATGCTAGATCACAGCAGGATAGATAAAGCCTTATACAGTATACAAAAGGCCCATGGCACATACGAGAAATGTGGTCGCCATTTTTGTTACTCATAGATTCTTGAATTCTAATGCTTGGCAATGATGAGTTGTGACTTCAGGAGTATGTACTGTGATTGAAGCACTCACGCTCTGAGCCAAGCAAAAAAAAAAAAAAATCAGTCTTTCTTGCACCTTTGTCACTTGGTCTAGAGTTAGCCCCCTCACACCACTGGCCCATCTGGTGGCCTTACTAGTTGCCACCCGAGGGTGGCCTACCCGCTAGGGGTTGTGCGGGGCCTATGGGAGAAGTTGAGTGGACAGGGCTTTTCTCCATATTTCTCTCCAAATGTCAGCATGCATTGACGTGGTGCATCTGCGGACATCCACCCATGTCAGTCTGCTCTTGCTGTCACTGACACCCAGCCTCTACCATAGGAGGAGTCATGTATCAGAAACAAGTACCCCCCTTCCCCAAGGGAGGAGGGAACAGTTTTTAGGATGCTCAGGCCTCCTTCAGCCAACCAATATCCAGTGGCCTAAGTCTGTTCCCGAATCAGGTCACTGGTGTGGCAGCAGGTAATGTACGCATCTCAACCCTGGATGTCACTGGGCCAGCATTAAATTTCAGATTTTAACCTACCAAGCTTGCTAATTTGATAGAGGTCCATCATCTTTACTATTGTGCAAAGGGGAACCAAACTCCTCTGAAGTTATTGTATTGCCACTGCTTCGTTCCATACCCAATGGGGCTTCTGTATATTCTGCGAGATGAATACTGATAACAGAACATTATATTAGAAAAGACCTGAAGGGTCAGCTTGACAGCGCAGCATTAGTATTGCTGTTGGTTCCTCAAATACTGCTTCTGCTCCATCCTCTACTGGAAATCGTGGTTGCTTTTGTGACATCACAATCTGTTGCCAGGGAAATGACTGTGCTGTCACAAGCAGAAGATTACAACTTCAGGTAGAGAAAAGGTAGCTATGGCAGATGAAGTCAAAGGGTAAAGATTCTGTTAACTTGCAGTTACCCGTGATAAGAAGGAACAATCAGAGAAATATGGATTGTAAATCACTAATGTGATTTCAGCCAATAAGGGTGCAAGCCACGGTGCCTCTTATCCTGTGTACAGTGTGCTGCCATGCAGGAGCATTAGGAGGAAACGCTCCACTTCAGTGTCAAGGGGTGGGGATGGCACAATAAAATAAAAAAAAAAAGACTCTAAACAATTATGAATCAGTCAAGCTAAATTTGGTGATTTATAACAAGTCCTCCGTAAGGTGTCTCTTATGGTATAAGAGGCTCCTCTTTTGAGGTTTGGGTAGACAGAATGACTACACCTCGCTTCACGAGTCCTTGTACCCAAACCTATTGCTCATAATCTCATATACTATATAAGACACCTTTGCGGAGGCCCTATTAACTTAGAATATAAACAGGTAGTGTCTAAACATTGTGTTTTCAAATGTTTTCTCCAAAGCGCCACCTGGTCTTTACAATTGTAGTATATAATGTGGGACTACACCTTTTTATGGGGCGCACGCACACACACACACACACACACACACACACACACACACACACACAGACAATGCGTGCGCAGACACACACACACAATGCGTGCGCAGACACACACACACACACACACACACAGACAATGCGTGCGCACACACACACACACACACACACACACACACACTTTCATCACGTGATTTATGATCTCCAGCCTTTACGGCCTTATTTTCATCTCTCGCCACTAGCTAGTTAATTATGCCAGCTGAAAGGCTTTGAACAGTTTTGGAAAAGTTGTGATGGTACTGCATAAGTGCCTCCCTTCACAGCAGGATGCTCATTCGAACCACATTTCAGCCAGTCAGAATTCAGTCGTACTTTAATTGAGTGTATTTCACTCGCGGTGAAATACCTCCTCTGTGCTGCTTTGTATTTGAGTCATTAGTTTTCTGAAAGACTGAGCTGTCAGCCTCAAGAATGAAGCTATGTTTCCTTTATATTGTAACTCGGCAGGAATCTGTGGTGGGCCACCAGCTTGAGAGTCAGCGCAGTCCAATGCACAAGCACAGTACTGTTCCCGAAGGCTTTAGCTGCAAAAAGCAAAGATTAATTTTATCTTTTCATGCACACACATATGCACTCTTCGTAGCGCTGGACAACAAAGCTCAGCCAAGTGATTTCAGTATGTGATTTGGCTGAATTCCATAGCATAGTCGTCTCAACTGCTGTGCCAGGCTGGGCTGGTTGTATCCTCTGTTTACGTTTCCTTTGCCAGGCGGGGCTAAACTGCATTCTTTATTTGGGTTGTTGCATCTTCTTTTAACAACTGCTTTGCCAGGCTGGGCTAAGTTGCTGCTGCTATTTACAACGCTAGGAAACCCATCCACTATATAGAGTTTGGGGATGACGGCTGAATCTTTGAAACCTGGACATCTGTACAACAGCAGTTTCTTTGTTAATTTACCATAAAGGACAAGATATTTAGCCTTGGAAAGAGCTGAAGATCTGCTTTCGCATCATTCGGTATTGCATTATGTTATATGGACATATGAGAATAGCCAGCAGCAAAAGGCCTTGCGATCTATGTAGTCTGCTGGAGTTTGTAGACCTCTCCAAATCTAAGTGATCTGCGCCCTCCAGCATTGCTTGAGAAGGTGTCATAAATCATCCACAATGTATTGTCATGATGCACGTGATGCAGTGTCATACATAACCAGCCGTGTGGTGTTACTATGCATAATGCAGTCATATTTACCTACAATGCATTATGTCACAGTGTATGATACCGTGTTGTACGTTACACACAATGCAGGATGCAGTGTTGTAAATTATCCACAATGTACTGTGTCAGAATGCATGATATTATGTTGTACATTACCCACAATGCATTTGTCACAATGCAGGATGCAGTGTTGTATGTTACTCACAATTCATTGTGTCACAATGCAGGTGCAGTGTGGTACATAACCCTCAATCCACTAGGTCACAATGCATGATACAGTGCTGTATATTATCCACAATGCATTATGTCACAATGCAGGATACAGTGTTGTACATTACACACAATGCACTGTGTCACAATGCAGGATGCAGTGTTTACATTAGTCACAATGCATTGTGTCACACTGCAGGATGCAGTGTTGTACATTACCCACAATGCAGGATGCAATGCTGTATATTACCCACAATGCACTATGTCACAATGCAGGATGCAGTGCTGTACATTACCCACAATGCATTGTAATCACACTGCAGAGATGCAATGTTATACATTACTGACAATGCAGTAAGTATGTCACCATGCATGATCTAATGCCATACATTATCCACAATGCATTATGACAATGATGACACAATACAAGATGCAGCATTGACACAAATGCATTATGTTACAATGCAGGATGTGGTGCCATACTTTACCCACAATGCATTATGTTACAATGCAGGGTACAGTTCATATATTTAACACAATGCATTCGTCATGAGGCAGGGGTGTAGTGCCACATTACGCACAATGCATTGTGCTGTGACATGATACAGTGTGGTGCATTACCCAAATGCCTTTTCCATAATGCAGCAGTTTCAGTGGTTCAACACGAGCACGCCCACCTCTGGGGCTGTAGACCGGATGGTTGAAAGTTCACTTCCACACTAGAAATATGAGCTGATATCCAGTACTGAGCTGCTGCTGCTGCTCTGTTGAGATGCTGTCATTCAGGTAAGATCTTAAACATTCACCTGGTCAGTAAAAGCAAACAAACTGAGATCCCTTCTGCCCATCTCAGGTGGATCACATGGCATTTGTTGTAAGAGTAGGGGCATTTTATTAAAAGAAATCAACAAATACAAAAGGAGAAATGAAACATTACCCCACACATTGCAGTCAAAACTAAATCAGTGCAGACAAATTATAAAAAAAAAATCAAACATAGTAATTACAGTCCTCTACTGCTGAAAGCATAGTAGTGAAGAAAAGACAGGAAAAGATAGAGAAAATAGTAATTAACTCACCTACAGTCTCCACTGCCAACTGAACCTCAGTGCAGCCAATCAAACCTTTCCGTGAAGTGCTAAACAGGTCTCTGGAAAATCCTATATTCATGTGCCCGTACGACAGCCGATTCATTTTGCATCTGATCTAATAATACATACATCCCATGAAGCAAGTTTTTCTGCAGAACATATTGACATCTAACCTATCAGACACGCTGTGTAATATAGGCAAACAGCAGAAACAACGTACTGTGTGTCCACTTATTCCAAGTGTTGCTAGTTTGACCCAGTATTAATACTGAGTAGTCAACAGTCTCTAACTCAGGAAAAGCACACCTGGTGGCAGCTAATAGGGGCCTCAATGGCATAATATAGGCATGGGTGAAAACAATAGGTGCGCTTAGGGTTTCAGTCACCTGCTGGCTCTCCACCCCAGACACCCTCTCCCTCCTTGCTTCCATGCATGCACCACCATAGTGTGTGCCACATTTTCTTAGAATTCTGCCATCCCCAAATTGTTTTGTGACAATGCCAGGGCTACCATGCTCAGGATAAAAACTGGATCTACGTAGAAAACAGTGACCAAAAACATGTTTGTATAACTGCTTCCCAGTAGATTCTCTTGTCAAGGAAGGTATTTGATGCCAGCATTTCATTTTCTGAAAGCAGGTGATATGTTTAGAAACAGAGAAAGACAGAATTTGTCAGCAGATAGGGACCGCTTGGTCCACCAAGTCTGCCCGTTTAAACCTGCCTACAGTATCCCCGCAGACCCTCACGTGATCTCAAGTTCTTCACCCATATTAAGTATCCATCCATATCCGGTATATTCTGTCTTTGGAAAGAAAGGGCCCTAATTGTGTGTAGTTCACCCTCGTTTCCAGACTCTAATTGGGGGGCACTGACTTCTGAAAGAGAGTGGCCTGGACCCAATTGGCCTCATGCTAGTGGATGAATAGTGAACATTATGACTAAAAAAAAAAAACACACACACACATAGAAAATGTCACAGGGTTGGTCATGCATACACCCTCACCCATGATTCCCTATAAGTGTGACCCCTTTAATGGGATTTGAGCTACTACCCACGATAATAAAAAAAATAATATAATGGTTTAGACTAGACCCAGCAGGAAGGGGGATTACAATTAAAACACAAAAGTATGGGAATCAGAAGCATTGTAACCATATGGACCTGTTTCAGTTTAGACATGAGCCATAGGCCCCATCTAGTATGAACATCTGTTTCACAGGGAGCACCACTTGTGCTTGACACAAAAATTCCCAGACATCCCACACTAGCTGACGGCACAATACGGCACTAGTATTGTGTCGGTATTGTGCTGTCCCAAAGACAGGTTGTTTCCATGGGGGTTATGCCCCCACTCCCTGCATTTAGTTATAATCAACGCCAGGTTGGAGTTGTTTCAGGAATGGGAGAACAGGAAAAGCCGCATCGGTGAAAATAGACTATTGCAGCGACTGTCGCTGTGTTTTGGGGTTTCGCTGTCGGGTGTCACGCTTAGAGTGGGCCACCATGTTTCTGTACATGCAGATGCAGTTATATGCTGCTTGATCCACAGCAGCAAACCACATATCCAGGACTTTTTTTGTGTTCCTCCGGATTGGCTCCCATTGGCCCTACCTCGCACTCAGCCCCGCCACCATCTCCTCGAGGCTTACTCCTTCCCGTGTTCCTCCCTGGCTTGCCCCCAGGGCAGGGCCTTTGGGGTGGGGGCACCCCTCCTGCAGACACTAAGCTTGGTTTCCAGGGAAGTGCCATGTTTGTATGTGTGTAGGACCGATGGTGCAAGGTGGTGGCATCTTGCGTGGCCCAGTGTTTTCCTTGTTTTGTCTCCTGGGAAGCATGGTGTGCGCTGACATGGAGGCTCATGCATCGACATCTACCACACCTCCTAACCTCCAAGATCAGGCTGCTACTCCCCTGCTTCCACCAGGGGCCAGTCGAGCACTGAGCTTTCCCTCCCTCCCCTCCTTCTCCATTATACCCCTACAGAAATAGGGGCATCAGAGTCACCAGGATCCACCATCATTCTGATGCTCTTAGTAAGATTTCGTTTACAGCATGAAACCTCCAAATGTATCTCAGAGTGTGTCAAGGCTCTAAGCCCAGAAGCCATGTTCTCAAGTAAACAGACATTAGATGACATCATCAGCATAAGCAGTTATTTTGAGTGGCAAGGCCCCTACCACCATCTGTATACCTCGGATATCAGGGTCTTGCTGTGCAGCCCTCAAATGTGGTCCAAAGCATATAAACACAGTACAGGACTCATGGGCACCCCAGTCTTGAGAGCACATTCTGACCTCTAAGCACCATGGAAAAAACTGTACCGGCACCATATAAGAACTTAAGCCAAAAACACATTTAGGGGAACACCATATTTAGTTAAGATAGCAAACACAAAATCCATGATTTACCCTGTCAAAGATGTATTACCTGCAGTGCTTTCTGCCTAAATCTTATGAAACGCTGTTGCCAGGGATCTGCAAGCTCTAGTTGAAATAATTCATAAAAATTTCCCAGGAATCCCATCACTTCCAGGAGCTTTATTATCGGTTAAATATTTAATAGCATCTACTACCCCTGTGTGGTAATATCCAGCATCAGTTTACTTATTTCGTTTTTGTTGACCGGTAATTACACTAAACAAATTCTGCCTGTTTTCAGGCACGCACGCGGGAGGAGGATACAGAAGAATGGCAACTGACCTTGAACCAGATTAAGCTGTTGGTGGTGTTTTAATGAATGGGGGAAATTTGGCCAGGGCACCAAGGAAATTCTCAACTCACCAGAGGGGGAGCTGCTGATCGTCGTAAGGAGGGGCTAGCTCAGTACCTGTTCAACTGGAGATGGAGGAGAACATGTGGTCGGTTGGGGAGCTGGTCTCCTCAACCCAGGAAACCCAGGAGACCGAAGACTTGGCACCTATGGCAGTTCTTGTTTCAATGGATCAAGAGCTGGTGACGGATTCTACAAGTACTACTCAAAGGTAATTCAGCAACGCACAGGAGCCACCAGCTGTGGCCCATGACATGCACTTCAAACATCAGCAGCAGACTTATGACGGAAACTGGAGATGAAAGAAACATTTTTCATGGAGGAGGCTTGACCTGACCAAGGCACTGCATGTTGAATCAGTGGGTGAAACTGAGGGCTAACTCAGCCTTGCCTCTGATGACTGAGCACCTACCTTTACATTTTGTCTAGATCCCAGTGGAGTACTCACTTCACAGCTAGGTTGCACTGGGAGAACAGTTTTTCAAGCGGACCAGACACTTCATACTATGGCTGACTATTTTTCCTTTGCGGCCAAACCGGACAACAGGATCAAAGCGGCACTGAAATGTTCAGAGCAGATGCCAAACTCTTGGGCTGATCAAATGGATACAGCAGATGCACAGTGGTCAGTGGATCATTCACTGAAAGCAGCTGGATGGGCACAGCTGCCAGACACTGGTAAATGGATCTCGGTTTTTCAGCTATAAAATCCCAGGGTAAGCATGATAACTCCTTTTAACTGCTGTTCCTGCACAAACTGTTGTTTCTGGCTCCTATGAGTAAATGAGTCTATTGCTAATATGGTACCCCAAATGTTGGCAGTTCGCAGCCAGAGGTTTCTGCTTCAACATCACTCTTACTTTACCCGAGGAACTTATTTTACACAAAATCCCGCTTTGGGGTTTACCACACTTTGGATGGCGCTAATACTACAGTCCTCCCAGCAGCTGCTCAGGGACTTGGAGAAGCTAATTAAAGTGACATTTCTTTACCTACTGAACCTATTCCTGATGCAGAGCAGTCTGAACAACAAGAGGGCACTCTGCCAGGTTCAGGCAACAGAAACAGACAGGGGCCCCAGATCAGTATGCATCTTTTTTCAGACTCCATTTACGCAGCCAAATGGCATAATGCTGTGAGGATCCTGTATAAGGGAGGACTGGGCACCTTTCCTGATTGAAAGTTTATTGCTAAAACTCAGCTTAAAGATAATCTGCATTTTTTTTCTCTGAAATATATGTTCTTATTCACGTCTTCAGGGAATTGTCCTTTGACGTGAGCTTTAAGCTCAACACTGGTTTAGAAAAGTTTTGGGAACATTACAATTCTGTTAAATTTTCTCCTCTATGGTCCACTTTTGAGGTAATTCCTTTAACTAAACCTGCCCATAAGGTAATCACTGTGTTATTTAGGAATGAAGGGGTGAGCGTCACTGATTTGTCTTACTGGCTGAAACAAAGGTGCACCATGGTTGGCCATCCGAAGCCATTTTCAACACACAAGATATCTGGACAGGGGTTGGCACATAAGAGTAATCTTATGGTCCTCGGACATGGGGTTACAACATTTACTCAATTCTTTCTTTTTGGTAGAGATCTGAGGTGTCCTGTTTTATGCCGGGCAGCGAGACCTGTTACAAGTGTGGCATACCTGGCCATATTAGTAGTGTATGTGATAGATTGAGATGCACTTTATGTAATACCTTGGGTCACACCAGTGGACAGTGTAGAAACCCAGTTACTTGTAATTTATGTGGGCTTCTAGGGCATTCTTACACCACCTGCCCCAAGGCTGCACATAGATGGAGCTCCTCAAGTGATTTTGAGGAAAAGGCTCATAATTGCTAGAGCACAATGAGCCCATGCCACTCCTGCTACCCCTGCTGCACGAGCGCACCAGCCCCCACGCCATCACATGGACAGCAGGACCTCACTGAAGAGGTGGTTCCTGGCGCCCTGCTACCCCGCCCCCTCCCGACGATAGTGACAGCAGTACGTATGAGGAAACTGTGACTGACATACTTCACCAGGATATACCTCTCCTGCTTACTGATTCACAAGCAATGCCCTCTCCCTGCCTCCATGGCAGCCTCGCACCTTACCAGATGGTGACACTAAAAAGCAACCTAGAGGACAACCCGCTTCCAAGGTCCCTAAAATTTCTACCACCCCCATATCAAACAAATTTCAGATTTTACATGACACTCCAGACACCTCTGACACGAGTCTGAAGGTTCAGAGGTGGATAAAGAACCAGCAGAGGACCACTCTGACATGGATTTTAGTGAACAGGATGAAGGCTTACCTCTCGGCCATTCAAAGCAAAAAGGGGGAGGAAGAAATCAGCAAAAGCAGTAAAGTCTACGAAGTGAAAACCACCATGAATATTCCTGTCCCTTACTATTTAGATGTCTGCACCTATTTTATGCTGCACGATTAACGTGAACAGCATTAAAAACAAGGCCAAACAATTATCAGTATATGCAAAATATTGTTGACTAACGCTGAGGTGATCTTGTTACAAGACACCAGATTACACACTATTTTGAACTTTCCATGCAACCAAATGGTGGCATAGGGGAGTATCTACTGGTCTTTAGGGCTGGAACCTTGTTCTGGGGTAGCCATTCTTTTAATACTCCTACTGTACAAGTACTGAAAGTCATCGATTTGGTCCTTGGGCGGTTTTGATTTGGGATGTTATTTTGAAAGGTATGTACTGTATTTCATTTATTAACACCTATGCGCCTCAATGGAAATCGGATAGAGTAGATCTTTTAAACAGATCCAACTCTACTCCACACCCTCATAACATACTTTGGGGTGAGACTTTAATTGTGGTTTATCTGGCAAAGACAGGGGTTGAGGTACTACCACCAGACGCTGTATAACGATATGTCATGTTTGAAACACGTTATCCAGACAGCTGGATTACAGGATGCTTATTTTAAACTCCCATCCGAGCTGATCCTACTTTTCACAAAGGTGTGCTGGCAACTAGGATTGATTTTCTTTTCACAAACAAGTCCTTACCTTTACAAAAGGCCTGGGTTACTATGGTAGAATATTCAGATCACTGTGAATTGCATTTGAGAATTGGATCACAAACCATTCACCCACAAGGCCCAGGCCTGTGGAAATTAAATTCTCTTTGCTTTTACATGCAGAAGTGATCCAACATATTAGATACTTCATCTTTAGTAGGAAATCTGTTTATGTGATGTACAATAAGCCTGTCCTGAGGTGGATGGATACAAAAGTTGACTTAACAAAGCTTTTAAAATCCATTGATAAAGCTTTCAAGAACAATGATTATTGTCAACACCTCAAACAGCATAAACAGCTACACTATCTCAAGTCATTGGCACTAGACACAATTTCACGAATCAAATAAAACAGTTAAAGAAACCAAGAAACTTTATCATAGTAAATAAATCGCATCCCTTAAGATGCAGCAAGAATTTGGCACACAAGGTAAATTTCCGACTATTTGTCCCTTCATGAGTTGTAAGGACTGAGTAAGCAAAAAGACCATTGAAAGCCTCAGAAAAATGGCTAATAGTATTGTAACAGAACCAGACGAAATTCTGCTGGAAGTTACTAATTATGTACTGAATGTATTTAAAGGAAAGCTGTCAAAATGTGGGCTCCAGTCCTGGACAGCTTACCCTCGTTAGGATTTTAACAGCAAAGAGTGGCATTTTTATCATGCCGTTACTTGCTGTATTTTAACTTTAAAACTCCAGAGCCAAGTATGGAAAGAGGCAGGGATGCTCCATTTGCTGAGAAAGAGGGTGTGGTGGCGCTCGTCGCTACGCTTCAATAGCTTTTGTATTGGGCGGCGATCAGTCGCCGCTGCTTCGGCAAAAAGGCTACCTCTTCCTTGCATTCTGGAGTTTTTAAGTTAAGATACAGCATGTGTGGCATGATAAAATGCCGCTTGCTGTTAAAATCTAAACTGAGGGTATGCTGTCCGGGGCGGAGCCCACGCGGACAGCTTTCCTTTAAAGAGGATTTACTAAATGTTCATAATTTTTCTCGGCTTTTCAACTCTTTGGACATTTCAGATTGCCCCTTTCTGTTCTTTGTAACCTGATTACGCCTATCATTAAGACAAAGTATCCTCTGCCATTACTTCACTTAGGGAGGGAAAGCCCTTAGGAGGATGGGTTGACCACTGAATTATACAAACTCAGATGGAAAGATGTTTCCTCGAAGTGGCAGTGGTTTTAATTTTATGTTAAAACACTCCAGTACACCCTTAGATTTGGCAGGTGGTATGTTAATTTTCCTGCACAAGAAAGGAGATAAACTCACCTTGAAAAACTGGAGACCTATTAGTTTGTTAAATGTAGACTTTAAATTTTTGATGAAAATTTTGAACAAACGCTTACTTACTACAGCTCCATATCTTATTTCTCCAGCACAGTCCTGTGCTATACCTGGTAGGTCCATTACTGATCAGCTGATCTTGCTAAGAGAATTATTTGAGAGGAAATTCACATTGGGAACTATTGGGTATGTTCTTTTCTTATTCCAACAAGGAGCTTTTGACTCTACTAATCATGTCTTTTTGTGGCATACCCTGAAGGTGTATGGGATTTCAGATTTATTTATTTCTTGGCTTGAACACTTTATAAAAGCGCTACTGTAACTCCCTATATTTATGGATATTGTGGGCCATTAATACCTCTTCAAAAGGAGTTTGACGGGTTGCCCTGTTAGCCCTCTCCTGTATATTTTTAGTCTTGACCCTTTACTAAGGATTCTGAGCAAAACTATTCCCCATCAGGAACTGTTCCTTCTGTGCTATGGCATATGCTGATGATGTCTGTGTTATGGCACCTTCTGTCAGTGCAGTGGAATGTGCTGTTCTGTTATGCCAGGATTTTGGAGGACTTTCAGGGGCCTCCTTAATGAGGACAAATGTATAGGGAGGAATTGGGAACACAAGTTTTACTCAGGCAAGAACTAGTGTGCATCAAAATAATGGATGCTTCATTAAAATAGGGATTGAGTATGGGTTGCTGCACAGACGTACACATAATTGGAACTTTTAAACTTACGAGGGGTAGGTAGATGGTACAGAACTAGAATAAATGGACTTTGAGCAAATCTAAGAGTGCACTTAATTAAAATGCTTTTATTACCTCTCTTTATATTGGTCAGTCATATATTCCTCTACCGAAATCTAGAGAATCTACTTTATTAAGTATTTTTTTCAAGTGGTTTGGGTAGCTGACTTAATCCTTTAAAAATAAATATTTTATATTTACCAGTGGATAAGGGTGGGCTGCACATGATAAATTTTGTGGTATTTTTAAAATATTTTTTTAAATCTCTTTACCCTCGTATTTCACTCCCCAAGCTCTGCTTCTTCAGGACTCCCAATGGAGTCTGCCCCACTCCAGCCACCTACCTGAGCCATCCGGATACCCCACAGAGCCGTAGCTATGCCTCAGGCAGGGACGAGGTGGGGCTTCTACATCCCAAACTTTTGCATTTCGATGGGGCTCCAGAACCAGCCAGGGCAGACAGGGCCATGAGGGGTCTGGTTTGGGAGTCAGTCTACCTCGGAGCCTGGAGAGTTTTTTCCTGGTGTTCTACTGGCCATTGTGAGTACCCCAATGTCAAGGCGTATAGAGCTGACATCCACCCCTTGCTTCCAGCCTCTGTGTATGTTGTGCCCCAGGCCTCTGCCTGGGTCAGACATGCGCCAAAACGCTGTCCACCTCTCCCTGAGAAGACGAGCTGTCCTTGAGATACTCAAGCCTTCTCCTCAGCTGGCCCTCCAGATCCTGTGGTATTTTTACACTGTCAATTTTTTTACTGTTACATCCACTGTTGAAAAACACTGGGAAAATCTGGTCAGATGTTTTCTTCCATTGCATTATGGTTTGGAACTGGTAACCCGGGATTCACAAGGTTGCTAAGGCCTTACGCCATTTCATACCTTAGAGAGATTTTTGTGAAACTGAAAGTTTGGGGTATCTCTAGTAATATAATTCAAACCAGTACTAAAAAACAGGTATATGCACAGATTATAGGTCAGCACTTTACTGAACCCATTACATTCCCAAAATGTCATCTTCACTTGGCATCTTTACAAGCTGTGCATAAAGAACCACATTACCCCAAAACTAAAGATTACATTGGCTTTGTTGCCACGAAAAACTGAACGTCAAGGATAACCAGAAACACAAACAGGTGAATGAATGGATCTTTTTTTTTTAACCACCAGGAGAAAGACACTAAGTTGAAAGCTTGTTTACAGGTGCGACTTGGGAGCACAAGGAAGTTAAGTGACTTGCTCAAGGTCACACAGTATGCAAGTGGGGCTGTGGATTCAAACCCAGGTCTCCAGGTTTGCAGTTCAGAGCCTTAAACTACTGCACTATACTGCCTCCTGCTCTAGGCCTGGGTGCTTCCAAGTTTTAGAAACCATGTGTCACTTATTTTTCACATGTTCTAACATCGCCTTTTGGACTAATGTGTCCTTTACTTGGGATGCTCCTATGCTTGCTACAGTCTCATATGACAACCTTATATAGGGTATATTCTCCTTCCTGGAGACAGTGGGATAAAAGCGCCTTTAATGTTATTTTCGCTGTTTTTAAATGGTTTCTTTTGAATAATAGAAGTCTCTTCACTTTACAACAAAAACAGATATCACATGTTGAATTGTTACAAAAATTACTACAGAACTTTTTATCTGAGTGTAAAATATATGGGGAAAGTGTTTGCAGCAAAATTGGAGAAACCTTCCATAGATTACGGATACTGATGTCCCAGTTACATGAACTGTACAGATCTTCAGGCTGTTCTGTATTGGCTTGACTTTTTCTTTCCATTTTTCTTTTTCTCTCAAATGATATTAATTCATTAATTAATCGGCAGCACTGGCTGCTAATTAGGTGGCGGATCACTTTTAAAGTTGGTTTACTGACTTATAAAGCCCTACATGGACTGGGCCCACTACTTGACAGAGCTTCTTGTGCCTTATCGCCCAATCGACAGTTGCGTTTGGCTGACGAGGGGTTGCTGGAGATTCCAAGGTGTTTTGAAATCTTCGGGATCTGCATTTATACATGGCCCGACCCTTTGAATTCCCTCTACCCTGTCAGCTTCGAGTGCACGGTTGTGGAGGGCTTAAACAGGTGCTGAAAACCTTTTATGGTGTCATGCTTTTGGTGGCACCAAATAATTTGATCCTTTGTTATTTATTCTATTATTATGTTCATTGTTTTTATCATGGTTGTTTTATCTTTTGTAAAGTGCCTTGATGGCCTGAAAGGCACTTTTACAAAATAAAATGTATTATTATTATAATTTGTGTTATTATGATTAATGTGTTGGACAGTCAGAATGTTTGAATATTTTCTTTTTGGTTTTGTATATGTTACCTCTCTTGTTTGGATTTTTTCTTGTTTGTATGATTATCACTAAATAAACAAATTTCCCTACTCTTTTCAGGAAGTGCCATGGGATCTTTAACATCCACCTGAGCTACCACCAGAACAGGTAGATGGGACCTCGGTTTAACATCTCATCCGAAGACTGCACCTCAGGAGTGCAGCACCCCTCATGCTGCACTGCAGTGTCAGTATTGGGATGTTAACCTAGTGCCTGGTGTGGGATAGAACCCATAGCCTTCTGATCTCCTGGTCTCAGAGGCGAGTGTGCTACCTGCTGAGCCACTGACACTATCTTTTATCTTTAATATGTTCCAAAAGATCATGAAGTTGAAGGAGTCTTAAAAAGAATGCCAGTATTCAATAGTAGCTCTGCTTCTCCTGAAAACAGCTGAAACAAACTGATCTAGCAGTTCTGAATATCAATAAGGAAGTGCACCCACCCCTGAATCATCAGCTAAATATGAGATGACTCTTTAGGGGCTTTACATGACCAGACCTGCTCCGTGCCAGCAGTGCAAATGTGTTACAGCGATGCAGATCCAGCGGTGTAAAGAGCTGCCAGAGCATTGCAAAGCTCCGTTGCAGCAACAGAGCGCCCCTGATTTGTTGGGAACACGGAGCGGAATGTACCAGTGCAGGCATTTTTTTACAAGCTGTAAAACTGCTGCCTCACCTGCACCAGTACCACTCCCATTCATAGACCCCTTTGCTGGAAATACCTCAAAACACAGGAAGACCATCAGGAATGCTGCACAACTGCAACGTGTAAAAGAAACAAGAGGCAGTGTGAGTAGAGCACAACAAGTCGATTCAAGATAGCATATGATCCATGAGAGCTGTAATGTAAAAGCACCTGTTCCTCAGAAGGATTAGTATGGGCCCTGTGCCCATGTGCCCCAGATTTCTGTTCTTGTGAAAGCAATGCCATTCTCCGATACTGGCATTTTCTCATTTCCTGTTCAACAACAGAGATCTGTGTGGAACAGTCATGAGTGGTTTCTGTTGCTAATCTTAGTAGCTTCTGTAATTGATGTCTCAAATTAATGTATTTGAAATACTCAATCCTCTTTTTTATGAGAAATAGATACACTGTGTCAGATTTCACAGCTTCCACCAGATATCAAGGTATTGAAAGGTCTACTGAGGTACCACGAGATACAAGTGGGTCTGTCATACTCTTTTGTGAGGTGTTATCGTCTAACGTAGAGCAAGTCAACCTCCAAAGGGGTGTTCAGCACTGGTTTGGGGAAGGGTCCAATTTTAGCCTGAATGCGTTATGGTCCAACAGTTCTACAGGCAGAGTCTGAAACTGTTCTGTTGGCAGCTGTGGGAGAGAAATAGAAACTCAATCCTGGAGGAAATGTTCCTTTAAAAGGGTCATCCTGAGCAAAATGGGAAGACTTAAAAGCATCTACCAGCAAAGCAGTGGAGACCATTTGCCTAAGACAGCTAGAATCACAATATATTTTCTTGTCACTACCCTTTTATGTTTGCCTTGTGTGCTTGTGTGCAGCAATAAACATCTTCCTATAATAGTGGCTTTGAGGGGCGGGATACTGTCCTCCAATGCAGAGCAGTGTTTAATGGGCAAGTCTGTAGCAGACCAATTATCAGCCAGTCTAAATCTAACAAAGTTTTAGCTTCGTGGGTGGAAACTGCGTCTACTTCAAAAGAAAAAGCCAGCCCAATCATGGGTTTGCCGTCTCATTTGATGTAGCTGCTCAGCACGTTGACCTCTTCTTATCAGACTGGCTTAGGTATTCCAGCATCCACAGACACCAGCTGTTAAAAGTAAAGTGTGTACGTGAGTCTTTTCTCTTGCTCTCTCTACTGTTGGCAGATGGTATTTACTCACTGGTGAAGGTGACTATCTCAGTGATCTTTATATTTTGCATGCCTCAGTAACATCCATGCTATATATTTATATTTCTAACAGCATTCATGCCCTTCAGGTCATAGCTTGTAGCATGCAATATGCCTTTATTTTATGGTTGCTGCAGTATAAACCAGAAAATACGTGTTTTAAGTTTCAAGCAGCCAGCCTTGTGTTTGCAATGATCTCATATCTCTGTGTCCCAGCTCTGACTGGTGCTGGAGTAAGTTAGTATTTGTTTGTTTTTTCACACTGGAGGTTTAAAGTGAACTGTTCATATGCATGTTTTTTCTTAAAACATATCATGTTGTTAGATTTTCTTTTGGGATAGTCACAAATCTTTTTTCAGTATCTCAGTAAGTACATCAGCTGGACCAACAGAAATGTCTGTGGGGCTAATGGATTTTCCAAGTCACTAACCCTGCTGGCTAGTGGCTGCAAAACTTAAAGAGTTAGTGGAGCCAAAGCAGACAAACAGGAAAATTATACAAATTTTAAGAAGTAGTCAGTTGTAATTTCATTTCTGAAGCATTTTCTTCTGCTCATTAGAAAGTCTTTTATGTGATAATATTGTGCTGGATGTGGAACAGCTCTTAGCCTGTCAGCTGACTTATCTATCTATATCACCCCCCATTCGTCATCAGCATGGTGATCTCACTGAAAGTGACATCACAAGTGAATAACCTGGCAGTCATTGAATGGCTGTTCCTAAGCAACAGTAATGTCACAGTCAGTGAGGTAACAATGCTGATGATGTAGTGGGGGGCAGTAGAGCTAGATATGTCGGCTGCTGGGCTCGAGCTGTTGTCCACAATCTACTAACATCAGGTAAACAATCTTCTAATTAAACAAAGGAAAAGGAAAAGTACTCCTATATAAAGATCCAGAAGCAAATGATGTGATACTATTAATGGACCAACATAGATGTAACAACAACAGTGCTCTGGCTTTCAGACCAACAAGTTCTTCATTAGAAGCATAACGCTTCTGATGAAGGACTTGTTGGTCTGAAAGCTAGAGCACTCTGTTCTTGTTGTAACATCAATGTTGGTCCATTGTGTGGTATCAAATCATTTGCTTCTGGATCTGTTCTTACAAGGATCAATACAGCAAATGCTAAATCTGGATCTCAGATATAAAAGGTAATGATTGGTTGCTTTTAAAATCTAATATTAGTTTTAGGCAGTACACTAGCTCTTTAATTTCAACCCCTGCATGGATCAGACTGAGATGGGATTTCTCTTTTTATTCTATTTATTCTCCCTAGTTGGCAGTTCTTGCCACCTGGTCCCTCAGATACATCAGCCCTCCACACCACTTGATGGGAGACTGCTGTAACCTGTACAGTGGGCCCTTCTGGGGATCATGACAGGTGGTAGAGAGAGTATACATGTGTATACAGAGAACAGTGTACTCCAAATCCCTGTCATGTTGGTTGTGTGTGCATTTCTGTGCCATCATCTTGGTGACCACATGTTGTGATGCAGGAATCAGTATGACAAGTTGATGTTTTGTTGTTACCTGTTGTCAACAGGGTGCATCAGATATGCACAATGATGTTCTGTGTTTGTTGGTTTTTCTTTGTGTGTACTTTAACAGCATATGTACTTGTTTTCCATTATCTCTTTTGTTTATATTGGGTCTCCTGCAATCATTATGCTATCATGGACACAGCACTGGAATGTTTATGCTGACGTAAGGTGAATGTTATATTGGCTGAATTTACATACAAGCACATGAAACTGCCAGCAGAAAAGGCAGAATGGTCTATCGAGTCTGCCTGAGTGTGCAGCCCAGTTACTCTTGAGCTGCCCCCCCTCAACTCCACTCAGAGTTATCGCCACCTCCCTAGTCCCCTCTCCTAGCCCCTTCCCAGTAGAGCTCCCTTCAGTCCTAATCCTCTTCATCACCCTATCCCACCCCTCTTGAAAATGGCCATCATCTTTGCTGCCACCACCTCCTCTGTAGCCAATTCCACTGCTTCACCACCTTTCAGTAAAAAGTGCCTCATTTCCTTCTTGAATTTACCCCCACCAATTTAAGGTTATGTCCCCTTGTTGTACCCTCCTTTCTTAAGTTAAAGATGCCCTCCATACCAACGCTGTTTATGCACTTAGGATACTTGAAGGTTTCAATCATATTCCCTCTCCCTTCTGTCCTCCAAAGTGTACATGTTCAGTTACCTTAGCCTCTCCTCATATGTTTGTTTATGTACAAATCACCCTGGGCCAAGGAAATAAATTTACCTATAGGCTATGTTAACTCCTCTAACCCTACATCTGTCTCTCTCTCTGCCTTATTTCCTCTTGGTCAAGCCCCTTGATGTTTGGTGTTATGTGGGATTTCAATATCAGTTGGTTAGGATCAGGAGCTGGTACCACTCACACCTCTGTATCTGAAACCCACCTGTCTCAATTAATTACTGAACCCACTGGGCTCAATATTAAACCTGGCAATCATTCCCTTTTAGGCTGGGTCCTACCAATAGCCGGCTGGGGAGAATAAATAGATTAAAATATCTGGCTGATCCATGCAGGGCTCAGATTAAGTTTTGTAGCTACTAGCTGGCAGGGTAGTGACTTGCAAAATCCACTAGTCCTACAGACTTTTCTACTGGCCCAGCTGGTCTACTTTTGAAATATTACCTTTTCCAGTACAAGCCCTCCTGGCTACTTAAAATATTTTGACTATCTCAAAGAAAATCTAACAGCATTTTGCTAGTGGACTGATGCCAGTTTCAACCCTGTCCATGAACATCTACATGTGGTCACACAGTTGACAGTACAGGAACAGATGCTAGGACCACCCTCCCAGTACATACATACATACACGCACACACACACACCATGGCAAACATCTGACATTGACAACTGCTTGTTTATCAGTAGTAATATAACTACAGTTGAAATCACCCCTAGAATTATCCCTTTGTCATGTATAAAAAGGTTGAGTTGCTTTGAACAACTCAAGTCTAGTAGTTTTAATCTGTGGATGGTAACATTAATTAGGCATAATTTGTACCCCACAGGAAATATCTAAACTAAGCACTCTCCCAGGGACTAAATCAACTAAGTGATGAACCACAACAAATAGTCTGAGAACAATATACTCACTCCAGTACACTTGTCTTCCCTAGGGACCAATATGAAGGACCACGCATCCACAACCTTTGTGCCCTATGTACCTCGCCAGCGTGTGTGTCTGTACCCAGCTAGAAAACAAGATGATACTTGAAATCATGTAATATGGAGACTGTGAACATTCTTTTTTGATATTATACATTCTGTTAACATTCAAGGAGGTGACATATCCTAACTTATAAAAGCAGGAAAAGCAAGAAATAGATAAATATCATTAATCCTGTTTCCCTCTCCCTCTTCCTAGCATGAGCCCAGGCCCTCCACATTACAGGAGGGATGAGGCTAAGAGGGGGGATTAAGAACCCATCCAACTCATCCTCACTGTCCTCGCCCCACCCCCTTCGTGAGTGACCAATAGCTCATATATGTTATTCTAACATCACTGAAGGGCTTGCCGACATTTTGACAGTGGTTGTCTAGCTTTCCTTTTTTTTCCCATATGTAATTTCTGGATTTTTGTGGGTTTTCTTCCAACCCCTACACCCACGTGTCCCCGACATAGCACGTGCATGTGGAGGCACACGTGCACATGCCATTCGGGATGCCACTCCCTTCCAGTCACGCTGACTGCCTGCACCAGCACCAAACCTCCATTCAGTAATGGTAGGGACTACAGGTGGGCGACCCACCCCTTACCCAGGAGAGAAGAACCAATGCTCAATCTTGCTCCTACCATCACCCCGATGCTGGCACCCTGGCGACCCAAGGTTGTTCCAAAACCAGGTCACGCCAGCGTAGCATGAGGTGTGGCGCCCAGCGCCTCACAACCCATAGCGCCACCGGCCAGGCAGCTTTCCTTTTTGGAGAGTGATTTTTAATACCTCCATCTCCAGAGTATTTTTTTTTTGAGGGCGGCTGCATCTCCTTGTCAACTTCTGTCTCTTCATTCTCCTGAACAGCCACTTCCACAGGAGCAGGTATCTGTGCCACTTCCATGTCAAAAGGAGCATATGCCGCAGTCACTGAGGTCCTCTCATCAGGCTTATTAGTATTCCCGGGGATTGCCAATGTCAAGGTCTCAACCTGCCCAGCAGTAGACAGGACTTCAGTATCTATCACCACAGTACTGGTGAACGTGGAGGGACAGAGTACTATACCACAGTACTAGTGAACATGGAGGGACAGAGTACTATGCCACAGTACTGGTGAACATGGAGGGACAGAGTACTATGCCACAGTACTGGTGAACATGGAGGGACAGAGTACTATACCACAGTACTGGTGAACATGGAGGGACAGAGTACTATACCACAGTACTGGTGAACATGGAGGGACAGAGTACTATACCACAGTACTGGTGAACATGGAGGGACAGTACTATACCACAGTACTGGTGAACATGGAGGGACAGAGTACTGTGCCACAGTACTGGTGAACATGGAGGGACAGGGTACTGTGCCACAGTACTAGTGAACATGGAGGGACAGAGTACTGTGCCACAGTACTGGTGAACATGGAGGGACACAGTACTATACCACAGTACTGGTGAACATGGAGGGACAGAATACTATACCACAGTACTGGTGAACATGGAGGGACAGAATACTATACCACAGTACTGGTGAACATGGAGGGACAGAGTACTATACACAGTACTGGTGAACATGGACGGACAGAGTACTATACCACAGTACTGGTGAACATGGAGGGACAGAGTACTATGCCACAGTACTGATGAACATAGAGGGACAGAGTACTGTACCACAGTACTGGTGAACATGGACGGACAGAGTAGTATACCACAGTACTGGTGAACATGGAGGGACAGAGTACTATACCACAGTACTGGTGAACATGGACGGACAGAGTACTATACCACAGTACTGGTGAACATGGAGGGACAGAGTACTATACCACAGTACTGGTGAACATGGAGGGACAGAGTACTATGCCACAGTACTGGTGAACATGGAGGGACAGAGTACTATACCACAGTACTGGTGAACATGGAGGGACAGAGTACTATACCACAGTACTGGTGAACATGGAGGACAGAGTACTATGCCACAGTACTGGTGAACATGGAGGGACAGAGTACTATACCACAGTACTGGTGAACATGGAGGGACAGAGTACTATGCCACATCATGTGTAAGCAATAAGATGTAACAGGGTGTGTTGAACAATATTACCGCGACCTACCCAGGGCGTGTAAGGCACGAGGCTCTGCCTAATGACTTCAGCCCCTAGAAGGCGGTAATATCTGTTCAACACACATACCCTGGAGTGTTTCATTGTGCTTATAAATGGTTCTCTTTTTTTTTTAAATATTTGTCACCTTAAAAATATTACTGAACTGAAAAACCTGAAATCATTATGTTAATTTGAGATAAAATAGTTCTTCCCTACTAGGTGGTGACATATTGTCTTCTGACACATTAACATTTGTACTGTTGTTGCTCCACCCCAAGCCCCACATTCTGATCAAGAGAACAAGTGTGGTTAGAAGAGGAAGTAACAGGTTCTCCCGACAGGTTGTGCTACTTTCATAATAAAAAAAAAAAAAAAAGGAATAAGGGACGCAGATTTGTTTTGTTGTTTTTAGTCAAATGTACTGGGACGGAAGCGTAGTTTACTATGAGACGGGCACCCTGCTCTGCTCTATTTCCAGTTTGTGTGGCAGCGAGTTTTAGTCTTGCGAACTAGAAGAATGCTTTATGCAGGATAAAATGCTGGCACGCTGCTGCTGTCCGTTTGACTTCTAGCTGAGACAAGGTTTGGGTGGGATTGTCAGCATGACATTCGCCTCCTGCCTATCGAGACTAAAACAATGGCGGCCTTCAAAAATTAACGCTCCACTGACACATCTTAACATTCCATTTCGGTGCATTGATTTATTTGCCTGCTCTTTTCTTTCCCTATGTCAATACCTATTTGACACTGCCTTTCTGGCCAATCACAAGCTTCTTTTACATGCCCATTTTATAAAAAAAACAGAAAATGTGACAGAGCAACCAGCAACCAACATATTTTCAAAGAATTTTCCTTTCTTTGTGTTAGCTTCAAGAGGCCACTTCCAGCTCTGCCCTGCTTTTGCTAGCTGCCCACTAGCTTTTTCAAGGGTCTTGGTGGTCTTGTGGTCAAATCATTTTACAAAATGTAGGGTCAGCGAAAGCCAAGTATACTGCAGCGTGTTCCCTTCACCTACAGACATTTCACCATGTGCTTCATACCTCCCTTTAAATATTTTGTATCATACCAGGCCCAGTGATGAAGAGCACTGAGGCACCTTTGCATGCTCTTCCTTTTCCTGACGCCAGTGACCCAGGTTTGGGGATGGACCTGGGTCATTGGGGGTCAGCAGGGGAGAGAGAGCATTGAGCATCCAAGGGACTGCTCTCCTCTCTCCTCCTGGGGAGGGGTGGCTGGTCAGCCCGGTCTCAGCTGCTCCCAGGTAGAGGCCATGGGGTAGAGCAGGTCTGGGAGGATCTGTGGGAACGTTGGATGTATGCATCCATAATAGAGCAATGGACCTAGAAAAGCAGAAAATGGTTTGTCTGACAGCTTCATTAAGCCTGACCAGCTAACTTCCACGCCCGCGCGTCACTTGGCATGTGATCTGGTTTGCCTCAGACTTACTGTACTGGGGGGGATAGCCCTTCCTCCTCTGCCCTGCCATGAGAGAGGAACATGTGTTGGGAATTCAGTGACTGGGCATGTACTGAGGGAGGAGGAGAGCCAGCTTGGGAGAGCTGGGGACTGGGTTGATGTACCTGTACCTCCCCGGACACAGGAGGTGAAAACACATACATGGCAAAAGACATATGGTGTATCATGATTAGGTTACAGCAAGACTCAACCTGCATACTCTTGATTCTCTGTTCTTGATACTCGATTTATGGCAGTTTCTGCTGTTATGAAGTTTTCAGATTTTCTTTAATAAAATGCCCCAGCACAGCCCCTTGCTGCAGTGGCAGCAATACTGATTCGATGAAGGCAGCCAGAGATCGGATGTGATCTCAGGTTGCAGGAGGTGGGCTGGGGAAGGAGAATTGAGCATCTCAGAGGACACTGTCCTCCTCTGGGGAGAGATGGATTCCTCCTTGCTGCAGCATTGCCACCTGGGCAACCCCAGCTGGTAGTGTGGCTGGAGGAGCACAGCAAGTGGAGGAGATGACTGCGGATGTCGATGTTCAAGCACGTTTGCATGCGCGTCAGCATGTCATGCAGCGCCATCCACCACTGTGCCTTGGGAGGAGGAGGAGGAGGGAGGAAGTAAGAAAATGGCCCTGGCACTGGGGGCTAAGCGCCCCAGTTAATCTGGCCTCCACCCTTGATTGGGCCTAAATGCACATATATTCAGGGAGCCCCTCCCTGACCTCACGGGGGTGTCCAAGGTCCGTGGGTGGTGTCCAAGGTCTGGGTGCCAGAGTGAAGAGGCAGAAAAGAATGAGAACAAATGCCTCACCTCTTCATTGATAAGTGCCATGGGATCTTTAACTTCCACCTGAACAGCGACCAGAGGTGGGTAGAAGAGGCCTTGGTTTAATGTCTCATACGAAGGATGGCACCTCAGCAGTGCAGCACCCTCCAATACTGTAGTACAGTGTGAGTTATGGCTATCACCCCAAGTTTCTGGTGTGGGGCTAGACCTCTGATCTTCCAGCTGCAGAAAAGAGCTTGCTAGCTACTGAGTCACTGACACTTAAGAGGCAGTCCAAGCATCCCCATAAACTTCAAACATCGAATGGGTTGCTTAGCCTTAATTAAAATGCGCGTGGCCTTTATGAAACTGAACACTTTCACATGGGCAGTCAGCTTTCTCCCTCTCCAGAACTTCAAAGGTAGTCTGGCTATCTATTGTATAAAGAGCTTTGTGTCTGTTGAAGTGAGCAGTCAGTGTTGCTAGACCTGGGGGACTGCAAATGTCACACATTTAAATGACACACACTTCTCTGCTTAAGTAGCTTCAGAGCTGTAGATACCGATATCGCCTTTTGGATTTGTAAGGTCACTGTGACATTTCCCTCATAAAATTCCTCCTCTGGCCCACTTTGCACATACTGAATATGCAGATTCGCTTCATATCAGGGGCACACAGCTGGAAGATGGGATGTGACAGATATGTTTAGCAGCCGACATGCTGAGAAAATCCGCTGGAAATTCTTATCAGGTTTGAATATGCAAGGAGTTCCTTTTATTTTTGTAATTTTCTTTTTACGTTGTTCCTGAGAGGAACCAAGTGACCCGCTAACACAAAGTGCGGCAACGATTCCCAGCATGGTAGGTCACCTCATGCACTCCGCTCACTGTGCCCAGCTGGGTGTAAGATTAGTTGCTTCAGCCTGCCTGTGTGAATCCTGACCTTCGGCGTGAGGTTGCACAGTTGCCTGGTCTTGGCAGTGCTGTTTGTGGGCTGTCTTCCTGGTGGTGAAGGGAGGGAGGAAACTGGAGCGTGAATGATTTGCTTTTCAAAAGAGCCTCAAATGCTGAAATGGCTCACTAACGATGCACTTAGGTGTGAGTAGGCGGAAAGAGTATACTCAAGCATTGATTCACAAATCAGCTGCATGCTTCATTAATCAAACACTGGATTTATAACTTCAGACGTTAAACCAGCTATATTTGTTATTTCTGTTTTATTTTAAGTAATAATTTATTTCTAGCACCAATATCACCATAACAATTTTTCTTTTCATTTGCTTTGATTCTTAAACATGCAACATGCAAGTCTGACTTTTTTTTCCAAAGTTCTTGCTTCCTTGCAGTGCCCACTATGAAAAAGATTAAGAATTTGGTGTGATGCCGGGCTAGTGACCACCAGAAACATGTTCTAGCACCATCAAAATACATCAACAGTATACATCCAATATGTACTGTCCAAAGGTACCTCGAGGAAGAGATTTTTAAATATTGCTAGTGGCAACCATCTTTAATGACTTGAGTCACTAATTACAAAAGAAGTTAAACCTATTTTTTAATGTCTGAGGAAATTAAAAGATACTAATTTTGAATCTTTGTAGGTCAGAAATATTTGCTAAAAAAAAATTAATGATGAAAATGTTGGCTGACTAACAAATACTGCTACTTTTAAAACCTCTGCATTTCTGAATCCTCAGCAGAAGACAGTCCCATATTTCAGCAAACAAGGGTTTTTGTTTCCAATGTTTAGGAAATGAGGATGTCAGTGCTGCTGCTTATGATGCTGTCAGTGCCAGAGACCTGGCGGGAGGAAGGAGGCTTGGGCATCTCAGGAGTCGCTCAGCCCTGGTATGGGTGCTGCCCATTGTCAGTTGCAGAAGCACCTCCTAGAGACTTATAGGGGCCAGGTACCACATGACATGGCAGCAGGAAGGCAGGACAAGCACTGTTTCACTGTGCATGTCTGTTGCATGTGCACTGGAGAAGCATTGCACTGTCGCCCAGGGGAGTGAGAGCAGGAGGCCCTGCTCCACTGATTGGGCTCACCACTGGATCTGGTCTCCAGAGGAGGCCTACTACCTCTTGATGGCCTCAGCATGGGGGAAGACAGGAAGCCATGGGAAACAGAGGTAAGTCCCACAGAAGGTGAGGATGGGGCTATGGAGTCAGACTGAAGGGGTTAGGTGCTGGGGAAGAGAAGAAAAGAAATAAGGCATGGCAAGGCGCAGGCCATGCCCTCAGGCACGAGTGTAAGGCATGAGTTGCAGCTGAGTGCCTTCAACCCTCCTAGAAATGATGTTAACTAGCATAACACAAGCTCTGGAGAGCCTTACTGGGATTATAAATGGATACTGTAAAATTTAAAAAGGGCTTTTTAGGTAGATTTTTCTTTAGATTTGTTTCAGACTATGATGTTATACTGAGACAACATCACAGCTGGAACTGCCTGTAGACCAGTCAGCTTTCAGAATTTCTCCCAGCCATTTTATAATTAGCAGTAATACACAACAAGGTGTGCACTGTCATGGGATATCGTCTCACTCGGTGCACTGAGAGGCAAGAGGCTATGGCCTGGCAGTTTATTCCAAGTGCCCCCTCCCCCACATTCAGTGAAGTTGTTCTTCCGTAGGTTTTCTGTGACAAATCCTCCTTGCAATGACATCATGGTACCCCTTTCTTTCATCCTTGTGCATCTAGAAGAGCTGTATCTGGTTGGGGTGGGGTGGTGGTACTGTCCATTTCAGATATCTGAAGACTATAATCACCCGATGTTTTTTTTTCCCTATGGAAAACAGATCTAGTTTTTCCAGTCAGCCCTCATAGTCCATGGCAACACTTTTTAAAGCAATGATATTCGTTAGTGACCTATAATTTTTTTCCTTCAGCGATAATGTTCATCTGGCAAAATATGAAGATTCACATTTTCTGTTCATTTTCTTTGATTCCTGAGATATGGGATTTTCATTCCTGAACTAAGATACAGGATTTTGAAGTTTTTGAAGTTCTACCCTGAGCCACACCGTCATGAAAAATTAAAGAGACCTACCAAAGTATTTAAATTGGCTTTGCACCATGTCGTGGTGCCTCACCTTACCAAAACCAAACTGGATAATATGTCCAAAATTTGTTTCCTAATTTAGTTGTGGAAGGGATCGGAATTTCTGCACAGCTGATTCCTTTCACTTCCCAGTTCTGGGAGCTGTTCATGTCCTACCCTCGTGCTCAGCAAGTTATGACGTGGTGGCAAGGGAAAGCTGGGACGCCTTTCATTATAGGCTATAGGGTATATTTTCAATCTTTTTATAAAGAATGGTCACTTGGTGATGAAATGGTAGTACTGGATCGACTAACAAGGCCCTTGTTAGTCGACCAATACCCAAGTTTCATTACTAAGTAACCATTTTAATATAAAAATTATCGAAAATATACCTCCATAGCCTATAATGGAGCATGTCCCTGCACTCTTCCTGGGAACACGCCATAACTTTGTTGAGCATGGGGGCAGGACATAAGCAGGGACCCTGGTTTTCTATTTTACCGTAACACCGGTAACAATCATGGAATCCTGCTTGGTTTATGGATTTTGAATTCTTGTACTGGTGCCTCACGGAAATTACATGTCACTGCACAGAATCTCTAAGATTTCAGCATCTTTTAATTTCTTTTTTTATTTTCTTTTCTATGTCCCTTCTCACAGTATCAGTCTCCACTTTCAGAGATCCCTAGGCTGGGTATCCCTAGCGTCACTCCCAGGTAATGCTCAGGAGCTCCTGTGGTCCTGCCCATTCCTGCCTGGATTGTACCCCCAGGTGGAAGGGAGGGGACCCCAGGTCACCCCTCCACACTCCCTTAGTGTGTGCCAGGCAGCTCAGTAGATCCCTCATGGAGCCTGGTTATGAAGTCTGGGGCACCTGGGTCCCTTCTGCCAGTGGCCAATGTGGGGTGATTGTTCCTAGTTTTCTGGTCTTTGTCCCAGAGGGCACTGGCACTAGAGGAGATCCAAGGAGGTAGGTCATTAGAGACATGCCACTGCTCCAGATCCTGGCTAGCGCCTCCCTCCTGATCACCTGCAGCACTATTGCATCACCACCCGTGGTCACACAGGTGGTGGTAAAGCAGCAGAACCTGCAGCCCACCCTCCCTGGAGGAGGAGGGCAGTCCCAGGTGCTCGATCCTACTCCCTGGCCAGACCTCCAGCAACTCAAGCTTGCTTCTGACCCTGGGTCGCTGGCATTGCAAGCAATAGTGCTACTGCAGCGTCAGCGGGCCAACCCAGATTTCAGCATCTTAAAATGAATGCTGCTGTGCTTTGCATTCTTTCTGCTTTGCCGCATATAGAGTCAGTAAAGAAATCACCTGACTGCTTTGTTGTAATCAGCTATTCAGTTTAACCACCCATGCCTAGTGGTTAGAGTAACAAACAGTGAATGAACTGGGTACAGCCAGCAGACCTGGGTTTGATTCCCACAACCTCTGCTTGCATACCGGCTGACTCCAAGCAAGTCACTTAACTCCCAGTGCTTCTAGGTCACTCCTGAAAACAGACAGTTCTGCCTAGTGGGCTTACCTGCTTTACAAAGAATATAAAAAATACCAATATATGTTTACTACATCACAGAATAGTAGTCAGGTACTATGTAATTTACCTGAGTTTTACTTGGGCTGCAGTGATTTTTTATAGGTAAAGATAAATGTTCAGATACATTTTATGTGTTTTTATAAGCTTGTTTTTAGATTTTAGCCAGGTTTTTATTGTATTCTTTGCATATAAACATCTAGGTTGTAGATTGATAAATGCAGGATCACTGTTACCAACTAGCTTATTCAAGTTTATAATCAGTAGGGCCATCCAAAATCCTCAGCTGTTTGAATGAAAACTAGTTTGAATGAAAGTATGTTCACAAAGAAGAAACTGCCTTACTACTTATGAAAAGACTTCACAGTCAGCGTCCATTTAGGGTGAATTGGTCTATTTGCACCTTTTCTCCCACCTGCTGTTTCAGTCTCTGTGACAACAAAAGTTTTCTGATAGACTGCTTCAACAAAAAGCAAATGTTAAATATTTAAGTGTACTTATGTTTGGCCACTGGATTTTGAAAGCACAGTTAATGACATACACAAGGTAGGACCCCAGGGGCTATATGATGCTGGTGGGCAGAGTGGTGCTCAATTCACATCTGAACAAAGACATGAAAACTGGGAGACACCCTTTTCATGGACACCAAGTAAAAAAAAGCATCCACATGTCTGGGAGATGCATAAATCCATTTAAACGTCCTCCACTAATTACTTATGGATTTTTAGGTGAAGACACTGTATTTCAAAGAAGCAAATCTAAACAATTTTTTTTGCTCCTCCTACCCCCTGGCCATTCACTCCTTCAGGCCTGTCAAGGACCACTACCACCGCTGCTGAGTCCCAACCACCATCCACTGCCCCTTACTGCTGTGCTACCAGGTAACCCAAAGTAACCCTTCATTGAGGGGCCCCTACCCCTGTGGGAGGCTACATGGGAGGAGAATTGCCCAAAGAGCTCTCCTGTGTATCCTGAGACATGGTAGGTCAGAACAGACACATGTCTGGGGCTTCTGGCTTATGGAGGGACTAACAGCTGTCCTTTGGTTGGTCAGCAGATGTTTTCCCATTTTCTTGGGAGTGTGACAGGCCACATGATGTCAAGGCACAAGCTAACGTCCATCACGCTCCCTCCTGCAGTGAGGGCTGACATGTTGTCATGCCTCTGGCCTCCATCAGGGGCCAGCAAATGCTGAGTTGTGAACCCACCCTCCCTCCCTGGAGAAGGAGAGTGGTCATTGGACACGCAAGTCTTCACCCACCAGCTGGCCTTCCAACACCTAAGTCTGTTCCCTAAACCTGGTCAGCGTGTCACAGGCAGAAATCCAATTCAGGCAATTAAATTATAGATAGAAAAACAAAGGTAGCCCACCTTAGTGGTGATGGTTCTGATTAATTCACATCTGAGTTCTACAAACAAAGAGACCAAGTCATTTGTAACTTGTGCTTGTCGGTGTGGGTGTTGAAGAAAGAGGATATAGTGCTGTCACTACTGCCATTACCCCCAGAGAGATGTGGACTGCATTGTTGCTACTGCCATTACACCAAAGGGGTGGGGCTGTAGTGCTTGTGCCATCACCACTGATGGATGGGGAATGTAGTACTGCTGCCATCACACCTAAGGGATGGGGCCACAGTGCTGCTACTTCTGTCACTCCTGAGGAATGGTGAACGTAGTACTGCTGCCATCACACCTAAGGGATGGGGGCCACAGTGCTGCTGTTTCTGTCACACCTGAGGGAGGGAGGGAGGAGGTCATAGTGCTGTTGCTGCTGTCATCACACCTGAGGGATGGAGCGTCCGTAGTGCTGCTTCCATCACACCTTAGGGATGGGGGCTGTAGTGTTGTTGTTGCCATCACATCTTGTACCTAAAATAACTTTTAAATTGGTACAAGGATGGAAGGATGTGTAATAGTGGAGGTCAAAATTGCTAAAATGCATGTTAGCAGAGTTAAACATTGTTAAATAAAGTACAAAATCAAACAACGGTAAAACAGATTTTCGCTTAACAGACACCGTGACAGTGTCGTTTACAATGTGCAAAACGGAATATGCCCTTTTCAATCCCTGAAACCAGTGTCCCTGGACATAAGCAGCTCCCAGAACCGGAAATGGAAGGGTTCAGCTATGCAGAATTTATGATCCCTTCCACGACTAAATTAGGAGACAAATTTTGGCCATATTATCCAGTTTTGTTTTGGTATTGGTGAGGCACCACACATGGTGCAAAGCCTTACCTTAGTGAATCTCTTTAAACATCTTTGTACAGTGTTTTGCTGTTTACCACAGAAACATGTGACAATACCATTCTAATGCCTCCACAATTGGAATCTAGCATTCACATTCAACAAGTAACCTCAGCGGAAGAGATTTTTAAAATTGCAGGTAGCGGCCATCTCTAACGATGTGAGTCGTTAATTACAAAATTAGCTGTAAAAGCGGTTTTAAAAATCTCTAAGAAAACTAAATTGAGGGTGAATCTAAGGATGTCAGAAATGCATTTCTGATTTAAAAAAAAACGAAAAACTATATAATGAATTTTTTCCGCGACTAACAAATACTGCTGCCTCACTAAATACATTCACAAGTTGTTGACCTTAGTGTGATAACTAATTTACTCAGACAACCTCAGGTTGGCACTATAGCCTATAGACTAGAGCAACAAGCTTGGTACATCCAGCAGACCTGGGTTTGAGTCTCACAACCCCAGCTGCAAACCATGTGACCCTGAGTAAGTTATTTAACCACCCTGTGCTGTCGGATCGCTTCCTGTAAATGGGCCTCAGCCCAATGGGCCTACCAGTTACCAAAGAATGAAAATAAAACTACAAAACAAGTAACCAAACCCCTGTTTTGATAAACCTCCATATTTTTATTATTTTTTTTTAATTCATTCCATCAGCTGCAGCTGGATAGTTATATTTTGGGTTTCTTCAGTATCTTGGTTGTTGGCAGAAATGACAGCTGGGATTATGCCAAGCTTCCTCTAAATGCAAATGTTTGGGAGCAGAAAGAAACAAAATGCATAATGCATCAGCTAGTAGCCAGAAGGGTTTGTTTTCAAGTAGCAGCTCAGCATCGACTGTTGCCATTATGCGCTGACAAAGCACGAGGTATAAATTGAAAGTCATACAGTCTGCTTTTGGGACTAATAGCTTTTCAAAGGTGACAGGAAATACTTTTATAAAGGAGAACTGCATGGAAGCTCTAAGTCTTTTTCCGCTCGGAAGAAGCAATTTTTAACAACTGGTTCTGATTCAGTTCTTGTTTCACCCTAACTGACCTTTTAGTTACCTCATTGTTTTTTTTTTATTTATTATTTATTTGTTTTAGCTACTGGGTAGGTACGTGCTACAATAGAAAATGCCTGTTTTCAGACACGACCGGAGAGTACAAAGAAAATATAATAATAGTCCATACAGAGTGACAGAGTACAATAAATGCAAAAGTCATCATAGTCGATAAGATACATCAGTTATTTTGATTATGAAATAGGTAGAAAGAATGTTGGCTCCTGATTGACCAAAAGGTACTTTCAGCTGGGCCATTATCTCAGCACAACAGCTCGGCTGCAAGAAGCTCAACAGAAATATGTTTAAAAATGCAGCCAATTTACTAAAAAGGTCCATTTCATAATCACAATAAGGGCATTCCAGGGGTGTGTTATGGTATGAATGGCCCTTCTTGTTTGGTGGAAGCACTTGGCCGCCGTATGTCAACTCCACTTGAGGTGGGCTGTTATCCCACCATAACGCACTTTGTCATGCATTACTGCTTAATTTACACACCGGTATTTAGTACCATTTCAGAACTCTATGATGTAATTTATATCCCCAGAGTCCTACAGCAGAACATTAATTGTTAAGTTAATTTACATTTTTGGCCAGGAAAGGCACACTGAGTGGAAATACATTTCCAGGAAAGAATTAAGCATAGGGATGTTAAATGACCTGCTCAGGGTCACACAGTATACAGGTGGCAGTTATAAGATTCAAACCTCTACTGGGTCCAAAGGTTCACAGTCCTGTGCTCTAGCCACCAGGAAAGGAAAGGGAAATTGTTTAACCAGGACAGGCACACTAAGCCTAAGCTTGTTTCCAGGTGTGACCTAGGAGCTAGGAAGTTAAATGACTTGCTCAGGGTCACATGGTATGCAAGTGGAGGATGTGGGATTCAAACCCTGGTCTCCAGGTTTACAGGTCAGAGCCCTAAACCACTGCGCTATGTTACCTACCAACATAGATGCATCGTGACAACAACATAAGAGCTAAACCAGGACATAAACAACATTACACAGTTCTAAAACTGGACTGGAGTACTGTACTCCCACCTAGAGTACTGTGTCCAGTTCTGGAGGCCATACTTTCACAAGGACAGGGTGAAAGCGTCCTGAGGAGGGCTACCAGAATGGTCAGGGGGCTGTATAAGAAACCTGAGGAGGCTCATGAGCACGACATGTACTCCCAAGAGGAGAGGAGAGCAAGAGGGACATACTTGAGACCTATAAGTATCTCACATGGTGAACAAGGTGCAGGAGGAAGTCTCTTTCAAAGGAGGAGGAACACCAGAACATGGGCATGCTTGCTGGAAGCTTGGGGGTGGGGAGTTTAAGAGGGATGTGAGGAAACACTTATTCACAGAAAGGGTGGTGGATGCCTGGAATAGCCGCCAGAAGAGGTGGTGGGGGCGAAGACAGTGGGGAGCTTCAAGCATGCATGGGATAAGCACATAGGCATCACCAGTGACCAAGCATTGTCCAGGGTGTAGTGTCAGGCAGGGAAAATAGGGCAGACAAGATGGGCCAACGGTCCTTTTCTGCTGACACATTCTGTGTTTCTATGTTTAAAATCATACTGGTCAGTTCTGCATATCTCAGAAACACCCACTAAATTTTACTACAAGGCCAGCAAAGATGGAACCATAACAGAATGTGAATCAGTATTTTGAAATATAATTTCTACAAAACCCCAAACTTGCAGATTAAATAAAGTTCTATAAATTGCCAGTGATGCATCTGAAAAAACATTTATTTTCCCTTTATAAAATAACTAGTGAAATCCATGCATGCTGATTGGCTAGGACCCATGCAGTAGTAGTGCACAACCAGTGGGGAAACAACTCCTGCCAGTCAGGGCACAAACTAAAATCCTTGCGCCAAGCCCTTAGCATTGTTTTAATCTAAACAGGCACCATTTTTTTACTGCTAAGAACATTGGTGGGTGGGTGGGGGCAACCTGCAACATACTAATACTAATTAAACACCAAATATGTTTTTTCTTGAAAGAACTCCTCAGTTTTGCTAGTCTGGCTTTTTCTGTTTTTCCTGTGTGCCGCTGTTCTGTATCGCCAAGGCCCTCCCCAGCCTGCTCCATGTTCACGCGAACTCTTGACTGCCGCTCACTCATACACTCCATCAGCATTTTCTTCAAATAATTTCTCTGTTGCCTGTTTTTAAAATGCATATATTTCAATAGTTTAAAAATAAAAATAAAACATTTTTATTTATGCTCAGTTGAACTCGCCCCTCCCCAACCCCTGCCCTCATCCAATTGTAAAACAGGGCTCATCATGAGCCATTGCCCTGATGACTCACAAGACATGAATTGTGGCAAGCATGTTGGCATTAGCTAAGTTCCAGCTCTGCAGGGCTTCCTGTAGTGCTTCAGGAATGGAGCAGTGTACAGGACACCGCCTCCATACACTTGTATAGCTCCTACTGGAAAACAGAGCACATCAGGTTCCACAGCAATTAATACAGTCGATGGGAAAATCCCAGTGGAGTTCCAGGAAAATGGCAAACTGAGCTGGAAGCCCTAACCTTGTTTTAAACTAGAATGTCATTCTGTTTTTAAAGAAATTTTCCTATAGCCAGCTCTGTGGCACTGAGCAAAGGTGTTCATGCACCAGGCTGGTGACTCGGGTTCATGCCCCAAGCCAGGCGTCAGGAGTGGAGTTAGGAGGGAGGGAGTAAGAGTGTCCTTTAGGTTTGCTTCTCCCCGAGGGTGGCATTCTGGCAGCGTGGTGCCTCGGACATGCCGATTTAATGCCCCTGCCCCCCAGGCTGCCACCGTGCCAGCCCATTGTGGGAAAGGGTGGGTGGGTCAGGCAGAAAAGTGGAAAATCTGCCCCTGGTCAACCAGATGATGGCTGCCAGTCCCCATCACCATGGTAGCCCGGAAGTAACCGAATGACCCCGCAATGCCCGGACACATGTCTGCGCCTCATGGATGCTTCTCCTTCCCCATCTGCCCCACGGGGGTTATGTTGGGTAATCCGGGGCTCATGGCAGAAATAGGCAGCAGATGGCAATGAGGCATGGTGGTAGCAGTGGTCCTTGGTGGCCGAAGGAGTGGCTTGACCCGGCTTGGAGGAACAAAACAAAAACAAAAAAAAAAGTAGTTTCCTGTAGAGATTTTCCCAGCCATGCTCATCTTCAAGGGTTATAACCTGTTTAGCCTTGTGACCCCTTATCTTCCCCAGGCCCAGAACCCTCCAACTACCCCCACTGCTTCCCTCCATGGCAGGGTCTGTGGTAGGCTGTCCTCCCTGAGGCAGTCCCTAGGATCTACTGTCAGCGGGCACTAGGACCCAGGGAGTCCAGGGCCCAGCCTGTCATATAGACAGAAATGGAGCTGGGTTTTCAGCCCATCTAAAATCGGCACAGGTGCAGGAAAACTGGATGCAAAGCGGGGCTTCACTTGCAGAGCCGCAGTTTTACCCACACGCTCTTGTATTTTAATGCGGAGCTGGTTTATTACCGCTTCTGATTTACGCCAGCTTGTGGCTGCTTTTGCCCAGTTAGCAAATGTTACACCTGGTGGGTCAGGTATAACACCTGCAGCTGTGTGGGCTGAAAATACAACAAATCTGCAGGTGAGAAAAGCAGGTCAGCACTGGCCAGCTGTGAAGCGAGATTTAGTCCCTGATGTGCTGAAAATCCATCCCCGGTATTTTCTGCCTTTCTTTCCTCCCTCCTCCCCAGACACAAACACAGCCTTCTGGCTGGCTCCACATGCTGCAGTCTCCCTCTCCTGTTGCAGTCGGTGTTGAGTTGGCAGAACTCATCAGCCCTCCCTGACAGAGGCACACAGCCATGTGGCAGCTACCCCAGCCTGGCCAGCCTCCCGATGCGGTAATGCGAGTCTGCTCCCAAACCTGGTCACCTGCACGGCGGTGCGATCGCTGCCCATCAGTGATGATGTGCACATACTTCCGGAATTACCAGCAATTTCTGCTTTTTGTTTTTGCTTCACAAGCCCACTGGCACCCCTCTCCTTCAGACCCCCACATCACCATCTCTTTCTCCCACCAGACTAATCTCTCAACTGCACCTCACTGGGTCATGCACGGTCAAGATCTCTGAAGCCTATGGGACCAGCTTTTCCTATTAGGGGTCTCCCTTGGCCATCATCCAAAAGGGGCACCTGAGAGCTCCTTACTTTCCCTCCATTGGCCGGCTTGTACCTGTCAGAGGCTGCAACGCAGACTAGCAGAGAGTGCCACTTTGCAGTATCAAAAGAGGGCAAGGGTGCACTGAGCAAGGTGTGGGTGGGGCAGAGGGGCTGTCATCCAGTGTACCGGCGTGGCATTTTTCTTTCTTTTGTTTCCCTCCATGCTCCTTCTCATTTCTCATGCACACGCACACAGTTGGCCTGGGGTGGTGCCTTACGCAAAAATGTCAAGAATTTATATCGCAGTTGTAGAAGAGAACAGCATGGACTATATTAGTAACAGCAAACAGACAGTGATAAATATATATCATAGAAATTATGTACTAGTCTCGATTTCAATAAATAGAATGGTACATATTAGCAGGAATAAGTATTTTTTATTAAGTAGTATATGTAGTCAGCAAGTTCCGAAACCTATTACACAGACAGAGTTCTTTGTACTCCTCTGGCTCATCTCTGCAGTCACATGGTGGTTTTCCATATTAATAATATCGCCAGGTTGTTTCTCTACGCAGCAGTGGCACCTTCATATTTCTCCAATCTAAGATAATAGAAGTTATTGCATTAGATGCAACCAGCTGCAAGCTGTTGCCAGCTTTAAGATCAATGGCAAAAAATATCTTATGTGTTTTCTTCATTGCTATAATGACGCTTACTACAAAGCTCCTATCAAAAGACATCCTCTTACGAGAACATTTTTCTAATAAAAGCCAATTATTCTTTTATTATTTTTTCTTTTATTTGTTACAAGGCGACATTCCACTGAGACACTAGATCCCATTTTCAAGGAAGACCAGAGTCACTATGACACGTCAGACAACATGAAATAAAACAAAACAATGCACAGCATTAGCGGAAACGGCATGGTTTGACGGCACACTATTGCAGCTTCAGATAGCCATGTACTCTGAGTTTTCAAAAGATTTTTAAAGAAGATGTCTATACACACATGCAGGTATATGGTGAAACAGCAAAGCTTCAATTATCTCACCTTATTCTCCCGGTGTCCATGATTCCTACAGCAGTGAACACGGAAACAAGTTCAAACCATAAGGGCATAAACAGTGCAATAAATAAAAAATCTCATCACAGAGTTCCTGGAATGGGTAGCTGAGTAAAGATAAAGTAACCACGGCTGTCGGTTGACACCTGTGATGGGTGCTGATCTTTTAGAGCGTCCACTGATGAACCTTCCTCGTGGCTGTGCAGTTTCTGCAGCTGCTATAGATGTTCTGACCTGGAGGGCTGCACTAGGTGTTGATTCGAGTACACTGTCTGAGGAGATAGGTTGTGCTGTGGGATAGACTACAGCAGTACATAAAATACAGTTACGTGTTACACTGCATCAACAAATGTCTTCTATCAGGAGTTACAATGATACACATAGGCTGCCTGACAGTACAGCAGAAACATAATGCACTTCTGTGCTCCTACCCAGGTTTTCGAGACGAGTCTAGGCAGCTTAATCAAAGTGGTCCTGGGCTAGTGATTGCTGCAAAGTGCACCATGAGCAAGCCCAGAGGTGGCACCCACCATCGGGTGCTGCAGTGTCCCCTTGTGGTGGGCAGAAGAACTTGCTCCTTTGTGACGGTGGCACATGCCCAGAGTTTGCAAGGCCAGTAGTTGGATGCATAGGTGCCAGGGGAGGTGAAAATAAAAAAGTGAAAATGCAAATGTGTGCTGGCCTGCCAGAATAACAGCACAGGCATTCTCAGCCTGCCCATGAAGATCCCTGTCAGCCTCAATAGCGTTGGAGGTGGCGAGACGAACTGAGAGGTCATCGGAGAAACAATGAATTTGCTGGCTGATGAGGACCCTTGGCACACCTAGTTTGCCCATTTTTCCCTGCCTATAGTATCACCGCAGATCCTACTTGATCCATTTACCCCCACTTCCTTTCCCTAAGATTCTTTTATGCATATCCCATGCATTCTTGAACCCCACAACCTCGGCTGGAAGACTGTTCCAGGAATCCATCACTCTTTCTGTGAAGTACTTCTCACATCTCTCCTGAATCTACCCTCCTCCAACTTCTTACCATGCCCCCGTGCCCTGAGCACCCTTTTTTCTGAAAAATACTTCCTCCTGTGCTTTATTTACCCCTTGGTGAGGTATTTAAAGGTCTCTATCATGTCCCCCTTCCAAGGTGCATGTATTTAGGTCCTTAATTCTCCCTCATACAGCTTCTGATGCAGAACCTGCACCATTTTACTTGCCCTCCTCTGGAGCTCCTCCGCACCATCTCACGTCATTCTGGAGATGTGGCCTCTATCCTGCTTGGTGGTCGCCAGTATCACTTCTCCCATTGTGTACCCTGCCCCTGGGTTTCTGTGCCCTAGTGCATTACTTTGCACTTTTCTGCATTGAAACCCACCTGCCATACTCTTGACCACTCCTCAAGTTTCTCAGGTTTTTGCTTATCCTCCCTCAATAGTATCCCCTCTATTGCTGATTTTGGTGTCATTCGCAAAGAGTCAGACACAATGTCACTTATACAGACATAAAAGAGGACCAGTCCAGCATCGATTCTTCAGGCATCTCATTGGTCACCCTCCTTCCTTGGAGTGAACTCCGTTTATCATCGCCTTCTGCCACCTATCCCTAACCAATTTCTTACACAGTTTACCACCTTGGTCCCCTCCCAAGCTTACTGTTCCCAGCTTGTACTAGCCTCCTATGTGGAACGTGTGTAAAGCCTTACTGAAATCTAGGTAGGCCACCACTCCACCTCTGATCTAATTCCTTGCTTACCCAGCGAAAAGAGATTTGTCATATTCATTTGACATGACACCCCTCCCCAACATGAATCCATGCTGCTTCTGGTCTTGTATCCCACTTTATTTAAGATATTCCACAATCCTTGTGAAGTGGGACTAATATGCCATCCTTCAGTCTTCCAGAACTACTCCTGTCTCCAATGAGCTGTTTAATAGACTGTAGAGGTGCAGCCGGCATCTCCTGAGCTCCCTCCACTACCATTGGGTGCACCTTGTCTGGCCCTATTGCTTAGTCTGCTTTCAGATTAGCGAGTCCCTTCTGGACTCTCTCCCCCAAAAAGGACTAGTGTCCACCTCCTTCCTCCAAAGCTTCTGTTACTTTTTGTGGTCCTCTCCTTCCTCTGTGAACACTGAACAAAGTATTTTTCAGGATGTCTGCTTTTTCCTGGTCCTTACATACCTAAAACTGTCATGTCCCCTTCGTTACTGTTTAGGCTATTCTCTCTTCAGTTTGCGCCTTTGCACTCCTTACTGCTTTCCTTCGCTTCCCGTACACCTCCCTATCCTCCTCCCTCTGTATCTCTTTATACCTTCTGAATGCAACCTTTACCTTTCCAGTCACCTCTTCTGAGAACCATTGCAGTCTGTTTTTCCTGTTGCTCACGTGTTTGACACAAATGTTTGTTGCTGTTGCTATGTCCCTTTTAGCTTCACCCACTGTTCCTCCACTCCATTCAGGCCACCCTCCCCGCACGTCATCCCTGAGACATTCACCCATCTTTGTAAAATCTGCCTCTTGAAGTCCAAGACCGCCTTGTGTGGTTCGAATCCGCAGCTGTCCTTACACTGAACCACACCGTATGGTGATCACTGGTCCCCAGGTAGCCTCCTAATTCACATCTGCAACACTGTCCCTGTTAATGAGTACTAGGTCCAGTGTTGCCCCATCATGAGTGGGTTCACTGACTAGTTGCCTGAGGAACACCCCTGCAGAGAGTCCAGGATGGACCTACTTCTATCTGAAGCTGCAGCTGGAAGCTCCAATCTACATCCCACAGGTTGAAGTCCCCATTAGCAGCACCCTCCCTTTTCACCATCTTGCCAGTGGCTTCCATCAGTAACTTATCTAATTCCTCCCTGTGCTGGAGGTCTGCAGATCACTCCAGTGCGAACAGTGGCTCCATTCTACATCTCCAGGGTGACCTCTAGTACCTCTGCATCCCACTGTACTCTCTGTATCTCTGTCACCTTTATGCTTTTCCTCACATAAAGCACCACACACCTCCTTTCCTTCCCACTTGGTCCTTCTTGAACAGAGTATAGCCTGGTATGGCGATGTCCCAGTCATGGTTTTCAATGCATTAATAATGTCAGGAATATATTCATTCTAAAAATATCATTAATTTTTTTTTTTTGCTGACAAACAAATCTTTGCTTTAAGTTTCAAATAAAAAGGAAGCTCACTGTTGCCTTCCTGTGTGCATGCCTGCTTTAGACAATGGAGGCAGTGTGCGGGGACCTTGTATATATTGTGTGATATTCATATGGGTCCCTAGCCAACGGGAAATCTGATTTCACTACTCCATTTTTTTTGAGAGATGGTAAGTAATTCAAAATGTAGTTACATGGAGAGAAATCATAGGCACAGCAGTGGGTAATGAGGCTAAGCATTAGTGCTGATTTTTGTTTTCTGTACAAAGACTGAATATAGTTGTGGTTTAATACTGAGCTGTATTAAACTAAAAATAAATAAAAACTGTGGCCGACACATCACCATGCCTTCTCAGTCATCAAAGCAATCTCTTGGGAATTAAATCGCGCATGACTCGCCTCATCTATGAAGATTAAAGGTGTGCGTTTCCTTACTGCACTCTCTAAAATGTAATTTAAAGGTGGGGTTGTAAGCAGTGTACGAAAAACACAACACTCATTTCTAAACAGCGCCAACAGAACTCAATTACACACCTTCTAAAAACTGCGAACTTGAAGACCTTTCAGTCTTTATTATGCGGCTGTTTCATGCATACAAAATATACAGCAGCAGTATTTTCTTTACTTGGCAGAAACATTTCTATATATAGTTTTTTTTAAGCAAAATGTATTTGTGACCTTCATCCTCAGCATAGTTTTAATCTTCTTAGATCTTTTAAAACAGCATTAATAGCTAATTTTGAAATTAATGGCCAAGTCATAAAAGATGTTTGCCGCTTGTAATGATCCCTTCTGCAGAGGTTACCTGTTGACTGTACGTACTGGATTGATACTGTGCATGGACTAGGATTGTGCTCTCACATGTTTCTGATGGTAAACAGCACAGCACAGTACCGCTATATTTGATGTTTCCTGGCATGCATGGCATGGGAGGGGAACCTTAAAAACATAAAATCCCATATCTTCATTCAGGAATGAAAGAAAATTAATGCCCTGTCAGTCGGCAGACAAAGTGCTGGCTTGTTCAAACAAAATCCGAAATCCAGCACTCAATGGCAACCAGCAAAGGAATCCATGTCTGGATTTTTGTTGTGAAGTTTGGGCTGGTCACCTCCTTCTCAGCACCGACCCTGCACCGCAGTCCACGCTGCATTTCTTCCTGGATTTGCGCCACCTTTTCACCCTGCTGAGGTTGGGAAATAGCACATGAGGACATGGAATCTCTGGTATGCCAACAAGACTGAAAACATTTAAAATTAAGGAATTAAAATGATTTTATGAAAACTGTTCACTTTGCTCAGAAAATCATTTGGCCAGTAACTGTTGCCCAGAGGAAGAGGGACTTTAGTGGTTAAAGGCTATGAACTGCAAACCTGGAGACCTTGATTTGAATCCCATCAGTCCCCACTTGCATACTGTGTGACCCTGAGAAAGTCACTTAAGTTTGTAGTGCTCCCAGGTCGCACCTGGAAATAAGCTCAGACTTAGTGTGCCTTCCTGGTTAAGCAAGTTCCCTTTCCCTTCAAAACATTGGCAGGCAACTTTAATGGTCGCGGTGACAATATCGTGGTGAATGGTCCATTTCCATAAACTCTGGTCAGAGCCAATCACGGCTGCGCTTGACTTTTACTAGTACCACCAGAAAATGCCATACAGCAACACGGTGGCGATGAAGGAACTGCGCATGCGTGAAGCTCATGCATGCTCAGTCTGATTTGGTGCCACCATGTTGTGCAGCAATTATCACTTCCATTAGTTGTGGAAGAAAAATAGTGCCTCCAGAGTGGGTGTGTTTATGCAGCAATGAAGGGGAAGTGCGCAGATAAACACAACTACTTCAACTGTGCCACAGCACTGTGGAAGCACACCGGACAGCGGTCCAGTCACATGCTTCCATAGTGCTCGTATGTTTCAGTATGATGGCATAATGACTGCCGAGCTCTGCCCACACAGCCATACAAATGAGCCTTGGCTCAGATGAGTTTCTACTACTACTACTACATTTCTCCAGAAACGGCATAGATTAATGTTTTTGCCAGATAAAGATTATTGCTAAGAGACCCGACTAATAAATACTATTGCTTTAAAGGGACAGAAATACTATAGCATTCTCAGCATATTTACACACACACACACACACACACACACACACCTTTTCTTTGTATAGGTCTCCTGTCTGCCTGGTCTTTAAAACAGCTCTGTACATGGCCTCTGCTCAGTGTGCTATTGTAGGTGTGTCAGCCAGTGGTATTAGAGGTTGCAATCAGTCAGTATCTCCTGATGCTGCTACTGGCATAAATTGCTACTTCAAGGAAAATGTATTTAATTAGAATGTTTGCATGATGGTATCCATATTTATATTATAGATGAGGAATTGCTCCTCGACCAGTCAGAACACTCCTTTCCCTGTCTGAGACACTCTTATTCTATGAAGTGCATCTCATGTGCAGATGCCCTGAAATGGGCACATCCGGGAACAGTTTTTTAAATATGTTTTGATCATGCTTGATCAATAATATATTAATGCCCCTGTCGCCAATCATTCCTGTACAAGAGTGGTTTCCACTGCTTTCAGTTTGAGCCAGAACAGATCAGCTTCACTTGCTGATCTCACTCCAGCCGAACGCTGTGAAACCACTCTTACATAGCAACGATGGCTCGGGGACATATTAACATATAACATGGTGAGAAAAGCTGGTTGGTAGGCTATTATTATTATTTTCTGAATAATTGGCTCCTGAATATTCAGGAGCCCTTCCTAAATAGGGAGCTATTTAGGTCAGCTTGCTGAAAAAGAAGAAGAAAAACAGCCCCACCCACCCTCCCGAGCCCAGCCCAAAACCCAGCAAAAGTCAGCTTCCCTACCCCACCATCTCTCAATAACCTAAGTAAACTCTCCTCCCCCACCACCCAAAATCTGTTGTTATTAATGAAACTGTAAAATCCCACAATGGTGACCGGAACCACCCACTCTCTACCATGACCGCCTATGATGCTTTACATTTCAGAACTGCTTATAGTGCTAAAAAGGATTAAAATATCACCCCACCCTAGGAGCAGCGCCCACTTCCCACCTTCCTTCTCCACAGCACCCAATTCTATTAGGCGAAGACGATTGGCACAACCCACCCTCTGCCATTGCTCACGCCGCCATCTTTTACATTTCAAAAGCCTTATACTGCTAAAAGAGGGATTAAAGTGTACCCTGTCCCCCACCCTAGAAGCAGCATCCACTTCCCACCTTTTCCCCCAGCACCAATTTCTTTAGACAAAGGTGACTGGCAAACCGACCTTCCCCATGGCCAGCTGCCTTGTGGTGAGCCTCACTCTTGAAGTTTATTTGGTTGTCATGACAACATCTCGAAATGAACACAGTGTTGTTGTTCACTGTTGCCCATCCACAATCAGACTACACCCAAAAATAAATGTATTGCCAATACTAGAACACAAAGTAGAAACTATTTACAAGTCCCCTATTTTTGCACTGCTTTTGCTCAAGCTCATTACATTTTATTGCTATTATATTGTATATTAAACTACCAAGTTCCATTTGTTTCTCTGAGTTATCTATTTTCAAGAGAACCCTCAAAATTACATGTCGAGTAATACTATTTGCAGTGTTTTTAATTGATTATCTCTTTTGTATATATAGTGTTGTTTGATTCATTTGTTAATAATTGTTTATGTATTGTACATTTTGTATGGTAGTTTTGTATGTTTACAACTGGATGCCTGTGAAAATTGGCATCATTGCCTGCAGGCCCTTCAGTATAAAATAAAAATGAAATAAAATTATCCTCTATGTGCCACAGACATTCCATATTGTGTAGAGACAGAGATATAGAGGGAGAAAGGCACAGATATAGAGGGAGAGAATGAGAGAAAGAAAGAGAGAAAGAAAGAAAAGTATTAATTTAGGTGCACTGTGGCATGTTTATGCGTATGAATAGTTTGATGTATATATTTTGGCACTGTCTGTACAGAGTAAGGAAGGAAGGAAGGCAGGCAAGTATTAAGTCCATTGTAGTTGGTTTGTGTCTTATGAATACTTACATGTATGAATTTTGGCACTATCTGAAGAAAGAAAGAAAGAAAGAAAGAAGAAAGAAAGAATAATAGTACGTCTATGTCTTATGAATAGTTTGATGTATAAATGCTAGCACAATCTGTATATCTTGTCATACTACTAAAGTTATTGAATTTTAAACAATGAGATACAGGGGAGAGACAGGGAGGGAGGAAAAGGATTGAGAGGAGAGGAGAGGAGGAGAGAGAGAGAGAGAGAGAGAGAGAGAGAGAAAGAGGGGGATAAAGAGAAAAGAAAACATTTTCTGTGAATTGTGCCAAATACATGACGTCAGAGATCACTGTTTACACAGTTCTCTCAGAAAGATTTCACACATTGAATGATGAGGCTAAGGTGTGTTTTATTCTGGAAGAAAATATGGAAATAAAGTTAGCTGCAGAGTATCTGACAAAATGTCACAAAATATCAGACATTCTGAGGCAACACCCTGCCCATTAAAAATATTCTGTTTGCTCAATAACATCATATTTGATATATGTTGTATGAATTCAGTTCTGTGTGACTTTGCAAGTCTTGTATATAGTGTATGAAAGTTTTCAGTCTGCAATACCTCTGGTAATACTTGGATTATAGTTCGTCCAATAAAGAAACATTGAATTGAAGTGAATTGAGACAGAGAGGAAGAGGAAGAGGGAGGGAAGGAGGAGAGAGTAACAAACGTACAGATCAGAGTTGGCACTGGCAGGGTACTGACTGCTGTGATGATGATGATGCAATCGCTCGCTGCTGCTTTGCTACCAGTAGAGATGTTGCCATGGCCACAAGGCACAAGGAATGATCGAGGGATATGACAAGGAAATAGGGGAACAAGTCTAGGGATTTAAAAGAACAGAGGTTATTTAAATGAGCCACCATACCCCTCTCCGCCTCTATCACAAGACTCCTTCTTCTGTCTCTGCAGTTGGTACTCAGATAGCAATTTAAGTGCCGTGGGCCTGACAAGTACTTGAACATGAAGATCATTAGTTAAAGGATTATCTGCCTCTTCCTTTTAGTTTGTGATTTCATTCAAAGTTGGGCGGTGGTGGGGATTCATCTTCTACTCCTGTGGGAATCAGACAGATCAGCACCCACCTCCTCTCCCTCCAATCCTCAGGAACCACTTAATATAAGCTCTGGAAAGCTCATCACATTTATGTTATTTGTCCTGAAGAGGATGGAGGAATTTAGGCAATAACATTGCAAGAGATAATCGGTCCAGACACGCCCTTTAAAAAGTTCACTGCTGTCCCTGAACTGGAATCCATGTCATTTGTCACTGACTTTGGAGCAATAGTGATAGTTATTTTCTATCTGGTACACACAGCTGCCACTAGTTACACAAAACAAGTCATGTGCATGTCTCAGTAACCCCCCACCCCATCTGGCTGTAGAAAGTCATTTGCAATTTTAAAGTGAGTGGCACTCAAATAGCACAGCTAGTTTAGAGCTTAGAGGAATGTGCAGGACGTGGCCTCAGAGCAATCTGCTGTAGTGTCATTCTGGACTGTGCTAAAAGTGAGTTCTGCTGGGCAGTAGTAGCACCATGTCTGTGCACTGCTGCATGCATACAGAATGCATATCTCAGTGGGTTATGGATGCCTGCCCTTAGCATGAGAGAACACATAACTCACGAGCACTGCAGGAGGTGGCTAAATGATGCTGCCGCCTGTCACGTACGCCGAGCTGAATTGCTCATCACCACAGATAATGGTTTCAGTTGCCTTGAACCATTTTGATGCTGCTATGATGCCAGTTCCTAGAGCCAAGACTTTTCAAATCTAACAATGCAAACCCGCTATACACAGGAAATGTGCAGCCATCCAGAGTGAGCCTGTTAAAACGTCATCAGCAAGCAATACCAGCAACTTTGACTCCACCAGTCAAACGAAGCTTTTCAGCACCATAACTGTTTGAATTTCTGAGATTGTGAAGTAAGCCTACGACTTAATTGAGAAAAAGCAGATATAGCAGATATATCTGGGTAACAAATATTTGTCCCAATTAATCTGTATATTTGATCAGGAAAATGGTCCGGTACCTCAGGTTCTACTCTGGACAAAGAAAAACAAACTTTATTTATATTAGGTGCCCTTCCAAAGCTCAGGCACCTTTACAAAAGATACAATGTAAACTTCATCATCCAATAAAATTGAAAACAATAATATAATCAATTAAATGATTAAAATCAGTTTCAAAGTGCGGCAGCATAGCAACTTATTTAAATTTCCAATAGCCCATCAAGCGCCTGTGCAAATAAATAGGCTTTAATGAAAGCTGCCCTGATTGTGCCCTCCACCCCAGCCAAGCTACCATCCGCTAAGCTTTTAATGTATGTCACGGCGTTTTCTGAAGTGACCAGCATTGCCGCACCTTTACAGATAATGGAGCCTCCCTCGCATGCCAAACTTCGGTTCTGACTTTTAAAAGTTAAAATAATGTATGTTGCAGTGCGAGAAAACACCGACATACATTAAAAGCTTAATGAGGGCAAGTTTGGCTGGGAGGGAGGGCACATCAAGACAGCTTTCCTTTAAGGAATTTTAACCCTTAACAGTCAGGGCTATCCTGTATCTGACGAGAAGAGAATTACAGAGAATAGGAGCCATAAGGTAAAAGATCTACCTCAGATGTTTTCAGATGTATCCTGGGAATCTCTAGCAATCCTCATTGGGGATCAGAGGAACGGAGGGCAGTAGGGAAACAACAGATCTTGCATGTACTGAGGTCCCTGGTCATGTAGGGCTTTTGTAGGTCAACAATGCGACCTTTAAGGTGATCCGCCATTGTACTGGCAGCCAGTGCAGTTCATGCAGCACAGGTGTTATGTGGCTGGACCTGGATGCTCCAGTTAACAGCCTTGCTGTCGCTGCTCTGCACCAGCTACAGTCAGCAGATATCCACCCCTGTAGCCCTAGGTAGAGGGCGTTGCAATAGTCAAGACGAGTGGTGACAAAGGTGTAGACCAGAGTGGGTAGAAAACAACCTGAGCTTAAAATTGCCCCTATCTGGGGTATCTAGGTATCCGGCAATATTAAAGAATATTAAAGCATCTCCAATGCATTTTCTGTAGGATTTGGGTAGGAATGGGAGAACCCCAAAAGGTTCTGAGGTTCTGAAAGGTTCTTATAAACCATGAAAAGTTCTAATAGTTACCCAAGCCTTATCAGAATCTTCAGATCCTTTTAGTTCAAAGTACAAAACCTATTTTAAGCATCGCTTTCCCACCCGTATGCTGGAGTCAGTGAAAGGAAAGTAGTAGCAGTGTAAACATTTTTATTCACAATCATTGTCACATGATATGAACATGATCAGATCCCAGTTGAGCCGAGGCTCATTTTCAATGGGTACATAAGCAGATGACTGGGTTACAAGGTCATAACAGAAAAAATGACAGTGTTCAATATCAGGGTTACAGGGTGACAATGGGGGATTTCATCATGTTGCGTACATGTCAGGGTAATACATAGACATCAGCGGTCACGATAGTTTCAGCTTTACATTGTACTGCACAGTAGTTTCCGCTTTACATTCTGGGAATCTGAAACAAGTTGTTAGTGCCCTTGTGTAACACCATTGACTGCTCTCAGTATGACCACTTCATACATATCTGACTCACAGGTCTTTTCTCTACCTCCAGCCTTCTTTCTGGGTCTTTCTACCACCATTATCCTTCTTTTACATAAAGACTTGCTGAGGCAGACTATTACGCCCAAAATTTTACAAATTATGAGAACCTGCAAAGAAAGTTCTGATAAGATTCTTTTCAGAAAATGGTAATGATTATTTTGGAAGGTTCTGGACTTTATACAAACCAGTTCACCCATCCGTACTAAATCCCATCATCTAAATTTACATCAGGGCAGATCTAAGAGGATCAGCTCAAGGCACTGAATGTGTACTCAATAGAGGCCAGACAACAGAGGGAAAGAGATGATAGAGACCTGCAAGTTTCTAAAAGAAATGACCAAAATAAATTGTGTGGAACTATTTAGCATAAGCAGCAGATTAAGAACACTGGGGAAGGGATGGAAACTGACGGGGTGGGGGAGGTTCAGGAGGGAAGTGAGAACGTTTTATTTACAGAAAATGGGTGGAGCCTTGGAACAATCTACAGTACCAGCTGATGTGGTGGGTACAAGACCTTTTTTTTTATTATTATTCTTTGGCAACTGAGTAAGGCCGACTAGAAACAGCTGCCTGTTTTCAGGGGTGACCCAGGAGCACTGGGTGGTTAAGTGACTTGCTCAGAGTCACACAGTAAGCAAGTGGAGGTTGTGGGAATCAGATCCAGGTCTGTTGGATGAACCAAGCTCATTCACAACTCACTCTAACCTCTAGGCTATATTGGCAAAACTACCTATGGTTTGAAACACAGCTGGAGACAGAGGAAGGGCTGGTGCTTGCTCAGGGTGGTGCAGTGTGGTGATATGGCGGTGGATAGTGTGGGTTAGAACCCGGGTATGGACAAAAGGTCCCAGGTTTGTTAGGGTTTATGGACAGACTGGCGGACCAGTGGTCTTTACTGCCATCATTGTCTGTGTTTCTATGTAAAAAGGGATGAGCCATTTCGGACCCAGACAGGTGGAAAGAACACTAGTCTGCGTGACCTGGAGGCACACTTCACCATTCCGCCCTGTATAACAAGTCACCCTTGAGAACAGACTAGCAGCAGCAAATTATGGAGTTGGATTTGCTGGGTTTTGAACTCATTTTGCTAAAGTGGTTGCATCCAACATACTGATACTCTCTGCTTTCAATGTCAAAATGGACTCCACTCTCCTCTTTCCTAGCCATTACAGCCTTGTTTTGGAGGACACAAAATGTCTGCCTGTCACCATGTTCTTTTCTTCCTTTGTCTATTTTTCCCTTCTTCCAGCTGTTCAACACAACTCTATAATTTCTTCTGGAGAGGGTGGTGGTAGAAGCAGTTTTATTTAGCTGATGCATGTCTCCGCTTGAACTGAAAACAGCCAATCAAAGACAGTCAGAGACCATCAATCTACCAAGGCGATGACTAAGAGCTGTTGAACTCGTTTGAGATGGATGGTTCTGTCTCAGGGGTGATCCAGTTGCAGGCTGCACCATTCCATAGCAGGCCCTTGGCCTCGCCAAGATGTTTGTTCTTTCAGAGTTCCCAGGCATCCCAAGGAGGTGGTTATGCCACTGTACAGATGACTAGTGAGACCTCATCTGGAGTACTGTGTGCAGTTCTGGAGGCCGCATCTCTGGAAGGACAAACAAAATAAACAGTCCAGAGAAGGGCAACAAAAATGGTGCAAGGACAGTACCAAAAGTCATATAAGGAGAGACTACAGGACTTCAATATGTATTCCCAGAAGGAGAGGAGAGAGAGAGGGGATATGACAGACATTCAAGTACCCCAGGAGTATAAACAAGGTACAGGAGGGTAGCATCTTTCAGAAAAGAAGGTGTACTAGAAGAGCGGGCATGATATGAGGCTCGGGGGTAGGCTCAGGGGCAACGAGGAAGTAATTTTTCACGGAAAGAGTAGTGGATGCTTGGAATAGCCTCCATGTGGAGGTGGTGGGGCAAAAATGGTAGGGAATTCAAGAAGGCATGGGTTAGATGTGAGTACTCTAGCAACAGGGAAGAGAAGGTGTCGCAGATCAACTAGAGTCTGCAGTACTGCATTAGGTAGGAAAAGGGCAAATTAGGTGGTACATGGTTCATATCTGCCGTCACCTTCTATGTTTCTCCAGGCATAACAGGCACACAGGGCCTGCCAGTTTTCAAAGCAGAAGCAAGTGGCTGCCCTGACAGCCCAGAGGTGCAGTGTCACGCTGCGGTGCAGGCAACCAGCATTCAGGTGCAGACATCGCGTCACATTGGGCAGAGCGGGCCAGGCTGTGGGCAGCTGCTGGAAAGTAGCGTGCTTTGCCAGGGAAGGCTGGCAGTGAGTTTCAGCACACTAGCAACCCATGTGGGTGTGCAGGAAGCTGGGCATGTGAGGCCATTATGGCATTGCTCATGCCGGGAGGGAGGGAGGGAGGATATAATGGGAGAAACCAAAGAGAAACATCTGACTGTCATCTACGAATGGCTCATAGAGCTTGAACAGGGTATATCCCTGGCAAGACAGTAGGTTGTAGGGCAAAAATCTAGATTAAAAAAAAAGCTGAACTAAGAGCAGTCCACCCACCACTCCTAACTCCATCTGACGGGACAGAATAATTGCTATCCTCACCTTGGAGAGAGACCCCAGGCTGCCAGGTTACAATTAACAGTGGTCCCAAATCCTGGAAAGCACGGCCAGCTAAATACGTTTTTACTTTCCTTTACACCCATAGCTGTTACACAATCCCCAGCACTCGTCTTGACATAATAATGAATGGCAGTCACCACATTTAATATTTCTCTGTTTTGTTTTTCTTATAAGTAGCTAACAAATCAGCTTTACTGCTGCTCAGCGTTTCACAATGTAACCTTACTGCTTCAGCAGGAGACCTATTTCAACTTCAAAAATATAGATAAGTAGTCTGTACAACATCAGATTGATGTATTTTATATTCTTATATTGTTTAAATCATATTTTGCCCCTCTCCCTAGTGCCTAGGGCTGTGTATCAATGTTATGAACATGAAGGAGAGCATACACAGAAGCCAACCACTTACTTGACCTAAGAGCTTTTGGTGACCTTAGGCACTCCGAACAGATAGGGGCAGTCAGGCTGCAAGGCAAGGGGGTTAAAGCACAAATAACTTTCCAGCATAGGATAATGTCCAAACTTGGCTAAACTTCGAACAGGATCTTTTTATTAAGTGACAGCTCATTTGCACACATTTTTCTCCATGGGGCAGGCAGCATTCCCTGTCTACAAGCAATCTCTGATTCCCGTCACTGAGGGGTGATGGTAAAGGCACCGCTTCATTGGTAATGTCCATTCCTATGAGTTGCAGGGTTGTACCAGCAACCCACTGAGGAACAGAGGTATTTCTGCTTCAGTTACTCTTCACAGGTTGAACTCACATGTGTTCTCCCACAAGGTGACTAAACCAGAACTACACACAGCGATTAGGGCCCTGCAGTCTGGACCCACAAGGGATCATCTGACATATATTAGGACACTTTGCTTCTCTTACACTGGTGCAGATTACTTCCTAGCTGCTTGAGCATCGGATGTCACCCTCACACAGTCCTTTTTGGAGCAAAGGCGGGTATTTTCACTCCATAGAGCTACCCAGGGAATAGTCTGGCCCAGACTTACCTGAGCCTGGTACCAGTTTCCCCTACCAGCCCCCAGGTGCAGGGCATTTGTGGTATGGGCCTTAGGCCCTTAGAGCCACATGTATTACACAAGCTCGCAATGCAGACTAATTCTGGTACCCATGGGGACTGCTACTCACACAGTTTGCTTGGCTAGGAGTGGCATACACTCCCTGGGGGTCCAAGGGTGCCATCAGTGATGCCTGCCACTCTTCCCCAAGCACTGACCCTGTGGGCAGAGAGTTCAGATTAAAATTGGTGCACACAATGGCTTTTCCCCATGAGGGATTACAATTTAGGGCTAGAAGAAGTGGATCCCCGGGGTCCCAGGCTACCACAGGAGCCACCTCTCACTTTCCCCAAGGCGTAATCCCTGTGGGCAATGGGTCCCAGACCAAATTAATGCTACAGGGGCATACTTTTAAACCCTCCAGCCTAGTTCAGGGAGGGGCACAGCTGGGTGCCCTGTGCAATCCTGAATGAAAACAGTTTTATATCACCAGGCTCCGTGTCTCTTTAGTCTGAAAGTTTTTGCATGTCCTTCACAGGATTCCTTTGTTACTCTCAGTCTCTTTACCTGATGAAGCTATAGGAGATTTCACCTCAGGAGATCCTTGTAAATGACAGCTGCCTTGCCTTGATAACAACAAGTTTTAGTTGGGCCTTCCACACAAAGTTCAGCACAGAACGAGTTTTAGTTGGGCCTTCCACACAAAGTTCAGCACAGAAGGCATGCACTGCAACCTCTGGCCCCTTCCCAAGACTTGGCAACTTCCTCCAGCTCTCTCAGCCACAAGCGGCTGGCTCCTCCTAGAAGCTGGAACAGGCCAGCTGTTCCAGCCCTCTTAGACCCCAGGAATTAACCCTTTAGAGGATTCTAAACAGGTCTCAAACCTGCATAAGGAGCAGAGCATATGAACATTGCCTATATTTGAGGTCTTATTTAAACACTGTATATTCAGGTAATGTCCGTGCGTGCAAATAAAAATATACATTCTATGTTGTCAACATCAATTTCATAAAAAAATAAAATGGGATTCTTGTTGTGCCTGTTTTTTTCAATTTTAATTTCTTTCATCAATATGATGTAATGCATAATACTTATATATATATTTTTGGTCAAAATAAGTCTCGTGATGAAGCAGTGAGGTTGCATTGTGAAATGTTGAGCACTAGTGAAATTGACCTGTTGGCTACTTCTAAGTAAAATAAAAAGACAGACATACTAAATCTGGTGAGCAACGTTATTCTGTCAAGACCACTAGATAATATCGGATTTCTGCCCATGTCTTGAACAGATGCCTGCTCCCAGTTGTTTGTTGTTTATTTTTCCACAGAGGAGGGTCAAACTGCACTTACTACTGACTGATGGTTCTCTCCCTGAGAGGCCTGATGTTAAATAAGTACCCCTTCCCCATGTTTCTCTCACAGCCTGCCCTCAGCTCTAGCCTATCGTGAGGGAGAACTTTCTCAAACTTCCAGGGCGCAGGCACATACCCGACAGGCCATGCCTGGCACATGTGTGACCTCCACAGTCAGAGCAACTCAACGGCTGTAGCTGGGATACTTTCTCCAGACTCCTCACAACTCTGTCATATGGATAGGATGCTATCTACCCTGCCTGAAAACTGGAGCGGCTTCTACGAACAACTTTGTGAATCTATATCCAAGAGAAAAGAATGCACAGAAAATGTGGAGCTTAGCCAAACCACATCATCAAAGCACAGTAAACAAGTAGCACTCACCAAACTGTAGTCCTTATTGTATCCACTTAATAGACTGCACTCACAGGCTCTGCCAACCTCCAATTTCTTTTACCGTGGTACAAAAATCACTTGGTAAATGTAGAAAGAAGCAGGCAGTCCATTTAAAACCAAATGTGCAGGCTTACAAGAAGGGAACCCCCGCGGGATGGCCAAAGCTGTCTCCAACCATCACCTAACATTTCACTCCACCCACTGGAGTTTCATCAGAGGTGCAAACAGCCAGGCAAGGGGCTAGTTTACACACCTATTATCCCCGACGTCATTTAATACATCATTTAGCTGTACAGAGTACAACAGAAATTGTATATGTAAAAATACATTCAAAAACTATAATTTACAAAATATTTAAAAACATGCCAGATACAATTCTATCTTAAAAATATGCAACATAATACATACACATACACACCCCATGCATGCCACTTATGTATCACACAATTGCTAAACACACGCAAACCCGCATAGCATAAACATGATAAATGACAAGTACGTTATATTAGCACATCAGAAACTGTTCATATAGAATCCAGCAGTTGATTTTTGTTCATCCTTAAAATCTGTAAAAAGAACAATACAGACAAACATGCATCAAATACTAGTAAATGCATCTAGTAACAATACCCATATGGGAATAGGAGGGGGAGAACAAAAATGGAGCGACAACAAACCAAATAAGGAGTATCATTTTAATACTACAAAAAGGCTGCATCACATACTTATTGTTTAAGTCCAGTGGTCTTAAGGCAGCCAAATTATGTATCCCAAATGATTTCCTTTTATTCAATATATTTTAAACTCTCCCTCTAACACCTTGCTTCACATGTTCCACTGCAACTGCTTAGATTATTATCAGTACCATAACATAATCTTGCTTTTTATTTTTGTTCCCCAGTCTATCTTTACATTTTCTTTTTTTGCAACCTGTATCATAAGTGGAGCATGAGCTCTGTAACATGCAGATCAAGCCCTCCGTATTACAATCAGTCCTGTCTCTGATCTCTTCAGTTTTGCCTGTTCTTGGGTTGAGAACAGTAGATGTGCGACATTGTAGGACACACTTTGCAAGTGTCACAAGGTGCACAAAGGCCCTCGGTTTAAATCCCACTATTCCCATTGATATGCGGGTGGCTACGAATTAACATGTCTTTGATATTTCTGTCTCTATGATATATTGTTTTTAGGGGTTCACTTCTTGTAAGCCTGCACATTTGGTTTTAAACAGACTGCCTGCTTCTGTAGTTACCAAGTGATTTGTTTTTGCACCACAGTAGAAGAAGCTGGAGGCTGACAGTAGGCTGTGAGTGCCGTTTGTTAAATGGATACAATACGGATTACAGTCTGGTGAGTGCTATTTACTGCACTTTGTAATCCTTTGATGAAATTCCCTATTTGCCCACTGTGTGGCCTTAGGATCTCATGGTTTCTTTCTTTCTTTCTCCATTCACAACATAGTTTTCTCTTTAGTCTTCTTTTCTGCTGCCTCTGGCCAAAACACCACCTGCTGGGGGCTGGGGGCTGGGGGAAGACTCACTTCTCCTTCTCTCTTCTCTGAGGCTATGATGTCTGCACACACACTGAGCTAAGAGCTCTGAACTCAGAACTGACTGGAAGTAGAACCAACACCAACTGTGTACACAAGCCTTTCCCTTTAGAAAGGGTAGGAGTGGCAAGCAACTCCCCAGGATTTACATAGTCTCACATGCAAGCATGCACAGTGACAAGCAGCTTTTCAAAGATGTGTGTGTGTGTGTGTGTGTGTGTGTGTAAGGTTCTGGGATTCAGCACTTGTTTCTTTCAACACAGTTAACTATTTGTAACCCAGGCTCAATCAGTACTGGTGCTGAGCACCTGGTTACACAAATAAATCCCTAACTGATGGGACATGAAAGCTGATGGAAATTCAGAGTTCTTATGAATCTAGCTGTCATGCATTCAGTTTTATTTCTGTGTGTGTCCTGGTATAGTTCACTTCCAGAGTTCCCCGCAACATTTGAGGTTGCTTTAGCTGACAACTAGATGCAGCCCCAGAGGGGTACATACCTTTATCATATAATTTTTTGTATATATTTTTTTGACCCGGCTGTTCTCATTGCTTCTGTCTGCCTGTTACTTCAGTTTGTTTGATGGCTGCTTCCGCTGGCCCGGTACACCTTGCCGCAGGCTCCCTTCTGAATTACTGCTCCCCAACGGGCCACACCACAGGTACTTCTCATCTTGTGGTGGGGCCCAACACAGAGGGACTGTACAACATGTTCAGTTGGCAGGGACAAGAGGAGTTGAGGAAGGTCACAGAGCATGGTATTATGGGCAGTGCTGGAACTTCACATACGCAGTGCGCTGCTTGTTGCCCCCACCACCCTGTCATGCCTCCCTGTGCTTCCACTTGACCACTTCAGGGGCGACTGTCTTGGTCATGCTCTATGCCAAAGCCCCACACAGGCTCACCAGAGGACATGTTCATGGAGGTGGGTGAATAAAGCCCCCAGAATCTGAGTGGGCTGCCTCTGTATCACTCTCACTTCTCTGACCCAAGAGGGAAGTCGGGCTTGGGACGGTAATCAGGGTCTTCACCACAGGCTCTGTCTGCACCACCAAATGAGCAGGCATCCTTAGAAAATTCAGCTTGCTGCTCCAGTAAGCGGAGTGTTACAAACGCTGTGCAGGTAATGTGGTCTAGTGACTCTGTAGGTGCTTACATGGGCGCATTCCGTGACAGCACTTTTTTCCACTGGGTCTGTTAGGAGCAGGTCACCTTTACATGCTGTGATCTGTGTCAGCATGAGCAGTACATATCAACTGTAACATTACCCTCTTAGTGCCGCTTACAGGCAATGCACTCCGAACAACCAAGAGAGCACGGGATTCCCTTATGTCATGGGACAGAAATGAGTGGAAGGGCACTAGTACACGGCTGGGTAGAATGGAACAAAACTCTGAGAACCCAGGAAAGCAGGGAATGCAGATAAGCAAACATTTGTTTTCTCTTATGGACAGATCGCCTGTACCGCCAGAAGGTAATGTGCAGTTGATCTGTATCGCTCATTGCGACAGCAGATCGCTGCATCAAAGATGCCTTGTGAGTAAGAATGCCCTGAGCTATACTGAATGCTGGATATGAAAAGATCATAGATTTATGTCTAAGAAGGAAGAGGTGAACATCAAGTAACAGTAGATAAAGCAGTCATACTACATTTTACTGTGAGAGGAAAACCTCTTTAAATTGTAAAAATAACTGATTAGAGAGACACCGACAACAGAACCTACCACCCTGTGAAAGCAACTTTCAGTCATGAAATTTTGTGGAGTTAATGGGCCAGTGTATGTATCATCTTGACAGGAGACAAATTATGTGAAGATTTAAATTCATGGTGAGTCAGTTTAGTCAAACTCTGTCCTCCTGCAGCCTTTAATCCCAGCTGGACTTGACTTCTCCTGCCCGCACATTGTCTTTCAGACTCCATACGCCATGCTGGATGATGGCTTTACATACACATAGAAACAACAGCAGTGTGATCTGCTCCAATCTGGGCCTTATACCAGTGAAGAGTCACCTCCTTGACTTGTTCTTTACTCACCCCTCAAATGCATCTCAAACACATGCAACAAACTGTAAAACAAGTCCTTATAGATGCCTTGAAATGTCAGTCTGTCACCGTCATTGAAATAAAGTCTAGCCAAATTTGAGGGCAGACTCACCCTGAGTGGAAACGGTGGAATCAAACCGTGGACCTTCAAGGTAGTGACTCTAACCACTCAGCTAAAGGAGAACTGTCACATAGCTGGTAGTAAGAAATGAGCAGCTCTTAAAGGGATTATTCATATGCAGTGGCTATCATAGTTGGAAAGCTCATGAGGTATTGGGCTCACCGGTAGCTGTGCTTGACCCAGTGTAGGTGCAGCTTGTTCCTTGATGACATCATACATAAAGATTTTGATTGATTGATTGATCACAATGTTCAAAAATTGGTGCAATGTAGTATTTATGTTGAACAGACTGGTCATCCATATCTCTGGAGTGCTACCAGCTGGAGGTGAGCCCAGTACCCGCTTGAAAGAGCTTTTCATGGTCTTTCCAACTATCATGGCCACTGGATATGACTGTGTCCTTTAACTTGCCACTTCAGCTTCCTGCCTCTAGAGGGCGCTTTCTTACACCTTCTCAACGCCAGAGGACTCCTATGGTAGCTTCACAAACATAGGTGGTGCTGCCCGAGATGATGGTTAGCGGAAGTTTATCACGCGAAAGCCTCAAGCAGTTGCCAGGTTGACCTTGTAAACCTCAAGAGTGAAGCTTGAGAGGTTTACCATCGGCATGACAACCGTGAGAGGGTTTTTCAATGCGTAAACTTCATAACCCCAGCCATTTGTCTTTATAGTGTACGGGTCGCAACAGCAACACTTTCGGACAGAACGGGAAGGCTGTTACTTGTTGTTTGTGGCTTCGTTGAACAGTTCAAGCCGATCGCTGTGGCACACCAATATTCGGTGCTAGAATTCAATGCACCTAACTGGATTCGATCCTGTAATCTCACCGATCTGATGAAGGCAAGCAAGGTTTATAACGCTGATGTCAGATCAGTGAGATTACAAGATTGTTAAACAGCAGCACGCCACACATAATAAGGACTCATACATTACAGACAGCTGTTTACATGCCTGGCATCTTCAATATTTGGGGAAACCATATACACATACATACATACTGTACTTTATGAACTGGATGAAACAAATGCTGAAACCTGATTGGTTGAGAGCATTCTCTACCCATGATGATACTGAACCATAAAATCATGGCTAAACTAACTCCTGCTAACGGGCTTTATTTTTGCTTACTTGAGTATTACTTCACCGGTCTGCCAACAGTCATACCTGGCTTCAGCCCCACTGAATGTGGCTTCTGTAGCTCTCACTCTGTCCCTCTTAAATGAACTATTTTATCTTTTAATGTTCTTTCACCAGTTTAAAACAGTAAAAACATTGTTTTAGAAATATTATATGTGTCTTTTTTTTTTTTTTACTTTACTGTGGATCCAGTTCATAATCATAGTAATATACGCCAGGGCATGTTTTATCATATCACTTCCCAGGCAATGTAAGGCATTCTTGGCTTCACCTCGTGCCTCACAACGCACCTGAGGTGTGATGATATCCTATGATAAAACATGCCCTGTCATATTAATTGCTTAATTAATATGTATAGCTTTAGTGTGAAAGAAGACCTTTGAACTGTTGCATTCCCTCTGACCAGCTCAGTGGGAATTCTGTAGTGTTTTTTTTTTCTCTTACTTTTTGGATTGGGTTGAATAGATGGTGAGGACTGCTGGGCACCAACCCCCATCCTTAATGCCAAGGGTCTTTGCCCATTACGACTGAGCTGACCCACCACACAGGTGGACTCCACTCCTTCCCATGACGAGACAATGCAACTTCCACCATTAAAGTACAATAATCCCAGTTGTGTCCGAGCTGATGGCAGGTGAATCTGACAGCCTGTGTTTGACTTAATTTGCCCTGAGGTTTGATGTGATGGGACCGAGGCAGAAGCTGTCATTTCCTAGTGGCTGAAGTTTCTTTCTAGCAGTGCTTGGTCAGAGCTAATAGTTTAGAGCCTGTGGTGTGTGAGTGCCTGGCAGAGACCCTCAGTGCCAGCTGGTAGAATTCTGATATCCAGCAATACAGTCCATACACTCCAGATACAGGACCTTGAATGAGCTCCTGACCTTGTGTAACTTTGGGTTGCTGCCACATCCTCTGGTTGGCAAGAAGAGCCAGAACCATGCCATTTAGTGGATTTGATTCGAGGTGCTTATTTGTGCAGCTTTGAAATTCTAAATATTAATGCCTGCACTAGAATGAGGTTACATGAAGTTATTGCATGATGAACAGGGACTTGTGATAAGACCATTCGTCCTGGGTTCACAACTGTGCACAATTCTCCTCCTCCTCCTACTGCTACCCTGAGGTTCCTACAGTCCCTGCCACTTCTTGTCAGTGTTTCCAATCTTCTGTAAGGATCAGTAATGATGAATATGCATTCTGTGAATGCGCCTAAATTTGGTGCTGTTACCTTGATGCAGCCCAGTCTAACCTTTGGACCACTTTGGATCACATTGATCTTTGAACAAATAATTAAAAAACTCTAGCCCTTTCCAGGTGGCTCTGGGCAAGTCTTGCATCCACCCCTTCCCCAAACCATTCACCTTTCACCCTCCAAGATTTTATTTTATTTTATTTAAAAGAAAGCCAGATCCTGGCACTGTTCCAGATTCTGGTTGAGTTAAAAAAACTGATGGGAGAAGTGGTGGAGGTTGTAGAAGTTGGGATTTCTGGGCTGGTCAAGGGGTGGTGAAGGACTCCAGAGTCTGCAGCAGAAGTTATAGTGTTTTGTTAGTGACATCACAGTCTGTTCTGGAAATGACTGTGCTATCATAAGCAGGGCGCTGTGACTTCTGTTCCTGAATAAGTCCCAGATGCAGATGCAGTAAACTCCTGTTTTTATGTCCAAACACCCTGAGTCATGAAAAAGGAATGGCTTGATTGTCACTTTTTAGAAGGTAGTGCAGTAGAAGTATACCGATCCCAACAGCACATATTGTTCTGTGGATGGTCAGACCCTTCTTTAAAGAGTCTCTGACTTAGCAGTGTTTTTAATTCATTTTCTATGCTTCTCACTGATGCATCCCCCTTTCCTGGGTTGGGCCCTGCCCCGTGTCTCTGACACTTACCACTCTCCTTCCAGCCCCACGGGCTAGCTCACCCCAGGGCAGGGCCCAGCCAAACTGACTCAAACCTCCCAGCTCCAGTGGTGGGGTCAGAAGAAACCAGGATAGAGAGGATGGCCAGTAGCGGAAGAGCTCAAGCGTGCCCTGGACCATCCTGTTCAGCGCTTATGAAATTTGCATGAAAACAGGATCTCTGTTGCTTGGTCTTCATTGTCTCTGGTTGCTTCTATAGGTGACATCATTTCTACAGCAACCAGCTATGAAGTCACTAGCAGAGAATTATGATGTCACTTGTTGACAAGCAGAAACAGATGATGAAGGCCAAATGACAAAGAATGCAATATCTGGCTAGCCCAGTGGCATGGTGGGCTGAGACACTGGTTGCCACACCATGTACCACACTGGTGACCCGGGTTCAGGAATGGATGCAGGTCACTTGGGGGCTGGCAGGGAGGAGAGAGCATCCCAAGGACAGCTTTCCTCCTCTGGGAGGTGGGTACATGTGTTCCACTATGTGGCTGCCACCTGCAGGAACCTGGGTGACAGTGCGGGACTAAGGGAAAGGGAATCCCACCCACAGGTTGCTGGGGCAGGGGTCTTGTGAGGGAAGACATAATGCAGTATTGCATGTGCTGTGAGCCGAGGGGAGAAAATGGCAGAAAAAAACAGCCACAGCTGGATGCTGGCCCAGTCCCCCACAGACCCAGGGCTGGTGACTGGGCACCTCTGGGTCCTGTGACAGAGGACAGTCGGAGCAGAGTTAAATCCCAGAAAGAGCTGGATGATGGGGCTGGAGGTAGTGGTCCAGAAGGGGCAGGTTAGCGACAACAGGAGATAAAATCCTTATTAAAAAATAATCCAATACCGAATTATAAGCTGATGTCTGTTCTACATATTAGGTTTTTCAGTGCCCTCCCCTCATGGTGTCTTGAGTCTTTATGGTTGTTATCCGCCACGGCATGACCAATCCAAATCGATGGAGAATGAACACAGAAGTGGTCATGCCTTATTCACAGCAAAGCCCAAGATTGCTCGAGAGGAGTCATCAAAACTTATTAACCTATCTGCTGTAGGAAAGGGAAGAATCCGATATGAATTAGCCTGAAACTCCCGCTGACCTACTGATTCTGCCTGCAGTGTGATCACATCATAAGTGGAGCTGCAGACGAGCCCGCTGGAGTAACTATGCTTGGTCTCCTCCTGATGTGTCTGCTCACAAACAAAGGATCGCTGGAATGAAATGCTCTGGCATGTCTTTTTATATGTATTTATAAAAATGTTTCTTTTATCCTTAATATAGCCTATTCCATACACCTGCTGCTTATAGTTAATGGCAACATTATGGGTTTTCTATTCATGTCCTGAAAGCACCAAAACTAATGTCCCTGATTTGTCTTTTGCCAGCATGGGCGTATGGTCCCTGGGAAATGTGTGTGGTCCAAACTGCAGATGAGAGAACTCCTTCTGGTTCTATTTAGAACCTTTCTAAGTTAGGAACACCACTCCCCAAAAAGTTCTTAAAGGTTCTTGTTTCCATATTCATGTTTTTTAGCATGTTGATTTGAAGGCACTGGCGTGTTAAAGAGCAGCTTTGGAGTCAGAAGGTACATTAATAAATGTTAAGCTTCTGGCCGGGTGGTGCTGAGGGTTGAGGTGCTGGATGCCACACCTCGGCCACAATCGGCACCTGGGTTTTGGAACAAGTCCGGGTCACGGGGTTGGCTGGGTGGGGAGCTGGAATGAGCTGCCGATTGGCCCCCCACAACCACAATAATGGTAACTCCCATTCTTCAGTACTCCATCCTACACCCTACCCCCGAGGCAGGTTGAGAAACAAAGTCTCAGGAGGTGACTGATAATCCAGGCCCCAATCTTGGGCTCGACAAAGCCAGGTATGCCACTCAGTTACATTCATAAAAATCTTGGCTGAAGCCATGTTGGCAAGTCGCTCAGGTCAGTGAATTATCAGTTAGTATTTGTGTCCTTCTGTCCTAAGCACCGCCTTTAGACTGGCCTTCTCCGGGCATACCTGACTCCATCGTCCTCTGCCACAGGACTTGTAGAGGTGCCCGTCACTGGTGTTGGGACCTGCAAGGGGTCAGATCATCATCCCACGGTCGGGTGTTTTTTTTTTTTTACTTTTCTCCTCTGGGCTCACATCATGTGCAAGGGTGTGATGCACAAGCTCTGCCTGAGATGACCCCTCAGCACCTGTAAGTGGGATCCATTCCTACATGGTCATGCTGTGCTGTCACCAAGATTCCTCTAGGTAGCAGGTGAGATTCATAGATTCATAGAAGTGCAATGGCAGAAAAGGACCAACAAGGCCCACCGAGTCTGCCCATTTGTCCAGCTATCTGCTTGGACCTGCTCCCCCACCCTTAACACTCCTCTGTGGTTGTCCCATGCCCTTTGAATCCTCCACTGTTTCTTCTCCAACGACTGCATCTGGGAGTCTGTTCCACTTTTCCACCACTCTCTCTGTGAAATAGTATTTCCTAATGTTACCCCTGAACTGCCCCTCCACCTGCAGGCCATGCCCTCATCCTCTGATTACCCTTCATCTTGAAGATGTTTTCCACTGGCACCTGTTTATACCCTCAAGGTACTTGAAGGTCTCGATCATGTCTCCTCTCCTCCTATGTTCCGGGAGTACATGTTCAGATCTCTCAACCTTTCTTCATAGGATAGGTGGCTCAACCCTTTCACCATCTTTGTCGCTCTCCTCTGAACCCGCCTCCAGCCTCCCCACATCCTTTTGAGGTATGGCCTCCAGAACTTGGCTCCATACTCCAAATGCGGTCTAACCAGATGGGTGTACAAGGGTACTATGACCTCCTTACTTCTACTGGTGATCCCCTTCCGATGCATCCCAGCATTCCACTCCCCCAGCTACTGCCTCCCACACTGCCTTTCCACCTTCAGATCCCCTGATATAGTGATGCCCAGGTCCCTTTCTTGTTCTGTTACCTCCAGATCTCTGATCCCCATACAGTACCCTGCCCTCCAATTCTGTAGCCAAGATGCATGATGTTACACTTTTCTGTGTTGAATGAATGTTGCCCCTCTTGACCATGCCTCAAGCCTCTCTAAATCTCTCTGCATTTGTTTTACCCTTCCTGCGTGTCCACCCTATTGTAGGTTTTGATATCTTCCACAAACAAACTCACACCTCCTCAATGTCCTCCGCAATGTCCCCATCAAATATATTGAATAGTAGGGGCCCCAGCACCGATCCCTGAGGGACCCAGCTAGACCTTGCCCTCTCCGGATGCCACCCCATTTATATGACCCTCTGCCCTCCTGTCCCCAGCCAGTTTCCCACCCATTTAACCACCCTCTGCCCCAGCCCCAGGCCTGACATTTTATGCAGCAGTCTCCCATGGGGCACAGAGTCAAACACCTTCCTGAAATCCAGATAAGCCACATCTACCACCCTCCCTGATCCAGTTCCTTGGTGACCACGTCAAAAACTCTGGATTCATCAGGCTGCTTTCCTCCAGGGAGCTGGTGATCCTGCCTTTATTAGTTTCTCCATGAGCTTGCCTACCACCGATGTTAAGCTCAAGGGACTGTAGTTCCCACTTCCTCCCTCTCTCCCCTTATGCAGTGGGACCACATTTGCCTGCCTCCAGTCTTCCGGCACCACCCCAGTCTCCAGGGACTGATAGAAGAGTGCAGTCAATGGAACTGGCAGTATCTCCTTTAGTTCCCTTAACACCTTTGGTGCACCCCATCTGGTCCCATTGCCTAGTCCACCTTCATGCAGCCTAGCTCTCCCAAAATTTCTCCATGAGGAAAGGCCTCATCTCCACTTCCCCTCCCTGCCAAATCTTTTCCTGCTCTGCTGCCTTCATCTTCTTCCTCCCTATTGAACACTGAGCAAAAATAGTTGCTTAGCAAGTCCGCTTCTCTCTGTCCCCTTGTAGCATCTCCCCTCGTTTGTTTTAACTGGAGTATTCCCTGTCTAGTCTCTCCTCTTTCACTTACTACCGAAAGAAAGTCTTATCCCCTTTTGACCTCTCTAGCTATGCAAACTTCTGTCTGTGCCTTTGTCCTCCTTACATCTACCCCTGCTTCTCTCTGGCTCACCTGGTATTTTTACCAGTCTACTTCCACTTCGTTTCCTTGAACTTCCTGAAGGCCTTCCTTTTGCCTGTACTTTTTTCGCTACTTCCTAGTGTACCACAGAGGTTTCCTCCTCCTCTTATTGTTACTTGCCTCTTGGCACAGATGTCAGTGGCCTCTACAATAGCTTTTTTTTATCCACCCACATTACCTCCACCTCTGTCAACTCCTCCACCCTTCCAAGGCCCTCTCCACTATTTCCGCATTTTCCCAAAGTTTGCACTCTTGAAATCTAGCACCTTCAACCTAGACCGTGAACCTCTGCAGTGTTCCTTATTCTAAACCTGACCATGTTGTGGTCACTCGTACCAAGATGTTCCCCACCGATACATCGCCTACCCTATCCCCATTTGTCAGGACTAGATCAAGAGTAGCTCCTGCCCTGGTTGGCTCCTGACCAGTTGATTTAGGAGGGCCAATTGCAGGGAGTCCATGTTTCCCTGCTGCTGGTTGGAAGCAGCCGAGAGGGTGCCCAGTCTACGTCCGGTGGGTTCAGGTCTCCCATCAGCACCACTTCCTCCCTTGCAGCCATTCTCACGAACTCGCCAGCCATGCTTCTATCCACCATTCCTGCTGTGCCATGGGCCTGTAAACCACCCCCATATGCACTGTCTCCCTTCCCCACTGACACCAGACCCAGAGTCCTTTGGCCTCTCCCCACTTACCCTGCAATTCTGATGCCCTGATACTCTCCTTTACATAAAGTGCAACCCCTTTTCTACCCTGTCCCTTCTGAACAATTTGTACCCTGGTATCTCCATTTCCATCCCTGTTCCTGGTGGTACCATGTTTCTGTTACCCCACAATGTCAAGGCCCTCCTCAACCATTTTTGCTGTCAGATCTGGGATCTTTCTACCAGACTTCTGGCGCCATGACATGATCCTCCACCCCTCTTTCCTCCTGTCCTATATATTTGTCCCTACCCTCTGGCTGTGTGGTGGGGCTTTTGCCCCCTGCCTCTTGCCTCATCAACAGGACTTCCCTGTCCTCCTCCCATGTTTAGTTTAAATAGCAGCGTCTGTCAACATAATCGTCCAGTTTACATTTCAGCACTGCTTTCCCTCCCCATTTAGGTGCAGCCTATCTGGGACATAGAAGCTATTGTCACTCCATGTTGAACCCGATCTCCTATCACACCATACCCCTTCTGGGCACACCAACCTACCAAGCCAACTATTGAACTCCACTGTACTTCGCCTCACCTCCATACTGGCACTTGGTACTGGCAGCACCTCAGAGAAGGACAGGGATTTAAGAATCAAGCTGCTGCAGAACCTAGCCAGTGCCATAAACCTTGCCTGCACCTCCATCACACTGCTTCTTGCAAGGTCGTTCGTGCCTAGGTGGAAGATCAGATGAGTTTTCTTAACTATTTCCTCCCCTCAAGGGGATCAATGCATAACTTTGGCTGCCATCATACCTGGCAGGCACTCCACCATATTTATCCCCCTTCTCCCCATGTAACTCCTTTATAATAGAGTCCCCACTATTAAGACTCTATCCTTTTCTCCTGGGTGCCCCTCACTGCTGCTGTTCTACTCCTCTTTCCCAATTTTTCCTCATCCTTACCCTTGCTATCTCCCTCCCGAAACTTCTTGAGCCCTCCTCCCCATTCTCCACCTGCTCATTTCCCTGGGCCCCTTTCTGGTTCTCTGGTTCCTTTGTGCAGCTCTTTTCCCCTCTGAATCTTTCGATACTTCCTCTCCCCATCCTGCTCATCTCCTGCCCCAAAACCTGGTTTTCTGGCTCTTCTATGGTGCTACCCGCCCTTGTGCCTTGCTCCATTTGATCAACCCCAAAGCTTTCCCTCTGTTCCTTGTACTCTGAGCTTCATTTCTGGGCCATGCTCCATTTCCTTCCTGCTGAAGCCCCATCCCCAGCGCCCTGCTTCCTGCCTGGCTTGTTCCTGCACAGCTTCCTCATTTCCCTGTCTTTGCTGTTCCTGCACAGTTGTCCCAGGTCCCACTCTTGCAGCCCCAATCTGTAGCCTTCTTGTGGAGTCCTGATCCGGGCTCCCTGCCCCCTGCTACCTTTGGACCCCTTCAATACTATTCCTCTCTCTCGGTCTCCCTTGACAACCCCTCCCTGCCTGGTTTTATGGGCACACCCGCATTCTGGGCTCCTCCTTCCAGGATGCCCCTGTCCCCAGAGTACCTCCATTCTTTCCTTGTGCCTGAAGTTTCAGCACCGGTGTATTTTTGTAGACAACCCCATGCCTCCTCCTTTCCACTCCCCTAGCTGTCTCCGAATTCCTTCCACTTCCTCCCTGAGCTTCGCCAGCTGGCAGGGCACACTGGACAACCCCAAATTTCCAAGCCCAGTCTAGTACCATGGCCACCCACACCCTGTGCACCCAACCACCTTCCCAAAGATGCCTGCTCTAGTGACTTGAGGTCCCTTCCCCATTCTATCATGCACCTTTGGTCAAGCCCCCACTTCACTTTCAATACCTCTTCGCTAGCAATTTCACACATACAATATGTTCTTTCCCTTTCTCCCAGCTTTCAAAACAAGGTTCCCAAATGATCCACATTTCAGTGCCATCACCCTGATCAGGGTTACCTAGTTTTGCCTGTATCCTTAGTTACAGTGCCCACACAAGATTTGCACCCCAGCAGCCACTGGAGCCCACCAATGATCTGCACCACAGCAGGGCAGTAACCCCTCCCAAGGGAGGGAGCTGTCCCAGGATGCTCAGTCCTCCCTCTCCAGGCCGGCCCCCAAGCACCCCGATCCATCCCAACCAGGACGCCATCACAGCATGAGGTGAGGCAGTCAATATCTCAACCCTCCTCACCAGTCTATTCATTGTGTAATCAATATCTGTTCAAAGACCCAAAGTCCCAATCCCATTTAATCTTTTGGAATTATGGGTAATATTAGGATCCTGTGTGCAGTAATATCATAGTCCCAAAAGACAATATGTACACATTGCTCCAAACCCGTGGGACCCCATGCCGGATGGCAATGGAACCAGTCTATCCCTTCCTTCTTTAGCTACCATGAGTCGGCCTCCAAGTTCCTTATCTTTCATCCCTTAGTACTTCTCTGGAAGGGCAGCAAGATATCGATGGTGCGGCACGATCAGTTGTTTGGTACTCTTTGCCAATTGGTAAACAGTTCTTGAATCGGAATGGCTGCAAAGCATCCAATCATGGGCCTACCTCGAGAGCTCTCCCCACTCTCTCGCTTTGTTCTAATATTTCTCTCTTCTCCTTCACACCTAAACATGACTTACCTTAACCCCTCCACCTGTCGATCTCTCCTCCCTGCATGACTGCTACTGGAAGTTCAGAGAACCTTTCCTTGGCATACAGGGCATCTCCCTAGGAACCCATGGGGTCCCAGGGAGTACAAGCAGCTTTGTTCTTCTATCAGTTACCCCTTTAAAATGGATTCTGCTTTGTCTAGCTGGTCAGGAGATAATTCAATTCCACCTTCCTTTTGCAATGATGGATCAAACACAATTAACCTCACATCTTTCACAATTGATCTGTTTTCTTACTAATTATGTTTATTGACAGTACAATTGATTCACCACCAAAAGCTAAGTATGCAAACATATGCAGCAGGTAAATACTGATACATCACTAGTATATACTCTGCTGCGTGTGCATCATTATCTTTAATCAACAGCTCTCATTTCATTTCTATAATGATTAAAGCACTGTCTCATCCACTCAGTTAGGATTAGACAGATAGGAAGACCTGTACTTATGTTTTTTTGGAGGGAGGGGACTTCATTATCCAGCTGAGATGCTACATCTTGTTTCAATAGCACAGCCCTGCTGGTTACCCATTTTATACAGCAGGCTGAACGAAATACTGAGCAGATAGATAATGTGACTTGCTCAAGGTCGCACAATGAGTAAGAGGCCCTGGTGGGATTTAGACATGGGTCTCCTGGTTTTTAATGATGTGAGAAAGAAGGAAAGAGGATACAAGATGTGAAAGAGGCGTGGAGGAAAGAAAAGAGTGGTTGGGAAGGAGAGGAGGTCAGTCATGTTTTAAGATCAGCATTACAAGTCTTATAAAAAAAAAAACACATTCCCACCCTTGTCATCCGGGATCATGGCAAAGCTGGTGGAGGTAAGGGAGGTGAGAGTGGTGTAAGAATATGGCTTATAGTGACAGCCTGAAGTCTGCTGCTGGCTTGCTTTTAACGCTGGCGTTTCAGACAGTGAAGAGAATTGGTCTGAGAGTTCTAAAATGTACATTCTAAATGAAAGGTGACACCTTTGCCATGGGGACCAGTGACATTCGAGCAGTCAGGCTGCAGCTACAGGACGTCGATGTGAGGAAAAGATTCAATAAAGAGCCTCTTCTCTGTAGAGACTACTGCATCATAGAAGGATGAGCTGCTAGCAGAAGTCACTGAAGCACAGAGATGGGCAGAGCAGTGGGACCCAGTTCTGATTCTGGCTCTGCTCTTGACCCACAAGACTTGGGCCAAACCAAATCAGCTTACCTCGGTGTGTGTGTGTGGGGTATCTGAATCATAGCCGTGTGACATGCAACCCCTATGGCACGTGACTTAGCTTCAGTTTAGATCTGCATCGGATCTTTGGTAATTAGATTTGGATGATGAAAGCAGATACAGGACACCCTCTGTTTGAGGGGGTCAGATCTGACTCTGAATGGGGTTATCAGGGTCTGGGGAGGTTGGAGGATACATGCCAGGACAGGGTATACCCTTGGGATCAGGTATATCCTGGAATGATATAAGTTGCCGGGGAAAAAACCGTATAGGAAAAAGCAGGGAGTATGGGGGGACAAAAGTATTTCACAGTGACTAGGAAAGCCACCAGGGGCCCGTGGAGCCGCCGCAGGTGGGAATAGTTCTAATAATGCTCAGATAACTAATTAAATAGCTAATCTGCAGGATAGCTGTTGGGGAGTGGGTATTATTTGTGCTGTTTAATGTAGTTTCCTTGATTTTGAGGGAAGTGCTTCCGATGGTCTTCTTTCTGGAAAGAAAGGCAGACTAGCCTGTCGTTCTCATGACAGTTTACTTACTGTCCACATGGTATGGTTTTCCTAGTACACATGGAATTCTTTGCCCTGCAAACTGGCCAGCAGTTGTCGGAAATGAATTAATGATTTGAAAAAAATAAATTGTGAATCATTCAGGCTGAGAGTTGCATTAGCAAATTGGTTTTCCACTCTGAAACCGGGACAGTGCTAATCAGTTTTAAATGGCTACCCTGTTCTGTTGATTAATAAGCAAAATAAAGTCTGAGTAGCAATCTGACAAGTCTCATTCAGCTGCTGTGTTGTAATCAGAATGCACTGATGGTAAGGTGCAGCAATCCAAAATGAACGCAGTACCACCGTTGGGTTGTAATAGAACGGAGCAGACTTTGGATTGAGAAGATTGCCGCTGGTGCTTATCATGGTTGGGAACCTATGTGGTACTGCTATGCGACCATAACTGTCAGGCTGGGTTTGTGGGTAAAACAGGGAATACTGGGCAGCACTGATGGCCCAGCAGTAGCACATTGCAGTGCTGCGTAGGTGACCTGGATACAGGAACAAATTTGAGTCATCACATCGGGAGGCAGGCCAGGTTGGGGTGGTTGTTGCATGGCAGTGTGCCTTGGTTGTGGAGGATCGGCAGTGAGCTTGGCTCCACAGTGACTCTTGCAGCTGAGCCAGGGAGAATGTGCCTGCCGCAGGGTCTGCTGTGTGTGTGCAAGACCATGGGTCAGCTGCAGTCACATCAGGAGGTGGGAGAAACCAAAAGGGCAAAAAACCCACGTCCTTCAAATGACTGCCTGGGACTTCTGCGACACCCTGGTCCTAGCACCTGCCTTCACTTTCTCCAAATCCACAGAGTTGACTGCCTCTTGGGGAGGCAGCCCTCCTCCTCAGAGCCCTTTCACGGCAGAAAAGCCATTGGGGTTACTGTTAGGCTATCAGGATTTGGGAAGGCCAGGAAGGATATATGTCTAGGATCAGGGTATATATGAGGAATGATGTAAGTGGCTGGGAGAAAAACCTCTATAAAAACAGTGAATATGGGGGGACAAAGAATTATACTGATGAGTTAGATGCTGGTGGCCATGTTTTCTATGCATGTGCTTGACACCCATATGAAACTAGAAACTGCAGCAAAGTTCACACTCATCAGTCACTGGGGATTTGCCATCTTTGGTGTTATTGCATCTGCTTGCCTACTCTAGCTGCTTGTGGGACAAACCTTCAGGCTGATTGGCTGAATTAGCACTGACAATGTATATTTATTTTCCATATGCAGCATACTATATGATCATATAGACAAAAACACTTCTATGCTGACCTGCTGGCCGCTGGTAGTGGTACCACTTCTAATGTACTGGTAACCTGTGTTTGGGAATGAGTCACGAGTTGTGGGAGAACTGGCCGGGGTGGTGGGGAGGACTGAGCATTCCAGAGGAGGTTCTCCTCCTTGGAGAGGGTGGGCTGTCAGCCTCAGCTGTGCTACCACCACCTGGGTGACCACAGATGGTGGTGCCAGCTTGAGATGCCAATCATCGAGAGGATGCAGACCACCTTGTATGTGTATGCAAACACACATATGTGTGCATGTACACATCTGCTGGGCCCAGGTCTCGTCCTAGGGGTATGAGAATGTATAAGTGGAAGTTCCCCAGGACTCACACAGTGACTCCACCTCCTCATTTTACCCTTGGACCACCAACCCTGGTGCCTGCTCTGGTTGCCCTGCCCTCAGGAAATGCCAGGGAGGACCCAGTGGTGGAGTTAAGTCCCAGGAAGGTGGGTGATGGGTCTGAGTGCAGGGGTTCGACTGATGTGGGCCACCTAGGTGAAGGGGAAAAGCACAGTAAATCAAAAACAAAAGGAAAAGTTCCCAAACTCTGATGCTGGCAACAAACTGATTATGTTGCCAAGGGTTTGATTCTCCTCCAAGCAGCCTGCAACAGCTGAAAGCAAGACCTCCTCGGCAGAGCTCACGGTGAACATGTGCAACAATGCCACGCATTGGCACAGCTCAGTTAGTAGAACTCACCCATCTGGGCCAGAAGGTCATCCTGGGTTCAAATCCCTCACCTGGGGATGTGGATATAACCAACACTGACAGGGTAATGCCCAGCGGGAAGCTACCCTTCCAGTGAGGCATTCAACTTAAGGTTCCTTGTGCATATCTCTGGTGTCTGTTGAGTAGAAGTTAAAGCTCCCAGGGACACTCACTGTAAGAGTGGAGGTTTATTTAGTTTATTTGGAGGGATGGGAGAACCACTGATGTTTGAGGTTCTGAAAGGTGCTGATAATAAGCCACATAAAGTTTTGAGAGTTATATGAGACGTATCAGAACTTTTAGAACTTCACAGTCTAAAGTACAAAAACTGTTTTAACCATCATTTTCCAGCCATATGCTGTTGTACGTAAAGGAAAGGAATAGAAATAACCAAACTGAGTGCTAGGACAGTAAATATAATTAATGTTATATAGCTGGTTAGTACCCCTTGTGTATCACCACTGTGAGTATGTCCATTAATACAGATCTGGCTTACTGAACTGTTCTGCACCTCCAGCCTTCTTTCTAGGTTTTTTCACCAGTGCCACCATCTTCTCTCTAGATAACGACTGGGGGAGTACACCAAGCTCAAAATCAGTGTTTTATACATTATCAGAACCTGAAAAAAGTAAAAAAAACACACCCATCCATCAGGACTAAATGAGAAGCACAAAAATATTTATTGTGCCAAAACTGTTAGTTCTTGCCATATCAATATGGCACAGCATCTAACAACAGAGACAGCTGGAGAAAGTTCTGATAAGGTTATTTCACGGAAAATGACACAGGTTCTGGAAGGTTCTGAACTTATTCAAACCGGGTCTTCCATCCCACAGTTTGTTTTATTTGAGATTTTTATCCCCGGACAGCCTCATTCAGATGCATCCCTGGTTTTCAAGAATGTACTAGGGTGGCATTTAAAACTGAAATAGCAGCAAATTAAACATAAATTACTTTGTTTACATGTGCTCATGGGTGATTGGTTACACAGTACAGTAGTATGAGTTCAGTTAATATGAAGGTATAATGTAATATAATTTACTGGTAGTGAGGGCTGATTACAACCTAAAATCTAGTACTAGAATTCTCCATTCTTCACACCTGTGTATAATGAGGTGTGTGTTATGGGCACACGCACCATCAGGTAATAAAATCACACTCATTTTCACCTCACAGGAGAGTGCGTGGTTCCCAAAACACGTGGCTTTGATATGTATTGTATATTAGCGCTTATATATGAACGCCAACAAAGTTAGTACCGTACATGTATCTTTAGACAGCCTGCCTCCCCAATCCTAGTAATATGTATAAAAAGTGCCTGCTTCCCATTCCTGCTTCGCATCATCAGAAGGCTGATTTTAAGGGTGGGTCTTGTGCACTAGGAGGTTGCTTGATTGTAATGAAAGTTACAAGCAGAGAATAGTAAGTTAAACTTTTTTTCATTACTGCATGAGAAATTCAAATTACGGTTAATTAGCTCATTGGGCAAATAACTCCTTGATGCGAGTTGCCTACCTCGGATCATACCTGCTACTTTTTAACGGAACAGCATTGGACAAAGATGTTAAATTACAATACACTTGCATTCTGAGGCCACATAGATCCCTTCATCTGGCATCATAAAAGCACTCGGAACAGAAAAGCTGACTTTATACCTAAAATTCATACATAGTTCCATCATTTATGGCAAGCCAGGACATCATACGAGAGAATTTTGGAGGGCACATAATTGAAAATGAGAGAAACAATAAATGACATTACAGCTTTCTTCAGCACCAGAAAGCACAACTTGGATGAGATTTTGGAGGGGCATGTGCCTCCCTTAGAGTCTGTGGGTATGACAGCCCTGATGGCAGGTGTGTTCAGGTAAGAGGAGGGTACTGGGAGGGTGGACGAATAGAAGGACAACATGCCTCCAGAAATGGAAGGAAGCCTTTGAGGTGAGTGCTATGTTAAATAATTAGAAGAACCCATACAGGTTCATGTTGCTGAAACCTCTTAACAACATCACAATTAATATGTGTTTACATTATACTGTATATATATATATATATATATATATATATATATATATATATATAAAACCACCCAAGGCATGCGTATATCAGAGCATGACCGCACACCTCAAGTGGTTTATCTATCTTATAAAATGTCAAAATTGTTTTGGAGGGTAAAATTGCAGGTGTGCGGTTGCGCTCTGATATATGCATGGTCATGTGATGTGTTCCAAAAATCAACAGAATGAACGGTGGGTGGGCAGAGAGGACAGTGAAAAGGCACATATACTGAACGAATACTTCTGCTCAGTATTCACAAAGAGGAGGGAGGTACCTAATCCAATTAACAGAAGCACTCTGGATGGGGGTCATAGATATATAGATACATAGATATAGACAGTGTCGGCAGATAAGGGCCCATGGCCCACCCAGTCTGCCCATTTGAGCTTGTAAGTTCAGTTTGTTTTCCTAGAAGTTTTCCTAGGTCAATCCCATCCTTTCAGAGAAGAAAGGGTTCTGAAAGAACTCCTAAAATTGAAGGTGGACAAAGCAATAGGGCCTTATGGAATTCACCCCAGATATTTAAAAGAATTAAGGGAGAACTAGTGACACCACTGACTATCCTTTTAACAAGTCATGGGAGGATGGTGTGGTACCTGAGGATTGGAGAAAGGTGGATGTGATTCCCCTTCACAAAGTGGGAGCAAGACAGAGGCTGGAAACTACAGACCTGTCAGTTTGACCTCAGTGGTAGGGAAAATGATGGAATCACTTCTGAAGGAAAGAATTGTTGAGTACCTAGAGGCCAGCAGGGCACAGGACCCAAGGCAGCATGGATTCACAGTGGGAAGGTCATGTCAGATGAATCTAATCGATTTCTTTGACTGGGTGACCAAAGTAGTGAGACAAGGGAGGGCTGTGGACATGGCCTACCCAGACTTTGTAAAGGTTTGACACAGTCCCACACAAAGATTAATAAACAAATTAACCAGCCTGGGAGTGGGTCCCAGGGTGGTAGCCTGGGTTAAACATTGGCTGGACAACAGGACACAGACAGTAATTTTAGAGTCCACTCTGAAGAAAGGAGGGTTACTAGTGGGGTACCTGGGTTCAGTACTGGGACAGTCCTTTTAATATCTTTATAAGTGGCATTGCAGAGGGACTGAAGGAAATGTATGCCTATTTGCAGATGACACAAAGATCTGCAACAGGGTTGATACATAAGGAGGCATACAAAGGATGAGAAGGGACTTGGCAGGTTGGAGGAATGGTCAAATGTATGGCAGCTTGGATTCAATGCAAAGAAGTGCAAAATAATGCACCTGGAAAACAAAACTCGGAAGAAGAGTACACAATGGGGAGGTAGTAATAACAACAAAAATGGAAGGGACCTGGGGTAATCATTTCAGATGACCTTAAGGTTGGCAAGCAATGTGAGAAGGCAGTAGTGAGGGCTGGGGGATATTGGGATGTATAGGAGAGGCATCACCAGCAGAAAACAGGAAGTTGTTATCCTCTGTACAGACAGCTGGTGAGACCACATCTGAGTACTGTGTCCAATTCTGGAGACCCCATCTCCATAAGAACATAGACAGGATGGAGGCAGTCAGAGGAGGGCAACTAAAATGGTGCAGGGTCTGCAAAGAAGCCATACGAGGAGAGACTAAAGTAGCTTAATATGTATACCCTTGAGGAAAGGAGGGAGAAGGGGACATGATAGAAACTTTAAGTACCTCAGTGGAATCAACAAAGTCCAAGAGGGTAGCATCTTTCAGAAAAGAGATGTGCAAGAACAAGAGGACACAATTTGAAGATAGAGGGGGACAGCTCAGGGGCAATGTGAGGAAGTATTTTTCACAGAGGGTGGTGGATGCATGGAACAGCCTTTCTGAGGAGGTTGTGGGGTCTAAAACTGTGAGAGAATTCAAGAATGCATGGGACAGACATAAGGCAATGATTGGGGTGGGGTTAGGAAGAATTAGGCTGTTGGTTAACTAGGATCTGCAGCTTATCCTGTAGGTAGGAAATGAGCAGACTAGGTGGGCCAGCGGTCCTTATCTGCTGTCAAAGTCTATGTTTCTACGTTTCTATGACATCATTTTTCCTACCCATTTATATGTATATATATATATATATATACACATACAGTATATATATATATATATGTACATGTACATATACATATATTTTTAATTTAATGTATTTCGTGCTCTTGCTGTCTGACCAGCCCCCATCATGCCGGCCCGGCCCACCAAGCCCGTCACCCACCATCTCTGGGACCCTAGCTTTCCGCGCAGTTTCCCAGTGAATAACCTCTCATGGAAAGGATTTCTGGGGTCCGCACTCCCCCCAGTCAGAGTTTAAGTGTCAGTCGGCAAGGGAGAAAATCCAGTCGGCAGTGTGGGACCTAAGGAGGAAGTGAATAGTGTCCTGCTCCAGTCGAGGTGTTTTCCCATTTTTCTACCCTGCCCCTGCCATCTGCAAAGCCATGCTGATGCATTGTGTCATGCTGCTGACATCCCCTCCCTCAGTCCACGGCTCCAGCTGCCACCACCACCTGTGGTCACCCAGGTGGCAGTGTTCAAGCGGTGACCGATTCCCCTCCCTCCCTGGAGGAGGTGAGTGTCAATGGACACTTAGGCATCCTCTTCCCCAGCTGGCCTCCAGTGACCCAGGCTCATTCTTGAACCCGGATCACTGGTGTTGCAATCGGTACCACTGCTGCTGCGTCAGCAGGCAGCCCATATTAATTATATATTAATTACATACAAATGCCTTTTGAACCACAACTGTTGTTTAAGGAGGTTTTATTTGCGCCTATGTCTCAGAACCAGCCAGGTGTTTGTTTTTCTTTAGAACCTCTTCTCTCTGTCCCTTAAAGCCCCATAAATGGGAATCCTTAGCTAATGAGGAACCTCAGAACTGACGGATTGTAGTTTTGATCATGCCTGTCTGTAGTGACCAGTGAGTAGTAGCCCTTGCTGGCCTGGAAGGTCTGGTGAAGATGATTCCCTTTGCTTGCTGCCTAAGGTCTCAGCATCCACTGTTAACTGCCCAAGTCAGACAGCTGGCCACTAACAATTTCACAGCTGGTATCTGCAGTAAATAACTAGGCAGCATTTATAATGTCAGAGGCTTCTGAGATCTACTTGGGTGATCAAATTATTATGGTTGATGTTGCAAGGGTTCGATCCAACCCTCCAACCCTGTTAATAGTCCTTCATTGGGCTTCCCATGTCACTGGAAAAGCTTGACTGCGCAACACCCTGCAGCTGAAGTGGATCTTCCATGCAGGCTTCCTACGGACATCGTGAGAGTTGATTAGAAAGCTAGCACGCTGATGTAGATTGCAATCCCCAACACACACACACACACACACACCAAGCAAACATTTGTAATTAGTTTATGTTCTGGCTCTCACAACTTAAGGGAAAAGAGGAAAAAGTAATTTTGCATTGTTTCTCATTGTCTTCCTTCACTATATCCCCATCAATTTTCACAGATAATTTCCTTAGGGTTTCTTACCCACTTGACCTACATCAGACGTTATGAACTTTCCTGCCTTCGTTCATTTTTTTTTTCTGCCAGTTAAGTTTAATTGCTCAATCACGCGTGTTACACCACCGATGACTGTGCCGATGGCGGCTGCCCTGATGTGATTACGGTGGCAAGAGCTTATATCAGTACTAATTACATTTTGGGCTGTCGGCTGGTAGAGATGACTGTCAGACTTGTTTTACTGGGGCGAAGTGATGCATCCCCAGCTCAGCTGGACATGGTCCCCATTAAAGACAGATCTGTGGGGCTAGCCCTTGATTTTGTGAGGAGAGGCGACATGATGTTGTGTCCGAGTGACCAAAGCTCTGAGGTGGCATTGTCTAGGGCTGGTGACAAACTTAATCAGTAAGGCATTTCGGGTGTGTGTCTCATGTGATACTGCACCATGTCTTGGGTGGCACTGCAAAAGCAAAGTCAATGTGCAGTGTGCAAAATTCAGGTGTGGGGGCTGTTTAGATCATAGTGGTGTCCAGAGAGGCTTGCCAGGGAGGAATGGAGGCCTTTTGCAGGGGTCCCTGGTATTGCCCCTGCACCTTCCTCTAGCCCTCTGCATTCTACAGATCACGCTGAAGCCATGCAAATAGCGACCTAAAATCCACCACAACTAGCTGCAAAACTGCAGGCAGTGTAGGATCGTATCGGTGGGAAGATGTGCATAATCATCAGTGGCTGCTGTGGAGTGCTCCACACCTGCATCTGGGACACTCAGTGACTACCACCAGCCCTCCACACTTGCGGGGGCTTTTTAGAGACATGTTGTGCATTTGGCCCTTTATAATGAGGTCAGTCAATCAGACTGTAAACTTGTCTACTTTTGTTTAGTACTCTGGGTTGATAAGAGGCACCATGCTAATCATCTTGTTTACCTAACCTTGATCTTCGACTATTTTCATAACTCAACTCCGATTATCCAGTTGGGTATCAGCCCATAGTGGCGTGAAATGAGATTTCTCTTGGTTCTCCATTTTTGAATGCCTTTATATTTTCACGTTGGGAGCCTTTTTGATAGCTAGGGTCTAATTGATAATAGCTAAATGGTATGTTTAGCAGCTAGTGCATGACGACTCCTTATAGCTCTTTAGTTATTATGGATTTTAGGTGTCTACTGTGGATTAATCTTGCTTGTATGCCTACTTCATGGGTAACAGATGGGTAAGTTATCTATCTGCAACAGCCAACGTTTTGAATACATCTCTGTAACTGATGTGAGTTCAGAGAGGGCCCACAGGTCCATTGAATGAGATGGTACTCAAAACCAGCACGCAGTAAAATGAGCTAGACTCCTACTGTTTCAGTTTCAGATTGACTGCATTAGCTGGCCTTCAGGTTCCATGAGTCTAGCTTTGGCAGTCACCACGCCAGAGGGAAAGCAAAAGCACAGCTATTCACCGTTACATAGACACATAGAAACATAGACTTTGACGGCAGATAAGGACCGCTTGGCCTATCTAGTCTGCCCATTTCCTACCTAAGAGATAAGCTGCAGATCCTAGTTAACCAACAGCTTACTTACTTCCTCCTACCCCCACTAGGACTGCCTTGTGTCTGTCCCATGCATTCTTGAATTCCTCCACTGTTCTTGACTCCACGACCTCCTCAGGAGGCTGTTCCATGCATCCACAACCCTCTCCATGAAAAAATACTTCCTCACATTTACATCTGAGGCAGTCCCCTTCTATCTTCAAATTGTGACCCTTGTTCTTGCACATCTCTTTTTCTGAAAGATGCTACCCTCTTGGACTTTGTTGATTCCCTTGAGGTACTTCAAAGTTTTTATCATGTCCTCTCTCTCCTTCTTTCTTCAAGGGTATACATATTAAGCTCCTTTAGTCTTTCTTTGTATGTCTTCTGGTGCAGACCTTGCACCATTTTGGTTGCCCTCCTCTGGACAGCCTCCACTCTGTCTATGTCTTTATGGAGATGGGGTCTCCAGAACTGCATGAGTACTCAGATGGGGTCTCACCAACTGTCTGTACAGAGGGATAACCTTCCTGTTTTCTACTATTGATGCCTCTCCCTATGCATCCCAGTATCCCCCAGCCTTCCTTATTGCCTTCTCACATTGCTTGCCCACCTTTAGGTCATCTGATATAATTACCTCCAGGTCCCTTTCCATTTTACTGTTGTCAGTATCTCACCCCTATTGTGTACTCTTCCCTGGGTTTTGTTTCTCAGGTACATTACCTTGCACTTCTTACATTGAATCTGAGCTGCCATACATTTGACCATTCCTCCAACCTTGCCAAGTCCTTCTCATCCTTTCCACTCCATCTTGTGTATCAACCCTGTTGCAGATCTTTGTGTCGTCTGCAAAGAGACATACTTTTCCTTCCAGTTCCTCTGCAATGTCACTTATAAAGACATTAAAAGGACCAGCCCCAGTACTGAACCCTGCAGTGTCCCGCTAGTAACCCTCATTTCTCCACTGTGGGCTCCATTTACTACTACCCTTTGCGTCCTGTTTAGCCAATTTTTATCCAGACTACCACCTTGGGACCCTCCAAGGCTGGCTAACTTGTGTATTAATCTTTTGTGTGGGACTGTATCAAATGCCTGTTAAAATCTAGGTAGGCCATGTCCACAGCCATTCCCTGGTCTACTACTTTGGTCACCCAGTCAAAGAAATCTATTAGATTCGTCTGACATGACCTTCCCATCATGAATCCATGCTGCCTTGGGTCCTGTGCCCCAATGGTCTCTAGGTACTCAACAGTTATGAACATACGAAATTTGCCAGCAGATAAAGGCCTAGAGGTCTGTCAAGTCTGCTGAAATGTGCAGCTAGCACCCCTTATCTGCAGCTGCCCTCCCTTCCACCCTTCCCTTCATTAACCCTCCCCTTGTCCTGTCCCATCCTCGCTTGAAGCAGTCCACTGTTCTACTGCATACCACTTCAGCAGGTAACGCATTCCACCCAGCCACCACCCTCTCTGTAAAAAGTGTCTCCTCATCTCCCTCCTGAACCTTCTTCACTCCAGTCTCATATCATGGCCCCTGGTGGCCTCCCTCCCTTACTTTGAACAGCCCCTCTGTACCCGTCTTGTTTATTCCTTTCATGTATTTAAAGGTTTCAATCATGTCACCCCTGTCTCCTCTCCTCCAGTGAGTACATGTTCAACTCCTTCAACCTCCTCTCGTATGATAAGTCCCCCAGCCCCTTGATCATCTTTTGTCGCTCTGCGCTGCACCCTCCAGTAACTTAATGTCCCTCTTCAGATACGGGACGCCAGTACTGCACTGAAGTACTCAGGTGTGGTCTAACTAATGAACTATACAGTGGCAGAATCAACTCTCCCCCTCAAGGATATACCCCTTGCAATACAACCCAGCATTTTGTTGGCCTTTGCAGCTGCCTTCCCACATTGTGCCGAGTTGTTCATTGACCTGTAATGAGCCCACCCAGATCCTTCTCCTCCTCTGTATGGGCTAGCTGCACTCCCCTAGCTGGTAACTCCTCCTTGGGTTCTTCATCCCAAAATCGGCACCTTGCACTTTTTGGCATTAAAGCCCAATTGTCAGGTTCTGACCAGGTTTCAAGCTTTGCTAGATCATCCTGCAACCCCTGTCTTCCCCTAGGTCACCCACCACGCGCCTACCTTGGTATCATCAGCAAACAGACTGATCTTGCTCTTGCTGTCCCATCATATGTCTGCAATGAATATCCCAAACAACACTGATCCCAACACTGAGCCCTGTGGAACACCGCTCGTCACTGTCCTTGGGTGTGACAGCTCCCCACCCACCACCACCCTCTGTTGCCTTCCTGCAGCCAGTTTCCTACCCATCTCACCAGCTTTTCTTTCATCAGTTCTTTCCTTCAGAAGTGATTCCATCATTTTCCCTACCACTGAGGTCAAACTAACTGGTCTGTAGTTTCCTGCCTCTATCCTGCTCCCACTTTTGTGAAGAGGAATCACATCCGCCGTCCCTCCAGTCCTCAGGTACCACCCCATCCTCCCATGATTTGTTAAAAGAGGTAGTCAGAGGTGTCACTAGTTCTACCCTTAGTTCTTTTAGAATTCTTGGGTGAACTAAAGGGTAGAACTAGTGACACTTCTGACTACTCTTTAAACAAATCATGGGAGGATAGGGTGGTACCTGGGGACTGGAGGAGGGCAGATATGATTCCTCTTCACAAAAGTGAGAGCAGGACACTTTCACTGCTTTACCTTGCCAGGCTGAACATCCAAACCCTCAACTGGGGGGGGGACACTGCATTGAAGTGTCAGTAGGAACTCGCACATATGTCCCTAAGCATGTGTGCATCAAGCTAGCTCCCATCAGTAAGTTCAGCCTGCAGTGGTAAAGGTGAAATAGTGAACTTTTGTGCCTTGCCCAAGTGGGTCCCCAAAACAAATGACAAACACCTCAGCAAACTTTGGGTATAAAAGGCTGCAGCTTTACTCAACCTTTTATCTACATACACAGAACAGCTTAAAATGAATTGCAATATGGGAAGAAATATTTCTTGCCATGTTGGTCCTTGTACAAAACAGATGCAGAAAATAGGTGATTTGATACCATTTATTGGACCAACAAAAGATTCACAGAATGTTTTAAGCGTTCTCTTCTCTATGTACTTTAAGTGATTTCTTTGTGTAACTGCCATTTTCTGCTGAAGGATTCTGTGTAGTTTGAAAGCTTAAGAACCTTCTGTGAATCTTTATTGGTCCAATAAAGGTATCAAATCACCTATGTTTTGCATCTTTTTGCAATATATATGTTATGTACATATGATGTATAACCAGGACCCTGGGGCAACAAATTCATCTGTAACACACTTAGCTTGATCTTTAGCCATTTACTGGAAGGAACTCTGGCCCCTGAGGTCTGACAAACCCACCCAGGGCCATATCTTCCCCCTGGATGGTTCCTTGGCTCCAGACTTGGGTGCTTCCACAAGCGTCATCGAGAAGCATGCCCATCCAGGGATGCACTTCTCAACTACCACTCGTGGCTGCATTGTGTTCTGCTGCATGCCCTGAACCTCAGAACATTTTCTTCTGCAGGGATGCATACTTGAGCAGGTCACGCATCCACCCCTTCTGTTACCCAACTCTGGCTGGCCCAACTTGTCATCCAGAAAACCTCTTTTCATGGGTCTTACATAAATGTCTGCCTCTAATGATGCACATCCTTGCACACTTCCCCACAAATGCCCTAGGGGTCCTACCCTGCAGTCCTTAGGATACCTGCAGGCCACTCTGCAGTCTTTAGGATATGTTCACAGATATCCTACAGTTCAGAATTGAAAATATCATTCCAATTCCCAACAAATGAACCCTGTCCCTACTATACAGGGCATTGCACGCCATTGTGATCTGGAAGTGTCTAATGGTCTCCCATCACACTCGGTAGCAAACGGGACAGTTTGTGCTTTGTTGATGGCCATTGATTTGTGCCCCTCGCCAATATAGCTGAGGTATGGTCCTTGGCCATAATGGTACTGTCATGGGCAACATTTGCTTCAGATGGGTTAGACCCCTCTTGATCTTGTCAGTCAGCTTAGGAGCCCCATGGTTAGTCAGGTTGTTACTGTCAAGGTACACCACAAAACATGTAGGGGTTATTCTGGAGACTCAGAGCATTCACCGCACTCTCTAGTTAGTCCCAGCACATCCCGCCCTGCCAGACCACTTCATGACTGCCTTCCAGTTGGGTAATACAAATTGTCCCCATCTTGGCCCATGCATGTACCTCCCTAATATACAAATGCCTGAGAATCAGTATTACTGAGGATGTTGACTGTGCCTAAGAAAAGAGTAAAATTGCTGTTCATACAATGAAATGAAATGCAAACACTTAACACCACTGTACACTCATAAGCAAAACCCAGGGCCCATCTACCCTTAACAGCTCCCAGCCTGCGGTCTTATGTACACTTTACAAGGATTGGACAACTGTCTGCCCACCTTTTATCTGCTCAGGGAGCATACTCAGCCTGGCAGCCTCAGTGACAGCCCCAGTCCAGAACAAATGGCTATTAAAATCCTTGATATATTTTCTCGACAGACATAACCCTTTCCTGAGAACCACCGTGAACTGATCACTGGCTTCCCATTTTCATGGATGAACAGGTACCGTTTCCACCCCAGATTACCTTAAATGGGTCCATCTCAGCTTGTACACCCACCTCCTGATGAAGCTCTAGTGGCTAAGTGCAGGCATCTACGGTCATGGCTGCATTGATACCTGCTCTTTAGTAATAAATTGTGAGTTAAAATGACCTAAAGCCTATTTGTCTCTTTTGTGGTGTACACTGCTGTCTTGATGCATCCTCCCACAAGATCTGCCGCCAGATAGCTGCTGAGGTGCCGCCAAGGGCAGATGTTGCCCACTTCAGCCCAGTGCAACATGACTAACCCTAGGAGGGCCACATTGGCCATCTTTGACCTTTGCACTGATGTGCATATATCCTGTCTCGCTGAAGGGGTATGTCCCTCAGCTGGAGGTAGTCAGCCCCCTCACCCTGCACTGAATCTGGCACCATTTCCGAAATCCTGTAGGCCCTGAAAATGCACACGAATATTTGGCCCTGAACAACAGTGTTTCAAAGGATGAGCTACACACAGTACCCATCACTTTCAGCAATTCTGACACCTCCCTTGGGCTGATAGGCTTTCTGCTGTCTATTGTCTAGCCCCATGACCTGACCCAGCCTTCAACCATCTTTTGGTGACAAAACTGCTGGATCCAGTTGCCCCAGCACTTTGCAAAGAAAAGCTATGCCTGCTAGTTGCATACTAATTGCTGCTGGTTTATTCTGGCAAACCAAATCATGTGCATAACTCAGGACTTGGCGCTGTGCCACCTTTGGGACCTTGCTTATCTGCAGTCCACAAGATGAGAGGAAGGTTGCAAAACTACCTGAATATCTCTTCCATGTTGAGGGGCAACAGACAGCTGTACCAGCTGTAATGTTCTTTGGTCCCCAACTGCCGCACTGCCACTGGTGTCTCCGTGGGTGAAGTGTCCACATCCGGAATCAGCTGTTGGAATCTCTCAAACTGAAATTGAGACAAAGCCTTAGCAATTACATTCACCGACCTGGGAGAGTATACGTATGAAAGTGATACGTGATGTAGGCAAAGCAGGACAACTAACCACAGCACTTGTGCTTGACATCCTCGACTTAGAGGTCTAGGAGCTGGTGTTGTTCAGTGTCTTCATCAATGACATGCAAGATGGCATTAAGGGCAAAATGTGCCTATTCGTGGATGACACCAAGCTCTGTGGGAGAGTGGACACAGCTGAAGGAATACAGGGCCTACAGAAAGATCTAGAAAAGCTGGGGAGGTGGTCCAGGATCTGGCAACTTGGCTTCAATTCAAGAAATGAAAAGTTATGCATAATGGAGCCAAGAATCCCAGGGCAGGTACTACCTGGGTGGAGTCTGACTATCTGCATCAGAGGAGGAGAAGGACCTGGGAGTGATGATCACTAGTGACCTGAAGCACTCATGCAGTGCAAGAAAGCAGCAGCAAAGGCAAACAAGATGCTGGGATGCATATCTAGGGGATCAGTAGTAGGAGAGAGGAGGTTATAATGCCCTTGTACAGGTCACTGGTAAGGCCGCATCTAGAATATGGAGTTCAGTACTGGTGCCCACACCTCAAAAGAACATTAACCTGCTGGAGAAGGTCCAGAGGAGGGCTACAAAGATTATAGCTGGTCAGCAGGGTAAGGCATTCGAAGAGAGGTTGAGGGTACTGAACATGTACTCCCTGGAAGATGGGAGAGAGAGTGAGAGAGAGAGAGAGGACATGATTGGGACCTTCAAGTACTTGAAAGGGATAAATAAGGTTGATAAGGAGAGTATCTTTAAGCTGAGTGGCAACCATAACACGAGGGGGCAGTGGGACACAGTCTTAAGCTGGAGGGTGGGAGGTTTAGGAAGGAGGTCAGGAAGCACTTCTTCACAGAGGTGTGGTGGACACTTGGAATGCGCTGCTGGAAGAGGTTATCTCATTGAAGTCAGTTGGCAGCTTTAAGAGAGGCTGGGATAGGCATAGAGGGAAGCCTCAGTTGGAGAGATTTTTAAAAATTGAAAGTGGTGGTCATCTTTGATAACGTGAGTCATCATTACAAAATTACCTATAACAACTGTTTAAAATATCCAAGAAAACTTAAAATACACTAAGGATGAATCTAAGGGTGCCAGAAATACATTTTGTGAAAAAAAAACTATATGATAATTTTTTTTGTCAGTTAAATACTGATATTTTAAGTTTGTGTTTACATCTGTGTAACTGTTATGGTATGTTTCTTAGAAAAATGTTTGTATGCTTTTAGTGAATTACCATACAAAAATATTGGGACCATCATGCATACACATGTACTGAATTACAGAAGAGCCGACTACGTGTGCCAATCAAAGTATATGCGAGATAGTAGTGCGTCATTGAGAGAGAGAGAGACAGAGCAGGAAACCGTTAACTACAGATGGAGCTGTTGATAACGTAGGCCTAGGTGACCATAGAGCAAGCACAGAAGATAGTAACTGCACTCAGAAAGACAGCAGATGGTGAGTGGAAAAGATTAAGCACTTTTCCAGCTCTTTTCGAAATCATAAGCAATCTCAAATGAGTTTAAATTTCTAATTATTAGCTCTGGATCTGTGCAGCAGGTACAGCTCACATTAGATACACAGGAAAGAGAAGGGTGGGAAAAGACCTGAATAGTCCATTTGGTCTGTCCCATGATTGCCTTCTTGGAATCTTTCTACCATTAATTATTTCCTTTGTACTCTTCTCCCCCTTCAACAGTATCCCGATATTTTAAATGTTGTCATCCTGCCGAGTTGTTGGCCTGCTACTGTTGCCAATAGTAGCTTTCACCTACCTTGCTTGATTGTGCACCATCATGGGACTATTATCCCAACCGCTGGGAACTGCTGCCTGCTATCTCTCCTGTTCCAGTCCCTCGCACCAGGGTTGGAAATGAGCTCTGCTCTGTCGCCTTTCCCAGTTACCAATTGTTGAATAAAATAAATAGATATTTTATTTATTCGTTTTTTTTTACCAGTAAGTACACCAGGAAGGCAGATGCCTATTTTCAGGTGTGAGCGGTGGAGTTACAGAACAGTGCAATAACAGCAGCAAGAACAGGGTCGAAACATCCAAAGATAGTGGAACAAATACAAGCAATGTTAATAAGAGTGATAACAGGTAATAATAGCATTTGTTTGTGTATTATTTTGAATACCGACTTATATTCACTAATACGTTCCCTAAGTTGACGTTTTGTCTGTCCCACATAGCTTAAGCCACAAGGAAACTCCAGCTGTACAACAGTTAATAAAGTCATCAATCTTGAACTCCTTGTTCGTGTGGGGGTGTTTAAACATTTTGCTATCATTTGTATTATGGCTTTGGGCACAATTGCCACATCTGTAGTTGCCTTTTGGCAATATAGGCATCCAAGTCTCCTTGGTTTTTCTGGAGGGTGAAAACTGTGTACCACAAGGTTCTTAATATTTTTAAATCGGCTATTCGAAATAATACACAAACAAATGCTATGGCACGTCATTTTACTTCTATGGGTCATGGATCTCTGGCTAATTTAAAATTTATAGGAATTGAAAAAGTTCAAGTCGAGCCACGTGGTGGAGTCTAGCAAAGAAACTTGATCAGAGAGAATGTTTTGGATTTTTAAACTTGTAACTTTAAAACTGAGAGGACTTAATGAGGAACTACCTTACAGTGCTAGTTGTAAATTGTAATTCTGTTTATATGTATAAGAATGTGTGTGTATGTTTACTTTCTGTTTAGTACTGTGCAACAAGATATCTGATGAGTAGCAGAGCTAAGAGGCTTACATATGCCTACCTAATGAATATGTATATCTTGTGTATTTAAAGGAAGGTGAGCCCCTGACCAATCAGCTCTGAGGAAGGCATAAGCGAAGCGTCAGCTGATTCCTGTGCGTCATCACATACGAGGGCTGTCTGCTCGGCCAGCCTGGTCAATGTACTGCTACAGTTAAACACCATGCTGGTGTCTCCATTTTTTTTATTTTAACCATATAATGTTCCGCTTTGCACTCTATTTGCTACGGAGAAAAGTTTTCTCTGTATGAAAATATGTATTGTTATCCCAGGTCGCCCCTGAAAAAGGGACCCTTGGGGCTCAGTGGGCTACCCGTCACCAAATTTTATAAATAAAAATAAATAAGAAGCACATTAATAAACCTGGACATGGTAAGCTGTGTTTTCTTTTAATTAAGTACACAGCTGGGGTCAAGCGCAGCAGGCCTGGCTTCTGGTTATCCTGAAGCATTGTTTTTGTTCTCTGATTACGCCTACTTGCAAGGGCTACCACATGGATACAAAATGGAGCAGTGCCTCAGTGCGCTCAACTTCCATTCAAGTAACAGCTTATGTAAGTAGCGGTATCATATCAGCAGCCAGTCCTGTACTATTGTATGTGCTCTAACCAGTGACATCATAGGTTGCAACCTTCATTGTTTCATTTTGCATTTCCAATTTGTACTGGTAACTCCAGGAGCCTCCGACCCACAACTACCAGCCCCAGTGTGCAGTGCTGGTCTTCCTCAGGGGACATCCCAGCACTGACACCACTGCTTGCATGAGGCTACACGTGGATGAAAACAGAGAACAGAAACATAGAAAAGGACAGCTGAAAAACACCTAGCAGCCCTTCCAAACTAGAGGCGTTACAGAGTCCTACTTTGCTGGTGATGTGACATTCGTCTTTGCGAAACACTGCTGAAGCTGCCACTGCTCAATGAGTTTTCCTGGCAAAGCCAAGCAAAGTCATGGCAGAGCTGTAACCTCAATGGTGAATTTGCATGACTTTGCATGAAAAAGAGCCACTACTGCAAACACTTGGCGAAGCAGGCCCTTCCCAATTTAATTTTGTGAACAGAAGTTTGCCAGCTTTGCATATCTCTAATCCATTCTGCCCAAGCCTGTCTAACTTTGGACTGTGCCCCTGTCAGCACCCCCAGTCTTTCCCCTTATGCACTATTCCCATGTCCTGTTCCATTTCCTTTTGAACCCAGTCACTGTTTCAGCCCCAGTTATCTCCTCCGGAAGCATTTCCAGTCCGTCACCACTCCTGTCAAAAGTGCTTCCTGACATTCTTCTTAAACCTCTCCTCCCTCCCTCGCCAGTTCCAGAGAGCTATCCCTGGTACCTGTGTTACCTCTCACTGCTCCACACATCACACCAACTATTTCAGGTAAACAATCTTCTAATTAGCATAAAGGAAAATAATAAAAAAAATACTTTGGGTACAAGAAGTAAAAGTTTACTACTTTTGGAAAGTTAAAATTAATTTAAGCAGTATACTAGCTCTTTCAATGGCACAAGTGATGGGAACCCCTTTAATGTCAGTACATGTTTGCACAGCTTATGTATTCATCATTGCCTGTGATGGGGAGGGTAGTATGCCTCTCTGTGAGTAGGGGCTACCTGGTTCTCTTATTTGACTTAGGTCCAAGTCTCCTATTGACTGGGTATTGGCCCTTTCTGGAAAATGTACATTTTGAAGGTGGAGGGAGGATCAGTGTAAATCAGAAACTTGTGGGAAAAGATCGGTGAGAATCAGAAGTGAGTTACATCCTCATGGAAATGGAAGCAGCTTTCAAGTTTCTGTTTTGTCACTCTACAGGTCCCTAGTTGGGACACTCCTTTGATTTTTTTCAGCTTTTGAACCCTCTGAAAAAAGAACATTACTAGCCATAGGGCAATGCTCACATGGGGACCACATTTATGAATATTTCCAGTTGCCAAATGTTGCCTTACCACACTTACAAAGAAACCAAAGCAATAAAATACCATAACAGGAGCACTAGGCAGCATCCGTAGCTATAAGCAGTGTTGGAATTAAACTTTATGAGTTTTGGGAGCTAGGGGCCCATAAGGTCATATCTTTAAATTGAGCCCCACCCCCTTCCCATTATAAGTCAGCGGCAGTGATGTGTGAGCTACCGGGCTCACTTCAGATCTGTGGGGGTGAGCCATGGCAAGACCCTGTAATTCAACAGTGTATAAGATATGAGAACTGTTACATTTTGTGATTACGAAACTTTCTGCTGGGATAAGTCACGGCACTTGCAAAAGGTTCAGAGTAGGGATGTTAAGACTGTCCCTGTGTCAGATCAGAACCCCTCTAGATCAGCCTGCTCTACTCAACCCTAGAAATCAGAGTAATTTGTAACTCAACTTTGATTTCTTTTTCTTTATTCTTTGGCGACTGGGTAAGGCCTACAAGGTACAATGCCTGTTTTCAGTGCCAACCTGGGAGCCCTAGGAGGTTAAGTAACTTATTTATGGTCACACAGTATACAAGTGGAGGTTGTAGAACACAAGCCCTAGTCTGCTGGATTTGATCAACAGGTTTGGATCTGCCAGTAACATGGTTCTGACCCAGTCTGGATGGTGTAAATGATTTTGGATCTTTATTCCTATTACAAACATCAAAGAAAAATACCCCCATAAAATAACTATTTTACAACTAAATGACATAAAGAGAAGTTTTATTGGGGGGCATGGCATAAAGAGAAGGTTTATTGGGGAGGGGTCATGGCATAAAGAAAAGTTTATTAAGTGGGGTAGAGGCAAATTCTGTCTCTGACCCAGTTCTGGTCCCATATGGAAATACCCTGTTTTGGCAAACCAGACGGCTATCCTCTCCTGGCATGGGAAGGCATGTTAACTCAGCCCTTAGCCCTCCAGGTGCAGGCCTAGGGTAGCACGGACCACAAGCTTAACATTTATGGGAGTGGCTGTGATTATATATATAAAGTGTGTGCGCCTCCATATACATACACGTGCCGCGGTGGCGGGGAACGGGAACAAAAATGGAAAAAGGTCAGTGCCGGCTACATGAAGCCCTGTCCACCTTCCTCTGGCCTGCACCTCCTGGAGTACTGGCCTTCACTGGATGAGAGTCACTAGGTTGGAGGAGGATGACCCTCCCTTCCTAGCCTCGCCATGGGGGAGGAGGATCTGTGGAGATCTTCAGGTTAGGTGGATCTAGGAGAGGTGGATGTTGGATGGGGACGTGGAGACAGGGCTGAGAAGCCCATCTGCGGCAACCATAATGCAAAAGCGCATAGAAAAAAAAGCACTCGGGCAAGGGTACCCAAAAAAAGCATTGGCAGCTTTGTTCGTGGTGATTTGCATATACATCCCATCATACTTTGCATTATGGGGGTATGTATGAATTTGCATTTCTTTGACCCTCCTTATCCCTAGTTCTGATGCAATTGACCTATTCAGATATTTCCCGCTATTTCTAAAGAGATGCTCCTGGTGGCCCTACAGCAGTACTGCAAGCAGGTAAGGAATGTATCTAGAGATAGCACTGAAATTTCCCAAAACATCTGACTATATCAATTGCTGTAACTCTGTCTAAGCCATGGAAAATTCTGATACTTACCGAGCCATCTCGGAACTTTCAGTATCTTTACGGGTTTTCTGTTTTTCTTTTATCTCACCATCATTCCCCTTGGCTTTATTTGTTCCCCACCCCAATAATCTGGGGTCTCACAGCTGCACCCTTCCTGTGGCATCATGACCAAACCACCTGAGGCGTGATGTTATCTCAGCTTGACACACGCCCTGTTGTGCAGTATGTAAGGAAATGCATGACAAGGTGTGCTGTTACAAGGAATAATGCATGCCTCTGATAGTCTCGAGGTACAAGGCATAGCTGAGTGTCATAACCACAAAAATAGCATCATTCCTTATGACCGCACACCCTGGAGTGTGTTATCCCACTTATAAAATGGGCTTTAAATTGTTAAAATAAATAAATAAGTAGTTTAAGTGATTTGTGCTGTTGTCAGAAAATAATCAACAGTCAACCAATGAGGTTGCAGGTTTTCATGGCCAGTTTCTAATGTTTAGATAATGCTTGGGTGCTTGTGAAGAGCAAAGTGGTACTTACATTGTGAAACAGGGAGCAGACTCATCTTCATGACTTATATGCCCCCCAATTCACGAGATGAAATTACCACCGAGTTCTGAGCACCTGGACCATGCTTTATGTGTTATATTACATGGTTAGGAGGAAATACGTTTAGAATACTGAGAGCAGGCAATTAGTGTAAGTAGCACACATTTAGTTGTTTAACAGAATCCAGTCCAGGTTTTACCTAGAGCATTAGGCATAGTTAATATTTATTGGAGATCCAGTCCAGGATTGCTGTGCTGCTGTGTGAGCACATGTTCAGGAAGTTTGTTTGGATTTTGCAAAGATGTCAGCTTTCAAAGTTTCTGAACTTAGTATAACTGTTTACTTGACAACTGCTGGCATGTCGCGGGTCCCTGGTGAAGCAGCACCCACATTGCTGCACACCCCAATGACCCAGGTTTGGGAATGAGCCAGGAAACAGGATGGCTAGCAGGAGGAGGAGGCTCCACCTTTATTTGAGACACAGTGAGTCCAATCCTCACTGCAGTGGTGCCCTTGTGCCCACAGGTGGTGCAGCCCAGATGGGGACAGCAGCAGCAGGAGGGAGTTTACATTTGGCTATGGCACACATGCCCACTGCATGCATGTGTGTATGCGGTGATGAGGACAGGGAGAACAGAAGAAACATCAGTTGCCTGACAGGATGACACTGGTACCCTGCAAGCCCTGCACCGCCAGTGTGGCACTCTCACACGGCACTGGAGTCACTCTTCAGAGGGATTTAACCCATCCCAAATGCCCCACTGGAAAACCAGTGTAATGGGAGGCAAGGTAAGGTCAGGAGACATTGGGTGATGAGACTGGGGAATATGGATATAGGGAGCCAGGCGCCTAGGGGGAACACAGACACATAGACATTGTTGGCAGAGAAAGACCACCAGTCCATCCAGTCTGCCCTAGTTTTTAACATACCCATCCCCTGTGACCTGTATTCTTCAAAAGATACTGATGACCTTTACAGAAGTCAGGAGGCAATTTTGCAAGTGTTACAGTAAATAAATTTGTTTCACAAGTTTGGCCATGACAAAAAAATAGTTAATCCCAGGATATCGTCTTCTCATTTACAACAATATACATTTTTCTCTTACTTTGTTTTACATAAATATGTACAACAATATCATGTCATGAGGAGGTCAAGCGTGGAGTTTTACCCCAATTTTCCCTCAGAACAAAATATATAAGTAGCACCTGGTATTATAACTGAGAATGTCAAGCCTGTGGAAAAGAACATTTCAAAATGCTGCTTGCCCTCCAGGAAAATGCCCAGAAAAATCCTCAGTGCAACCAGTAGAGATTTAAGTAGAACAAAAAGATTCGAGCAGAATAGAACAGAGTTTGGATTTGTAATTTTTATAACCCACCTCCCTCCTCCCTTGTGGCTGAGCACTGTGAGTGACTTAGGGAGATCGTGACGGAGTCTGTCTCTGATGCCCCCATGGCTGAAGTTAGGTAGTACAACGGAACATTTTTAATTGTTTGGTAACTGAGGTTTAATATGACAATGAGTGATTAGCATGGAATTCACATTGAATTAATATGCAGATTGCAAGATTCAGAAAAGAGGTTCAAAGGCAAAACATTTTGGAGCTTTTGGGGCTCTAAATGAAACCAGAAAAGATTAGCCCCACCCTAGACCCACACGTACTGTAAAGCCAAGCACAAAGACAATGATACTAGAACCAGTTTTACAGAGAGAGAGAGAGAGAGAGAGAGAGAGAGAGAGAGAGAACTGTGAAGATGGGCAAAGCTTTTCCAGTACTAATTAAAACTTTAGTTTGAAAAATCCAACCATTTCTCAAAGGTTCTTAATTCTGACCGCCTTTTGAGCCTTGCAATTTGCATATGTTTGTATATTCAGTATATACAAATTTTAATCATGCATTTGCATTTGGAAACACTAGGGACTGGATTTTCAAATGGGTTGGAGAATAAGTCGATCCCAGCCCGGCCACAGGCGAAAATCTCCGCTTGCGGAGATTTGTATTTTCAGCGAGCGCGGTTGCAGAGGGATTTTATTCTTGGTCCCAGCGAGCAAACTTTCCTGCAGCTATGCTAAAAATGGCTGTAAGCTGCCGTAAATCGTGGAGACAGGACTCAAACCGTCTCACTTTTGAAACTCTGATAGCTGTGAGGAAAACTGTGAGCTTCGTAAGTGGAGACACACTTGTGCCAGTTTTTCCTGCTGCTGTGGAATTCAGAGGCTTTGAAAATCTAGCCCTTGAACTTTTTCAAAAGGAAAGTTCCATTCTGGTCTAAATGTTAGCCCAGCCAAATTATAGCTGGTTCTTATTTAAAGTCAATTTCTGCCTCTTCCTAAAATGTTGGCTGGTGCACTGGCTTCCGTCCACCTACTCTTGTTGATAAATGCCAACAGATCTTAAACCCTCACCTGAGCTACCCCCATCACAAATGGCAGAAGGAACTTCATTGAATGGATGGCACCTCCAACAAGCTTGCTTCCTCCAAACTACAGCCCTCGCACACCCCACTCCGCCCTTCAGAGCTATGTACTGGGTACAAACCCAGGTGCCTAGTGTGTGACATGAACAGCAGTTTATAGTAAATTAGTAATTTAGGATTGGTAGGGACCATCAAGTCCACCGTCCAACACTGCTTCGTGAGTAGAGACCAACAAGTACACAGTACTTTTATAAATATAGACTTTTTATGAAGTTCTAAGTAGAAGAATTTAAAAAAAAATGATGTAAATATAACCTTTAAAAATTAAAAATTAAATAAAAACACACTCTAAAATAAAATCAGGTATGATTTAACCTCTTACTTCCCTAATCTCTTCATAGAATGTACAAGACTTGAAAAAACAGGCTTTACTTCCTTTGCTGCCAACCAATGAGCTGACTGCCTGTTGTACTTGCTCATTGACAATTCAGCCAACAGCTGGCCATGGTGAGTATGAGGAGAGCTGTGCCAGTCACCAGCGTTGGGTCAGATTGGGGGAGCCAGGAGGTGGAGTCACTACCTACTGGAGTGAAACTACTAGACTACCAGGGTCTTGTTGTGTTTGGTGGACAGCAATCAGTGAATGGGGAGGGAAGGACCACTGGACTACCAGGAATGTGATGTTGTACAACAGGGACTGTGATTGGTGGACAGGGAGGGAGGGACCACTGCACCATCGAGGATTGTCTTATATGGAACAGGGACGGTGATTGGGGAATGGGGAACACTGGAACACCAATGCTACTAATCATCACTATGAGGACAGGGATTGAGGCTGGGAGGGACACTGAACTATCAATGATAGATCCATTATCTTTGTGTACAGGGGCGGAGCTGGGAGGGACACTGAACTACAAATGATGGGTCTGTTATCTTTGTGTATGGGGATTGGGGCTGGGGAGGACACTGAACTACCAATGATGGGTCTGTTATCTTTGTGTCGGGGACTGGGGCTGGGGAGGGACACTGAACTACAAATGATGGGTCAATTATCTTTGTGTACAGGAACTGGGGCTGGGGAGGGACACTGAACTACAAATGATGGGTCCATTATCTTTGTGTACAGGGATCAGGGCTGGGAGGGACACTGAATTACCAATGATGGGTCTGTTATCTTTGTGCACGGGACTGGGGCTGGGAGGGACACTGAACTACCAATGATGGGTTCATTATCTTTGTGTACAGGGACTGGGGCTGGAGAGTGACACTGAACTACAAATGATGGGTCTGTTTTCTTTGTATATGGGGATCGGGGCTAGGAGGACACTGAACTACAAATGATGGGTCCATTATCTTTGTGTATGGGGATCAGGGCTGGGGAAGGATACTGAACTACCAATGATGGGTTTGTTATCTTTGTGTACAGGAATCAGGGCTGGGAGAGGACACTGAACTACAAATGATGGGTCCATATCTTTGTGTACAGGGATTGGGGCTGAGAGGAACACTAAACTACCAATGATGAGTCTGTTATCTTTGTATACAGGATCGGGGCTGGGGAGGACACTGAACTACAAATGATGGGTCCATTATCTTTGTGTACAGGGATTGAGGCTGGGAGGATACTGAACTACCAATGATGTGTCTGTTATCTTTGTGCATGGGGATTGGGGCTGGGAGGGACACTAAACTACCAGTGATGGGTCCATTATCTTTGTGTACAGGGATCAGGGCTGGGAGGGACTCTGAACTACAAATGATGAGTCCGTTATCTTTGTGTACAGGGATCAGGGCTGAGGAAGGATACTGAACTACCAATGATGGGTCTGTTATCTTTGTGTACAGGGATCGGGCTGGGGAGGGACACTGAACTACCAATGATGAGTCTATTATCTTTGTATACAGGGATCAGGGCTGGGGAGGGACACTGAATGACCAATGATTGTTCTGTTATTTTTGTGTACAGGGATTGGGGCTGGAAGGACACTGAACTACAACTGATGGGTCAGTTATCTTTGTGTACAGGGATCAGGGCTGGGGAGGGACACTGAACTACAAATGATGGGTCTGTTATCTTTGTGTACAGGGATCGGGGCTGGGGAGGGACACTGAACTACAAATGATGGGTCGGTTATCTTTGTTAATGGGGATCAGGGTTGGGGAAGGACAATGAACTACAAATGATGGGTCCGTTATCTTTGTGTATGGGGATCGGGGTTGGGGAGGGACACTGAACTACCAATGATGGGTCTGTTATCTTTGTATGCGGGACTGGAGCTGGAGAGACACTGAACTACGAATGGTGTTTCATTATCATTGTAAATGTATGCTTCTTTGACTTGGGCAGGGATTGGGGCAGGGAGGACCACTGGACCACAAATTACCAGCCCATGACGGTGTGTAGATGGGGTACACCTCTACACACTGTTGAAACTAGGTTCTAAGTGTTATATGGCACCACTGCTGGTGTCCAGTTAGCTGGCGTCTGCAAACTTTCAATATTGTACTGTGCCACATATGTATAGCGGGAACCCTCATTTGCATAGGCACAGCGGAATATTTGGTGCGGATGGCACTGTCAGGGGTGAGTAGCACATCTGTGCCCTTTTGAATATGGGCACGCCCAACAGCTGGTGCTATTCTAGTTTAGAGTGGTTTATGCCATGCTAACCTTTTGAAAATGGGGCCTATAGTATCTTAGTGGATGCATCGTGCAGGGTCCTGCAGGCTCTGTGCTAGGCAACTGGTGCAAATCAGCAAAAGGGAAATAAGTCTAACTTGCCTTGCACAGAGCTATTTAGGCCATAGGTAAAGTAGGAGGTAAGTCCTAACACTTCGTGCAGGACCCTTTGGGCCCTATGTAAAGCAGGTGGTAAATCTAACTTGCCATCTCTCACAGGGTCCTTTGAACCCTGTTAAGCAGGAGGACAAGTCCTGACTTTGTTTCACTCAGGGCCCTTTGGGCCCTTTATGGCAGGAAGTAAACCTAACTTCTGCTCTGCATGGGGTCCTTTGAGCCCTATGTAAAGTAGAAGGTAAGTCTTAACTTCTGTTGCTCAGGGCCAGTGGACCCTATGAAAAGCAGGAAGAAAATCCTAACTTGCCTTGTGCAGGGTCCTTTGAGCCCTATGAAAGCAGGAGGTATTCTAATGTGCCTCACAGGGCCCTTTGGGTCCTTTGTAAACAGAATGCAAGTCTAACTTGCCTTGCTAAAGGCCCCTATGTAAAGCAGATGGTAAGTCCAAATTTGCTTTGCTCAGGGCCCTTTGGGACCTATGCTAATCAGGAGGTAAGTCTAATTTGTATCATGCAGGGCCCTTTGGTCCCTGTGTAAAACAGGAGTAAGTCCTAACTTGTCTTACTCAGGGCTTTTGGGCCCTTTGTAAAGCAGGAGGTAAATCTTAACTTGCCTCGCTAGGGTCCTTTGGGCCCTATAAAAGCAGGAGGCAAGTCCTAACTTGCCTTGCCCAGGACCCTTTGGACCCTGTGTAAAGCAGAAGGTAAGTCTTAACTTGCCATGCACAGGTCCTTGGCCCTATATAAAGCAGGAGGTAAGACCTAACCTGCCTCATGCAGGGCCTTTGGACCCTATGTAAAGCAGGAAGTAAGTCCTAAGTTGCCTCACTGAGGGCCCATTTAGCCCTATGTAAAGCAGGTGGTAAGTCCTAACTTGCCTTGTACAGGCCCTTGGACCCCATGCAAAGTAGGAGCTAAGTTCTAACTTGCCTCATGCAAGACCCTTTGAACCCTATCTAAAGCAGGGCTAAGCCCTAACTTAGTTTTGGTATCCTTTTCCTCCTATGGTTGGTGTACTCTAGTCCTTGGCTTGGTCTGCTTAGAACATGTTTGTATACATTTGTGTCATATGTACAGTATATACTGTTATAATTGCTATAATCTTTACTTTACTGTTACTTTACCCATATGTTTTGTTTTTCACTATTAAAAATTGTACGCCTGCATACCTTGTAGCCTCCTGGGTCGTACCTGAAAATAGGCATTTAATTGTCTAGTGTACTTACCTGGTCAATAAAAGTAACTAAATAAATAACTTGTCTTGTGTGGGGCCCTTTGTGCTCTATGTAAAGTGGGAGGTAAGTCTAACTTGCCTTGCTCAGGGACCTTTGAGCCCTATGTAAAGTAAGAGGTAAGTCTTAACTTGCATCACACAGGGCCCTTTCCAAACAGAACATGTAGGGCCCTTTAGGCCCTGTGTAAATCATGAGATAAGTCTTAACTTGCTTGGCACAGGGTCCAGAAACAGGAGCTGTGCCTTAACTTAATGTGTCTTAACTTTGTGTTTTTGAGGATTTTGACATCAAATTTTCAACATGGTCTTTTCTCCCCCACCTCATGAACATGACAGGCATCATTTTCAGTTTGCTAAAGGCTGCAGAGGACACAAACCCCAGACCCACTGATTCTCACAGTTATGTGTCCTAGCCATTAGATGACACTGCCTTCTCTCAAATTGTCTCAGTCCCCTCAAGACCCTTGAAACTGTCCCTCAGATGTTGTTCAGCAATTTTCCAGCAGATACAGTTACAGTTGTCTGAACATTTTCTATTCAAATAAAAATGTAAAAGTGTCTTGCTTTCCTTTTTTTTCCAGCGGACTCCCAGGAAAGAAATGTGGCACAATTATCTTATCAGCTGAGGAACTGGGAAACTGCAGAGTAAGTGACAAGATTTGCCTTTTTCCTCCTTCTTAAACTCTGTTCTTTACCAGCAGTATGAAGACCCAGAGCTATATGGGGTGAATAATGACAACTAGTTTAGTTCATAATGTGGCTTTCTCTACAGGATCCATGCTGAACACTCAGTTGAGCTGTGAACTGACTTTTCTCACCAGCAAGCGTGTATGCTGAACCAGCAAACAGACCTAATGGTATGCAGATCTCTGCATTTAACTCTCTGGGACTCAGGAAATCCTGAGCAAATTGGTGCAGCAGGCTGAGGAGAGACAAGGCCTTTATAGAACTTAAGTGGTCTGTGTGAGAAAGAGATCTGGCATCCAGCCTAGGCTTCTCACTCACACTTTAAAGATGATGCTGAAGCATGGACCAAGGCGTGCCTGGCTCCTGTTACCTCTGTGCAGAGAGAAGTCACTTTGCATGGTAACTGCCCTGGATGGTATTTGTTTCTGCATACAAACCCGTACTTCTTGTCTGCTAGTAATTTTAGGATTTCGATTCGATTTGGAACCAGATCTTTTGAAATCCTAAAAATCCTAATGGAATGGATTTTGGGAAATCCAAGTACCCCTAATTCATAGTTGATAAAAGGATTGTTTGTGCCTTTTATTCCCTCCTCCCCATCGTTCATCCAGTCCCCACCCATGATGTTCAGGGTCACTGCAGCTACACTCTTCCTCTAACTATACAGGTCTGTCTTATGAACAGGATTGTAAAAATCCTAACAAGTTACCTGTATAAAATAAAGTTTTGTCTGTCTGCCTGTCTGCCTATCTTGTCTGTCTATCCTTTGTCTGTCTGTCTGTCTGTCTGTCTCGTCCATCCATCATCCATCCATCCATCCATCCATCCATCCATCTATCTATCTATCTATCTATCTATCTATCTATCTACAGACAGTATCTATCTTATCTATCTAGGAGGGCAGGAGGCGGCAGCCAACACCAGTGCTACTCTGTGATCAGCCAGCAGGTGGCCTATGAACTTCAGGTGGCACATGCCCCCACCCAGGAGCCACAGACCAAATCTAGGAACTGCACCCAGCCGGCAGTTGTCCCCAGTGTGGAATCCAAGGCTCCAACTTGCACCAGGCAGCACTAGGCAGCTGAGTCGGAGTTAGTGTGAAATTAGAAAAATCCATGTTGCACTTTTTGAGAAACTGTACCAGTTCCATGTAATTTTGTGAACTAGAGCAGTATGTTTAAAATGGACAATTTGGGTTGAGACTGCACTTTTATTTTATTTTCTTTTAAATTACATTTTGGAAAAAAAGCTTTGCTTTTGCTGAAATTACACATTTTAAGTACTCCCATATTTAAAATTTACAATTTGAAGAAAAATTGTGCTATTTGAATAAAAAGTGCTGGCAAAATTATGCCCTGATTTTGCTGTTTTGAGATTGATTACATTTTCAGTGAGCACCCAGTTCCTAGTGTAGCCCTCCTTTTTTCCTCTAGAACTTTTACCCTTGGGCAGCTCATCTGCTCCTGTCCTCACCTCCCTCGGCTGGCACCCACCTCCCCAGACCTACCTAGGGTGAGTCCCCCACGGATTACCCTCTCTGCCAGGGCCAGGCGGAAGGGCCATCCTCCTCCCCCCCGAGCCCAAATCCAGATACTCTGAGGTGTTCAGGTGGTGATGCAGGTCGGGGAGGTGCCAGGCAATCATTTAACTCTCGGATTGCTTTTTCCGCATTTCTTCTCAAGCCCCTGCTGCAGTGTCACATCAGTATGGGAGTGTGGAGGTGCATGCATTTTACAGATCAGTGGCCCACCCTTTGAGATGCTTGCTACCTGCACTACCACTGGGCCTCCACCCTCCCCGTGGCAGTCAGAGGCCAAGATGACTTGTGACCACTATAGTGAGAGAGGACAGCAGACCCCTGGTACACTCAGTGCGTCTCCCCCCTGCAAACCCCAAGCAACCTGTGTTCAGCCATGAACTGTGTACCACAGAAGGAGCATGCCCTCCTGCTCTGGCACAGCAGTCACAGAGGCACTGGATGTGCAGCGCATTCCTCCTGACTGCCGAGCAGCGTCTGAACTGGCGTTGTCTGCACGGCAGTGCAACACCTTGCTAGTGGGCCATCAGGGCAGCACTGAGACTACATTTTTAAAGCGCGGTAAGTATGAGGATGGGGGTACTGTGTGGCAGATGGCCTGTGGTACAGCTAATACCCTCTCCAAGCATCTCCACTTCTGTCCTATCAGTGTCTTGGGCTAACTCTGAAAATGTTGTGTCGTGTGCATTATCCTCCCACCCTCAGCCTCCGAGGAAAGCTGCTCCTTCAACGCATCGCTATCACAATGTCACTGTACTTTCTAATGCTTTTAGCACAGCAAACTAAATCTCTCCATGCAGGAAGCCAAGCAGTCAGATAAGCACTTGAAATTGATTAGCCAGTGTTGTGATTTTGCAGACTAATCTATACACACTGCAAGCAGCGAACCGTCCGCTATTAGAATTGATGGTGACGCACATGATTACTGAGTAGCAAACTGCTGCACTGTCTCATCTGTCAGTGGAACATTTTGTTGTAGATTGTGGTGAAAGTGGGTGTGCGAGGAGTACAGTGGTAGAACAGCTTTCGACTCAGCCATTTTTGTGCCACAGGTGAGCCACAAAATGGTTTTAAAAATCTTTATGCATTTTCAACCTTTCAGAACTTTAAAACCACCCAAAAACCATCACTAAATTTGCAGGCTCCAGAGACAAGGTGCATGCTGAATTTCAGGTTATCCTGTCCAGGGACAGCCACGGCGCATAAATCAGGGTCGCCATAGAAATGCCTTCATAGCCGGCCTGTTGGCACAGTGGTAGTGCTGCCACTTGTGACGCCAGTGACCCAGCTTCAAGCAAGCCCGAGTTGTTGGGAGTTGGCGGGGTGGGTGGGAATTAAATGTCACACATGATGTACTCCTTCTCCTGGGGGAGGCGGTGTCTGTGAGTTCCGCTGCAACACTGCCATCTGGATGATCACAGGTGCAAGCAGAGCTGAGATGGGTGGCAGGTGCCACCAGACTGTTTGTTTCTCACCTTTAATAGGTTTTGGTTTACTGTCCTTTGCCTTGTATATATGTAAATAATCGTACATCTATCTCACTCATAAATGTTTGTATTTGTGCTATTTCAATATCATGTTTTGTATACACTCTGTAACCTTTTTGTTATGACCACTCAGGTCCATCTTGTAAATGAGCTATGCTCAATGATGTTCGCCTGAATAAATAAAGATTTTGATTGATTGATTGATTGATTGAGGTGCTTCCTGACTGAGGACATTGGCACTCTTGCATGTGGTGTTCACTTGGTCCTCGTCTGCAAGGTGCCCATTGGTGTGAAACAGGAAAATGGAGGCCTCAACTGCAAGATGACACCACCTCTCTAAGCTAAACTTCTTTAGGAACTGGGGAACCCGGAGGCACCACCACAGTGGGCAAACCATGGGGCACTGTCAGGTCAGAGGTAAGTCCCAGGGCAGCAGGTGACAGGGCTGGGGAGAAGTGGCTGATGGGGCTGGGCAGTGTGGGAGTTAAAGCACAGTAAATAAAAATAAAACTGCCTTCCCAACCCTGTTATAATGTAAGTTGTATGCAATAGGATGACTGCAACACAAGTTTACCCCCACTGCTTTAATAATGAAGTCTGCCACCTACCCGCAAAGCAGGAGACAGAGAACAGATCCTTTGTGCTCAGTTCTGTTTCTGTTTATTGATCAGATTATTGCTTTTACAAGTTACATTAAAAACATTAAGATGCGATAATTCAGCACTGAAAATTTTTATGCAGATAAATCGTAAACATGAAGTTACGCAACTCAAAACAAAACAGACAGCCCTGAGCAAAACCAAACATGGAAACAGAGACAGTGAGGGCAAAAGGACCAAAGGCCCATCCAGTCTGCGAGTTCCCTAGTTGCCCCAGGACCAAGTGTCCATACTGTGTTTAATCCTTCCTGGTCCACCTTCCCCAACAGTTTCCACTCATGACCCTGGGATCTTGGCCAAATAGTTCCCCGTAGTTCACCTTGTTTATTCCTTCAGGAACTTGAAGGTCTCTATCATATCCCCCCCACCTGGTCTCCAGTGAGTACTTGTTCAGTGCCTTCTTGCGATCTTCATAAGGTGTGGCATCGCATGGCATTGAGGCCATTCTTATAGAAATAGCACTGGTCACCTGAGATATGCAGATTATTAAATCTCTGTACATAAGGGTACCAGTTGTTTGCGCGATCACGGGGGTGAGGAGACATATTTAAATATGTTGGCTGCTCAGGGTTTCGAAATTTTTATGAGGATTCAGGTAAAAATGTTTTATTTAATATGGGGCCTGCAGGGGATCTGTGGTGAAGCCCGATCTGTGCAGTTCCACCCTCGGAATCGCCCATCCAGTGCACCCATCATTAGGGCACCAGGATTTTAATTAGCCGATTGCCCTATGCGGGTGCTGTGCCTATTACCCCCATGTGTGGAGCTGTGCCCCTCCACACCCCAACTAAATATTCCAACTCAGGGGAGAGCAGACCTGGGGAGGGTGGGCTAATTTTCAAAGTTTGGCGCCCTAATGATGGCGCCTCTGTTTAGCGCACAGATGGCCTCAATGGGATCTGTGCAGCTGTCGAGCTTCACATCTGCTGATAGTTCTCCTTTAAAGCTGCTCTCTGATTGATTTAGTATTCCTCTGTGACACTCATCTTTGCAAGATAGTAGTACTATCATGCAAGTTGGTCATAATGTAGTAGTTTTATTTTGGCCAATCCAGACCCACACCTGTCACTTTTCAACCATTTGAATAAATGAACTGAAATATAACAGGCAATTCCATGGGCAGGGCATTATTGTTGCAGCATATGACATCACATCTAGAGGAAGCCGCCATACACAGTTATGTCTCATATACAGCAGAACCTTCAGCTTTCTCACAACCACTGACTTGAACCATGGCCAGAAAGACTTTCTTACTGTTGCCCTCTGGGTCGTCTCTCCTTGGTCTACTTGATGCACTTGCTTCCATTCCATACAACTGCTGGTTCCAGAAGCCCCTTTGTCGCTTCCTTGGCTTGCTACCATGCTTCCTACAGATGTAACTTTCCAGCCCCAGGCATCACATTTTCCTCTGGCTCACTACTAACAGGCTCCCTGCCCTTCTGCTGTTAGCCTGAGGACCTCTTTGTATAGCCAGCACTGCTAGCTAAAATTTTTATGACTGGCAAGGCAAAAATAATCTAAACACACCTACCCATCAGTACAGCCGTGGGGTACTGCTCATGACACTGGCAATCCAGATTGAAAATGAGCCTGGGGAACTGGGGGCTGGCAGGGAGAGGTGTTGCAAGTGGCCAGCAGGTGCTGCCTTCCTCTGCGGAGGGAGGGATATGGTGTTTGATGCAGTATTGTCACCTGAGTGACCACAGGTGGTAGTGTAGCAGGGTGCCATGAGGGAGGATACTACTGCGAGGACCTGCATTGTGCATACATTGTGTGCACATGTGCACAGTCGGCATCCTCCCAGGGCTATGAGGGAAGAAAATGGGAAAGCGGACCCAAGGCCAGCCTGACAGGGACCCCAGTATATCCAGGGTCAGGCCCCACCTCCTCATTGTGCCTCCTGACATCTGATGTGTAGGAGATATCCTCCACCTTGTCTCCCGCCAGGAATAACCCAAGGCTTCATGAAGGATGGCAATTGAGGTTGTGGGGGCCCGGGATGGTACCTGAGGGTTCTGAGAGAAGCTGGGCACCAGAGAAAGAAGGCATAAAATGCAAATGATAAAATAATAACCGAAAACATGGTGCGTAGTAATTTGATGGTGAAAAGGATTGGGGTCCATCTTCTCTACATCTCCAGCTACGGCATCAACTGTATCCCACTGTGAGTGTGGATACATCCAAAGCCTTTGCTACTTGCCAGTGGTATATGCCCACTGTGAGTACATTGCCATACTCATGCTGAGAGATGGCAACAGTCCCAGATTCCTGACTGTAGAAGTCCCGTTCCAACAGCCACACTGACTGGTATCTGAATCTACCAATCAATGTCAGCACCAAGGGCAGCTCAATGGGGGCATTAGGGCTCAATTCCCGTAAACCTGTACTATTTTCATCAAATTATCCCATTGTTTTGGACCAATAATAACAATTTTAATAAGCTGCCCCCACCTCCCGGCTCTTTAGGGCTAGAGTTTTCCTTAGTTGCGCTTCATATTAGCCACTGAAACGTTTACCTTTTTTTAGTCATTGTGCTAAAACAAAATATTTTGTTTTGCAATAAGCCCCTATTGGCTAGTGCTTTGATGCTTTAGCAAATGTCCATTTAAAAAACTGGCCCAATAACTAAAAACAGAGGCACTAACCTAATAAATGGGTTTGGAGCCAAATGGCTAATTGTTTTGACATCTAGAGCCAACACTGATGTCCACAGTGGCTATCTGGCTAGTACAGTTGGTAAAGGTCAAATGAACTGAAAAGGTTTTTTTAACCACGCTCTTCTCCAAGCACTTAATGTATGCAAGCAATGGCTGGGTTTTCATTCAGCTGGTCGACTAAAGTGTGTATGTGTGTGTGTTTTTGTGTGTGTGTGTGTTAAATTATAATTTGGAGCTGTTCGACTGGACTCTAAAAAATCAAGGTTTTGGTCTCTGAGCTGCACAGTGAGTTTTCGGTCTCTACTTTTGATTTAGGTACAAACTGTCAGATTTCCAAGTGCAGTGATAACTGATCTTGTGTGATTGATCTCATGGGTGTGATGTGTCACAATTGCTTTCTGATTGCATTTATCCTAAGAGGAATGGGCTGGGAGCGTTTCCATCATCTGTAGCCATCAGGTGCCCTGTCCTATTTGATTTATTCACTCTGGGTCTGTAATTCGCTTCAGTGCCGAGGTTTTTCCTTTGTTTTGGAGATGGTGCTCACTTGAGCGTGCCCTGTGAAAATGACCAAGTGTGCCAGTAATCTAACCACTTGGGTCTCTATCTAAATTTAGAAACTCAGAAATCGGTCTGCAGAAAAAGCGTTGTGGTCTGCCTTGTTAGACCCTTGAGGTTATATATGCTTCCTAGGGATCATGACTAACCTCCCTGCCCTCCCTGTTCCCTTGACCAACCCTTATATCTTAAAGTATTAAAATGTTATTTTGTATATATTTCATGTTTCTGTGACCGAGTCCATTGAGGTAAAGCTAAGTGATTTATAATTGACAAAACCTGTGTTTCTGCCTCTGAAGAGAAGGATACAGTTACCATAGTTTGTTTCTATAGTAAGGTGTTCCCAGGTGTGACAGAGAGGGTGGGTCATTTGCCCTTGGGCAAGAAGCACTGTACAGTGTGAGCAGTGGCTCTGGAGGATTCGGACCTAGAGATAACCAGGAGAGTGTCTGCGCAGTGTGATGGCAACTACTGAAGAGTTTGAGAAAACTGGTAACAGAGTATAGGCTGAGGCTGAAAGAGACCAGTGTGCCACATTTACAAACAAACAAACAAAAACACAGGCCATCAAGTGTGTTTGACTCTTATCTACATCCCCAGCAGTTTAGCACTGGTTGGTCCCCATGTTGTGCCCTCACCCCCGGTTCTGCATAACCAGTGCTATTACTACCACAGGACAGCATTGGAGAAATATAACAAGCACAAATTGAACCAACATTTTTAATACTTCCTTCCTCTCACTGATTACATAGAAAATTTGCATAAAAACAAGATCTATCACGTGACCTTCCTCTGCTCTCACTGCTACAAGTGGCTGCCTGATTCTCTGCTTATGGCATCACAACTGGTTGCTGTGGAAAGGATTGTGATGTCACAAACAGAAGGATTTTATGATCTCCTTGGTCCTTAAAAATTGGAAGTCAACCAGTTTTCATTTTCACATTTGTAAATCAAATACTTCCTAAGGCTGGCCAGCTAACGCAGTGGTAGCACTACCGCTTGCAGTCAAACTGACCTGAATTTGTGCCCCAAGCCTGGGTTGTCTGGTGTCAAGCAGAGAAGCAGGGTTCCTATGTTCTCCTTGGATGCCTCCTACCTTGGAGAGGGAGGATGCCTCTTTCATTGCATGACAGCCCTCTGGTGGACCGGGGGGAGGGAGTGTCATGTGGGAAATGTGGTCTCCCTTATGGACTGGCCTTATGTAGACATGCATCCATGATTGGTGTGGGATATGGAGGTATCACTTGCCTAGAGTGGGGCCAGCAGAGGTTCTGCAGAACAGAAGGGCTCATCCATCCTCCAACATCCCTGAGGTGCAAAGCTGAGTCACTCCACAGAAGCACACTCTATAGGTGGGATAAGGGGTGGGGCTATGGGGCAAAAGAATAAGGGCACACTTGGTACAGGCGAAATCGCCATGTCTCATCATGCCTAGCTAGGATTACTGGCCCGTTTCCACCTCACCAGCTCCTCTCTCTGGCATCTCAGGCTTCTCGAGCAAAATATTCTCCTCGGAGGCCGGTGCCTTTCCAAGTCCCACCTGCTGGGGACAAGCCAGAGGTTACCTGCCCGCAGGCCAGAGTTAGGAGTGAGCCAAGGCTGGAATGGAGTTTTGGATCCGAGGGTTCCATGGACAGGAAAGAGACACTGAAAGTGATGAAAGAGGTTCCCAAGTCAGACCAAGGGTGCTAAAAACAATGTATAACAAAAATGGGAGTTAAATACTTCCTTTTCTTAATTTTGAATATTTGTACCATGTTTTGGAAGTCATATACTTTCAATATGGAGTTAAGCTAAACCCTTGGCCCTCAATACTAAAAGTAGCAGGAGGGTAAATGCAGAAAATAAGTGAATTGTCAGTTAAATTCTGTATAAATATTATATTTTACAAAAATCTCCCTGTAATATAAGGGCTCTGTAAGTTATATCAGGATTGACAAGAAACTGAATAGGAATAAAGAAACTAAGCTGGTTGCAGTTGAAGTCTAAATAAACTTTATTGCTCGCTATTATGATGCAATGTTACCTTATTGAACTTCCGTTAAATATGAATATATCTAAAAGCATCAGAGTTCTCATTGCAGGGCAGGATGGAAGATGCATTCAGCATGCCGGTCAGATAAGACCATCAAATGGGATTGCTGAAATCACTTGTGAAATTCCTAACTCTCTGGAATGTGGGCTATATGCAGCCTGCCCTGACATGAGAATTCTTTCTGATGTCCTTAGTGAAATTGAATGATTCAGGCCCATGGGAGTGTGTAACATTTCTGAAGTTTGTTAATTTGTGTTTAGCTTGAGGTGTGCTGTGTCCATGTTCTAACAACGAATCCCACCATGGTACAATTTATTTCTTAAAGGAGAAGGGCAAAATTCCCAATTTATATTGCTTTACCCCTATTGTTCTCTTTCTTTGGAAGTCTGTTTTTTTTCCTGTCTCCCTGATCTTTAAAGTTAGCTCTGTATGTCGCCACTCCCACTTTATCCGTTATAGGGTGCTCTAATCGGTGACATCATCAGCTGCAGTCAATCCGTGGTTCCTCGTTGTGATACAGCTTTGTATATGTGTCACGCTTCGTTATTGAAAATAAAACAGTTCTGGCCAGCTGATGGCCAAGCGGGTAACATGTCATGCTCCTGTGCTGGCGACCTTGGTTAGCTAACAGATTACGTGTCTTCAGTCGGGTGGCTAAAGGTCTGGGGTAACGCTGCCAGTGATGCAGCGCTCTCAGTGGGGAGGGACGGTGCTGTGTTTCCACTGCCACAGCGACCTCATGGTGGGCTGGGAGCATGCCTGCTCTCTTGAGGTGTGGCTGCAGCGTATGCAAAGCCTGATGAGGGGACCGCCCAGCATCAGTGGGAGTTGGGTGGAATTCGGGAAAGGAAAAAACATCCATTTCTCTGGCTGACAGTAATCTGGACCCCACTTTTGTGTGGCTCCCACTGGTCAGGCAGTGGGGGAGGCTAGCAGGGGCTGGGAGGTTGCCAGAAAAGCCTGAGTGTCAGGTGGAGGTTGGCAGTCAGGGAGCAAGCAACTATGTGAAACAAAATAGAGTTGATTATCGATGTGCTCCGTTTCAGTAAAATGCAACTTATGTAAGTAGAAGAATCGTGCAGGGGCCCAGTGATCTAATGTCGCTGATGATGTCACTGGTTGGAGAACCTATAATGGCATAATGTAAGGTCTACAAACAGAGCTATTTTTTTGTTTTGTGATATTTTGTTTTATCCTCCAACTGCAGTACCTCTTGCTGCTGTCTGCTGGCACCTGGGCTGCTGCCCATCTGCACACCTGATCACTCTTCCAGAGCATCCTTCAAATCCACCTCACGGAATGACATTAGGAAACTGACAAATACATTCTGTCCACAAATTATTTATTGAAATTGTTTCACCAGGTAAACATACACAGATACAGCAGGAATCATGGCTACAGATGAAACCTGGGGGAGGGAGGGAGGAATACACGTTGAACATAAGAGCAATCACTTAATGGACAATATAAAATGATACAAGCAATACCTAAATTATACAGTAAGATAACTGCAGGAAGAGTTATAAAATATATATAAAGTAGTTAAAGGGAAGAGGCAGCACAAAGGGCCCAAACCAAGTGTGGGGCTGGTCCCAATGTGCACTTTATGTGCAAAAAACATTTTGGTTTACTGCATGTTTACTGTAGTACAGTAGATTATATCAGACTAATTTTGCTTAGTTCTGCACTGACATCTTCTTTTACTACAAATCCCAGAATCCCTGCAGCTGACGCCGAAGCAGTAGGCAGCAGTGGGAGGTTCAGTTGCCTGCAGTGCATGTTAAAGCTTTTATAACCTCCGATCAGAAGTTTTCTGGGTCTGTTTTTCTCCAAGGGCAGAGTACAGTTCTCTGTGACTGAGCGCCAGTCCAGGGAGGACAGCAGGACCAGCAAACAAAAGATCAGAGCTTATATAAACTTTAACATGCAATACAAGTTATTGAATCGCTCTCTGCCACCTACGGCTTTGATGTCAGCTACAGGGAATTCTGGGATTTGTAGTTACAGATGTCAGCCTAGAACTAAGAAAATTAGTCAGTTAAGTCTACTATACTATAGTAAACAGTAAGTGAATCAAATGTTTTTGCACACAAAGTGCACATTGGGGACTCAGCCCACACTTGAGTGTGGAGCCTTGATGGTGACTGTTCCCCTTTAATATGTTAATAACAGGTGTTAAACCAGAAGTAGGGTGTTGGGTGTCCAAATGTACAAGCAGAACAAGAATAATCACAAGATTTACGGAGTTGACAAAACAAATTTAATTAATTTATTTTTTATTCTTTGGTAGCTGGGTAATGTCACCTGAGCACAAGGCCCATCTGCAGGGTGACCCAGGAGCACAGGAAGGTTAAGTCAGGTGACTTGCTCAGGGTCACACAGTATGCAAGTGGAGGTTGTGGGAATCAAACCCAGGTCTGCTGGATGTACCATGCCCATCACAGCTCATTGCTCTAACCTCTGGGCTATACTGTCAGTCATTTTGTCTGAATTAAGGAACAGGCAAAATGCATTTTATCCACAAAATCAAGTAGTCCAACAGAATGCATTTTGTCCAGAATCTCTGCCCACAACCACCCACATCCCAGTATCTGCCCCATAATGAACCAATTCAGTGACAGTCTCACATCTACCCAATACACTACTCCTCAACCACATCCGTTCTGCAACTACCTCACCACTGTATCATCCCCAAAAGTGATCCACAGCCCAGTATCGACCACGCACTAACCTTACCCTGTATCTGCTGCACAACTACCCCACATCCAAGTATCTACCCCACAGCTATTCCATATGCCATTTCTGACATGCAGCCTCCACCCCACCCCTGTATCTGCCCCATGATTATGATATACCTGGTATCTCCCCACAACTATACCATACAGCAGTATCTGCCCCAAGACCCAGTATCTGCCCACAATTATACAGTATCATAAAAGCTAATTAGTAGCTCTTGGGAAATGCACCATTGTGAACATGGCCACTTTATAATAGGGCTGGGAGAACTAATTTTGATCAGTTCAAAACCTTACAGAACCTGTGCCTTTTCTGAAAAAGAACCTGATCCAAACTTTGCTGTCAGGTTCTAATTCTAATAAGGTTCTGATCATTTTTTTCTTAGACCTGTTTCTCTGCCTCCCTGGACCCGACAGAGGCTCGACCCCTCTCGGGAGGGTACATCATTCAACTCCTCTGACCGCTCCTGCTTGCCCACCCCGAAATTCCCCACAGCTCCCTCCGCATGCAGTGGGGCCTGGGCAAGGAGTGCGGTTCACCCAGACAGCAATCCAGAATTGGGGGCCACTGTTCAGGAGGCGTTGAGAGAGCCATCATGGGTTCTGGCAGGTCCCAGTTTTTCCTCCACTTTCCTCCCTTGCTCCATGCCCATGCAATGGCTGGTGGCGGTTCTTCACCTCATGGAGGCAGCCAACGCCCAAGACATAGGTCAGATTCCTTGTGTTGTGTCTGCACTGACACCCAGCTGCCACTAGGTGTCAGTTGACAGTGGACAGCACTATCCCCCTCCCAAGGAAGGAGAGCAGTCCTCGGACACTCAATCCTTACCTCCCTGGCCGACCCCAAAAGACCCAAGTCTGTTCCTGAACCCTGGTCGCTGGTGTGGTGCGAGGTGTGGCATCCAGCACCTCAGCCTTCAGCACCACCGGCCGGCAGTTCTGATCATTTTAAAACATTGGCTTTGCAGCTTAATGTACTCCTGGCAGGTCTTTATCTAGAAAGAAGGCTGGAAACATAATAACAGGGAAACATAGAATTTTTCGGCAAAAGGATCACTTGGCCCACCCAGTCTGCCCAGATGTTCCCTACCTAATCTGTCTCCACAGACCCTAACTGGTCTTTAGTGACCCTCCCTTCTACCTACTTATTTTCTAATACATCTGTGCTTTCTGAGGTGTGGCCTCCAAAACTGTACACAGTACTCCAGGTGGTGTCTCACCAGTGAGCGATACAGTGTCAACACCCCCCTTCTCCTGCTGGAGATACCCTGCATATGCGACCCAGCAACCCACTAGCCATGCCCAGTGCTTTGTCATACTGCTCTGCAGCTTTACAGTCATCAGGCAGTGGAGGATGAACCCAGTAAGCCAGCTCTGTATTAAAGGAAAGGGCTTATACCATCCACTCCTCCAGCCCTGCATCTTCCCTCCCCAATTTGCTGATTCGGGCAGTCAACCAATTTTCTGATGCCATATATAATTCTGAAAGTTAATTTTATTGAGGAAAAAATTAGGAAGCTGGTGCTCGTGTTTACTCAGATTCCTCTCCGTTACTACAATCCTGCTCATCTGGTGTTGCCAGAGTGTGATCTAGTGTGCCAACAGTTATAGCAGAGTGGAACTGCATCAGGCTACATAACAGAGTCTGACAATCGGATGGGGCACTGTGCGGAAGCGCACAACACTGCAGGTATGTGCCCAGTTCTGTTCTTCTGTGGGCACAGAGAAGTCTTGTGGTGGTCTCTGCTGCCTGATGCAGTCCCGCGTGCTACAGCTATCAGCGTTCTCACATTGTACTCTGACAGCACCAGCTGAGAGATGTTGGTTAACAGAGGTGCCCTGGGTAAACACAGCACTGACTCTCCAGTCTTTCTCCTTGATAAAATCGATAAAATAGAAATATTGGTTGCCTGCTTGACTCTACAGATCAAGGCGTGAAGGCGAGTAAGTACAATGCAGACATTTGCAGGTTTTTCATTTAAGTGGTCATACTCACAGTGGTCTTTTACAACAAAGCTTAACATGCACACTTAAATGAGCGGGTGCTTGCAAAGCAGAAACAGACAAAAGGCAAGCAAATAGGCAGTACTCTGTGTGGCTGAGACAGCCAACTCTGAGTGTTTGAGTGTTGTATTCATTTTTATTACATATAAAATATGTGATGGGAAACTCAGTTTGAGAAACTACTGTCTTACTGGAACTGACACATCAAGACCCCCTAGGGATAAGTTCAAAGGACAGGAGGTATTTTAAACTACAGAGACCTGGGGTGCAATTACCTTGTCAAGTTGCTTTCATCCCAGGAAATAAGAGTAGCCATTCATAATGCCCTCAGGGAGATCCTTTGACTTGCATGGTTAGCAGGAAGGACTTGTGGGAGGGGTGTCGGAGAGAGGCCAGAATGGACATTGAAGAGGTTTGATGTCTGAGCCAGGGAGGATCCAGATGGATTTGGAATGTCCAAAATACCTTTCCGGGGAACCTTTGAATTACATCAGAAAGACCTGAGGTGTAGATTCCAAGGTCCAGATGGGATTAAAGAGGCCAATACACTTTTGCTTTGAATACAGTAACTTAGATCAAAGAAACTTTTGAGATGTATGTGTAGCAGAGCACAAACCAGTTCTGACCAGTTAACCTGTGGAGAGGAAAGTCAGTGCAGTCATCTCATATGTTTTTAAGTATTTTACTTGGAGACCCTGTATTGTAAAATATAGAGTTTGATACACCAAGACGGAGCTAGTGACCTCATGAGAAGGCCAGCTCAGAGTATGTTTAATTGCTGAAGTGAACCTGCAGACACAAGAAAATATTTCTGACTGAGAGAAGAGAGACCCTAAAAACACTGAAAGAAAGTAAGCATTAGATTATACCAGTCTGAAGTTATAAATTGCAGGAACTGTACTTTTTCCTGTTTGTTGTAAGGCTGTATGTGTTGGGATATATATTTGTTCTGTAATTATTGTTCTGTTTTGATATTTTTAAAGTAAAGATATTTTTTGCAAATGAAACTGATGGAGTGCCTTGACATTTCTTTTTATTTTAAGTAGAGCTTTTAAAGGTTATAAGTACACTGTGTATGGGCTTATTGTACACCAAACTGGGAAATGGATAGAGTTCTCTAAAGTCTTGCATGGAGTTCTAAGGGTTCATTTGAAAGACCTGGTTGGGTGCTCGTAGACAAAGCTATCTGGCCCCAAAGACAGAATTAACTGACCCTGATAACTGAGTGCGCTAACAAGAGGTTATCAGTTTGAATCCTTCCAGAGCTTGAGACTAAGGTGACTTGAACCACAAAACAGACAAGAGGGTTACCATGTCTGTTCACTGTACACTAAATCATACGCTCAGAGGTTGGCACTTTGGGAGTAGAGGGCTGACTGGCTGAGCGAGTTTGTGACACTCTGCAGCATAAGCGAAACAAATAAAGCAGAAATTGCAAATGAAACAAAATTGCTCTGGAGAGATGATGCCATGGCACTAACAGTGCTTCGAGTTTTCATTGACTCTTTAAAAAAGAGTCACGGTAGCCTCAGCACTGAGGTCATGTATTTTGTTCATTACAGGCCTCTTCTTTATTGTTGAATTGTTACCTAACAACTATCGACACTAATTATATTTACTGTAGTGCTACTCCAGGTGATTGTTGTTGTGGGTCTATATTCCTTCATGCTGAAAACAGCTGATGGTGTAACATGATGGGTAAACCTGTTTTGAAGTTTAAACTAAAAGGTTCTAAAAGTTCTGTTAAGACTTAGTTTACTAACAGAACTTTTCATGGCTTGTCAGGTCCATTCAAAACCTCAGAACCCTTTGTGGTCCCCCATCCCTACTTAATACAGGCCTAAATCACTGAACACTTTCTTCACTTTCAACCAACCAAATTTTGGCGATTTCACTGCCCACGCCTTCTCTCTCTGGATAACAACTTACTTTGGGGGAGACTCAGAGCTTTAAAAATGATCAGAACATTAAACATAGTTCTGATAGTGTTGTTTGCAAAAAAAAGTGGCAGAGGTTCTGAAAGATTAATTTCAGTTCTCTCATCTCTATGTTCATCTGTCCCAACAAATAAACATTTATTAGGGCAGGCTGGTAAGGAGGAGTGGGTCTTCCTAAATGGGGGGTGGGTTACAGGCAGACTGGATGGGCTGATGGGTCCTTTTCTGCCATCAGATTTGTATGATTCTATGATTCTATTTAGCATGCTGACAATTCTGCTATTATCGAATATGCACTGATTAATGGAACCAAGCCCCTAAATCCCTTTGCTAACTTTACACTTAGGAGTTGATGTTTTCAATATGTGTGATGCTGTATTTCAACATATGTGATGCCTTACACCTTATACCTGGGATATTTTGCCTGCACTTGTGAACCACGGCATATTTCATTTTGTTTCATTTTTATTTTTATACTTGTAAGCAGGATGAACAGAACTGCCAGTTTTCACAGCGACAAGTTACAAAACATACTAAACCTACAAAATATCACACACATGCAAACATTAAGAGTAATGCAAAATACACAAAACAGACAAAATATAACAATCAAATATTTAACTTAAACATGTGAAAATATTAGTGTCCATCATCCAGTATTTTAGTCTGGTTTTAAAAGACCACAGTCATACTCTCATAATATCAACAGGTAATAAGTTGAAAAACAAATGTAATGTTTTATGTATGATGATGTGATTTTTCCTGTATTAATAACTGTACTGCTGTTGTGATGTATTCCTACTGTCCTATCAAGGACCTCCTTGTAAATGAGCCTGCTCAAAGGAGCTTCTTCCTGGTAAAATAAATAAACTGAAATAAAGGATGGCATTTAGTATGAGAAAAATATTTTCAATACTTTTATTTTTTATTTTGCCTGGGTTTAAACAAAAAAAACTTTCTCCTTCTTCAAATGAACAGAAAATTCTAGTACTGGCAAAAGAGACACAGCCAATCTGGTCATGGAACTGAGGAAGCATTAAGAATCAGAGGGTGGTAGACGACTTCTATTAACCATGACAGAGACATTTCGCTGAAAATGTCAGAGGCACACTTTCCTGTAGAATAGCTGCCATTTAGCAAGCTGCTTCTGGGAGTGTGACTGGGTTTGCAATGAGCATCTCCCCCCAATGCCTCACTTACAAAGAAGGAGGGTCACAAGAACCCACAAGAAAAATTAGCTGATTCCTGACCAGAATTAAAGGCCATCAGTTCTGGAACAGTAGATAGATGTGATGGCAGCTTAAATTTAATGCCCAGAAGTGTAAGGTTATGCATATCTGCAAAACCCTGGAACAGACTACCAGGTTGGGAGCATGAAGGTTGTTTAAATCTCTGAGGAAAGGAACCTGGAGTCATTAGCAGTGACAACCTCTAGTCTACTACCCAGTGCAGTAACACATTGGGGAGACAAGTGGGACACTGGCTATGAGCTACATAATAAGGGCATCCACCAGCAGAAGGAGAGGTGATACTGCCCTGTAGAGGGCCTGGTGAGGGCACACCTAGAGTGATGCACACAGTTCAGGAGTCCCCACCAAAAGAAAGACAGGGACTGTTGGAGAGGGTCTAGAGGAGGGTTACAAAATTGATCCGGGGCATTGAGGGAAGACGATGAGAAAGGGGCTGGAGTGTCTCAACATGTACTCTCTGGAGGCCAGGAGAGAGGGAGTCCAGGCATGAGACTTACACGTTTTTGAAGGAAGGCTCCCAGATCTACCTCCTCAGCATTTTTTAAAGACAAGGCAGAGTTATGTACAATTGCTAATAGCAGTGATTTGGAGATAAGCACTTTCAAAAAGAGCTGTAAAGTGCCTGTACTAATACAATGCACTGTTAGCAGCCTTCTGAATGAAAGCGATGACGCCAGTTCTCAAGATAGGTGCCAGCTGATCACATGATCAGCTAGTTTTACTGTGTGAGCACATGCAAGAGCACTCTCATTCAGAAGAAGGCGGATGGCTGTGGAGGAGGGTGGGTTGTGTTGGTCACCTTCTTCCCTCTCATCCCTTCGGAATTAGGTGTGGTGTGTGAGGGTGAGCTGAGGAGGGTGCTGCTGCTAGGGTGGGGAGGGTAAGAAATTTGTTATAGTGTGCTGCAAAGTGCTGAAATTTGGCCATCGAGTGGGCAGGTCGTGCCGGTCACCCATCGCTGGAGTTTTAATTACAAAATGTATATTAATATAAAATGTGGGTGCTCAGGAGGGGGATTGGGGTTTATCTAAAGGTTGGAGGAGGAGGGCTTGTATGTATTAAAGGATCTGGGCTAGGAGGAAGGTAGGAGTTGTTTTTTTTGCCCTTTTAAAAAAATAACTTGAATAACAACTACAAAAACCTGAACATTTGGGTCTCAAATATGTGGGATTAGGTATTACACACCTACTTTACAGCTCTTTTTCGGTAAAGAGAGTTATCTGCAAATTGTACTGTTAGCAATTGTACATAACTCTACTTCCTCTTCTAAAAAGCTGAATAAATAGACTGAGGGGCCTTCCTTTAAAGGGAATAAACATCGTAGACCGCAATGATTTATTCATGAGGTTTGAAAGCACTGTAACCAGAAAGCGGAGATGGAAGTTGGTGGTGGAGCAGATCAAAAGAGGCACAAGGAAGTTCTTTTCTTAGAATAGACAGTGGATGAATGGAATAGTTTACCCAAGCAGGTAGTTTGTTTTCTTTCATAATGCTGTTTGCCTTGGCAGTTGACACAGGCAGGCTTTCAACCCTGTCCCCACCTCCTCCATCAGCATTCACCTCCCCTCAACACACCAGGATCAGAATCCCGTGGATCACCCCCATGTTGGGGCCTGGAAGGCCGTCCTCCCAACATGGTGACTCATATCCAGAATTGGGTCAGTGGTCTAGATGATGGTGTGGGACAGAGGTAGGGCGGGCAGCGCTTCCATGAAGCCTGTGCCAACCATTTTCAGTTTTGTCCCCTTAGGTCCCCTAGTGGCGGAACATAAACATGTGCGAGTGGAGGTGCACACATGCTATGGAACCATGGCCCATCCTTCACTGTTGCTCGAGCTCCCAGTGCTACCCTAGACCTCCACCTGTGGGCAGCCAAGGGCTGAGTCAGAATGCCACCCTACCCTGAGAGAGGAGAGCTGTCTGATGGATGCTGAATCTTCTCCCTCCGGCTGACCCGGCAACCTGAACTCGTTCCTGAACTCAGATCACCACCGGCATGGCGGCAGGTAGGCGCACAGTGCCTCAGCCCTCTGCACTACTAGTCTGGTGGAACCTAGCAGGTAGTTGATGTCGAGCCAGTGTTGGGACTCAAGCATGGATGGGACCAGTACTAGGGTATAGTGAGGTCTATGGGGCGGGGGCATACACAAGTCTGGGGGCTAACCTGGACACCATTAGGGCAATCAGCCTGGAAATCCAGTCTGATGTTAGATCGGACGGGAGTCAGACAGGTAAAGATCTGATTGGATGGACTGCTAGGTCTTTATCTGCCAACAAATTCTGTGTATCAACATAATAACACAATGTGAGCCATGTCTGGGACTCACCTCGTTCTGTGTTCCCCGAGGATGAGCCCTCTTTGGAAGAGTTGCTGGAGGTTGGGCCTATTTGAAAATCAGCTTCTACAGAAAAGACCGATTTGCAGGTTAAATGTGGTTCTCCTTTAAGGTTCATGAATTCCTAGATGTTTCCATTCCAGATTCCACCCTGCAGAGGAAGTGCTTCTTGTGTAGTAACTGAGCTGATGTCATATCACCCCTTTACTCTTTCCAATACCCCGCACCCCGAAACCCTGGGGAAGTTCAAAGAGGCGATGTACCCCAATACCATGGACAGGTAGCTCAGTACCTCAGAGGTCTCCAACTAGACCAGTCTCACACCACAGGACTGAGTTCAGAAGCATTCTCTTGTGCGAAGATGGAACAATAGCAAATAAATTAGATTTTCAAATTGCCTCCAAAAGGTTAGCTGATAAAAAAAAAACATGAACTGCTACAATATGTTTTTTTTTTGAGTTCAATTCTGTCTTTCAGTCCAGGTTTGCAGCTTTGAACACAAAGAGGTCCTCCCTTCATTTGAATCAGATTAGTCCCATCCATTGTGAGGAATTCAGACATTAATTGAATCACAAAGCCATCTGAAGAAGGCCATTTCCAGTGCCTTTCATTTCCAAACTGGAAGTTTAATTGCACAGACGCCCACACTTCCTAGCTGCTGCAGTTGTTAATCTGCTCATACCCACTGCATATTGTAGTAGCAGGTGTCAGGTAGCCGGCCCCAGAGAGAGTCGTGCTTCTGCTGCTGCTGCTGCTTGATTTTATGTGTTTATATGCACAGTTACTGTGTCTCTTATGGTTGGAAGCATGCCCTCTCGAGTTCTTCAGGTGAAAGAACTGTGAAGCAGAGCTTAAAATTTAAACCTGTAAAGGTAAAATTTAGGTTATTTTACTGGTAGCTTAAATACTTATATATTTATTTATGACTTTGATACCGGGTAGGTGCACTAATCAAGGACTGTTTACAGGCGCGACCTGAGCCACAATACTAGCAATAGAAACTTGTTTACAGAAAAAGTTCTAGCACCCTTAGCACACAGGTAGTGCTACCTCATGTGACACTGGCGACCGGGTTCAGGAATGAGCCTTGGTTATCAGAGGGCTGGCTGGAGTGGATGGTTGAGTGTCCCAGCAGGTGCCCCCTACTCGGGGTGAGGGGTGTCTCATCTCCGCACGATACTGCCACCTGGGTGACCGCAGCTGGCAGTACATGCAAAGCCAGAACTCAAGGGAGGAGGATGTTGATGCTCTGATATGCATAGCACACTGGTGCTCATGCCAGAGTGTGGGCCTCCCAACAACCAAGAGATGGGGACTGAAATGTGGAACAATCCCCCAGCTATGTACAGTGCTGCCACCGCCCATCGCAGGCACTACGCCACTGACTGGGCTCAAACTCGGACACCGGCACTTAACTTCTGTTGGGGATAGGCCCAACCTCCAGCAGCTCTTCCCAAGAGGGCTCATCCTTGGGGAACAAAGAACGAGGTGAGTCCCAGAGATGGCAGATGACAGGGCTGGAAGGAGTGGCTGGCTGATGTAGACATTGGTTGGGTGTGCAAAGTAAAGTATACTAAAAAGTTTAAAAAGGTTTCTCAGACTTTCTATTGAGTTGTGCAAGTGTGCTTTTTTGTTGTTACTGCTCCTCCGTTCCTGACCACTCAGGCCCACAATAACTGGAGGATGCTATGCTAGTCCATAGTCTGTTTCCTCCCAGTCCTTGAAAGTTAAGAAAAACAATAAGATGTAAACTTATACTTGGCTGTGTAGCACAGTGGTAGCACTCTGACTTGCTATGCTAGTGACCTATGTTCAGGAATGGCGCAAACTGTCGTGGGCCAGCTGGGGAGGAAGGATTGAGCATCCCATGAACTGCTTGCCTTCCTCTGGGAGGGGCAACAAGCCTGCCGCTGCAGGACTGCCTGCTAGTGTAAAACAGGTGGCAGTACAGATGAGAGCACACACAAAGGATGGGGGCTACCGTTGGATGTCATTTGGCACACATATGTGACTCTGCATGTGTACACGCTTGCGTCATTGCACATGGCACCCTGGTTGAGAAAACAGAAAAGACTGGCTACTACATGCCAGCACCCCCACAGGCTCTCAGATAGCCAACACGGCTGACTGCCCAAGATACTGTGGTCCTGGGTAAGTGGTAGATAACTGGTAAGTCTATGAGATGATCAGTGACAGGGTTGGGGGTGCTGTTGGGCTGCCCAGTGGGAGGAAAAAGTCTAATTGAAAAAAGAGAACAGCTGGCGGGTGGTGCTGAGGGTTGAGGTGCTGGATGCCACACCTTGTGCCATGCCGGTGACCCTGGTTCGGGAATGAGCTCGGGCCATTGGGGGTCAGTGGGAGCAGGAAAGGATTCAGCATCCGGAGGACTGCTCTCCTTTCCTGGGGGGTTGTGCTTGTCACAGTGCTAGCGGCTCCTGGTGGTGACTGGTGGCAATGCACTTGCGACATGCTCCAGAGAGGCTGGAATGGTGGCGGATGCTTTATGTGCGGGAGTGTGTCCATGATGTGCAGGGCATCATTGCATACCTACACTCCGAGGCAACACCAAAACAGCAAAATCCTGGGTCACGGATAGGCAACAACAACCTCCAGTGCCTGCCACCACACACCCAACATTGGACTTGCATTGTCATCTCTCCCGATCTCCTGCCTTACTTTGGGTCTGGTTTGGGCAGTTGCCAGATCAGGGTATGGTGGGGAGTGTCTGTCCCCAAATCTTCCGGTGCTACAAGGATCAGGCGGGTGGTAGAGCAGTTGAGGTGAGTGGGGTCTGCCAGAGAGTTCTGCGTGGCCAGCATAAAAATAAAGTTGACAAAAAAAAAAGAAAAGAAAACAGAGATAAACATACACTGACAAGTTTCATTTTTATGTACTAAGTTGTTCAATTTATCTGTTATATAGCAGGTGAAAAACAGTGCTGTGATGTAAAATGACATTGTGCAGTTTCTCACGAAAGTTGTGACTCTGAGAACTCGTGGGTAGAGAGACAGAAGTGACAAAAGCATTTAGAATCACACTTTAAGATCTGTTTTTAAATAAAGAATATTTCACTATAAGTTCACCTCAGCAGTAAAAATAAGACAAAGTATATTTTATTTTTTATTGATCTTTAGAATATTTATTGATGGTGCTCTTATTATAGAAAAATATACTTTATTTCCATAACAAGAGAGTAACTGATAAAATTAACACTTTTATTAGTATTTTTCAGTCATTGTGTAAATACTAGTAGTGCATGGACTGTATTTATGCAGGGCAGACAGGGCAATCATTATGTACTTGACCACATTCCACTCACAGTCGTTGGCAATCATATTAGAACCCATTTTAACAATGCAGGGATGTTTCCAGGACACGGGCAATCACCTGTCCTTTCCCAGAAGAGCCATGGGAATCATACTAGAAGATCACTGGAAGTGGCCAGAAGAGACCTTAGTTTAAAGCAACAGTATTTGTTTATCGCAACATTTTTCACCATATTGTTTTTTTTGGTAAAAATGTATTAATGATATGCTTGGATTCATAATCACTATGTTTCTAATTCCCTCAGATATTACAAAGAATAGCTGTTAGATCTTTTTGTAATTAATGTCATAAAGTCATTAAAGATGGCCACCACTCACAGTATTAAAAGATCTCTTCTGGCCGGGCGTGAGGGTTGAGGCGCTGGTGTCTTACCTCGACCACGCCCGGTGACCGGGTTCAGGAATGGACTCGGGTCATCGGTGGTTGGCAGGGGAGGATAGGATCAAGCGTCCGATGGACTGCTCTCCTATCCTGGGGTGGGTTAGGGACTGTCTCGCTCACGCAGCAGCCCCCAATGGAGATTGGAGGCACTGCAAGAAGCGACGCAAGGAGAGAACAAGAAAAGCGGAAAAACCATTCCGGAAGTTAGCTGGATGATGGTTGCTGGTCCCAGGCACCTCCGAAGACTCCTGACAGCCACAGAATACCTCAGCAGCTCCGAGGCTGAGAGAAATAGTGTGCTGGTTCCTCCTGCCAGTGCCTTCCTCCTCGGAGGTGGAGACCCATCCAGTGAAGGGTCACACGGTCTACCCGTGGAAGGCTGCAGATGTGAGGTCGGTGGTCAGAAGGGGGATAGTAGGGGAATGTCTGGGACCTTGGCAGCCCAAGAAGAGGCAGCTCCGAGGCTCATGGGGGATAAATAAATAATGCAAAAACAAAAATCTCTTCCGTTGAGGGTACCTTCAGACTGCACATACTGGATTTATTCAGAGGCTGTATAGAAACATAGACTTTGATGGCAGATAAGGACCACTTGGCCCACCTAGTCTGCCCATTTCTCTACCTACAAGGTAAGCTGCAGATCCTAGTTAAATAACAGCCTATTTCTTCCTACCTCCCACAAGAATTGCCTTATGTCTGTCCCATGCATTCTTGAATTCTCCCACAGTTTTAGACCCCACAACCTCTTCAGAAAGGCTGTTCCATGTGTCCACCATCCTCTCTGTGAAAAATGCTTCCTCACATTGCCCCTGAGCTGTCCTCCCTCTATTTTCAAATTGTGTCCCCTTGTTCTTGCACATCTCTTTTTCTGAAAGATGCTACCCTCTTGGACTGTGTTGATTCCACTGAGGTACTTAAAATTTCTATCATGTCCCCTCTCCTCCTTTCCTCAAGGGTTTAGGGCACTGAGCTGCAAACCTGGAGACCTGGGTTTGATTCCGAGCAAGTCACTTAACTTTCTGGTGCACCCAGGTCACACCTGAAACAAGCTTTGGCTTACTGACCTTTCCTGGTTAAACACTGCTAATCAGCTTTGACCAGCTGCTAATCATTTTCATTTTGATTAGAAAAGGCCGATAATCAAGTCTCCGATGCTAATTTTTGCCTTTTTGTGAATGTGACCCCTCACTCCGAGCAGTTAGAGCCACGCCACTTTGCAGAGCAAGCTATGTCTCCAGACTCTGAGGGATGGAGCAGAGACTCCCACTACAGTAGCAACTCCTGTGGTAGTTGGGAAGATTGCATTGGCAGCGTGGCTGACCACAGGTCACTGACTGGACCACACCATGAGGTGGCACTGGAGGTGCCCATCTATCATAGGGGCAGTGAGCAGGGATATGGGAACTACAGGGTAAAGTGGCACACTTGATGATACAGACGAAGGCTTCGACTCTCCCCCACACACGCACATTATATGGCATCTGATGCCCAGGACCAACACCATGGTGGCCACTTCAAACCAAGTGTGCTGCTTCCCATGCATGGATATATTGGAGACTTCTGATGGTAGCTAGAGATACTCAGGGAATCAGATGGGCGGTACCAGCCTGTAGGCTATCTAGAGAGGCACTGGAGTGCCCAAAGAAGTGAAACCCGGGGCCATGGTGGGTGTAAAAAAACAAGGTCAGAATGCCAGACAAGCTCCCTCAAGCTTGGAAAACAGCTCAAGAGGTATGCAGAGGTCTGGGTTAAAAAAACACCTTGAAGTTAGAAGCTGTTTATTTCAGTTTAGCTAATCCAGATATTTTAGGACCTGGACAGTTCTCCATTCACATGAATGAGAAAGGGTGAGTGGACCAGATATGCATCAGATCAGGACCCCAGATCAGCCCTTCTTGACTCTATGGAAATTAATTAGAGTAGTTTGTGACTTCTGTAACCTGTATCAGTCTGTTTCAAGTTTGTAACTGTCAGTGATCCCATTCTGAAAAGGTCCAGACAATATAAGAGGTTTTGAAGCTTTATTCCTCTTAAAATGAGAAAACTGAAGAACCCCATACAAAGAACTATTTTAACAATTAAATGACATAAAAACATCTTATTAAGGAGAATAGAGGCAACATGCTTTTGTCATTTGACCCAGTTCAAATCTACCACTGACCTGGTTTTGACCAGGCTAGAAGGAGGTGGAGCAACAACGGGAAACATCAAACTGCCATCACAGAGGCAACAAGCCTTTGTGTGAAACAAATAAACAAGTCAAAATGAAAGAAAAGCCACTATGGTTCTCAAAAGAGGTGTCGGGAAGGTCAGGAGAAAAAGATTGCATTCCGGAAGTATAAGGAAACACAGAAGGAGCAGGACAGAAAGCTGTACCAGTTAAGGCAGAAGGAAGCAGGAGGGAAGTCAGAATAGCAAGGGCCAAACTGAGGAAAAGACAGCCAACTCGGTTAAGAAGGGGATAAAACCTTTATAGGTACATCAGGGAGGCAGAAAGACAAAGGGAGGGATAGTGAGGCTGAATAGAATGGACAGTGGTGGGCAGAGAGGACAGTGAAAAGCAGGGATACTGAATGAATATTTCTGCTCAGTATTCACAAAAGAGGAGGAGGAGGAGGTGCCTATCCAATTAACAGAAGCACTCTGGATGGGGATCGATCCCAGTCCTTTCACAGAAGAAAGGGTTCTGAAGCACTCCTAAAACTGAAGGTGGACAAAGCAATGGGACCTGATGGAATTCACCTAGAATTCTAAAAGAAGTAAGGGAGAACTAGTGAAACCACTAACTACCCTTTTAACAAATCATGGGAGGATGGTGTGGTACCTGAGGACTGGAGGAAGGTGGATGGGTTCCCCTTCACAAAAGTGGGACCAAGACAGAGACAGGAAACTACAGACCTGTCAGTTTGACTTCTGTGGTAGGGAAAGTGATGGAATCACTTCTGAAGGAAAGAATTGTTGAGTACCTAGAGGCCAGTGGGGCACAGGACCCAAGGCATCATGGGTTCACAGTGGAAGGTCTTGTCAGATGAATCTAATTGATTTCTTTGACTGGGTGACCAAGGTAGTAGACCAGGGAGGGGCTGTGACATGACCTACCTAGACTTTAGCAAGGCATTTGACACAGTTCCACACAAAAGATTAATAGTCAATTAACCAGCCTGGGAGTGGGTCCCAGGGTGGTAGCTTAGGTAAAACATTGTCTGGATAGCGGACATGAAGGTAATTGTAAATGGGGTCACTCTGAAGAAAGAGGGGTTACTAGTGGGATACTACAGGGTTCAGTACTGGGTCCAGTCCTTTTAGTGTCTTTATAAGTGACATTGCAGAGGGACTGGAAGGAAAAGTATGCCTCTTTGCAGATGACACAAAGATCTGCAACAGGGTTGATACACAAGGAGGTGTGGAAAGGATGAGAAGGGACTTGGCAAGGTTGGAGGAATGGTCAGAAGTATGGCAGCTTGGATTCAATGTGAAGAAGTGGAAAATAATGCACCTGGGAAACAAAAACCCTGGGGAAGATTACACAATAGGTAGGTAGTAACAACAACAAAAATGGAAAGGGACCTGGGGTAATCACTTCAGATGACCTTAAGGTTAGCAAGCAATGTGGGAAGGCAGTATGGAGGGCTGGGGGATACTGGGATGTATAGGGAGAGGCATCACCAGCAGAAAACAGGAAGTTGTTATCCTTCTGTACAGACAGTTGGTGAGACCCCATGTGAGTACTGCGTCCAGTTCTGGAGACCCATCTCTGCAAAGACACAGACAAAATAGAGGCAGTCCAGAGGAGGGCAACTAAAATGGTGCAGGGTCTGCAGGAGAGGCCAGAGAGAGACTAAAGGAGCTTAATATGTATACCCCTGAGGAAAGGAGGGAGGGGAACATGATAGAAACTTTTAAGTACCTTAGTGGAATCAACAAAGTCCAAGAGGTAGCATCTTTCAGAAAGAGATGTGCAAGAACAAAGGGACACAATTTGAAGATAGAGGGGTTTAGGGGCAATGTGAGGAAGTATTTTACAGCGAGGTTGGTGAACACATGGAACAGCCTTCCTGAGGGAGGTTGTGGGATCTAAAACTTTGGGAGAATTCAAGAATGCATGGGACAGACATAAGGCAATTTTGTGGGGGTAGGAAGAAATAGGCTGTTGGTTAACCAGGATTTGCAGCTTATCCTGTAGGTAGGGAAATGGGCAGACTGGGTGGGCCAAGTGGTCCTTATCTGCTGTCAAAGTCCATGTTTCTATGTTTTCTTTGTTTGCTGTTAAGATTTTTTTCTAAATTTGCCTACTAATGTTCTGGCCCCTGTGGATGTCTATGGTTACATTGTTTATTGCTTTCCTTTCCCACAATGCCTCCTGTCCCATGTGACAGTGATGCATTTGTAACCATTCATTTAGTCAGTGCTGACTTTGGCCTGTCTACATCAGCATGGTGCTGTTAGGAGCCTACTAATTACAACAGTTTGTCTGTTCATTTACGTATTTTAAGAGTTTCATCAGGAAAACCATACCGAGCTAACAGCTCATTTCCAGGTGTGTCCTGGGGGAGGGGATGTGGAGAGGGCAGCAATGAGATGCATCAGTGGTGTTACAATTATAAAATAATAATAATTATAAAAGTCACAGGAGACAAGTGAGATTCACCACAAAGTAAGATTGCAAAACATAGCATATCAAAAGCAACAGTTCCACAGAAGGCAACTGGCAGCAAAATGAGGGAAAGAAGGAGACTGTGAGTACAACGCTGGGACTAGTAAGAGGAGACATGGACCAATAAACCAAAAAGCTGGGCTGCTGGGGGAGGAGCAGTATAAAGGGAGAAGCAATGGGATTAGCAGCAGTAAGCAGGTTCAAAAGCTGGTGGGACAGTAACAGTGAGCAGGAGGTACCAAAGAAGAAGTAAGGAGGAAGACTGGTCAGTAGTGGTAGTGGTCGTGATGGGGGGTGCTTGGGTAGGCAGAAGGGCTAATACCCTTCTAAACCAAAAGGTCAAGGGGACTGGTAGGCTTATTTTGGGGAGTCTGGATGGACCCTGGTTCCATTTCTTTTGGCAGCTTCTGTGTTTCTTTATTACCAAGATGAGCTATAAACCCTGAACAGGAACAGTGAAAATGAAAAAAAGTACTCTAGTAATTTGTAATCGCTGAAATATGTTTGTAAAAGTATTATTATTGTAACCTTTAACGCACCAATAATGTGTCTTATGAAACACCATAATAAACGGCTATGAAGTCACATTCAGTTTTTATGGAGTTTTGTAGTGCTTGCAGCTCACTGCTCTCTGTTTCAGAACTGAAGTGGGAAAGACTGCTCTCGTGCTAGTCTCGCACAGACAATGTACTGACTCAGCTGCAGGTTTTCTCTGTCTCGTTCTCCTGGTGCACATCATACTGTTTCTCCTCACCATTCTCTTGAAGGCACAGTCACTAGTTAAACTGAGAAACAGAATCTTCCTATCCTGGATCACCTAGCAACCTGGCAGTCTCCTAGCAACCAGTCTGGAAACTGTGACGGAGCACACTGATCAACACTGAGGGTCGATTTTCAAAGGTTGAGGCAGAGCTTACGTCAAGCCCTGCATCGACGCCTATTTTTTTACGCAGGGCTACGCAAACTCCTGCAGTGCAACTTCACCCAATTGTAATACCGGGCGCTGTCATGACACTTTCCACTCTTATGGTGGCTTGCACTAAATATTTGTGCAAGCCCTGTAAAAGTCTGCAGCATGCTGCAAGTTTGACCGGGGTGGCATTTGGTGCACGGAGTGAAAATCCTGATCGGCACAGAAGAATGCCATAAACCCTGTATGATGGGCGCATGGGGCTTACGGCATTCTCTCTGGCTTTTGAAAACTGAGCCCCTATCGTTTAATACAACAAACAGAAAAAAGTTGTAAAGAAGGACTTTTAATCCAGTTTATTGTTACATTCATGTTCTCCTCCACTGGCGAATGTGGGATGCTGTGATGCTGTCACTTGAACATCACCTCAATTCTGCATTATTTTTTTTGCTATATCCTCCTGCACAAGTAATTATAATCATTATAGGAGGTAGTATAGTGCTGTGGTTTAGGGCACTGAGCTGCAAACCTGGAGACCTGGGTTTGACTCCGAGCAAGTCATTTAGTTTTCTTGTGCACCCAGGTCACATCTGAAACAAGCTTTGGCTTACTGACCTTTCCTGGTTAAACAAGTTCCCCTTTCCTTATAAAATATAAAGCATAAGTAGCCATGTGCTTATGGCGTTTTTTTTTTTTACAATACCCTCGGTGTGTGATGTCACATAAACCTCTCAAGCTACGCTCTTGAGGTTTATGGGACATCGCCTACTATGAGTTTGTAAAAACTTCATAATACATGGTCGCCTATGCATTATTCTCTGTATTATGCATGCTGAAATGCAGACTGGCTTGCTAACAGTGGTCTATTGGCAAATAATGAGGCTGTTGGTAGCAACCCCAGTCACTAGTTGTGCAGGTCACACTTTATTTTTAAGTGTCAGTTTCAATGTAGCCGAGGGTAGCTAATCATTAATTACATGCAACATGGGTAATTAGCTGTAGTTACATGTTTGTTAACTGTAACTACATCACAATTGCAATTCAGTTACAGTGTAGTTACATTATAACTACAGTATAGTTAAGGAAAGTTAGTTACCAGAGTGGAGATCTGTACAGGAACATTTCTGTTTAAAGTCCTGACTTTATTCTGTGACCAAAAACACATTATATTGATCTCACAAGTGTGAAAACTTAACAAAAATGTTTTTTTCTCACACAATAAAGTTAAAAGAAAACACCAATGTTGCAAGCAATATCTAAAAGTCACCCAACCCTCATTCTACAGAAGCAGATAGGTGGCAAATTTTCATTATAAAGGAATGACTTGTATTTTTAATTTTATATAACCCTCAATATTTGCGCATGCCTCTAACTGATAGCCATTCTGAATGGCACGTACCACTCAGACTATGCCAAGGAGGCACACATTGCTTATAAAAATAATGATTTTGAGATGCAAAGCCCTGGAAACGTCACAGAATCAGAAAGAATGCTTATTCAAATGCAATTGTTTATTGGTGACAGAACTTGAATTTTGTCAAGATGCATTTTGTGTCTAGCATGGAGTTATTTTAGAAAAGCATTATGGCATTTACTTCACTCAGTCAACAAAATAAATGTTTGTTGAAGGTTTTACTTTATTCTGTCATGAAAACTGCTTTTGCCAAACTGTTTGCTTCATTCTGTCATCGTTCAGCACTGATAATACATGGTTTTAGAAGGATACTACAGTACATGGTTTCAGACTTGATAATACATGGTTTCAGACTTGATAATACATGGTTTCAGACTTGATAATACATGGACTAACAAGAACATTTACTGAAGGGCCAAGAAGGTATTATTAAGGCTTTTCCATATATTACAAAAATAATAAATAGATAAGTGTGTTACAAGGCTGTAATCACATCTCAATGTTTTAGGCACTTTGGGAACCTGTTGAGCTTTGTTCTCAAGGTTCCAAGCCCCAAAACCTCTGGATGGGATTATTGCCTTGTAATGCAATGGATCTATCTATTATTCTATTTGTTTTCACTTCATACTGTATAATGCAGAAAATGCAGTGTTTCAAATTCAGTACTACATTTTGTCTACAAAATGAGTTGTGTCAAATTTTGTGTTATATTTTGTCTACGAATGCATTTTTGTCTTCTGCAAGAAAAAATTGTTTTGTCAAGTTCCTACTTTGCAGCAAAGTGCCTTTTTGAAGTTCTTACTTCATTCTGTTGGAAAAATGTATTTTGTTGTGAGTTTTAAAGAAACACACTGTTTATGTGTCAGTGCTTCCTGCTAGTGTATGCCACGGTTATTGGTTCTATATAAAAGAATTTCTTTAACTTAGTTTAGGTAGTTACATTTAAGTTTAAACAGCACTGGTAAACCTGTTTTAAGGTCAGGAGGGTAGGTATCTCTTAGGAGCTGCTCACTGACTGGATATGTTAATGTACCTCTGCCAACTCAACAAATTGTCAGCTGGGGCATAGTAGCATATCCCGGTGAGGGAGCAAGCAGCTCCCTGAAATGGCTGCCCACAGCCTTTGAAAACAGAAGTTTGACAGTTGTCTAAAAAATGAAACTACCTAAACTAAGTTAAAAATATTTTTTTTTATAGAGCTCAACCAGAGGCATATGCACTAGCAGGAGAGCGCTATAATACAAGGTGTTTTCCTTAATTCCTTCCATCAAATATGCTTTTCAACACATTTTTGTAGGCAGAATGTAATTTTGTTCAGGTCAAGTTTCCCACTGAAAAGGAACAATGTCAAATCATGTAGCAACATAATACATTTAGATGTTCTTCCTCTGTGGGCATAATGAAAATATCAAAACTTCCTTCTGTGGACAAAACAAAGTTCAAGAAAGTTCATCTAGTGACCCAAAGTGTCAATATGCGGGCAAAACATTCAGTGGATAAAGAACATCGCACAATTGATCTCCACTGCTTTAGCAGACAAAGGAAACTTGCAAAGAGCAGCTCATGGTGGCAGGTGGTGAGTTATAAATGGCTCAGACTAATCATACAAGCAGAATAAAAAAGAAAGAAGGTCTTATCGTGTGAATTGAAAACACAATGGGTCCCTCCCAAACTCTTCTTTGTGAAGAAGCCTATTTATAGGTGATGGGTTTTGACACACAGCTGGCAGTGTACTGCCCTTTTGTGTACTTGCCGTGTGTGGGATCTGACATTTGCTTTCTTTGTCTAACTACACAGGTTATGATGAGATGAGAGAGATGGTCTGATTTATATTGTGACAACATGTAGAAATTATGCCAAAGATAGACACAGGAAATTATCTATCTATCTATCTATCTATCTATCTATCTATCTATCTATCTATCTATCGACAGTATCTAGCGACAGCATCTATCTATCTATCTATGTATCTATCAACAGTATCTATTGAAAGAGCTATAGACAGTATCTATTTATCGACAGTATCTAGTGACAGCACATCTATCAAGAAACTTGAAGAATGGTCAGGGGTTTGGCAGTTGAAATTCAATGCAAAGAAGTGCAAGATAATGCATATGGGGCACAAAACCCTGGCACAATATATCAGTTGAGGGTAGTATATAGCATGCACCAAGCAGGAAAGGGATCTTGGGGTTATCATCTCTGATGACCTCAAGGTAGGAAACAGTGTGACAAGGCAGCAGGTAAAGCAAATAGGATGCTGGGATGTATAGGCAGGGGCATTACCAGCAGGAAAGGGAGGTCTTAATTCTGCTATACAAGACACTAGGAGGCCCCACCTGGAGTACAGTGTACAGTTCTGAGACCATACCTACGTAAGGACATAGACAGGGTAGAGAAGGTTCAGAGGAGGGCAACAAAGATGGTGCATGGATTGCATCACAAGTCCTATGAAGACAGGTTGAAGGAACTGAACATGTACTCCCTGGAGGAGAGGAGGAGAGAGGGATATAGAGACATACAAGTATCTTACAGGGAGGAACAGGGTGCAGGAAAACACTATTTTAAGCGAAAAAGATGTTCCAGGACTAGAGGGCATGGGATGAAGTTGGAGGAGGATGATTCAGAGGAAACATGAGAAAGAATTTCTTCACAGAGCGAGGTGGTGGACAAGTGGAACACCCTGCCAGAGGAAGTGGTGGGGGCTGAAACAATCACGGATTTAAGAATGCATGGGATAAACATAAAGGAATTCTGAAGGTCAGGGTAAGGTGCCACAGACTTCTAGGAAAACAAACTGAACTTACAAGCTCAAATGGCAGACTGGGTGGGCCATAGGCCCTTATCTGCCGACACTGTCTATGTATCTATGTATCTATGTATGTATCTTTCTATCTGTCTATCTATCAACAGTATCTAGCGACTCTATCTATCTATCTATCTATCTATCTATCTATCTATCTATCTATCTATCTACCTATCTATCTTTCAACTCTATCAACAGTATCTATCTATCTATCTATAGACAGTATCTAGTGACAGCATCTATCTATCTATGTATCTATCGACAGTATCTATTGAAAATATCTATCTATATAGCTGCAGACAGTATCTATTTATCGACAGTATCTAGTGACAGCATCTATCTATCTATCTATCTATCTATCTATCTATCTATCTATCTATCTAGCTTCAAACATTATCTATCTATCTATCCATCTATCTATCTATCTATCTATCCATCCACAGACAGTATCTATCTATCTATCTTTCAACTCTATCGACAGTATCTATCTATCTATCTATCTATCTATCTATCTATCTTTCAACTCTATCGACAGTATCTATCTATCTATCTATCTACAGACAGTATCAATCTATCTATCTATCGACAGTATCTATCTGTCTATCGATCTATCTGACAATATCTATCAATCTGTCTGTCTGCCTAGCAATTGGTCTCTGTGTGTCTCTGTTGTCTGTCTATTTGTCTTTATGGTCTATTTCTGCCTGTCCGTCTTTCTGTCTGTCTACTATTATGCAGGATAACCAGTTGAGGTTGCAGTGTGTTGTTTGTAGTGAGGACCTGATTCTACCAGGACAAAATCACAGGAAGGTTAAGTAAATAGCTTAGGGTCATATAGTAAGTTCGTTACTGTGGTGGGAGTTGAACCAGGGATTCACCTGTTTCACAGTTCTGTGCTCTAACCACTAGATATTACTGCCACACCATATAGGTCTCAATTCCACTGAAAGAAGTGTAGCCCACGTAGTTTCTGGACTTGATGTTTCAGTAACTTTTGATGAATGGACTGATAAGGGTAGCGCAATGCCTGTTATTGCTGCCCTGCAAGAGATTAGTCACTTAGCAGTGTAACTGGAGATGGGGTATTAGGAATGACTGTGTACTTTGTTTGGTGCAGCACTCTGAAATGGAAGACCTGGGTTCAAAAATAGACTAGGGTGTTTGAGTGCTGGTAGACACTGGCCACTATTTTGTGTCTGCCATTTCACTCCCTCATGTAACCCCTTTCCCTGGTCACAACTGGGAACAAGCGTGGCACAGTGTGTCTATCCCAGTCACTGACTTTCAATAAATAAATCACACATTACTGGGATAATATGCATAGCCTCCGGGCATAGAGGTCAGGGGATCCGGTACACCACACTGTGGCATCCCCTTCTGACTGACCCTCGAATAGCATCAGGGCAGATTACACTGTGTGACATGCAGTGTAACGCAATGAAATTATGTGCCTATTTAGTCACGCAGTGTGTCACTATGTGTCACTCAACTGGACAGTTGTAGCATCACTGGATGTCTTGAGTGCAGCACAGTAATGGGTTAGCGGTAGTATATTTTGTTTAGGTTAGAGATTCCTTAGGGTGTTCAGTTAGAATGGAACGACTATGGTGTAACACACGTACTCCAGGACACCCAGCCAAATAGCATCTGACAGTTGCCATGGACACATGCACCAAGTAAACAAAGCAAGATCAAATCTCACCCGTCATCTTGAAACATTATGTGCATGCCCGTGCACCACATTTGTTCCTAGCATTAATATCTGTAGCTAGAGGTAATTTTCCCAGCCCCACCTAATGACCTTAAACAGCGATAAAACAGTTAACCTGGCTGAAGGGGTTGGGGAGAAGTTCCTCAACAGCAGTGAGTTTGTCCACCTAATAAAATTTAAATAAATAAAGGCCGACTAATAAACTAATTAAAAACTGAAACCCGGGGCTTGTCCGGCTTAGAACTTACTAACATACTAAAATGCCAGCAGAATAGGCCTAATGGTCTTTCGTGTCTGCTCGTTTGGTCAGCCTCCACCCTGGTGCTGACCTTGCTGCCCCCTCGCCTCCTCTGGCTTCTCCCTTCCCGGTTCGGATATTCTGCTGCATTGGATTTTGCTTCCAGAACCCTTCCCTATACCTGTCCCACCCCTCTTGAACCCCTCCACTGTCTCTGCCTCCACCAGCCCCTAGGCAGCGATTCCATGGCTCCACCACCCTCTCAGTGAAGTAGCACCTCCTCCTCCTTTCTCCCCTGAATCTTCCCTCCAGCTTCCACCCATGCCTCTAGTGGCCCCTCCTCCTTCCTTCAAGCACCCGACTGTTCCTCCCTTTATTTACCCTCTTCATGTACCTGAAGACCTCTATCATGTCCCCCCGGTCCCTTCTCTCTTCCAATGTGTACATATTAGCTCTTCGAGCCTCTCCTCATAGGTCCTGTCCCCCAAGCCCCAAATCATTTTGGTTGCCCTCCTCTGGACCCTCTCCAGGAGAGTAATGTCCTCTTTAAGTGTGGCCTCCAAAACTGCATGCAGTACTCAAAGTGCGGCCTCACCAAGCAGTTATACAGAGGGTATCACTTCCCTCCTGGAGGTGATCCCCAGCGATGCATCCCAGCATCCTGTTGGCCTTGGCTGCTGCCCTCCCACAAGTCTCCGAGTTGTTCATCTTGACATCCACCACCACCCCCAGGTCCCTCTCAGCCATCCAGACTTGTAGCATTTCCCAGGGAGTACACTTGGCCTGGGTTTCTGCCCCAGGTGGAGTACCTTGCATTTCCTGCATTGAACCTCAGCTTCCACTTTCTAGACCATCTTTCCAGAACCTCCAGGTCCCCTTGAGGGCCACCCTCCCTCCTCCCCATCCACCACTGCCCCCAGTTTTGAGTCATCCACAAAGAGACTCATCTCACTCCTGATTCCTGTCCTTAATGTCAGAGGCGTGGGCGTTGAAGAGGAGGGGCCCAAGGACTGATCCTGTGGGACCCCACTAATGACCTCCTTGGGATGGAGACTATCCCGCCAACTCGACCCTCTGGGTCGGTCCTGGAAGCCAATTGCCTATCCATCTGATCATCTGGTTCCCCACCCCATTTCTCCCAGCTTATCCAACAGGCCCACGTGGAACAGAGAACTTGTAAGCAAATCTGACTCTTAAAGGGAGCATGACTCTTGCTTCACCTTTTTGATATAGTTGTTTGATTGGATGTGTTAAGTCTCCTTATAAACTGGGTTGTAAAACATGCATAACCTAAGTGGTCCGGTAGCGTTATGTGCCCGTTGATTAAATCCTATTTAATCAACAGTTGAAAATAGCAGTGCAGTTTTTTTTCAAAGAGCCCTGTGAAAAACTAGTACTAGGTGCTTGGTCCCAAGCTGGTATCCATGTGCCAGCTTGGATTTCTAATTTTTAGCCACCATTATTCCCCCTCGCTAAAGCATTTTTTTTGTCCCAGTTAGTGGGCTCACTATAGCCCTGACAGCCTGCTGTCCCCAAAAGCCATTTGAAAAAGACACCACGTGGCACAACAAGCTTTGTTATTTTTATCGTACTTTTTCTTGCCACCAGCATATTCACACAGCGTGACTCTCTGACTGAAACACACATCGCTAGCTTAGACTGCTGCCATTCACTTTGGACTTCTCCAGGTCCACTTCCTGATTTTACATACCAGGGTTGCGTGAAGGTCATTGGCAAAACAGCCGCATCCTTGGAATGAAAACAAAAAGTCTTCCATAAAGCCAGAGAACTGCTATCACTAAACACAAAAACAATGCCAAGAGACTGCTTTGGGGTGGGGTGAGGGTGAAACCTTTAATAAAAGCATATCTCTTCTTTGCATGTCATGGTGCAGGAGGATATATAAAGAGAGAATGGCCCTGTGTGGGGAGACAGAACATGGGACAGCACAGAAACAGAGGAACTATTTAGCCAAGAAAACATTTTTTTGTAATATTCATATTACTTTCAGAGTCAATTTCTCTAGTATTTTATCACTTCATTAACATTAGCACAGATAGCCATTTTTAAGCACAATAATACCCTCCAGGGTGGGTGGTATGGGCAATACCAGACCTTCCAGGGCTATAAAGCCTTCCACCTGCAGCGTGCAGGCCTCATTCGCTCTGGGTGGTCTGGTATTGCCCAGCTACCCACCTGTTATATTGCTTACTTATCGGGGCGAGTCAGGAAAGTACCTGAGTGCACTGTGGGAACTCGTTACCTCCTCAGAAGTCAAAGCAGAAAGACAGCCATGTCTCTGCTGTCAAACACTGCCCCCACCGTCGCATTATACCAAGTACCCCGCACCGAAGCGGGAGTGGCAGCTGACCCACTGCTGCAACACCGTGCCAGGGACTGCTGTGAAGAGAGAGACAGAAAAGAGAGCAGTTCACTGCAGTGTTGTTAAAGAGCCTCCCAGGTGCTGTGAGGGCACTCACAATGCACCCGGGGCATGGATTAAATCCCCATAACCCAATACCCTGTCGTGGGCTATTGCTTACTTAATCTTCCTACTCGCCTTTTTCATTCATTTGCTTTTGCTGTCACTTTCCCTGCTTTTTAGGGTCTCTTTTCATCCTGCCTCTTTCCCACCTGATATTCATTTTTATAATTACTGATTGGGGCCATGGATAAAAAATATAAATAAATAGAAGACTGAAAAATCAAAGATGTTTCTAGTAACATGTGTCCTGATTAGCCATGGTTGGTGACAACACCTTCAGGGCCCTACAGTGCTCTGTGGTACCTCAGTTCTAATTTCTGTGTTGGGACCTTCTGTGACAGCTTCCTCATCGTTACTGCGGTGTGCCTTGCTCACTTTTGTGGCTGGATGCAGTGTAGCCAATGGCTGGAATGTTGTGTGGACGCTATCATATAGATGAGATCTGATGCCATGCATAGAGGAGAGACATTGTGATAAAAGCAGAGGGAAGAGAGCACGCACTATGAAAAACAGTTGAAAGAAAATCACTAAGAATACGTAATTCTGCAGCACTAAATATAGTGCTGTGACAGGATGCGCATTCTGTGGCCTCTTTAGTGCCCCTGGAATTGTAGAATTACAGGGCCATGCAAATGTCTGATGTTTATAGCTAATTGGCCAGGAATTGTCTGGAATGTTGTCATGGAAAACAGATGGCCATGTAGCTTTTGTGTTAGTAATTCAGATTCCTGCCAATGTAGTATGATTCATCTATTAGTGTCACCTCTAGCCCCCCTGCCCTCCCTGCAGCTCTGGCTGGGATACGTTGGGGGCTGTCAAGAGAAAAACAAACAGGGGCTCTGTTCACAGTTGCTGCTAGGAGGCAGGGCTGGATTTGTGCCTTTTCGATGCGCCATTGTTGTACTGCCACCTGACAGCAACATACACAGAAGGAGACTCATGTCATGGGGAAGGAGGTCCCCCATGACAGAGTGAAATAAAACTTGTTATGCCAGCTGTTAAAAGTGCAAACACATTTTGAACCTGCTAACACCTTACCATCAGCTTATAACCAGGTGGTTGTAACATACTGTGACCATGTCACAGCCCAGGATAAGGAGAAATATTTTTCAGGTAGCATCTTACCAGGTTGGATATCATCACATGGCATCACTTTGGCTAGATTTCGGATGGCCTTGGATGGATAGCTAGCTGACCAAGGATCCAACCTCCTTGGATCCAGTACATGCATCTGAGGAATCCTGTGGTCCGACCAGGATCTGAAAAGAACTGACCCTTGGATCCAGATATCTGACTATCGGATACAACTATCCAAGACTGGCTCCAGTTGATCTAACGGCAGATATCTGGATCCACACTAAGATACACAATTCAACTCTGGATTTAAAATTTGACTTTGGTTTGGATTACTGTGAATTCAGAGATGGATACTAGCACTAATAGAGGGTGGTCCGATCCACATAAGCACTATCGAGCACTGTACCACTAGCAAACAGCTGCCCCACCTGGAGAGATACCCCTCTAGCCCACCCCTGTTTTGTGACCCTGGTGATCCAGTAGTTCTCCCTGTCCCAGGTTTGTCCTCCATCTTGTGATCCAGTGTTGTCCCCCTCCCCTGAACATACCCTGTCCGCTGGGCTTGTCCTTCCAGTCACAGCCTTGCAACCCTCATTACTGCCAGACTTTTCTTTCTGTGGTGGTTCTTTTTCCCACCACTGATGTTCTTCCAGGGATATACTCTGATCCCAGAGATGTACCCCATCAGCTCCAGAGCCTCCTTGGCCCTCTAGACCCTGGTAACCCACGGTTACCCCCATGGCTTGCCCTCCATGGCAGAGGCTCCAGGGGAGGCCCATTCCCCCAGGCAGTCACACATTTCAATGGCTCAGGATCCAGTGACAGTAGGCACTAGGACCCAGGGAGCCGGCTGGGTTCAGACCCTCATTCAGATGTCAGTGGGATTTCTGTCCCTCTAGTTCTCCTCTCTCCTCCCTGACATCAGCAGTGTCAGACTGGCCCACCTGGATACCTGGAAATTTCCAGGTGGGCCCCATTCAGTTAGGTTCATCCCCACATTCGAAACGTTAATAATCTTGTCACATATCAACATTTTTCTAATTAAATGGGAGTTTTGATTACTGCAAGTACAGATAAAATGTCAAAATGGAGCCTGTATACCATACTGAAGTGTAATGCTGATCTGAGTGGCACCAGCCTGGTGGCACTAAAGGTCGAGGCGCTGGATAAAACATCTCGCAACAGACCAGGGCGAGAGGATAGAGCATCCAGAGGACTGCTCTCCTCTCCTGGGGAGGAAGGGTTTCAGTGCTCAGCGTTCACCTGGCTCATAGTGTCGGCTGAGGCAGTGCAGTTGGGACTGTCGGCGTAGGGTGAGAAGGTGACAGATGACAATGCTCCTTGCGGAGGCATGCATGGAGACATCTGGGTGGTATTGCCTGCCGCCCTCAATGATGTCACTAGTTGAAGCATTTATGATGGTGCAGTACGCAGACTGCATACACAGATGGTTTTAAAGATCAGGCAGGCTGAAAATGAAAACAAAAAACAAAACAGAGCTACATACAGAGCAGAGCAAGGGTGATCTAAGATGAACTGGAAATGCTGCAATCCTTCTCTTCCCCATTAAATCCTGGGTTAGTATTAGGGCTGGGAGGCGGGTCAGGCCACAAGTTCAGACAGACAGGTTTGGGGAGCTTCAGAGAAATAGGCTGGATTGAGCTTGAGAAAAAAAAAAGAATTATGGCATGAAAAATATTTATTGTAACTTTTAGGCTAAAACCCTTACACAGCCTGTCTCTAAGATGGCTGCATGCAGTATATTCGCCTGGGTTGAGAACGGCCACAGGGAGTAAGTGAAGCGGACAGATGGACACATGACAGAGGTTGAAATGTGCATGTGGAGGTATCAAGTGATCTGTTCTTTTATATCAGGCCAGATTGGCCTGAATCTGGCCCAACTTGAAACTGGCCTGTTGTATCACATTTCTTGGCTTAGCACGGCCCTCAGTTAGTATTGTGGGTCTCAACCCACCAGGAGTCCAGAAGATGAAACCCAGTGGGAAGAACTGTGCTTAGTTACTCAGTGATAGACATTTCCTGCACACACAGCCAGCTTGAAAGCTCCTTCCTTACACGTACATTCCTTAAAATGTGCAAGCCTTATCCAGCCCAATGGAGGCACATTGTGCTCCCCATGCCAGCAGCCTGGGGTCTTCAGGAATGGACCAGGGTCACTTGGTAGGCCGGCAGGGTGAGGGAGGATCGAGTGCTTGATGGCAGCTCTCCTTCCTCAGGGAGGGGACACCAGGTCCTGCTACACAGACTGCCAGCTGGCAGTGGCCAGGCGGTGGGAGTGCACAAGGGAGGGCTGTAGCTTGACATACTTGATGCGAGTGCATGAGAGGAGAGTTGTAGCTTGATATGCTTGATGTACACATCCTGATGCTACAACCCAGAGGTAGAAAATGGATGGAAAAAGATGCTGGGCTGCTCACGGCCAAAACCCCTGTAGGCTCTTGCAAGAGCCACACAGCAGGCCACCTACCCATCAGGATTCTGAGCAAGAGATGGATAACTGGTTAGTCCGTGAGAAGGCTGGTGACGGGCTGCAGGGGGTGCTGTCAGGCAGACCGAGGGGAGAAAAACTATTAACTGAAATAAAATACAAGTCTTCACATCAGAGTCACTGTGCTATGCTAACACATGAAGAATCAGTCCCTACTGCAGTTAGAGGTAATCGCAGAAGAGAGGGAGACAGACAGAGAAAGAGAGAGAGGCCCGAGTCCCATCCCATGTAATTATTTCCAGAGCATGTGTTCACACAGCATGAGATAGCTTACAAAGGAGAGATTACCTTCCCTGTAGGCACTTGGCACAGGATTATTAAAATATCATTCACACATCATTTCACACTTTAAAGCCATTTAACCCAACCTTCGTTGGTAGCAGGGAAGAAACTTGCAGGTGTCACGTAAGATGGAAGCCTGCTAAGCGCAAACTAATGGAGATGTTGAGCCTGCTGAACAGACTAATGTTAAGCACATCTGTGCACCGCTTGTGAGAGCCTGTGTTATCCATGAGTCCATGAAATCCAGTTGGGTTGGAAGGAGACTTAATGCTGTTCATCTGGATATGTAACGCCTTTGGGAAAGCTTTGGCATCCACCACAGCATGGTAGCCCTTCACCATACCCTCTTACCATTTTGTCATTGAAATGTGGGACGCTGATACTCAAAAATATGGGAACATGTTGCATACTGACAGTCAACACGTGGTATGCTGACACTCAAATGTGGAATGCTGATGCTCAGAATGTAGGAAAAATGTGGGAATGTGGGATGCTGCACTCAAAATGTGGGACACATCACCCAGTGTGCTGATACAGGCTCAGAGAACTGAGGAAGATAGTTTTATTTATGCAAAGTTAATCTGTGATTTAGCATTGCACATTGCTATGAGTGTCTCGTTACATTCTTGGTTTACAGTTTGATGCAGTGCCTTCTTTAAGTGGGCAACATGCTTTCAATGTAGGGTGGAACGCTTTCAGGGCGGAAAATGAAGGAACCCTTGTAATGTGGGAAAGTCAAAACATACTGTATTGCCTTTGGTGGCCTGGAGGAGTGGAACACATATGCACAGAACCTTTCATACAAGGCCCACTGTCATGCCCCCCACTGTGTACAGTGGTTATCAAAATTATGTGCATTGCTCCCTTGGAGCCTTCTTCAATCTCCACCCCACCAGCTGCCCTTTCCATATCTTCAATCCATGCCTTTAGGATAGCCACTAGACTGAGGGAGCTTGACCCAGCAGTGGTAAAATGCAGGCAGGGTGGTCGGTGGGTGATATGGAGGAAGACTGCGCTAGCTGAAGAGCCAAGGTGAGAGAGGTAGATATGGGAGCAGCACATGCAGAGATTGAGACTGGGGTGAAAATTTGGGAGAAAAAGATTAAGTGAATAAAAAAGTAAAGAAGGTCCTTCACAGATCACTGCTTCCCAAAAAAAACAACGAAATAAATTAAAACACATAATTGGGCAGTCAAGCCAGGTGAAATTAGAAGCACCAGTTTTGCACACTTTTGTGAAACTGAACCCGTTTGAGTAATTAGACACAATTTCATGAACTATAACAGTGTGTTAAAAATAGGTAATATTGGTTGAAATTGCACCTTTTAAAAAAGTGCTATTTGTTAAATTTGTGCGTTTGTAAGAACTCACATTATTTAAAATGTACAGTTTGGAGAAAGTGGTTCAGTTTTGAATGAAAAGCATTGGCAAAATTATGCCAGATTTTGGTGCAGTTTCTGTGAAAATTATGTGAATGCAAAATTGGCAATTTGCACAATTTTGCAAGCATAATAACATTTTGCCCAGAATTACTGGACAGGAAAGCTGGCCTAGTAGATCTTTTTTCTTGTCTTAATGAGTCTCTGACACATCAGTAAATATTTGAAAAATATATATTAATTTGTTTATGTGTTTATTTATTTATTGAATTTGTTGGCCGGTAGGTCCACTAAGACTAGAAGTCCCTTTTCAGGGGCAACTGGGGATACAGATGGTAACCAACTGAAATTGAAACATATTAAGCTGTTGATGGTATTTTTGTGAATGGGGACATTTGACCAGGACACCAAAAAATTCCCTACTCATTTTGAGAAGTGCAATGGGATCTTTAACGCCCACCTGAACAACCACCAGAACAGGCAGACAGGATCTCGGTTTAACGTCTCATCCAAAGACAGCACCTCAGGAGTGCAGCAACCCCTCATGATGCACTAGAATGTTAGTATTGGGATTTATCCTAAGTGCCCGTGTAGGCTAGAACCCACAACCTGTAAAATTAATCTCAGTTTAGCTTATATTTCGTATAGAAAGATAGTTGGTGGTGGTATAACATGACTCAAGTTCCATCCAGTCTGTCTAGAATTCTTACCTATTAACCATGAACTACTGCTTAATAGGGTTTAACTTTTGATCAGCCTTTCAATTGACACTGATGCCCCTCATGTACACTTTCTCCCCCTTTCTCAGGTTTTGGTACCACTAAAACTCTGAATCTGTCCCACCCAGCTTTAAATCCATGGTAGTCCCAAATTCCTGCCGGCACAGAGATAGGGCTTCCACTTGCAATGCCGATGACTCAGGTTCAGGAATGGACCCAAGTAGCTGGAGAGCTGGCCTGGGGAGAGGATTGGGTGTCTCATGGACTGCTCTCCTCCTCCTCCAGAGGGGAGGGTGGCTAGCACTTGATGCTTGACTGACCTTGCAGAGGCCAAAGGTGTCACGCTTGAGGCTTACAGGTTTCTGGAAGGTGTGGCAGACATCAATGCATTATGCACCTCACATGAGTGCATGCTATGTCTCCCACTAACGGCGATAAAAATTTTGGCTGGCACAAAAGGACATCTGCCTCCCACACCAAGCCCCATGCAGCTGTCCTTGGCACTGTGCCACCAGACCTCAACTTGGCACCACTGGTAGTACACTGAGGGTTCCTGATGGCTCCCTCATGGGAGTAGTCCAGGGAGCACTCCAGTGGCTGTAGGTAAGTCCCAGGGGATGGGATGATGTGGCAAGGATGGAGAACAAAGGGACAGCAGCTGGGGAAAAGAAGAAAATAATCCATGTGCAGTCTTCATCTCCACCACCTCTTTTGGCCGCCTATTCCACAGTCTCACCATCCTCTCAGTGAAGAAGAACTTCCTAACTGCCCTCTTAAATTTCCCCCACACTAGACTCCGCCCACGCCTTCTTGTCACTGCACTTCTGTTCTGGGTGAACTGGTTCTCATTGCAAACCCTGTTTATCTTCCTTAGGAACCTGTACGTCTCAGTACTATATCCCTCCTTTCTTGCTGGCCTCCCACGTATGTGTTGAGGTCTCGGCCTTCCTTTGTGTCCTCATTGTTGACCCTGGATCATTATAGTGACCTTCCACTGCACCTTCTCCAGCCTGTCCGCTCTTTTCTCAGGTGTGGATCCAGAACTGAAAACAGTACTGCAGCGGGCTTCACCAGGGACCTGTACTGGGGCAGTATCACCTGTCTTCCTGCTGTTGAAACCCCTTCCAGTACACCCCAACATCCTGGTTACCTTGTTCTTCACCTTATTTCACTGACCTGAATCTTTGTGCCTGTCACTGATGGTGACCCCTAAATTCCTCTCCTCTGCTGTTGTTGCTAACACGTACCCACCCATTCAGTGTACCATACATCGGTTCTTTTCCCAATGTGTATCGCTTTTGTATTTTTAGGCATATATATGCCTTCCCAAATTATGAAAATGAGAGCAGGGTCCCTGTCACTTGGGGCACAATTTTCAATAGGCGACATCGCCACAAGCCCTAGGTGTGCTGACGACATGGCATGTAGGGCTTGCAGGGATCTAACGGGAGTTTCTATCCTGTGCAGCAATTGCCACAAGTTAGATCAACTTTTCTGGTCTAGCTTGTGGCAATCTGGGGGCTTTTTATGGGGCTTCGCCGGATATTTGGTGCAAGCGTACGCCAATTGTGAAAACTGTATCAACTGCGCTCAAGATTGTGGAATCGGGCGTGGTTGCAGTAATGGGTTGGCACACTGCCAGAACCTTAGTGTTACGGTGCAGGGCTTGGCGCAAAGTCTGTGCCAATGCTTTGAAAAATTCTACCCTGGTCTTTACCTGCTCCGCTCCTTGTTGGCATGGGACATTGTGATCTTTCCGCATGTGACATCACAGCTGGCTGTAGATGTAGATTCTGATGTTGCAAGCCATTGATTGTGGTGTAACTTGTAGACAATCGGCAGGAAAGGAAGCCAAAGTGTGACAGGATTCTCTTTCTTGAAATGTCCTTGGTTATAAAGAATAAGTGGAAAGTAAATACAACACACTTCTGAACTGTAAGTTGAATCCTGTCTAAACATGATTTTTTGTAAAGTGTTAATTGTGACGTAAGAGGTTTTGAAATATTCCTGTTCTCCCTCCTCTCACCTTCAACACAAACTAGACTTCTGTCTGTTGGATATCCAAACTTCCTGATTTTACAGACTACACATTTTATGTTTTAAATGTTTGTTTTGGACTATCCAAGTGTGTGTGTGTGTGCATGCATATGTGTTTGCTTGCGTGTGTGCTTGTGTGTGCATTTTATTGTGTTTGTATGTGCGTGTGTGTGCGTGCCTTTGTGAGTGCATGTGCATGCATGCGTGCATGTGTGTGTGACACGCGATGTGTTTGCTTGTGTGTGTACATGCATTTGTGAGTGCATGTGCATGCATGCATGTGTGTGTGCGTGCCTTTGTGAGTGCATGTGTGTTCTTTTGGTTGATAGGTACTACACAGTAGGTGAGGCACTAGTCAGACTAGCTTTTATCTTTGGGAAACTAACTCGTTAAAAACAGTTTGGGAGGTTTGTTCTGCAAATCAGCAGTAATCAGAATGGAATTAGAATGTGATTAGTATGTAAACTGCTGCATTCACAAAGAGGTTTGGAACCAGGAACCATTTAGACCCTTTATGGGTCCCAGCTGGACATGGTTCTGCCAGCCTTACCATAGTTTTAGCCTAGTTTCTCCCAGCTTAGCATGCTGGAGTATCCTCCCACCTTTTGCCCCTGGTGCCCACCTCCCACCTGTCCTTGCTTCCTACCTTCAGAGAAACATCCACTGTTGCTGACAGGCCAGGATGAGGCTAGGAGCTCCCCCACTCAGCCAGTTCTGTCATTGGCCCCATTTTAATACCATTCCCAGGTCCTGTGTTGTTTGTAGCATCCCCATATGGGTTAAAATGAAATTTAAATCGTTCTCGGACTCTACAAAACCCCAGAAAGTTTCAGAGTGGTCTGATCAACCACAAATTACGCTCATAATTTTTCATGGAGGTGTATCAGAACCTCAGAACCTTGGTGGTATCCTGTCCCTAATGTCATACATTTAATTACTTATTTATTTATTTGTTGTACAGTTTGTTTACCCTGTATAATCCAGCTGAGATACAGCATCTTGTTTTCAGTGGGGTCCTGTCTCTATCCATTTCCGTGGCTTGGTGGAGTGGAGCATGTGGAGGTTAAGTGACTTGCTTAGGTCACACATCGAGTATTTTGGCTCTAGTCAGGTTTGAACCTGTGACCTCATGATTCCAGGCTGTGCTCTAAACACTAGACCACATCAGCATTTGTTTTTTAATTAAACCTTTCTCATCCCCACCTCACCCATCAACACCCCAGCCCTGCCTCCGACCTTCTCTTGGATTCACTGGTTATCATCCACCACTTGCCCAGGACCACACATAGCGGTGGGTGACCAGCCATGTTGGTCATACTTGGGCCAGTAGGGGTGTCAGAGCAAGGGCATGCCAGGAATTTTACTTCAGCTCCTGGTTTCTCCTCGAGGGTGCCAGCATGCCATGATGTGCAGACATGCAGGCAGTGGCACACATTTGCACTTGGCATCCAGCGCCTGTGCCTCTCCCTGTCTGTGTGCTTACACTGTGCTGCTACCTGCCTACCACCAGGCAGCAATCAAATAGCTGGACCTAGCATCCCCTCCCCGAGGCCCGAGGGGAGAACTTTCCTTGAATGCTCAATCTTCCTCCCCGGCAGGCCCCCGCCCCTGAGTGACCTGAGGCTGTGCCCAAACACCGTCACTATCATAGCAATCAGTAGCACAGCCGATGCAGTATCGGGCCAGCTAATCCCTGGCTTTTTTTGTTACATTTATATCTTTAGATAAGGTTGATACCCATTTTTACGACTGTATGGGCAGAGCTCTGCAGATGTATTGCCATCACATAACATCTGTAAAAGTGGAAGCATGTGACCGGACCACTGTCTGGTGTGCTTCCACAGTACTTAGTTACAGTTCCACTAATTGTGTTTATGTGGTCCTTCCTCCGTACGTATAAACACCCCCCTCTCGGGCACTACTTTTTCTTCCGCAACTACGAAGTGACGGGCTGCCATTCTAAGATGACCACATGAGTACATCTGTGCATGCACAAATATCACACATGCGCAGATCTGTCATCACCACCATGTTGTGCAGGACGACCATCAGAGCTGAACAGGCAAACTCTAGCTGTGGCAAGAGCTCCTACTATTCATTTAATCATTCTCGCCACACTGAGTAGCCATATCGGCTCTAACCAGAGTTTGTTTGTTTGTTGTTTTCTTTCATTGCTGAGCCAAGTTATGGGATTCTGAAGTTCTTCAAATTCCTCGCTCCCATGCCATTCTCTCCATGAAGAAAATTGAATATCTTGGTACAGTGCTCTGCTATTTAACATCAGAAACATGTGCCAGCACCAGCCTAATACATCCATAGTATGAATCTAGTACGACATTCAACAGATATCCTCAGCAGCAGAGCTTTTAAAAATTTTGAGTGGTGGCCATCTTTAATGGTGTGAATCACTAATCACAAAATAAGCTAAAAAGCAGTTTTCAAATATCAGAGAAAACTACAAACACACCATGGATGAATCTAAGGATATCAGAAATACATTTTTGTTAAAAAAAATATATGATATTTTTGCCACTAACAAATACTGTTGCTTTAAGATGTGAGTTCTAAAATTGGGGCTAATGCAGCTGTAAGGTGGATAAATGCTGATGATGTCTCACTTCCTCTGCATGTACAGCATGACTGAATGAATAGTTAATTGTCTCTGCTAATGAAGAGTCTTAATAGCTGTGCTCAGGTAGGAAGCTGTTCCCTGTAATTACAGAAATCTTCCGAGTCTGACTGTGGGAGGAAGCAACAACACCACGTCCTGAGTAAAGTAGCGTGTAGACAAGTCCTTCAGACTTGACAGAAACAGTTCCAAACCTAAAACTCTCAAACAGCTGAAACTTATCTAAGCTTTATCTGGAAACGCTAAGATCTAACAACATGAATTAGAACAGCCCTCAAGACCTGTGCATCCTCTCACGCTGATGTAAGATGCCCCAGAACATAGAGTGTGTTTCAAAAGATGCTCTGTGCATTGTGCTGGTCTTGTGCCTGCCAGTGTTCCAAGTGTACTAAGTCAATTATAGTTATTACTAAATGTCAACAATAGTAACTGAGCAGTATTGGGCCAGCGGAAGGTAAAGATCTGTTTACTTCCGCTGAAGAGAGTGGTCACCAAACAGTTGCTCCCATCTATTTGACATTTAGTAGTCAAGTTATAATTTGATAACTACAGGTTGTCTCAGTTTCTGTACAGTGTTTTTTTTTTTTACAAAAATATTTTGTTTGTCTTTCATGGTTCACAAATGGTGCCGTGAACTGTGGGTGTGCCATACATCTGGTTAATTTTCATTAGGAAAACTAGGCACAACCTGAAGCAGTGAAATATTGGAAAGTGTGAATTTTTGCTGATGGCCAAGTGGCCTGTAGTCTCTGTATCTCAGAGGAGACAGAGGCCTAAGCTTCAAATCGCCTCCCATGTTTGGGGGAGGGCACTATGAGTGAGCCAGATTTAGAACATGAGCTGACATCATGGGTCACATCACAGAACTTCAAACAGACATAATTCTTGTAAGAGGAACCCATTTTGATCTGTTCAAATAGAGTGGGTCTATCAAGGACCAAGAGTCTGAGAAAGGAAAGCTCTGATGAGGGATCAGGCTATCTATTTGAAGTAGGACGGGACGGTAGGGTGGGAGATATTCTGAGCAAGTCACCATATCTCAAGGACCATGCGAGGAAAGAAAATGTATATTTGGCAAGATCTGATCATTTTACTTCTGCAAGTTAATGTAACCATTTTATTTATTTTAGAAGTGTAAGCCAAGCTTAAGTTAGAGTTAAGCCCTTGCAGTTTCTGTTTTTCTTTATTGACCAATTCTATTTATTTGTTCGGACACCACCTTGAGCTAAGTCAGCTCATTTACAAAGGTTCCACATCATCAATATAGCAATCTACTATCAAACAAGAGTCAGGTACAAAAGGATATAGCATTGATTCACTTCAACAACAACAACAAAGTAAGCACGTTTACAATGCAGAGTAAATGGTACAGAATGTCATGTACAATTGAGGCATATTTCATATATTTTTCCTGAATGCACTTTCAATCTTCATTTACTTTGAATTATATTGTGTAAATAAATAGTAACTATTTAGTAAGATGTAAGTGCCTGGGTTGCTGTTTTGAGAAGGGGTATTTTTGTGGATTTCAGGTATTTTAATCTGAAAGACACTATCATAGCTAATCTGAGCTAAGTAATTCTCCATGATACTGGGAAGCTATAAGGTAGAGGATGGAAAACAAGACCCTCTCCACCTGACGCTCTGGCAGTCAGCCTTGGCTTGATCCAGGGGGACTGGTGACTGAGTCCTAGGGTCCAGGCATCTGAGTGTGCCAGCTCACAGAGGTGCACGTGGGGCACAGTGCAGAATGGAGCTCTGTGCCAAGCTGGTGCAAGAGGGCTTTGGAGTAAGTGCAGATGCAGGATTTCTAACAACGCCTCGAATCACATTTCACACTGCGCTCACAATGACGCGGTGGGTTGCAGTTTAGTGCTTAACCTTATGGGTTCCGGTACCTGTTATTAAAAACATTATTATAGTGCTTCCATCACATTTTTAGCACTATAGTCTGTAATTTCAGGTCACAGTGACTGTGGTCGAACACTGTAAAAATATAGTCCACGAACAGTGACTGGGCTCACCATTACTGTTGGCTTTGTCTCAGCAACTGAGGTCGATTTAAACTGAGGTTACTACAATGCATCTGCCAAATTTTTCTTTTAGCACAATGGGCTGTAAACTTTGACTCAGAATAAACATGGTTAAACATGGTAAAAATATAGTCGTCTCTCAATGACCGGGGTTGACATTGATATCGGTTCTCAGTGACTGAAGTCATTTTAAACTATGGTGCCTATTCAGGGCTCATGCCTGAGTCTGAACAAAAAACAAAAGCCAAAAAAGAAAACTAGATGCACAGTGTTTAAAGATGGCAAACAAGGTGGCACTGTTCGACTAAGGCAGATAGGTGATCAGACTGCTACCACTATTGGGCCCAGATCATGATTCTGCAACTCTGATCTGTGCAAGCTGTTTCATGCAAGGTGTTTCCCCAAAAGGTTGAGAACCTCTTTCACAAAAATGTCTGCAGAAACAGCTCCTCCAAAGACCAGTCTAATTCAGAGTCTGCAGGGAAGCGAGCAAGGAGGAGGAGGAGTTAGCCTCTCACTCTAGTCTGAAAAAGACTACAAAGGAGAAACATTTAGAATCTTAACAAGAAAATGCAGAGACTGGCCTGGTGGTGCTAAGGGTTGAGGCTGGACACCACATCTCGCGCCACCCGGTGACCCGAGTTTGGGATCGAGCTCAGGTGCCGGGGTCAGCAGGAGAGGTGAGGATTGAGTACCCACTAGGCTGCCTCTCTCCCACGGGAGGGCTGGGGCTTGGCTGGCATTCCAGCTGCCCTGGTGGAGATCAAGGGCACTGCAGAACATGGACAGCACAGTTGCATGGCCGACATCGGCAGGGTTGCTGTGTGCCATGATGTCAGGTTGCACCATGATTGTGGGGGAAGTTCTCCAGATAAGGAGAAGAAAATACCTCTCTGGCCTGGATAGGTGATGGCCTGCAGTGTCGCCCACCACACGCCAATGCTGGACCACCACCTCCCCCCACTACCTCCTGGGCTTGTGCCAGGGGCCCGTGAGAGGAAGCAATGACTTTGAGGTAGGTGGTAGAGTGAGGAGACAAGTCGAGGTCTGACAGAGTTCCAGAGCCGGGAGATAAAGAGAATCTTAAAAAAAAAAAACAACAAGAAAATGCATGTTTGTCCACCCTGCTGGTAAGGGTTGAGTGTCCTCTGTGGAGGAATTTAAGCAAATGTGTCATCCTTTCAAACTATGAAGGAGCAAGTCATGAAAATCTCGACCTCTAATATGCCTAGTGTTGTAAAGGAGCAAAAGTACTATGATGAGGAAGAGCTTAACGACCCAGAGGTCACTGGTGGGGTGGAGATAGACTCACTTCCCAGAGTATTAGAGGATTATTCATCCTTTTCTGCTTTTCTAAAATTATTGGCTGCTGGTCAGATTTTCCAGTTCCATGGGTCGGGCCAGATAGGGTGAGGCAAATCAGAACCAGAACCAAAAGTGTAATATATAGTAATATTTGGTGGTGCAAATCAATACAACAACTGAAGATTAATGTTACTTAGCACCTCTGGATCTGCTGCACTGAAAAGGCTGGTGTGAACCAGTGGCATAATTCTCCCTCCATCTGTTCCATCCCACCGCCCTCCTCCACTGGTACAGTCTCACATAGGTGTAATACTGGCCTTGTCAGTGTAACAGATGTTTGCCCTGTAAGGGAGGAATGGAATATGTACATAGACAGATACAAGCAATACTGTCAGTGTATAACTTTCAATAGCCAAGTGCTTAAAATGCAATTAGCCTTTCGCAGCTGTGACAGAGAAGAACACAGGTGGACGTGACAGCAGGCAGCAAGGCATCCTAGGTAGCAATAAGTAGATGCATCTACACTGACCGACTGATCCTACAATTTCTAATTTATTTTTTTTTTGTGTTAAGGAAAGGTAGCCAAATGCTTAAATACAATCAGCACTTTAAGCAACTGTGACAGAGCAGTACACAAAAGGACAAGACAGCAGGCAGACAGGCACACTAGGAGGCAACAAGCAGACAGGCACACTAGGAGGCAACAAACAGAGACAGACTACACTGATTGACTGGTTATATATAGATATACAGTATATGTATATCTATATCTATATATTTTAGGAAAATAGACAACTTGCTCTTTGGGAAACTGTGACAGAGCAGTACACATATTTCGCTAGTATTTTTTCAGTGCAGTTAGCTTTAGCCCCTTCTGCTCCATTCCCCATCTTTTCTCTGACTTTTTTAAAAGATATTTTTTCAGTGCAGTGTACCTGTAGCCCCCTGCCCAATGCCTGGACTGCTGCCCGACCCTGTTCTGCTCCAGTCTGTCTCTCTGATTTTTCATGTCAACTCTTGCTTTCCTCTCTTCCAGGGTGTGCATGTGGAGATCCCGCAGTCTCTACTCATAGGGTTTGTCATGCAACATCAGCACCATTTTAGTTACCCTTCTCTGGACTGCCTCCACCATGTCCTTTCTGAGGTACAGCCTTCAAAACTGGTCTACAAGTGGGGTCTCACCAGCAACTGATGCAGTGGCGACCCCACCTCCCTTCTCCTGCTGGATATACCCTGCTTATGCACCTCAGTATTCCACCAGTACTACCCACTGCTTTCTCACCGAAGTAATCCTAAAACCCTCCACCTGGCATACTGTCGGGTACAGGTCTGGTGCTTATTTCTAATTTATGAAGTTAGAAGGATAAGTTACCATAGTAACAATGTTTCCTCTTATGAATTAGAACTTCCAGTCAAACCACCCTTCTCTGTCTTCCCTTTAGAATGGGGTAAAAGTTTTTTAGAATAATTTATTAGCTGAGCGTTTAGTGATTCTTCTTGTTGTCAATGCTGGAATTACACTTTGTGAACTTTGGGAGCCAGGGGACCTATAGAGGCGCTATCTTTAACTTAAGCCTTTCCCATTGTAAACAATGGCAGTGATGAGTGAGCTATTGGGGCTCCCTTCAGAACTGGGGAGCTGAGTCCTGGCAAGTCCCCTATAATTTATAGCAGTGTCAGTGGCTCAGCAGGTAGCACACTCACCTCTGAGGCTGGGAGATCAGAAGGCTGTGTGTTCTATCCCCACACCAGGCACTGGTTAAATCCCAATACTGACACTGTGGTGCAGCATGAGAGGGGTGCTGCACTCCTGAGGTGCCATCTTCGGATGAGACGTTAAACCAAGGTCCCATCTGCCTGTTCTGGTGGTAGCTCAGGTGGATGTTAAAGATCCCATGGCATTCTTGAAAAGAGTAGGAGAATTTCCTGGTGCTCTGGCCAAATATAAAACTACCACCAACAGTTTAATCTGGTTCAAGGTCAGTTGGCATTTATCTGTATCCCTCTCTCACCTGGTCATGCCTGAAAATAGGCAAGAATTTGTCTAGTGCACTTACCCCATCAACAAAAACAAAATAAATAAAATTCCAACACTGCTTGTTGTTCTGTCATTACAACATTTAAAATCTGGAATTTGAATTGCTACAGCTGGAATATTTTTTCAAATTAGGTTCCAATCACCTGGCCTGTTCAACTCAAAGATCTGCCATTGAATGCTGGGAAGCTGGAGACCAGCACAGTGAGAGAGCATCTTTGAAAAAAAACATTCTAAGTTCTGGGGTATTGCACAAGTTTGACTGGCAATTCTAGTCAATTAGAAGAAAAGTTGTTATTATAAAACATTAACATACTAACATACTAGTATGTTAGTAAATATAATAACAACTTTTATGTTGAGTAACTTTTCCTTAGATCTCTTTATTGTTTATGCAGATGTCTGAGGTAATGTGAAAAAAGAAGGCACAAGGAGACTATAAGATACTCAGCTTGGACACATGAACTTTACTGAGTACAAGGATGCTTGATACAAGGGGCACTAAATACTATGAAACAACAGCAAGAGACATATATACAGTAGAGGATACTATATGGACAGCCATACACAATAAGCCTGTGTCTGCATCAAAGAGAGGTGTCTATGGCAACCAGGGACCCCAAGAGCAAAGCTCAAGAGGTTCCCTGGCTGCCACAGAATGCTCATAATATGAAGACACAGGCTTATTGTGTATGGATGTGCATACATTATCTTTACAGTATATGGGCATCCATGCCCATTTCAGACACTCGCTTCTTTCAGTGAACTGGGGTTGGGGTAAGGCACTTGAGGGTTGGTGGCAGGTTCAAGTTACTAATTCAGTGTACTGCAGCTATTTCTGTAAGTTCAAGTTTTAAAATAAATAGCTTTCAGCTCGATTGGATAAAGGAAAGCAGCTGTGTGGCAGCATTCTAAGTTGTGCCATCACAATTACAGCACCAACATAATGACGTAACTACTGTAGCACAGCAAACATATTCCAGCATAGAATTCCATGCATAACAGGATTCTACCATGCACTTTATAAAATGGATACGGAAAATGCTGCATCCTGATTGGTTAGGACCTGCGCTTAGTAGAGCACAATGCACAGGTAAAAAAAAGTGCTGGTAACCAGGACACAGCACACTAACAATATCAATGCCTTTTAATTCCTGATTTCCATTACAAACATGGCTGCCACCTGTACTCACTAAAAACAAAATCATCTGGGCCCTAAAAATTAAACTCTCTCAAAACAGAACAGTCAAACTGATTTTTCTTTTCTTTATATTATCCTGCTCACACACAAAACAAATTACAATGAAGTACTACTCACAGTTTTATTTTTTGGAGCTGCTTTTCGACCACTGCCCCCCCACCCCATCCTTACCTGTTTACCAGGGAAATCTTTGCTGCTTGCTCTGCCCCAGAAACAGTTGCATCCCAGGTTTTACTGAGGCTACAGCCAGTAGAACTCTGCAGATGTTTGAATTCCAAGATAAACAGACATTATAGATGTTGAATACCTGGATAGACAGATGCTTGAGAGCTGGGAAGGGACTACTTTTCTAGTTACCTGTTTTTAATTAAAAAATTTACTTTTCTTCTTTTAAATGTTCTCTGCTTATCCATTTTATAAGTGCAATGAGACACTTAGAGGTTAGTGCTGTGCTGGCACAATGCACTTCCATGGCTGAAGGCACTTACGCCTACAGTGGTGCCTCACTACATCCCTGGGCATGTGTTGTGGCTGCACAGTGCGCACCCCCATCATGTTTTATTGCTTACATGTCAGCACTGGTTGTGAGCTGAGCTGTACATTGTAGGATATGTTAATGAATTCTTAGATGCTTGTAACAAAAGAAAACATTTCTAATAATGTATTTAAAAACCCCAGTTCTTCTGACCGTCCCAATTATGGTTATTATATAAAGGTCAATAGAAAGTTACCCAGAGATTTTTTTGAGGGGGATGTTTCTAAACAGAACTCCGCCATCGCTGCCTGTAATTAAAGCTGGAGACTAATTTAGAACAGCTTGCAAAGGATGCAGTCCTCTTCTATTGTTAAAGACATGAATGAAAACACATTAGTCGGCTTGCCTGACTTATTAATTCAGTCATTATTCTTGCCTCTCTGGGTAATATCAGAGTTTGATTGCTATAATTAGGAGCTGCAGTTTAGATATACAGAGTCAGCAGAAAAACTTTCACTTCTTTCCTGAAGTTCCTGTCTTACTACGAGAAGACATTCAGCAGTGAGCAAGGAGGCAGAGTTCAGGAAGGATCGCTGAGAAGCTGAGGTGTAGACATGGGCACGTTTAAGTCTGTCATGAGCCTAACCAAGTGAAACGCAGATTCCTACCAGCTGAGACAGAAGAGCTGCTTTTTTGTTTTAGCCAGCTGGTTCTGCTTGACCAGTGGTTGGCCCCACTGCATGCCTCCCCATTGTCTAGGGGGTAAGTGCTAACTTAAGTCACTCCCCCATATTTGGCTGAAGGAGAAGATTTCCTTGGTATCCGCCTGTTGATCCCATGCAGGTACCTGTACGCTTTTGTTGTGTCACCCTTCCCTTCTCTTCTCAAGGGTGAACATGTCCAAGTCCTACAGCCTCCCTCATGTGACTTGCTCCTAGTCTCTGAGCCATCTTCATTGCTCTGCCTGTACTGCTGCCATCTTGTGATAGTGTTCCCTCAGGTGTGGGCTCCAGTACCCTGCCCAGTATTCCAACAATGGAGAGGACATGGAGTCAGTGTGGAGAGTTTACAAATATACTGCAGCTGATGGATACAATGGGAACTGTTGTCCCTGAGAGAAGAACTATTGACTGATGATACTAATGTTGCCTGAAGCTAATGGCCGAGGGCAGTATGACTATCGTAAGTCAGTAGTTCAGCCAAGGGAATTAAGACTTTCCGCTATGTGCCAAGACAGTTCTGGTCAGTATGCTTCATTAAACCTTGCATGAGTTACGTCCTCCCCCAAAGTAACCCTATTCCTTTGTTTAAAAAAACTCTAGTGCCAGTGGTACCCCCAACTCCGACCCTGTTTTAACAAAAATATATAATTTCCTTGGTAGTCCAATTGCTCCTCCTCCGCCTCCTCGGCCCAGTATCCCTAACATGCATCCTTATTCCCTCAGCTCAGAGATGGCAGTCAGCCTCTTCTCATCTCTGCTACTGACTGGCATCTCATGGAAGTACAGTCACTTGCATTATACAAGTAACTTTGTCAATACTGTACTAACACAAGTGCAATATCAATAAAACTACTTGTATAACACACATGGTTGTACTTGTGTGAGACAGTGGCTGGCACTGGAGGTGAGCAGAGGGTAAGTGCAGGCAGCGGTCTCAGGACCTGGGAGTACGTGCGTCAGTGATGGCAGTCAGTGGTTTTGAACTATTGCCCACTGTCATGAACTATTGCCCACGTCATGAACTATTGCACACTGTCATGAACTATTGCCTACTGTCATGAACTATTGCCCACTGTCATGAACTATTGCCTACTGTCATGAACTATTGAACTGTCATGAACTATTGCACACTGTCATGAACTATTGCCCACTGTCATGAACTATTGCACACTGTCATGAACTATTGCCCACTGGCATGAACTATTGCTCCATTGCTAAGGAAAACAGGTCAACAATTCTTACTAAACATGGTCATGTGATTTGGTCTTGATTGATCAGATCCCAGTATTTAGAGTCAAAGTTAATCAAGAAGTCTAGAGACTGTTGTAACCAAACCCCAAAGGTACTTAAAAGACATGGGGCCCAATTTTCAAAAGGGGATGTGGGGCATGTGACCAAGCCCTCGTCCCCATGTTTGCCACAGCTGCATCCCGGTGTTTACTGCAACTTGCACCCAGTTTTTCAAACTTGGGATGCAAGTTGTGACACTGCCCTCTTTTTATGGCAGCTTATAAAGCTTTAGGCGCAAGCACCATAAATAACACTATGAATGAGAAATGTATGCCGGGGTAGCTGGCGTAACTGTGCTGGCGCCACCACAAGAGACTTGTGGCAGGGTGTGTGGTAAGCGCTTTCAAAACTGTGCTTGCCACATGATTTTCCACAAGTCGCCACTTGTGGCAAACCCTCTGCTGCAAGTCCATTTGGAAATCAGGCCCATGATATGGAGGCCAACCCATTGTTGCAGTGGTAAGGCTATTGGTTGTGGTGCCAGTCACCTGGGTTCAGGAATGAGTCTGTGTCATCGGGGCCGCCTGGGGGATGTCTCTCCCCAGGTGGGGGGTGGGTTGCGCCCTACTGTACTACTGCCACCTGCAGACATGAAGGGGGACGCGCCATGCTGAGATTTGCATGAGCATGCCACCAATGCTCACATCAGGGACTATGTCTCGACTCAGGCATCCCTTACAGGGCATACAAGGCACAGAAAGGAAGTGGGAACCAGAATAACACCCTGCCTGGCAGGATGAGTACCGACCTTCTGCAGGCTCTGCACCATAGACCCAGGCACCTCCTGAAATCTGGATTCTTGGAAGGTGGGTTGAGGGCTCCCCACCACGGGGTGGGGAGGCAAACTGTGGGGTCTCAAAAGAGTAACTACAGGAAGAAGCCAGGGTGACAGGGCTGGGGGGGTCGGTGGGAAGGAGGGCTAGCCAGGGTGAGAAGGGAACAAACAGTAAAAAAAAAAACATGATGTAGTGCAGAGAGAATCATCACAGGTCTGTAACAACAGCCCGGAGGGAAGGGTGATGAGTATTATTGAATTGCACTTGATGTGCGGTTCTGTGACTGGCTGATAGATGGCAGCATAGAGTGCTAGCTGGATAGCTTAAAGGAACACCTCAATATCCTAAATTAGTATTCCCCAAAGCCCCTTCTCCCATTATTCCAGATTGTGGCAATTAAAACATTGTTTTGCAGCCTACTGCCTCTGAAATCTGTAGTTCTGTGATGCTCCATAAATAATTCTCTCCCGCACTGGAACCATGCTGTGTGGCGGCAATGGATGCTCAGTACACAGTATATAAATTAGACACAAAGCCTAGCTATTATTCTGAGGCTTCCTGGACTTTGCCTCAGAGAATTATACCTTGGCTTTGCTCCCCACTTCCAGGAAGTGGTATTTCATGAACCCACACCCTTGTGCCTTATTCCCTAACTGCCACTGGTTAAACTATCTCCAGAAATGCACCCAAGGATCACTGCCAAGCTACCTCTCAGTTCTCCTTACTTCAGCCACACATAGCTTGCTCATTTTGGTCAAGAGGAGGAATCTGTGGTACTCATGAGTCTGCAAAGACTTTGGCTTAATCATCTTCTGATTAGATTGGACTGGCCCACCTGGTTGACTGGAAATTTTCAGGGGATCCCCGTCTGTTGGGCTCCTTCCCACCTTCCAAAATATGAAAATCCTTGCATATATCATAGAAACATAGAATTTGATGGCAGATAAGGACTGCTTGGCCCACCTAGTCTGCCTCATATTTTCTACCTGTTTCATATATCGTAGATTCTAAATGATCTGTGGCTTACCCTCTCTTTCCTATCAGTAGAGTACCTTTATGTCTATTCCATGCATTTTTGAATTCCCCACCATTTTGCCCCATAGCTTCTGCGGGGGCTGTTCCATGGATCCACCACCCTTTCCGTGAAAAAATAATTTCTCATGTTACCCCTAAGTCCCCCTCTATTTTCATAACATGTCCCGTTGTTCTCGAACATTTTTTGAAAGATACTACCCTCTTGTACCTTATTTACACCCTTGAGGTATTTGAAAGTCTCTGTGATACCCCCTCCCTCCCTCCTCTCCTCCAAGGAATACATATTGAGATTCTCTAGTCTCTTCATCATCTATTTTCTAATTAAACTGTTTTGTTTTTTAACCACTGCAAATAAATATAAAATGCCAACACAGACACTGGATGAAATTAAACCAGAATGCTAACATCAGTGTGCCACTCTACCCCCCAAAGCATCAACTTATCAGGTCGGCTCCCTGTACCGCAGTCGAACCCTGGAGGGGAACAAGCTTCCCAAACATCTGACAGAGATGACCTCCAACTCTAGCCTCAGGACACTGCAGGACACACATACTGTATGAGTACTCCTTGTCACTGCTTCAGAAACTAATTCATTCTGAGTGAAGTCTCTGGACCCGCGCTGGCACCTCTTTCCCTGTAAATGCTATACCATGCACTTTGTAATGACCCTATTACTTTCATTTTATATTGATGCTGTATGGAACAGAGTGCTTGATGTTGCAAAGGTATGTGTTTTCTGTGAGATAATTTACCATTTGGCAAATAACGAATTAAATAAATAAACGAGCGAGTGAATGCGCCATCAGTGCTTATGTAACATATGTGGTCACTTGAGGGCGATGCACTTGACTTGCACAGTGTACAGTTAAAGAGTTGCAGTGACAACACTAGGGGTTGATTTATTAAACATCTGCAGTAGGGTAAAAGCTCTGTAAATGCGAACCCAGTTGCTTACACTGCTGCAATATTGCCGCAGATTGATTATGATTGTTACTCCAAGGGGTTGGCAGGTAGGGGATAGGAAAGAGGTATACACCATTTCTGTGTGTGCATCTCTGTTTTGTGTCTGGACCACACAAACACACACACACACACACTTTAAAGTCCCCAAATCAATGCAAAGCATCATGGGTAGCAGAATATTCCAATCCATGTGCGTAGCAGGCTAACAAGGCTTACACTTATTTCAGGTTAGACTGAGAACAACAACCTACAGTCATGCATTTCATCTTTCTAGGACTCTTCAGTGTGGTACAGTCACAGTCTTGGCCAAGTACAAGGTCAGCCTCAAAGGAAAACAGTTTTGTTTTTAACCACTGCAAATAAATATAAAATGCCAACACAGACACGGATGAAATTAAACCAGAATGCTGCCTATTTTCGGGCAGCATTTGTTGTGGTGAAGCTTTGTCAGCTTGCCCTACAGAAAGATTTGCATATTGTTACCCGTGATGCTTTGCAGTGGGTTTCAGGCTTTAGACCATATGTTTGTGTGGAAGAGACAAATAGAAACCAAACACATTAGATCGAGTGTTTGTTCTCTCCCTGCATCTGTTTTGGATCCTGCACACTGCTCTTCTTCAGAACTGCTGCTCTGGTGTGCTAGCTCTGAGTGTACTAAACACAGGGGTTAACTTACAGTGGCCCTGGTGGCCCAAGGCCACCAGAAACAAGTTTGGGACAAAGAAATTCATTATTTGTTGGCTTGATTGGCCAGCAGCTTTTAAAAGGCATGACATCCTTAAGCCTGACCTGGCACTTTTCCATGTTGCTGTTTGAGCATCATTTAGGGGTGTGCTTGTGCACAGTGCACTGACATTGACAGTTAAGGGGATGTGGAACAAATGATGGGAACACACAAGGTTTGTAGTGGAAGTCCAGCATGATGTGGTATGCTAGGCACATAGCGGTTTCAAGACTCCCACCTGCATCACCATCCAGAGTGTGTCATATGTCCCCATCACCAGACTGATGTGCGTGCCAATGTTGGGTTCAGTCAAGTGGCAGATTGGTGGCAGAGTGGGACAGCCAATGAGAGTTAGCCTTTGGTAAGTAAGTACTGTTCCTTCTCTGTCCTTGCCACCAGAATGAATCTGTCTCCGTGCTGACAGGTTGCTAGTAGTTTGTGCCCAGATACTGTTTTTCCAGTTGGGATCGACGATTAAACAAAAACAAAAGAAAAATGTTTATGTTAACAGTAGCTTCTAACTTCAGAATAATTATCACAAGGAGATCACGCAGGCAGCTTCAGTGGTGAAAATGGGGGCAGGGTGTCAAAAGTGCTAAAAAAATCAATTTGAAACTATGTCGACATCTTGTTTCAAGGAATTTTCAAAACAGTTGGGACCACCTTAAATTATTGCAGGCCACCAACTTAGTAGCAGTCACTGGCCAAATGGCCAGCAGTTTTTCCCCTAAAGTCAACCCCTGCTAAATACCTTTTGTCCTTAGTGATCTTTTCTACAGTTACACATAAATACACGGCAGGGTGTGTTATATCATAGGATAGCATCACAACTTGGGTGTGTTGTTAATCAGAAGGCTGTAGGTCGAGTGACTTATTCACTCGAGAAGTCACTATTTCACATATGACACACTATAGAGTGTATTATTGCTATTGTACAATGAAAAAGGACATGAAACAGCCATAATTTTCAGTTGAATTTATTTATTTGAGAAAGAAATAGTCCCTGCATTAATTTTAAGTAACAGGTAAAAACATCAAGTTAACAATGAAATAGTAAACTTACGTCAGAATGCCATGTATACAATATATTGGCTCTCAGCCATCTGAGGAAGCTCCTCTGAAGAGAATGTCAGCATATTGATTTATGTACGTTATGAGGGTGTCTGGCTGGAACTTTTTCCTCTGTTGTTATATGCTGGGATTTACAACATACAGCTTAAAGCCCTAGGCCAGTCTGTCGGCACAACAGTAGTGTTACCACTGTGAGACTGGTTCAGGAATGAGCTTTGGTCACTGGGGCCAGCCAGGGAGGAGGCTAGATTGAGCATCCCGTGGAAGCTGGAGCTGCAGGTGACCATGTGTAGGAGAAAGGATAGTAGCTGGTCCTGCACTAGCATGCATGCATGAACACACTTATTTACCCTTAGCTGCCCACATTCTGTAGGAATGGGGACAATATTGCCAGAAAACCCTCCAACTACTGCAGGATGAACAAAGATCCTCACAGGCCCTGTATGGTCCACTGGCTCCTCTCTCCTCCACCTGGATTTGGTCTCCTGGGGCTTGGGCAGCCCTTGGCCAAACCCAGGAGGGCAACCCTGGAGGAACAAAGGAGTGAGTAAGTCCAGGAGATAGCAGGTGATGAGGCTAGTGACAGTCGGTGATAAAGGGGCAAAATAGTACTTTTAAAAGCCCTCAGTCAATCAGTTTTTTTATTATTTATGACCGTTGTATAATTAGGATTAAGCATGTCCATCTGTGAAGAGATGCTTAGGGTAGGGTAGGGTAATGAATGTAATATAAGGAAGGCCAGGTACGGGAGGAAGCAGAAGAAGAAGAAGAAAGGAGGAAGAAGAAGAAGAAGAAGAAGAAAGCACTTTACATACACTTTGTATGCCAAAGCACATTACAAGCAATGTGAGACTGGTACTAAATTGACTGTAAACTTATAGTGGCAGTCATTTCGCACATCAAGCACCCACAAAGCCTTGGAAAATTGCATGAACTGGTTTTATGGGAAAGGTGATGTTGGCCAGAACACTGGGGAAAATCTCCTGCTCTTGCAAATTGTCAGAGATGGTAGCTTATTTCTTCTTTATGTGTCCTGGTTCTTTATTTTCTATTGACCAACTGCATGGCTAAAATATTTTGATTCTGTTTCTTCACTTTGATTTTCATTGCAGTGTACTTCTTGTATGATTTATTATGATTTTTTGTTAGTATTTCTCATATTGTTAAATATCTTTTTCTGAAATAAAATTTTCCTACTCTTGCAACAAGTGCCCTGGGTTCTTTTACTGTACTTCTACCAGGACACCACCAGAGATGGGCAGAAGGACCTCAGTTTAACGTCTCATCCAAAGGACAGCACACCCCACCAGTACAGCACCCTCCTAGTACTGCATTTGGGTGGCAGCCTTTATGGTATGAGCCCAATCCCAGCATGGGACTAGAACCCCCAACCTCCTGGCCCAGGTGGGTGTGCTAGCAACTGAGACACTGGCAGGCTAGCATGAGATAAGATTAGGTTAATTTACACATCTGTCACGCAAAATGTACAGCACATCCCAAATGAGCCATTTATTTGCTGTGTGAGCTTGAATAGATAATTTACTGTCCCTGCCCTTCTGTCCCTCCCAGCTGTAAAATGGGGTAGAAAGAGAACCCACTGAAAATGAGATGTTGCATGTCAGCTGGACTACCCTAGGTAAATCAGTTGTGAAAACATAGATGAAACAACACACAAACAAATCTTTGTTTTATATGATGTTCTCTTTAAAGGACAGCATCTAATATTGAGTTTTTTTTGGGGGTGCTTTTAAAAACTTAGTAAAATAGAAAAGAAAGGGTTAAATAGTTAAACTGATGGGTTGCACTTGAAAACAGCTATATCCATAATGTCTAGAAAACTGCTATTGATTTCTGGTTTAGATTCTGTCAAAACAGCATTTGCGAGCATCTGATGACTGTAATCTTAGATGAATAATATTCAATAAAGTTTTGTACTCTCTGCAAATGGAGTGCTGGAAGCTTGGCATAAATCCCTGACAAGATAGGTTATTATTATGTATCCTCCTGTCAGTGTCTCAGCCGAAGAGTGCATTTCCTGGAATTTACTGAGCCAGATTAAAGCTGGCAAAATCACACAGCAGCCGGCGGCTCACACAGTTTTTCTTTCTTTTCCAGGACGTAGCGACCATGCAGTTCTGTGCCAACAAACTGGACAAGAAAGACTTCTTCGGGAAGTCAGACCCTTTCATGGTCTTCTACAGAAGCAATGAAGACGGGACGTAAGTTCTGAACTGTTTAATACTACTGTCTGTCATCCCCCCCCTCCCAGATTACCTTGGTATTTGTCACCTCATTCTAAGATCCAAGACATGCTGCTAGTAAGAGAGGTAGGGTTGGGTTTCTTCTCACTGCCACTTCCTTGCTATTGGACAGACTGCTACATGTGATGACACTATGGACCAGCTACAGTGATGATTGTTCCATCTGAGCAGGCTACTCCAGTAAATGCAGTCTAACTTTGACTGACTAGAGCAATCAGCTGATTACCTACAACCACTTTCTGCCAATTTGGCAGGCTACTGTTTTGATCCAGATAAGTATGAACACAACCTTACAACATCGGCTTATTAGTACCCTCCAGGCTCTGGCTTCTAAATTTTCTTGAAAATGGGAAAATATCTGAACTGTGGGGTGCATACGTTTCTGCCAGGCGATCTAGCGATCGTGAATATTCAACAACACCCACAGTCACACATATCCATGTACAACCACACTGGCACAGTGTGCTAGCATTTGGGTGAAATTCAGAATCTGAACAGCCTGATCCCCAAACCTAACCTCAGATCCCAGCTTATGAATTCTGGGCATCTAAATTGAACTGCTAAGCACTGATTTTTCCTCTCCTTCCGTCCCTGATATTTGGGCTATGGCAACCACGCTTATCCTCTGACTTGGAAGAGGGGCAGTCAAGCATGACCCATCACGGTCTGCCAGTGGGGGAGGCTGCTAGCAACCATTGCTCTCCCTCCCTAGGATCTGAATGCCTTGCTCCCACATTACACTTGCCCCCTCCCCGCTGTTCTCACAGTGGTAAACCTGAGTTGTCTACTCACAAACCTAGAATCCCATCATCACTTTACATTATTTCTTATTTTATGGATCACGGAAGCAATCCTGATAAGTCGGACATGTCTTTCCTTGGCGCTTAGACTTTCTTATTCATTAAAGAGTGTCTCACGAACTGTGCCAGAAACTGACATGCTTGGAGAAAGAGTCTTAATACACAATTGATCGACCTCAATCAGTAATATGGTTGTAAGAGTGGTCAGTCCCACTTACATTCTTAGGGTATCAGAAGCACGCACTTTAGTTTGCTGGTCACATACTTATGAATGCACTGGAGACCACCCTTACAACTGTAATGGATGGTCTCAGTGATGGTATTAAAACACTGAGAAGATTTCCACTTAATTTATTCAAACTTGGACCTTCCCATATTTGAACAGAGGTTTGGACCATAAGACTGTATTGTAGTACATGGGGTTCCTAGCTCAGGGACTAATCATAGACAGAGGCGAAAGTGGATATACGTTCTTGGTGGCGGCATTCCCATAACCCAGTCTTAAGATACAAATCACAAGTCCTCACTTATGTTTAACAAAATTCTATATTGCAGGATCAGTGGACAATTAACTGACAGCAAACGTGCCTTGTGGTGTATCAGAACTTGTAAAACCTAAAGAAGTTTGAAGATTCCCCAAACACCAATATTTCTTTATTTTTCCTATCTGGTGATACCTATATATTTTGTCAGGTGACCTCCTACCCTACACTTTCCTCTCTGGGGTTGGGTCGATATGAGTGGCTGCCACCCCCCCAAACAGCACAGTTCCAGGAGGTGGTGGGCATTCGACATGTCAGAGCCCGAGCATGCCCTTAGATCCATAGCATGTGCCTGCAGGCAGTTTCTTGTTGTCTGTGTCCCCAGGGCGCCTGGCGATGGGAGCGCACCCTCTCAATGTACAGCTCTGTTCTGCATCACCACCTGGGGTCCCAGGTGGCAGTACTGCAGTGGAGTCTGTAATCCAGCCTCCTGAGGAGGAGCACATCCTCTGGGACGCTTGATCCTCTTGCCCCGCCAACACTCTGACATCCCGGCCAAATCCCCAGTGTCGAGAGCAGCAGCCCTGCCCTTGGGCTGAAGGGCCGGCCTAAACATCAACATTTCTAATCCATTCTCATTGCGATCAGGAGAGAAGTGAGTGCACACCGCAAAATACTCATGCGAACAAACACACTGACAAAACCGGGCAACTGTCAAAATAGTAATAGGAGGAAACAGTCCATTGAGAGCTCACACAGGAAGGGTATCATGGGCACATGATACTAACAGAGAGTTGGTGCAGAAAACAAAAGCAGGTATGAAGTCAGACTAAGTGCTGCTGGATCATGCATTTAGACTATAGCAGGGAGTTCTGACACTTCAGATGCTTCCCTTTGCACTCTGGCTTCGCTAGAGGGTGCAAGGTGAAGACTGGTTGCTTCAGACATTCACCATGTTATTGTCTGAATTAAATGTTTAGCAGTATTTTGACTTCCGATCATGTTTTTGTAGTTTTGTGCACCAACTCAAGCTGCTAGTATCTTGTTCTCTCTTGCTTTCCTGTATCTGCTCTCACTATTCCCATGTTTCCTCCAGGATTTTCAAAATGTTAGCCACTGTGGCTAATCAATCAATCAATCAAAATCAATCAATCAAAATCTTTATTTATTCAGGCGAACATCATTGAGCATAGCTCATTTACAAGATGGACCTGAGTGGTCATAACAAAAGGTTACAGATTGTATACAAAACATGATATTGAAAAGCACAAATACAACCATTTGTGAGTGAGATAGATGTACAAATATTTACATATATACAAGGCAAAGGACAATAAACCTAAAACCTAATAAAGGAGAGAAAACAAACAGTCTAGTAGGGATAAGGCATGGATAATGGTACATGGGTGGGCATATATGTATGAGGTTTGATGGGGAAAGGACCAGATGAATGATAGAAGAATAGGAAGGAGCTTTAAAAGAGGGGTGGAGGAGAGGGGTGTGGGAGGGATTGGGGTGTGGGAGGACTAGGCCTTGTGGAAGCAAGTGCACGGATCTGGGATTAGGCTGGTATACAGTTTTTGAAGGATGTAAGAGGAATCAGTGTATCCATTTTCAACGACTTTTGGATAGAATTCCAGATAAGTGCCAGGGAATAACTGATTGCAGCTCTTCCATACCGGGTGCAGGTGATAGGAATCTTCAGCAGGATCAGTTTGTTGATCCTCAAGGAGTAGGGCCTGGATGTGATCCGTTGAAGCAGTCTGAGATGTAGGAAGGAGTTTGTTTGTCAGAGCTTTGTAGACCCAGATAGCAGCATTTTTTTCTTCTATGTTGCAGGGATGTCCAACTGACTGCATTGTAGAGAGAGCAATGATGGGTGCTAGAGGAAGGTCAGTAATGAATCAAATAGCTCTATGATGCAGGGTGTCTAATTTGTTTAGATGGGAGAGGAGCAATGACCATAGAGGAAGTCAGCATAATCAATGAGGGACAGGAATGATGCTAGGATTAATCTTTGTTTGGAATCTTTGGTCAGGTAGTGTTTGATCCTATAGAATAGACCAAGTCTTTGTCTTAGCTTTTTAGGAGCTCTTCAACGTGGGTAGTATAGTCTAGTTTATTGTCTATCCACACTCCTAGGTATTTGAATTTGTCAACATATTCCAGATTTTCACCAAGGATGGTAGAGAGTTGTGGGAGGGTGAATGATGGGATAGTGGAAGAACAGTTCTTGGTGGCAAAGAACATAGCTTTGGTTTTCTTGGCATTTAGTAATAATTTCTTTTCTAATAGGTTGTGCTGAAGGAGGGAGAATTCAGACTGTAGGAGCTCACAGGCTTTTGATGGTGAGGATTGCTCACATATAGTACAGTGTCATCTGCAAAAGGTGGATATTAGAAAGTGAGAGATTGGAATCAATATTGTTGATATAAATGGCAAAAAGGATGGGACCCAGGATGGAGCCTTGCGGTACACCTCTTAGGAGTGGTTTAGAGGTAGATAGATCACCTTCATTTTTTACCAGTTGTAATCTTCCGGAGAGATAGCATCTGAACCATTTAAGAGAGAGTGAGTCAAGGCCTATGGAGTTCAGAGAGGAGATTAGAAGATCATGATCCACAGTGTCAAAGGCTTTGCTTAGATCCAGAAACACAGCACAGGTATTATTCTTTTTGTCTAGGGCAGTCTGCCAGTCATTTGTGACTTTTGCTAGTGCAGAGATGGTGCTATGCATAGATCTGAACCCAGATTGAGCTGGATTTAGGAGATTGTTGGTATCAAGGTAGGCAGTTAACTGAGAGTTTACCAGCTTCTCAAGCATCTTGGATAGTACTGGTAAGATGGAGATGGGCCTATAATTATTGAGGTCCATGGGATCACCTGCCTTAAGTAATGGAAACACTTGAGCTGTTTTCCATATTGAGGGATAGAACCAGTGGCAAGTGATAGATTGAAGAGGTGGGTGAGGGGGCGGTTAAGGCATGCAGAGCTACTTTTAGAAAGTAGGGGTCCAGGAGTCTGCACCTGCACTTTTGGTGGTATCTAGTTGGAGTAGAAGGTCTTCTTCTTTGAAGAATATTGGTTTGAATGAGAATGTGGAAGCAACCATTTGACCTCAGTAGATTGTAGGTTTAGAGATGATCTTAATAGGTTTGCAGGAGAGAGTCGAAAGCCAGGCCAGCTGTAGTGAAATGATCGTTAAAGGCATTCAAGATATTTTGCTTATCGGTGATTTCAATACTATTTAATTGAATTTTGGGTGGTAAGACAGGGTAGTTTGACCTAGGATGCCCTTTATGGTACCCCAGAACCTGGAAGGGTTGTTATAGGAGGCATCTAGTTCAGCTGTGTAGAAGGCTGCCTTGGCTTTTTCTTACTTGTTTTGTGCAGGAGTTTCTGGCTTTTCTGAATTGAAGCCAGTCATTTGGGTCCTTTGTCTTTCTTGCCCTTTTCCAGAGTTTGTCTCTGGCAAGCAGTGCAGATTTGTCGGGAGAACCAGCGACAGGATTTGAGTTTGGTTCTGACACTGGTGAGGGTGCATGTGAATTGAGGGCACTTGTGATTATATCATTTAAGATTTGAAGAGCTGTCTCTATTGAGGCTGTGAGATAGAATTCTTGCCAACGTGGTGGTGGCACAGATCATGGAGATATCCTGAAATATTAAAGTTCTTTTTGACCTTCGTGGGAGGAATTTTGCAGGATTGTGTGGCTTGATTGTTGATCTAATGGCAGCTATGGGACAGTGGTCACTTATGTCACTGAATAGTACTCCTGCACTCCTGACCCCAAAATATTTAGCCACTGTGCAGAAACATAAGCCATGCAATGATATATGCTGCGAAAATATTCTTTCTATACTATGTACTGCAATTTGGTAAAAACAGCATGAAAATAAGATATTCACCTCAGTGGCATGGGAAACTATAAATCTTAGCCACACACGAAAAACTTTACTGGTGGTGATGTGTCAAGTGGAATATAGTTCAGTGGCTGGCTGCAGAGTTGGAGGTTAGGAAGTGCATTCAGCTGCTTGTGGGTGTAAATCGTCCATTGATTCTGCAATAAGTAATCAATAAGCCACAATAGGGTATGCATTAAAGATTAACGATGCATGCCCCAGGGGCATAGTAAGACAAGAGGCCAAAGGATGCGTGCCTTTGCACCATGGGAAGTAAGGTACTATAAAACTTTTCCATGAGAACTTGTCATGTCTTCTAGTGGCCAACCAGGCTAGGGTAAAGTGCTAACCTCTGCAGCCGGTAGTATACACCTCTAGGATGCCAATCAGTTACTTACAATTGTTGTAAGGGGGCCCATATCAGCAGTATGAATAAGTCAGTGGAGAAATCTATATAGAGTATTAACTGATAAAATTCAGGGAAGGAGCATTATGTTTAGTCTTGTTGTTCTGGTATGTTTTTATTCTTCATCAGGTATTGTTATGAGAGCGCGGGTTGTCCCAACATTTTAACGTATACTTGATGAGCATTCCTCAGGCTATGTGCCTGTTTTTCTAGTCAGAGACATTCCAGTGTATCTGAGAGTCATTCTTTGTATGTGGGTGGATGGACATCACACCAGAAACAGAGTATCAGCCTTTTTGACGTTAGCTGGCCTGATATATACCATATTGTCTGCTTGCCGCCTCCCAAGTGTCCCACATTTCGATTATGTATACATCAGGGTCCGTTAAATCTGCAGAGCCTAATATGGAGTTGGGTTTAGATTTGCTTTCTTGTAACAAGGTCTGGATCAAGGGCAATGCCACAGCAGATGTATGAGGAATCTATCTGGGTCATCAAACATTTAGAAGCAGGTATCTTCTTCATCTTATGAAGTTTCTTTAGCTTGTAGTACGTGCTATTGAGGATCTTACAGTGTTGTATTTTCAAATCCATTACACGCCGCTGCGCTGGAGAAGGCCCAGATCTTCTTCCAGTCCCATGCTGGTGTGTCTGTTCCCAGTTCCTTGCACCACCACTCCTTCCTTTCTGTTGCCTCTCCATGGACCCGTGTGAGACCAGTACATTATCCTATGTTGATACAGACATGGGATTGCTTAACTGTGCTACCAGGGTATTCTCCCACTCTGAGTTTTGGGTCCTAGCATATCGTGGCCCCATGCTTGAGATAACACATGTTGCAGCTGGAGGTGTCCGTAAGCATCTGGAGGCCTCAGGTTATATTTCTTTTGCAATCTGAAGAATGGGCAGAATCCTGTAGGCTGCTTTGGGTTAACTTCCACTACTACAGTTTCTTCCTCTATTACAAGGCCGGGCAATAGCAGCCCCTCGGGTCAATTGCCTGTTGTCAAAATTGTTCATATTCACCAAGTATTGCTTCCACCTCTGAATGTGCACTTGCCAGGCATTCTTATTGAGTCACACTGCATTTTATTCTCTGCATGTACAGCGTTGTGTATGTTATTCTACTTTTGTACAAATTTTTACCAATGTTGTTCAATGTTTTGCTACTATGTCTTCTGCTGCTGTCCTCCCACTGTTTCCCTCCCTGGTTTGCACCTGGAAATAAGCCTTGGCTCAGTGTGCCTCTCCAGTTACCAGTTCTCAAATAAACAAATAAATAATCTTTTCGTTTTTAGGTGGGGCTGGATACGGAGTTCTTTCAGACAGCTTCTGCTAGAGCTGCATCACATGACTCCAAGCACAGATCTCATTGTTATTATTTGTAATATTTGAAACTCGCATTAAACAGATGGTGGGATGGCTCTGTAAGATCCAATGTCTCATTTTCATGGGGGTCTCTTGGTCCAGCAGGGTACAAAAAGTAGTTAGTTTGTAGTGCAGTACAATAGGAGACACAACAAATGCTAGTTCTGAAAGGCTGCACACATTTAGAATAATGTATGGGCATCCGTGCACAACAAGGCTATGTTTCCATCAAGGGGTTGTGATGACATCATGCGAAGCTTGAGAGATCCTTGATGTGATCACAGTCCCTGAAATGAAAATACGGCCGAGTTGATGGGGTCAGCCATATATTATTTTGTATCGTATACAGTTCTCCATATACTGTCCTTAGTTACACACCCTGCCACCAGATGGGTAAACATGCTGCAGAAACTCATGCTGTCCCCGCTGGTGTCCTCAGATGTTTTGATTTTGCACACCTGTTAGTACTGTACATGCTTGCCTCTGTAATGTAGCTTCTGTGGTAGAATGAGAATGCGTTCCATAGTAGCTGTGTCACTATGTTAGTATAATGGGGCTATTGAATGTATGGATTTCTGCACACAACAACCCTGGCCATATACAGTGTGACAGTTACTAACTGCAAGAAAAGTTTGCAGTAACAACAGTGGAGTACAGTTACTCACAGAGCAGAAAAGGGATGGCAGCTACTTGTGTTGAGGGTTGTCCTTTGTGCAGCAATATACGTCACAAAATCAGCTAGTTAATGTAGAGTATCTAGAAGCAATAACAAGATACAGGGTGTCAGCTGGCTAATACCGACCAAACAGGGAAACATCCACAGTGAAGACCATTACAGCAACAGAAATCGACAGGTCATTGTAATGGTCCCCACTGACACCGCACTGCTTCTCCTGGTGTTTCACCCTCCCAAGGCAAATCCAACTTGGAGTTGATTATTTAACTACCGGGAGTGGAGGTGGAGCCCCCACATGGGGGTTTTGGGGCGAGCACCCTAAGAAACACATGGTAGAGTTGGCAGCACAATGCCGACACTCGGCATTGTGTCTCTCAATGTAAGGGATGGCGATTTTGGTGTCACTGCGCTATAGGTAAACCATCAGCTGGTGGCGAAAGTTGTGACTGCAACATGTAAAGAGCAAGACCTCCATATTACTACTTGGTTAATAGGAAGTGTTCTTCTGCATGAGTACAGCTGCTCCCTGACACCAGGGATTCAGGGATCGATCCCTGGTCTGGCACTTTACATGCAAGCCTGTCATTCCATTTATAGAGCATGTTCTGACTCCCTATGAACTGGAGAGAGGACATTTCAGTTATAAACTTCATCCTACTAAGCTTTTGTATCTTGTTATCCTGGATATACTGATTATTGTAACTAATTATAGGAATGTCCTATTAATGTTACTGCAGTACTGTGTACCTCACATTGTAATTTCTCTGTATACCATTTGATTATACATATTTGTTCCTGTAGAGGTAATTAGCTCCAGGTCACTCCTGAAAAGAGATGTTATGTCTCAGTGTGCCTACCCAGTCATCAAAATCCAATAAATAAATAAATAAAAAGATTTTGAGTTGTCTGTCCCTTTTTAAAAACAGATGCTATTGGCGCAAATTTTGAGTCACCAGCAGTTTGTTCCTGATTGAGGGAATCATATATAAAATGTCCTTTGCCTTTAATCCCAAGCCCTGGTTGCTGGCAGTGTGGTTGCTGGCATTGTGAGCAGACTTGCTTTAATTTTAACCCTAGGCAAGGCAGTTTTATTTATATGGTGCCCAATCCTGGGCTCTGGGTGCCTTACAATGTACACCATAGGTTAAAAAACATTTCTTATGAAAACTGTGTAAAACAAAAATGAAAACAACTGAAGAGAGATTACACCACAGCAGCAGACCCAAAATTCTGTGTAAACAAATAGGTTTTGAGACAAAATTTAAATATGGCCAGTGAAGGAGCACCTCCTCTCCTCCAGTGGAAGGACATTCCAGAGAACCAGGGCAGCCACTCTGAATGCCCTTTCTCCTGAGGACTTTAGGGCGATCTCGGAACACACAAGAGGTCTGCTTCCACCAACCGGAGGGAGTGACCAGGAGTGTATGGTATTGGAGGTCTTTTAGGTAGCCCGGACCCAGTCTGTACAGGGCCTTGTGTTAACAATCACACCTTGATGTTGATATGCCATGACACTGGCAACCAGTGCAGAGCACGGAGAACTGGCATGATGTACTCAAACCAGGAAGTCCCGCAACCAGCCAGGCTGCCGTATTCTGCAGTAGCTTTAAGTCATGCAACAACTTTGTGGATAACTCAAAGTACAGAGTATTACAATAATCCAGTCTTGATGTGACCGAGACGTGAACCAGTGATGCTTAAGCCAGTCGGCTCAAGAAAGGGCTTGATCCGGGGAGATGTTTCAAAGGCGGTAGAAGTCACTGCAGACCACAGCTGACACCTGATATTCTAATGTCAGCTTGCAGTCCACAGTGACCCCAGACTCCTCATGCTATCTGCAGCTCTGAGTGTCACACCATCCAAAGAAGATAGGACAGTGCCGCTGCTCGTTGCTGCTGAGCCAAACCGACCTGGCTCCACCAATAACAGCTCCATCTTCATTGGGTTTAATCTAAGTCAGCTGACCACCATCCAATCCTGGTTTTCTATAGGCATTCAATTCTAAAACAGCTGCACCATTGTCAGGGCACAAAGACACATACAACTGGGTATCATTGGCATAGCAATGAAAACCCAAGCCATAGCACCTAGTGATCTCTCCAACAGCAGTATATACATGGCGAACAGCATGGGAGCCAAAATCAATCCCTGAGGCACTCCACAACAGAGCACAGCACAGCTCGAGATGAAAGAGCTAAGTGCCATCTGCTGCGCCTCTGCCGCCAAGTAGGACTTGGACCACCATAAGACCATCCCTCATGAAGTCTTGCATAGAGTGCCTCAGGTAAGGCAGTAGCACCCCATGATTCACTGTGTGGAAAGCTGACAAAGGTCAAGCAGGTCAAGGACAGAACAATGCTTGCTATCCCTGGTGCACCCTGATTAGAGCCATCTCCATACTATGTTGAGGCTGGAAACCACACTGGAAAAGCTCACAGTTGTCATATTTCTCCAGCTAACACACAAACATAGAAAGTGATGGCAGAAGGAGACCGTGAGGTCCATCAAGTCTGCCTAAAGGTTCTCAAGACCTAATGTGTGTCCCGGATCTAACCCCTTTTGCTTTTTACCTTACCCAGTCCCTCCAATCTCCCATGAGTCCTAGCTCTATCCCACCCCTTTTGAGAACTGATATGGTCCTAGCACTCACCACTTCTGCCAGTAAGTCATTCCAGGGCTCCACCACTCTTTCTGTGAAAAATGCTTTCTCACATCCCTTTTGAAGCTCCGTCCCATAGCTTCCATTTGTGCCCCCTTAGTGGTTTGGCTGGTGACCCTTTAGAATAGTTTTGAGTATGGCACCTTGTCGATGCCTCTCAAGAACTTGAAGGTCTCAATCATATCCCCTTTCTCTCTCTCTCTCTCTCCTTGTCTCCAGTGAGAACAAGTTAAACTCCTTCAGGCGCTCCTTATGTGAGAGACCACGGAGACCTTGTATCATCTTGGCAGCTCCTCTCTGTACCATCTCCAGCCTATCCCTGTCCTTTTAAGGTGTTTATTTCAAAACTGGATGCAGTTCTCCCGGTGGGGTCTCACCAGTGACCTGTAAAGTGGGTGGATCAGCTCCCTGCTTCTGTTATCAGTGCAGGTATTGTTCCAGCTTCACGCCACCATCTTCTCAGTCATCTTTCCCAGGAAGGAAGGTTCAAAACAAGCTTATAATCTGAGAGAATGTCAGTGTCCAAGGATGTTTATTTTAGAAGGACCACTGCAGTTTTCAGGGTGGATGGGAAAATCCCTCCTAAGTGAACAACCAATTATCTCTACAAAATCAGAGCAAATGAACTCCAGCACCCTAGAAAAGTCAGGTCAGCCCAAGGTCCTACAGTAAGTGGGATGAGGTTCAGAAATCACCCAAGCACGTCACCTTCCAACACTGTCTCAAACTCCATCCACAGGACGAGTGCCTCTGTCCATCAAAGACTGGACACCGCCAGTGTTCCCTAGTCAATTCCATGCCCTAATTTCTATTTATTGTGACTAGAGTCTTTTATTCTGAATTAAATGCCTATTTTCGGGGCTTCAGAGCAGCAGTAGCAAACGGTTCAAGGGAAAAACTCTGTGGTCTGTAGTAATAAATCAAGTTTGGTCGACAAATTAGGCGCTGTGAGTCAAGTGTACATAAAAATGAAGGGACATTAGAGTTTTGCTCATTTAGAAGAATTATACCGGAAAGCAAGAACCAGTGTTTAGCTTCTAAATGAGACCATTTTGTTTCAGGTGTCTCTAGGCAAAGTGCTGGGCCTTGCTGGCCAGAGAAGTGTGATTAATTGAGTGCTTTGTGTCGTGGGTATGTTGCTGAGGTCCTGAAAATCTGAGCAACCAGGATGTTCCAGCCAGCCTGACATCACGTATACCATGATGCTTCTGGCTACATTACTGCATGGGGCATTATTGGCTCCAGCTAAGATGAATGGGGCAGTATAGTGCAGTGGTTTAAGGCTCTGAGCGGCAAACCTGGAGACCTGGGTTTGAATCCCACAGCCCTCACTTGTATACTGTGTGACCCTGAGCAAGTCACTTAACTTCCTTCTGCTCCCAGGTCGCACTGGAGTGAGTGAGAATGCCACCCCATCACTCCTGACAAGCAGACACATCAGCAGCACCCATCCCTGAGTGCCCTGCCTCTCACCGACAGCCTCAACCCCCCAGGCCACCAAAGGGCAGTCAGATAGTGGGGCCTACATCCCTTCCTCCCCAGAGGAGGTGAGCAACTGAGCAGATACTCCGTCCTCTTCTGCCAGTCTGCTCTTGACATACCGGCTCAAGGTGTGCTCCTAGGTCACCAGCGTGGCAGGCAGTTGCTTACTGCTTGGCATCACAGTGCCAGTGACCCAGAGTTGAGTGTGTCTTAAACACAAATACTGAATTTCCTGTTTAAGGTGGCTCAATGACTTAGCTTTTAAGACATTTTGTGTCATTTTATATCCTGAACAAATACTTCTGTTTGGTGTTCACTGCGGAAGGGAGGGCCACATAAACACAACAGGCACACTGGAGGGAGGGAGGGAGGAGACACTAGTCCTTTTCAGAGAAGAGAGTCCTGAAGGGATTTAGAAATCTTAAAGTGAACAATGCTATGGGACCAGATGGAGTACATCCAAGGGTATTAGGGAGCTCAGAGAGGTACTGGCTGCACCTCTGACAGTCCTATTTAACAGTTCACTGGAAACAGGAGTGGTTCTGGAGGACTGGAGGAGGGCAGATGTAGTCCCACTTCACAAAAGTGATAGCAGGGAGGAGGCTGGCAATTATAGTCTGGTCAGCCTGACATCGGTGGTAGGGAAGGTAATAGAGGCACTGCTAAAGGAAAGGATTGTAGAGTATCTTAAATCCAGAGGATTACAAGACCCAAGGCAGCACAGATTCATGGGGTGAGGTCATTTCTAATAAATCTGATAGATTTCTTTGACTGGGTGACCAGGAAACTAGAGCAAGGTGGGTGGGTGGGCATGGCCTACTTAGATTTCACTAAGGCTTTCAGCACTATTCCACGTAGGAGACTCATAAGGAAACTGGGCAGCATTGGGGGTTCCTAAGGTGGTAAACTGATATGAAATTGGTTAAGGGACAGGCGACAGAGGGTTCTAGCAAGCAGCATTCACTCCAGAGAAGGAACATGACCAGCGGAGGGTATACCATTATAGAGATGCCACAATTAGGGCACCACAATTAGGGCACCACAACCAGTTCACCAGTCATGCAGGCAAACTGATTTTGTGGCACTGGCAGGTCAGTGCCATCCAGGTGTTGTGCCCCTGTCCCATACACCGCCAACCTGGAGGTAAGTAGTAGTCATTTTATTTTGATCGATCAAAATGAATATTAGAAAAACACATACAGTAATGATTATTTCATTTTCATATAAAAAGATGTTATGTCATAAATAACAATCATAAAGCATTCATATAATTATATGACAAGTAAAATGAATTGTCTCACATCAACATTTATAAAATAACATTCCTAATGATTTTGCATTGGATCATTCATAAATTACTTTAGGCGTATATAACATATTATAATTATACAATTAGAGCTTTCAAATAAGACTATTTTATAAAAGGACCACAAGAACCAATACGCTTTGAGGTTCTTAGATGTTAACAGACAAAAAACAAGATGTTATATTCAAGCATTCAGATGAAGTACTCTCTGTGTGATTTTTTAAAAGGGAGACCACAGGGACCAGCACTTTGGGGTCCTTGGATTTTATCAAATAAGCAAGCAGTTGTTTGGGTTTTATTGCTGTTGACTCAATACATCTCCTAACAGGGAACATCTATATTTCTCATATAGTGGGCACAGCAATATCAAATGTAAAAGATCGTCTTGACCCAATCCGCAATTACATGTAAATTCCTTCCTCCCCATTAAATTTGTGCACTTTTTTTGTTGTTCAGAAAGCATTCAAATTTAAATCTTGTAAGATACTTTGTGTGTATTGGGTTTGTTAAGACACAGAGGTAGTTCTCTATCTTATGTTCTCTCTTATTTTTGCCATCCAGAGACAAGCTCTGGATTGTTTACAGAGTTCTAAATACTTCTGTTTAAAATATCTCTGACACTGCTATTAACTATCATTTTAATAATCTCAAAAGGATATATGAGGCTTTCAGTAAGTATATTTAATAAGCCATATGGTTTAATAAGTTTCTTTACCACCAACAAGCAAGGAAAAATTATATCCTGATGCTTATAGCTGATTGCTTCTTCTAAACATAATCGGGAAGCCTATATGAGGGCATAATAAAAATATTTATCCAATAATTAATCAACCATTGGATACAGGAACACTCAGCTGAAAGATGACCTAGCTCAGCTCTAGCCAGTGCCACAGGGGCACTGTTAGGAAGACCAATAACATTCTTGTAGAACTCTGCTCAGACTAGTATCCAGTGTTTCTTTATACTCAAGTCCCCAAATTTTGGCACCATATAAAAGTTGTGTTTTAATCTTTGCACAAGCTCCTAGTAAATTCCTCTAGTGATTGTCCACCATATTTGTGCAACAAGGACAATAAAACTAGTGAAAATCTATCAGCTTTAACTTTTGCACTTTTTAGATGAGCATCCCATTTACCATTCTCACCCGACTATGAGTCCCAAATAACAGAAATCCTTCACAACCTTTCATCTATGTCTGTTCATAGAGTACCAATAACTCTTCTTGTTGCCTCCAAAACCAAGACTTTTGTTTTATCATAATTTATTTGCGAATCTGCCTTTGAGCACTCAACTTGAAATTTCTCTAAACTCCTGATCATTCCCAAATGACTAATGGAGAAAGCTTAACATCGCCAGCATACGTAAATATGATATTATTCTTGTTCCAATTTGGTAAATGGAAATCTAAGTTATATATTTCGTTTAGTACCATAGAAAACATAAATTAAAAGGGGGCAAGTGTACACCCTTGTTTTAATTATTATTTTGGAACCAGCCACTTAATTCTCCTGATTCACTGTATCTAATGCTAGTAAAGTTGTTATTATGTAGGAGTCTAATAATTTCCAATAAAGATTTATCAATTCCTAATTTATTTAATCTTTCCCATAGAAGTGCTCTGCTGACCCTATCAAAAGCTGCTTTTAAATCAATAAACATACAGTAAACTTTTGTTTTTAAATTACATTGTATTTGTAGATTATGTGAGATAATGTGAAACACTGATCAGTCATTGAATAATTATTTCTAAAGCCTGCCAACCAACCTGGAGGTGATTATATTTAAATACAGGTGGTGCAGTTGGGGTGCAGCCCCCCACAAACAGACAGAACGTGCCCCGGGCATTGGTCGGGCTGGGGGTTGGGCGGCACAATTGCCAGATGCGATGTTCACCATCAGCATTCTGCTTACAGTCTAATGATGGTTGTGGTTTTCCTGTCCCTGTGACATGATGTAACCCCAGAGGGGAGCCTCAGGGCTCAATATTAGGACCAGTCCTCAAATTAGCTGGAGGGAAGATCTGCCTCTTTGTGGATGACACCACAGTTTGCAAAAGGGTGGACACTCCGGGTGGGGATGGAAAGAATGTGCAGAGACCTGAGAAAACTTGGGGAGTGGTCAAGGGCTTGGCAACTGGGTTTTAATAAAAACAAAATCCAAAATCATGCACTTAGAGCACAGAAACCCAGAGGGGAGTGCAGTATGGAAGAATAAGTACTGACGGTCACCAAACAGGAAAGGGAGCTGGGGTAATTGTATCTGATGACCCAAAGATGGTCAGACAGTGCAACAAGGTTGTTAGTGGGGCCAGTGGAATGTTGGGGTGCACAGGGAGAGGTATCACCAGCAGAAGGAGGGAGGTGGTGTTGCCACTGTATAGATTACTGGTGAGGCCCCACCTGGAGTACGTGTCCAGTTTTGGAGACCACATCTCCAGAAGGACATAGACAGAGTGGAGGCTATCCAGAGATGGGCAACTAAATGGTGCAGGGTCTGCATCAGAAGCCCTATGAGGAGAGACTAAAGGAACCTCAATATGTATACCTTAAAAGAGAGGAAAGGGATGGAGATATGATAGAGACCTATAAATACCTCACAGGGGTGAATAAGATACAGGAGGGGTGTATTTTTCAAAAACAAATTGCACAAAAACAGAAGGACATGCAATGAAGCTTGATGTGGGTAGATTCAGGACAGTTGTAAGTACTTCTTCAGAGAGAGTGGTGGATACCTGGAACAGTCTACAGGCGAGGTGGTGGGGATGAAAACAGTGGTGAGGTTCAAGAATGCATGGATAGGGATAAGGGAATCTTAGTATAAAGCAAGAGGGGAGAGGAGAGAGAGAGAGAGAGAGAGACGGAGACAAGTACGGTCTGTGGTGGCACTATAGCCAGGGAAAAATGGGAAGACTGGTGGGCTAGTGGTTTCTATCTGCTGTCAAATTCTATGTTTCTGTGTAACTGTGACAGGTGATGGCATTGGGAGAGATGAAGCTTGAAGAGGGCAGCCCAGACAAGGAGTATAAAGAATTATATAAAATAAAATGCAGAACAGAACACTATAGGTATGGAAACAAAATACACAAACACAAGGAAATGTAAAATTTACAAAAGCAACCAAAATCAATGTACAAGTAAACAACATATGGTAGTGCAAGAAATAAAGATATGGGAAGGCCAAATGTAAAAATAGATATAAAATTCTTCTACAAGTCTTAAAATAGTTAAGAAATTGATAGTGGAGGGGGAATCATGAACCTGAGGCTGACTAGGGCTAGCTGTAGTCACAAGGAAACAAAGAATGTCATTATAGAAGACTTTAAAGAGGGAAGAATTTATGAGCAGTGTTCATTTCAGTTTGAGAGCCCATGAAAGCTCTTTTAAACGAGGTACTGGGCTTTACGATGGCACCTGTCCAGAGATATCAATGACTATGTCTACCGATTTTTTAAATACATTTTATTAAAGTTTTAGGTAGGTTGACAGACATTATATTGCATTTCTAGTTCCCTACACATATCCAGCTACAAAAGCCCCATTCCTTGTAAATTTACCCTATTTTAATGCTGCATTGCTGCCATCTTTAGAACATAGTGATGTCACTAAGGGTGGGCTACAACAACCACCTGTAGTTAAGCACAGCTCCACCCTTCCGTGACATCACAAGGTTCTAAAAATGGTGGCAATGTAGCATCAATATGGGGCAGACCTAATCATCGATATCTCCAGACTGCTGCAAGCTATAAGTAAACCCAATACCAGTATAAAAAGTAGTAAATGCAGTAGTAAAAGTTTTATTTTTCCACAGGATAACACTATCAGGACTGGGAGGCCCTATTCTCAAAACTGTCCTGCTTACAAGAGAATTTTTCATGGCTTTCAAACTATGATGGATTTCATTCTTAAAGAGCTAGTAGCACCAATAAATAGGCAGAAGAGGTTGTTTTAAAAGTAGCCCTTATTACTTTTTTATTTCTGAAGTGTTTTTTTTTTTTTCCACATGTTAATTAGATGGTTTCTACTTAATAGTATTTGGAATGATGTAAAAGCAATGCTTTACCTGGAAGAAGACATTATATAGTTCTGTTCCTCCCACTACATCATCTGTATGTGACCTCACTCACTGGTACATCACAAACCCTGCTGCCTGATTGGTAGTATGTGTCACAAGTCACCAATCAAGCAGCAGAAGATTGGTGCTTTTTGGTTACTAGTGATGTCACAGTCAGTGAGGTCGCAATGCTGATGATGTATAGAGAGAAACAGAACTGACTATGTCAGCCTCCAGGTAGAGTGCTGTTCCACACATCCCACCTAGTACTGTCAGGTACTGTAGAAAATATTTTAATCAGCAAAACAGACTAGAAAAAAAATACTTCTGATATAAGAAATGATAGCTGACTACTTCTGAAAGCTACTAGTGATTCTAGGCAGTACACTAACTCTTTAGATGTTCCCACTACATTGAGTCTGTCCTGAGGCCATACCTTCCATTAGAAAATGGCAAGAATATTTTCTGTCTCCTGATTGGCTAAAGCACCTCAAACCTGGGCATCTATTTTTCAATAGATGCCCAGCTAAAATAAGTGCCAGTCCAAGTGCCACTTCACCGCATACCATTCTACAGTGGTGCCCAGCCTGCTTTGTAATTGGCTGAAATCACCTGAGAAAATTTGAAATGACTGCCATGTTTTTTCTCAGCCAGAGCTACTGGTCCTCCCCAACACTCCTTAGTTCAGTGGCAGCTGCCTGTTAATAGAAAAAAAGAAAAAGAACACACTCCAGTTATTTTGCAGTTGGGAAGAGTGAGAAACTAGCTATTTCTCACAGCCATGTGTATTTACAATGGCACCTCCCGACCTAACATCTATACTCAAATCCTCAAATGCAAGCAGGAGCACGAAAATAAACCATCAGTCTGATCGGCTTCATAGTGGAAAATCTTCAAAAAGAAAAGAAACACACTCCTTTTTATTTTGTGGTTGGGGAAGAGACAATTGATCATTTAATTCAACCACGCTCACTTTCAATGGCAGCTCTCTCATGCCCCCTTCTCCTGATGGCGGTCTGCTGTGATTGTTAGTGAGTGGCCCCCACGCTGCCACCCACTCAGTTATAACTCCCAACAAGAATCTGCCACCCAGTGATAAAATCACCCCACAACTCCAGCGGCATCCATTCAACATTTTCCCTGGCAAAAGTACCTTTCTTATGCCTCTGCTCTGCTCAGCTCCACAGTTTGTGATGCGACTGCAGTCCCTCATGTGGCACTGCTGAGCCACTTGCTTCCTTCTCATACTCTCCCACCAAACAACCATGTTGCCAAAGAAAGTGGAAAACCAGCGGCTTCATCTTTTGTTTTCTAAAAGAATGTAAAGTTTCCTAGGCTCTTCTCCTACATTGCCTCACTACAAACACTGCCTTTCATTATCGGCAAAGTCGATCTCCGCATCAGCATTCTACAGCACATGGTGGGGTGGGGCTGGGATGAACCAATGTCAATAAAAGGAAGAAAATAAGTACACAGCTTGTAAGTCTTTATATACGTGTGTGTATATGTGTGTGTGTGTATGTGTGTGTGTGTGTGTGTGTGTGTGTGTATGTGTGTGTGTGTGTGTGTGTTTGGGGGCAGTAAAATTTCTCAAACAAACAAAGCAAGTCTGACTAAAGATCTCTACCTGTAAGGCAGGGTAACCATGACAACCAGCTCTAATGTAGGCAGAGGAACTATTTTATTACAAAAAAATAAGTTTTAACATGTAAACATAAAAATAATGTTTTTTAAGCATAAAAGATACATGCATCTTCTAGAGTGCAATAATACCCTCCAGGGTGGGCTTTGATAGGAAATTCAGGACCTTTCAGGGGCTATAAGGCCCTCCACTGTCATTACGCCTAGGTCCAGCATTTCCCAGTAAAGCCCACCCTGTTGGGTATTATCACTTACCTAATTCACAGCACAGTTGCAGGAAGGGGAATAATGATTATGAAATGCAGAGCCAGTCTTATGGTTCAGCTGGCCCAAGCAGCATTAGCCATTAGGGGCCCTTGAGTGTACGTTATTGAATGTTCAGTGGCATTAGGATGCAGAGTTGGAAGTTTCTGTTCAGCCCAGTGATGTTCTTTGCATAATCGCTCAACAGTACAGTGGAAGGAAATGCATAAATGAAACATGAAATCTGAAAGACTGACGGGCCTGCACAGCTTCTGTCTGGGGCCCCTACTAATAGGGGCCCCAGCGACAGCTGGGACTGAGGGTGTCAAAGGCTGGCTATGCATGAAACACAGACCTGATGGAAGGAATAGAGAAGGACAGCCAGATAAGTAGGAAAGAATATCTAAAGAAGCTCCGTCACATTCTCGTGGCCTCGTGGGTCAACAGTACAATTCTACAAAATTCTTCTACCAAATGGCCACAATGACTTTTGTTTATAAAACTATAAAATAACTAAAACACACTTACAAAATGTGTTTTCAAGTCAAGACTGTTGGCGCAGCAGTGGCGCTACTGCTTGTGACATTGGTGGCTCAAGATTGAGAATGAGCTCAGGTTGCTGGGGGATGCCAGGTGAAGAAGGACGGAGCATCCCTAGGATGGCTCTCCTGTTTGTGGTGGGTGGGTATATGTGCCATACATTGCAATCACTACCTAGTACAGGTTATGTGGTATTGTAGCTGGGACCAGCATAGCAGGGCGGGGTGGGGACCATCATAGCAGGACAGGGACACCTCTGGATGCCAGTACATCTCACACTCATTTTGCATGGTATTGCATGCCAGCTCCTTTGATGCAAAAATGGTGGGAAATCAGCCCTAGTCTGCCACGAGGAGATGCTGACCCTCCCATGCAAGCTCTCGCACTCCTGAACTGGCACCCTACCCACTCACCTCTGTGGTCCTGAGTAAGGGGTGGCAGACTATGCCCAGGAGAAGGTAGTTGAATGAGTTTGGGGAGTGCCACCCAGAGGCAGGTCTACTGAAGGGCTCAGAGGTGGCTCTATACCTATATTACAAAAAAAGGCATTTTCTTGAATTTGTTTTTCCCATACAGTGTTATGATATACAATATAAGCCGTGTCTCATCAGGCGGTAAAGCATCATTTAGCTTGGCTAGCGTGGGCCTGGAGTTGTACCCCTGAGTCACAAAGGCCTACATTTATCACTCTAATTGCCCACGCCTCCTGAAGGGAAGAAACAGCTGGCTGCAGCCAGCTCAGGGATGGTGAGAGGAAAGAGCAGCCTTTGCATTATACCCAGCTGTCATCATATTCTGGCACAGTGATGCCTTACAGAATGGCAGGTCATAGAAGTGTCACAAATAACAGTGCTCCGGCAGAAAATTTAAAGGAGACCTTATAGATTATATAAAATCTGATTCTATGCTGTTGGGTGATTAAAAAGGGCATATAGTTATTCTAAAAGTATGGAACAAGCTCCCATAGAATGGAATTACAGAATAAAATGCATAGCATTTAATACCACCAGTTGTAGTGAGAAAGAAATAATGTGACATACTGGATATTGAACCCAGGCGTATGTGGTTGAACCTGCTAATCATTTAGCAGTGGTTAAAACTGCACCAAAAACATCTAATTGTCATCTTGGTTATTTCTCCTTGCAGGATATGCAATACCAGAGAAAGGAAGTGTCCGGGAGCCCAGGTCCAACCATGTAAACCTGTAGCTCAGTGATTAGAGCACTGGGATGGTATTCTGGGGCCTGGGTTCAGTTTCCAGTAGGTCACATTATTTCTTCTCACTACAGTTTGTGATTTAAACTGCTTAGCAGTGGCTAATACTGCACCAAAAACATCAGATTATCGTAGTATTTTACAGGAAGAGGTCGTGGAGCCATGGAACAGTCTGCCAGCTGATGCGGTGGGTGTCACAAAGGCTCTCCGCAGGTCAGCCCTCTGCTCCCATGGTGCCAAACCTTGAAGTGCAATATTGAACAGGAGACAAACAGGGTAACCCTCCTGTCTGTTTTGGGTCCGAATCACCTACTTGCCTTGAGTCCTGGTGTCAAATATGAACCTTTTCTGCTAGCACACCCAGTTAACAGGCTCAGATATGTACTCTCTTGGGGATGCAGTACAATACTTCACCTGTGGACACCCAACCAGGTTCAAAAGTCTACCCATTTGACTCAATTTGAGACCTAGGTGTATTCTTTCCTTAGCAAGATAGTAACACACGCTTTTTAAGCCCTAACAGTTCTTGTCAGAATTACCCAATACTGTTTCAGCCTCCACATGCAAAAGAAAAGTCTCAAGCAGGATTAGGGACACCAGAAGGTTTACAGAATAAAAAATAGCAAATACATACAAAACATAAACACATAACATAAGCACTTACAGTCAGAACTAAACTGGAATTTTATAGAAACAGAACGCCTGATACTTAAATTTCTAGCCTAGCTAAGTTCCAGTTGGGTGTTACCTATTTTAACAGAAGTGCCTTTTGGAATTCAGAGAGGAAGTGTCTCACTCCTTTTAGCCAGAGTGATAATAATGCAGCATGTCCCTCCTATCCTGTGAGGTCACAGCTCATGAGGTCACTGTTAGCCCGTAATTAATTTGTAACCTGAGTAAGAATATCCAAAAGGATGTCATTTTACTACTGGCTGGAAATATTAAATATGACAGTCTTTGATCTCTCTACCAGCTTCCTGGCCTACAAAATGATTGCCAATTTACAAGTTAACAGGAATCTGTTAAAGTGTCCTTTTTCCTGAGGGGTTATAAAATGCATACCTTATCCCCAGCAGATCAAAGAAGGAATATTTGACGACATACCATAACCTGACATTTGGAAGGAAGCCCTATGTCTCAACAGAGAAGGAAACTAGCCATCTGCTACTGCAGTGACTATGTTGGGGTCAAAGGTCAGGCCCATTTTCAAACTGCTAGTTGCTATTCCCTAAGCAGACATTGACATAACACGCATTTATATCACAAATATTATACAACATAATGACATATAGATGGCAGAGCATCACAGTGGGCACCAAAACTGTCAATGCTTTCAAACACGGCTGAGAGAGTGTGAAGGGCTTAGTGGTTGCTCAGGGTGGTAGTGGTAGGCGGGGAGTATGGGGTGGATAGTGTGGGTTAGAGCCCTATATGGACAATAGGTGCTGGGTTTGTTAGGGTTTTATGAGCATACTGGATGGACCAATGGCCTTCCTTTGCCATCATTGTTTATGTTTCTATAGGAAAGGGTACAGGTGGGATCAGCGTCTCATGGAGAATAACATTACTGGGTGCAGCATTAAGGGCTTGCTCCATAAAGGTGGCTGGGATATGCTCAAATTAAGTGTATCATGTCCATGCATCTGCTCACCCAGTTCTGGTCCATGACAGAGGGCATCCACAACCCTGTCCTGCTGTGTCCCACATCATGAGAGCCCACCTGGGGCAGGGGGTAGCCTGAGTGTGATGCTGGTCATCCAATCCGTTGGGTGTTGATTTATATATTTGCTGTGAGCGTACATATGTCAGAATGGCCTAACAGTTGTAGCTTTTGCCTGTGAGTTATTAACTGTCTGAAGCATTTTGTGGTGATAAAAAGGAAAAAGAATTGCTGAATTTCAACCTAACAATGCTTGGAGTGCTAGTTCTTTGCGATGGTCAAGGCCTGTCCTACACAGAGCAACACTAACTTTGTCTCATTTTTCCTCCAGTTTGCTTTCATAGTTCATTTACTGATGATAGCCCAGCTGAGGCAACATCACTTTTCATTGGGGTCCTTCTTTTACCCATTCCTGCAGCTGGATGAACTGGAGCCATGGCAGATTAACCCTTGCTGTGCCACAGACTGATATATCAGTCCAGAATTACTATGTGTTCTAATTCTGTCAGCAGCCTATGGGTTTAGTGACCTGACCAAGGTCACATGGAAGTGTTTAGCTCTGTCAGGGGTTTGAACCTGTGATCTTCTGGTTCCCAAGCTGGTTCTCTAAACACTAGACCACACTGCCTCCTGGCAAATGTCTCTTTTGTTTAAGGACAAGAGTGTACACTTGCGATAAAAGTGCCAAATTGCAGGAAAAATTACCACAGTTCAGCACTAACACAACTAACACAACTGCAGGAGTAAATGCTGTGACTGCTGAGAGAAGTGTCAAGTTGCAGAAAGCTGTTACAGAAATTCAATAACTTTACTGCACTTGCTAGAAATTGCTGAAAATTGGTGACCCTGCATGGAGCCATAAAAACTATATTGAGGGCTGCAAATAGCCTGCAGGCTGTACTCTGAGTACAACAGGAGTAGGTTAAAGATACCCAAAGTTGTTAGCAAAGTACACCTGGGGCAGTTTCTTGACACTCCCATCAACATTGGGCATGAAAGTGGAAGTGGAAATGAAATGCCTGCAATGTGGTTCTGAACTTTTTAAATTTTGTTAACCAGATAAAACCCAAAAGCAGAATATGCACATCTTCAAGGGTAACCAGAACAAAACAACATTACAGTATTTTATTTATTTCAAAAGTTTTACCAGGAAAGACCTACTGAGCTGGTATCAGCTCATTTCAACTGCGTCCTGGAGGAAAGGGAAAAGGTGGGAAAAGGATAAATACAAAGTACACTGAACAACAAAAAATGCTATAAATAGAATAAAAGTGTGGGTCAATGTATATACGAAAGTTTACACACATCCAAGTAGGTTAGATGTTACATAAACCCTGAGAAGCGAAGCTCGAGGGTTTGTAAATAACATCTAACCTGAAAGGTGTAAACTTTGGGTTTATACACCGACCCATATTTTATTTTATATAATTACTGGGTCTTCCTTTTGGCCACAGCAATTATATAAAACAAAAAAATTGTTCTTGTGCATCCGTAATCCACTGAGGTTCCAGTGCACAGTCCAGCGGTCCTTTTATTTAGTTTTGTAAAAGCTTTTACATTTTCTGCCCACAGCTGAAATGTCAGCATTTTTAATATGTGTTTTTTTTGACCCAATCACTTACAAGTCGAGTTCCAGTGGCAGTTCCGACTCTGGTGGAAAAGTTAGGGTGGCCAGTCTTTCGGAGTTCTCGCAACCAGCAGTCCAGGAGGAAGAACTACAGCGGGCGCATGTCCAGAGCTAGAGAAACCATGAATATGTTTGCCATAATAAACATTCCTTTATTATGGCAAATAATGCCACTGTTTCTCAACACTAAAAGGAAGAGCCAGTAATTATAGTATGATAATAAATATAACAAAAGTGAATTATCAGGAAAATACTTCTAATTAATACAATTGTAGTAAAGAACAATAACAGAAAGAAGGGCAGATGAATAAAAGCAGTGACGACAATGCAATAGAGATGTGCGAAGCTGAAAACTTCAATTCAACAAAATTTCATGACATTTGAAGTGCCAACTTCAGTAACTTTTTTTTTTTTATGCCGGGCAAAGTGGCTCTTTTTTTCACAATGGGACCAAACTTTGCTTGTGAAATTGCCACTTCATGGAAAAAAGTGCCATGTGGCCTGAAAAAAATGTTGTAAAGTCAGCAGAGTCGAAGTTGATGATGCTACTAGGAACCTTCAGACCTTTGCAATGTTGAAATTTCACAACTTTGCGGCAACTTCACCGATAAGTTTAACTTTGCTTCATCTCTGCAATACAATAATATGAGGGTAGGGGGTTGTGATAGGTTACTGGAGAAAGTAAAGAATGCAGTATGTAACACAGACAATGATAACAGTTGGCAGCTCCTTTTTATTTAGTCTTTCTGTTCTCTACTTCTAGGTTTACGATCTGCCACAAAGACGGAAGTTGTTAAGAACACCCTAAATCCTGTCTGGCAGGCTTTTTCCATCCCAGTGAGAGCCCTCTGCAATGGCGACTATGATAGGTAAGGTCTGTGTATGCAACAATGTCCCAATCTGGACCTCGCTCTGTCAGAAGCAGCTTCAGGCCAAGTCTGATCACTTGGCAAAACTCCCAGTGGGAAAACTGGAAATGTAAAGAACCTCCAGGGACTGGAGGCAAGTGCTATTCAGAGTTATCCAGTACATTCTTTTGTTAAAGTATGTGCATCTGGGAAACACACACTACGACAAACTCAGAAAACAGTGCTAGCCAATTTTGTCCAGTACATTCATTGTTTTGGAATGCCGTCTATGACACACACACACACACACACACTACAACAAACTCAGAAACAATGTTATTTAGATTTCTGTAGTACATTTAAATAAGTAAGTTTTTTGTTTGTTTATTAAGGTTGAAACATAGAACAAATCTCATTTACAATGGTGACCTTAGTATCACAGATTCAACATACAAACAACACATATAAATGTGAATTAAGAAGATTGCAACATTACATATAAACAATAAAACATCTAAAAACAATCACAAGAGGTGTGAAGGGAAAGGCAATATCTTTTAATATATGCACTGAAGGCACTTTCTTGTATTTATCTCTAAAGACATCAGGAAGGTTGTTCCAATATCTAGGGATGACTTGACTATAACAATGTATCTGTTTGTTTGGTTTTATTATAGTGTAACAACATTCCCCTAAGGTGGCTATACCTTAGGGACAGATCAAGATCCCTGAAGGTGATTTTGCCCTTAGGTACCCAGGCACCATACCTAACCCACATTTGTATGAGAAAATACTTTTATGGAGCTCTGCCTACTTGAGAGGTGAGCCAACCCAGCTAGGATACATCTCACAGTGAAGAGTTAATCTGGGACACTTTAATATTATTCTTACCAGCCGATGATACCGGGCATCTAGCCTATGCAATCTGTCAGAGGTGGAATCACAGTACAGGATATCCTCATAATCAATAAGAGGCAAGATTTGCCTCTGAACAATTAAATGTAAGGTATCTGCTTCCAAACAATGCTTATTACGATATACAAATCCCACCCTTTTACTTACTTGATTAATTACGTAGTCTAAATGCTTATTTCCGTCCCAGATTGATCAATCCAGAAACCCAGATATCAGTAGAGTCAACGTTTCCAGTGCATCCCCAGCATCGCCCATGACAGCTAACTGAAAAATACTATCACACTAGAAAAGCTTCCAAAGGTCTTACATTATGTTTTCGTTTATTCAGTTTTCATTTCATTTTGATAAAATAAGACTGGACGAGCTGAAGTAAGTAAGTAAACTGTAGAACTTTATTTCAAAGTGTCCATCCCGAAGGCTCTAGGCACTGAACAATAAAACAAACAATGTAAAATTACAACAAGAATACAATATAACAAGCAGGTAATGCACTGTAACAAATAGAATTAGATCGGACTGAATTTAAATGATATAAATGAAACATTGTCAAAAGTTTAATGTAGAAAAAAGCCTCCTTAACTAGGTGGGACTTTAGACAGTTGTTGTTTAGGTTACTATACCTCATAACCTTCTGCCTCAAAAATCAGGGACAAGACATTAAAAAAAATGAGAGCATATGACTTATAAAGTGGCAACAAATACATCTAGAAAGTTCAGTGACTGAGAGACAACATCTGACCATGCATTAAACCTCTATAAATGCACAGTCAGGTGCCGAATCTCATTTTCCTCCCAAAATAACTACTAGAGCAATTTTATAAGTGTAATGAGCCTCCAGGGTGTACATTATAGGATCTAAATGCACTTCCAGAGATGTAAGGACATTTGGCCTTGACTTATGCCTTACTACACCCCTGGGGTTGTATTAAAATCCTATAATGCACACCCTGTTGTGGGTTATTACCGACATAATATATGCTCCAGATGCTTGGATTTGTGCAAAAAGCAATTTCTGATGGAGAATATGCCTGCTACATTGATGTCCGTATTATTTTGTGCCTCAGATCTCTTCAGCGACAGAAATGTCACTCAGCTGGGCAGCGGTCATATGGTGTGTGAGGGTTGCTAACTGGTTAGACAAACTACCTGATACTCTGCTGAATCTCCCCATTATTAATCGATTTCGAGATCTTTGTGGTCTGCCTCGCAGTCCAATGCAACTGTAACAGGTCAAACTGTTTATGCAGTTTCTCTGTACATATCCTGTGCTTTTTTTATTATGCAAAGATCTGTATGGATTTTTCAGAATTGCATGTAACTGATCTATTTTAAGTGCTCTGAGCCTGACTCGACTGCATTTCCTCTGGAACTGCCTATTGTGCTTGCAATGTTTTTGTGACTGTATTTTATGTGGAACCTTTGTGAATGTGCACTTGTGCTCAAAGGTGATCTCTGAAGGTGTCAATGATCAATGATGATAGGAAGCTGGCGTGTTTATTCATGCAGAGAGCTTTTGTTCATTGAGACGTTCTGCTGCTTTACACCACAGGAGCAGAATAAAACTTCTACCAATTAATAACCGCTAGGTTACCAAGATAATCTGGATCACAGAAGTGGGAAGATGCCTTCTGTAATGGAAGTTCGGCCATACATGTAATTTATTTGAGCCCCTCACAGACTACTGCATTGAAATCACTACAGTCATTATCAAATACAGCAGTGGAGTGCGTTTTTGTTTAGGCCTGTTAGTCAATACTATGTCCAGGATCGGGAACCGGAAGGGTTTTTAGAGTTGGGACTGGTAGGTTCATTGACTGGCTGGTATAAGCCAAGTTTATTACAAAGTAGCTTTTAAGTCATCGGATTTGGGAGAAAGACAATCCAAATTTAGGCCCCCAAGAATTAGATGATCTCATTGAGTGCTGCAAAAATTTAGTGAGATGGTTTCATAGTTCTGTGCCACCCATGGTGGGGGTTCTATAACACCACACTGTGTTAATTGATTTGTTGCAAGATAAGGCAACAGATACTTCAAGACACTCAAACTCAAGAGGTGGGGAGAGTGAACTGATGAGTGAGGAAGATTTAATGTAGAGAATAATGCCACCACCTATAGCGACTCCGACAAGTTGATACTGCACATAGTATGAAATGGTGGTAATACTAGAGTCAATGGGAGTGAAGGTGCAGGCTAGAGTTACAGCAACAAGCTGTGAATGAGCTTGGCACATCCAGCAGGCCTGGGTTTGATTCCCACTAGCATACTGTCTGACCCTGAGCAAGTCACGTAAACTCCTCAGTACTCTCGGGTTGCCCCTGAAAACAGGTACTTGTGCCTAGTGGGCCTTACCCAGTTACCAAAGTATAGAAAAATGGTACTGCTGAGCCAGATTTTGGTGATTAGGAATATATCTGGGTTGGAAAAGCAAGTCCTGATTTTCACATTGTCTGATTTGTTAATCAGGCTATGGACATTAAGCGCCTATGCACAGTGGCAAGCTGGATACATGCTATTTGCGTACTTAGCCCTAAAGCTTCACAGCCCCAAACAGGTGCAGGGTGCATGGCATGCACTACCATGAGCACTGCGGGCACCTGTCCACAGCCCCACCCGCCTTTGTGCAGCTGTGCGTGGGGTGATCGTGGGGCACAGGTGGGCAGCCAATAGGATGCCATCCTGGGCCCCATAGTGGATCCCCTGCTGACGTGTGCAGGGGAATCGGCAGGGACACAGCAGAACATGTGCATTCATCCTGACTGTGGTCAGGTGCGAATCAGGGTGCCTACCCTTGCTAGATACACACTATACATGACCCAGCATTTTGGTGACATGAAGAACAGACCACAACATGACATAGGTTGCCGCCATATGTATTGCAGAAGTGCATCGGTCCAGTCTTGACATGCCTCCCGCCACTCCACTTCCAGCCCTAGCATGCAGCTAGGAGAACTGGGACGTCATGGTAGGGAATTCCCATCCACACCGGAGCTAGCGGGTACCACAGGTGGGGGCATGTAACAACAGTTATGGCAGGGTGTCTCCTCGTGTAACTCACACCCCATGCCCAGCACTCCATGCCTGCTCTGCCCTGTAGTGAATGGCATAGAGTGCGGCATGCTCAGACTCCCCGTGGCACATAGCTGTGCAGTTGGCCAGGGAGACGTGCACGGGGGCCTGACACCTGTTGTGAATGCGCGTGGGGTCTATTGGACCCCACTGCGTGTCATTCACACTTAGGATTGCCTACATGTCTTGGATACACGGTGTGTAGGCACCTCACACTTTGTGAACAGGTCGTATTGATTGTCATAACTTTTAGTACAGTTAGCTTCGCAAAAATCAGCAAGAGTTAGGTTCTGATTGAGGGGCTCCAGTTTAAACTCAATATTACGAAGCACATGATACAATAGTCTATTTAATGAGTTGAAGGCTATTCTTAAACCACTTTTTATCACTCTGGGGTTGTTTGTGGGACAGGTGAGGTTGAGTCCTATGGCGCCATTTAGAGCACTCAGTCCTTATTAACAGGAGGAAGAGTTTACAGACCAATTGCATGAGTGACCAGGTGCACTGCCGCTACTGAGTAGTTCAAGGTCCATAAGATGCCATACTCGTCAGGATAAATCTTGTTAGGCTGTGAAAAGGCTGATAACAGCGCCTGTATCCTATCCATCACTGCAGGGAGGAGGAGGGTCTGAACAATTTAGGATAAGAAGTAGACTTAATAGCCACATATTTGTAGCTTGCCTATCCTGTTAGGTTGCACTGAGATTTCACTACAGGGTAGGCAAATGTGTATTTCTGTTGGCTGAGTCACCCAGGCAGGAAATAGCAAAGGCTGCAATACTACGCTCAAGAAATCCAAACATCAACGGGCTGTGGCCTAAAGGAAAAACTGCTGAAAGGTCACCTAGACAGAATGCATCTCGGACACCCAGTAAAATGAATAAGGGCTACAGGTTCAATACAAAATTTATTTTGGAGGGCCCAGATGAAAGGGCCTAGGAATCGATAAAATAATGGGCCCCAGATAGGATGTAGCTAGGTACATTAAGGTAGATGGGCTATAGCTACTGGACCAATACTATGCGTATTGACTATGGGCTGTATTAATTAGACCAGACTGGACACAAATAGTATGGAGCCCCCATAGCTTATTGCTGTAAAACATTAACATCGTACAGGGCCCTGGACACACTCTGTTGTTATACTATGGTGAGTATTCAAATAGGCAGTAGCTATTATACTGTGTAGTAAGTAATCACACAGCGGATTACTAATAACAGAAGATACCAGCTGTGCTAGTACAGCGTATGCACAGGTGTGGATACCTACCAAGAACAACATTAACGTAATGCCAAAACGCAAGAGGGATGTTTCGTCAGAATAATAACCTAGATATTATCTTGAGAAGCAGAGTCACTTGTATAAAGTGAACACACATGAAGAAAACAGTCCTGGTTTTGTACAGTGCAACCAGTTAATATACCTCACTACATCAGATGCGTTTCCAAACAACCTGGCTGCAATTCCGGCCATTGGTCACCTCCCACATCTGACTCCCATGGTAGACTCCCAACGCCCTTTGCACAGCAGCCCTTAGCCCGGACTGCAGTGCTCCATACCACCACGGCTTGTGACCTTTTGAGAGGATTGAGAGAGAAGAAGCCACCCAGTTGGTTGCTGGGTTGCTGGGGTGGAGTTACAGCTGAACTTCTCAGCCATGGTTCATGATTGGCAGGAGAATAGCGATCATGAGGGGAGACTAGGGTCAGACTGTGGGAGACTCTCTCTTGACCCCTTGAGGACCCAGTCCAGGCTTGGAGGAGGTGCCATGATGAAGGGCACAACATGGCAGAAAATCTCTGTGGCCCTTAGTGTTGAATTTGCATGCCTCTTGTAGCTGTACCCACTCCCAGAGAAGAAGCCACCCAAATGGTAGCTGGGTTGCTGGGGAGATGGAGTTACAGCTGGGTTCATGGCAGTGGTTGCTGGTGGGGAGGAGAAATGGTGATCAGTGTTGGGGGAGGGTTGGATGGTGGCAGACTCTCTCATCCCTTGAAGACCAGTCCAGGCTTGAAGAAGGCCATGAAGCAAGACTTGATCTGGTGAAATGCCTTTGTGGTCCTCAGTGTTAAATTTGTGCACCTCTTCTGGTTGCACCTACTCCACAAACACACACACAGAAATATTTGTCAGCCCAGTCTGCCCCTTGTCCCTGCCTGTTCCGTCACCACTGACCTTAGCTGGTCATAGGTGTCACTCCTCCCCTGTTCCTCCTAATATGCCCCTATGCCTACCTCACGCATGCTTGAAGCTCCCCACAATCTTTACTCCACTGCCTCCTCTGGCAGGCTGTTCCAGTCATCCACTACCCAGTCCATAAAAGAAATATTTCTAGCATCTCTCTTAAACTTCCCCCTTAGATTCATTGTATGGCCCCATGTTATAGTACCTTCTTTTCTCTGAAATGGACCCTCCACTTACACCTTGTTCACTCCTGTGAGATACTTGTAGGTTTCAGTCATGTCCTCTCTCACTCTTGTCTCTTCCAGGGAATACCTGTGGGTTCCTGCAGCCTTTCCTTGTATGGCTTCTTGTGCAACCCCTCACTATTTTGGTTGCCCTGCTCTGTACCGCTTCCACTCTTTCAGTGACCTTGTGGAGGTGTATGCTCCAGCAGAAGAAGCCACTGATGGGTTGCTGGGGCAGAGTTACAGCTGAGCTCCTTGGCAATGGTTTTCAGTGGGCAGGGTGAAAAGTGATCAGCGGTGGGAAGCGATGACCAGTGTTGGGGAGAGAGTCTGGTTGGACTGTGGGAGACTCTCTGGACCCCTTAAAGACCTATACTGTGTGTGCTGTACTTTTGGTTTCTTTACAGTACAGACATATGCAGATTACTAACTTGAAAATAAAATTATAAATTACTTATGTGATTTAAACCAGTCAGCACTGAACAACACATGAGAGGCTCTTATCCTGCATACATTTGTTATCTTAAGACAAAATATTAAAATGGAGCATTCCACATCTGAAGTAGTGGGGAGAGAGTGTTACACTCATTTTAAAAACAAAAGAAGAAAATCAAATGCTACATTTATTGTCAATCACTCTAGCCAACTCCAGTGATTTATAATATAAGTTAACAATGCCTCCACGAGGTGTCTCGTATGGCAGAAGTGACTCTGAGCGTGAGGTTTGGGTGACAGGACAGCAGAGCAAAGCTGAATGCTTCTTGCTGCCCAGATCCCATGAGAGGAATCCCTTATACTATTAGGAACACCCTGCAGAGGCCCTGTTAACTAAAGAGCAGGTTTCTACATCGAGGCTCTCTCCCCTTAACTGATTTAGTAGCTTACCCTCCGGTTTAACGACCCTTCTGAGGGTAACATTTTCTGAGCAGTAAATTTCTTGTATTAATCTTCATAAAATTGGATCCCTGGACCCGCAGTCAAAATGCCCTGACTTCCTATTCTGGAGGCCGGCACGTTAGCACGTTTCATGATGTCAGTACTGGAACTGCGTGAGCGAGTTCCATAGACTGCAATGGGGCAGCTTTTTATATGCATTTTTAAATACTTTTAAGTACCAGTTTTGATAAAGAAGGCCCACTGCTCAACTAACAAGGACATATTAGTTGAACTGTGGCCTTCGTTTATCAAAACTGGCACTAAACTTATTTAAAATGCTCTAAAACTTTGTGCTGTTTGGGAATGACAGAATTGCACCGCTTCTCTTTGCAGTCCTCTCACCCTATCAGTGTGAGAGAAGATTCATATTCGATAAGGGACACCCTCAGTAAACATATCAGCATATTAAAAAATTTCATCCTATAAAAACTATGACCGTGGCTGGGATGGATTTGTACGTCTCACTTTGAATGGCATTCTCCTGTCTTGCTGAAAAAACACTCACATCAGCAAGCAGCTGCCAGCCAGCTATCAGTAGAACAGACATATCTTGGCATATGGGAAGGGGCATATGGGTGTCCATGGCAAATCTGCTGCTGAATCAAGTGCCTTACTGAGAACAGGGTTAGCTGTTTGCAAAATAATATTATACCTCCCAGAGTAGCTGGAAAACCTTGACTAGGTTTATTGGTCTTTTCTTTTATTATAAATGATTTCAAAGTGGAACCATGTAGTCAACATTTCATTAAAACAAATATGGTTTTAATACCTGTGAGATCTTGAAATGACAGTTTATTTTCCCAGGAAAGCCTGCATGTAATCGGGGGTTTTATTGTCATTGACTGCTGTCCTGTTTCTAACCACTTTTAAAGCCGAGAGGACTGAGGCCCAAAGAGGTCAAGCAGTGAGCAGCTAGCTGTAGCAGGAACTGAACTGTGGCTCTCCTAGTTCATAGACAAATACTGTAGTGGGAGATAGATAGATAGATAGATAGATAGATAGATAGATAGATAGATAGATAGTTAGTTAGTCAGACAGATGGACAGCTACTTTCTGTAAATAGAAAGATGGTAGATAGATAGAGACAGATAGATAGATAAATAGATAGATAGACAGACATACAGACAGACAGATAGATAGATAGATAGATAGATAGATAGATAGATAGATAGAGGGACAGCTGTTGTCTGTAAATAGAAAGATGGTGAGATAGAGACAGATACATAGATAGATAGATAGAGATAGATAGATAGATAGATAGATAGATAGATAGGTAGGTAGATAGGAGTTAAAACAGGAGATCATACTTTAAGATTGGAAGGAGGAAGATTTAAAGGTAATGTAAGGGGTGTTATTTCACTGAGAGGGTGGTTGAACCCTGGAACAGATTACCTGTGGAGGTGGTAAGTGTTGAAATGGTGGAGAGGATTCAAGAGTATGGGATACACATATGGGGTTGGTTAGAGGACAGAGGATAGGCTCTTTGTGCACGGTGACAAGTAGGGGAGGGAGATGGGCAGACTGGATGAGTGTGATGGTCTTTTCTGCTTACACATTACTTAGATAGATAGATAGATAGATAGATAGATAGATAGATAGACAGACAGCTAGACAGACAAACAGGGATATTGTCTGTAAACAGAAAGATGATAGATAAACAGACAGACAGGCAGACCAGACAGACAGATAGATAACTGTGGTTTCTATAGACAGACAGACAAAAGCTAGCTAGAGAGACAGCTAGATTGATAGACAGACAGCCGAGACAGATGTATGGATGGATGCATAGATAGATGGATGGATGCATGCATGGATGGAATTCCAGGGCTCAAGGAGCTAAACAGTAAAAATACATGTAAATTAAACAGCAGAAGCAGTGCAAAACATCACAGACACTGCATCTTGCGGTGCAATATCAATAGGTTCCAGCCTATTGCTATAAAAATAGTGCATATCTGGGCCAGAGCTAGCTAATGGGCCTGAAAACAATGTTCTCAGATCATTTCTCCTCACTGAAGGCATGGTGAAAAAGCTATTGTTTTCTGAGGCTGAAGTTTATGCACATAATGAAATGACAGAACACACATCCGTACATGTGCATCTTCCTCAAAGGATCACATCCAGTCCAACATAGAACACTATGGAAACATTACTTGGTGCTGGTGTAGGAGAGCATTTTATAGCTATGGGGTGTCAACAGAAACAAATCTGCCCTTTTCCTCTAATCACTAAACCATGGACAACCAGAGATTGTTCTAAAAAGACCCCCACTTTAAAACCTGAACAGGTCTAAATAGCAAAACCAAAAAGCATCTCTCCATAAAACATTTGAGCAGTTTGAAATGCAAATCAGGAAACAGCACATCATTTGCATGTAGTTAACATGTAAGTGCATGCAACACACATGGTTCAGAAATAGGTTAAAAACCAAGAACCTTTTGGAACTGTTTTGGTTTCTAATTAGACCCTAAAAACATATATTTGTTTGAATTTCAGATCATTTGGAACCTCCTGACTGAAAATGAGTTGAGTGGTCAAAATGCAGAGTGCCAAATCAGCATAACATTTGAATGTTAGCTGTGTTGTTTAGGATAACATGCAGGCTGTGCATAACAGTGCCATCAGGAAAGCTATGATTAATGGTCAAACACAGAAACATAGAATTTGATGGCAGATAAGGACTGCTTGGCCCACCTAGTCTGCCCATTTCCTACCTATCGGATAAACTGCAGATCCTAGTTAACCAACAGCCTACTTCCTCCTACCCCCTACTAGAAAGCAGCATCATCTAGTAGTGAAAGCTGGAAATACAATCAAAGTAATGCCATCTAGTGGTGGCTGTAAATAACAGTCCAAGCAGTGCCAACCGGTGGTGCAAGTGGTGATGAAAAAGGACTTGGCAAGGTTGGAGGAATGGTCAAATGTATGGCAGCTTAGATTCAATGCAAAGAAGTGCAAGGTAATGCACATGGAAACAAAAACCAGGGAGAGTACACAGTGGGGTGAGATACTGACAACAGTAAAATGGAAAGGGACCTAGGGGTAATTATATTAGATGACCTAAAGGTGGGCAAGCAATGTGAGAAGGCAGTAAGGAAGGCTGGGGGATACTGGGATGCATAGGAAGAGGCATCAATAGTAGAAAACAGGAAGTTGTTATCCCTCTGTACAGACAGTTGGTGAGCCCCATCTGAGTACTGCTTGCAGTTCTGGAGATCCCATCTCCACAAGGACATAGACAGGATGCAGGTAGTCCAGAGGAGGGCACTAAAATGGTGCAGGGTCTGCACCAAAGCCATCTGAAGAGAGACTAAATGAGCTTAATATGTATACCCTCAAGGAAAGGAAGGAGGGAGACATGATAGAAACTTTGAAGTACCTCAAGGGAATCAACTAAGTCCAAGAGGGTAGCATAATTCAGAAAAAGAGATGTGCAAGAACAAGGGGCACAATTTAAAGATAAAGGGGGAGGCTCAGGGGCAAAGTGAGGAAGCATCTTTTCATGGAGAGGGTGGTGGACGCATGGATTGGCCTTCCTGAAGAGGTTGTGGGGTCAAAAAGGTGGGGGAATTCAAGAATGCATCGGACAGGCATAAGGCAATTCTAGTGGGGGCAGGAGAAGTAGGCTGTTAGTTAACTAGGATCTGCAGCTTATCCAAAAGATAGGGAAATGAGCAGACTGGGTGGGCCAAGCGGTCCTTATCTGCCATCAAAGTCTATGTTTCTATGTATTACTTGCACCTTGCTTACTGTTCAAGTACACACCCATTGTTGCCACTCTATTTGCTATTGCCATATCACTCCCTGCTGTACCCCTCCCCAGGTTACTAGCTAAAAATGAGCCACGGCTCAGTGTGCATATTCTGGTCACCAGATTTTAATTAATTAAAACAGATAAATATCAATATTGCCCTAAGCAGTCAACAGAAATGTTCTGTAAAAGGGATTGAAGCTCATCATGTTAAAACCAACCCTCCCATGTCTGGCTGGCATGTTCAATGAACCCTGGTCACATGTTTCTTTGTAGATTCTTCCAGAAGATGATCTGATGGGCAAGGCATTTGTTCTCGATATGTTTCTCAGAGTGCGGAGTTGCACACTTCAGGTTATAAGACTGGCTCCTCGCACATTCAGATTCATAAAATTAAAGTATCTCAATTCTGAAAGGGTCCTGGTAGTTGTCTGGGTCATAGAAATCAAACGGCTGACACCAATCTGTGAGTGCGACCAGTGGCACAGTGGTACCACCACTGGCACGTATGCCAGCAAGCCAGGTTCAGAATGGAATCGGGTTGCCAGGGACTGGTTGGGGAGGAAGGACTGAGTGTCTTGGGAGAGCTCTTCTCCCTCATGGATGGGGTTTAGCGTATGCCTGCTTGTCGTCTGCCACCTGGAGGAATCTGGGGCAGTGCAGCAAGACACCACACAGGAAAGGGATCCCACACTCCAGGCGAGAGGGACATCTCCGTGGAGGAAGAGCACAGGCATCACGTTACTTCTATATATATGGTGCCATGGAAGAACCAGAGTAAAAAGCTCTGACCACAGCCGAATGGTGGCCTGGTCACCCACAAGCCCTGCACAGCAGCTGGGCACCTGTGACTCATCCTGTGGCAGAGGACACCCAGAGTTCAGCTAAGATGCAGAGATGTCATGTGACGGGGAGGAGCGGTCCAGGTGGGAGCAGGTTGTCCAACAAGGAGATAAAGAATGGATTGAAAAGAGTCAACAATCAGCCATCAGGGCAGACACACTCCCATACCATCAGACAACTGTAATACAAATAAAACAATCTGTGCAAATGTCATCATTTGGCTAGCTGACACCGCATTGTAGGCTGAGATTAGAACTGCAGCACACTGATGAGTCCTAACAAGGACACAATGTGGGCGCTGTGGTTTGCTGTTTTCAGCCTTTGCAGATCATTTGTAAGTCTTTCTGGCACCGTGTGGTCCTGCTTACAGCCTAGCCATATTTAGTTCCGTCATGGTGATTTGCATATATTTCCCCACAATGCCTTTTGTGTTTCTGTGTAAATACAAGCCAAAGACAAAAAAACAAAAACAAATGTATGCACACTGCAAAGCCACATTCTGTAGTTAAAAGCAGTTATGGAAACTAGGAATACATACTTGAAAAGAGACAGGGTTCTTTAAGATAAGATGGTGCCAGGGTATGCATGCAAGTATATCGACAAAGGTCTGTTCCTTGGAGAATGACTTCATCTGCACTGGGACTGCACAGCCCTCACTGGGAACTGCACAGCCTTTACTGGGGACTTCACAGCCCTTACTGGGAACCGCACAGCCCTCACTGGGAACTGCACAGCCCTCACTTGGAACTGCACAACTCTCACTGGGGACTGTACAGCCCTCACTGGGAACTGCATAGCCCTCACTGGGGAGGCTCTCCATGATAGTAGTGGTTGTAGTCTGGGGAGGAGGAGGAGGGAAACATGTTCCAATCCATCTAAAACTGTTAGAATGTTCTAAAAGATGATTTTCTCATTGTATTCAGTTCAGTTAAATTTACCCAGTAAACTGGTATTCAGAGACCATCTCTGAAGCATAGAAAGCTGTGCAGAGCCACTGTTGTTCAGTGACAAGCCTACTTTGTCTGTCTGTTCCTGTGAGTAGTGAGTGATGAAAACCAACGTGCCTGCAGCTAATGTAAAACAAACTGGTTCTTTTTTTCTTTTTCCTCCATAATCAGTCTGAGGCAGCTACTGCAGGAGATTATATAAGTTAAAAGGGCCTCTGCCGGGTGTCTCTTGTGGTATAGGAGACTCTGAAGGTGAAGTTTGGATGAGAGGATAAGCACAAGAATATGTCCTTTTCTATTCCTCTGGCAGATCGGGTTCTGTCTTCCTCACTCTTCAGCATTGTAAGCCTGTCTCTCTCAACAACACAACATCAGACCTGCTCTCTATCACAGTCTCATGCAGACTAACTAAGTTCTGGAACAGCCTCTGCTGTACATTGGGAAACTGCAGCTCTCGATTTCTTTTAGAGCTCTCAGTCACTCACAACAGAGCTGGATGTCCATCACATGACAGGCAATTGGCTGCATCCAAGTTTCCTGCATTAAAGAGGTCCATTACAAGTCCATGATTCCTCTGCAACACCATCTGCAGGCTGAACAGTTGCCTTCTAACCCCACTGCCATGCCAATTCATGTTAGCGGTGACAAAGATGGAGGTTGAGTTTGTAGTTCAAAGGCAGTCTTCCCAAAATGTATTTAGTTCCACAACCGCTGCTGGCAAAACAAGTTCTGCATAGGTGCATCTGTGTGTCCAGTTTGGTTGGGGCAACAATTAGGGGATTCTCGATTCAGTCAGGCACACCTCCACACTTGCTCCATGACTATCGGAATACACCTTTGATACAAATGCAGGGATCCTTAAAGTATGCCCCCATGTGAGGGTTATGAAACTTGCTTCAGAGGGGGCTCTATGTAACCCCTTCACAGGGAATATAGAGCACATAGAGCTCCCCAGTGGTGGAAAAGGGACATCTGCATCCCTTGCCTTCCTCGTGCCATGACAGTGGTCACTGTGGGGGTGGCACGGCAGTGTCCACCTCACCGAGACACAGTGTGCTGACAATGGCAACACTTCTGTCTCCAGGCTGCCAGACTAGGAGTGACCCAGGCTGACTCCTCGTTACATGTATACTAGTGCAATGCAGTACCACTGATCCATCAGGACATCTTTATAAGGCCACTTTATAGGGAACAGCTGATTATTACTGTTTTCCCATTATCTTGCAGATTTTTAGAGCCTTTAGTAAAACAAGAATGGCTAGATATAGAAGACTCCCCTCTCCAGAAGCATATTAGCAGTCTTAAGCAGCTTTGTCACACGGACCAGCTTACAGACACCATCTTAGAGTTCAACACGGTGGCAGGATCCCCAGCAATTGTTCACCAGCTGACTCAAATAAGAACGTAAAAGCACCCATTACGTCCCAAAAGGGGGATCATTACATAGTCATAAACAAATTAATTACAGTCTTTCCACTCTATAATTCCAGAGAAGCAAATGACAGAGACGTTTAATGACAGTTATTATATCCGTAAGTGTCTCTGTGAGGCAGTGAGAGCTGACATGAGGAAATGCAATCTCACGTTCATTTGCTCACTCCATCCTAGTGCTGATGCTGCAGATGAGCCCTGAGTTAGGAGGGATGGTCGCAAGACCTTGCTTCACTGCTGCCGGTCTTTGATGGGATCCAGGTGCAATGCCGTATTGAGGGGATCAAGTGGCTTCTTGGGTAGGGGGCCTAATCACAAATGCCAATAGGAAATGACAGCCGTAACTTTTGGTGGACAGACATGGGAAACTCTGGGACTTACTTATGACTCTGATTTGTCCTGAATGGAGGAATGAAGCCCCACAATATAACAAAATGTACAGTATTTAAAAAGCCACTGGCCTCAAGAAGAACTTTGGAAAACAGTATTTTTGGACACAAAGCAGATTATATTTCTCATTAGCTCTGTATTTCTCACCCCATTATTTATTACTGAGGTCATATGCATGGATACAGGATAGCTGTTCCTTGAGGGTTCATCAGCTCCTACTGCTTCTTCCCCACCTGATGTCATAATACTCCACTTGCGACATCAACCGTGTTTCTATGGCAACAGACTGTGATGTCATAACAGAGCATTATGCTTTCAAGTAGGGAGTAAGTTATAGAGGCAGATGAACACTGAGGATAAAGATCTTGTTTTTGTGGGACTTTTTTCAGTAATAAATAATAGAAAGAGAAATTCATAGAATATATATGAAATAGAAGGTGAATTGTGTCCAACTGTTATGTTTTCCAACATTTTCTTTAAAGTCAGCTGCTCTTTAAGCAATAATGACCATGAAGCCGCTCATTTCTGACAGATTAATGACCAGTTGGGGGAGGCCATGAGACTGTGCCTTGAGCCACCTTTCGTCAGCCAGTCATTAATCCAAGGAAAGGACTGGCTCTGAGGTTATTATTGTGATTATAAATCTAATCACAAATACAACTTTCAATATTTTTTTTGACTTACTTTCAGGTTTTGAGCGGATGGTGTGAGCCATGTGAGTCGTACAGTGTCAGTTGGCAGCTGGATTAATAATTTCTTCTAAGACGTTATTGACTGATCCAGTAGCCAATCAGAACCCTCACAAGGCTCATGAATATTTAGTCTAGTCTGCCTTCGATTCTTGATCGCACCTCACCCCACTGATATACTGTTCTTTGTCCCTTGTCCTGCCTGCCCCTAGCTAATCTCTGACCTTGTCTCTTGCAGCTCTGAAGAGCCCTTGACCGGGCTAGCACTTCTACGCTTTGGGCCATGGCTGGAGAAGCCAGCCAGCTGCCATCCACCTGCCCGACCAGGAGCCTTACAAGCCGGGTAAGCTCGCTGAAAGACTCGGGAACAGTTGTGGAGCCCTGATTGGCCTAAGGACTCTCTGGGAGTCCCACTGATTGGCGGCTGCTATGCGGCTCATCCGTGATTGGTTGCCTGGAGTTTCAGTGCTCTGTGGCTTTCTTCAATTTCTCACGTCCTGGGCACCTCCGCTCACACTAATTCATGTCTCTCTGAATTTTCTTCCCACCACCCCTTCTTGACCTCTATTAAGTGCTGTTCCTCTGAGAGCTAGGCCGAGCCCTCTTACTTCTGTTGCTCCAATTAATATTAACCACACCCATCTCCTAGCCCCTCCACCAGCTAGTTCTGCCTCTTAAAGCAGTCATCATCCATCTGGTCCTATCCATACTGCACACTGCTATCTATACTGCACATTGCTATCCATACTGCACACTGCTATCTATACTGCACATTGCTATCCATACTGCACATTGCTATCTATACTGCACATTGCTATCTATACTGCACACTGCTATCCATACTGCACATTGCTATCTATACTGCACCTGCTATCCATACTGCACACTGCTATCTATACTGCACATTGCTATCTATACTGCACACTGCTATCCATACTGCACACTGCTATCCATACTGCACATTGCTACCTATACTGCACACTGCTATCCATACTGCACACTGCTATCTATACTGCACACTGCTATCCATACTGCACACTGCTAGCTATACTAGGTGTTATCTCACTAACAATAATGCTGCATAAGGGCAATATTCTACTGAGCTGCTTCCTCCTTCTTCCAGTCAGAACCCTGGTAGCCAACTCGCACCTAGGCAAAAATTCATCCCATGACAACCACTAAGCTCTGCCCTACCTATTAAATGTTGGCAAGACACAGAGGGACAACTTCCGTATGGCCTCGCCTATCTTCACAGCAGGCCCTGCCTGATCAGAGAATATGTGAGAGTGCCTCTGAACCTGTCGGCTAGGATGATTATCTCGTGTATCCCTATTCAATTACCCTGGCAGCCCTTACATACCCACTACCAAACGACAGACCAGGCGAAGCAACAAGCTGCTACTCAGCAGCCTGAGTCACTACCTCAAGAAGCTAATTCTGCTACTCTTACTCTGTTCTGGAAATGTTGAGCTTAACCCAGGCTCACCAGCTTCTCAAGCACCCCACAGACCTCCCACAATGCAAAGGTATCAGCTTCCTCCACATGAATGTTTGTAGTCTCCTCAAGAAACTTGACCTGATTCAGACCTGGGCTCTACATGCATCTCCTGATTTTTATGATATCAGAATCATGACTGATGCCATCAACTCCAGAAAGTCATCAATCTACTGGGTTACAGCACCTACCGATGCGACAGACCACCGGGTGGGGTCATAATATATAAGAATAAATTCTCTGTCACAGTTGTTGACTGTACCTCGAGGCCAAAGAATTTGAGCGCCTGGCACTGAAGTTAGCCCTCTCCAATGAAAAGGCTCTCCTCATTGCTGCATGCTTCCACCCGCCATCTGGTGGCCTTGCCCTCCTACGATCTCCAAAGCCTAATTGACTCAGCTAACACCGAGTGTATTATAATGGGGATCTCGGTCAAAATTGGAATGATGAGAGCTCTAAGAAGCTCAAGGACTTCTGTGATACAAGTGGGCTGACACAATTAACACCTGCAGTCACCAGACCTAATAGAAAAACCTGAGCGAAGCTCTACCGATCTCATATTAGTCAACAAATCCCATAACTTCTCATATACTGGAGTCTTCTTTAACGACCTGAGTGATCACTGTGCCATTGCCTGCATCAGACATTCACCCCATTAAAGTCTGCCTCTAAATTCACTCTGAAAAGATGTCTGAAAAGTTTTGCCAGAATGCCTTCCTGAGAGACCTGGGGTAGCATCAGATAGCAGGACTTCTACCTGGGCCCCTCACTCATTGAGGCATTTAATATCTTCCATAGCCTTGTAAAGGATCTAATAGACAAACATGCCCCCTAAGGCTGATCAAGACTAAAAATGACCTCCTGGCTGGTTCTCTCCTATCCTGAAGAAAGCTCTCAAGGATAGAGACTATTGGTGTAAAAGAGTGAGGAAATCCCAACTGGAGGCTGATTGGATAGCATTCCATACCGCTAGAAATGCCTGCTAAATTTATTAGATCTGAAAAATCTAAATACTTCCAAGCTGCATTGAAGACAACAAAACGATGCTGCCAAATTTTGGGGCATCCTCAAAGAAGTTGAAGGACATATTACTGATGCCTCCCTTCCTCACAAAATAGTGTTCAACTGCTCTACCCTTACTGACAGATCTGCCATATTAGACCATTTCAATGAACACTTTTCTACAGCTGGGCTGGCCTTGATGCCTCACCTATCAACAAGATCAGCCCGTCAGGGAGACCCCTGCTGTCCCTAATGCTAATTTCAACCTCAACCAATCTCATCCCTCCTCCTTCAGCTTCCATGCAGTTATGTTTAAACAAGTATAAGACCTCCTACTGTCATTGGATACAAAAGAGTGCCAGGGCAACAATATTGCTCCCTACTTCCTAAAACTGGGCCATTGTTACTTAACGCCCCTATCGCCACCTATTCAACACCTCCCTGATGCAGGGCGTGATATCTGCGCTTTGGAAAACTGCACATATTATACCTTTGTTCAAATCGGGGATCAGTGTGACTTGAACAACTACAGGCCTGTTTCCATATTATCTACCCTATCAAAACTATTGGAAAAAGTCACAACACCCAAATTAGAGAATATCTGGAGTCACAGAAACTGTTGAATCCTACACAGTCCGCTTTAAAGCCAATCATAGCACAGTATCTGCCCTTGCAAAAGTAATCACAGATTGGCATATTGCCCTGGATTCTAGGAAGTATGTGTTTGCCTTATTCCTTGACCTTAGTAAGGCTTTCGATACTGTGGACCACAATATTATAGCTTAACACACTGTGCAATCTCTGCCCGATAAGATTGCCATTGAAAGGTTCACCAGCTACTTAACCAACAAGTTACAACAAGTTAAAGCTTCAGGTGACTTGTCTCCATTAAAACACTTCCACAAGGTGTCCCCAAAGGCTCCATTATCGGTCCTATCTTGTTTGCAATTTACATCAACAACCTTGATGCACAACTGCATACTGCTAATGCGCACCTATTTGCAGACAATACTGTCCTTTACACCTCAAACTCATCACTGGATTCAGCCTTTGAGGACCTACAGCAAGATTTCATCTCTCAACATAACCTGATCAAACATAAGCTCCTACTCAATGCAAAGGAAACCAAAGCCATGAGCCTCGCACCTAAGGCAGCCCCGGTCCAACACACAAGCATATGATTCTAACGCTATTAGATGAACCCCTTGAAACAGTAGATACCTTCAGATACCTAGGGTTCTGGCTGGACAACAAGTTCAACTTCTTATACCATCTCAATGAGATCTCGAAAAAATTAAGGCAGCAGTTAGGCGTGTTCTACCGCATTAAGCACCTACTTACCAAAGAAGCTAGAAAGAGGCTAGTGCAATCCACATTCCTACCCCTTACTGGACTATGCTGACTTTCTCTACAACCATTGCCCCATAACTGTGCTCAGCAAACTTGACATGCTCTACCAACGGGGCCTTAAGATTCATCCTAAACCTGCCATCTCGCACCCACCATTGCACACTGTACCATGAGATGGGTTGGTCCTGTCTCTCAACAAGGAGGAAAAGGAACGCTCTTCTTTGGTTCTTCAGAGCCTTGTCTGACAAACTCCTGCCTACATCTCAAGCTTCTTTGGCATGCCAAGGGATCTTATGGGCTGAGATGCTTCTCCTCCCACTGCTTTCAGATTCCCAGAGTAAAAATAACCCATGGCGTGGCTGCAATCAACTTCTCCTTCCCGTCCTTATGGAATGCCATGCAAAGCTCACTTAAACTCTCTTCTCTTCCCAGTCCGTTCACTTTCAAGCACTAATAGCTGAATACCTTAAGAAACCTGTAGCTGCTTCAAGTGATCATGTACCAGTAGCCCCTAGTATCGTCCACAAATCTGACATTACTGTAACCTCTCAACTTCACATCCCTGTTAGGGGGCACCTAGCACTTATTAGCTCTCTCCTCTTCCCCTGTCCCTCCCTCCCACCCCCTGCTCATATACATTCCCCTTTTTTCCTCCCTGCATATTCTTTCTCATTAGATAATAGCTGCCTTATTTTGATGTGTACCTAAGTATTAAATTTCTACCTCTCGAGTCTTCTAGTGATGACACTGTAACTGTATCACCCATGCTAGCTATGTATGCTTAGGCCTACTAGTTACGACCTTGCAACTGTGTTACCTATGTTAGCTTTGTATGTATAGGCCTGAACAATCCTCCACATGTACTATGCCCTGGCTTGTCAACCCTATCTTTGTCTGTTTTCTGTATTAATGTCCAGCACCACCTTGAAAATGAGCTTGCTCAACGGTGTTTATACCTGGTTAAATAAAGTTTGATTGATTGATTGATTAGACTTATAACAACAGTTAAGATGTTAAAATAGTAGTAGAAAAGAACTGATATGATTGCCATTTCTAACAAGAGTTGGCTACGGTCAACAGGTTTGCTTTGACAATGGTAACACACAAACAAATACCATTGCCGGCAGAAGAAGGCCTGTTAATCTATCTAGTTTGCCTGTGAAGTGGTACATGCTTCATATCAGCTTATGACGATCCTGTCCTTCCCCGACCTCCTCAACTTCCTCAACTAGCCCATTATGCAGTGTTTATTCCACCCGCATTGAATCCCTCCACTGTTTCGCACTGACCTCTTCCATGGGCACTTGATTCCACTTGTTCAGCGCCCTCTCTGAGAAGTACTTCATAATGTCTCTCTTAAACTAACCCCCATCAATTTTCTCATTTTCCCCAGTACTGATGTTGCCATTCTCTTTGAACAGCTCACTTGTGTCCACTTTGTTTATTTTGTGCCTGTACTTAAATGTTTCAGTCATGTCCAGCTTTCCTGTCTGCTCCTAAGTATCACTGGCAATATAATAAATGCAGAAGAAATGGATCATTTGAGTTGATGTAGGAGAAGCTGCTGTTGGTTGCATACTTATGTACCCCCCACTCCAAAACACACATACGAAATCAAATATTAAGGATGCACCTGGAAGTAGGCTATCACAGCTTAGCATGCTTCCCCAGTCAAAATTAAAACAAATCAATAATATGACCTTTTATAGCAATACTGAGTACACACAAGTAAGAATCCTCCCCTCCATCTTATAAAACCCTGCCACTCTCACCTAACTGCTGAAAGGGCTGTAGAACCCAACACACTCTCTGTCCTTCAGCTCCTATTGTAACTGCATGCTAGCCCCCAAGCTCCAGGTGGCCTCAAACTGTTGACTCCCCACCTGACCTGCTACAGTTCCTCATACTTCCAATCTTTAGTCCGAGGGGGAGACTATCTGTGCTATAGTGACTGCCTGGCTGCTTGAATCAAGTTGCATGCTGGGAAAATTGCCTCAATCCAGTCTAGCTTAATGGAGGGTCTGCTGTCTCTGGCACTGTAATTTTGCACCAGGTACATGAGGCAGTCAGTGCACTGATCATGTGTACATCATTGTCATGACACTGTCCAGACGTTACAAGCTGCTCATAGTTTATTGATTCACAACTTGGAACACTGCATGTGAGCAGCTGGGTAACATCGAGATAGTGGCATTATGATGTTGTAGTAGCCCCAGCTGCCCTGCCTCTCCAACTTATCAGTCAGACTTGCCAGAGGAAGCAGGAACACCAGACCTTTGCTGAGCCATCCAGGATGAATGCCTCATTGTCAGCAGGCAACTTGATTCAAGTAGATAGGCAATAAAATGATAGTCAGATAGTCACTATTGCCAGCATTGGGGATTCAGAAGGCTGTTTCTGGTGGAGGGGGCCGGGGTGAGCTAGTATGTGGTTATGAAGGGAGATGAAGGAGTAGGGAGGGAGCTGGAGTCTGGGGCTCTTACAACAGGTGGATCGAGCGGGTAATGGGGTTTACACCTTGTGGGGAGTATCTTCAGAAATATCTAAATACCTGATGAATGGCAACAGGTGGGTTGCAAAAGAGTGACAAATGTCAGAAACATCAGTTTCCATCTTCAAGGACCAGATCTTCTTTGGGGATATCTCTGTCATCGGGTCACACCTATGGAACTATAACCGTCAGGCATTCGGATACCACAGGAGCTTTTCTGCAGCAGTCTACTAGTGGCCACCCATGCCAGCGTCAGGCTCCAACATTACTTACCCTATAAAAACACAGGTGGCACTCCTCCTCAGTTCTTTCCGCTGTCGACCATGCATGCATAGACTCCACGGAAGCTTTGTCCTCAGTTCGACTGACATTTTTACTTATCTTTTATTTTTGTTTGTCGTTGAATCACTTTTATTTAAAATTATTCCTTCTTCTTTGTATCTCGACAGCTACTTCTTCGTCTGCTTTTTTTCTGTTGCTGTCACTGCGGAAAGAGATCTCTTGCACCAATGACCACCAGCTCTGTGTCTGCTGTCTTGGGCTGAGCCATAACATCCTTGCCTCACGAGTTCTGCCAGAATTTCAACCTCACCACCTGGTGCAGACAAAAGAAAGCCGTGCAGAAGTTCCTCATGGAGCAACAAGTAGCCAGTGGAGAGCAGGAGTCTTCCATGGCCCCGCCCAGTTGCTGGAGTCTTCCCGCAGGCTCGAAGGCCACCAAGGTCTGGGACAAATCCTCAGAAAACACTCTCGATGGGATGAGGGCAGCCTAAGGACTGCTCCTCCTGTTGGCGATCCCAGTCCCTGCTGGATTCCTCCTCTTCTTCCTCTGGCATCGTCCCATTGATGGCTTCAGCATCAACACCTTGCCCTGTGCAGGCCTCTGCTTCTACCAGGCCCCCATGGTGAATTCCTCTCCCACCATTATAGTGTTGGAAAGGGCATCGATCTCCGGGTCATCGACCCTGCCCCTGTCAAGACCTCTAGAGCCTCAGGGACCATTGGCACTGGGTCTACCCACTACCTCTTCAGTTAGCGGTTCATCATTGGACCAGGGTCTTACACACCCTCAGTCAACGTCGGTGTCAACAACTATTCCTTTCCTGTTGTCAGCCTCAATTCCATTTTAACTTCCATTACTACTGCTCTTGTCTAACAGCTAGCGTCACGGCCCGAGCTGTCGTTGGCTGGTTCAGCATCAATACCTGTTAAGCTCTCACACCCTGTGCCTTCTACAGAGTCGTCAGTGTGAGCGTGTGGTTCCTGTCCCAGAGCCGTAACACTCAAGAGATATGGTGCCTCATTACATAGCTGGGGCATGTTTTAGCAGGACATAAACCACACCTTGTCGTGTCCTATTCCTTACTTGAATAACATATTGATTTTAAGAGCACTGTGAAAGCTTCAAACACTGTGAGAACATAGAGGGGTTGGGTAGAGAATTCCCAAGAATTGGTCCAATCAAAGAAAACACATAAGCGGAAATGAACATCAATTTTATTTGGGATCATGTAATAAACTTGCACTAGAAGAACAAAAGCAGGCAAGTGGGTGCATACCATTGAAGGCCGGAAGCAAGGTAAACCAGCTGCTCCGCATGGAGAGCCAAAAAACACAAAGACAAACATTTTAAATGGAACCCTGAGATGAAAAGTGGAAGCCAATACAAAGACTTAAAGAGACACTGTTAAATCCTTTTTGGCCTCAAACTGTCCCTAGTGTAAAAAAACATATTTTATGATTATTTTTATTTTGTAGAATGTGTTCATGTGGCTAATAATTTGATTCTGATGCCTTTTTCTTTTAAAAGTCAAAACAGACTGCCCACCATACTGGTGTTACCACACCAAAATGTGTTTGTTTACATTCCTTAATCAGCTCTCACTGCATCTTTCCTGGACTTGGAATGCCCCAACACAAGTCTAGTCACTCAAGATGCAGTGGGAAGATGGGAAAACTGCATCATGAGTGGTTACTTGCTACAGGGGGTCCTCATTTTAAGTGAACAATAAGAGTAGATCAAGGATTTGAAACAAAACAAGGTTGGGGCATAATTATACAATTACCACACATATCAGGTCTACTGAGAAAGGAGGCAGATTAAACCACCAATGCCACCGATGAATTTTAGAAGGTAAGTAATCATAAAATGTGGGGTTTCAGCTTTTAATAGTATGATACAATATGAGTTGACAGTGTCCCTTTGAAAGGGAGTGCTGTGTACTTGATGAGGAGGTGCCAGACATCAGGTGAGCAGCTACATTATGAAGGCACTGCAAAGGCCACCTTTGAAACAGATAAACCAATGATAGACAGTTGCTCCGATCAAGCTTAGAAATAGCCAAACTGCGTGCAATCATTTTCATAGCTTCAGGAGTTAAGTATTTCCTAAAGTGCATGCTATAAATTAAATAAACCCAGCAGGATTTTCAAATGGCTGAGAACTGTGAACAGCAAAATGTCAGAATCACATAGACACTGTGGTGGAAACAGGGAGGAAGTCAGGGAATTCAGTTCCAGGAAAAGTATGTCTCAGTACCTGGAGCAAAATGAGGAAGGACTGCTCCTGTGTCAAATGTACAGTATACCCTAAAGGCATGTAACTAAATAAAGTGTAAAATTCAACACACTGTAGAGGCTCCCCAGTGAATTGTTCCATTTCCAGCACACATAGATACCCAGGTTCTCCACAGTATTCAAAGGGAGAAACTTAGAGAGCTGATTTCTTGCTAAGTAGGATGATACCATGGGTGGGAGTGTGACTGGGTTTACAATAAGCAGCTTTTGCTTGTCAAAGTCTCTCTTTCTCCCAGTACCTTACTTGTAAAGAAGGAGGTCACAAGACTCACAAGAAAATTGTCTGCCTACTGCCCAGTATTAAAAGCTATCAGTTCTAGGACAGTGGACAGATGTGATTAACATGCTAATTGCCAGCAGATTAGGCCTGTGGTCTTCAGGTCTGCTCGAACCTCAGATCCCTAGTTGGGTGCCGAGGCCCCCCGTGTCCAGAAACCCTATCATTCATCCATCCCCACCCCTGGGCCAGGCCATCATCTGATACATCCACTTTCTGTGTCTGTCCCACCCTCTCTTGAAGCCTCCACTGTGGATCTCTGAACCAGCTCACCAGGCAGTGCATTCCAAGGTCCACCGCCCTCTCAGTGAAAAACCTCCTCCTCCTCCTCTCCCCCCACCCTTCCACCTTCCAATTTCAAACCATGCCCTCTGGTGATACCTCCCTGCTTTAGTCTAAGATCTCCTCCACGTTTACCCTATTTATTCCTTGAAGTACTTGAAGACCTCAATCACGTCCACCCGTCTCGCCTCTCTCCTCCAATGAAAACAGGCAGATTTCCTCAAGTCTGTCCTCATACGTCAAATCCCCTAGTCCTCATATCATCTTAGTTGCCCTTCTCTGTACCCTCTCCAGGAGCTGTATGTCCATCTTCAAATGTGGTCTCCAGTACTGTACACAGTACTCAAGGTGTGGTCTAACCAGTCCATTGTACAATGCAGAATCACTTCCCTGCTCCTAGGTGATCCCTCTTATGATGCATCCCAACATCCTGTTTGCCTTGCTAGCTGCTCTCTGCACTGTTCAGAGTTATTCATACATGCATCCACCATGACACTTAGGTCTTTTTCCCTAATAAGGCCTCCAGCGCCTCCCTGCCAGGGTGTACCTGTGTTTAGGGTTTCTCCGCCCAAGATGTAACACCTTGCACTTGGTGATATTGAAATTTAATTTCCATGTGTGAGCCCAGCTTTCCAGGGTGTCCAGGTCCTTGCAGGGCCAACCTCCCTCTTCTCCCTCAACTACTGCTCCCATCTTGGAGTCATCAACAAAGAGACTCATTTCACCCCTATACCCTCCCTGATGTCCGATATGTAGCCATTAAACAGGATCGGACCCAGGACCGAAACCCTGCGGTACCCCCTACTGACCTCTCTAGGGTTAGAGATCCCCACCACCACTACTCTCTGGGTGCATCCAGCTAGCCAGTTATCAATCCATCTGACCATCAAAGGGCCTACTCCCAACCCCATCAGTTTCTCCACCAGATCATTGTGGGGGACAGAGTCAAATGCCTTGCTGAAGTCCAAGAATAATACATCCACAGGCTTTCCCTGTCCAGATCTGATGTTACCCATCGTAGAACTCCACAAGATTGGTTTGACATGATCTACCTGGCACAAACCCATGTTACCGACTATCCAGACCTCCCACCTCCTCCAAGTACACCCAATCATTCCTTTAGTATACTCTCCATTAATTTCCCACCACTGATGTCAAACTGATGGGTCTGTAGTTACCTGGGACTTCTTTCGACCCCCTTTATGGATTGGCACCACATAGCCTCAGCCAATCCCTAGGTACCTCCTGTCCTCAAGTGACCTGTTGAAGAGCTCTGCCAGGGTGCAGCCAGTATGTCCGCCAATTCCCATAGTACTCTCGGATGAATGCCATCCGCCCAGGAGATTTGTCTTTCTTTAGGGCCTTGAGGGCTAACCGCACCCTTTCGGCAGAGATAGCATCATCTGTCCCTCCCACCTTACCGGTCTTTTATCCTTATCCTGATGTGACACCCCTGAGGTACCTCTCCCTCCCTCTTGCTCCATTTCTGTTGCTTTTTGCAACTTAAATTTCCACGCCATCTTCACAAACACAAGCTATACTAATAAAGTCAGCAACATTTTGTTTTTCATTTTTATAACTTATTTACATAAGATAACCTAGCTCAGATGGGTATACTGTTAGAACAGTGACTGAATTTTGTCACACTAATTAGGCGCATACAACAAGAGCGACAATGACAGGGCAATCTTGATTTTAGATCACCCTCAGTCATGCTGCCCTTTCGCCCACACAATTTCTGCCTGTTCCAGGGCACGCCTGCCCGGAGAGCTATATTTAGTTGTGGGGGTGTGGGAGGGCAATTGTTTCCTGGGAGGTTGCTTTGGCGCTGTAACTCCTGGGAGACATAATACCTGGCATTGTAATGTCAGGCAACTTTTGCCTGCGCTGTAATCAGCATCTGCAACAAGTTTTCCACACCAACATGGGTGAACCACTGAGATGCAACATCTCATTACCAGTGGGGTCCTGCTTCTGCTGATTTCCATAGCTAGGTGGACCGAGCACCGAGAGGCTGCATGGCTTGTGCAAAGCCACACAATGAGTATTTGTCTCTAGCAGGTTCAAACCTGCAGTCTCATGGTTCACTAGCTGCTGCTTTAACTGCTAGATCACACTTCCTCCGAAATGTAATAATAATGACAATTTATACAAAATATGTCTTTTTATGTTGATTTAATTCTCCTCCTGACTGCTGCAGGCTACCATCTGAGTCACCACCCCAGCTCCATCACCTGGCGTTCCAGGGGCTTACTGTCAATCGGTCCTCTTCCATGGTTTACTCCCCCTCCCCATGGTAGGGTTGGTGGCTCCCCTGCTCCATCAATGAATACAGTTCTGGAAGAGGGCTTCGCTGCTGGAATGGAACCTGTGAGGGTGGTCTGCCATCCTGCTCTGCCCGATCAGTTTTACCCGTTTTCATCCGGAAGATGCAGAAGTGCAGTACTGTCCATATAATCCCATGCATAGGAAGCTGCAGTCTGCTTTCCACTCCCCAACGTGTTGTCCATGGCTGCCTTCCCTCTAGCCTTTACTAGGGGCCCGGCAAATGCTGAGGACTACAACCCTCCCTCCCAGAGAGGAGTGCAGTCCACTGGATGCACAGTCTGCCTCTCTCCAGTGACCTTCCAACACCCCGTGTTTGTTCCCACACCCAGCTCATCAGCACTGTAAGTGGCAGCGCTATCAAGCGCCAAGCAGGCCAGCCACAAAATATGTCATTGGGTTGCCTGAAGATGCAAATATTTTATTAAAATATAAAATATAGCAATATAAATCAAAATATGGCAATGGTATTAAAAAAAACATTTCCAGTCAAAGATATTATCATGGGTTACTACATCTGCAATCTAGTCAGTTTCAAACGTGTGTACAAATATGTTCTTTAATTATATTTTACTGAGTTTAGTAAAAACAGGGTACATTAGAATGAAAACTACAGCACAAGACAACATAGAACAGCAGCAAAACTGCTACAGATATAGAAATGTTATGAAAAGATGGTAGCTTTTGGAGCTATTTAAGGGGAGAGGGGTGAGACCAATCCTGACAGGAAACAACACAAAGCGTTTGACTGACATAGAACTGAGCTGTCTCAAAATACGAAAAGAAACAAAGACACAAGGAGAGAGAGGCCAGGGCAGTGCAGGCAAGCAAATCCTTCTGAATCTGGAGGATAAAACAAAAAGAAAATGCCTAAAGATGTTGTCGAGATGCTGCGGAAATTTCTTAGGTAGTCATTTGCAGTTCCTTAAAATAGCCCTGCATCTGTGACCACTGTTTGGTGACAGAAGGTGGCAAAGGCATGCATTGACAGCCTGCCTCACCCTGTGATCTCTCAAACCAGGATCTGTCAGGGCTAAACAACGATCACAGAGCCACTACTTAACATGCTGGGAACTAAAATAGCTCTTTTGCATCACTACCCTCCCCCACATTTTTTCCTTTTGGCTCCTTCCGCGTCTGCATTTTGTATTGTGATGACATCAATCCTGTCATATTTTAGCATCTTCACCACTTATCATTAGACAGCGGAGCCCCAGGAAGATTACAGCTGCTGTGAGTGCGTATTGCCGAGTGCAACAATCTTGACAGGTCCCATTTTATCTAAAGTTGGGGGTAAGGGTAATTAGTGGTTTGCAGCACACGACAGCTCTGCTACCCAATTTGCATGCCGAGCAACCAAAGGGGTAAAGGAGTTTTATGTCTTTGGCTTACATCGCTGCTACATATTTTGGGCTGGCTAGCTACCTTTCAGATAAAATAAGGAAGAATGAGTGGTGAGAATATGTATGCGAGGGAAGGGATTGCAGCAGCTAAGTTCAGAGAGTGAGAGATACCTGATTTTCTAGTGCTCAGGAAAATGTTATAGAAAAGCTATATATAGATATATATATATTTTTATTTTGTTTGAAATTTCTGCCCAGGAAGAAGCATGCTGAGCTATTTAGTAGCTTCTTTCCAGGTATGTCCTCCTGGGGTAAAGGTGAGCTGATGACAAATTGCCATTCAGTGAAAGTGACAGAATTCGGCACTCTTACCTTCTCTTTGGGGCAGTCGACATTCTGGGACACTATGGCCCTGTCCACACTACACCACTTAAAATCAGTACGGTTCCAAACTGTTACAGTCCATAAATGGCACAGTGTGTCCACACTGCCAGTGAACAGTTAGAGAATGGATTGAAAACGGTACAGCCTGTCCACATTGTGTGATAGTGTGTGGTCTCAACCCCATGAAGCAGAGCATATCCCATGGTGCACCTGGTGAGGACAGCTTTGATGAGAGCACCCACCACCCCTCAATACATATAGGAGTAGTATGCATCTGTACAAGCCATAATGTGCAACATACAGTATGGCAATGATCTGTTACACACCTATGGTGAGGAGGCGACAGGGAGAAGGTGCGGGGGTCTGCATGTTGGATTCAGGGAGGTACTGTAGTGAGAGGGAGGGAGAGTGTGTGACATGACAACATGTGCAACAGGGTAAGATACCAGGGCATGACAGCCAGTCAGGTACTGCTGCGAATGGCTGATGGCAGCCCTCCACTACTGCCATCGGTGTACCCCACTGCTCACTGTACACAGTGCCACACATCTGTTGGCCACATAGCGGTGTTACATAGCGCACTCAGGAGCTCAACCTCTGTGCGTGTGCACTACTGGCACTGCTCTACAGGTAGTATTGATGTCACAGCTCTGATGGGCAGGTAGGGTACTCCCAGCGCCCGTCACAGTGAGAGGCGGCATCACGGACAGTATATGGATACTTCAGGAGGCAGTTCTCAGGGAGGCATGTGAGGACAGGGAGTAGGTCAGGTGGGGACACGGGGGTAAATCCAGGGGTGGGCATACTGCTGTAGGTTGGGTTACCATGCTATGGAGCTGCCCAGTATTGCAGCCTACGCTCGTGCCCCACACACTGTTGGTACACCCTGGTAGCCTCCGACCCCCCTGCATGCAGGTATAGTGGGAGACTGGAGGCTACACAGTGGAGTGTTTAGACACACACCAGTAACTTTACAGAACTGCAACCCGTTACAGGAACAGTTGTTGAAACCACCTCACAACAGGTTTCTTAACGTTCAAAATGCTTTCTGTAACATTATCAGTGTAACGCAAACTGTTACGGTAATAGTTTAAGCCCTCTGTAACATTACAGAAGGGTTTTACTGGTGTAGTGTGGACAGGGCCTTTGGGTCTCTTTCATCATTCAGCAAATTGATTAAAAAAAAACTCTAGCCCTTTCTAGGTGGCCAGGGCTAATGCTATGGCTGCTTACTCACTCACCCAGGTTACTAACACCCCCCACTGTTCCCCAGACTTTTTAAAAATTGCTGGCTCTTGGCACTGTGCCAGCCCAGGAGATGCATTACCCCCCAAAAAAACAGTCTGGTAGAACAGGGAGGGATGGATGTGAGAAGTGATTGGAGGAGGGAGGAGATGGGAGGGTGTCAGTTACCCCTACTTTCAGCCTGCTACACCCCTCCCATACAAAGAGACTTGTCTGACTAAAGTATCAAAGTCAACTACATTCAAGGAGTGGTGGAAGGGATTGAAGCCAAACCAAATTTGCCAGTGGCCAAATTGTTCGCCCTTACCTGGGGTAGGATGTACAGGAGACAGGACGTTTAACAATATTCAAAAATATACTATTAACAAGGGGCAGTAAGAAACACACAATACAATTCCTTACACAATACCTGTACAGATAAAACTAGAACTGCAGTCCGTTTCTGCACAAGCTGTCGAAAGCGGTGTTCCCATTGCAAAACCAAGGTCCACTGCCAACTGAAGTGGGGGAACAGCCGCACTGTCTGGAAATTTCTTAGGCCTGCCTGTCGAGGAACAGCTGTGAAGTGGAAGACTGGAAGGAGGGCAAGCCAGCTCTGTGGTGCAGAGCGAAGAGGGATCGCTCTGGAATGCTGGTGACCAGCGTTCACACCCGAGCTGCCCATCAAGGCGGAGGTTGGCATGGAGGGTACAGAGTGTCCTTCAGATGCACTTCTCCTGGTGGGGGGCTGCTTGCTGCAATGTGCCTCAGCAGCTCCTTGTTTTGCACCTAGCACTGTGAGCACTTGTTTGCTACTTTGTACAATATTTGGCACTAATAAAGTCTAGCTGCTGATAACCTGTTGGCTGGTACCGGCTTTTTGTTTTGATGTCACAGTCACAAAGTTATGATTTCAGCAGAAGTGCGAGCAGGCGGATAAGATGAAGTCAAAGACACAGCGATCCTGTTTTCTTTCAAATGTTCACAGTAATAAAATAGGAGGCGTCAAATACAGAAAATAAATCAACTATCAGCTGAATTATGTCTGAATATTTAAAGTGTTCCTAAATACTTTATTTATTTACTAGGCAAGACATGCTGAGCTGATATAGTTCATTTCAGATGTGTCCGGGGATGAGGAGAGTACAGCAGTAAGTTACAGCAGTCAGTCACACAAATCACATCACACAAATCAAATCACACAAATCACACATCACACAAATAAAATCACACAAATCGCACAAATCACACAAAATCAAAAGTATCGTTAATTAAGTAGCAACAAAATGAAAAGCGATGAGTTACACAGAACATCCGAAGAGCAACAAGTAATATACGTGCCGATTGGAACACACCTGGGTGTGAACAAGGTACTGCTAGGCAAAGGAACCGACTTCAGCGGGTGAGGGGCCTGGGCCCTCTGAAATTTCCAGTTTCCACCTTTCTTAACAGTGAGCCCTGCCTGTTTCTATAAATAACCCCAAACACTGGAAAAATGAAAGCTGACTCCTATGCCGCTAGGTAGGGGGATATGTCAAGCTCGCTCCCAGACAGTTCGCTCAGACTATTCATTTCTGCAACAATTGGTTCCCTGACAAATTGGTTCCCCGACAGTTTGCTCCCATGATATATCAAACTCAACTCAAACAAGAATGACAGCAGAAGCGTTGGTTTTAAAGGCCCTTGAGCATACTGGGTCAGCCAGTGTGTTAAATGGCACCCACCTGAAGGTAATATAATATACATCATGTTAGCAAACTGCCAGTGAACAAATCTGGCAGGGAGCCAATTGTCGTGGAGCGAACTGTCTAGAGCAAACTGATAGAGATGCAGCAACATTTTATTTCCGGTGAAATGCCAGCAAAATTGGGAATTTAGCCACGTGAAATATTTTAAGAAATTTCACTGGGAACTTCTGCATTTCACCAGTGAAATTTCACATTCGCGCCCACAAAATATTTCACAGTATGTGCGAATTTAGCAAAATATTTACATGAGAATGAATTCTGCAATTTCCCTAACACTACTGTCTGGGAGCAAAGTGTACAGATCAAATTAAGTGTAGCCATTAGGTAGGGTGTTAATTTCAGGCGGCAGCAATTTGAAGGAAAAGGAAAAGCGTTGGTGCGTTGTTCAGCAGGGAAGTATGGCAGAAACTGGAGGGAGGGGCAGGGAAATGAATTAGGGCAGGAGCAGGGGCAGTGGGGGATTGTAGGGTGGCAAAATACAGCACAGGATCAGAGATGACTGCAGAAAATGGTCTGACTCAATTCCAGGAAAAAGTCAGGAAGAACTGTTGCTGAGGTATAAAATGTGTCCCTCCTCTCCACATGAAATACAAGGGCACCAGATGTAACAATGCAAGGATCATGAAACCTGCTCCTAAAGCAGGGTTTTCCTTAGGGTCCATAGCCCCAGGGTCTGGGAGCTTTACTCAGGGGTCTGCAGCTCATTTGAGTGGGTGAGGCAGGGCCATTATGGATGAGCTGCACAGGGGACTGTTCTTCGAGGAGCACACAGGTGGTACAAAGGATAAAACCAGGTGAGCCACAAAAATGAAGGAAGATTTTTTTTGTTTGTTTTGCGATAAGTGTAACCCCCTGTTACCGGGTTACTAGAATCCCCAGTAAGACCTAGTGGTAGGCAGGAAGGCAGCTTGGAAACTCCAGTTAAATGGATTTCACACTGTCTCACTCCGTTCTCAGTCTCAGCTGAGACTGAGGATGACATCATTTAGAACTGTCACAGCTACGTAAGCCACACTGGAATGTTGCAGTTGGAAGTTAGAGTGAAACGTTGGGGAATTTGAGGTAGAGTCTGTAGAGTTCAGTAGAGTGTGGCAGTCTGAAAGAGGTGCTCTGCTGTAAGAAGGCCCTCAGAGCTCTAAGCTCTGTCAAAGAGCTACTTTGTTGTATAGGTGTGTGTTCTCACGGAAGAGGAACACAAGAAGAGCATATTGAAGTGGTGGAGACTGCTTTCAATGGTTCAGAGCCCCATACCTGCGGGGGATGGGGAAGGAATCAGCCTGCTTCCAGGGCAACCCCTTGATCTGGCTAGGAAAAGAAGCTGCCTAGTTTTAAGTTCGTGCTGAGGCACCAGAAGTTCTGGATGAGATTCCTAGAGGAGGAAACGCCTGGGGCACCTGCAACCAAAGGGTGAGTTCACTCTGCCAAAGAGCCATGTGTTTTCACCTGCATCAAGATGAAACTAAAGTGACTGTTACTGTGGGGTCAGGAAAAGACAGCCAAGTACAGTTTGGAAGATGTGGGGATTGGACTGCTTGACTCTGTGGGGGTCTAGAGTAATGGACAAAGCCACTTATTAAGTATGTTCAAGTCCAGCACAAATGGGATGTAAGACAGTAGACTGAATCTGAAATACATTTAAAAGAATCTACACAGCAAAGTGTGTTAAAGGATGAGGTGTTACAATCCAGAGAAATAGCGTGTATGAATTGTGGGAGCGAGAGGTGGGAGACCTCCCATCGGTAGTAACCAAATTCACCTCTGATTTGCTCTGGGACACCTGTTGCTTTCTCTCAGGTACTTGGCCAGTGCCTGAGAAAAGTACCCAGACGTGGGATTGATGAGGAAGATTCCTTATGGAGCAGAAGGGCTCATAGGTGGTCTAGAGCCACCAGTAAATGTTTCCATGCCATATGGAAAGTATCCAAGTGACTGACAAGGGAGCGAGACAGAAAACCCAGAGCAGCGTACAAGTTCGGGCTGTGTGCCCAGTGTGTTTCAGAGCCTGGGGGCTAAAGTGATGAGGATGTGTTCTGGTCTCCTTAAATCTGCATTACCAGGAGTGTAGCCCTGTGGGGGTCCATCTATGCTTTGTTTATTCTGTTGGACGTAAATAAAAGCCACACTTTAGACTCCACTTCTGGTATTGGACATTACAGTTATTGTTTCCTTTGTCCGGAGTTACTTGGGTGCCCTGTGCAGAGTAGCCAAACCTAGCCTATGTGCCGAGTGACATATTCCTCCCCGAACCCAGCCCACGAGATAGAGCTGTCAGATAGAAACGGCATACCTGGGTGGGGGTTACATATAGCATTCAAGTTTTCCTTTTCTTAATTCAGCTTGCATCAGCTTGTATTTTGTGTACTCTGTACAGATGGCATAAACTGGCACCCAAGTTCAGTAAGGGATTCTGTAATGTCAGGGTATACCTTCCTTCGGATGAGATGCTAAACCAAGGTCCTGGCTGCCTTTTCTGGCAGTTGCTCAGGTGGATGTTCAAGATTCCATGGCACTTCTTGAAAGATTAGCAGAATATTTTTATTAAAACAAAGTCACATAAAAAAATCAATTCATTTTAGATAATGTTACATCCTAAAGCACAAAACAGACTAGGGAATTTCCCAGAGTCCTGGCCTAAATTCCCTCATTCTCTAAAATACCACAAACAGCTTAGTCTGGTTAAATTCCCTGTTCCCTAACTGTGATGAACTGTGCCTCCAGGCCCCTGTTAGTTAATTAATTACATTATTGTAATCTGATTTGCACCTTATGTTTATTTGAAGTCTTTGGCCCTATCGTTGTCACTGTGTATATTAATTTTGCTCTAGGGCCTCGGTGCAGTACTGTATCATGTTTAATTACCGCATTGATGTTTTGCACCAATAATTCTCAGGACCTAATTCTCTCTTCACTGTGCACCTTTCAGACTTGCTTACTTTCTTTCTACCCTATTTCCCACCCCCGCCTCCTTGGTCTCACCTGGAAACGAGGTCAGACTCAGTGTGCCTTTTCCACTTACCAACTTTCAAATAAATAAATTTTATTTTGTTTACATCTGTATCCCCACACCCTACCCCCCACTTGGATGAGGCTGAGAATAGGCAGTAGTCTAGCAATCCATTTTCTTCCAGTCAACAGAAACTAAATCACATACATACAGGCTCTCACAGTTTAAACTACAGTATAACCTTGATTATCTGAATGCTCTGTGAGACAGCAAGTTTGTTTGGATAACCGAGGGTCCGGATAATAGGGGGTCCATTGCATCGAAAACTAGTGTCAGAGAACAACGGCTAATTGTTTGGACACTAGTAGGGATCCACGTTATACTGCACTAAAACTTGATTTTTTTTTCATTTCCATTCAGGTAGAAGTGTCTTGGAAGACTTGATCAAAACAGCTGATTCTCATGTTTGTGGCTACTTGTTCCTGTGGCTGCATTTGGAATTTAATTGTATGTGTACATTTCTCGATGGCTGGAAATGGACAAAGAAAAAAGATCCCTAAAAGCTGAAACATCACTGCCCCAGGATAATTTCTAACGATGTTAAACTGTAGTGGCCCGCTGACATGAATAAGGATTAGGAAAGAGACTTTGTTTTTGGGAGGACTTTTGAAAAACATAACGTTTAGAGGCAGTCTGCTTATATTTGATAGACCTTCTGGATTTTTGTTCATTTCAAATCCTTGAAATTTTCAAATTTGATCCTCTTACTATCTGTCACCCATGCTTCTCAGTCCTCCTTATCGCTAAGCTCAATTCTTCCTCGACATGCTCTTACCTGCTCCCCATGAACTGCTTCTCCTGTCTCATCATCGTGTCTCTCGCTATTTTTCTACTTTACCCTAATCCCTATCAGCTTAACTTAAATTCCACCTCCGCTCTTAGCAAATTCAATGTCAGTCATAGGTTCGTATATTTCATGAATTCTGTGCTGTTATAACTGGTTTTACATTATTGTATGCTGATGTTGTTTTTCCTGTTGTTTATGTTTTGCATTACATGTAACATGTCTAGTACTGACTAATAGGGAAAGGATCACAGATGTCCAGGTAGAAGGTCACCTGGGGCAAGTGACCATCACATGGTATGGTTCAATTGGCCACTAGACTAAATCATCCCATTCCAAGGCAAAAATATGGGACTTCAGAGGAGCAGACTTTGATAAGATGGCCAACAGAGTTAAACTAGCCCTGGCAAAAAGAAATACAGGTGAGGGGTACAGGCAAAGTGGGCAAGCATTAAAGATACAATACTGAAGAAACATCCCATTGTGTTAATGAGAAAAGGAGTGCAAAGAAGAAGGAAACCACTTGGTTCTCAAAACAGTAGCAGAAAAGGTCAAAGCCAAAAGGCTGGCCTTCAGGAAATATAAGGAATGCAGCGGGATGAAGATAGGGAGATACCAAACTTCCCTAAGAAGCAGAGGAAGGCAGTAAGGCAGGCAAAGGCCCAAACTGAGGAAACACTAGCACCAACAGTAAAAGAAGGTGACAAGACTTTCTATAGATACATTAGTGAAAGGAGAAAGTCCAGAGAGTGTGCTAAGATCAAAGGGATAAGGGGCATGTGAGGAGGAGGACCATGTAAAGCATCTATCCTAAACAGATACTTCTGCTCAGTATTTACTGAAGAAAAGGTAGGGCAGGGACCACAGCTCAGCACCATGGACACAGGAGGGAGGTGTACTAGTCCCTTCACAAAAGAAAGGGTCCCACAAGAGCTCGATAAGCTCTGGGTGGACAAGGCAATGGGACCTGATGGCTTACATCCCAGGGCACTAAAGGAGCTAAGGGTGGAACTAGCAGAGCCATTATCAGAACTGTTTAGTGAGTCTCTGAGCACAGGAGAGGTCCTAGAAGACTGGAGAAGGGCTCATGTGATCCGCTCCACAAGAGTGGTAGCAGGGAGGAGGCAGGGAACTACAGACCAGTCAGTCTTACCTCAATAGTGGACAAGATTATGGAGGCACTTCTTAAGGAAGGATAGTGCAACACCTGGAATCCATAGAGCACAGGATCCAAGACAGCAAGGGTTTATAAGAGGGTCCTGTCAAACTAATCTCATAGATTTCTTTGACTGGGTAACCAGATTGGTGGACCAAGGGGAGCAGTTGATGCTGCCTACCTTGACATCAGCAAAGCTTTCAATACTGTTCCACATAGAAGATTGATTAATAAGCTGGGTAGGCTCGGGGTGGATCAGACGTTGGTCAACTGGGTAGCAAACTGGTTGATGGGCAGAAAACAGAGAGTGGTGGTAAACGGTATACAGTCAGAAGAGATGCAACTCACAAGTGGGGTACCTCGGGATCAGTCCTGGGGCCAGTCCTTTTCAATATCTTCATCAGTGACATTGCAGATGGACTGAGGGTAAGGTCTGTCTGTTTGCAGATGATGCCAAGGTCTACAACAGAGTAGATTATCCAGATGGGGTGGGCAGAATGAGCAGAAATCTGAATAAACTAGCAAAATGGTCGGAAGAGTGGCAACTGGGTTTAACGAAAGAAGTGCAAGATCATGCACATAGGGAAGAGAAACCCTGAAGCCACCTATAGGCTGGAGGGAGTTGCTGGCAGTCACAAGGGAAGAAAGAGACTTGGGCATCATCATCACCGATGACCTGAAATCATCCAAGCAGACCACTAAAGCAGTAGGTAAGGCTAGAGGGATGTTGGGGTGTATTAGTAGGGGTGTCACAAGTCGGAAGAGGGAGGTATAATCCCTCTTTACAAGACACTGGTTAGGCCCCATCTGAGTACTGCATGCAGTACTGGAGGCCACACCTTCACAAGGACATTAACCAAATTGAGGCAGTCTAGAGAAGGAAACCAAAATGGTGCAGGGACTGCATCAGAAAACATATGAGGACAGATTAACTGAGCTCAATATGTATACCCTAGAGCAAAGGAGGAGAGAGGTGATATGATCGAAACATTCAAACACCTTAAGGGCATTAACAAGGTGAAAGAGTCTAACATGTTTCAATATAAGAAAAATAGCAGGACAAGAGGACACAGCATGAGATTAGAGGATGCCAATTAAGGAGTAATGTGAGGAACTTCTTTTTCACAGAAAGGGTGGTAGTTGCATGGAGCGCCTAGCTCAGGAAGTGGTGGATATGAACACAGTGCAGGGCTTCACGCAGGCATGGGATAGGCATAAGGGAGCAATACAAATGAGTATGAATAGATAGGCCATTGACAGAGCAAAGGCCAATGGCACATTCATAAGGTGAAAAAGAAATGGGCAGACTGGATGGGCCTTGCGGTCCTTATCTGCTGTCAACTTCTATGTTTCTATGTATGTTTCCATTGTCCTCCAGGACCACTTTGTAAATGAGCTTGTCTCAGTGGTGTATTCTGGTTAAATAAAATTGAATAGAATTTAATTTTATTCTTCTTTATTAGGTCCATTTACATGGAAACTGGATCCCTGTCTTCGCAGCTGATCTGCTCTTGCTGTTTGTGACATTGTAATAATTTCTGTAACAACAGACGGTGAAGTCCACGGATTTAAGATTATCACTTCAGTAAAGGATTACGCAAAAAAGCAGATAAACTCTGGGGAAGGAGATCCGCTTCCATGCAAATTAACCTAGTGATAAAAAACAAAGGGAAGATAAACTCAGGAAGGTGAGGGAATATAAGCTGCATTGTGCCCACATAGTTTTTAAAGTTTTTCAAATGCAATTTTAACTCGCTAAGCAGCTAATGTACTGTGCTTGGAATTACAGACAGTAATTTGACCTTAGTGGTAGGGAAAATGATGGAATCACTTCTGAAGGAAATAATTGTTGAGTACCTAGAGGCCAGTGGGGCACAGGACCCAAGGCAGCATGGATTAACAGCAGAAAGGTCACGTCAGACAAATCTAAATGATTTCTTTGACTGGGTGACCAAAGTAGTAGACCAGGGAGGGGCTGTGGACATGGCCTACCTAGATTTTAACAAGGCATTTGATACAGTCCGCCCAAAAGATTAATAAACAAATTAGCCAGCCTGGGAGTGGGTCCCAGGGTGGTAGCCTAGGTAAAACACTGGCTGGACAACAGGACACAGGGGTAATAGTAAATGGAGTCCACAATGAGAAAGGAGGCTACTAGTGGGGCAACGCAGGGTTCAGTGCATCGGCCAGTCCTTTTAATGTCTTTATAAGTGACACTGCAGAGGGGCTGAAAGGAAAAGTATGTCTCTTTGCAGATGACACAAAGATCTGCAGCAAGGTTGATACACAAGGTAGGGTGGAAAAGGATGAAAGGGGCTTGGCAAGGTTGGAGGAATGGTCAAATGTATGGCAGCTTAGGTTCAACACAAAGAAGTGCAAAGTAATGCACTGGGAAACAAAACCCAGGGGAAAGTACACAGTGGGCGGGGGGTAAGATACTGACAACAACAAACAGGAAAGGACCTGGGGTAATTATATCAGAAGACCTAAAGGTGGGCCAGCAATGTGAGAAGGCAGTAAGGAGGGCTGGGGGATACTGGGATGCAGGAGAGGCATCACCAGTAGAAAACAAGAAGTTGTTGTCCCTCTGTACAGACAGTTGGTAAGACCACATCTGGAGTACTGTGTACAGTTCTGGAGACCCCATCTCCGCAAAGACATAGACATGGTGGAGGCTGTCCAGAGGAGGATAACCAAAATGTTGCAGGGTCTGCACCAGAAGACATATGAAGAAAGACTAAAGGAGCTTAAGATGTATAGCCTCAAGGAAAGGAGGGACGGGGAGGGGCATGATAGAAACTTTCAAGTACCTCAAGGGAATCAACAAGTCCAAGAGGGTAGCATCTTTCAGAAAAAAGATGTGCAAGAACAAGGGCTGAATTTGAAGATGGGGGGACAGCTCAGAGGTAATCACAGAGTATTTCTTCACAGAGAGGGTTGTAGATGCATGGAACAGCCTTCCTGAGGAGGTCGTGAGTCAAAACTGTGGGGAATTCAAAAGGCATGGGACAGACATAAAGGCAATTCTAGTGGGGGTAGGGAGAGTAGGCTGTTGGTTAACTAGGATCTGCAGCTTATCCGTTAGGTAAAGAAATGGGCAGACTAGGTGGGCCAAGCGGTCATTATCTGCCATCAAATTCTATGTTTCTATTAATAGTGACCTTCAAAAGTAGTCAACTGTCATTTCTTTTATATGAAGTATGTTTTCTTTTCCCTTTTTTTTGTTAATTAGAAGATTTCCTACACTGAAGTACTAGGTGTGATGTGTGGAACACCACTCTACCTGGAGGCTGACATAGTCAGTTCTGTTTTCTCTATACATCATCAGCATTGTTACCTCACTGACTGTGACATCACTAGTAACCAAGAAGCACCAATCTCCTGCTTGATTGGTGACTTGTGACACATACTACCAGTCAGGTAGCAGGGCTTGTGATGTAACAGTGAGTGAGGTCACATGCTGATGATGTAGTGTGGAGGAACAGAACTAGATATGTCTGCTTCCAGATAAATCATTGTGTTTCACATCACACCCAATACTTTTAGTAGAAAACAATCTAACAAGCACATTGGAAAAAACTTCAGAAATGAAATGCAATAAGGGATTATATTTACAAATTCTGCCTGCTATTTTTGGTTCTACACGCCTTTAAAGGAAATGGTTTCATGTGCACCATGACTATGCCTCTGTAAGGTTGCCCCTCTGCTGTGTTTTTATTTTTGGTGGTCAGAAAACTATTTCCAGAGGATTTGAAATAAAATGTCAAAGTGTTTTGTTTTGTTTTGTTTTTACAGGGATAGTAGCTAATGCGACTCAAGTAATGCTCGCAGCCCATGGTGACATTTCTCCGCTCAGACCTCCCCAGGATTACACTATTCTAATGCTGGAGTCTGTGCACTTGGCAGAAAAATTGACTATAGACTCTATTCAACCACACCTCGGAGGCTTTTAAATTCTGACAGTCAGCGGAAAACAACATGCTAATTAGTAATTACATGCATTCAGCTTTTGGGGAGACCTTGTCTATCAAGTTCCTCCTTCCTGCTAGCTCAGTAGAATACCTTTCCCTCTTTTCATCAAAGTGCAGTACTTGTTGCATCTGCACTTAAGGGTTACAGCATCAGCTGCTACCACCTCAAGTCTGTTCCACGTGTCCATCACATGTCCGGTGAAAATAGTTGTTCCTGGCTTTTCCCTTCCATCTTCTGCTCTATAATGACACATGGACAGGGTCTGCGCTATCTGCAAGAACTCCTATGTTCTTATTGCCCCTCCCACTTCTCACTCCACCATTGAAGGATTGCTGGAAATTCCCATGGTTAGTCTGAAGTCATCTGGTGCTAGGGCTCTTTCATTTGCTGCCCTGACCCTGTGGAATTCTCTACCTCATTTGGTAAGGGAGTGCCCAACCATGGAGAGCTTCAAGTCGGTATTGAAGACTTCTCTGTTCTGACTTGCCTTTCTGGAATTCTGACAATCAGTTTTAATGGATATTGCTGTTTTATATGTTATATTCTGAGAGATGTGTTATCCTGCTGTGTTTTATTCTTTGTACGAGCACTTAGACACTTTGATTTGCGCTTAAAAGAAATAAAGTTGAGTTGAGTTGAATTTTGGTGGCATCCCAGGATACTGAGAAAAGATACGGTCAAGTGACCCTTTGTTGTGTGCCAAACAACAACCACCAAACAATTTGGATACTTCTCTCCTTGCATCCTTATACAGAGCCTATTCACTCCTCTTCCTGGAAACTACCTCATCAGTATGCTAACCCTGAGTGTGCTAAACGTCCAATACCTGTGGATCTAAGTTGGCACTTGGTTGAGACACTGACTGCACTACACTGAGAAGTCCCAACATAAGTATATCATTTGCAGCCTATAATTAATTAGATGTACAAGCCTGTTTAAGGCAGCGATATTTGTTAGTCAGCACTCAGCCCTGTCTCCACCCCTCTCACCTGGGATACACCACTTGGTCCACCGAGCCCCATATCCCCAAGGATCCCCCCATGGTGGGGACAGAAAGGGGAGGCCATCTTCTCCCTACCCAGAAACACAGGCCAGATTTTAGGGCCAGGTGAACCAGCAATGGCGGAGGGGTGGAGGCAGACAGGAAGGGCTTTATGTAGCCTGTGCAAGCGCATTTTCCACTTTCTCCCTTCATTGCCCCTTGCCATGGTGGCACATAAGCGTCACAACATGGAGGCGTACACTGCTATGGAACCGCAGCTCCTCCCTTAGTGTCACTTGGGCTGCTGGCACTACCCCTCAGGCCTCCACCCAGGGCAGCCAAGGGCTGAGTCAGCAAGCTCACACTCCAGGAGAGGACAGTTGTCTGTCAGATGCTCAGTCCTCTCCCTCCACGGCTGACCCCTGGTGACTGAGCTTGTTCCCGGACCGGGTCACCGGCGTGGTAAGAGGTAAGGTGCATAGTGCCTCAGCCCTCTGTGCCACTCAGTCAGCCTTTAGAACATGTATTTCTGACATTCTTAGATTCTTCCTCAGTGTAGTTTTAGTTTTCTCAGATAGTGTTAAAACAGCTTTTACAACTACATTTTTAATGAACAACTCACATCGTTAAAGATGGTTGCTACTATCTGCAATTTAAAAATCTTCCACTGAGGTTACCTGCTGAATGTTCATGCTGGATTCTTAATATGGATGTACAGTATTAGGATGGTGTTACCACATGTTTCTGATAGTAAACAGCACAACACTGTATATTACAAAGATATTACATTGTTTTAGATGGCGGAATGGCAGGGAGTGGGAACTTTTAAAACTGCAAAATCCTGTATGTTGGTTCAGGAATGAATGAAAACAAAATGAAAAATGGGTATCTCGCTATTTTGGGCAGAAAACCATTACTGCTGAAAAAATGACATGACTAACAAATACTGCTGCTTTAAAGAGGGGGAAATTATTTCTGATTGGCAGCAGTTTATAATGTTCCTATTTTCAGAAATGATATTCAGACCCCTAAACGAGCCATATATAACTGTGCCTGAATACAAAGTGATGTGAAAAACTGTACTGTGCATTGTTTTGTTTTTAAGGACAGACATTCTGTTATAGTTCTCTTCATGGATCCAGCAATCTGGAGTTTTAGCTATGTCATGGTTTGTGCACACAGCTCTGAGCGTGGTTCTGACTGGTCAATAGCTTACGCTTAGCATTCTGTACACAAACTGTGATATAGTAAAGACTTAAAATTTCTGGTTCCATGAAGAGAACTGTGCAGAATGTTGCCTATAAAAGAAAACAATTGAAAACACAGTTTTCACATCAGTATTTTTCAGGTATAGTTAAATATGTATCATTTAGAGGTATGAATTGTATTTCTGTAAACAGGAACATCACTAACTGCTGCCAGTTAACACACATTTCCTATCCCTTTAACAAGTGGTGTCTGTTCTGGTAACTCTTTCCCAGCATGCCTCGCACAAGGATTTTGATACCCATGGTGCTCTTGCACTTGATCGAGGTTTGGAGTATGTGTGTGGTTCAGAGCGATGCACAAAGCCAAACTGTTTAGAAATTGTTTCTCCCAGCATTCCCTTTGTGGATCCTATGCACTACTCTTCCAGCAATCTGCCTCTTCAATATACTGAGTGTTTTAATAGCAGAGAGCCCTCTGGTGGTTGTTCTTGAAACTGCAATGTATAAAGTCAGGGTTCATTCTAATCTCCCAGTTGATGGAAATGTCCCTGTAGTTAAATGCTTACTAAGAGGTTTTGCCTTCAAAACTGATGACCTCGGTTTGATTCTTACCAAAGCCTGGTAGGAACATCTGCACAACGTAGGGAACAGACATAATGGAGGGAGGAGGAGTAAACCCAGTCCACTGATCTCAGATGCACTAGGCAAAAGCATTGCAACTTGCTCTGGCTACACTGCTGAGGGAATTGGTTGTGAATTTTACAGACAGTGGATGGCTTGAAACTTAAAAGTAAAACTGTTGTTTTCTAAACTCCCCCACCCCAAAAGCTTTAACCCTGATTAGGGTTTTCACAATTAAAATAAATTTTAGAGCAAAATTTATTTTAACTTTATAAACACCATGATCAGGGAACATGGCAGTTGCTGTGTGGTACCCTCTCAGTTACAGTGCAGCGTTGCACTACTCGCTTATATGCTTTTCAGTACGAGTGAGCAGTTTTATAGTACCCACCGTGTTCCTGATCATGGTGTTTACAAAATTAAATAAGTTGCACTCTTTAAAATTAAACCCTCATTAGAGGGTAAGACTTTACGGTGAGGAGTTTGGGAAAGTGATCATTTTCCTTGGCCATCATATTATGAAAGTCCACGAAAATTTTCTCTTTCAGATTGCTATTATTGGTCTCATCTGAAGCTGGAAGAATTCCATATTACATTGCAGCCATTGTTAGAACATTGTGGTTTCACCAGGGAACAAGCCATGCCTAACTACACAGAGTCAAGGCTTTCAGATGGTGCCAGTCACTGTACATGATTGTTTCCTTTAAGAGTGGGCAGAACTGGTTCTGAAAAGGTGGCAGCGGAGCTGGATAAACGGGTGCATTTAATGCATGCCTCTGTTTCCTTGAGGATGCTAATTTGGGGTGGGTGGAGTCAGGCCTTCTCAAAGGACAGAGCCACCCAATGCTGGGATGCTTAACTCTCAGACTCCTCCCCTCACTACCTACTAGACCGCTCCTCCAGTACGGGCACAGTGAGGCACTGAGGGTTGACCCTGTGACTGAGTCTGTAGCATGTACCTGTCCAACATTGATGGATCAATGATTATTTAAAGGGGGTAGCAGTTTGGTCAAGGAGCACTTTCCACAAGAAACGTGAAATGCTTTCTTCTGAAGCTCAGTTTAGCCAAAACAGCTGCTGTTTGCTGTTCCAATGAGGTGGTGGAGGGAACTACTTTGCTACATAGCTAGGTCTGCTAGTGCTGGCCAAGGGATATGATCAGGGGCTTAGGTGAGCACGCAGTCAGGCAACGGATACCTGAGCTATCAAGGCCCTTCCGAGGAGTCATTGGATGGGGCACTGGGGTAAGTGGAAAGTGTAATGTGAGGAGACTGAACAGGACAAAATATCTGGGAAGAAGAAGAAACAACATTTTTAAGTTAAAATAAAGAGCTCAAACACTTGTCAGCATTTTGTTTGAATAGTAGCTAAACAAAAATGAACACAGCAAGAGAGCTCGAGTTAGGAATCCTGTTGGGTTGCTTTTTCAGGCTTTATGATGAAGTTTAACTAAGGCATGCTTTATCTGCTCTCTTGATTGAGAAAATATCCATGTGTGCAAAAGTGACAGTATTGTCCACGATGCTCATCCCACAGGGAGCGGGGTGGAGAGAGAAAGAGAGAGAGAGAGAGATACTTTGAAATCCAGAGTCTGTCACTGAAATAAGCAGAGCTGACACATTAATACCTGTAGTACAGGCACCCTGACAGAAAAGACTTTTCTTTATTTATCACATCAGTTCGCTTGTCAGTCAAGTGAGAAAGAATACAGCCAGACTGAAGAAGGATTGAGCAGCGCTAGTACTAGGAACAGGAGGCAGGGCAGCTTATCCCAAATCCACTTTTGAAGAAACATTTATGTGTCTTATTGCTTCTTATTTTTGATTTACTTATTTAAAATGTAACTCCCAAGAATAACTCACTTTTTTCTTTTCTTCTTTTCCCCTCAGCTGGCCATCCGTGGGTCTGCCATCCCCACCACCGCACCCATCCCTGGGACTTACCTGCAGTCACTGGGTGCTCCTGGATTGCCCCAGGGTGGTGCCATTGAGGAAGCCCTCCCAGCATGAATCCCGAGCGGTGCCATATTGAGGTCTGGTGGTACAGTGCCTCAGACAGCTGTGTAGGGCTGGGTGGGGAGGTAGGCGTCATCCATGCCAGCGAGGATTTTTGTCCCGTTAGCGTGAGGCATGGCATGAAATGTTGTGAGGTGCAAACACACTGACATCTGGCATGCCTTTCAAATCCTGTAAGCCTCAGGTATGACACCCCAGCCTCTGCACTTCCTCCTCCCGGAAGAGGAGAGGAGAGCAGTCAGTGGATGCTCAGTCCTCCTCCCCAGTTGGCCCTCCGACTCCACTGGTTTGTTTCCGAATCCAGTGTGTCAGCATCACAAGTCGAAGCCCTATCACTGTGTCAGTGGGCTGGCAAAGAATAAGCAACTTTAAGAGAGCTGCCTAACTTGTTCTAAATGAATGCAACTGCCCTCCATACCTTTAAAGGGAACATTCCACTGCAATGTCGTCACATGAGACGGTACAGTAACTGTACACAGACTATGATGACCTGCCATTTAACTGGCTAAAATAGGTTGTCCAGGAAAGACACAGTAAGACAAAGCTCATTTCCAGGTGTTACGGGGGTAGTTAGGAGGGGTTATAAGGAGGAAAATAACAAAAATGTGGCATAGTTGAATAGTACAAAAATTTAACAATCTGTGTAAAACAAAATGATGACAACAGCAAATCAGACTGAATAAAGTGCAGAAGTTACTTGAACAATTAAAATAAAATATATTTGAAATGATATATAATAAAAGGAATTAAAACTGTGCAGTACCGCAAGCATAAATCTGAGTAATCAGGCAGGAAACATAGAAGACATAGACTATAATAGGAGTAAAAGGCTGGGGAGTAAAAACAACAAGACAGGTGACCCCAAATAGTCTGGCTTAGGATCTGCTCTGGAATTCTGGCCATCCCCGAGCTTTCTAGGGCTTCCGCTTATAGGGTAGCTTCCCTGCCATGATAACGCTCACTGTTGAAACATGTGCCCTTTCTGGAAGCAGTTCCCACAACCATTGGAAAACTCTCTGTCTCACCCCTCACCATCCCTTTTTCTGCCCTTCTGTCTCCCTGCAGCCATTGGGAACTGCCTGACATTGCTCCAAATGCATCGGTCCATTTGAAATTTACTGTCTTCACCACATTGATTATCCACTCCAGGCTCTAAACCCTGCTCTCTCCCCTCTCTCTTTCTCTTTGTCTCACTCTCCCCGTGTCTCTTTCCTCTCTGTCACTCTTACTCTATCCCTCCCTCACCCTCTCCCTTTCTCTCATTATCTCTCACCCTCTCTCTCCCCATCTCTCTCTTTCCTTTCTGTCTCCTCTCTCCCTTGCTCTGTCCTTCCCCTCTCTTGCTCCCTCCCCTCTCTTTAGCCACTCTCTCACCCCTCTGTCTCTCTTTCTCTCCCGTCTATCTTACACTCTCACAAATCTCTCTCTCTCCCTCCCCTGTCTTACTTTTGCTGTGCCTCGCCCTCTCTCCCTTCTCTCTCTTCCCTCTCATTCACGCTCTCTCTCCCATCTCACTCACTTTCTCTCTCCCTCACTCTGTCTCTCCTGCGTTCTGTCTAAGCCACTCTCTCTTACCCTGTCTCTCTTTTCCATCCTCTCTCATGCTGACTCTCCCTCTCTCTCCCACCCCTCTCTTACTCTTGCTTTGTTCTCTCTCTCTCTCTCTCTTTCTGTCTCACCCTCTCTCTGACATGTGTGTCACCTCAGCATGCATGATCCCCAGATGCACCTGACACCCAGTGGTCTTCTGCTGCCACTGCCTGCCCCAGTTCTCTTACCACACTCTCACAACATGCTGAGATGGTTCTGTCCATCTCAGCTTTTTTCATAGGCTTCCACACAGGACATTCCTGTCTAGTCCTCATAAATGGCTGACCAGGGAGGAGTGTGCTGCAGGCCAATCACCTCCTGAGTCAACGTTAAAGAGTTAGAGCTAATTTTGCCTAATGTGGACCTGTTGGGTTCGTAAGTGCTCTGAAGTTTGAGTTCCATTAGTGCTTTATTGACTGTGTTTCATGTGAAATTCTTACAACCCTCCTTTTCACACTATGGGTCTTAAATAGCGTTGGAATGATCTTGCTCAGGTCACAAAACCGGTGGGGGGAGCAGATCATGTGGTAGATACTGACAGGTCAGCAAACTTGAGCAGATTACATAGACTGCAAGGCCTTTTCCTGCTGGCTAGTTTTGTATTTTCATATAATGAACATGATACTGCACACTACTGTGGGTAGGGAAAAATGGGCAGCCTAGGTGGCCATGCGGTCCTTCTTTGCCAGCAAATTCTGTGTTTCTGTGATTTTTTTTAATTCTGTTTATTAAAAGTGATTAATTTTACAACATTCAACAACGTGAACACTTTCAGCTTACAAGGTTACATAGCCACTCTTATTACATTGTGATGGTACTTACCTAGTGTGGGTAGGTAAAGGCATTGCATGGTCAGTACCTAAAATGCTGGTGCAACAAACAAACAAATTCTACAAACACAAACAACAGGAGAATAGGAGAGACATGTGTTAAAAGAACAAAAACACTGTAGTCAGGCGGAGCTTCAGTTTCATAATACCAGAAGGGCTTCACGTACTGCTCTAATGTTTGGTATATACTCAGTATTGGAGGGTCTGGGGTAAACTCAGCTGTCTGGTGCTCAGGGGAACCAACTATCCTGTCTAGTCTCCCAGCCTGGTTATTGCTTGCTCCACTTGGGGAGTGAGTCCACATAGGCCCCTGCCTCTCAAACTTATCTGTCCACCCTTTGAATTCGTAAGTGAGATATTCAGGATGGAGCATTTTATGAGCAAATCTGTACATGTTTGTATAGTTCTTTTGCCAATAAAATTTTATTAGGTATATAAGATACAATAACAATAGAACAGACCATTCTGATAAATTCCACAGATAAAATAAACACAAATGTTTTACAACCATAACTCAAAAAACTTTTTAAAAGGAAACCTTAAAGAGCTACTGACACTCAAAAACTTAAAACATCATAATTAGGTACAATTCTGCTTGCATTCCATTTATATTTTATATATCCCCATCATTTATTACTAAGGACATTTGCATAAACATATGATATTTATCCCTTAGAAACATAGAAACATAGACTTTGACAGCAGATAAGGACCGCTTGGCCCATCTAGTCTGCCCATTTCCCTACCTACAGGATAGGCCGCAGATCCTAGTTAATCAACAGCCTATTTCTTCCTACTCCCTATACAAGAATTGCCTTTTGTCTGTCCCATGCATTCTTGAATTCTCCAACAGTTTTAGACCCCACAACCTCCTCAGGAAGGCTGTTCCATGCATCCACTACCCTCTCTGTGAAATAATACTTCCTCACATTGCCCCCGAACCGCCCCATCTTTAAATTGTGTCCCCTTGTTCTTGCAATGCCTCTTTTCTGAAATATGCTACCCTCTTGGACTTTGTTGATTCCACTGAGGTACTTAAAAGTTTCTATCATGTCCCCCCTCTCCCTTCTTTCCTCAAGGGTATACATATTAAGCTCCTTTAGTCTCTCCTCATACGGCTTCTCTTGCAGACCCTGCACCATTTTAGTTGCCCTCCTCTGACTGCCTCTATCCTGTCTATGTCCTTGTGGAGATGGGGCCTCCAGAACTGGACACAGTACTCAGATGGGGTCTCACCAACTGTCTCACCTTAGAGTTCCTTTGGAGTTCATCTGCCTCTATAGCCAGTTCCCTACTTCAAGTCATAATTCTCTGCTGTGGCATCACAGTCTGTTTTAGCATAAATAGAAGAACACTTCCAGAGCAAAGATCCGTTTCCATGCAGATTATCCCAGTAATAAATAATTGGGTGGAGGGATACAGATATAATTGGAAATACAAGCTGTATTGTGCCTAAATATTAGGTTTTGCTAAAGTTCTCCTGAACGTGTCACCAGCTCTTTAAAAAATTGTTCAAAAGACACTCTATATTTTTAAATAATAACCATCTAAAACACTTTACATTTAGAATACTTAAAATTGTAAACCTTAATTAATAAGCAAACTTGTGTATTATAACCAAAAATGCAAGAAACAAAAACTAGTAAAGAGAATTGACAGGAAAAATTCATGAGTGTAAAGAACAGACAAAACCGGATAAAGATCCCTGATTAAAGCAGCATTATATAAGAAAATAAGAGAACGGAGGTAGAAGAGAGAAGAGATGAAGATGTGGTATATTTCAAAGTGTCCTATGGGTTATTTTCAAATCATCATAATGTCAGGAGATGAAGCACATACTTAGACTGCAAAGCGATGCCATTATTAGCCTGGTTTGGATTTAAAGGACAGAGAGTTCTGTAAATGATGTCCCATTTTTGTCAAACTTATTTTGTATAGTTGGAAGGAGACAAGACACCCAGGTGTTGTGAATATACCCCTAGCTGTGACCAGCATTATTCTGGTTACCCTAGTGAACAGGTCCCACCCATCCTCACTCCTGGATTCCAGCCTCAAACTGCACCGACCAGGGTTCCACTTCTGTTCTGATGTGCACGGTTTGTGAAATACATTGTGCTGTTTTAGCCCAGAAGGCACTGAGCTCTGTGCAGCGCCAGATATAACGTATGTATGTGCCCTCTCATGTCCACATCAGTGCATATTGGGGAGGTGACCTTTGTTTAACTTGTTCACTATAGCATGGGATGTGTGCAGCCCATGGAGGAACTTGTATTGGGCCTCTTTGTAGCAGTAATAATGACACGAACTGCTTAACATGAATGTTGAATGACATTTAATGCCAATGCTGGTATGATGTAATGACAGAATTTTGTATTGAATTAATATTTTTATACTGTTATGTAATATAAGTATTGTGAAACCTTTGCAATCATTTTAAAATATTGGCTACGCTTTGTGTGTAAATAATGGAGTTCTCATGAGGAACACCATTGACAGGAGTCTCGCTCAGTGTTTTGCAACATCATTCCTTTATTGTCCAGTAAACACAATTTATGATGATGATGATGAATGAGTTGGTTATTTGTGGATGCTGTCATGGTCGGTATGTGAAAAAGTTGTTAGTTTTCAAGTGAAAATAGTGATCATGTACAAAAGTAGCAGGTTTCTGGGATATTTCTTTATGTGTTTTATGTGAATTTCACTGTTTTTGGCGTTTTGAGAATGCCTTTTCAACTGTGTGCAAATCAATTCATGTCACCGTGCTCTACATGTGGTATGATATTGTGTGCGACAGTTTGACCATTTTGCTCCACATAATACCCTACATTTGTATGAGCAAAGAAGAAGAGGTATTATACTGTATGCTGGTCAGGGTCTTAATGGGGATTCCAGAATGTATTTATTTTTGTTGCTTTTTTTTCCCCTATTGCAAGTCTCAATACCAGTGTCTTAGTCACGAGCATGAAACATGCAAATTCAGTATTTCAGGGATAACTGCTTATTATTTTTTTGTCTTTCCATAGGACAATCAAGGTGGAGGTATATGACTGGGACCGTGATGGCAGTGAAGAGGCATAAATTGGATGAGGGAGCAAAGTCCAGCAGAGTCTGGAAGTTGATTAGCAACTTGGGGGCAAGAGCTGCAAGCAGTCCTCTAAACTGCCCCACATAATGAGGGAAGTTCTTCATTTTTGTCCCACATCTGTCTTATATAGAAAAAGTTGCTTTCCTCACAGAGAAGGTGCTGAAAATGCGGACTTTAAATAATTCTATATACTTTTCGCCATGCTAAAGCAAATTTAAACAAAAAGTCAGTCAGTGTTCTGAGCTTGTATATTCATGTTAGTTGATGTGTCCTCTTTATAGGGCCGGTGTCCCACATTTTTCAATATTTGGAGAATCAGCGTCCCACATTCTAGTGACATGAACATGCAAATGGCAGCAGAAACAGGCTCTCGGTCTGTCAAGTCTGCTCGACTGTGCAGCTAGCTCCTCAATTGGCAGCTGCCCCACCTCCCTCCACACTTCATAATTACCTCCCCCAGGTTATTAGGTATGGCTACAAGGAGAGACTGGGCTACCTAAAGTATTTCATTTTTCATCAATTGAGAATTCTGTGAGGGGGCATGATCATGGTATTTCAAATGCTGAAAGACATAGACAGGGTGGAGCATACACTGATGATTGAGCCAGCGAGTGCAACAGAACTGGAGAACATGGATTCAAACTGAAAGGGGCAGGGACAGGATTGAGAAAACATTAGAAAGCATTACTTCACAGAGACGGTGGTTAATGTGAAATATTCTACCTGGAGAGGCTGCAGAAGCTAGCACTATTCTGGATTCAAAAGAGAACTAGAGAGACTCTAAGGGAGAATAAAATTGAGTGTTACACAGCATGATCTATTCTAGAACAGGTGTGGCTAATCCACTTTATAACAGGTGCAGATGATTCAGTTATAGTAAACTCACTATGCTAAAGATATATATATATATAGAGAGAGAGAGAGAGAGAGAAAGGGTGGAGAGAGAGAGAGAGAATATCTGATATGAAAGTGTTCTGTACAAGAAAATATTACCGTCATGGGTCTAGCAGGCTCATAAAGCTATGAGCTTGAAGGGTGAGTGGACTTTATGTGCTCATTAGGCCCCAAGATGGCAATATTTCATTAGCATACAACACTTTTCTATCCAATATTTATATATTACATAAGGATGGACCCCAAATAGATTAAGTTTTATTATAGTTTCAGTAAGGGGTTATTAGACATGGTAATAGTTTTGTAACAGGGTGGTTGTTAGATGTGTTAATAGCATTGTAATAAGGTGAATATTTTGTCTATAAACTTGTAATAGTTTGTGAATAAGTTGTTTATTGCACCATAATAAGCTGGTGTAGTTTAATTAGTGTATATACTAGTTTAATTACTGTCGGATATAGGGAAATATCTGATGATTTTCCCATGGGAAAAAGTCCCATCCATATGGAAAGTAGGGGACCTCGTGATACATGATTATGTACACAAGTGCTGTTTGATTTTGGATAACCTCACGAGTGGTGTAAGCCACAAGTGAGGTGCCTAGGATAAACAGCATGAGTGTACATAAATTATAGATCACACAGGCCCCCACATATTCCATTTATGCAACAGGGAAGGACCTTGTATATAAGTTTTAGTGTGTTCTTTTTTAAATGAAGAAATTTACTAATAGAATGGGTTTATTGTGTGAGTTGCCATCTTACTGCCCCTGTGGAGTGTAGTTGCTATGGCCATCACTCTGGGTGCACCTTCATGATGTCATGTTTGTGTTGCAACGTCATAGCCCATTGATGACGACAGGGCTGAAAGTTTTTTTCGTGGAAGAAAATGGCGGAGGTTCTTAGTGAGGGACAGTTTTCAGGATGGAGTCCGATAGTAAGAGATGCTGTATTTCTGAGCTTTTCATTTTAATTGGAAGTGACTGTTGTTCTTTTCCTTTTAATCAGTGGCTTCTGTGCTGTGGTTAGCGCATGGACTCGGATGGCGATCGTTACTGAGTGGGATTGGAGCGAGAGTAGCAATTGAATGAGAGGTTTGGAGGACTGTGAAGACGGCTGCAGTCGCTTCACAGTTTAAAAGTTTTAAAATATTTCTTTTTGTCATTTGGGACTGTCCATTTTGTGTCAGGAGATGGTGGTGCTTTATGGAGTCACTGGGACTCGGAGTGCACTGCGGAGTTTCCTGGAGTGAGTGGGAGGCAGAGTCGGGGACAGCTGCAGCATGGCGAACATATAAGGAAGAGGAGAGATAGTTTAAATGAAAAAGAAAACTGACACTTTTTCTGTTGTTTTGGTGCTCCATTTCTAAAACGAACGAGATGCCGTCATAAAACTTTTCAGTTCTTGAGACTCTTGACAGCCTCTCCAGACATGCCAAATTGTGTGCTATTTTGTTAAAGACACAAAAGTTATTAATGTGCAAAATTGGGGTTTAATATTAAACAGCCAAGTCAACCTAACTATAGGCGTTACTGTGCCCTATAATATATACATGTACAGTATATATATATATGTGTGTATAATATATATATATATATATATATATATATTATTTGTATTATATACTATATATTCTTTGCAAAAACTGCATTCATGCACCAGTTGTGGTTCGATTTAATACTATAAAAGTAGGGGAATGCGGCATTAGGTTTCCAGGGCCTGTGCTTTTGCAGACAAAAGTACTGCTACAATTTTGGTATCATGCATTTTGTGATGGTTGTGATTCTGCAGCCAGAGGTTGGTGTTTATGTCTTACACCTCTGGCTGCAGAAGTGCAGGCTTATCAACTGTTTGTATAGAGGCCTGGGCTTCTGTAGGCAAATGAATTCTTGTACTTTGGTTATTATCATGGATTTGTTGGTCTTACCTGATGATGACTGTCTGTGGTTGCTTATATGGTCTTGTAATTTTGCTGCTTGGGTGGGGTGGGGTAGCACTCCTATAGTTAGTTGACTGGGCTGTTTAATGTTAAACCATAATTTCTGCATCTCAATAACTTTGGCATCTTTAACAAAATAGCACAATATTTGGCAGGCATGCTGTCAGAGTCTTAAGACCTGAAAAGTTTTATGATGGCATCTTGCTCGGTTTTCTAGACATGGAACACTAAAAACAGAAAAAACACTTTGTTTCCTTATTCTTAACAGTGCAGGTTTTTTTCTCTCACCTACAGCCTAGATGGTGTGGAATTTTTATAACATTTTCAGGGTTGGGCCAGCCCATCATGCAGCAGTAGTGCTACTGCTTGTGGCACCAGCGACCCTGGTTCAGGAAATGAGCTTGGATGGCTGGAGGGTTGGTCAAGGGAGATGGATCAAGCAGCAATCACATGCTTTCCATCTCTGGGGAGGAGGGAGGGAGGAGGTGGGATTCTGCCTCCTTGAGCCTCCCAGTACAGCGCCCCTGGGTGACCATGGAGTCACTTACTGGGACTGGCGGCTGAGGCTGGGCATGCGGACACCTGGCATGCATCGCCATTGTGTCATTGCAAATCCTGCCTCCGCATCCCAGAAACTGTACAAGAACATCTCAGCCCTGGTACTGATCCCTAAGCCACGGCTCGCAGCCGCATGATGACTGGCGCATGGGAGGCATAGCACCTTTCCCTGCCCAGAGGGTAAACTGGGGATCCATGGGGGCAGGCTGCGTGTGGGGTTAGTCGGTGGATTCGGCCAGTGACATGGAGGCATAAAGCATAAATTAAAAAATTCAGGATTGAAAGGCCTATGCCAAGGGTGTCCTTTCAAAGGTTTCATGAAAAATATTATACAGTTCCAGAGTTATAAAGATATTTTTGATAACCAACAAATGCGAACGGTTAAAATACACAAAACAAAAAAGTGATCCTGAGTGCTTATTTCATGATTTACTTGTCCTTTGGGAAAAATGCCAATCATGTGGAAAACATACCGATTGTGATGGCTGCATCTTGTTTTTTAACTCACTTGCATTGAACATACATACAAATGATATTTTCAAAAACAAACACCTGAACTTAGATAAACGGGACTTGTTTTGCTAGATTTTGGTATTTGTTCTTTGAAAATTGCCCTAGAAATACGTTTCTGGACACCCAAAAATTCTGGGTGCCCATCTTAGCAAAAGGAGCCATTTACCCACATTCTCAGTATGTGAACAGCGGGATTTCTTCTGTTCTGAAGCCACAGCTGAGTAATGCTGCCGGCTTCAGTTGAAGCAGTGAGCCAGAAGTGCCCTGCTCTCTGTCTCTATCTGTTTAACTCTCTGTCTGTCTGTCTATCTGTCTATCTATCTATAGAAACATAGAATTTGACAGCAGATAAGGACTGCTTGGCCCACCTAGTCTGCCTATTTTCCTACCTAACAGATAAGCTGCAGATCCTAGTTAACCAACAGGTTACTTACTTCCTCCTACTCCCCACTAGGACTGCCTTATGTCTGTCCCATGCATTCTTGAATTCCTCCACTGTTCTTGACTCCACGACCTCCTCAGGGAGGCTGTTCCATGCATCCACAACCCTCTCCGTGAAAAAATACTTCCTCACATTACCTCTGAGCTGTCCCCCTCTATCTTCAAATTGTGCCCCTTGTTCTTGCACATCTCTTTTCTGAAAGATGCTACCCTCTTGGACTTTGTTGATTCCTTGAGGTACTTCAAAGTTTCTATCATGTCCCCTCTCTCTTCTTTCATCAAGGGTATACATATTAAGCTCCTTAGTCTTTTCTTTGTATGTCTTCTGGTGCAGACCCTCACCATTTTGCTGCCCTCCTCTGGACAGCCTCCACTCTGTCTATGTCTTTGTGGAGATGGGGTCTCACTGCACACAGTACTCCAGATGGGGTCTCACCAACTGTCTGTACAGAGGGATAACAACCTCCTGTTTTCTACTATTGATGCCTCTCTATGCATCCCAGTATCCCCCAGCCTTCCTTACTGCCTTCTCACATTTCTTGCCCACCTTTAGGTCATCTGATATAATTACCCCAGGTCCCTTTCCATTTTTACTGTTGTCAGTATCTCATCCCTCATTGTGTACTCTTCCCTGGGTTTTGTTTCCCAGGTGCATTATGCTGCACTTCTTTGCATTGAATCTGAGCTGCCAACATTTGACCATTCCTCCAACCTTGTCAAGTCCCTTCTCATCCTTTCCATTCCATCTTGTGTATCAACCCTGTTGCAGATCTTTGTGTCATCTGCAAAGAGACATACTTTTCCTTCCAGTTCCTCTGCAATGTCACTTATAAAGACATTAAAAGGACTGGTCCTAGTACTGAACCCTGCGGTACTCCACTAGTAACCCTCCTTTCTTCACTGTCAACTCCATTTACTACTACCCTTTGCAGCCTGTTGTCTAGCCAATTTTTTCCAGGCTTCCACCTTGGGACCCACTCCAAGGCTGGCTAACTTGTGTATTAATCTTTGTGTGGACTGTATCTATCTAGTAGACCAGGGTGCCCACCCACAGTACCACTTCCTTCTTCCCCATCCCGTCCAGGTTGCTCACCCTTTCTAATCCTTAATTCATTAATTTCTTTTAGTGGACCAGGGTGCCCACCCCTAGTATTGATTCTCTTTACCCCTTCCTCCAGGTCGCCCACCGCCCTTCCCACTATGTGCATGGCTGCACCAGGTATCCACTGCCCAATGCTGTTGAACACTAGCCCGACACTGGGTACCCAATCCCCAGTGTCAGACTGTCCCCTGTAATAAAGAAAACCATTCCTCATTGCTGTTTTAACCTGTAAAAAGAAAGTGGTCCCTTGTCGATCTGACCCCACACACACACACACACACACACTCCATTCACCCAACCCCAACCTCCATTTAGCAACCACCACCCCCAACACACACACACACTCACCACCTGAACATGTGCCATGACGAGATCTGCTCTCCAATCAAGATATGCCTTGCCGCTGGAACCAGCGACTGCAAGTCTAGTGTAAAGATCAATGGCAAATACACTTTTACTTTGTGTGCTTCAGATGAGTTAAGTAAATAAAATTAATAAATGTCTGCCATGATAACAATTGTGAATGAGACCAGGCTTTTGTTTCTTGTATTAGGTAAAGCAGTGAGGCTGTTAGTGATTGTTTATTTGACATATATCAGTCTGTCATTTTACAGCTACCTACATGAGGCACAATATCATGCTATGGTGCTTTTGTATGATCGCCAAGTATTTGCTACAAATCAATCAATCAGTCAATCAACATCTATATTTTACCAGGTGAAACACCATTGAGACAAGCTCATTTACAAGATGGACCTGGGAGCAATATAGTAGCCTGATAGGCTGTAACCAGACATATAGTAATCAAATAAAATGACAGTATAGCATAATTGTACAAAGCAGACAGGGCAAGGAAGTACATATAATATGCAACAGGCTAAGAATCACTAGCAAACTATATACATAAGCTCTTAGGAAAGTCAATGATTTAATACAAGTATAAACAGTTTTAAACACAGTAAGTGGAGATTACATGAGATCTGCATAGCTCTAGAATGACGGGTCTATATGACCTATGAGTAGCGCATTGAGAGTACAGACTACTAGACTCACACATTGGTGTGATACTGGCAAGACAGAATAGGAGAGGGAATAGAAAAGAGAAGGGGGAAGGGTAGATGAGGGCAGGCTGGACAGTACAGAGCTAAGGATGAGGGAGGGATGTCAGGAATGTAATAGATGGGGATGGAGGTTGTCAGTTAGGTATGCTTTTCAGAGACAGAGTCTCCTGGTTTGATATCCTAGAGGTCAAGCCTGATGAAGGATAAGCAATTAGAAGGTGGGTTGGTCATTTGAATGCTGCTTCCCTATTTGAAGCACTGGCAGACCTCAGGAAGGTCTTTAGGAGCATGGCTTTGAATCTGGATAGTGTTACTGGATGAGTTAGCATGAGGGATTTTGTATCTTGTTCCAGAGCATTGGAAGGGCATAGTTTAGTGAGGCTCTGCCAAAGCGCTGCTCCAACTTTGGGAATAGCAGGGATATATAGGCAAGATTTCTAGGTGGGATAGATACTGGAGGGGCAGATGGGCAGACAGCCAATAAAGTACTGAGGAAGCTTCTGAGTTATGGCCTTGTAAGTCCAGAGAACAGCATTTTTTGCCTCCTCAAGCTAAGTGAACTCCAACCTACGGAAGCATAAAGGGTGCAGTGGTAAGTGGAGTAAGGTGCATCAGAGATAAACCTGAGGGCTCTGTGGTAAAGGGTATCAAGTCTGGAAAGAGCTAAGCTGGTGCTGTGGCTATACAAGAAGTCCGTATAGTCCAGAAGTGGCATAAATGTAGCCTGGACAAGGAGTTTTCTGGCCTCCAGGGTTAGTGAGTATTTATTACGGAAGAAGATGCCGAGTCTTTGTCTCAATTTTTGACAAGCTCATCTAAGTGATCAAGAAAGGTCAGCTTAGAGTCAATCCAAACCCCAAAATATTTGAATTACTTCACTAACTCCAGTTTTTCATCCAGGAAGGTGCAGATTTGGAGGTTCCTGTCCGCTTGGTTGTTTTTTGTAGAAGGTACTAAAGGCTTTGTTTTTTTTTTGCATTAAGTAGGAGTTTCAGGTCAAGCAGATTTTTCTGAAGGACTTCAAATTAATTTTGAGGTCCATAGAGGCGAGTCTCAGTGTTAGTCTGTCGATGTAGAACACAGTGTCATCAGTGAAAAGGTGTATTTTCGCTGACTGAAGACCGCTGTCTATTTGGTTTATATAGATAGCAAAAAGCAGTGCGCCAAGTATTGACTCCTTGAGGCACTCCTCTTAGGAGTGTTTTTTTTTTTTTTGAGATACAACACCTCCGGCCTTTACCTTCTGATCTCTATCTGTAAGGTAGTTGGCAAACCAATTTAGTGCCTGGTTTTCCACCCCAACTTTCTTTAAGGTCATTAGGAGCAGATCATGATCCACCGTGATCAAAGGCCTTACTAAGTTCTAGAAACAGGGTGCAGACATAGCATTTGTTGTCAAGGGCAATCTACCAGTCATTTATGACCTTGGCGAGTGCTGTTGTAGAACTGTGAAGTGGTCGGAAACCAGACTGGATCAGGTTTAATGTTGGAGTTTTCTAGGTGCATTCTGAGCTGCTCATTGACCAGTTTCTACAGTAGTTTAGACAGAGCTGGGAGCAAGGAAATAGGACGATAGTTATTAAGGTCACAGGGATCCCCTGATTTAAATAAAGGAATAACATGTGCTGTCTTCAGTTCTTAGGTAGGGTACCTTGGTTGAGAGAAAGGTTAAAAAGGTGGGTAACAGGAGGGGCAAGTATGAGGTAGGCTAGCTTTAGAAAGAACGGTTCGATCAGGTCTGCACCTGCACTTTTCTTCTAGATTGAGATTAAGGAAAGCCTCCTGGACTTGTTTAATGGTGACTGGTTGGAACGAGAAAGTAGTACATGGCACCTGAGCAGCTAAATTTAAACATTCGAGCTCTGGTTTTGCAGCTTTGATCTGATGACATTTGCTGGAGATGTGTCAAAGGCCATCCCTGCCGTAGCAAAATGGTTATTGAGGAAGTCGAGGATCGCAGATTTGTCAGTGGTGTGGTTGCCACTACAAGATATTTTAGTCGGTAGAGTGCTGGGAGAATTATGGCCTTGATTCCCTTAGGGTTTTCCAGAACCTAGTGGCGGAATTGATGGATGCGTTTAGCTGTGCATGGAAGTAATTGGATTTAGCAACTCTAATAAGCTTTGTACAGCTATTTCTTGCAGTTCAGAAGGCAGACCAACCAGTGGCCAACTTAGACTTCCTAGCCCTTTTCACAGGGCATCCCTATTCCATAGAGCAGCTTTTAGGTTTCCAGTAAACCTGAGGCAGAATTTCTTTGTTCTTCTCCTGACCATAGTGCATGCACATCAAGTACATTAGTCAGTACAGACTGGAGGACCTTCTGTCGCTTCTTCCACCGGAAGGTGCAAGGTAAAACTTTTGCCAGTCAGCGTACTGGAGGTCCCAGAGAAATGCATTGGCATCAAAGTTCCTTTGCATCTCTTGAAGATGTAATTTGAATTGGACGAGGCTGAGTATTGTACGGATCTTTCACATGCAATGGCACAGTGATCACTAAGGTCGTTGAAACACACTCCTGAATGGAAGAATAGATGGGGCTTACTTACTAGAATTAAGTCGAGCAGTGTGCTATGCCTGGTGTTTGGAATTGGGGTGGTAGCCTGCTTATCAATTGAGTGACTCCCATGTACCGTGACAGTTCTTTTGAGGTGTTGAAGCTGGGAAAGCCAGTTCAGGTTCAGGTCACCCAAAGTGATTACTTTGTGTTCATGGTGCCTAGTAGGTCATTTAGGTGCTTTAACAGTGAGAGGCCAGCTGGGGGTCTATAGCACCCAATGATACATAGGGAGGTGGATTTGGAGAGTTTGATCTTTAGGGTTAGGCACTAAATTCTTTGAGCTGAAAGTGAGTCAACAACAGAAGTGACAGTGTTATCGAGATATAGATAGCTACCACCCTGCCCTGGTTAACCTATCTGCTCTAAACATTTTGCATGAAGGAATGTTGACTTCGTGGTCCAGGGTATTAGATGTTAGCCACGTTTAGTAATAACAAGCACATCTGGGGTGCAGTGGGAGGACCAGGTTTTAGTTCATCAAGTTTTTAGCAGGCTGCAAGCATTTATGTGAAGAAGGACAGCCCCTTTAGGTTAGGAAGGACAGCAGGGGCATTAATATGGAGCGGAGGTCCAGGATTTAACTCAGCATTACCTGCGCAAATGAGGGGCAGCATGAGCAGCTTTTTAGTGCAAACAGAAGAGTGGAAGGGCCGTGGCTTGCCCTTAGTGCATGCATAGTTGCACCATTTGTGTGCAGGAACCACTGCCAAAAAGTTTTTAATGTGTGTAAATTTATATTACTTTCATGCCAGTCCTCATGCATTAATGTGACTGATTCATGTCACCCCAGAATGGTTACTAATGGATGATGGTGGAAAATGCAAATCAATCGAACGTTACAAGCTGTTCTTAATACTACCAATTTCAACACCCCACCACATCCACTTATCTGTAGAGATTCTGTGACATGGGGATTTGTTTTTATCGTACTTACAGATGGACTACTTTTCTATAGGAACTCCACCTTAATCCCCACCCATAACCCCTCCTATTATCCCCACCAACGCAACAAAAGTATTGACTGGATCATCACTTATCATGAAATGAGCATTTTAGTTTTTAGGTGAAAACAAATGTAGTTGATGGTCAGCAATAGAATTACAAATCCCATCTCTTTCAGCATCCAGAATGCCTAATAAGGTGTTTATTGATGCGCAGATCGCTTCTCTCTCCATGCAGTAAATAAAAGGCATAAAACATGTCTTACTGAGCTACAGCCCGGGCTCAAACTCCCTACCTCTCTGAATTAATGGCACTTGATAACGATTGATCAATGTGGTTTCACATATGCTCCCCATCCTCTCTGAGACATTGTCCCCAAGAGATTATTATTGGGCCTCACTGAACATAGGGGTGGCGCTCGAACAAATCTCATCTGAGGGCTAATTGACAAACTAGATAAGGTCCTAATTGGAAGACATGATTTATGCCTTTACGTGCTACATGGAGCGAGTGGCGATCTGCAGCATCTTGCAACAGTGTTGGAATTACAGGGGCTGCCTGGCTCAGCCTCAGTAGTTCTGAAGTGAGACCCAGTAGCTCACACATCACTGCCATTGACTTGTGATGGAAGGGGGCCCATTTAAAGATAGGGCCCTTATAGCCCCCCTAGCTCTCGAAGCTCTTAAACTGTAATTCCAACACAGTCAGGTAGGCATTCTAGATGCTGAAACAGATGGGATTTGTAATTACACTAGTACCCATCAACTGCAGGCTGTGTGTTTTTCCTAAGAAACACTGAAAATGCTTATTTTTAGTGAGTGATGATATTAGCAAATATTTGACACTGTGGATTGGTTGTTAACAGGGTCAGCCCAAACAATGTAGTGTGAATATGAAAGATGTCACACAGCTGCAGAGAAAAATGCTCAGATTTTATTCTAGGTGACAGCTATTTTTGTAGTTGACTTACTATGGTTCCCTCTACACATACACCATCAGGGATGAGTGTGACTGCTGAATATATGTTGTGTTGATGCAGAGAGTGAGGAGGGTTTTCTTTGGGGGTGCAGGTCCTATAGGAAAAATAATACACCTGTAAGTACAATATAAAATCCCCACTTCAGAGACTCTCTGAAGATAAATGGGTGGGAGGGCTGTCAGAATGTGTAGTACAGTACTGAGAACAACTTGTAACATTCATTTGCTGCATTTTTCCCGTCTTCATCCATCAGCAGCCATTTGGGTGAGTGCCATCAGTCATGTTATCGCATTTAGGAAATATAATATAAATTTACTTAAAAACTGCATCTTTTTTGGCAGCCTTTGGCAGTAACTATTCGGCGACTATAGAAAGGCACCACAGCACAATACCGCTGCTCCTGTCAGTAGCTGTAAAAGACTGATTGTTTATGCCAAATAAATAAAACTGGTACTGACAACCTTGTTACTTTACCTATTATGAGGAAAAAGCCCTGTCTCGCTCGGGTTTCGCACAGCAGACAGCTTTTCAAATAAACGCATGAACTTGATAACAGTGGATGTGCAGCTGATGAGTTGAATGTACTTAAGCTCCTGCCTAAATTGCTGACAGTATTGTCCACTAACTCATATGCTCACCACCGCGGATTCAATAAATAGTAAAAAAAAAAAAACAACCTCTAAGTAACGCTACTGCCAGTGTGATGTTCAAGCTGAGTCCTGACGTGGACTGAGCAGGCAGAGACACGTTAGTGCAGCCACAAGAAATGGACTCACGAAAGGTTTAAACAATGATTTGTAAGGCAAAAGACACAAGAATGACACAGTAGTTAAAATATACCCAGATTTAATTGTTCTACTTGCTCAACCTGTCTGGGACACACAACAGTAAAATCATATCTGCCATTGATCTTTAATGTATTTCAATTGATTTGAACCTTTCTTCATAACTTTGTTAGTTTTGAATATTTTACACCAAATTTTCTATATGGCATTTTTGGGACCCCACCCTCATGACTAAAGGTGGTGGAATTACTGCATTCTGGCCCAAAACATGATTTTATGTGTCACATAGTGAAATCACCTTCAGGTGAAATTTGAAAAAATGACTGCCATTGTTCATGAGGTGGGATCATAATAAGAAGGATGTGTTGAAAATGTGGGTCAAAATATTGAAAACAACAAAGTTATGAGTGTAGATTGACATTTTCTATGCTCACTCATAACTTCCGTAATTTTCATATTCTGACCCCAAATTTCAACATAGCCATTTTTTCTCACCATCTCATGAGTGTGCAACTGTCATTTTCAAATCCTGGCCAAATTTAGTTTTCACACGTGGTGCGGAATGATGTTTCAGTGGGGAATCAAACTTTCACCTCATCGATTCGTGAGGTGGGGTCATAAGAAGACTATGTTGAAAATGTGGTGGACACATATGGAAAATGATCAAGTTATGAGTGAAAGTTAATAAATATTTCAATGTTCACTCATGACTTTGCTAATTTTCAATATTTTGACTCCAAACTTCCAACATAGTCATTTTTCACACCACCTCATATAAATGTGACAGTTGTAATTTTTTAAATCATGGCTGAAATGTGTTTTGCACTTGTGACGTGAAATGACATTTGACAAGTATTCTATAAATGCCACATCATGTTTATAAGGGGAGTCATAAATGACTACCTTGAAAATTTGGGTCAAACTTTCAAAATCAAACAAAAAAATTAAGAAACGCTGAGTGTAGTGGCAGCCTTTATCCCAGTGGTTAGTGCTTGTGGTCCGTGCGGTGAGGGTGAGTTCGAGGTGAGCTCAGTGAGCCAGCTGGATGGGCCAAGGTTGGGGGATGGCACTGTCATGCAGCACCACCACCTCCAACCTAAGAAGGGAAGGTACAAGGTTTTCCACACAAGCCCAAGTACCATTGTGAAGAGATATCTTCTCTCTTATTAGGGCCCTGCAACTCTTTTCATTGGTGCCAGAGGGTCTGCACATCAGCATACAGATGGACTCTTTGCTCTGCGTATCCTGTACCTGTAGTCACATGGAAGAGCAGGGGCCCAGAGGCCCTGTGCTTCTGTAGCCCACCAGGCAGACCCACAAATTCCTTGACATCTGTTGTCAGTACTGACACTTCTGCAGGCAGACAGATTCTTCCCTGATTCTGGACCCAGAAGGCCCTGTGTATCTGCATCTGTTCATGTGGGTCCTAAAGGGACTCCTGTGAATGAGGATACAGTTCCACTATAATAATAATAATAATAAAACTTTATATTGTTATGCTTTCCAAAACCAAGGCGCCTAACAATTTTAAAAGCATATGAGAGCTCACATCAACTCAATTTAAGTAAGACAATAAGCATCTAGAATTAAACAGATAAATCAGTCACCAAATGCTTGGTGCCAAAGATGTTTTTTAAGGCCTGCTTAAATCCCTCCAAGGCCACGCACTCACATAACTGGTGGGGTAGAAAATTTGAAGAGATGGGGCCACATACATAAATGCTTGGGCCCCAGACAATTTTAACACACTTTGAATCTCTAGCAACCCTCGCCAGCTGAGCGGAGCAATCACCCGGTGGTAGGGAACAAGAATCTCTTTCAGGCAGTCAGGGCCCTATCCATGTAGGGCTTTATAAGTCAGAAGACCGACTTTAAAGGTGATCTGCCATTGTACCGGCAGCCAGTGCAGACTGTGCAGCACCAGGAAAATATGGCAGGACCGAGAGGATCCTGTCAAAAGCCGTGCCCCTGCATTCTGCACTAGCTGCAAATGGAGGATTTCCACCCCAGATAGCCCTAGGTACAGAGAGTTGCAATAATCCAAGCTCGAGGACGCAAAGACATGAACCAATGTAGGAAGGTCACCAGATGGAACAAGGTGCTTAATCCTGGAGATATTCCTCAGGTGGTTAAAGAGGTCTTGATGATGGCTGATACCTGCGCATGCAGCGTCAGCCCTTCATCTAAAATCACCCCCAGGTTTTGCACCTATTCAGAGGCCAGGAGTTATAGACCCCCAAGAAAAGCCTTGAGGGTGAACCTACCCTCGACCCCTATCCAGTGTCCTGGGTCCAAAACCAGCACTTCAGTCTTTCCTGAGTTCAACTTCAACCAGCTTGAATCCACCCACTCCTGGATTTCAGCGAGGTAGTTATTAAAGATTGAGAGAGCTCCATTCTGGTCGGGTGAAAAGAAAGAGCTGGGTATCATTAGCATAGCAATGAAACCTCAGCCCATACCTCCTTACAATGTGTCCGAGGGCAGCATATACACTGTGAACAACATGGGGACAACACCGATCCCTGAGGAACCCTACATGACAGAGGGATTGGGTCCGAGGAATAAATCCCGGACACTACCCTCTGAGTTCTTCCTGTGAGGTAAGATGTAAACCACCTGAGGATGTACCTGACAGGCCACCAATGAACCTCAGATGACCGAGTAGAACCCCATGGTCCACAGTGTCAAAAAGAAATTCTTTACAAAAACTGCATTAATGCACAGGTTAGGATTCAACTCAATGTCATAAAAGTAGGGAAATGTGCCATTAAGGTTTCCAACTCTAACTCCTCACCCCCACCCCAAGCAGCATAAGGACAAGCCCACACAAGCAACCACAGACAGCCATCATCAGGTAAGACAAACAACATACAGCTGTTTAATATGACACAAAATGCAGCAGCACTGATTTGCTATCTCTGTGGATTTGTATCTGCCGTTACATAAAGTTAGGCCCCACAGGAGCCTGTGCTTATACAGCAGCACCTATGTGGGTATGTTGTACTGAGTATCATAAGTATGTGTGGCTGCAAAGCACAGACTTCTTGGGAGCCTGCTGTTCTGTAGACAGAAGGCACCGTGGGGCCTGGGGCCTGCGCCTCTGCAGCCAGAGGGACTCATGATTGCTGTACCAAGGTACCTCACTAGACAGCATGACCCGTTAGTGCATGCTTTTATATGCATCTGCGTAACTGAAAAACTGCTACCTGTTAAGCAATTTCTAGATCTGTTGTTAAAACCATTACACCCTATTGCAACAGTATTTGCATCTGCATAACTGCAGGACTCACAGGGCCTGCCCTTCTTTGTTTTGTAATTAAGACTTTCATTGAAATTTTAAACATATAAGCAAACAACAATACATACATTATAATATCTGCAAAAGTCAATCATATAAACTTTACAGAAAATGTAAGACATTGAGTTCATTAAATTCACCTTTGAATTAACATAAGCAAATACTAATCAAAAATGCCTAATCAATACAACTGTTTGTGAACCTATGTAACACTTTTACAAAGAAATGAAATGTAGAAAAGGGTTCCATATATCCAGAAATGTCTCTGTTTGGTCACTACAGACAAAGGCTAGTCTTTCGTAGCTTGATCTGGTAGTAATATCTTCTAGCCATTCAGATAAAGTGGAGGTGGAGGTCTGTTTCATTGTCTAAGAATTATAATTTTGACTGAGATCATCGTGGCCAGAAGCCATAGGATATGGAGTTTAGACCAAAGTTCTAGATCCAAAGTGATTCCCAACATTACTAGTTTTTCAGTAGGTACAATCTTTCTGTTCAGAATTTTTTCACACGCGGGCCTGCCCTTCTGAAGCCTGAAGTCAGTATATATGTCTTAAACCTGTGGCTGAAGAGGCTCAGGTCCCTAAGAGGCCTGTGATTCTGTAGACAGAAATACTGTTGCAACATTGGTATCATGAGTTTTGTGGTCTGCACTTCTGCAGCCAGAGGTCAGTGTGTATGTTTTCATCTGTGGCTGCAGAAGCACAGGCCTGTCAATTGTGTGTATGGCTTACAGTATGCATGAGTATCTGAGGCTGCAGAAGCTGGCCCCATAGTCTGCAGACAAAAGAACTCTTGTAATTTGGGTATTGTGGATTTGTATCTGTGCCTGCAGCGGCCTTTGCTTCTGCACACAGAACCAGTGTTGTGATTTGAGTATCGTGGATTTCATCTGCAGTGACATGTGATGTGTATGTCTTACGGGGTACATGCCACAGGTACAAATCCACAAAGGTACCACATCAGTACTACTGCATTTGTGTCACCTGGCAACAGTATGTTGTTTTTGACTTACCTGATGATGGCTATCTGTGGTTGCTTGTGTGGTCCTGTCTTTTGCTGCTTTGGGGGTTAGAAACCTAATACCACATCTCCCCACTTTTGTGGTGCTAAGTTGAACGCTAACTGGTGCAGTAATGCAGTTTTTGCAAAGAACATATATATGTCAATAGGACTCATGTAACCTGTGTGATCTTTTTATACCAAACGTAGGACTCCATTTGAAATGAACTTTGCTCAGTGGTTTTTCATGTTGTATAACTATACATTAAACTATATCTGCCTCTGTCTTTCTGTCTGTCTCACAGATGGGTCCTCTTCCCATTCAAAACCATCAGATATTTTCCAATATCTGATTGTACTTAAGGACCGTTTATGCAACCAAGTCACCATCGCCACATAATTCACAACCTATGCACATGAAGGGACTAATGAGCTTATTGACAGATTCTATGGTGATCCAGTCCAATATATTAGATTCAGACCTGGTAATCCAGTATCTGTTTCCACTCAGGTTTAATGTCCAGTACATTGACTGCATTACATAGTCAATAGTCCATTATGTCAGATTGGATCAGATTGGATAAACTAGTATCCAAATAACTCTATTTTGTTTTTAGCAGGATTGGTCTCTTCCATTGTGTAGCCTACCCAGACCTCAGGCCTTGGGGTGTACCTCATGGTGACACCCCTGCCCAGTCCCCTGCTAGTCCCACTGATGGGATCCAATCAGAGCAGGTCCTGAGGGTACTGCCAGCCATAATCTGAGCAACAGTGTGTTTTATCCTCACTGATGCCAGTTCTTGAACCTGGGTCTCTAGCATAGAACCGCAGTGATGCTGTAGCTGGGCAGTTGGGCAGCTCTGCAAGTTTGCTACTGACACAGTCACATACCATCTGCAGTGATCAGGCTTTACATCTTTGTTACTCAATGCAAAAATTGTAATGCAGGAGAATAAAGTGCAGTACAGCTCAGTAAGAACACCTAGCAAGTGCATATTCAGGTGTGGCAGCAGCAACACACTGTGAACAAGAACAATACTGACAAGAAGTGATTGACATGTAGGGCGAGTTATTGCCTGACCTCATAACAGACAGAGAAAACTATAGTGGTGTGGTAGTGAAACCAAGGCAGGAGTGTGAACCTAAACAATGAGGTTCGTCAGGGGCCCTGTTTTGGTCACGGCCCCACATATCAGGTGGGCACATTCCACACTGTGCTTTCTGCCATGTCTTGTTCCCTGACTGTACAGCACTGCTGCCATAATCACCACTACCCCACCCCCATGCTACCATCACTTTTTGGCCTGCTTCTGGTTTGCCAAAATATTTTATATTTCTGGTCATCCTGCCCACATCCTGGGTGGTTCTGTGCCCCAACCTAAATGTAGTCCCTGGCATCTGGTGGAATCCCTCTCCTAGCCCTGTCCTCCTGCACCACTGCTTGGCTTATTCCTTTAGCTGGTATATGGACTAAGTAATAGCTGGGGCCTTCCAATACCCTGTGGGTGAAAGTTCACCTCCCTCTCCAGTCCACATTGAACCAGAGTCCCCAACAATACTTCTACATCCCTGTCTGCCTAAACAAGATACAGCTCTGCTTGGGTACTGGCTGCATAAACAACACCTTGCTCCAATGCTACCTCTGCCCATAGCATCTTCTCTTCCAGCACCTTGCCCTGGGTAACTGTGTCTACTCTCCTCCTGCTGCTCCAGGCTGGGGACAGTGAAACCAACCCTGGACCTGCACTTCACTCTCCCCTACCCAATCTGCAGCATCTATACCTCCTATGAAAGGCCTGAAATAGTCCACATTAAAATTTCGCAGCCTCACGCCCCAAATGGCTGATATGGAAGCCTGGACCATACGAATGTCTCCTGACATCCTATGCATATCTGAATCCTGGCTAAAACCTGCTATCAAACAGCATGAGGTGTCCCTTCAAGGCTACGCATCTTTAGGCATGATAGGATTGGCAAAAGGGGTGGAGGGATAATGATCTACTACAGGACAGGCCTCAACGCCACTGTCTCCCCACTCCTGTCTCCTCACCTCCTCTCGTTGAGTCCCTTTACATCACTATTATGCTTGGAAACATTAAAAACTTATCATAGGGTGTATTTATATGCCCCCAACCATGCCACCGCTGGCCTGCCTCTCTCCTTGAATCTTTAGGCAGCCTCCCAAAGCATGACCTCATCCTATGTGGGGACTTCAACATTGACTGACTGCACCCCAATATTGGTAATGTCCGTGTTTCACTTGCTGATGGCAACCTTACCCAGTTAATCCATGATCATACACGAAGTCAATCCAAAATCTGGCAGTCATACCCTGCTAGACTGGATAGTCACCAACTGCCCACTTAAAATAAGATCTGCTGGCATGCTCTCCGATTGCATAAGTGATCACTCTCCCACTTTCTGTGTGTGGAGAAACAGCTATACCAACCCTCCTCCCAAGATTTCCCTGGTCCGGATATGACTAAGTTTGACGCCAACAGGTTCCTGTCATCCATTAACTCTACAGACTGGGCGCCATTAATACACTTCTTGACATAAACCTAGCCCTGGACTTCCTAATTCCACTCTCACCAAAATAATCAGCCAGCATGCTCTTCAGAAGAAATGCAGATCCAGGGTGTTGAAGCCCCATGGCTCTCCAGGCATATCAGATCTCTTATGACCTCCGGGACCAAGCATGGCAAATGTATAAACAAAGTGGACTCCTCAGACTGGCTTATCTGCAGACAGCTCAGGAATAAGTGTAAAATTCTGTACAAAAGCTAAGAGATACCATCTCAAATCTCTTCAAACAGAGCATCTAAATAACCCAAAGGAATTCTGGAGACAAGTTAATGCTTTAGTAAAAGGAAAGACAGTAGAAAACCCAAGCTCTGTTTCTGTCAATGGCACCACCCTCGATGACCCACTCCGTAGCCACTGGATTCAACAATTTCTTCACTGACCTCCAAAATACACCTCGATCTTCCACAATGCTCCCTCTCTTCCTACAACTCTCCTGCCATTTGCCTTTCTGCAAGGGCCTAGAGTTAGGCAAGGCATCAGCCAAAGGCATCTTACGATGCCAATGGAGGTGGCCTCCAGGCTGGTGGGAACCAGAGCCTGCATTCGGCAGATGGTGAGGCGTTGCCCTTGTCAACTGACATCTCTGGCCCAGGGAAAGGTTCCAAACTCCTAGTTCCAGGGGACTCATTCTTTTCACCTTAGAGTCAGATGGGAACTTGGGGTGCATTTCCACCTTCTGTCTGACTCTGAACATTCTCGGGCCTTGCCAGGCTCGGTGAGGAGTCCCTGCCCTCAGGTGTTCTCCTCACACAGAGGCTAGAGGGTGTTCTTTACCCTCAAGGTCAGCCAGCTCTTCCCTAATTGGAGAAGCTTGGTACACTGACCCAGATGTATGAATCCACAGTAAAGACTGATTCAGGAAGATATGAACATTATATACTCAAAGTAATTGTTGATCTTCCTGAATATCTTCACCATTGATTGAGATGCCCACTCACCATCCTCCACCCGGCTGTGAACTAGGTCCTCCACCAGCTCACCCTGTGGGTTCTGGCAGTACTGCTGCATCTGTCTCCACTGCCGTGGCCCTTTTTGGGTGGCTACTTGTTTTAACAAACAAACAAAAGAGGGTTGGGCCTTCCGTGCCAACCCTCACCAAAAAGAAATAAATAAATAACAGAAGGGATTGCAGTCCCTAGCTCCCCCTACCTATCCATCCCCCACTCGAGATTATCCCCTATAAGGCATATCCCTGTTAACGGCTATATGCAGCAAGTGCTCTGGGCACCATCCAGTCTCACTCTCCTGAGCAGATGCTCTGTGCGTGGAGGGTGCAGTGCACTTGCTTGGATCTATGTGCACTAGCTTCACACAGGATACATTCCTGTGGTTGCAGGAGATGTGGGTATGTTCTTCCACATGTTCGGTTGTTATGGCTGCAGTGGGTGGAGTCTGCGGCCATCTTGCTGTAATTGGGAAAAGGGGATACCAAAGCACAAATCTGAAGTTGCAGTAGTTGCTTCTGCAACTCCAAATCAATGCGTTCATCCCCATTAAGGGTGTACTGCGCTTTCCTGCCATCACCCACGGCGGTCCACAGTGGAACATGGCACCATCCGCCATGTCCAAGATGGCCACAGAACATTATTGCGATGTGTGACTTCATTTCTGCGGGTTGTGGTGAAGTCGGCATGTGCACTGAGCTCACGGCGAACATTCCACCATGCCCCAAGAGTTAGTGAGCTCAGTACACATGGATGACTTCAACGCAACCGCAGAAGTGAAGTCGCGGCATGCAACAATACTACACATGCGCAATAACGGTCGGTGACCATCTTGGACAGGGCGGATGGTGCCACTGCCCGCCGTGGACCTCCATGAGCTTGGCTGCAGCTGTGCAGTGCTCTGGCCAGAACTTGTTTTGTTTGGTATCCTTGTCTCTTTGTGCATTGCATTTTCCCTCCGCCTGGCGCATGCCAGAGAGTTATTCATATATTAACACCACAGGACTGCTGCCCTGCAGCTCCTATGCAACTTTCCCTTTTCTCTATCCTTAGAGAATTCAGGGTTGTGAGTTTGCACTCGAATTTACTCAAGCTTTAGTTCGTAGCACTGAGCTACTACTTTTGCCAAACCAGGTGTAATTTTTCAGTTATTGGCATTTTGCCATCTCATGTACAAGGGGTCCAAAACTGGACTGCCTCTTTTGCTACTTCTGCCAGAGCCATTTGCTCAGGGCTGTTGCCATGTCTCTTTTAACTGCCATGATCCATACTCTGTCTGGCTAGTGGTAAGAGACTGTGGCTCATTCTACTACCCACTACCCTTGTGCCACCTAGTAGGCCCAACCCTCAGTGTCTAAGTTGGTAGTCGGGTTCTAAATGGTTGTTTATTTTATATCCTATATTGTTTCACTATCTCTTTTGGGCTAGAATGTATCTAGTCTCAATTTTCTCTTAACTTTGCATGTCTCCTGGCGAACAGGACTGAGATGCATGAGGGAGCCAACAATGGTTGTTGGCCAGCGTGGCGACGCAGGCGTAGTACATGCTGCATGTAAGCTGTGCAGCAGCCCATGTCAGCTCCCTCCTGGAGGAAACAAGATCCCGTGGGGCCCCTAGTGCCTCCAGCCTTAGACCCATATGTATGAATCAATGAAGATATTCAAGAAGATAAAAACAAGCAGCAAGACAGAGTATGCACAAGGCAGGGGTGCATCAAACTAAAAAGTAAACCATTTAGAAACGTAAAGTTGCGCTCACACAAACCTCAATAACATGGGCACAGGTCTCCAAGTAAAAAGCATTTTTAGCATGCCAGCAGCCTGACATTTTGGATAAAATCATATCCTTTATCAAAGGTTCAAGAAGATCAGCAATGATGCTGCGTATATAAATTTCCTTATGTCTGTGTAGTGATATACCACTAAGATTAAAAGCCCTGTATCCATGGAGGAGTGGGACAAAGTTCAGGGCCACTCTAAATGGCTGTAGAGAATCCAGAGGCAAGCTAACGTGATACAAGATTACTCAGAGACAGCATTACTTACCTTCTAAGTTGGTGGAGGTAGGTATCACGAATCCATACAAATGCTGGAAATGCCTCGAGGATAATGGTTTGATAACACGTATTATCTGGTTGCGCCCAAATTACTAGCGCTTTGGGGCAAAGTAAGGGATCTGTGTGCCACAATTCTTAAATGTCATCTTAGTACAGTATATCATCAGATTTCATAATGTTAGGCATACCTCCGGGTCTCTCAAATCTATCTAGACTCAGATAATACGGCTGTATGCCACTTACACATCGGCAAAGAATGTCATACTAAACCACTGCTGAGAAACTGAACCTTTATCTAGTTCAGAAAGTCTAAATTATAGTTCAGTCATGGCCAGCGCTGAAACTTGCCTATATTACCATTAACCAACCTGACAAATGTTATGAGTTATGGAACCCTGTCTATGACCAAATTTTGTAAACTTCCTATTATAAACCCATATCTGTGCTCCACATTTTGTAAACTTTGTAATATATGAGCCAATAATTTCCAATAGAGTATGTCGTTAAAAGAGGTGTCACACCAATAACTGTTTTAGATGATAAATGTAAGGGTTCAAGATGATTGTATCCATGCTGTGTCTGTTTATGGTTGTTTGTTTGCATTGTTGCAAAGTCAATAAAATACTATTTACAAAAAGACGTTAAAAACGTTGCTCTGATCTTTCCCTTCCACCACAATCATAGGGCAAGTGCTCCACAGAACAACCTTTGGGCTTAAAGCCATAAAACACAACAAATGCAGTTACTCTTTTGTGCTGACCAGCAATCCCAGGAATCCGATCGTGTTCTCACGCAGGAGCTGTATCAAGATGCTGCAGTGCTGCATTGCTGACTTTCTAGAGTAGAGATCTTTGCAGTGCTGCATTGCCGGCTTTCTAGAGTAGAGATCTTGGTTAAATTTGAGCAAAGTTTTCTCAGCTAGGAAGAGGTGGCGGGCTGAGGTCGAGTGATGGAGGGAGTTCCTGGTGGTACAGCATATAGAAACATAGACGTTGTCAGCAGATAAAGACCCTTTGGCCCATTCAGTCTGCACATTTTCCCTGCCTATTGTGCCACCACTGCCCTTTGTACAATCTCCGTCATCCTTCCCTTGTGTTCCTTCCAAGGTCATCTTGTATCTGTCCCATGCATGCTTGAATCCTGGAACTGTTTTGGCACCCACCATCTCTGCTGGGAGGCTGTTCCATGCTTCCACCACCCTCTCTGTAAAGAAATATTTCCTCATATCCTCTGGGCCTCAGCCCCTCCAGTTTCATAGCATGACCCCTTGTCTTCGAGTCTGTCTTTCTGCGGAAATGCTACCTTCCTATACCTGATTAATACTTTGTTATGTACTTGAATGTTTCTGTCATGTCTGCCTTTCCCTACTTTCCTGCAGTGAGACATATTCAGTTCTCTTACTCTCACCTCGTAGGGCTTTTGATGCAGTCCCAGCACCATTTTGGTTGCTCGCCTGTGTACCCCTCCACTCTATCCAGTATCACTGCTTTTTATTTACCGGCCACAGTACCCCACTTTGTTTTTAAATTTACCCCTGTTTTATTGTGCAGGCAAGAGATGTTCCACAGGTAACTCACACTGTGCCTGAGTTCAAAACACCAGCAGTACAAAAAGAACCAGCACCAGTGTTGGTTTAAAAAGCATTTATTTTGCAAAACATAAAGATAACTGACAGAAGAGATCAATTGACACTAGGGCAGCCACATTAGAGACAGGAGAAGATTCCCCTAACGGTTTCCATAGAAGGCTTCGTCATGGAGTGCTAACTGCCAATGTGCTTTTAAATATAAGTGTCTCCTTAAGTGACAGTGCACATCAATTTAGTGACTATAGTTAAATACTAAGTGTTACAAAAATATACATTAGTCACATATACTATAAGCATAAGGAACAGATAAAGCTACACTTTAAAATAATCAATTGTTTACTACTACTTTTTTTTTATTTAGCCCATGCTTTATACGTGTCCCGTCTGATGATTTCATGCACAGCACTGTTAATTTGCACTCCATCTTGACCCCTAGTAGTGGGGCTTTGTAGACTGTCCAGAGAAGAAGGGTAACTTATTTGCCATGCTGCTGGACTGCCCTTGGCTCCAGCAGCATTCCATCTGATGAAGATTACAACAGTTAGTCATACTGGCAGGTTGTGCCTGAAAGGCAAGTGAGTCAGCCGTCTGTCCTAGCCGCAGAGATTCCATATGGCACCAGCAGCTGGGGATATCTGACCTCCCTCGTTTGAAGGAGCATGTTTCAGACTTGGTTTTCAAACTGTTTGTTAGTGATCAGTGTGGCAGGCAGCAGGGGCCAGGAAGTTTGACCTGAGACTTCATTAAAGGTGAACAGTCTTTAACCCTGTCAGCGTATGTGATCTGTAGAAGCAGTGTTTCCAGTACAGGCTCACATTCTGGTATTGTTCCATCTTTACTGGCCCTTATTTAGCTCAGCGAACATTTCATTGGTTGATTTGTCTGACTGACACGTTAGTGGTAAGATGTCCAAGGGGTCCATTTTAGGATTGTGTTATATAAATCATCTGCTAAGCTACTGTAGCATTGCTTCTGTGATCTTTTTTTTTTAATCCTCTCTTTATAGGGAGCTGGCAGGTGACTATGGCTCCTCCCTTGGGAGCTCATCTCCAGCCCCGCATCCCCACACCGATCTCCCAGGAAATCCCCCATGGGTTGCCCCCACCCCATGACAGGGCAGGGATGAGAAGGCCGACATTCTCCCCTCCCCAGATAGCCAGCATCCAGATTCCGAGGTTCGGTGCAGGTGCGGCCAGGGCCATCACGGAGCCCGCCAGCTCCATTTTTGCTTTTTCTCCCGACCCTCCCTCTGACATCATGTGCCGGGCTGGCACTCCTGACCATATCTCCCTCCAGCTACTGCTAGAGGGTGATCAGTGGGTGGGATGGCAGTCCCTCCCTCCCTGAGAAAGGAGAGCAGTCCTCTGGATGCTCGATCCTCTCTCGCCCTGCCGATCCCCAGTGGCCCAGGCTCATTCTGCAGGAACCCGGGTCACCAGCGTGGTGCAAGGGTGACGTCCAGCGCCTCAACATCCAGTGCCACCGAGCCAGCTGTGATCTTTTTAAATGTGTATTTTATTGTTTTCATACAAATACAGCTATTTCTCATAAAAAGCATACCATTAAAGTACACATAAGTGGGCGGGAGGGTCGTCTTTGACCCGGTTCTGATTCAGACTCTGATCTTTTCCAGAAGGTTCTGATTTACTGTGGCTTGCCAAAACAAGTAAATCCTCCAAATCGGAATAGAACCAGGCCAGAGACAGATCTGGACAGGATCAAATATAAGAATCAGGTGGCCCTACTCCTCCCCTGAAAAGCATTTTCTTCATGTAATTTAATGTTCAAAATAGTTATTTTAGGGTTTTTCCCACCAATTTCTAATTTTTATCAGGAATAGAGTTTCAGAATCCTTACATTATCTGGATTGGGTCAGAACCAGTCACTGGCAGATCCAGACCTGGTCAGTGGACTGGACGGGGTCATATCAGACTTAAATCACATATGGCTCTGATTTTCAGAGTCAAGCTGAATCAGGCTGGTTTGGGAGGGTCCTGATCTGAGTAGAGCTGTTCCTGCCAACCCTACACGTAAAGTATTGATACTTTACAGGCCATTACAGTTGCTAATCAGAAACATAGCATATGAACCTGGTAAATGAGGAAGGGAGGAGGGAACCTACTGTATTTCTTATAGGTGCTCGTTAATGCTAGCCACTCCAATAGCTAAGGTGTCTGCCAAGGAAGTGTGGGAGGTGAGCCTTCTGCTGTTTGCAGATGATGCTGTGCTTTATTGGAGCTCTAGGGACCCCAGCTGCAGGTGACCTCCTTCAAATAGAAAATTGGTTAAAAGCCAGTAAGCTGGTTCTTAATTCCAGAAGGATCAAGGCAATATTGTTTGGCCCTAGGAACTTGGGCCTGTCAAGGCACCACCTGCTTACTCTCACTACCTCCGCTGGAACACCCATAGAAGTAGTTGAGTCCACCAAATACCTAACGGTCCACTTGGACTAGAAACTTTCCTACAGACTCACATTGACCATAGAACACTGGATCTCCACAAAAAAGTGGCCTACTCTACCACCTTAGCAATCTTGTTACTATGGAACCACAGCTTATAATTGCTACTGGTACTCTGCTCCCCTCCTGCAATATGGCACTCCTGTTTTGCAGTTCCTTGGGTGCTCTGAGCTCAATAAGCTCAAATTAATATACAAAAAATTGGGCGCACTGCACCCAGGGAGCACCATTGCAGTGTACTGCACCCAGAGAGCACCATTGCAGTGTACTGCACCCAGAGAGCACCACTGCAGTGTACTGCACCCAGAGAGCACCACTGCAGTGTACTGCACCCAGAGAGCACCACTGCAGTGTACTGCACCCAGAGAGCACCATTGCAGTGTACTGCACCCACTGAACTGCTCTTCACTTGAAAGTCAGCTTGAGTACTCTCTTCTCTGCCTGGCCTTTAAACATGTTAACTGTCCCTCCCTCTACCAAGCCTGCGTGACATTCTAAAAATCAAGTCCTTAAGGAGGGTCCTAGTCCACCCGCTATCCTCTGTGGGAGATACCTAAACTTAGATCCTGAGTGGGGAAAACGGTATTTTGTCACCTCAGCACAGTCTGTGTGGAACTCCCTGCCTTTTGCCCTCCAAGACTACCCTAATCTAGGGGGATTTAAATAAGGGCTTAAAGTTGTACTACTGGAACGGAGCCTCTGTACCTGTAATAGGCGACATCCCCTGTGCTATAATCTGATGATGCTCTACCATCTGGGATCTTTTGGGGTCATTTTGTTGCACTACAGGTTAATGTGTCCCTCCCTATAATGCATAATGTTGAACACCATGTTTGGCCAATTGCATAGTCTCACACCTAATGTATAGTTACCTTGCCATATCGGACTTGCTCTGAAAATGTATTTGACTATTTACTGTTTTGCCCGATTGTCATTTTGCAATTAATTCCGAGTCACCCCTGAAAAGGGACAGCCATGCCCCAGTGGGTCTACCTGGGTAGCAAAATTAGTAAATATTAAAGAAAAGCCTGCCAGCCTCCTCCACTGCACCTCATGTAAACATGGATTCTGCCTAGTCCTGACTCTGCCTGCTAACAAACCTTCAACATTAATATTGCTGCTGCGTGAGAGCTGTCTCTTGTATCTGCTTAGCAAACTCCTAACAGTTTGCACTAACTAATTGTCTGATTGCCCTCGACACAGGTATTTCCTCAGTAGCAGCTGTTACAGTTCACCTTATTTCATGAAAATAATAACAAGGACTTGGGCTTATTTGTCTAGTTAATTGTCTTTGGGGAGACATGTGATTGTAAAAGTTATTGGACAGTTTTTACAATTTGTTCATTAAGTTTGAAAGGATTTTGTATCCCCTCCCCACACCACATTCCACCACCACCTTTTGACTGAATCCCTGGACCCTGGCCCATGCACACACACACACACACACACACACACTGACCACCTTCTCTTTACATTGTTAGTGGCTCAGTAGATGACACACTTGCCTCTGGGGTCAGAAGATGAGAAGGTTGTGGGTTCTAGTCCCATACCAGGAACTTGTGCCGATGCCCAGTCCTGAGACCGTAGTGTGGTATGCAATGGACTGCTCCACCACTGAAATGCCATCTTTCCACTGTGATTTGAAACTGAAGTCCATTCTGCCCATCTCTGGTGGCTTTCAGGTGGTAGGTAGTTAAAGGTCCCATAGCACTTCTCACAAGTCATGGGCATTTTCCCTGGTGCCTTGGCCAACATTCCCCTCGTCAATAAAAACAGGTCCATGTCGCCCGCCTCCAGGATGCACCAGGAAACACAATGTCACAGCTTAGTAGGCCTTTTCTAGTCACAAATTATAAATACATATGTCCTCTCTCTACAAATCTTGTCTGCTGAACAGTTAATCAAGATTGGGGCAGAATTTAAAATTTGTGCCGCATGTTCTGAAGATGTCATTTCAACTCCAAGCCAGATGGCCCAATATAGATTGCACCTGCCTTTCCCCAACTTTTCTTGCTCTTTACTGCTACATCAAGTTATTCCACCCTATTTCTGCTCCCTGCTCCCTCTGTATCTCTGGCAAACCTTGAATTTTATCCCCATCAGCTGCCTTCCGCATGCCTCAGTTTGGATTTCTTTTTAATTTTATTTATTTCTTCATTTCCTTTTGTGCCTTACCACCAGTGCATGCTGGCTTCCAGCTCCGATCCTGGGACTCACCTGGCATGCTCCTCTGTTCGACCATGGCACCTTTGCCCCAACTTAACTCCCCAAGGCCGGTGCCCACTTTCCAGTTGAGCACTCCTCCCCACAAGTAGCTGCTCAACCCATGCAATATCACACACATAAATTGCTTTTTGTCATGGGGTGCCACTGGTTATGGCATGTAGTCAACAGAAAACAAGATATCCAGTGCACACCACCCACATTGACAAATCATTAAATTTGCTCTCTGCCAAAAATGACTTCTTACTAATTTCATCCTAAATGGGAGTGGAGTCTCTTGGTCTTTCAAATCAGAGCTCTGGTGTGAAATTAAGCTCAGCATCTAATTTGGAATTTGTTTGCATAGCAGATTTTGGTTGTCTCCATTAACTGTACCACTGACCACCGGTACATTGGCTGGGGACTGCACCTTATTCAAAGTGAGGCAATCCAGCAGTGCACAATATTTTACAGGGCAGCCAACTTGGGCAGTTAGCATTTTATAATACGGCCTCAGCCAATGGGAGATCCACGTCTGCCAACTGGTGGCTGAGCTTAATTTCACACCAGGTTCTGATTTGAAAGACCAAGAGACCGCCACCCCATTTGGGATGAAATTAGTAAGTAGCCATTTTGGCAGAGAGCACATTTAATGATTTGTCACGTAGTGACTGGATCTCTTGTCTTTGTTTAGTATACACATTGGGCAGATTGTATGTTCCCCAAATTAGGAATTAGAAAATGTGGTTATTGGTTTATATTTTTCTAGCCTCACCCTTCTTCATCTGGTCCTCATCCTCCTTTCCTCTTCTGACTTGAAAACCCTACTCCAAGCACACCTCTCATGTTTTTTCATACCTGACCCTTCTGCCCTTCTCTGCTCTTTTCCTGCTGCACCTTTACAGTACCTGCGCGTAGGTGTGCTCCTGCTCACCTCAGTATTTCATTTGAGCCTTTAAATTGTATTTAGAGGTGCTTGGATAGCACAAATCCAGTCCAACTAGACTGCACCAGATAATCACAAAATCGAAATCTGGTTCAAGGTCAGATCAGATTTCAGATCACAGATATCTGGATGTGATCTGTCTATTCTGCTCAGTCTGGTCCTCCTCAACTAAAACAGACCAGTTCCTGGAGCCCAGTGGCACTCACGTCCCTCACCCATCCTGTGAAATAGTAAAAAAAAAGTTAAAACTAAATAAATACTGGCTTCCTCCCGACTCCCTGGAATCTACTGGCACCCCCTCTCTTCCTCACCCCATCCATCGTTGCCGTCAGTGAGGGTCATATGATAGTGTGACACCCCTGCCCCATCACCCTTAATTATGTATTTTACAAGGTGGTCACATTTGACATATACAGCTAAAAATTGTCATCAAAATGAATGGGGTGAGAGGGAGAAATGGGGAGCTGAGTGAGCTGGTTTTTGAAGGTTGAGAGTGGTATAGTCAGTGGACGAGTGGTTAATGGTCACATGGGATGAGAGATTGTCATGTAAGGCTGTTATGAAGGCTGGTAAGTGTTAGGATTTTTTTGCTTAATCTTTTACCCGTCCTCAGTGATCCATCTCAACCACTCCTCCAGGCGTGAGCCAAGGTTGAATGCAACCCATCTCACTCCCAAATCACCGTTCCTGATAGCAGTCAACCCCAGGGTAACTCAACATAACCCTTGTGGGGTGGGTCCCCTCTTCAAGGAAAGGGCACCAGTCGGGGACAGACAAGTGCTAATGCTTGGCCCCAGGGTGCTGCTGGAATGGATGACTCATGGGACATTGATGGCCTTGGACAGCCATCATCCGGCTAAACATGGAGTGGGTACATCCGTCTTTTGTGGCAGTCCCTACATTGTGTCTTGCAGTGCCTCTGGTCTCCACGGGGGCGCTGCAGAGCGGCGTCACCCTGTACCCATCCCAGGAGAGGTGAGCAGTCCTAAGAATGCTCAACCTCTCCTTCCCTGCCAGCCCCAGTGTCCTGAGTCCGTTCCTGAACCTGGGTCGCTAGCGTGGATCGAGGTAAGGTGCCAGTGCCTCAACCCTCTGCGCCACGCGGCCAGCTTGTTTGATTTTTAATTGCTGTTTTAAATAGTTTTATTTTATTTTTATTTTATTTTTATGTGTAACTTTTCTCCCTCAGTCCCAGTCGGCTCTCATCTGCGGCTACACACCCAGCCCGTACCCCAACATCAGACCACATCCCCAAAGGTTTCCCTCCATGGCAGGGTGGGGAGAAACCCCAACTCAACTCACCTCGAACAGGATCCAGCATCTGGGGATGCGCCATTTAGAGTCGGGGCCTGAGGTGGGCAGGCGATCACGTTGTAGTGACTGGGACCATTTTCCTGGCTTTCTGGTTGCCCCAGAGCAGGCATGCAGTGGCGCTGAAGGCACATGCTCCCTCCAGGCATTGGCCTGTCTCCACCCCTGTCTACAGTGTCAGCTCGCTGCCCCTAGGTTCCACTAGGTCAGTCTGGGACCGACCACTGGCCTCTCTCCTCCTGGGAAGGAAAGCAGTCCTTCGGACACTCAATCTTTCCACCCTGCCAATCCCGGTGGCCTGTGCTCATTTCTGAACATGGATTGCGGTGTGGCGGGAGGTAAGGTGTCCAGTGCCTCAGCCCCACTGGGTCGGCATAGTTTTAAATAGTTTGAGACTTTGCAAGCCTTAACTCAGGAGGACAAGGCTGGCAGTATAGCCTAGAGGTTAGAGTAATGAGCTGTGAATTAGCTTGGTACATCCAGCAGACCTAGGTTTGAATCCCACAACCTCCACTTGCATACTGTGTGACTCTGAGCAAGTCACTTAACCTCCCAAATCACCCCTGAAACAGACCTTGTGCCGACTGTGCCTCATCTGGTTACCAAAGAATAGGAAAAAAAGACAGGGAAGGTTTCAGTGGAAGAGCATCAGTCAGAAGAAGCAAGATCCCTGGTTTGGTCTGGAAATAGAGCTCCTTCCTTCCTTCCTTCCTTGGGGGCGTGGCGGGGTTTTGCTTGGGGACTATGGAATAGTGTCAAAGTTGAACATGTTATTGTAAAAAATAGCAGCACTGACAAACATAATAAAGTTTTTATTAGTTCTAGTTTGATTGGGATGCAGAAAGCGGTGTGTGTGTGTGTGTGTGTGTGTGTGTGTGTGTGTATACATGCTATTTACACCCCCACCTCAGGCAGGTATGATGTGTAGTGACAGTACACTCATGAAAGATAATCAGTAGTGAGTGGGTCAGTGCTACATTTTATTACAAGTTGTTTAGTTGTCAGAAACTGCACAAGTCATACAGAACATCATCTAAATGGCAAATATATATATATTTTATAAATTAAGATATAATCCAGAGAAGCTAGTTCATGTTTGAGCCTCTGAAATTTCTGCAGTGACCATCTGTCACTACAAAGAACCAATAAAAAGACAGTTTAATATTCAGTAATGCAAATATACTCACTTTGGGGCCTTTGAATCGTTTGGCATTGATTTCCAGGTTTGATGCAGTCGAGTTTGAAGCTTCTGTTACATATGAATGTGAAACTGCTTTCCATTCATGTCCGCTAGTCTTGAATACATCTGTGTTTTTGTTTTTGTCACTGTGTATTCTATTTATATTTGCACGGGCTTTTATTCTACATAGAAATCCTAAAATCTCTGTTATAGATCAAAGAAATCCTCTGGCGAATCAGAAGGCAAGACACGTACTATATGTGAAACTTTCTGAAGTCAATTTTTGTTTGTTTTGATAGCTACATTGATGTTATAATGTCTGTCGATTTATCTTATCTTATGAATGCAGGCCTAATCATTGCAATCTCTATGCAAAGCTAAATTGATTTTCTTTTGATGCCAAGGGTAATAATTCAGATACTTACCAGCCTTACAATTTTGGGAGGAAAATATACTTTCTATGGCCCTATAAAATTATTACTAAACAAAATTGAAGTTTGTAGACCTTGGGTGTTGAGGTTGCTCTTTTGAACAAAATTATTTTATGCATCCTCTTAGGGTACAGTTGCTATTCAACATGAATCCATTTTCATGCTGTGTAATGTTGAACATTTTGCTTTTTGAGATAGAATCTGCTAATAATCTTGTTTCATTTAAATCTCTACATAAGAAGCATCTTTATGAACGTCTGTTGTTGTTTTAGATTACATATCTTTTATTATGTAGTTCCATTACTTGTTTTATAAATGAAATGTATTTTCTTTGTGTTTTTGTTGTTTGTCCAGGTTCCTCTTTGAAGATGGACATTTTTGAGTTCTTAGCGTGACCAATTCATTAATAAATAAATATATTTAGACAGATGAAGGCTAACCGTCTGTCTAGTCTGTCCTGTTGCTCCTACCTATAATGTCTCTATCCCTGTGATGCTCCCAAGATCACATGAGACATGACCTCCCTTCTGTTAATAGTTGCAATTTATCTGACTGGATTCTGATCTCTGATATTGTACTAATATTGATCACAAATGTCCTCAGTATGTATACCCTGGAAGAGAATAGGAAGCGTGGATATGATAGAGACCTTTAAATACCTCACAGGGTGCAATAAGGTGCATAAGGGAAGCATTTAGCTTAAAACGAGGGCATGCTATGAAGCTGGAGGGGTTAGATTCGGGAGAGATGTGAGGAAGTACTTCTTCACAGAAAGAGTAGTGGATGCCTGGAACAGCCTTCCAGCAGAGGCGGTGGGAGCGAAAACAGTGTGTGGGGGTCAAGAATGCGTGGGAATAGGCATAAGGGAATCTTAGTGGAAAGGAAGTGGGGGTGGAGAAAGAGCTGTAGATCAGGTATGGTCTGAGGTAATACTGTAGGTAAGGAAGAATGGTCAGACTGGATGGGCCAAGCAGTCCTTATCTGCTGTCAAATTCTATATTTTTGTATTTCTGTTACAGGGCATTCTGTTACATCTATCCACCACCCTTTCTGTAAAGAAATATTTCCTTATGTCCTCCTTGAAGCCCCTAACGTGTTTGAGATGGTGGCCCGTGAGCAATCACTAAAACCTGAATATTTTGAAGCATTCAAGTTTTTGAGAGCTCAAACGTCAGGGCAAATCTAGACTTGTTATGGTGGTGGTGGGGGGTCTATGCATGTTTGGGGAAACCCCTCAAATTGGATGCAGTCTGACTGTAGCTAGCACAAATGGGAATGATTAAATATGGAGTCTAACCCCTGACCCTTCCCCACCCCTGGATCTGGCACTGACCTTTATGCAAGTCCCAGTTATTGTTCCCTGGCATTAGCAGAAGAAATAAGCAACTGATAACCATAATTACAGCCTAAACAGTCATGTAGTGGAATGGAAAGGAAGCCGGAATGAGCAGGGACAGAATGAGAGACAGAGGTACGAAGGGGAAAATGAGTAAAATAGAAAGGGATGGTGTAGTCCATTGACCTGTATGGCAGAGGTTGGATCCCATTCAGGAGGCTCATACTCTGGTCTGTGCCCCCACCCGGTGCCAGTCCATCCTCTTCATGGGGTCCTCCACACCCATATGGAAACTAAGTTCCATCTAGGCGAGAAACGTGAGACTGGTTTGTGGGCCTGACGTGTCAGAGTCCCAGTGAGCCACCAGAAGCCCCAAATACCAGCCTGATTCTGAGGATATAGCCCTCGGTACCTGATTTAGTTAAGTTAGTTTTGTTGACCAGGAAAAGAGGCTAGACAGCACTGCCTATTTTCAGCCTCATTTGGGGGATGCAAAATCAACTAAAATTGAACCAGACTAAACTGTCAGTGGTATTTTACTGAATGGGAGGCCCGTGGCAGAATTCTGGAGAAAAACCCTACTCTTTTGAGAAGTGCCATAGGATCTTTAACATCCACCTGAAAGACCACAAGAACAGGCAGGCGGGACCCCAGTTTAACGTCTCATCGAAGGATGGCACACCTCAATAGTATAGCACCCCATATAACTGCACTCGGGTGCCAGCGTGTATTATATGAGCCCAGTCCCAACGTGGGACTGGACCCCTAACCTTTGGCGGAGGTGGATGTGCTACCAACTGAGCCATGCTGACACCTAACTTCAGTAGACTTCAAAGTTCAGTGCTGTGTGAAAAGGTAGAGAGCTAGACATATAGAATACGCATGGGAGGAGTGCATAATGAGAATTTTATGCACAGTCGAGGTATGGGATGCTACATAAACCCGAGGCGAGGCCAGAGGATTTATCAAAGCATCCCACACAGAGGTGTGCATAAAATCAAGTTTACTCTTCCCCATGCATTGTTTTATGTAATCGCTGGCGACTGGTTTTTGCCAACCACAGTGTAACTATTCTGGGGACAGTCACACGGGAGAGTCAACGCATGCTCTTATTTTTACTATCCATAGGGAAAGCTGATGTGAGTTCACTGTTATAACGGTGCATTATAACCAGCTTTTCCTATGGAAAACAACACTGCCAAGTAATTACATCTTGATAATAACGTTTGCTGTGTGACCTTGAGCAAGTCACTTAACTTCTCAGTATTTCAGTTCACTTAGCTGTAAAATTGGTAGAACACGATGCGAGATTGTCCATCAGCTGATTGCTTCTGGGTGTAAATAAATATAGAATAATGGTTATGCAACTGTGTGTTATGGAATTTTTATACACCGAGGTGTGATGACCCATAAACCTCGAGGCGAGCTCGAGAGTTTATAGTCATCACCAAACCAGTATAAAATTCAACTCTGTTCTAACCTTATTTTTCTAATTGCTGGTGCAAGATAACGTGACCAAGTGGTGTTAGTTCGGGAAAAAGCAAGGTAGCGTGACCAGCGGTGTTCATTCGGAAAAAGCAAGGCAGTGTGACCAAGCAGTGTTCATACGGAAAAAGCAAGGTAGCATGACCGAGTGGTGTTCATTCAAAAAACAAAACAAAAATACAGACAAACTTCGAGATCCTATTTTAAAATGCTGTGCCTTGTAGCAGTTCACTTGGTTTAGTTATTTATTTTGCATTAAAGCTGCCAAGTATAGACTGAGAAAAGCGAGTGATTCGGTGGCTTCAGAGGCGAGATTCAAGCATAAGCGAATGTTGCCATAGAAACAGTCCTGCGGCATGATATGGACTTTCTGAAGCGCTGAAAGTCACCGCTCTCCTCGGTCTGATATGCGGCTTTAATGCAAAATAAATAACAAAACTAAGTCAACTGCTACAGGGACAGCTGCGTTTAAAACAGGATTCGAATTTGTCTACATTTCGGGGTTTTTGAACGAACACCGCTCGGTCACGCTACCTTGCTTTTCTGAATGAACACCGCTCGGTCACGCTACACTGCAAAGAAAGTGAAAGTGGCAGTCGGGACAGTGCAAGTAAGGTACTTCTGAACGCTGTAATAACTGGTTCTACTGGTTATTACGGCATTTGAAATGTGGCTCTGGTCCATGTGCTAAAGGGGTCACCAGTAATTATAATATAAAATACCCTAAACAATGAATCAACAAACCACAGGTAAATATTCTGTGTGTTTTAAGGTGAAGGAACTAGTGTATTGCCTAAAACTAATATTTGTTATTAAAAGCAATCAGTCAACTATTACCTTTTATAGTTAAGATACTCTTTCTTTGGTTAATCAGATCTTTTTGCCTGATGTTAGTAGGTGTGATGTATGAAGGGAAGGGTGGAAGGGAGGGGCAGCTGCAGGAATAAGGGTGCTAGCTGCACATTCGAGCAGACTCGATCGACCTCTAGGCCTTTATCTGCTGGCAGATTCCATATGTTCATATGTTCGTATGAACAGCACTCTGCCTGGCAGCTGACACATCTAGTGGTGTTCCTCCCATGACATCATTAGCACTGTGACCTCACTGAGTGTGACATCACAGTCGCTCAGAGAGCCAGTCAGCAGCAGCAGCCAGGTCAGTCACCTGTGATGTCACTGTCAAGTGAGGTCACATTGCTGATGATGTAGTGGGGGACTAGAGATAGACATGTCGGCTGCCAGGCAGAGTGCTAGTCAAACATCCAGCACAACTAGAAAACTGTCTAATGAGCAGCAGGAAAGAAAAATACTTTCAGAAAAAAGGTTACAACTGACTACTTCTTAAACTTTGTAACATTTTCTTGCCTGCTATTTATGGTTCTACCAGCTCTTTAAACATTTTACATGGACTCTGGGGAGTTGCTAACAAGGCCTTTTGTTTCATTCTAGCCATGACTTCATTGGAGAGTTTACAACCAGCTACGGGAACTAGCCAGAGGACAAAGTCAGTTCAATGTCTATGAGGTAGGTGGTGTTCCTAAGATAGATTTCCTTTTTGATCAAAGGAACAGGTTCTAAGACTCTTGGGGGCAGTGTTGGAGGCGGGAGGGTGATGGGCAGAACTAGGACAATTTTCGTATTCTATCTTCCTCCAGTAACTAACCCCCTAATCCATACACGCCGTCACCATCATGGCCAAGGAAACTGACCCGTGACTCCTCTTGTCAGGCCCAAGCCATAGATTTATGTGAGCCACATTTGTTTTTAATCAGGCTTTCTTTATCTCCGGCTCATCCGCTGACACCCCCAGCCCTGTCACCAAACTTCTCACTGGCTTACTGGCCACATGCCCAGGACCAGGATAGTGCTGGGTGGCCTACGATGTTAGTCGTACCTGGGTCTGTGAGTCATGCTGGTGTGATAGCAGTTCAGGATTTTTCCGCTAGCTTATGGTTTTCTCCCTGAAGGTGCGTCATGCAGTACACACACACACACACACACACACACACAGGCATGCAGAGGTGGCGTCCCACTTCCCTGAGGGAGGAGAGCATCCACAAGCGCTTGATCCTCATTCACGGCTGGTGTCCAAGCAACCAGAGTCCTTTCCTAAGGAGAGCAACTAAAACTGTGTTGGACCTACATCAAAACACCTATGAGGAGGGCTAAAGGACCTCAATATGTATACCCTGTAGAGAAGGAGGGAGAGGTGATATGATTGAGACCTTCAAATGCCTCATGGGTATAAACAGAGTACAAGAGGAAAGCATTTTTCAGGAAAAAAGTGCTTAAGAACAAGGGTCATGCTATAAAGTTAGAGGGGTGGATTTGGGAAATGTTAGAAAGTACTTCTTCACAGAAAGAGTGGTGGATGCCTGGAACAGCCTCCCAGCAGAGGTGGTTGAAGCAAAACTGTAACGGGTTTCAAGAATGCATGGGATAGGCATAAGGAATTTTATTAGTTAGAATGAGTGGAGGGTAAAGCCAGGGACCAAGTAAGAGTCGCAGTGTTACAGTAGGTAGGGAAAATGGGCAGACTGGGTAGCCCAAGTGGTCTTCGCTCTGTCGGCAATTTCTATGTAATCTATGTACTTCCTGGACCCAATTCACCAGCGCAGTGAACACTGCACTACCGGTCCAGCAGTATATTGATGTTTTTATCAGAAATACATTATGACTAACAAATATTTTTACGAAAAACAAATACTGGTACATGAGGGCTCAGGTCACCAGAAAGATCTCACGAGGCACCAGCAGAATTCAGTTATGCCGTATTCCCCAAAATTGGGATTTCAAGCTATTCTGCTCTTTATTATTGAGAAACGACATGAAAATGGGAGCTTTGCCTTACAGCTGAGGCTCATTCTGGAGCAAAAGTCATTATTCCCTTGATTGTGACATCATAATCTGTTGCTGTGGCAACAGCATTTAAAGTCATACGGGCATCATTACTTCAGCTCCTGAATAAACCTCAGCTGTAGATGAACTATGAAAAAACTCTCTGTTTTTATGTAGATATTCTTAGAAATAAAGAATGGGATGCCTTGCCAGCTCCTGGCGCAGTGGTAGTGCTACTGCTGGCGGCGCTGGCAACAGAGGTTCAGAAGAGCCCCAGTCATTGGGAGATGGCTGGGGAAGAAGATTGAGAATCCCAGGGTATGCTGTCCTTCTCCAGGGTCGGGAAGCAGCATGACACCACTGCAGCAGAGCCGCTTGTGTGTCCACAGATGCAGCTGCACAGTTGGGCCCCTTCGGCACATGCCACGCAGCAGTATACCTGGCATGCTTGCTCGCACGTGGCATCACTAATGCCGGTGTCTCATGGGCTGGGAAAAAGCAGGAGGAAAATGGCCCAATGCTCAGGATGATGTACCCCAATATATCTGGGGCCCCCACACCTTCACAGGGCTATTGCCTGATGGGCATCCACTGTTGGGGTATAGTGCCCTCCGACCCCACTTGGGCAGGCAAACCATGGTTCCATGGAGGCAGGTGGCTGGTGATGGGGAGGTGGGTGACCAGGTATACCCTAAGAGCTCCTGTGGGAGTTGAGCATCAGGGATGACACGAGGGAAAATCCAAATTAAAAAAAAATAGAATGGGACACCTTGAAATTTAGGGGAGGGTTGGAATTTAGTGCAGTTTAATTTTGCTGTACCAACTGATTTTATAACTGGTGTCTAGACCTGCTCCTGTCATCAGAGGCATATGAGGGTCTTTCCTCTGTGTTTCAAATATTGCAGCATCTTGCCCATAGAGCACGCATACTATACAGCAGCTCACTGCCTCTTGTATCTCTGTGAAAAATGCAGCCTGGGCATGTTTGGGGTGACAAAAACTTTCTGAGAACTCAATCAGCTACCCATTTAATAAAGATCTAACACCTCTTCAGTCAGTGGTGCAGGCACTGGGTTAGTGGAGCCTCTTGAAAGGGACTCACAATCAACACTCCTGCCTGATTGCACCTCAGGTTCCATTAGTCCTTCACCAATTTCATGGGCTATTGGCTCTCCAACGTGGGAGCGCTGGAGGCCGCATCGGAATAAAAGCCAGGCACAGCTGGAGTGGCATGCAAAGTGGATTTTTTTTATCTCAACATGCAAAATCATCTGCCATCACATGAAAATAAATGATTGTTAAAAGTATCTCTTGAGTATTATTTCCACATCCCTGTCAGTTTTGTTTGTGTTCTAAAGAGAGCACTTCTTGTATATATTACTTTTGTGTGTGACATTAGTAGTTAAAGGTGGATAAGCGTTAACACTGAAAGAGCAGGAATGTTCATTCTTGCAAGTTAGACGTGCTGTTTAGAACCCCACTCCTAGTATAAGTTTTGGGCTGGCAGTATAGCCTAGATGTTAGAGGAACGAGGTGCAAATGAGCTTGATACATCCAGCAGACCAGACCTGAGTTTGATTCTCACAACCTTCACTTGCATACTGTGTGACTCTGAGCAAGTCACTTAACCACCAAGTGCTCCCAGGTCACCCTTGAAAACAGGCATTTGCGCCTAGCAGGCCTTACCTGGTTACCAAAGACTAAAATAAAATAAAAATACAAATTAATAGAACACTTTTAACAAAGGATGTAATCTGTATGCAAATAAGAATTATGTACATTACAATATAAAGCAGCAGTGCAACAAAACTGGGCAAAGAACATGTCCAAACCTTTTTCACTTTAAAAGATTCCATACATCTTCCAGTTTCATTTGGTGGTGAACTTGTTTAGTTTCACCAAAAATTGAATATCTTATAATTATTTAAACCACGTTTTTCTCAAGGAAAAAGATGGCCCCATTTGGCTTAAAAATAGCACTGTAGACCTAGCAAATGTTTGAATCAAGAAAATAACAACAAAGAATTCATGGTGCATGGCATAGGAAGTACGAGAAAAGTAAATTTAACAAGTATGCTTACATTTTTGTTATTTGTAGCGAAGCTAGCTTTTTGAAACAACATTTTCATTGCACTGCTGCTTTAAGAAGCACAAGCATTCTGTTGCAGTGTTTATGGGACAATGAAATATTAAACAGTCCAGGATAAAAGAAACAAAACTGACAGTGTAGAATACAAATCCAGTAATCATAAGTAGTCCCTTGCTTCCGACTAACTGGTCATGACTACAATTTGAATTCTATACTGCTGATGCTGCTTATTTTGTCTCAAACTGTTTATTTTGTCATCCTGTAAAACTGCAATGGAATGCATTATACTTCTTAAATTATAAGGTACGTATTCCTGATTTTATACTCTCAGATACAGAATGTATTTATACTGTTTGGAATCTGTTAACCTACTTATTGTGTGCTGAATCGGTTTCAATCTGATTATCTGTACGGTGTGTAATTTTGCTTGTTTTTTTGTTGTTGTCACTTTAAATCTGCTCCTGTTTTGTATGTTACTACTCAAGTTTGGTTGCTTTTTTTGTACTCTTCTGGTCATACCTAAAAACAGGCATTCAATTGTCTAGTGTACCTAGTTGGTGAACTTAAACTGACTGTACAAACAAATAAATAAATATGTGCAGATTATTGGGTTTACAGTACTGCAAGGCCTTCTGTTCTGCTTACATACCAGACTGTACAACCCTCCCTGTTGCTTCGTACTGCTTGGGAGTCATTCCAGAGATGTGCCCTAATGGAAGGGATACCCTCAATGAAGATAGAACAGTTATGTAAGAACTTACCATAACAGTAGGTCTTTGAGAGAATCTCCTCCATTAGGCCATGCTGTAGCCTCCCTCCTTCCCCTTTCAGTATACTGAGGGTTATATCAGATACTGTACCTAAAGCTTACTCTGTGCATCCTGTTTCAGCCCCATGCCTCTCCTTGTATGCCTGGTGCTGCTATAATCTCCTGGTTCCCCGGTTAGAGGCCTTCTGAGGCTAATCTCTCTGAGGAACTGAGGAGTGACAGGGCCGCCCACATTACATACACGTCAACACTGCACGTGATTGTGGGTGGCCTCAGCTAACAAAATGTTTCAGTGTGGTCCTGATGTTGGCGACACAGTTCCAAAGGTGTGGCCTAATGGAGAGATTCTCTCGAAGATCTACACTTGCAGTAAGCTGTTTCATAACTCTTCTTCAGATGCTGATAGCAGTGGGTAAAGGAGCTTTGTTTAGGTTTTGAGAGGTTATTCACACTGTGTTATTCCTTGCTAGCAGTAAATAGTGGCATTTCTCAGCCAGTGAAAATCGTTGGGTAATAGGGATAAACTATGTAATAAATGTATAGAATAAATGATGGGTAAGTGTGAGTTACAAGGTGATATTTCATTTGAGGGTTTATGGATCATAGTAATCCACAAGGCTGTGTGGACACGATGTTCCATAAACCATGAGATTGAATTGTCACCTTGTAACTTACACTTGACAATCGTTTTATTTTATTATATAGGGTTAATCCAGCTATGCAGTAATAAACAGGAATTGCAATGCCATTTTGTGTCTCAGAAGTAACCGTAGTAGTCGAGGCCAGTGAGAGAAACAAAATGAACAAGAAAATGGGTGATGCAGCACTTGAAAAACGTAGAGATTTGATTGACGGCTTGTGATAATTCATGGAATATGATTGAAAAGTGGTGATTATCCATGGTTAGCTGTGGATTATCACAGTCTATCAATCAAATTCAGTGACTGATCAGGTTTAGAAAGTGCTCCCCGAACGTGAATTATTGTCCTTAGTCACATAATATGAATATGTAAGTCATGTGTAAAAGGTACTATCCATTTCAATATGCCATTTATAAACATAATATTTTTTCCTATTCAGATATTCCACTTTACTGGAGACTACTTTTCGAAAATTTCACGTGCCTTTCTCTGGCTTTGCAGTACCTTTGACAGCTCAGTCTGTATAAACGCTTCCATCAGGATTTTCAGTTTTCACAGTGTAGTGGTTGTCATAGGACAGTGCTGACCATAACCACAGACTGTGATGTTACAAACACAATCAACTCAAGGTTAGCTGGGGACAGTCAGGTTTTTGTAACAATTAGTGGATTAAGAAATTGTTAATTGTAAAGATTTCAAAGATTAGAGTAATCATGGGGCAAAGTAAAAATTGACAAAACAATACAGTTAAATGCACTTGCCATATAAAATGGTTTAAATGTGTTTAGGATAACACATCACAGGGTGAGCAGTTATTATAAAATAATATGCGGCTTGGGTGGTTGTTAGGCATGAGGCATAGCTGAGTGCCACAACCACCCAAGAAGTACATTATTCCTTATGACTGCACACCCTGGAGTGTGTTATTCCATGTGTAAATGGGCCTTATTTGTTGAAAAAATATGCAGTACAGCTGAGGTGTGCAGTTGTCAGAAAAATAATCAGTGGACATGTAACATGTTTTGACCAATTAGGGTACAGAATTTATATGGTCCATTTTATAATTGTAGTACATACATGCTTATTAATAATTTATGATTTTCATTTGTTATTCACAAATAGCCCACACACAGCTTTCATCTAAGCCCCCCCCCTTGAACATCCTTGCCCTCCTCAGGCTGGTAGACCATCTAGCCCCATCAACCACTAAGTGGCCACAGCCTGTGGGTGGCAGGGTCCACATTATGTGGAGCCCAAATGCGCTCTGGCCAGCATTCAGATAGCCCAAGAATGTGTGTTTTTCCCTTGGTTTTCCCCCAGCCTGTCCTCCATCCACTTGATGGTGCTACAATGCTCTCTGCTGGCCTCAGACACTGCAGCACCTCGTGCTAGCCTTGAATACTGCAGCACAACCCTTGGGGGAGCTACCTTGCCCACCACAGGGTTGCTGCAGGACTGACTACCCTCACCAGGCTAGGAAGCACTACCACTCCTCCAGCCTGGCTGTCCGCTGTCGAACCTGGGCAGCCAGCACAGCAGAGTGATACAATGCCACTGGTCCAAAGGCAGGCCCCAATACACATTTGGTCACAGTTGTGCCTGACACACTCAGCCATGCCAACAGGCCTTCACACTACCCTCTTACACATGATGGACCTGCAGGAAACTGCTTACATCCCCAACAGAATCCACCACAAACAGAATGAATGTTCTACATGGGCTGGATAGAAGGTGGGTAAATGGTGTCTTGAGGGATGATAGAGCTGGGAGGTGACCATGCTCAGTGGTCAAAGTGATTTAGAAAATGATGGTACTGTGCAAGAGATTAGTATAAGAGCAAAACGAATGCAGGACTTGATTTTAAAAAGCGGTATGTTAATCTCTGTCCATGCTGAAAAGGGCAACACTGGTGACAAGGGGACAAAGAAAGTGAAAAAAAATTCACGGTTGTGAGGGATTTTTAGAATGTTTCCGTCACTCAGAGTGTTCAAACTGTCCCCATTACTCTACAATGAAACAATGCAATGCTTGATTTGCATTTTGACAAAGAACGTACTTCCTTCATCTCTGATGGTTTTAAACCCATGAACAGTGTTTGACCTTATATTATAAAAGGATATTAAAAATGCTCAACTGTAAATTGCAAGGCTTTTAATTCCATCTTGGGCTTCTGCTGACATTTACAAAGAGCTCTGCTGCGCCTCCCGTGGTCTGTGATGTCACCAGAGCCCATCACTGGAGTCCGAGACTTGCAGTTCACAGTCAGCAATCATTTATTTAATATTTGCACCATATATGAATTTAGAACCAGGGAAATAAAAGTACCCCCAATAAGTCTTTCCCTTTAAGCTGTTTGTCCCCAACAACTTGCTGTGGCCATATTCTGAGAGGGTGCTTTACAGAGCCATGAATTGGCTGACAGAAGCCAGAGACAGGCCCCAAGTCCTGCTTATAAACTGACCAGTAGCAGAAAGCATTAGACACCTCAAACCCACCCTGAGAGACTGCATCATCTCTGTTCTGCTTCACTTCTGTTCTAGCCCAGGATGCAGAGACTTTTTCCCAAAGAGGTGTTTTCTCCCAACTCTGGTGTCAGCTACCCTCCTCTGACCCTTGGCCAGCACCAGATGGCCAGCACCCAATCCCATCCGGCACAATTCCTGTGCAGCAGGATCCACGAGGCATTGTCCCAGTGTGCCCAGGCTATTATTCTGATGGCAGTAAAGTGTTTTCTCTCCAGTTTTTGTAGTTCCCAGCCTCCACCCACAAGATGGTGCTGCCAGCCTTCCGTGTTAGCCTTGGACACCATAGATAACCCAAAGGGGCTCTCTGTCCCTACATAGGGGTTGCTGTGCTTTGCAAGCACCCGCAGGGGGATAGAAGATGGCATAGTGGTCATGGATGTCAGAGATCATGGGTACTACCTGCCCGCTTTGAAGTTTGTGGACCCTGCCACTCCACCACCACCACGTGACTGTCCACGTCCCTACACTCTGTGCAGCCCCATCTGGTGCCATCAGTCACTTGTGGTGGACTGGATACCTCAGGCACAGCCCTGCCTTCCTCTAGCATTTCCTGTTGTCCCTCATTCATTATTTCCGTGTTTCTGTGCAGAGCAGCCCGATGCCCATATATGGTGGGTCAAAGGGCAGGGCTTTGTCATTTGGGACCACCAGGATGTACTCACGTAGCACTGTGTGTGTGTCTGTAGACCACACCCATGCCCTGTGTGTGTGTTCATGCATAGCATGTAGTTGGGACAGCATCGCGATGCGTGCTGTGCACTGCTGATACATACGCTTATGAGCGAATTCCTGCACAGTAGTGCACAGGCCCCAGTATGCAAATTTTGTAATATTTGGCCTGTGCTTTTTGCATTATAGTTCATTTTTTCCCTTTAATATAAGGAATATAAGGGCTGCTTGCAGTAATCTTTCAGAGTCTGTCTGCAAGGGTGCAATGCAGTGCAGAGGACTAGAAAAAGTGGCCAAAGTGGGGCCCATCTTCCAGAAGGGGCAAGGTTAGACTCTGGCAACTACAGTCTGGTCAGCCTGACAGCAGTGGTGGGCAAAGCCCACAAAACCAACAACTAAGACAGAATAATGACGCACCTGACTGAGGCTAAAGTTCTTACCCCACATCAGCATGGCTTTATTTATTTTTTCTTTGTTAATCTCTTTCCTGTCCAACCAGCTCCCTTCTACTGTTCATCCCAGCTCTGACACCCCAGCATCCTCCAGTGCTTACCTGCCAACATGTGCCCACAGGATGTCCCCCCGTGTGGTCCAGGGTTCCCAGCCCCCACCACCAAACAGGATACGATTCCGCTGGGCAGGGCCTGGATAGCAGGGTGTAAGGCTTCTGAGTAACTGGTGTCATCCTACCAGCCAGGAGTTTCCTGTTTTTCCACAGAATGTGCAGATGTGCATTGACAGCTGCCACACCTCCATGCACTTCTGACAGTCCTGAACTGTCTTCCCCTAGCCTCTGCTAGGAGTCAGGCATATGCTGGATTCCGCATCTCCCACCCTGCAGTATCTGAGACTAGCATGGGGTGCTGCAGCTCTGAGGAAAGCAGTCCCATGGCCACTCAATCCTCCTTCCCTCAGCTGACCCTCTGAATTCATTTCTGAACTCGGGTCGTCGGTGCCCCAAGCAATAGCACTACCACGGCACCAGCGGACTGGCATCAGCAAGGTTTTATGACTGGCCGACCTTGCCAAACCAAGCCTGATAACCTTCTTTGAGGGGTGACCAGGGAGATAGACATGGGCTGCCGGGCTGTCAACATAATCCGTCTGGACTTCAACAAGGCCTTTGTGACTGTGGTTCATGGCAAGTTCCTGGGCAAAGTTCACCAGTGTTGTACACATGAGATTTACACAAGGTGTGCTGCTAACTGGCTTTGGAGCAGGAAGCAGAGGGTTGTGGTGGATGGGCACTACTCTGAGTGGAAGGAGCACTCAGTGGCATCCCTCATGAATCAGTGTTGGGGACACTGCCGTTCAACATTTTCAACAATCTGGAAGCTGGACCCTCTAGCTGGTTGTTTATTTTGCATCTGACATTAAGCTGGTCAGGATTGTAAACTCCCTTGAGGATGGGGACAAACATCAGGAAGACCCCAATAAACTGGATGATTGGGCATATTCCTGGAGTCTTAAGCTGTGTTTACATGGCCAATGCGCTCTGACTCCTGGCTCCCAACTTGCTGTAACCACAGGGGACAATCTGATTTGTGTCTACATAGCCCCTCTCAGTGCCAATGCAAGCCATGCTGGAGAGAGGCCGTGGGTCCATGGGTGGAATCAGTGGAGGATCCTGGCAGAGAGATGGGATTGTCATGTTGTACTGGGGTGATCAGTGCAGCCTGTCCACATGGCTGCTGCGCGCTCACTCTGAGCAGTGTCTCCAGGATTGCAGCAGCGCTCTCAAGGGAGCAGTGAGTGAAGTACCGTCATTCAGTAAGTGTCCACATGATCGCCATTGCACAAGAGCAACCTGAGCACTCGAGCTGCTCCACAGTGCAAAAGTGGCCATGTAAATGGCTCTTTAGATTCAGTGTAACCATCAGCTGCAAAGTGCTACACTTGGAAAGGAGAAAGAGAGATAAGGCCTACACATTGTGCAGAGTGCTTCTTGCTGCAGTGAAGGAAAAAAAGCACCGGGGGGTCATTACAGACAGGGGCTTAACCATGATGACCCATACGGCTGCTGTCAAGAGGGCCAGTAGTATGCTGAGGTACCTCAAAAGAGAGTGACCAGCAGGGCAAGGAAAATTATCCTCTCTCTTTACAAGGCCCTGCTGAAGCCCTGCCTGGAGTACTGCATGCAGTTCTGGGCTCCATAATATGAAAAGGACACTGAGACAGTGGAGGGTGCAACACAGGACCACCAAAATGAGTAGGGGTATGGAACATAAAAGCTATGAGGAGGCTGGTGGCCCTTAGCATGGTCACGTTGGAGAAAAGAAGGCTCAGATGGGACATGATCTCAGGTTTCTGCATCCTCAGAGGAATCAAGAAGATCCAACAGACGGAGATGTTGGATGTGGAACAAGCCACGGGACATGCCATGAAACCAAAGTGGTACATTCAAGGGTAAGCTTAGAAGCTGTTCTCCCAGAGGTTGGTGAGCATATGGAACAGCCTTCCATTGAAGACAGTACAGGCCTTCAAGTTAAGCCTGGACAAATTTCTGCTTACTGAGGGAATCACAGGATACCCTGGGTAGCAGAGTAGTACCCTCAAGTAATGCAGTGGGTAGGGAATCACAGGGTACCCTGAGTAGCAGAGTGGGTAGGGAATTATAGGATATCTTGGGTAGTAGAGTAGGTCGGGACACAGAGGGTACTGTCAGTGGTAAAGTGGGTAAGGAATCACAGAGTACTTTGTTAGTAGGTGGGTAGGGAATCATAGGGTACCCTGGGTAGTAAAGTGGGTAGGGGATCACAGGGTACCCTAGGTATTAGAGTGGGGAGGAATCGAAGGGTACCCTGGGTAGTAGAGTGGGTAGGAAATCATATGCTACCCTAGGTAGTAGGGTGAGTGGAGAATCACAGGTGTCCTGGGTAGTAGGGTGGGTGGGTGGGGACTCACAGGGTACCCTAGGTAATGGGGTGGTGGGGAATCACAGGGTACCCTGGGTAGTGTGGGTTGGAATCACAGGATGCCCTGGATAGTAGTGTTGGTATGGATTCATTGGGTACCCTGTAGTATGGTGGGGAGGCAATCACAGGTACCCTGGGTATTATAGTGGGAGGGAACCACTTCAAATACTTGCAGATTTGCACAGCATACTTATTCTGACCTGCTTATAATGCTGGAGATGGGGGGCAGACATGATGGATCTAGAGTCCCTTCTGACCTTTTCATGCTATGTTTCTATGAAATGGGAACTAGTGGTTATTTGCCTTAGTAGTGGTGCATTACATAAAAGGCATCTGAAGGGAAACACTAGGCATGGATCTCGGCAGTGCTCTTAAGATGACTCCAATTTGCAGTGTCTGGAGGTGTTGATGCCTGACTGCATTTACCAAGCCTTTGGAAGGCAGGGTCTTCTATCAATGTGTTTTGCACACTCGAAAGGTTGACATGTCAAAATACTTTCACAAACAGTAATTCCAGTGTTACTGCAGAAGGAGACCCAGATATGAAATAGCATTTCAATAAACAATTTCAGCCCAGAGTCTTTTGGATTTCAATTACAGGCCTGTGGACCAACACCAGCTGTGCATTAAATTGGTTTAAAAACACCAGCAGTACTAGTACAGAATAGGAAAGTATGTTCAATGGAGGGCTAGCTCTATAGCACGTCGGTATATGCTTTACTTTCATAAACATAATGTTTCAGCTATTACATTTACTAAAGTAGAAAACACTTCCTTTTATTTTAATTTTAATTTTCCTTTCCAGGGTTAACATCATCCTGGTAGCCTGTCCAAAATATCTGTATGAAAAGCATGGGAGTGTGCCCAGCTGACCTCATGGGAAACATGTAAGGCATTGTCTTAAATTGGAAACACAGAAGCATAGAAATGCGCTAATGGAAGAAGGCCATGCGACCTATTGAGTCTACCTGGTGTGGCAGTACTTCCTTAGAGATTCATGTACATCCACACCCCTCCTGCACCTCTTCACCACCTCCCTATGCCAAGGGAAGTAAAAAAAATAGTAAGCTCTAGGGATGCTCAGAACTGGCGATTCGATTCAATTTTCAGATTTAGAATTTTAGGACATTTCGATTCCTAATGCCTCACCGATTCAAATCTTAAAGAACCTCACAACCAGAATCGGATGGTGCTGGCCCTGTGGCCCTGCTGGCACCTTACTTAGTGTTGTACCAGTGACCCAAGTTCAGAGACAAGCTCGGGTCACCGGGGTCACGGGTGGGTGGGACAGGAATGGATGCAGAAGCCACCAGGCTGTGCTCATCTCCCGGATCAGGGAGACTTGCCGACTTGACTCTTGGCACCGTTAGGTGGAGGCCAGATGGAAGTGCTGAATGCCCGAGCTGCAGATGTATCTGTGTCACGGGGTGGGGAGAGAGCCACAGGTTCCAGCTCATCGCTGCCCATGTTGCCTTGGCTTGATCAGGAGCAGAAAATGGGACCCTAAGGTTATCCAGCTGCACACCTCTGGACCTGCACCATCACCTGGGCACCTCAGGCGCATCAGGATGTGTTCACTGGGAGGGAGGATGGCTTTTCCCTCCCTGCCCCACCACAGGGGGGTAGGAATCTGTGGGGGAATCCTGCATAAGAGGTAAGCCCTGGGGAGGTGGTTGCTGGTCTGAGGGGTGGGGTCAGAGCAGTCGGCAACTCGAGGTAAAAGCTATATTAAAAAAGAACATTGGAATCAGATTTGGAATCCCAAATCCTGAATTTCTATGTAAAAATAGGGTTAGGATTTGGGTTCTTTGGACTTCAATTCTGAAAATCCTAAATCTAAAGATAGGATCTGAATCTGAGGAATGTGATTCTGTTTAGTGGATTCTGAGCAGCCTCGTAAACTCTAAAGTTAGTTGCAAACCTAATCTTTGTGAATCTTTTAATTTAGTAACTTCCTGCACTTTAAAGTGCAGTCTCCATTCAACCCCACCCAGTGTATTGTACTTTTAAGTAAGCAATAAGCCACAATGGGGTGTGCATTAAAGGATTAATAATGCCGCCCGAGTGTCGTGAGGCATGAGACCAAGGCTGAGGCCCTTACCCCATGGAAAGTGCATCATTAATCCTTTAATGCACACCCCAGAGTGCTTTTGCACTTATAAAATGGGTCCTTGTAGGTAATGAGGTTTTCCAGCCTTCGCAGTGGCATCCAGTTTCTGACTGTGGTTCGTTAGTATCTTAATGTACAGTCATGTGACAGCTATCCAATGAGGTCTCTGGATTTTTCTTTTCCATTTTATAAAGGGACTTTTTAATATATTTTAATAGAATTGTAAATGTGGGTGTGGCTAAAGTCAATTTGACCTGACACTGCAGCAAGCATATATACACATCCAGACTCAAATAAATTCCAAACATATTTAGCACTCAAATGGATTGCTCCATGTGTTTATTTTAAAATGGCCTTATTTTTCCTTATTTTGGGTACCTTGTGAATGCTGTCTTCACCCACATAATATTTAATTTTTAATTACTTGTGAGTTCTGAAATGACATCAGTTCAGCTGAAGCCTGTAGTGAAGCTTTCCATGCAGGGCTTCCACTCGATCAGTAATTAAAAACTGAATACTGGAGGGGGGCAGCATAAACAAGGGATGCTAAACAAGGAAAAAATAGGATAATTTCAAAACAAACACAGAAACAACACTGGGGGCATTAAACAGACTTCCTCCATGTCCATATGTATAATTATATTTAAAATGCACAAATCAAAGTCTCCTATAAGGCTACGGTATTACGTGTAAGCAGTGACAATCAAAGAGGTTCCCAGTTGTGCAGAACTATATAGATACCCCGAGGTGTGTCCAACCATCGTGAAGCCTGTATATTTCTGCTTGACTGGACACCTTAGAAGATGCAATCGCACCACTCATAAAACAATCCTTATATATTAAAATAATGAATAATCCCAGCAACAGGAGCCTAGCGGTTAGGTTATGCTGAAATAACCATACTCCATGTGACAGTCTTCAGCCAGTCAGACTGCTGGATTTTTCCAACCTATTTTATAAGTAAGCAAATGTCCCCCATCCATTACAGATACCACCAACTGCTTAATCTGTTTCAATTTCAGTAGTCTTCCATTTGTAGCTCCCCCTTTCCCGGTTAACAAAAACTAAATAAAAATAACCCACAACAGGGTAGGTTGTGTGGTAAGGCAGATCTTATGGCACACCCCAGTGTGCTCTTGTTATTTACTTACCGCATGCATAGTCTTACTAAATATTGATAGAAAATGCCAAAACCTGCAGTGGAAGATAAAACCTATCCTGAGTTACAATAGTGGTGCTTCTCTGTGCTCTCTTACAATCAAACATGTAACACCCAGGTGGTCAAGAAGCATGAGGCACGAGGCAGAGCCAAGTGCCTTCAGCCACCTGAGAAGTGCGGTAAGCTCTGTTTTCCGCACACCTGGTGCGGATTATTGCCCTTATAAAACTTCTCATTCAGGCAGAAAGATGTCTGAGCGAGATGTCTTTGCAGTGTAAAATACAATTGCTAATTTGATTGACAGCCAGCCTCGTGAGGAAATAGACCTTGGCGCACAGTCCTATGATGTGGTTCAACCAATTAGGTTCTTCCTGTCCTCACTGCCATTTTCTAACTCTTCCCAAGCCACAGATATTTGCTCAGTCAAGCAGTAGAACTTGAGACCGAACACCAAATAACACTAACCTAAAAAATAAAATTCCACACACAACTGAGCTCGCTGTGATATAATTTGTTTCTTTTCTACTGAGAGAGATTTTTTTGTTTCCCCATGTGTTAGTCACTGACTTCCAATTTTAATATCATGCGATATGACATATCTAGGCCGTCTTTACAAATGTGCAAAGGCAGATACATTAACGTCCAGTCACATTTCTCCAGTTAACTTCTGATTTCCATTATTGCACATGACAAATGTCTCCCACATAATTACTTAAACTCTTACTGTTGCCTCTGTGCAGTGCTGTAGTGCGAGAGTCCATTCTGCAGCCTAATTTTCCTGAAGCAGCTTATCTGGCAAGCAGAGGCTACACCCTACTCAGCCCACTTGGTAAAGGCTATGCAAAGGGCTAAGAGGAATGCAAGCTTATACTCAGTAACACTCTTCGTTGCTCCCTTCCAGAGGCAGTGCACTTGGTGGTCAGAGCACAGAACCGTGAACCAGTGGAAGCTCCAGGTTCAAATTCCATCACAGCCCCTGGCCCACTGTGGTACCTTTTTTTCTCCCCTTCCTCCAGTTGGCCCCCTTCAGTGCACGCAGTCCCTCATCCCCATCACCCGCATCTCTGGGACTTACCTTTGTGGCCACTAATTCCTCCATGGATTGCCCCTGTGACAGGGCCATTGTGGGAGCCCTTAGCCCCTCTGTTGCCATGCTTTGTTCGGCAGACCCTGTGCCCAGTAGGCAATATGGGTTTTTGAGGCTCACAGGGTGGCATCCAGCCACCAGTGCGGTGTTTTTCCACTGTTCTGCTTCCCCAGACCCACAGACGCTCCTTGGGGATGACAGCTTGGATGCATGCATGCACATCAAAGACATGCAAGACATCCTTCCGTGGGGGCGTCCCCTCCTGGAACTGCTGCTCCAGCCCTGCATCACCATGATCACCTAGGTGGTGATGTTACAGTGGAGCAGACATCCCTCCCGGAGGAAGAGGCATCATTGAGACACTCAATCCTCCTCCCCTCCCTCCCTCCGGCCATCCCCAAGTGACTCAGGCTCGTTACCAAATCCGGGTCGTTGGTGTGGCAGGAAGTGAAGCATAGATGCTTCTGCCTTCCTTGCCACCAGGCTGACACCCACTGTGGCACCTTGAGCAAGTCATTTAACCCCGCATTTCAGTCCCATCCAGCTGCACAGTGGGGAAGTGGGACCCCAGGAAACAAGATGCTGCATCTCAGCTGGGATTTCTGGGTACACAAAGTGTGATAAACAGTTGTATTCAAAAATGTTGGTTGCCTCACAGTGGTCTACCCCAGTTTTGTGGTCAGTGTGTGTGTGTGGGGGGGCTGTTGCAGTTCTCAGCAGGGCTGTGCCAACAACTGTAAGGGCCCCCTGCAAAATATGTTGTGGGCGCTACCTCCACAACAATAAACATAAAATAACCATTAGCACATGTTAAATTTTATAGCGTAAGTTTTTGTATCAGTCCTGCTAAGCATCCGTAGTTTGTCCATGCTCTCCACCACCACCACCCACCACCCACCACCATCCCTTGCTAGCACCATGAACAAGGAACTTAACAATGTCATTTGTGTATACTCCTCCTGGGACACAAGCACTAAGATTAGACGTTTTGAGTAATGGGCCATATTGCTACTTTGTTCTGTGCCCTCCCACCATGTGAAATCTTCTGACACCACTGCTGACAGACCCAATTTCAAATGAATAAGCTATTTCAAGGAGAGAGTTGCAAGTTTGTCTTTGATAAAAGGTTTTCTTAAAAGCTGACCTCTGAGGCAGTGGGCCTGACAGTGTGGGCCCTAATGCAACCACAGCTCTTGTACCCACCTGGTCACGGCCCTGGCTCTCAGCTGTTTATAAGAATGAGACCACCATGAGGTTCTGAGGTCCTGAACGTTTCTGACAAGCTATGATAAGTTTTACTAGTTACTGAGCTGAAGCAGAACTTTCAGAACCATTTAATTATTTGAAACATGTAAAACTTTCATTTTCACCCATAGAAGTATTAATTGGTACGGCATCATGGGTAATATATGCAAATCACCATGCAGAAATTTAGACTACCTAGGCTGTGAGCAGGTCCAGGTGCAGAACATGCACCAGCAGGAGGAGGGAGGGAGGGAGGAGGAAAACAAGGATGCTCTTTCATTCTACTGCATGCTGGGGCTACAGCCCCTCCCCATCACGATGAAGGCTTACAAGTTGCACTACTGGACCCAAACCAACTGACTGGCTCCCATCAAATGAGAATAAGGCGAGGGGCAATGCCCCAACCCAAAACCATGAACAGCGAGGTAGATCAACTGGGCTGGGTTGGGTCAAAGAGTTCATCCATGGCAGTCTGAGGACTGGACACGGAAACTAAAGAAGCAGGATTGGAGTAAGTCCGGTGATACCGGAATAATGGGGTTAGTTAGAAGGGGCAGCTGGGGTCAGAAAAGGAGCATAAACTGCATATAAAAATAAATAAGCATTTGTCAATGCCAAATGTTTGCTTGCAGTGCCTGGACAACTTTGAAAAACATAATACGTGAGACACAGTTTAGTTTATTTTCATCCTTTTAGTAATTGTTGCCCTTAAATGGAGCCTGAAGGCATATCTGTTTAGGGAGGCATCTGGGGTTTAGTTATTAATATTCCACCAGCTGCTGATTATCAGAGCTTGTTTTATTCATGCTCTGTCAATGTTGAATACCTATGAACTGTGTTTATGTTGTACTGTCGGCACCCTGGACAGCGCCTTGAGCCTCAGGAAAAAGCGCTTAACAAGTAAAATGTTCCTCACGTATTTGTTTTATTACTGAGGACATTTGCATGAAACAAGGATTTCTGCTGTAATTGCTCTGTATGTCTGCTTCTGCAGTCACAGTTCTGTTTATGACAACCCAGTCTGTTGCTGTGGAAATAATTATGATGTAATAAACAGGGCATTATGATGCCATGTGTAGAGAAGCAGCCACAGCTGATAAAGTCCAAGGGATAGTAATCTTGTTTTTTTATGTCACGTCCCTCAGTAATAAAAGAAAGGTGGGAAAGAATCACACAACATATTGTTGTGCCTGAAAGGCACAGAGGGTAGAAGCACAGAACTGTAAAACAGTGGGTTGTGGTTCAGCCCCCTCAGGGCCACAAACAATACTGTCTCAGGAAATCTGCGCTACAGTAAACTTGTAGCCGGGCCAGTGCCATGGAGGGCTGAGGTGCTAGATTCCTCACCTCCCTACACACTGGTGATCTGAGTTTGAGAATGGACCAATGTTGCTTGGGGATTGCGGGAGGAGGATTTAGTGTCCATTGATGGATTGCCTTCTTTGGGGTTGGCTGAGCAGTGTGTACTGCTGCTTGGCTGCCATCTAATGGAGGGCAGATGGCACAGCAGAGGTCACAGGAATTTATGCCGGCCTGCGGCACAGCGGCAAGGCGTCCGCTTGTGGTGCCGACATCCAGGTAAAGAGATGGAATCGAGAGCTGGAGGGTCGACAGAGGAGAAAAATTGAGCGTCCTGAGGACAGCTCATCTTCTCTGGGGGTGGGGAGACTGTTCGACACTTTTTGTATCCCAGCAGAGGCTGGTGGTACTGCTGCAGCTGGCACTGTCACCTTACAGGGTGGGGCAGGCGCTGGACATCATTGCATGTCCCTACCCCAGGGGTCCAGCATTCAGGAAAAACTGGCCCTTGGACATGATGCCCTGCTCTGTCACTGTCTCCAATGCCACCAGTGTCCACTGGAGGGTCCGCTTTCATGGCCCCGACCCAGGAGTAAGCTGAGGCTTGCCAATAGTGTCAATTGGGAGCAGGCACCAGCCAGTGGCCCCTGCCCAGGGGGTAAGCCTGGGCATGGGGGGAATAGGCAGGGCAGGGCTGAGCTCCAGTAGGGATCGGGTCTGGCCCCAAAAAAACATGTAAGGCAAAATGTAAATGAAGGCAAAAACTAGAAATTAAAACACTCTCAATATAAACAGAAAGAAAACAAACAAAAAATGAACAGCAAGAAAGGGCAAGACTAGAGAACATAGAAAGGAGGAGGGTCAAATGCAGTTGCAAGTAGGATGACAAAAGTCAGAAAGAGACTTTAGGGAGGAGGTAGAAGAGGCAGAATGAATAGAAAGGGAAGGAAGGACCAAAGTTTAGGAAAGCAGGGAGAAAAAGCAGATTAGTGCTTTCAAATAGGCGTTTCCTGCCTGTAGCCAGGGTAAACAGAAAACACACGCACAATGCTGGAAGGCTTGATGTTTATCTGCAAAGCCTGATATGTCTGCTAGGTAGTTAATGGGCAGAAAACCAATGTGACTGGTGGGGCTTTCTCCTTTGAACAAGAAGTTTACAACCATCAGCCAGTGGGACACTGTAATTGTCAACCTTCTAAGCACTGGCTTTTGAGGCAAGCCTCCTAAATTTCTACATCCTTTGGCTTATATAGTATACACCTACACAGCCCCTGCACTGCAGTCACAATGTTTGATCACCTTAGCACTCCCACTTTTCTCAGCACTGGTTGGTTGGTTGACTGATTGATTTACTGGCTTATATGATGTGTAGGCTCACTGGAACCAGAGTCCCATGCTCTGGGGTTAGGTTAATTTAAAAACACATACAGGGACTCAAACATCGGTAGGGACCCAAGGCATAATCAAGTCACATATAGCAGTTGTGCAGCTGGTAAAACAGGGAGCAGACCTTGCTGTGCTATAACTTGTAAGATTCTCCCATGACATCTTACACAAGGGAACAATCCCATGGCATTGATAACATTGTCTGGGACAATTAAAATAGTAGTACATGTTATGTATTGCCCGGTAGTTTAAAATTCCAAATTTACTTTTGCTGTCTTTTACTGTTTTCTAATAATTGTTTCCCTTGACTTTTAATACATTTATAATGTTGCGTGGATACATCGAAAATATGGCAGCACCCCATACAATTTCCTGTTTTGCCCTTTGTTAGCAGTCCTTTCTGTGAACACTCAGCAGGTAAAGGAAGGAGAAGCATTCCTGTTACAGAAGACAAAATGAACCAATGAAGAATGGCAGCACCCCATTTCTCTCAAAATTGGATATGTCGCTCCTGGCAAGGGTTTGTGCTAAACTGTCAGAACAAAAATAAAAGAATATAAAAAGAAAATAAAAATAAAAACAGAAAGGAAAGGATTAAAGTTTTGTCAATTCTGAGTCTGCTTCAGCTCTGGTTCAGAATCAGAATCAAATCTGACTCTGAAAAGGATATCACTGGGGCATATAAATGGTGCTACCAGTGAGAACCCTCAGAGGCCACCTGCAGCTGCAAGGGAGGATGGGCAGTGGGCAGGAATGATGAAAGTCTGAAAAGAAGCAGATCTCAGGAGGCAGTATAGTGTAGTGGTTAAGGGCACTGAGTTGCAAACCTGGAGACCTGGGCTTGAATCCCAACAGCTGCCACTTGCATACTGTGACCCTGAGCAAGTCACTTAACTTCCTTGTGCTCCCAGGTCGCACCTGAAACAAGCTCTGGCTTAGTGTGCCTTTTCTGGTTGAACAATTTCCCCTTTCCCTTTGAATCTGATTCTAAAAACACTAACTTCAGAATTAGGATTTTTGACCTCAGAATCTGAAAATCCTAATTCCTAGTTTCAGACAGAATCTGGTTAAATCCGATTCAGAGTCCAAATTCTGAATCATCCCGATTTCCAGAAAACAACGACAACACCTGTATGTCAGCAGACACATGTGGCTGGATTGAGGAGGTGCTCCTTGAAGGCTAGTTTAAGGAGCCAAAAGATCAACATGCTTTAATATTGGAGGCGGAGTCCATAGTGAAGGGACTAGGTAGGCAAAGGCTGTCTAAATAAAACTGTTCCCCGTGGTCACATGACCTCAGTGGCGCCAAATATTATTTAAGTTGATGAAAAATACTTGCAAAAGGTGGTGGCTGGCCTTATGTCAGTCTTGTTCCACAAATAAATGAAAGAGGCCTATTGAGAATTCCAGGCGACTTCCAGTTCACTAACAAAATGATCCATTATCCGTTGCACCTTGTCGACATTTTCTGAGCTGATTTCACTTGTAGATCTCAGATGTGTTAGTTGTTACATTCTGATAAAGCACATTTACCATGCCAGGCTGATCGTGCTTCCTTCTCTTTAATTTGTATGCAGGCATGGCTAAGGCCTGCAGGCAACAGGAAGAGATGTTCATTTACTAAACATTAAAACAGCAACTTAAATTGCTCTTCTTCATTTCACTTTATTTTTGATGGAGGACAGCTTTATTATAGACTAGACTGGGAAACTGGGAGTCTGTTATGGCCTGGCCTGCTCTGGAATGTTTGCCAAAGTGAACAGCAGCTAATGTACTCATATCTGAGCTTACTTCATCTTGAATATTGCACTCTGGTGTGCTGTTATAGTTACTCTACTTTTGAGAATTATCATGAAGGAAATAGAGTAGGAGGTGCTAAGCAAGGACATAGGGTGAGTGGCAGCATCATCCACCAATCAGGTGATGCTTTAGCCCATAGAGTCCAGCCCTCCCACCTTCCACTCTTTGCATGTACACTCAATGCAGTGCTAACCAGACAGGGGACAGCAGACATTGCGTGGTCACCCACAATATCCATGGCCACTCTTGACCCACCACCAGAGGTGCTCAGACTGCAAGTGTTGCTCCCCTGTCCCTCTGTGGTTGGAGAACACTGTCTCCACAGTACCCCACTGCCTTCCCTAACCCATAGTGGGATTGGGCTTTGCTCCAAGTCCAGGTCTCTTACATGGAAGCAAAAAACACCCCACAAGTTCCACTGGGTCTGACAAGTGGCTTCTTTCATTCTAAACTTGTATGTTTATATATGTCAATGCCCTCTCCAGTGGGTGCAGGGAGGCTAAGTACTAAGACTGAGATTCAGATTCAAATACTGACATAAGTGATAGGGAATTAAAGTGATAAGAGGCAAATTGGTTGATGGCAAAGGATAATGCAGACTTTTAAAGAAGGGAATAATTATCTATTTTAATTATGCTTTTTACCCACTACTGTTATCCTCCCAGTTCATAGGTTGTGTCTTCAGCCGTCTCCCAGACATAACTGTTGCTATTCTGATGGACAGACCCACAATGAGATCTCTATAATTATTTATTTATTTGTCATGTTTGACCAGGAAAGGCACACTAAGCTAACATAACTTGTTTCCTGGTGCATCCTGGGTGTGTGTTCGCGGACCTGTTTATGGGCGGAAATGTTGGCCATGGCCTTGGAAACTCCTGTGATCTTAGATCGATAGGTGTCGTGGGATCTTTGCTTCCACCTGGACAGTGACCAGAGATGGGCAGAAGGGACCTCGGTTTAACGTCTTATCCTCTTATTCACTCTTGGGGTTTATACAGTATCGCACACTTGGTGTGTATTAAATTCTTATAACACACCATCCCATGCATCATTTTCTATATGATAAAAATGCTTTCTTAAACTGTGTTAAAGCTTGCTCACCATAAGATTAGGCTCTACATGTATATTAATAAAAGATTCTATATAGAATTCATCCCTTTCAAAATGCTGTTGTACCACAGTTCAAAGGTCATGGAATGTGATGGTACCCTTCTGTGGTACAAAAGCATTCTGAAAACTCTAGAGACTGCCCAAGTCAGTTCTGTTCTGAAAGCCAAATAACTGCTATGTGCACATTTCAAATAATACTATACGCTATAAAAATACAGGATGAGAAACTTTATGCACAACCATTGAGTTCTGCCACCTCGGGGTTCTGATTCCCATGGACCTCTTGAGCTTCGCTCTCAAGGTCAGAGGAGATCAAAATCCTCTCTGGCAGAACACACTGGCTATACAGTAGCCCATCCTGTGTTCTCTATAAGGCTGATAGAACTTCCACATCTCAGATCATTTTATAATATACAGTATGTGTCTGGGATGGTGCTATACAATGTGTGGGTGGTGTTTACAGTATGTGTGTGTGGGCTGGTGTTATACACTGTGTGGTGGGTGGTGTTATAGAACATGTGAGTGGGGTGGTGTTCAACTAAACTGGTTTAACAGTGCTTTTTGTAATTCCTTTTTACTGGTTTACCACTGGGTGGAAGCGAGTACGATGAGTACAAAATAAAACTTCAGTACAAGTAAAACTTACAGCCAGTTGGCACAGAAAGAGGACAGCATACAGAGTGACTTGTTATCTCATATACATTTGTTTTAAACAGCAGGGTTTAACAGTGCTTCTAATGGCTTGGATCCACACTGCTGTCCTGGTAAAGCGGTCTTTTGAAAATCATTGTTGAGACCACTTTAAAGCTAGTCTCAACAACGTCATTAGCAATAAGAAAACTGTTTCGCAGCAACGTGGAAGCCTCTGTGCTTGTCCCCTGACAGTTATTCCATCAACACCTCATAGTGTAGAACCTAGATAGAGGTGAACAAAACACAAATGATCATATACCTGGGTTACTGCTGTCATCTCTGATCTAGAGCTACTATGTTGGTACTGTATTGCCCTTGCAAGTCCTGGCTTCTGACGGGAGAGCAGATTCACATCTCTGTGCCCTTTAATTTTTTTTTTTTAAATGCAGTATATTGGTATTTTCTTGCCTATCCTGGCTTCTTCCAGTGAGAGGAAGGGAGACTTGGCCACCAGGCTGTCTATTTTCCCCAGAAAACTTAGGCTGTTTAATAATAAAAAAAAAACCTTTGTCTGATGTGCTCCCCTCACTGATCCTGGCTCCCCAAGGGGACAACGAGCAGACTTTAGCCACCATGCCTTTTACTATATCTGTTTTCTTGGGAAATGTAGTTCCCTGGTGTTCCTGGGACTGATCCCAGATCCTTCAAGTGACAGGAGCAGACTCAGTTGCTACGCTGAATGTTTAATCCCCTCAAATAATAAAATCTTAGGACCGCATAAAATAAAATAAATCTGTGCCAGGTATACTCCTCTACTGGACTGGGAGGTGCACCTTCCAGCTCTCAACTACCACCAGGTGGAGGCCTGATGGCAGAGTAGACACCTGGGAGGCTGACAGAATGTTGGGAGGGTGGAAGGAGCTGTGGTTCTGGAGTGCCTCCATGTGCATGCATCCTCCACGCTGTCATAGCTCCATGAACATGGGGAGACAATGGAGGAAAACAGTAGACCTGGGCTCCGTGAAGCCTTGCCTGAGGTGTCACAGCCTGTCTGTCACTTTGTGTTCCTGAGGGGAATTCTGGATGTGAAGCACCAGGGGAGGATGCTCTCCCCGCTCTGCCATAAGTGTAGTCTGTGGGGAACCCAGCACTGGCACACAAAGGTAAGAGACAGCTGATGGCACCTGGGGACGAGGCTGACTAGCCACCAGTCTGACAAAGAAGGATAGAAACCTTAAAAAAAAAAAAACACTTTCTGGTATGACCCTCTCACTGCCCACACCTGCAGGCAAGGGGAGTGGATTCATGTTCTGGGTCCTAAAATGCAGTGAGCTCCATAAGAAACCTGGTGATCTGAAAAGACCCTACTTTCTGTCTTGATGACAGCAGCCAACAGCCATGTTTCACCTCTTTGGAGTTCACGTTTCAGTTCACAAACACTGAGCAAACTTGATGGGTGTTTTTATTTTATTTTTAATTTAACTAGATTTTAAAATATGATCCTATTCTCCTCCATTTAAATTTGTCCCATTAAACGAACCCTGACTGTGCTGCTGCTGCTCTTGAGCCCTGAGGCACTCATGTGCAGGGGACTCTTTTGCGACATCAGTGTGGAAGATCACATTGCTGTAACCAATCAGCGTCTCATCTACTATGGTCACACTTCATGAATGGTTCATATGGCAGTTACATAACATCAAGAAGAAATTGGCACAGCTAGACAGTGACATCTATTTTCTAACCCAGTGCAAGAGGAGAAACATTATCCCTAAAGGTCTTACTATTTGGAATCCATTAAAAATACAAACAATTCTACATATGCAGAACAACTTTGTCATAGGACCTCTGAGAAACTGAGAAATCACAGGATTGCATGTCATATGCCAAAAGTTGTTCTTAACAAGTTTGCTGAAATTGTTACCACTCTGGAAAGGGTGTCTGGGGAACCTATACAGGACATCTTACGAGAGATACATGTTCACTACCAAAGGACCTTAAGAAAAGCCATGCTTATGAAAAATAGGAAATTGGATGCCCTTCAACATACCATACTTCCTAACAACCATGAAGAACATAATGAGTCACTGAACAACAACACAGTACTGATGGGCACCTTTCAGTTGTTAATTTGTCCAACCACACACTGACTACTGGAGAACTAAATGTACTTTCAAAGGGCCTCACTTTCTGCCCAACAAAACCACTGGATAACGTACTGTTTTATGGTGAACTGGAGGAATACTTCCATAGATTGAGACTTAAAGAATTCTTTCATGGCAGGGAAGAAATCACTGGTAGTGAGGACAGTGCAAACAACAATAATGTAATGGATAAGAAAAAGGAATCTGATTTTACCCCTCAAGTGGGCGTAACAAAAACTAGACAATTACATTAATTGTTTCCCTAACAAGTCTGTGGTCAGATCCTTACTAGGCAAAAACAAACCCATTATAACCTTTCTCCACTGGAGCGGAGAGCTATAGGGACACTGAAATCAAACCACAACATTGTCATCAAAAAAGCTGATAAAGGCTCTGCAGTGGTGATTTTAAACAGAGAGATTATATTACTGAAGCTAATAGAGAGCTAACAGATCTTACATACTACAGAGAACTGAAGTGACCCCACTACAAGATATAAAGATGAACTCGTGACTTAATTAAAACTTTTCCTGACCATGTCCGAGAGAAACTAATTCACCTCATCCCTGATGAACCTAGGCCAGGGACATTCTACATGCTGCCTAAAATACATAAACCTGGCAATCCAGGGAGACCCATAGTCTCTGGTAATGGTACCTTGACTGAGGTATCTCAGGGTTTGTAGAGACCATTTTGAAACCGCTGGTTATGGAAAGAGACAATTATATCCAGGACACTGCGCACTTTGCGTGTACTTTCTGGTTATAAGGATTTACCACCTGATCCCATTTTAGTGACAATGGATGTAACATCCCTCTACACTAATATTCCACACACAGATGGCATTGCAGCATGCCTTAAATACATACATGAGAAAGGACGGAACAAAAATCAACCCTGGAGTGGTGGGGAACTTATGGAATTCATTTTGACACATAACAACTTCAGCTTCAATGGTAAACATTATGTTCAAACTATGGGAACAGCAATGGGCACCAAAATGGCTCCACAGTATGCAAACCTCTTTATGGCTGACTTGGAGGAGGATTTTTAAGGCAGTATGCCCACAAACCACTAGCTTATTTCCATTACATTGATGATTTGTTTATCATCTGGACGGAAGGCACAGATGCACTCAAAGATTTTCATCACAAACTTAATAATCTCCACCCTACCATAAAGCCTACCCTGGTACTCTACCACCAAGGTTAACTTTCTGGACACCACAGTCACCATTAAGGATGGAATCTTACATACATGTATTTACAGGAAGCCAACAGACAGACAGAGATACCTGCACAAGAAAAGTAACTACCCAAACCACACAAACAAATCTGTCATATACAGTCAAGCACTCCGTTGTCACCGTATTTGTTCAAATGAGGATGACAGAGATACACATTTGGCTATGTTGAAAAACACCTTTATTGAGCAGGGACACTCTTCCAGGGAAATTGACAGGATAACAGAACGGACACGCATAAGTACCAAGACAACAACTACTTCAATATAAAGAAAAGACAGCTACAGACAGAATACCCTTGGTAGTCACGTATGATCCAGACCTTGAGCGTCTGCGTAAGATTATTAAAGATATCCACCCAATATTTAGTGAGGATGAAACCCTTAATTGTATTTTTAAGGAACTCCCACTACTATCTTTTAAACAACCACCAAATTTATCCAGCCTAATTATTAGGAGCAAACTTTCACCGGAACAGAATACCATGTCACACAATGGCACACGACCCTGCAATCAACGCCCTGTAAGACTTGTGGGCTCATATCTACCTCGGACTGTGTGGTTACATCACAAAACAGACAATTCCAGGTGCATGGGAGTTATACATGCATGTCACGACATGTTGTTTATTTCATTCAGTGCAAGAGATGTCCACAAACAGGTTATGTTGGCGAGACAAGCCAACAGCTCCACACTAGGATGAACTCCATGAACATACTATTACAGCAAGGAAGACTGAAAACCAGTGGGGCACCACTTCCAGCCTGACCACCCAATCTCAGACATGTCAGTAATGGTCTTAAAGGAAATCTCAAAAACACACAACAGAGACGAGCTTTTGAGATTAAACTTATTTTACATCTCAATATGGTAGCAGATGGGATGAACATTGATCTTAGCTTTATGGGACACTACAGAAACTAACATCCACAGACCTTTTCTTCTTCAAACTGACATATTATAGGACTTCAGCATGTGTGGGATGTGGATGCGTGTGTGTGTGTGTGTGTGTATGTATGTGTGTGGGTATGTGTTGTGAGGTATGTGATATAACAGATGTGGGGCTTGCTGTCGTATTGAGGTAAGTCTCTATTTAGATATATGGAGTTATAATGTGTTACTATTCTTATTTCACACACATAATGAATATTAATTCCTCCTTACTTTTTATCTTTGCCTGGGAGAGGGAGTTGATTTCATTGCACCATATTCGATTACCTAGCCTGCTAGTGTACATGCAGGAGTGTTATCATATACTGTTACATATAATTTTGTAACTCTGTACATATTAGGGTGCGTGATCTCATTTGCATGGGGTCCTGCACAGATCTTTTACATTAGGCTAATATTGTAGTAATTTGTGGATATGTAGGTATGTTAGACCTCTGGTCTTACACATATACTTCATATTTACTTCTAGTTACCTTATCCTGGGAGGGTGACAGGTTTATTTCATGGTAGTTCTATCTAGTATCCTTGGAAATGTTACTATGCAGATAGTAGTACGGTTAAATAGTGTTACATTTTGCTCTGTAGGTATTAGGAGACATAAGCCCTTTTAGTCAGGATTTCATGATAAGTTGAATTCCTTTGGGGAACAATTGCAGTGACTGAAGTTAATATAGGTTCACTAGGAGATGAGAGAGAGTGTGTGTGTGTCTGTGGGAGAGAGAGAGAGAGAGGGAAAAAAGGAGGAGAGAGAGAGAGAGACAACATCTCCTTTAAGCTATGTATCTTCCCCACCCACATTATAGTGATGTAGAGGTGGATTAGGTTGTATTGTTTGTATAGAGAGGAGGAGAGACTTACATTTATATCTCTTTTCAGATTCCTTAGACACTTGTGGTACATCAAGTTGTTACCTTCTCAGTATATATTGACATCAGTACATATCAGGCTACATGGTCTTAATTCCTTGAGGTTCCTCGACTAGAGTTTTTAGTTTGACACTAATATTATCAATTGATATTAAAATTATCATTTATATAGTCCTGAGGTTTTGAAATTTCTTGGGCCTTATATCTAGCTTGAGAATACAGCTGGGTGACAGGTCCAGCTAGGTTTACACATCACACAGTGTGCACTGATATTTTAAGACAACTTTACTGGTAAATTCTTGTCTATAATGCAAACATTGAAACTTCATGAGCCCTATAACAATCTTAGTTTATCTTTAATCTGAGTGGGGTTGCCTTTCAGTAATCACATCCTTATACTAACTGTGACACTCATAGCTTGATTTAGGAGTTATCTGCTTCAGCAGTGTTATCTTATGTCAATGAAATTTATATGCAGTAGGATTCTTTGTATGTGTGTTACACCAAGCACGTCTGACCCAAGGTTCTTCCTGGCTGAAGGCAGTATGGTACTGTTAAACTTCTCTGACATCATCTTCTGTTTTTTTTTGTTTTTAAATGAGTATTTTAAACCAATGGGGATTTTTCTGTTTTCTCTGCATTATCTAGCTGTTATAAGTATTGTATTTTCTAAACAACTGCCATGAGCTTCTGAAGAAGGAATGGTTGGTCCAAAAGCTAGAGCACTTTGTTCTTGTTGTTACATCTATGTTGGTCCATTAAAGGTATCAAATCATTTGCTTCTGGATCACTTAATGAATGGGAGATTCCATAGGTGAGGAGATTCCTATGGCAAAACCCAGCTAAGTCTCAGTTGAGAAGATCCTTGAACCTCCTCCAGTTCGTCATTGCTTGATGTGGGGAGAGATGGAACTTCATGACTCTGATTTCAACAACAGCTTGTGGAACCAGCTATATAACAAGCATTTGTCAATGCCAAACATTAGCCACTTGCATTGCTGTTGTACAGGGCCTTGCTTGTACACATTTTTACTATATATTTACCCAGGATAGACCAGATGAGATGCAATATCGCATTCTCAGTGCCGTATGCTTTACACATTTTTAAATTGTATTTACCCAAGATAGGCCATCGAGAGGCAATATCTAGTTTTCAGTGGGCTCCACACTTTATTTATTTGCTTTTGTTTACCAAGTAAGCACACTAGACACCAAGTGTCTATTTTCAGAGTCTGACCAGGAGATTACAAAGGTACATTCAAGAACATCAGGCAAAAACAAGTACACAGTATAATCAAAAGCAACAGACAAGGCAATGTTTATTTATTTATTTTATTTATTTCAATCTAGGATTACAATACCTTTGAGCCAAGGCTCTTTTACAAGGTTCCGTCAGCGTGTACAGCAACCATCATTTTAGTTACAAACATATAGTCATTGACTTACAGACATGTAATAACCAGTACAAAGACTTGAGCTATGAGCAAGACAAGGGAAGGGGTGGGTGGGTGGGGGAAGTGAGGGTAGGAGATCGGGATAGGAGGTGCAGGGGTAAGGGGAGTGCGGGAGGCAGCAGGGGCGGGGGCAGGAGTGGAGATCACGGGGAGATGGGTGAGGGTGGGAGACAGTGCAGCCAGGGGCCTTGTCAAGGGAATATAACAGGTAAGGTGCTAGGGGTGCAAAGACTGATTGTAAGTGCTGGGTGCTGGGGCATGTGCAGCTGGAGCAGTGGAAATGTTAAGATGGGCAATGCAGGATACAAGCAGTGAGAGGCACAGCTTGGACTTGAAGAGGCCGAGTGTTGGAGTGGTTGCTATGTCGCTGCCAGAGAGTTGAGCCAGTTGGATGCTCGATAGGCGAATGATCTTTGTCCTTGGGTCGTGCGACATTGTGGGATATGTAATAGATGGGAATTGGATCTCCTTGTAGTGATGTTCCTATGTCTAAGGCTTAAGGAGGGCACAGACACCAGGTGAGGCAAGCCCCATTATAATTTTCTTGGCCGTGATGCAGGTTTGGTATTTTATCGTTTGTCCAGTTGAAGCCATCCAGATTGGGAATAAAGGTCACATGTGTGGTAGCGGTGATGTGAGCCAGTGATGAGACAACAGGCCTTCTTCAGGAGGCTGCGAAATGTTTGAGAGCAGTGGTAGTTTCAGACCCTATATGATAAGACCATAGTCTATGATGCTGACGATGGAGCTTTGACGGCCACTGACAGTGCTTCTGGGGTTAGGTGTTTCCTGTGCTGGAATAATATGCCTAACCTCGCATTGGCAGGTCAATACAAGAACATCAAGGGATATACATTGCAAGCATGAGGACAACAGCAGCATGATAAAGGCAGTAGAAAACATACTAGGGCAATTTCCAGCAGTCCTTTTATGACCTGACGTTATGGTCATTTAAGCTAAATAGAGGCTCCAGGCAAGGTTGTCCTCTCCCCCTTACTTTTGTACTAGCCATAGAACCTTTAATTAGAAGAATTTTACACCCAAACAAGATCCATGGTGTTCTAACTGGCAAATACAATAATAAAGTACTAGCTTTCACTGATGATATTCTTTTGACCCTTTCCCAACCATTTTTTCATCACAAAATGTTAAATCTTTATTACATGCTTTTGGTGAACTATCAGAGTCTATGTATACTGGTCTAAAACAGAATGTCTGATACCTGGTCGTTCAGAATCTGATCTTAGGAGACTAAAGAATTTTCGGACATTACTTGGCCAAAGGAAGGTTTATCTTACTTGGGTCTTAAATTATTGCTTCTACTGAGAAAACCCTGAATCATAATCTAACTAAAATCTAAATGACTTCAAACCTGATTTGGACAGGTGGTCTAAATTACATCTTTACTATTGGGGAAAATCAATTCTATAAAAATTATTTTAGCCCCTAAACTATTTTATTTCATGAACAACTTTGCTGTTAATATTCCAGCAATGTGGTTTATCAAAATAGAGAAAAATTATCTCAGCTTTTTATGGGAAGAGAAACCTCCTAGATTATCTAAATCTAAATTACAAGCTCCAATCAAGGCCGGTGGGTTGGCCCTTCCATGGTGGCAAGGTTATTTTGGGTCTATAAATTAAAACAGGTTGCCAATTGGTTCCCTCCTCAGGATAGTTCCTCCACCCCATTAGGGCTAAAAATAGAAAAATCTTGCAGCCCTGAAAACTTAACAGGAGGTAGGGTAACACAAGGCACATCTTGAACATTAGGGGCCCAAATCTGCAAAATAAAGCTATGCGTGTACGTTGGAGCAATTCAATGTTTCTTCTTAGTTGTTTTTCACATTTTGACTCATATTTTCAACATAGTCTTTTATGACTATTCCTTCTGAACATGACAGATGGTTAAGATGTTATTTTGTGCCACAAGTGTGAAAATACATTTTGGCCAGGATTTGAAAAATGACAGCTGTCACATTCATGAGGTGGTGTGAAAAAATGTCTGTGTTGAAAATTTGGATTCAAAATATTGAAAATTACCAAAGTTACAAGCATGCATTGAAAAGTTTCAATGGACACTTATAACTTTGTTGGTTTTTAAGATTTTTACTACAGATTTTCAACATAGCCTTCTTATGACCACCTTATGATTAAGTGGAGACAATTTTCAAAACCTGCCCAAAAGGTAATTTGGCACAGCGACCACAAAATCACCTTCAGGGTGGTTGCATAACTTCACCACCCTTGTTCATGAGGTAGGGTCCCAAAAAGGCCATGTTGAAAATCTGGAGAAAAGACGACCTGCTGGCGCGAGGTATAGCTGCCATCTGTGGCGCTGATGACTCGGGTTTGGGAGCGGATCTGGGAGTTGGAGGCCAGCCAGGGAGTAAGACAGAGTGTCCACTGGACTGCTGTCCTACTCTGGGGAGGTGGGGTAGAGTGTCCAATGCATTATGGACCCCCAGCAGAGGCTAGGGGTGCCACAGCGGTCGGTACCCACATGCACAGGGGTGGGGTGGATGCAGACCATCACTGCACATCCCACCTCTGAGGGAACAAAAAAGCAGAAAAATGTCAGCCCGGCTTCAGTGCCTTCCCTCTGGCCACATTAGTTCTGCCGTTGGGGCCCACTTGAGGTGGTATCCCTAAGTATGAGGAGGAAAGCTGCTGGAGCCTGGCAAGCCCATTTAATAGGGCTTGGGGTCCTAGCAAACTAAAAGAACATTTGGAGAAAAATATCTAAAATGACCAAGTTATGAAGACAAGTTTAAAACCCATTGAAATACATTGAACCGCATACCTGATTTCCTCAGTTCCGGTCCGGCGTTGAAAAGTGGAGTGGGGCGTGTGGGGTGGTGGGTACTGAGAGGGAGGGTCAGGTTTGGGAGGATAACAGCAGTGGGTTGGGCACCCCAGTGTCGATGTTACATTTGGCGGCACTGGGGGTGGGTTCTTTGGTGTCACACCGTGAAAACAGACAGGGTGGGAGTACTAGCCAGCACCAAGGATCGGGCACCCTGGTGTCAGAAGATTAAAAGTAAGGGTGTGGGGTGGTGGGTGCTGAGTGCGAGGGTCAGGTGGGGAGAGGGTAATGGCAGTGGTATGCTGGCAGTCGCTACAAACATCAATGGACGTTGTTCATTTTACAGAGTGTATAAAAAAAAAAAAGACTACAAGGGATTGTTTTCTTTATTTCAGGTACCAACACTGGAGGATTGGACCCCAGTGTCGGTGTTATGACTGGAGGCACTAGGGTGGGCTCTGCAGTGTCGCATAGTAAAAATGGGCAGGAGTGAGGTACTAGCGGCACGAGGTTGGGTACCCCAGTGTCAGAAAAGTAAAAGTAAGGGGTGTGTGGGTTGGTGGGTGCTGAGTGGGGGTCAGGTGGGAAGGGTAATGGTGGCAGTATACTGGCGGCTGCAAAGACATCAATGGATAGTTTTCTTTTTACACTAGTAAAAAAAAAAAAGACTCTGATAAATTTTTTTTTATTTCAGGTACTGACACTGGGGACTTGCACCCCAATGTCGGTGTTTTGTTTTGCAGCACTGGGGATGGGCTCCTCTGTGTCACCTAATGACAACTGATTGGGTGGGGGCACTTGCCAGCACTGGGATTAGGGTACCCCAGTGTCGGAAATTAAGAAGGGAATCAGTGGGAGGTGGGAGGATACTTGGCAGAGGGTGGGAGGGATTGTTTTACATTGGTGGGGCGGACCACAGCAGGCTGATCATGGCTGATCAGCTCTGCTTGTCAGGTGGCTTATGCAGATCAAAGGAAAGAGACATCCTATGATTCGGTCAGCTCTTTTCTTTGAACTGCATGAAGTTCCACCAGCAAGACCATGATTAGCCTGGCTAATGATTGTTCTGACACTGTTGAGCCTTGCAGATTGCCTGCATTGGACTGACAGTGACGCACCTCTCAAAACCCGCTGTCATGCCAATATGTTCACTTTAAGCAAACACGGTGAACATAAAGGGGTATAAAGAAGACATCAGGAAAAAAGTTCCGTGTTTACCTCAGAAAAATTGAGTAGATGTGGGCATTTGTGAAACCACAGAGACATTAGAGCTTCTTGAATGAACCACTTTATGCTTCAGATTCCTCAGATAGTCAGTTGTTTACCAGGATTTTCTGTCCAGAACAGATAATGACATATCTCAGTTATTATCTGGAATTCATCTCTGACTTATCTGTGCAATCTGAGCGCTATCCACCTGAAATATCCTTCATCCAGTCTGATATGAATACTATTATAGTAGTGTATATGGGTCAGTGTGTTTTGTATGGAAATCCATACACTGCCAAATGCTGTTGCACCACAGTGGTGATGTCAGAATTCTGTTACACCACAGTAGTGAAGTCAGAATGCTGTTATACCATAGTAATGATGTCAGAATGCTGTTGCGCCACAGTAGTGATGTCAGAATGCTGTTGTACCACAGTAGTGATGGCAGAATGCTGTTGCACCACAGTAGTGATGTAAAAATGCTGCTATATCATAATAGTGATGTCAGAATGCTGCTGTACTGCAGCGGCAATGTCAGAATGCTGTTGCACTATAGTAGTGATTTCAGAATGCTGCTGTATCACTGTAGTGATGTTAGGATGCTGTTGTATCACAGTAGTGATGTCAGAATGCTACTATACCACATTAGTGATGCCATGATGCTGTTGTGTCACAGTACTGTTGTCAGGATGCTGTTGTACCATAGTAGTGATGTCAGAATTCTGCTGCACCACAGTAGTGATGTCAGAATGCTGTTATATCACAGTAATGTTGTCAGAATGCTGTGCACCACAGTAGTGATGGCAGAATGCTGTTGTACCACAGCAGTGATGGCAGAATGTTGTTGCACCACAGTAGTGGTGGCACAATGCTGATGTATCACAGTAGTGATGTCAAAATGCTGTTGCACCACTGTAGTGATATCTGAATGTTGTTGTACCACAGTAGAGATGTCAGAATGCTGCTGTATCACAGTAGTGACGTAAGAATGCTGTTGTACCACAGCAGTGATGTCAGAATGCTGTTGCACTACAGTAGTGATGTCAGAATGCTGCTGTATCACTGTAGTGATGTCAGGATGTTGTTGTATTACAGTAGTGATGTCAGAATGCTGCTGTACCACAGTAGTGATGCCAGGATGCTGTTGTCAGAATGCGGTTGTGTCACAGTATTGATGTCAGGATGCTGTTGTACCACAACAGTGATGTCAGAATGCTACTGTATCACAGTAGTGATGTCAGAATGCTGCTGTCATTGTCTGCAAATTGTGGTAATTTATTGCAACACAAAGTTAGACTACCATTTTTGTGGTGTAACAGTTGTGTTGCAAATGTGTAATTGTGTCCAAAAATGGATGCAATTCTTTGAAAATCATTCAATACGTTCCCCTTCTGCTAATTTATTTCTCTATTATAGTGTATAGTGGAATGCTGTTATGCATGGAATTCTATGCCTGGAATATGCTTGTTCTGCTGCAGTAGTGACATCATTATGTTGTTCTGCTGCAGTAGTGATTCACTACTGCAGCAGAACAACTTGGAATGCTGCCACAGAGTTGCTTCCTCTATTCAATTCTGTGGTAGAACAGCATTCTAGAACTTCTAGAGACTTCACAAGTCAGTTTCATTGTGAGAGAGAAAAAAACACAATGACACATTTCACATAATACTATCGCTATAACAAATACAGGATGAGCAACTATATGCATAACCAGTGTGTTCTGCCACCTCGGGGTCCTAATTCTCATGGACCTCTCGAAGTTTGGCTCTTGAGGTCAGCGGGAATCAGAACCTCTCTGTGGTAGAACTCTCTGGTTGTGCACAGTTCCCATCCAGTATTCTCTGTGTTTTTCCTCAGAGTTCTTACACTATTCTCTTTCAGTCTGCGCCTTTCATTTTATCTTTCTGTCCATTTTTGTGTTTTCCTCTCTGTTGGCCCCAAATGCAGTAGCTAATTATTTATTTAGTTTTTGTTTACCAAGTAGGTGCACTAGACAAGACAATGCCTATTTTCAGGCACGACCTGGGAGAGTTACAGCAATACATAACAGTAGCACAGTGGCACAAGCAGGGCAATCTTACATACATCCCCAGTAGAAGCCAAGTAAAATGTAGCCCAGAAACTTAAGAGCAGAGTACCTCCTGAGTACAGCTGAAAAGCATACACAAGGAAAATAGAAGTAGTGATGCAAAGCATCAGGTCCATAGTACTCTTATTGGGAGGGATGCAGGGTTCAGCTTTAAGCATAGATTGAGGAGAAGGACGTAGAAGCATGGTGGGGCTCAGTAGGGAAGCATGGGCCTGAAAGCCCCCAGTGTGCAGAAATGATTCAATTTACTCTCTCCCTTCACAGGTAGTAAATACCAAAAGCGAATGAAGAAGAAGAAATATGTAAATTCTGGAACCGTAAGTATTGCTGCATTGCAGATGTGTCTTGTGCACATCATTGTTTTATCTGTTCCTGCATCTCCAGGCTGCCATGGTTTCACCACCCACACCCAGGCAGGGAAGAGATCGAAGGGCAGAAGTGTACTGTCATACTAGATCCCCAGTCTGCATCCCACACTCTCCCATGGTGCCTCAGCTGCAATGCCACCTGTGGTCTACCAGGTGGCAGTATTATAGGAGAGGGTGACCCTCCACCCTGGAGAAGGAGAGTGTCCCCAGAAATGTTTGAGTCCTCCTCCTGCTGGCGACCCCATAACCCAATCTCATTCCAGAACTTGGGTCGTCGCTGTTCGCACAATAGTATGCTACCACTGCGCCGATGGGCAGGCCTCACCACTCTGGTGATATTTGAAGGAAAAGAAACTTTGAAGATTTTATGACTTTGCTGGATTCAGACTAAGATCAACTGGCAACTGGACCATAGCCATGAAATGCAGTGGCAGTATATAAGTAATTATAGGAAGAAACGATCCAGCAGATCCTGGAACAAGCTTCACATTAGCCCTAGCATGGCGTCAGTCTCCCTGACAGTAATATGTGATAAAAGCAGGAGAAACCAAGACAAGTTGCAAGGCTCTGGGGCTGCCTGACCTAAATGCTTTCTAATTAAATGCAAAACAGAAATTAAAACCTGCTTAATAAGAACCTGTACTTCATTAACTGAATGTTATTCTTTTCCTGAGGTTACGTTGCTGTCCTTTACAGTGGAATCTGAGTACCGTTCCTCGACTACATTAAGGAGGGTAAGTTGAGCTATTTGGCCTCTGGGACCTATTTCTTACCTGCTGTCTCCTGGCTATGTTGGGCTGAAGCTGTGCAGCCTAGAACTCTAAAATGATTGCCTCACTCTGGTTCACTCACTACTGTAAAAATGTACTTTTACGTTTTACTAAATGTGTTTTTAAATCAAACCTAATGACGTAATTACTGCAGAGACTTTTAAAAATTGAAAGGTAAGCGTCCTGACAACCCTTTTAAAACCTGGCACTTGTAAAGATAGGAAGCCAGTACGTTACAGTGGTGGCCCAAATGTCTCATCCTAGGAAGCATTTGTGGCAAGCTTATTAATTAAACAGTACATGCATGGCATTATGCACCCCCATCCCCAGTCGTAATCTGACATCAAAGCTATGCCTCCTCTGGACAAGACATACGAAAGAGGCTGCAGGAATTGAACACCTTTGAGAAAAGAAGGGAATGGGGTAAGGGTGCCATGATCGAAAACTACAAGTACCCCATGAGATAAATAGGCTGGATGCCAAGGATTGCTTCACCTTGAGTTCAGATACAGGGACAAGAGGGAACTCGCAGGGGGCGATTCAAAGGGACAGAATCACTTTTCACTGAAAGAGTGGTGGACATGTGGAATGAGCTGCCAGAAGAAGTGGCACTGGCCAATCAGTGAACAGCTTCATGCAGGGATGGGACAGGCACGTGGGTCTAGTTAGAAAGGTGGGGGGCAAAGGGGAGGGATGGCCACTAGGGTCAATGCAGAGTATTTAGGTAGGGTGGGCAGACTATATGAGCCGACAGGCCTTTTCTGTTGTCATTATCTTTATATATATCTATGAATGTATGTATCGGAGGTGCTCACCGGAAGCCCACCGCTGGGATACCACCACACTGCACCCATCCCTCCCACTGAGATTATTGAGCATGTTGGGGTTAGAGCAACAGAAAGGGCACACACTGGTGTGCCCCTAAAAATTGGTGGTGTATTTTGTTGCATACAGTACCTGAATGGGAGTGAGTGGGGATGGTTGTTTCACAAAAGACAGGGGGCCAGCAAGGAGTGTTATATACACTGAACATGGCTGGCAGCATGAACCACTAATAACTGGCAGTCTGTACACTATTGTTTCCACTTGGGATACAGACAGCTAGGGCACACATCAGAGTGCCTCTGAAGAAACACAGATACATACAGTAAGGAGGTGGGGATGGGAAATGGGTGGGGACTGATCCAAGGTGTTTGGGAGGGGCAGCTTCAGAGGTTAGCACACCCAACATTTGCAAAAAGCAGATTTTCACAAACTGCAGACAGACCTTACTTTCTTCCTCGACTTGCCCAAGGTTACACAGTGAGTATTTGGCTGTAGCAGGGTTTGAACCTGCAACCTCCTGTTGCCATGCTTGGTGCTATAACTACTAGACCATGCTGTTGCCCCATGCTTGTCTCTATGCAGTTTTGAAGTGTCACTAGTAAAACATTCTGCCTTCAGGTGCAGAAAAGCAGCAAGAAGAGAAAAGCTGCTTGGCCTGCTGTTGTTGGCCAGTTATTGTGCTAACATGTGGAAACAGGGATTGATTACACATCTCAGCACTGTGCTCCCACCTGGTGAGGTTCAAGATCCAGTACAGAGGCATCGGGCCCAGAGACCCCTGGGGTGAAGGAGGAGGCTTGGTCATTCTTCCAGCGCTTTCATGGTGGGGAACTGGATGGCATTAAACATTGTGGATGACCACACAGTGTAATTCAACACACCCTGTCTACAGAAGGGACACTATGGGAAGCCTTTTGATAGTGTGGTAAGAAAGACTGGTTACACTTTAAGTGTCTGTTAATTATACGATAGTTACTGTGTAACTACACTGTAACTGCATTGCAACTGCAATGTGGTTGCATGCAACAAACATGTAACTGCAGTGTAATTACCCTGTTGCATGTAATGAAGGATTAGTTACATTGAAATGAACACTTAAAGTGTAACTGAAAGACTTACATGGAAAGGGAAAAAGCCCGCCCTAGTGTCCTGTGCTTATAATGATATCCTTTCACTGACCCAGGTCACAGCTTGTGACTGTTCAATAACACCCCCCGACCTCACAATACACTGCATTTGCATCCCTGAGTATGCCGGGAGGTGCAGTCTGTGCTGAAAGGATCCTACTCCAGCCGTAATCCACAGGGTAGATGGTGGTTGGAGAAGGTCCGGTTCAGAGTTCTTTAGCCAGTAGCAATGCTAGACACAGCTGGAGCAATGTGTCTGGGTGAAGGTAGAGAGCAAGAAGCAGAGGCTACAAAGGAAAAATACAATGATAAAAAAGAGAGGAAGCCCAAAGGACAAATTCTTGTTTTATTTAAATGTCCTAAGTAATAAAGAATGCTGGATTGACAGCTACAGAAAAACATGTGAATTATAAGGTGAAGTGTGTAAATATGTTATTCAGAGTTTGCCCATCGGTATCAGTAATTTTATAATATAATATAACATAAAATGAAAAACATGGTTAACTCATTTTGCTAGTGGTTTGAAAAGTCATTCTAAATACCTAACTGTTAAGGTTGACTTTTGAACCCAAATCTGTCCATCAGTTCAACAAAGTTGTTAAAACTGACGTTCTCCCCATAAACCTGTCAATTAAAACTTTTGTTACAATGCCAGCACGCCCAGCTGTCATGTTAACTGGCAGTGTTTTGCCTTCAGTGTCTTCGTCACAGTTTTCCAGTCTCGAAACAATGGCTTTGCTTGCTCCATGATTCAGCACCTGAAGTGAATTGTGCAATGTCACATTTGCAAAACGAGGTAACCCTTGTATTATAGAAATAAATAACCTCAGATTTTAAGAATGGTGAATTATAATTACCTCACGGGTTCTGTGATATCCAAAGCTCTTGAGCTTCTCTCAAGCTCACAGTTATTTATTTATTTAAGTCTTTGTTTACTGGACAAGTGCACTGATCCAAGGACTGCTTCCAGGTCTGACCCGGCCACAAACAATGGCACAGAACAAAACGATCTGAGATATTATACAAGCCAAATAGTAGTAGAAGTTACAGGCAATGCAGATAAATCACAAGGAAACAGAACATGACAGAGTAAGCAATGGTACAGAGAGATAATGCATGATGTACAGTTACAAGTTTCAAAACAGAGTAGCCAAGAAATTTGGTACCAGCAGTAAATACTAAATTGAGACATGGCAAACAAAACCTAAGCGGTAAACAGTTCGCAAGCAGAACAATACCGTGGAGGTGAAACGAGGAGAAGCAGGGGAGATGAGTGCAGTGTAGGGAACGATAAAGGGAGTTCAGAGTCATCCAACGAGTACACTAGGTACTGAGGCAATGTCACAGAACCCACTTGATGTTAAGAATATGCTTATTCTATGCTTATGATGTTAAGAATAAGCTTATTCTGAACTGGCCAGTCGGCACAGTGGTAGCGCAATCCTCTTGCGATACTGGCGACCCTGGTTCAGAAATGAGACTAGGTCATCAGGGGCTGGTGGGGCGGATTGAAATTCCAGAGGATGCGCTCTTTCTGGGGAGGGAGGGTCCCATCTGCCGCTGCTGCACTGCCAGGGAACAGCAGGGCTCGGCAAGACTCAGAGGTGGAAGAACCACGCTGGCTGTGGGTGACATGCACCCTTGCACACACATTTCTGAGGGCTGTTGGTAAGAAAACTACAAAAAGGGTAGAGGCCCTACTCTGACAATGAAGGTCTCCTGGCACCACAAAGTAATTCTGCTAAACTCCAGGACTGCCTCCCAACGAAATGAAGTGTTCAGAGGTATATCCCCTACCCAGTCCCTGCCATGACTCTGTGGGGCTGGCAGGGAGAATGGTGATCTGCCTTGAGACTGCAGGAGATCAGGTTGCAGAGGAGGGGGCAGTAAAAGAAATTGCAAACAATAAATGAATAAGTGTATTATGGACTCGGTCCACTGGCGCAGCAGAAATACTACTGCTTGCGGCGACAATGACCTGGGTGCAGGAGCAGATTTGAGGTATGAGGACTGATTGGGGAACGAGGACTGTGCATCTCAAGGACTACTCTCCTTCTTTGGGGTGGGGGCTGTGAGCCCCACAGCACGATTGTGACATAGTGGAGTCTAGGTAATATCATAGTCAGGGGCCCTGAATGGGGACTGGCCCCAGACACTGGCCTGCCCACATTTGGTGAGATATGCATATCATTGCACAGCTGGAGTCCTCGGGGAAGAGAATGGAAAAATGCACTGGTCTACAAAGGGCACAACACAAAATGGATTCACTCAAAGTACAAAGGCGATACAGTGATCAGCGGCTGAAAAATATAAATTTCATTCATGTCGGCAATAACTCACTTGTACAGAATCAGAGAACAGAACCCTGATGCTTCGCGATCCTGGGTAAATGATAGATAGCTGATAAGTCCATGAGAAGGCCAGTGAGGGGGCTTGGGGAGGGTCTGTCAAGTAAAACATGGGCCAGAGGCAGAGGAGGGAAAAAGCTACACAGAAAAAAGAATCAGCCCATTTCAACACTTGGGGCTAATGATTTTCAGTAACTGCATGCAGCGATCATATATATACAGGCAGCGTACTTATGACTAGCAGGATATTGTTATTGCCAATTAGAACCAGTAATAAAGTGCTATTTTGCTACAAAAACTGAGAGCTTTGTTTTGATAAACATTTTTATTAGAGTTTTTCTCTACAGAATAGAGTAAAATAGACTATGAATTCGCTGGGTTAATTATGAAGGGAAAGGTGGACGGAACCAATTTAAAACTTAAAGTAGTAAATCAGAAATGAGTACAGGCCATTGCGTGCTGTGTGTGTATCAATGATGACCCCTCAGTCACCCCAGTTCAGTTGTTGGGTAATACAGCAATGGTAGTGAGGTGCACTAGAAATGGGGGCATTGCATAGACTAGGGTCTATATTTCAAAGCACCCAAAATCACATGGGTGCAGAGGAAAAACTATCACAGTGGGTCTCCACTTGTGGCACTCCAGTTTTCCCCAAAGCTGCTGTATTTTCAAAGGTGAAATGATTTACAACCAGCTCATGATTTACGGCAGCATCTGGCCAGTTTTTCAGTGCAGTCGCACAAAATATTACACCTGCTGGGACCAGGCGAACATCTCCCTGCAGCTGGCATGCCACCTCAGTGCAGAGCAATGGGCTGAGAATAGGAATTTCCACAGGTGCAGATATTTCGCATGTAGCGCTATTGCGGCATGGGACTTAGTCCCTGAAGGGCTGAAAATCCTGCCCCAAGTGGCTGAGCTACTATATGCAGCAACTAAGCCCAGAGAACTGAGGGAACAAACCCACCTGTAAATATACCTCTGTCGATCCTACTCACTCACCTGTAAATATACCTCTGTTGACCTGCTCACCCACCTGTAAATATACCTCTGTCAGCCTACTCACCCACCTGTAAATATACCTCTATCATCTGCTTACCCACCTGTAAAAACCTCTGTCGACTTACTTGCCCACCTGTAAATATACCTCTGTCGACCTACTCACCCACCTGTAAATATGTCGACCCACTCACCCACCTGTAAATATACCTCTGTCGACCTACTCACCCAGCTGTAAATATACCTCTGTCAGCCTACTCACCACCTGTAAATATACCTCCGCCAACCTGCTCATTCACCTGTAAATATACCTCTGTCGACCTACTCACTCACCTGTAAATATACCTCTGTCAACCTATTCACCCACCTGTAAATATACCTCTGTCGACTTATTCACCCACCTGTAAATATACCTCTATCGACCTACTCACTCATCTGTAAATATACCTCTGTCGACCTACTCACCCACCTGTAAATATACCCTGTCGACCACTCACCCACCTGTAAATATATCTCTGTCGACCTACTCACCCACCTGTAAATATACCTCTGTCAGCCTACTCACCGACCTGTAAATATACCTCTGTTGACCTGCTCACCCACCTGTAAATATACCTCTGTCAGCCTACCACCGACCCATAAATATACCTCTGTCAACCTACTCACCCATCTGTAACTATACCTCTGTCGACCTACTCACCCACCTGTAACTATACCTCTGTTGACCTGCTCACCCACCTGTAAATATACCTCTGTCAACTTACTCACCCACCTGTAAATATACCTCTGTCAACTTACTCACCCACCTGTAAATATACCCTGTCAGCCTACTCACCCACCTGTAAATATACCTCTGTCAGCCTACTCACCCACCTGTAAATATACCTCTGTTGACCTGCTCACCCACCTGTAAATATACCTCTGTCAACTTACTCACCCACCTGTAAATATACCTCTGTCGACCTACTCACCCACCTGTAAATATACCTCTGTCAACTTACTCACCCACCTGTAAATATACCTCTGTCAGCCTACTCTCTGTTTTTTCAGAAATACACCTCCCATTGCCCAGACTGTCTGTGCTGCAAGAGTGTTTTAAAGCAGCCTGCCGCTTGTCATCACAGAGTTTCCAGCAGTTGCATTTCTTTTAATTAATTTTTCTCCACTAACTGAAATGTGTGGTGGGGAGGGGTCTAACGCCCTATGACTCCGCCTCCCTATAGCAACAGCAATATTGTAACAATACTGTTATTATAGTGTACGGTGGAACATCATCGAGGATGGGAATCCATCCTTGTACAACATCACAGTCGAGTAACTACAGCATAGCTTTGTGCCAGCCAGCTGTGTAGATACTGCAGCACAACAGCTTTGAATGTCTGTGCAACACATGCGCAGTGCACGAACCTTGGAGCTTCTCAAATGACAGCAGCAGTGAGAGCAGACCGGAAGCGCCCGCGGGGAGCAAAAAGGCAAACGTGAAGGAAAAGTCTTGAAACTATGGTTGTCTGTATGCTATAAAGATAGTGTAAGAGCATCATACACAACAAGGGTGTTTTTACCCGAGGTTTTCGTGGTAACGAGACCTCTCGGAACCTCTTGACTGAGTGAAACATCCTTGTTGTGTATCATCATTGCTTATACATTATCGCTGTGCTGACACATCACTAACTCATCACGGAACTAAATCCAATGTGCTGCATCGCCTTTTCATTGTAAAAGTAATTTTTTCCCTTACCCTGAACAGTTCATTCCAGCATTTCATGGTAATAAATTGGTTGCCACTTCCTCCGGGTTAATTTTCTTATGGGCTAAAAACTGAAAATGAAGATGTTTATAAGCTTAAACAATTTATGTAGACATTTACTTGATTCAAATTTTACCTTAGAGGCATTCTCCCTTTCCTCCCCTCACCCTGAAACTCCCAATACCCACGATCGGACACAGCATAAATGCCAAAGACCTTCTACTCGAACAAACTGCAACTGACTCAGGTCTCTCATTCTACTTCTTCTTCTTCTAACAGGTAATGTCCACCCAAACCCTGGCCCCAATTTTCCCCGCAATCCCACCCATCGCTGGAAATGGCCTGCATGACCTCACTAAACATCTGCAGCCTACAAAAAAATGGGACTCCTTTCATAGATGGGTACTCCAACACGACCCTGACATCATTGCCCTCAGTGAAACCTGGCTGTCCCCTCCGTCCCTGACTCAGCAGTTAACTCCCTGGGTACTGCCTTTATCGCCCTCGACCGTATAGGAAGCGAGGGGTGGCCATGCTGCCTACCTCAAGGACTCCCTCACTGCCCACCTACTTCCCACCCATGCTAACATCCAGGGCCCAGGCCCTCACCCTAACAATAACACTAGGTAGATCAACATCACCCCTCCTCCTCACCACGGCCTACTTCCCACCCAGAGATCAGAAGCTAGCCTTCCAAGCCATCATGTCCCACCGCCACCCTACCCCTTAAACAAGAAAAATACTACTGGGGATTTCAACATAAACTGGCTGGCCAAACAGCCGCCTCATATAAACGAGGCTGGGCACTCGATCTCACTCAGGTCATCAAAACCCCTACCTGGTTCCATGACTGCACAGGCACAACCACCTTACTAGACCTAGTTTTCACAAACCGACCTCACAAAAATAACGAGCACTCAAGTTCTCCGACTCCCTCAGCGACCACTCTCCAGTACTCTGCAACTGGTCTGGTATCCCTGCCAAAACCACCCCCAAAATCACTACACAACGCAAACTAGGGCCTGGTAACTGGCCTTTCTCAGGGCCCACCTCAGAGAATGGGACTGGACACCCCTCACCAGCACCCTCGACCTTGACCATGCCCTTGAACTTTTATCAACATCTTCAACTCAGCCTGTGACAAGTTTTCCCCCTCACCAAATCTACGATCAAGGGAATCATGCCCCATGGTTCTTGGATCACCTCAAGGCCTACTACGTCAGCGGGATGCACTATGGCACCTTGCCGACGAGATTAGACGGCCTCAGGACAGGCAACGTTATCGGGAGGCCCGAAACAAATGCACCTGGGCCATACGCTCCGTCAAAGCAAACTATTATAAAGCCACCTTAACCTCCGCATGGGGAAATGGTCGTAAGTTCTGGGAGAACATAAAGGAACTCTGTGGCAAAGGCCCTAATCTGCCACCTGACCAAATACTCATAGATGGTAGCATCACCACCGACCCTCTCAAAATTGCCTCGGCCCTAAACACCGCTTTCACTAATCTCTCCCACGTGTTGCCCCAAATTTCTTCGACCCTCACCGTCCGTATCACCCCATCCCCCGCCTCCACTCTTTCTACCTATGAGTCCTACACCAGAGACTGCCAAACCCTATTATCATAAAAGCTATAAGTAAAAGCCGCTACAGTCACGACTCCCTGGACCTTAAACTCCTCCGCCTCACCCTCCAGGAAGTCCTAGCCCTGCTCACCCACATTCAAAATCGCCCCTCTGTCAAGGGAAATTCCTACCCACTGGAAATCAGCCTACATCACATCTATCCATAAAGCGGTGACCGCACATCCACAAACAACTACTGACCCATCTCCATCCTAACCCCTTTGTCTAAGGCTCTAGAACGCATCATCACCGACCAACTCACTGAACACCTAAACAAATATAACCTACTAACCAGACAGCAACATGGCTTTCTGCCTTGGCCATAGCACCACTACCGCCTCCTGGAATTCACCTCCATGTCCACTCAGCCCCAGACCAGGCCACTTCACTGGCGCCATCTTCGTGGACCCATTTAAAGCATTCGACACAGTAAATCATGCCTCTTACTGAACACCTTTGGCCTACACAGGCTTCTCAAATGACACACTAAAATGGTTCACCAGCTATCTCTCCAATAGAACGCAGATAGTCAAGGTAGGCTCTGTCCTATCACCACGCCTCCCAATCCGCTCCGGTGTCCCACAGGGCTCCATACTCGCCCCTACTTTTCAGCATGTACCTCAACTCCTCCCATACTCATGCCCTGAAAATCTGCTCTTTATGCAGATGATGCAGTCTTGTTCGCCTCCAACCCAGCTCCCTCAAACTTCACCAATCTCTCCAGCACTCTTTCTGCAAAATCGAAGACTGGCTCACCACCCAGCGCCTTATTATCAACTATAACAAGACCAAAGTCATGGTATTCGCCCACCCCAGAACCAGACAAGAACCTCTGCCCCAACCTCTCACTGCAAATCAGACCCCCTAGAACAAGTAAATTGTTATAAATACTTAGGGATCACATTAGACTCCACCCTCAGTTTTACTCAACATATCCAGCACCTATCAACTGCCCTTAGCTCCAGACTAGGCGTACTCTACAGGTACAAACACTGCCTCACCCTGAAGCACTCCAACTCACCATAAACTCTCGATCCTTTCCCTGCTAGACTACGGCATCCTAATATACAGTGCCGACCCCCACTACCCTTAACAGACTCATGCTCGTGCTAAATAAAGCCTGCCTTCTCATCCTAGGTTGTGATCGTTTCACCCACTCCTGCTCCCTTTACAGCAGCTCAAACCTGCTAAACCTGTACAGCAGAATCAGATACCACACCTGCCTTATGATGAAAAGGCATTATTAGGCCTCACCCTCACTCCCTAGACCAAATTATCCTCCCAACACCTCTAGGCAAAACAACCCATAGCTCAAGCAAACGCCTACTAAGGATACCCCATTGCCGGACCTCCCAATACCAACGTACTTCAGCTTCAGGGCCCCCACCTGGACAAACTCCTCCCTAGTCATATAGCTGATGAAACAAGGCTGGGTCCTTATAAATCTAAGTTAAGGGAATACCTTCAGACCTCATACCAATGTGACTGCCCTTGACAATGTACCTGAATATCTGTTAGCCATCTACTAACTTAGCTATGTAACTGATTGTGAATGTTATCTGTTACGTGTGCAATCTGTATCTCAAGTCTCGTAACTGTACCATTTTATGTATGACGGAACCTTGTAAATGAGTCCCTGACTCAAAGGTCTTTCTGAATATTACAATAAATAAATAAATAAAAATAGAACATCTGTAAGTAAGTGTTCTTTTAGGTTTTTTAAATAAAATAAGGAAAGACACTTATTTTGTTTTCCTCTACTGACTCACATCCAGCTCAGAATTAAACTACATGTAATTAACTCATAAGCTCTTATGAAGTTCCTTCTCCTCTTTAGTTCTCATTTAATGGTCCATTACCATAAGTGCAAATTAATTTAACTTTGGGAACCACAGGGACAGAACTTAATAATCAGAACAGCCCCACTGATAAGGATTATCACAAAGTGATCGATAAAATGAATTTAAAATCATGGAATAAGATGATAAAGATACAAAAGATTAAAAAAATAAAAGAGATTTAGGGACTACAGGGAGGGAAATCTACTGTCAGAGTTTAGAATTCAGCAGACAACAGGGAAGATACTGTCTGTAGATGGATGGATGAATAGATAGATGGCGAGAGAGAAAGAGAGAGATACTGTCTGTAGATACATTGCCAGATAGACAAAGAGAAAGATAGACAGATAGGCAGACAGACAGATAGATAGATAGATAGATAGATAGATAGATAGGCAGACAGATAGATAGATAGATAGATAGATAGATAGATAGATAGATAGATAGATAGATAGATAGATAGATAGATAGACAGACAGACAGACAGACAGATACACATACATACATACAAATGGATGAAACTTAGAAACATAGAAATTGTTAGAGAAAAGAATTACTTGGCCAACCCAGTCTGCCCAGCTTTTCCCTGCCTAGACGGTACGGTCTGGGCTTTACTGCTATGCTGATGATACCCAGCTGTATATGTCTTTTGTGCCCGGTCAGGACGCTGCCTTGTCGGTATTTAATAACTGCCTTGAAGAAATCCAAGAATGGATGAATGGGAGTTGGCTGAGGTTAAATCCGGAGAAAACTGAGGTGTTGGTTGTGGATTTAGGTCGCTGTGAGGCGGGTCTGCCAGAAGGATCACCCTCAGGCCTATGGCTTGAGGGTGTCCAGCTGACTACCTCAGACCAGGTGCGAAACCTTGGCATAATACTTGATGACCGTTTCACACTCAAACCCAGGTGTCAGCGGTTGTGAAGACTTCTTTTCATCTGAGAAATATTGCCAGGGTGAAGCACTTGGTTCCTCCAGAGGACCTTCCAACATTAATCCACGCCTTTGTTACCTCCCGACTTGACTACTGTAACTCCTATACCTAGGGCTATCAGGGGTTGAACTGTCCTGCAGCTGGTGCAGAATGCGGCAGCCAGGCTGTTGACTGGAGTCTCTAGATCCAGTCACATAACGCCTGTGCTCCACGGACTGCACTGGCTGCCAGTGTTTTGGTGAATCACCTTCAAGGTCAGTTTGCTGACCTATAAAGCCCTACATGATTTGGGACCTGCCTACCTGAAAGAGCTCCTGTGCCCCTATAGTCCCTCCCGCCTCCGATCCACTGATGAGGGATTGCAGAGATTCCCAGGTACGCCTGGAAACATCTGGTGCTAGATCGCTTAGTTTTATGGCACCTACCCTGTGGAACTCTCTACCTCGGCCAGGTGCAGACTGCCCTACCGTCTTAGTTTTAAAAGGAGTTGAAGACCCACCTTTAATGTAGCTTTTAAGGATTTCTGTTGATTGGATTTATTATATTTATTGTCATGTTTATTGTACAGGCGCTTTGATTTAAGAAAAGCGCCTTTAAAAAATAAAGTTGAAATTGAAATTGAAATTGAATATTCTGTCTCCGCAGACCATACCTGATTCCATCGACCATCCCCCATGTATATTTTCCAATATTCTCTTATGCCTGTCCCATGCATGTTTGAAGCCCCTCCCCTGTTTTCTGCCCCACCACCTGTGCTGGCAGGCTGTTCCAGGCATCCACCACTCTTTCAGTGAAGTAGTATTTCTCACATCCTCTTAAACTCCCCTTCCAGCTTCATTGTATGTCCTCTGTTCTGGTGCCCTTCCTAATTTGAAATCGACCCTCCTGTATCCTGTTCACCCCTGTGAGGTACTTGCAGGTCTCCATCATATCTCCTCACTCTCTCTCTCTCTGTTCTCTTCTAGGACATACTTGTTGATACCCCTTTAGTCTCTCCTCATAGGGCTTTTGATGTAACCCCTGCACCATTTTAGGTGCCCTACTCTGGACTGCCTCCACCCTGTGTATGCCCTTGCTGAGATGCGCCTTCAGAACTGGATGCAGTACTCTGGTGGGGGTCTCACTAGCGACCATACAGTGGTAACACCACCTCCATCCTCCTGCTGGCAATACTTCTCCCTATGCACCCCAGCATCTCACTGACCCTGCCCACTGCCTTGTCACACTGCCGTGCCACTTTAAGGTCATCAGATATGATAATCCCAAGGTCTCTTTCCTGCTTCATGACTGTCAGTACCTCCCACCCCCATTTTACACGCAGCTCCTGGGTTTCTGTGCCGATGTGCATGATTTGCACTTTTGACATTGAACCCTAGCTGCCAAGCCAACAACTCCACTTCATGCTTTCTGAAGTCCCAATGGAGCAGCTCTAGGCTGGCCAAGAATCACAAACTGAATTGAAATGGCAGAGCTGGGTCATTTACATCTCTGAGGAGGATGTGACCTTTGTCCCACAGCCAATGTGAAATGCAGCACATGGGAGAGGTGGATATTATAGTCCTGGAAGAGAATATTTGCCAGGGTTTGGAGCAGCCTAGACCTCAGGACTGATAACTGGAGAATAAAAGGTAGTTTTTTGAGCCCTAGCTTTAAATCAGTCATGGGGAGTCACCCTTAGTAGTGAATGCTTCTGTATATTATTTATTTATTTAAAATTGATGACCAGGAAAGGCACACTGAGCGAGGCTTGTTTCAGGTGCGACCGGGAACAAGAGTACACTGAAGGGAACAGTCACAATGCGAGGATTACAAACAATATGTACAAATACTATATATAAAAAACAATATATACAAAGTATATATAAAGGTATAAAGGAAGATTGCATTTGCAGGCTAGAAATTATATATTGTGACCGTGATGAGCTCCTGATGCCAGACCCTGTTTTGCTTGGATGGTATACCTCACGCCTTATGATTATGACAGCCTTGTTAATCTCTGGTACTATGTACTTCTCTGTGATTTATAAATAAAGAATATATTAAAAAAGTTTTCTGAAGTCCCTACTCTTTCTCTCCGCCCTCTTGAGTATCCACAGATTTTGTGTCATCTGCAAAAGGCATACCTTTCATTCCAGGTCTTCTTCAATGTCATTTATGAAGGCGTTGAAGAGTACTGTTCCCAGTACTGAATCCTGTGGCACCCTGTTGGCAATCCTCATTAGAGTGGAGTGCCATTTACCACCACCCTCTGTTGCCTATCCATTAACCAGTTTTTACCCAGTTTACCACTTTGGATCAACCCCTAGACTATTTATTAGTCTCCTATGGAACAGTGTCAAAGGCCTTGCTAAAGTCCAAGCAGGCCACATCCACTCACCTTCCTTGATCTGTCTCATTCGTCACCCTGTCAAAGAAATCAGAATCATGTGGCATGAACACCCCCTGTGAATCCATGCTGCCTTTGGTCTTGTAACCTGTTGGATTCAAGATACTCCACTATCCTTCCCTTTACCAGGGTTTCCATTAATTTCCCCACCACTGATGCGAGACTCACCGCCCATAGTTGCTAGCCTCCTCCCTGCTCCCGCTCTTATGGAGCTGGACGACTTCTGCTCTTTTCCAGCCCTCTGGAGCCACTCTTGTTTCCAGTGAGTTGTTGAAAAAGGCCATCAGTGGTGTGGCAAGCACCTCCTTGAGTTCCCCTAACACCCTTGGGTGTATCCTCCCATTCCCATGGCCTTGTCAACTTTCACATTTGCAAATCCCTTCAGTACTCTTTTCTCTGAAAATGGACTTGTGTTCACATCCTGCCCGCAGTGTTCCTGCTGTTCCCTAGTGGTCCATCCCCTCTCCTCCACTGGGAAGACTGAGCAGAGTACCTGTCTGGGATGTCAATCAATCAATCAAGTCTTTATTTAACCAGGGTTCATCGTTGAGCAGAAGCTCATTTGCAAGATGGACCTGGGTAACTCTTTCCTGATCCTCCTCTGCGCAATCTCCCTCAACCGTCCTCCTTATCCTCGCTAACCCTCCCTCGCCTTCTTCTTCTTTCTTCTCTCGCATATGTGCCTGAAGAAAGTCTTTTTCTCCTTTTACTACCCCTTTAGCTATCCTTCCTCTGTTTGTACCTTTGCTCCCCTCACTGCCTTACCTGCTTCCTATTTTACCTGGTACCCGTCCCTACCCTCATCCCTCTGTGTTTCTTTGTACCGCCTGAATGCCACCCTTTTTTCTGCACCTTCATGGCCACTTCCTGGAGTATCATACTGGTCTTTTTCCTCCTGCTTTTGCTCACTTACTTCATGCAGAAGCTGGTTGCCTTCACTATGCCTTCTTTTAATTTCTCTATTTTTCCTCTACCCCTCACCAGCAATCCTCCCTACCAAGCTTCTTCTGAGGCAGTCTCCCATTTCTTTAAAATCCACCCTCCTAAAGTCCTGGACCCTTGTCTTTGTGTAGTTTACCTCTGCACCTGTCTTAATGTTAAACCAAACTGTATGGTGATCATTGGTCCCCAGGTGGCAGCCTACTGTGACATCTGTAATACTGTCTCAGTTACTAAGCCCCATGTCCAGTCTTGCCCATCCCTAGTGGGTTCACTGACTAGCTGCCTGCAAAACTCCCTTGCAAGGAGTTAAGGATGGCCCTGCTTCTCTTCTAGCCAAAGCTGCAGTTGGAAGGCTCCAATCCACATCTGCCAGACTGAAGTCACCAACTAGCAGCACCTCCTTTTGCCATCCTGCTGATGGTTCCTCTAGTTCTTTACCCAATTCTGCTCCTTGTGCTGGAGGTCAGTATCTCACCCCAGTACAAATAATGGCCCCATTTCATGTCTCCTGGGTGACCCATGGTACCTCCAGTCCTTCCTTCACCTCTAGGTTCCCTTGTACTTTCATAGATCTGACACCCTCCTCACATACAGACAACCCCTCCTCCCTCCCTCCCTCTCTTCTGAACTGAGAGTAGCTGGGTATGGCCATGTCCTAGTCACAATCTGTAGTGCACCATGACTCAGTTATGGCCAGCAGATCCACGCCTGCCTCCAGGTCTTTGCAGTGACACACAGGGCTCTTCAAACCTTTCTCCCTACCTGCACCTCCCTTTCTTCTCCCCTTTCTGCCTGTTCTCAGTGTTCTGCTCCACGAACTCCCTGACACCCTCTTACCTTGTTACCTCTGTTTCTTGTCCCTCCACATCTCTTTCTACTCCTTTGTTCTTACTCCTATGTCCTCCACCTTGTCTACACACCCTTCATCTTGCGCCTATGCCTTTCGAGAGGTGGTTCTCTCCTCGGGTCTTCCCTCCTTGTTGCTTAAACCTTGGGGAGTTTATGCTTCCCTTGGTAATACAGCCTCCTCCCTTGGCTACTTTAAATGCTCCTCCGAATAACATTTAAACCTCCCACTGAGGACTGTGGTTCCCTCCCAGACGGATACAGGCTGTCACTTCTTGATGCCCATATCCTTCCAGGTTGGCCCCAGTCCCCAATGAAGCTGAATCCTCCTCCCTGCACCGTGCCTTCAACCAGCTGTAAGTTCCTGGTGAGGTTAGCCCATTCGTCCCCTCAACCACACAGGTAGAAAGTACCCTGGGAAAAGCCACCATGCATGCTACCTGCTTAAGGATGAACAGACAGCTTTATTTTTAAATCATTTTCCCAGGCTCAAAGCTCTGTACAAACACTGGCAATATACGTTATGACTTTTACATGTAAATGTCATACAAAAAGTCACATACTGTAAAATTCCTAAAATCTCTACAATTATTTCAGCAGGCCTCAGAGCTAAAGAATGGAGTTACAATTAGTGGATAGCATTTAACTTCCAAACGTCTGGCAAAAAAAACACAGGCATTTAATTAGGTTTAAAAGTTTCCACACAGAGAGCTAAACAGATGGATCTCAGGAGTGCGTTCTAGAGCCTAAGGGGCAGCCACCACAAATGCACAGTCCCAAGCCAATCACGGTCTACTAGAAATGATGTTTAAAAAACCTTAGCTACTGAGTGCACATTCCTTCCAGCTACAAACTCATTCTCTTCTTCCTGGGTGACCTAGGCTCATGAGAATCAGGGATATAAGGAGGACCCAGCATGTTCAAGGCCTGAATTATATGTAAAGCTGTTTACGCAGTACTGAGTAACATTCTGTTACAGTGCCATCTTTGCTGGTGAGCTGGTCAAACTCTAAAGGTATCACATATATGAACACAGCACACACACACACACACACACACACATACACACTCAGAGGTTACCCTCAAGAGAGGACAGCCATCAGTTATGGTAATGCATCTGTAAAAACGAGGTCCATGTAATAACTGGAAGTGCTTCATTAAAGAAACATGTTCAGCCTTTTGTCAGTTACAGTGCATGGCTGACTTCAGCATCTGTGGCTAGAGACGTACTACTGTACTCCAAACTGGGCACTTAAGGATTTCACCAGTGGCATGTAAAGCCTTTAAAAGCTGAGTGCTCTCTGACAGCAGTGAAAGTCCCAACATCTGAGGGCAAATCTCACAACAAATGCCCTCTGAACCTTGAGTTCAGCTGTTTGTTTATATTCTCTCTGTTTTAATCCCAGCCAGCTACTGCAGTCAGCTTTCAATCATTCTCACTTTCAGCAGGTTAGGGTCTGCCAACACTGCGCCAGTACTGCGACTTTCCTGGCTGGGCTTAGTGAATCCTCTTGTTGCTCCTATTAAGTAAGGGCAATGCTTGCCTGTGGTCACTGTCTCATACTGCACTGGTAAACATCTTTAAATTCTCCGGAGATGCTACACTGCCATAGCATGAGTAATATCTTTGGAGGCTGGAAACATTATAAAATAGAAGTCTTATTTAATTTACACAAACACATTTATGTACTTATTTACTGATGGGCCTGATAAGGCCACAGTCCCATAACTAGGCAAGCTTAAAGTGATTTTTGAGCTTAGGGGGTAACTTACTTAAATGAATGCTCATGCTGGCTGGAGATAGCCTTCCTCTGTAACTTTTAATGATTTTGTTGCAGCAGTAATTTAATAGGAAGAGATCATAATTTGGACCCGACAAGGTGGCCTGCCGATCCCTTCCACGTCCCTACTGATCTCCTTGCCCCTGGCTGTGACGTGCAGCAAGGGTGAGTGTGGGAGCTTGCCCCATTGAAATGAATGGGGGTATTTTTTATTACTATTCTACGATTATGATGGCTAGTTGGGGTTTAATGGAGGCCAGTGCTCGACTAACAAGGCCCCACGCTGGCATACCCTACGCTGGCCCCATCCCTGGAAACATTACATTATCATTTTTTTGTAACAGTTTTGACACCCAAATTTCAGCATGGTATTTTTATCACCCCCTGTTCTGAACATGACAGATGTAATTTACCGAGGCTGTGGTAAAGGCAGTACTGGTGTTGGGCCCGCAGGCTGTGGAAGAGGAAGAACTGATGCCAGGCCTGCAGGCTGTGGCAGTACAGGGCAGTGGCATAGTGGGCACCAGGTGAGAATGCCTGGGTGGAGAATCCACCAGCACTGGCAGAGGAGAAATGGGCACCTGGGGAAAGGAGACCTCTCTGGTGAAGGCAGCAGCAATGCGGGTCTAGATGAAATGGCGGTAGCCTGCTGCCACCCATGACAGAGATAAGGGCAGGTGGCGGTGGCCACTGGCAGCCCTGAGGAAGTAAGGGCAGGCAGGGCTGTAGGGGCCAACCCCCTCGGGAGGCTGACCGACAGTCAAAGGTTTATGTGGAGACCATGAGCGGAAGCAGAGCTGTCCCAGTCACAGTGTTTGCATTTGGCTTCCTGCCAGATTTTCCCAGGACTGAGAGGAGGAACCCCAGAAGACTGGACTGGTGAAGTTGAAGAGCTCCTGGCCTGAAGCTCCTTTTCCATTGTGATGAACTTCTGCTTGATAAGATGCCTCTCAGGATTTTTAGACTATGTCTCTGAGTGGCCTGGTTGAATTTCTGGCAAATCTGGCAGGCTTGGTGTCATGACTGAGGCCTAGACACAGGATACAAGTAGAGTGACCATCTTTTCAGGAATTTGTTTGCCTCAGGTACACTTTGTAGAGCAGTCAGATGATGAAGCTGTGTAGAAATCATAAATTCAATGACTGTAACACCAACAAATCGATGTTAATACTGAAGAAAGAAAGAAAAAAAAGTGCGGCAAGTGCAGGTAATGGCGGTTGACTGTAGCTGCAGCATCCACCAAGGTCCAACGTATGGGTCGATGATGGGAAAAGAACTGTGGAGGTGTGGGGACCACCTGCCTTTATAGGAGAGGTTGACGTTGGTGGTTGGTGGTGCCTTATGATAGACTGCTAACTAGACAGTTTTCCGTGTGGTCCTGGTGCCTGGCGGCTTAGTTCTACTGTTTTTGGCCTGCTGCAAGTGCTCCTCTCAAATATCTACTGTCATGGTAAGTTCTTACATAACTCTGCTTTGTGTGGTTAACAGGGAGAGCCAGACACATTTTGAAAGATAGTGACATCATTGCTGCATTATCTATAATATTTAGTAGACTAGCAGCAGGAAAGTAATAAAATAGCAAATAACTAAAAAAAACATAAGCCAGCCTGGTGGTGCTGAGGGCTGAGGCACTGGACACCTTACCTCTCGCTACACGGTGATCCATGTTCGGGAATGAGCAGGTGCCACTGGGAGTCAGCAGGAGGAGAAGGATTGCGTGTCCAAGGACTGCTCTCTTTCTCCGGGGTCACCAGTGACCGGCGCTTGACTGGCCCCTAGTGGAGACTGGGGCAGCGGCTGATGCTGTAGAATGAGGGGCACAGATGGGGCAGATGCCTGGAGGAGCACGCACAGATGTGTGATGCTCCCTCCACCAGTGTCACTGCATGCCTCGTCTACACAAGGGAGAAATGAGGAAACTGGTCCCTGGTCATGTGAGAAGATGCAGCCACCTACTGCAGGCCCAGACTCTGAATGGTGCTCCCAGACTGGATCCTGATCAAGGTGAGTTGAGCTGGGGGTCCTCACTGCCCTCCCACGGAGGGTAAACCATGGGGGTAGGTGGCCTGATGTCAGAGTATGTGGCAGGATGGGTGGCTGATGGATGGTTGCCAACTGGGACCCAAAGAAAATAGATGAAAAAAAACGTTAAAATAATTGCTGTAAATCTGGTAACGCCAGCACGTTCTGTGTGGAAGCTTTAATGGAGGCAAAATGGAGCCATCGTTCTGATGGCATGGGTGGAAGCTTTCCCTACTTTGAGAGCCCTTGTGCAGTATAATGGTGATTATTTATTTATTTTATTTTATTTAGTTTTTGTTTACCAGGTAGGTGCACTAGCCATAGCAATGACTATTTTCAGGCATGACTCAGGAGGGTACAGAACAAACAACAGAAAACAAATTTCAGTACATACAAATTACAGTACATAGTAGACAATAGCATATTATATACTTTGAATCAGTTGAGGTTGGTAAGTGTGACATTTGAATACCGCTTATGGTTTGGCAAAGTTTTTGAAAATGTTTAACTGTTTTCAGACACTGAAGTAAATTGTATTATTGTATCAGACTGTAGGACCACTGCTTGAAAAAGCTGTGGCACTAACAGCTTAAACGTTGGCTTGTGTATTGGTAGCCAGTTATGTAATGAATTACTGAAACAATGAAGTAAAGACATTTTTAAATCGATATTGGTGTGGGCTAGTTGTGCCTACTTCATCTGAAGTTGAAAATTAAAAAAAATGTTTTAAATGCTGTGCCTTGCTGGTCCATTAGCAGAGCAATAGTGCTACCACCTGCTGTGCCAGCAGCCCCTGGTTCAGGAGTGGATTCTAGTCACCAAGGGGTTGGCTGGTGGGAGAGGATTAAGCATCCAGAGGACTGCTCTTCTTTCCTAGAAGGCTGGGTGTTACGGCAGATGGGAGGACCAGAATGGTGCGGGACATCAACTGATGCTATGTCGTATCGAACACTGACATCTCAGGTACTGAAAATGAAAGGAAAAAACTCCTGCTGTTGCAGGATGATGGACAGCCCTCCTGTAGGCTTGACATCTCTGACTGGACCCTACTGGTTCCTACTGCAGGGGGCAGGGCAAGCCCCACCATGTGATTGGCAAACACTACATCCACACTTACCACCACCTAGGAGTTGCCTATGTGGGGTATTTAGTCTATGTTTTAATTGTGGGGTTGGTGCAGTTTGGGTGTAGGCAATTATAAAATGGGTAGAAAGAATGCTGGCTCCTGATTGGCCAAGAGGCACTTTCAGCTGGGTCGTTATCCCAGCTCAAAGTCCTGCCTGAAAGTAGCTCAATAAAAATATGTTTATAAAATACATCCAATTTACTAAAAGGGACCCATTTCATAATCACAATGAGAACACTCGGAAGGTGCATTGTGAGGCTAATGGCCCTTCTTAAGTGGTGGAAGCACTTGTCTTTGCCTCGTTCTTCAACCCACCGAGGTGAGCCATTATTCCACCATAACACATCTCCCATCATGCTTTATTGCTTAATTAATGATATCTCCAGTGACCCCCTTGAAGACTCGTGAGAGTTGAGGCGCTATGGGTCAGTAGCTGCACTGCTGAGATCTGCTTTACACTGTGGATTACTGATGTATTGGATGTCTGAAGTGAAGTAGTAAAGCCTTTAAAATGCATTTGGCTTTTGGTTTTCTTTCGGGTGCTACCACATTCATGATTTTGACCTCCAGTGTTAACAGTTTTCCATGCTACAGTTTACTGCTCACCTGTATTGGCAGATCAAAGAGCAATTAGCTCTCAGGATTTAACAAAGAGAGTAACAATGACACCAACTACATATGGTGAAATAATTAGTTAACTTCAGTTTGTTTTGCACATTTCAAAATATTTGCATATTATGTTCAGACTCACAACTATTCTCGGAAATAGTGGGTTTGAAGTATTCCATCAACACTATATATAACTGCAAACCTGAATTTGCTTTATTTTGGCTGAAACAAAAGTATTGGGAGTCTGGGGAAGTACAAGGAAGCAGTTCGCTCATAGACTTCGCAAAAGTGCAGAATCTATGAAAGTAGCTTCAGTCAGTATTACTAGACACACAGTGGCTCATTCAGCAACACAAATAGCTAAAAGCTTTGGGAGTTTTACTCTACATTGTATAAAAGTGAGGTAAACCACAATGAGGAATTACTTAACTCCTTTTTAAGTAATATTCAAATACCTTCTATTTCTGAGAAAGACAAGCTATCTTTAAATGAGCCAGTTACTAAAGATGAGCTTGTTAAAACTGCCATGTCAACAACCAGAGGGAAGGTGCAAGCTTAGATGGGTTCTCAGGTGAGTTCTATAAGGCAACAATTCAAGAGATCACCCCTATGTTAAATAGAGTCTTCACTGAATCTTTTAAAACAGGTACATTGCCTCCCTCCATGAGAGAGGCAGTTAGTGTATTGCTGAAAAGAATAAACACCTCACTAGATGTGACAATTACAGACCCATCTCTTTAATAAACGCCGACTTTAAATTATTAGCAAAAATTTTAGCTAAAAGACTCAACACTCTTATCCTGCAGTTGATTCGCTCAGATCAAGTGGGTTTTGTTAAAGGCCAAAATAGTACTGACCTGATCAAGAAAGCTCTACTTACAATATACAATGCAAAATGTTGGTATCTAAACCTTTTATTGTCCCTGGATGCCAACAAAGGTTTTGATAAGCTAGAATGGTGCTATCTGCAGAGCATTCTGAACAGATACAACTTGGGGACCAGTTTTGTGGCTGGGTGAAAATTTTATATAATCAGATATCAGCTGAAGTTAAGATAAATGGGGTGCTTTCTGACAAATTTGACATCCACAGGGGACTAGGCAAGGATGCCCTCATTCTCCCTTGTTGTCTATTTTGGCTTTAGAACCTTTACTAATTAAAATTAGGTCAACCTCCTAGATCAAAGGCATAGGGTTTGGAACCTCCGAGATCAAAGGCATAGGGTTGGGAACCTCTGAGATCAAAGGCATAGGGCTGGGAACCTCCAAGATCAAAGGCATAGGGTTGGGAACCTCCAAGATCAAAGGCATAGGGTTGGGAACCTCCAAGATCAAAGGCGTGGGTTGGGAACCTCGAAAGATCAAAGGCATAGGGTTGGGAACCTCTGAGATCAAAGGCATAGGGTTGGGAACCTCCAAGATCAAAGGCATAGGGTTGGGTAAATATAATAAACCTATGGCCTATGTATGATTTACTACTTACTCCTTCAGAACTTGGTAAATCTAGAGATCCCTTTTAGAACGTGACGAGATCATTTTCTTTAGTTTCAGGGTTCAAAATAAACTTCAAAAGTCTGAGATAATGCCATTGTCAAAACTGAAGGATAGCAATGACTTTACCCAAAGTAATTTCAAATTATCTAACAACATGATTACTTTCTTGGCATAGATTTATGTGCTGATATTAGAAAGATTATTGCCTTAATTTTACCAAGTTAATGGAATCTTGAAGCTGGATTTGCAAAAGATGGTGCCCAATGTGTCTATCTTTTGGGGCAAAATACAGGCAATAGACATGATTCTTGCCCTAAAGTCTACTATTTATTACACTATTTGCCACTTCAAATCTCTGAAAAACAATATAAGGCAATTGATTCTGTACTACTAACATTTATATGGAATGATAAACCCGCACGTATATTTAAGTATAAGCTACAACAACCCAGAATTAGGGGTGGATTTAATTACTCAGACATTAGAGCAAGACATAACACATTTCTAGTGACACAAAATATCCGGTCTTTATGGCTAAGGGATGTTAATCTGGCACCAGGATGGGTGGACACTGAAACGTGCTTACTTAAAGGAACAAACCCCAGAGTCATTTTATTTTCAGAATTACCCAAAGAAGTTAGATTTCACCTATCCTTAAAAATATTTATAATCAAGACTCCTGCACCTGAAATATAGGTGCCTTACCCCCACAGGAGTCAAAAATTGTGAATATTTCAATTATAATCTGTTATGAAAAAACTGCATCACTTTCGTAAAAGTCTTGAAACAGGGTTCCACGGACCTCCTGTTATAAGTGCCACCCTTGCTCCGCCCTGCACTCACTAACATTATGATGAGATGCCAGTGAGGCGTGGGCACTCCATTATAATCAATGGGCGACAGCTTTTCCAGCAATTTATATATTATCATGGCCAGTTGGTAATAAAACATGGGCACTGGTGGACTAACAAGCCCTTGTTTGTCAGCAGTGCCCGTTCGTATTACCAACTGGCCATAATAATAAGAACTGATTATAATGGAAGCGCAGCGCTCTCACTGGCAGTCTCATCTGCGTTATTGAGCACGAGGGCAGGCGAGCGGGCACTTATAACAGGGAAGTCATGCGGATCCTGTTTCAAGACTTTTATGAGCGATGCAGTTTTTTCATAATGGATTATGGATTAAAATTGAAATATTCACAATTTCGACTCCTGTGGGGGTAAGGCATCTATATTCAGGTACAGAGTATATGTTTATGTTGGTGAATCTCTTAAAGCTTCATCTACAGATTGGTTCAAGATTACTAAGGCACTGGAATGGAACCCAGGACATTCACCACACTGTTCTATCTGGAACAATAAACTTTTCCAACATGAGGGAAAACCCTGGTGTGGAAACATTAGGTAGACTAGGTATTTGCTATGTGAGTGATCTATTAGATCACAGCCGTCTACCCTGTTACCTTTCATTGATTTAGCTAAAAATTTAAATTGCCTAGAACCACATTTTTAGATACTTGCAAATCAGACAAATTCTGAGAAACAGCATTAATTATACAGTCTCAATACCAAATACTCATCCCTAAATAAAATATTTTCTTCTTACAAAGGATATAAAATTATATACAATATGGTTATAGATTCTAAAAAAATGTGGTTAAGTCATTATTTCAAAAGTGGGAAGTTGAGTTAAGAACTACTATCTCATTGACGGAATGGGATCAGAGCTGGATGTATAGTCTTAAAGCCTGTAAAGAAGCAAAAGGTAGGCTAGTACATTATAAAATTGTTCATAGATGGTACCACACCCCAGAGAAAATGGTTAAACTGGGTCTAACTAATACTAATAATTGCTGGAGGGTGTGCCAACACAAGGTTGACACAAGCACTCAGAACATCAGCACAACAACTGAAATCACCTGTCTGTGGCGAGTCGCTGTGCTGGTGCAAAGAAGACACGGTGAGTACGTTTCCTGGTGTTGCGCTCCCCCAGTCCAACTCCAACTCAGGGTTAGATATTTAGACCGGGGGTGTGGGGAGCAGGAGCCACCAACATGGGGAGTTCAGGGGCACAGCCCCCAATAGACACACCGGCATCTCCGATGGTACAATGCCGACACTCAGCATTGTGTCCATCGCTGGGGATGTCGGTGAGAGCGCTTGCTGCAGCACTATAGTAAAACCTTGCTGGAGAAGCCTAAAAGACATTGGCACTATTACATATTATTTGGACTTGCCCAATGATTCAGAAATTTTGGGATGAAATGTTTGGGGCTTGTGAAAAATTCTGAACAGACAGATTGTACCTACTGACAAACTAGTGATGTCGGGTATTACCTCAGTCCTGGATTCTTGGTCTAAGCCTAATATTCTTTGGCTTTTGGAAACAATGATCTTAGCAAAAATATAATTCTCAGAAAATGGAAACAAACAACCCTCCTACCTTATCTGAATGGCTAGAAGATATTATTACTAGATTGGGTTATGACAGACTGGCATTTGATGTAGTGATCGAATAGAGAAGTTCTTGGATTTATGGAACCCTTTTCTACATTCTATTTTCTGTAAAAGAGTTACATAGATTAGTAACAATGTATTAGTTAAGAATTCATAATAACTATTAGATTAGCATAAAGCATAGAATACCCATAGTCCCCCTTCCCCATAGTGGCTTATAGTATTATTTATTACATTAGGAAGGATTATAAGTTGTAGGATATCTTTTTATGCAATAGTTATTGTTATGTACAGTATATTAGAAATATATAATGACTTCATGTATACTTTATAGTTTGTACTTGGAAAATTTTCAATAAAATTTGAATCATAAAAAAATATATATTTGCACGTTGTAATCAAATTGTCATTTCCTGTATAAATTCCCAGCAGCTATGGACAGCTCTCTATTCCCTGAGGAACAGGCAACATGCCTCAAGGCACTAAGATTTTTGTTTCTGTCTTTGTGTGCAATAAATTTAGGCAAACACAAATCGACACATGTGAGTGCTGTGTTGTTCCCATTCTCCTCGGCTGTAGAGCTTTCCACATGGCGGCTCCCATTTAAATGTTGCAGCGCATACGCTGTTGCCCATAGGTAAGCCCTCCAACCCTGCCATGAGGACCAAGTCATTGAGGGAAATGGATGAGACCCTGGATGCTAGATGACTCGGCTGGGAGGAGGGCAGGGCTGTCCAGAGGGAGCAGGCAGGAGGCAATAAAGAGATAAACTAAAGTGAAGAAACAAAACTGTTTGACCTTTCCTTGCTGCCACAGACTGTAAGGTCTCTTCAGCAGCTGACATTTGTTTGCCAGTAGACAAATCCTTCAGTTGGATTACATGGACTGCACCACAAGCCTTATGAGGAAAGACTCAAGGAACTAAACATCCATTCACTATAAGAGAGAAGGAGACAGGGGTTATGATAGAGACTTTCAAATACCTTAGAGAAATAAACAGGGTACAGGATGGGAGTATACTTCAGAGAAGAAAGTGCACAAGGACAAGGGGACATAACATGAGGCTGGAGGGAGGGAGGCTTAGGGAAATGCTAGGAAGTATTTTTCACAGAGAGGGTGGTGGATCGGTGGAACAGCTACCAGCAGAGGTAGTGGAAGTGAAAACAGTATGGGGTTCAAAAATACATGGGATAAGCATAAAGGCACCCTGCTGTACAGCAGAGCAGGGAAAGCAGTCCAGAGAAGAGTAAGGATTGCCAAATCAAGTAGGAAATCGGCAGACTAGGTGGACTATGGTCCTTATCTGCCAACAGATTCTATGTTTATTTCTATGTTGGACTCAGACAAGCAAGCTCAATATAAATAACTATTCCCTGCACCATAATCACCATTCAAGCCAAGGCAAGGCAATTTTACTTACAGAGTGCTCTTTCCCAAAGGCTGTGGGCACTTTATAATGAACATTAATAATATTTCAAAAGCAATTTGATAAATAACAACAAAAAACAGCTAAAACATGATGTGGAGCTGCAGAACAAGGGTGGGCGCGTGACGTGTGATTCCCCCACATGCGTGCTCACTTGGCTCGGGAGCTCTGAGCATCCAATGGAGCATCAAGGAAAAACACCGCCAGTCACTGCAAGAAGACATCCACCTCACCACAGGCCTCCTGCTGCTAACGTGGCACTCCTGTCCTGAAGAGCACCAGCCGAGTCTCCAATGGGGGTAAGGCCCTCTCCCAATGGCCTTGCCTAGGGAGGGAAAGCCTGGGTATCCTAAGGAGATGGAGGTAAGTCTCAGAGAAGGGGTGAGGGGCTGGTGTGGCAGGATAGAAGGAGTCCGACTGGCGTGACAGAGATGGAAGCATAGTAAATTGACAGCAAAAATAGTCTTAAAGCCCCTACTGTAGGCAGATCTAATGTGTTCGGCAAAGCATTCCACAAAATAGGCACTGCAACACATAATGCTGTGTCCCCAGACTGTCGAGCCTGGACAGAGGGACAGATAACAAGCCTGCATTGGTAGAGCGGACAGGGTGCGTTGGGTGATAAGAAACTAGGAGGCCTTGTAGGTATCCATGCATATAGATGCACATGCAGTAAGTATATACAGATATAGATATAGGTATATGTGTCACGCTATCTCCGCTACAGCTACATAGTCACACATAGACTTTCTTGTGATCGAATGCTGTTCCCATATGCTAAGGGCTCCGACCTATAGCTTGGGACTGTAAATTGCTGGCAGGGGCATTATCTCATGTTATCAAATGGCAAAGACAGATGGAGGCATGCAATAGAGTAATGAACATTCCAACCCGCCTAATTACCACATCCTAATTACACAGGTTGTAGCTTTCACTCAGTCACTGGCATAGGAACTGAGCCTCTTATTTTAAACACAAATGTTTTTATTTATACAGTTACCTTTTTTAGCTGTTTATTTCCCCATACCTGACCATTTCTCCCAGTTTGCTACCATTGACCACCCAGCCCCATCTTAGCTCACATGCTTTCCTACATCTTTCAAAGTTTGCTTTCTGTCCTCTGACTAGGGAGTAGGAATGAGCCGATGGTGAATTTGTATTGAGTGAATGCATCGATTCAGCACTTTTTCCTCGATTAGGCCAAATCAAACAATTGGATCACTTTGACCTTCTGCCAATTAATTTTTTTTCCCAATTTGTTTTCATGCCTCTTCTTCCCTCTAGGCCCAATCTCCTTCCAGTACCCCTAAGGCTATCAGCTTCGTCACCTGAGTAATCGGGCGCCTTGCCCAGGGAGCCATGGATTACCACCCAGGAGGGACAAGGTGAAGGCCCAGTCCATCAAGCTTCAAGTCTTGCCAGGTGGCATCTTTGGAGGTCCAGGCAGGAGATTGGTTGTAGCCAGGAGATCTTCATCATCAGGCCCATTGTCCTCCTTTCTACCTCTGATTTTCACTCAGTCCCTTAAAAGCCATGTGGGCTGGAGGTGCAAGTGTGCACATCTCATGCAGCCAGTGTGACTTCTCCCACCCGTCACACTGAGCCTCCCATTCCCTGCATCTAGGAGGCAGTGTGGCAGTAGCGGATGAGATCCTCCCTCCCGGGAAGGAAGCATCCTCTGGGATGCTCAGTCCTTCCCCACCAGCCAGCCCCGATGACTCCAGTTTATTTCTGAACCTGGGCGCTGGTGTCTCAAGCCGTAGCGTTACCACTACATTGATGGGCTGGCACTCTGCCAATTAATAAAAACTGTAGCCCTTCCCAGGTGACCCGGGCATGAACCTGTAGCCACTCCTTTCTCTACCTCAGTCCACCCAGTCACTCTCCATACTTCTCCCCTTCCCAGTCTTTTTTAAGTATATATAAAACAAGAATTCCAGCTCACTCCCACCAACCTGGCAGGGTCAACAGATTTTTAGTCAAACTGTTTGGCCATCTGTCTGCTTCCTGCTCCTGCCATCGGGCATTCCTCTGATGACCTTTCAATCCCAGCCACCATTCCTTGGCTCCTCCAAGCTGTAATGCACTTCTGGGTTCCACTCCATGGCCAGACTCCTGTAAGCATGAGACACCAGGACCTTCACCACAAAGTGGAGTGGTGCTGCATGAAAAGAATAAGCTTGAAAACTGGAGGCTGCTGCATCAAAATTTATTGCTCAAAAACATAAAGGAGAAAACACAGTGATGGCGTCTACCCCATCCACTGCTCCCCTGCCACTGAGGCTGACTGAGATCCACATGGGACAGGACACGAGTGTGCCACACCATCATACAGGCAAACTGGTGCTCGTGTACTTTTCTTTTTTTTTTTTTTTTTGATTGGCACCTCCTTGATCCTTAGAACCTCCAAACTTCCTGGCACTGACTCGGCCTCTGCAGCCTGTATGCAGCACACTAGAAGACTTGGTTTGCTGGCCAAGGCACCTAGCTTCGCCTGAGCTCTTTCCTTCTAAGACTGCTTGAAAGGCAGAGTAGAGAAACTTACCAGAGCAAGGAAAAGGATTAAGACTTAGTTTGGCTAAGCAGATTTACTGTGTGGTGGTGTTTTTATTTTTACTCACAGGATTGCTACTGTTTGTTGCTAACATTTCATTGCTTTTATTTTTCTCTGATTCAAATTGTTGTTGCTGGTATACCTTCTGCATTATTACAAGGTGTGCCTACAGGTGTGTGCTAACAGATTACTCCTGTAATCTTCTGATTCAAATTGTCTTTTGCAAGGTATATCTTCCGTTACTGCTTTATTTTCTCTGGAGCAAAGTGTTTCTTACAGCGTATATCTTCTCTGAAATTATTACAGGTGGTGCTTTACAGGTTTTACAGTTTTATCTAACATTAGGATAAGCTTTCAGGGTTACTGCATTTGTTGTTGACTGATTGTTTCTGCTCTTACCTCCTTGTTCTTTCGTCTGTGGTTCTTCTTTTTAGGCAGGAAGGGCCCAGCCAACCACCCACACTACACTCCTTTTATAGGTACCACAGTTGTGACATTTCCTGTGGCAGAACAGGAAGGGCGGATCAGTGGGGCCTCCACAAGGTGATCTCATTTACAGGGGCACTAGTAATTTAACTTGTTATAACAAGTTAAACAAAGCACAATTAAACCATTACTTGCATTTTTTTTCCTTTTTTTTTTTTCCTTCTAATTACTCTGACTAGGTTACAAACCCAGCAACTTATTTGGAATGGATTTCATTAACTGCAGGTACTGTGGAACAATTTTCAGAAGGACAATCTTACAGGATTTAGGACACTGTCCTACATGCTGGGCCTTTGGAGATCTTAGGGCTCAGCTCCGGGCAGCATGGACAGAGATTGCACGCCTCAAATTTCATATTGAAGAGAAATACATTATAAGAACCACCCACCATTTCCCCAGCATCCAACAGAAAAACCTCGACCGAGAGGGTAGTTGGTCCAGGAGGTTGGCAGGTGGTTATGAGGAGCAAATCAGGTGCCCCATCACTCTCTGCTCTCCAACACATTACCTCCAAAAACCATATAAACACTACAAACAGGTATCTGCCTCTATCTCTGAAATCAAATAAAGAGGCAGAAGACACTGCAGAGCAGGACACTGCGGCACAGGAGCTAACACAACAAACTCACCCAAATCAGGAACCAAAACAAAACAAGCACAAAGGAAATCAAAAACTTCTGATCATAGGAGACTCCATGATTCGGGGAGTTGATACCCATCTCCAGCCAGGGTGATGGTCAGATGTCTCCCAGTACATCAGCATGGAGAGACACTGACCGCATTGCTAAAATTGTTCACAAAGCAGGAGAAAACATTGATGTCCTAGTACACATAGGGACTAATGATCTGCCAGCCGGTCAGTTGTGGAGACCAAGGAACACCTGACTAGGCTGGGTGACAAACTATCATCTATTTCGTCCGGCATCTCCTTCTCTGAGATCCTGCCAGTCTGGGAGAGGAGCAGATGGACGGAAGGTCAGAGAAGGGAGATGGGGGCTAACCACGTGGCTCAAGGGCTGGTGCCAGGAAAAGGACACAGATTTGTAGGAACTGGCAACAGTTCTGGGGAGCGAAGTTCTTTAAATTTGATGGACTGCATCTGACTATAAGAGAGTCAGTGCACTGGGGCAGAAGTTTGGCGTCTTTGCAGAATATTTAAACTAGCAAATGGGGAGAGGATGCAGCACCCCATACGTCGAATGGGAAGAACACCCTCCCCTCAGCTAGTGGTCAAACAGGAATTCAGCATGTTTGCCATTCATTTGCATCACCAGGTAAGAAAAAAGGTTTGTCTCCCATACGGCCACAGGGGTAATGCCAAACTTCACCCAACAACTAACACACCAAAATCTGGCCAATGGAAAATCTTGTACACAATGCTCACAGCCTGGGAAATAAGATCCCAGACCTGCAGGCAATAATGTCAGAGGCTAAACTGGACATAGTAGCAATTAGTGAGGATTGGTTTACCAGTAACCACACTTAGGAGACTTCAGTACCTGGCTATGTATTGTTCAGAAGAGACCGAGGTGCAAAAGGGGGAGGTGGCCCTGTATGTTAATGAAAATATCAAAGCTACAGAAATTCAGAATACACATAAGGAGCCAGAAGAACTGTGGGTCACCCTGGAAACAGGAAATGGGACAGCCATAAGAACTGGGGTTGTCTACAGGCCCCCAGACCAGAGGAAGACATAGACACATTACTGTTAGAAGATATACAAAACATGACAGCTAAAGGGAGGTTCTGATAATGGGAGACTTCAACATGCTGGATACAGATTGGTCAATACCAGCAGGAACATCTGCCAGAACTAGACTCATAGTGGATTCCCTGCAGGAGGGCCTCAAATAACTGGTACAGCAACCCGCAAGAGACAGGGCTATCCTAGATCTAGTACTGACTAACAAAGAAGGGATCACAGATCTCCAGCTAGAAGGTCACCTGGGAGCCAGTGACCATCACATGATATGGTTCAATTTGGCTACTACATCTAAATCATCCCATTCCAAGGCAAAAATATGGGACTTCAGAGGAGCTGACTTTGATAAGATGGCCAACAGAGTTAAGCTAGCCCTGGCAAAAGAAACACAGGTGAGGGTACAGGCAAAGTGGGCAAGCATTAAGGATGCAATACTTGAAGCAACATCCCATTGTGTTAGACAGAAAAGGAAGTGCAAAGAAGAAAACCACTTTGGTTCTCAAATACAGTAGCAGAAAGGTCAGAGCCAAAAGGCTGGCCTTCAGGAAATATAAGGAACACAGCCGGGATGAAGATAGGGAGGCATACCAAACTGCCCTAAGGGAAGCAGGTAAGGCAGTAAGGCAGGCAAAGTCCCAAACTGAGGAAACACTAGCACAAACAGTAAAAGAAGGTGACAAGACTTTCTATAGATACATTAGTGAAAGGAGAAAGTCCAGAGGGGGTATTGCTAAGCAATGGAGAAAGGGAGCATGTGAGGAGGAGGACCCTGTAAAGGCATCTATCCTAAATAGATACTTTTGCTCAGTATTTACTGAAGAGAAGATAGGGCAGACCCAGGCTCAGCATCCTCATGGACACAGGGGAGGAGGTGAGCACTTCTCCCTTCACAAAGAAAGGGTCCTACAAGAGCTTGCTAAGCTCAGGGTGGATAAGGCAATGGGACCTGATGGCATACATCCCAGGGTACTTAAGGAGCTAAAGGAGGAACTAGCAGAGCCATTAGCAGAATTGTTTAGTGAGTCTCTGAGCACAGGAGAGGTCCCAGAAGACTGGAGAAGGGCTCCTGTGATCCCGTTCCACAAGAGTGGTAGCAGGGAGGAGGCGGGGAACTACAGACCAGTCAGCCTTACCTCAGTAGTGGGCAAGATTATGGAGGCACTCCTTAAGGAAAGGATAGTGCAACACCTGGAATCCATAGGGGCACAGGATCCAAGACAGCATGGGTTTACAAAGGAAGGTCCTGTCAAACTAATCTCATAGATTTCTTTGACTGGGTAACAGAGTGGTGGACAAAGGGGGAGCAGTTGATGTCACCTACCTTGACTTCAGCAAAGCTTTTGACACTGTTCCACATAGAAGATTGATAAATAAGCTGGGTAGGCTCGGGGTGGGTCAGAAGTTGGTCAACTGGGTGGCAAACTGGTTGATGGGCAGAAAACAGAGAGTGGTGGTAAATGGTATACAGTCAGAAGAGATGCAAGTCACAAGTGGGGTACCTCAGGGATCAGTCCTGGGGCCAGTCCTCTTCAACATCTTCATTAGTGACCTTGCAGATGGACTAGAGGTAAGGCTTGTCTGTTTGCAGATGACACCAAGATCTGCAACAGAGTAGATGATCCAGATGGGGTGGGCAGAATGAGAAGAGATCTGGATAAACTAGCAGAATGGTCAGAAGAGTGGCAACTGGGATTTAATGCAAAGAAGTGCAAAATCATGCACATAGGGAAGAGAAACCCGAAGCCACCTATAGGCTGGGAGGGAGTTGCTAGCAGTCACAAGGAAGAAAGAGACTTGGGCATCATCATCACTGATGACCTAAAATCATCAAGCAGACCTCTAAAGCAGTAGGTAAGGCTAGGGGGTGTTAGGGTGTATTAGTAGGGGTATCACAAGTCGTAAGAGGAGGTATTAATCCCTCTGTACAAGACACTGGTTAGGCCCCATCTGGAGTACTGCGTGCAGTATTGGAGCCACACCTTCACAAGGACATTACAAATTGAGGCAGTCCAGAGAAGGGCAACCAAAATGGTGCAGGGACTGCATCAGAAGACATATGAGGACAGATTAACGGAGCTCAATATGTATACCCTTGAGCAAAGGAGGGAGAGAGGTGATATGATCAAGGCATTCAAACACCTTAAGGGCATAAACAAGGTGAAGAGTCTAATATGTTTAAATATAAGAAAAATAGCAGGACAAGAGGACACAGCATGAGATTAGAGGAGGCCGATTAAGGGATGAGGGAAATTCTTTTTCACAGAAAGGGTGGTGGATGCATGGAATGGCTTACCACAAGAAGTGGTGGCTATGAATACAGTGCAGGGCTTCAAACAGGCATGGGATAGGCATAAGGGAGCAATACAAATGACTATGAATAGATAGGCCACTAACAGAGCAAAGGCCGATGGCACATTTATAAGGTGAAAAAGAAATGGGCAGACTAGATGGGCCCTTCGCGGTCCTTATCTGCCGTCAACTTCTATGTTTCTATGTTTCTACACTGCGATGTGCTAGCCCTCGTGGAGGCGCCACTGCCACAGCAGATGCTGAACAGCTCCCTCCCCGGGCTAGGTTGCACTGCACATGGCAGCGTTCCCAGATCCCCAGGCTCAGTCTCAAAGCAAGGCCACCAGCACCAGTGGACTGCCCTCAGGTTCAACACTTTTAACACATTTTGTGTATTACGCGCCCTTTATGAATTTGCCTCCCATTCCTTCCAGAAGTTTTGCTTCACACTTTCTGAATTTTGTGCCAGCACCCTTTGAATTTTCCACCTGCCAAAATATGTATCCTGCAACTAACACATTTTGCACCCCACCACTCCCAATGTGTGCACCCTGCATCCACTGTTCTAGGTCCTTTCCCTTGCCCCTCCCTTGGAAGCACGCACCACATTGACATCCTGGGGTAGTGCCAACAGGCACATGGTCACTCATGTCAGTCACGTTCACTGACCACTTGCCACCAGGAGTCACTCCTGAGTGGTGCATCACTCCACCTTCTCTGAGGATGACTATCGCTGCCGACCTCCATTCCTGGCGTCCTAGACCTGGAGCATGAATCTGGGTAACCAGTGTAACAAAGCAAACAGCCAACTACTTGGTTCAATGGAGCCAGTCCGGAATAACTCTTTTAATACAGTTACATAAACAGTTGAAAATACTCAGAATGTGTACACTTGTTTTGATTTATCGAGGTTCTTAAATAGTGGACACACAACACCCACACTAGTCAACTTACCCAGCTTCAGATGCAGGTGTCCAGATTCAGACTTAGTGGCTCTGCTATGGATGCATGCTAAGACAACCGGCACCACCCTGCTGGCTTGGATCGGCTTAGCAGCCCTTAGCTCATCCCAGTCAGATTCTTGGAAATCTGTGTCACTCCAGATCTGACTCAGAGCTAGACTACAAAGGGTTACATAAACAATGGGGCATGTCAGGTCATGGGTTACTGAGATTTATCAAGCTTTGTGTGGTATGTCATGATATTCAGCGGAGTGACTTAACCACACAAGAAGTATGTACTCCCACAGTTACCCACATTCTAGAATGCATTATTGTGATTACACAAAGGATCCATGTGTAAAATAAATTGAAATATACAGTATGTTTAGTTATTTATTCATTTATTTATTTTTTATATAAGTGCACTTCCTCTGCTGTGGGTTATTATAAGATTTAACCACAGGTAAAATCTTTAGCTAGCCAATCAGGTTACAGGATATTTTTATGTCTGCTGTATAATTATATACCTATATATCCTCACATTTGGCCCCACTCTGATTCCATCCAGATCCTTCCAAGACAGGCAGACTTCGATTGACTCAGGTAATCCAGGTCAAGATCCTGGAAAATACAGCTCGGAATAATATAGGTGACACCACATCTGCCTCACCCAGATGTGGATCCTGCACACAGCTCTTCTTGCATACTGCCTGTATGCAGATTGCAAATGTGCTAAATGCCTGTAGTAGCAGTAGTGCAACATTATACATTATCAGCAGTATTTGTTAGGAGAAAGTCATCATATAATGTTTTAGTAATAATGTGTTTCTGGCAAAACATAAATATTTCAGACTGGTCCACCTGCACAGCGATATGGGCTACCATTTGTAATATCGACAACCCAAGTTTAAGAACAAGCTCAGGACATCGGAGGGTCAACCGGAGGGGAAGCAGGACTGAGTGTCCAATGGACTGCTGTCATCTGCAGAGTGGGTGGTATGGGAGCCAGAGTAAGACTGTCCCTAGCAGAGGTTGGGGACAGGGCACTGGAACCGCACTCACGAAGCAGAGGAGCAGCAGGCGTTCAGTTTGCCTTGCATGGGAGCTTGAATGGCACTGTCATTGATGTCACTGCCTGCACGGTCCTCTGTGCCAAGGGGGCAAAAAACAGAAAACAAAACATCATGGCTGGCAGGATGATCACTGATCCCTTGCAGAGTTACAGACCCTGCATTCAGCAGCTCAGGCACTGCCCTTCTCGGTCCTTGACCTGGCAGGTCTAGAGCACTCCCACCACCCCACTGGGGAGTATGCTACAGGGAATGGGGCTTGTAAGACCCGGGAGAAGGTGGAGTGACAGGGCTAGAGGGTCAGTGGAGTGAGGGCCACGCCAGGAAGGAGGGAGAAAGGGCCAGCTAAAAAAGCAAAAATAGAATCCAATTTATCCATTTTTGTTTTAGGTATATTTAATTCCTGAACTGCTATATGGGGTTTTGAAGATTTTAAAATAACTGTTCTCTGGCCATACAACATTTGGGTGCAGAGCTGAACTGTTTGCACTCATAAATGTATGCTGGCATCCTTTTACTACATCCACAGTATGGATCCAGTGTGTAAGTCGAAGGCTACTTCAAGGAAGGGTTTAAAAATTGATAGTGACAGCCATCTTTTATTGCTTGAGTCAGTAATTATTAAGTTGGTACCAAAACTGCTTTAAAACATCTGAGACAAATATACATATATTGAACATTACTCTATGTTAAAAAAGCAGTATGATTACAGTTTTGCCAACAAACAAAGCTTGCTGATTTAAGTGTAATTTTAAACATAACTGCAACATAGGTAGTTGTTAATTATATGTAACGAAGTAATTATGCTGTAGTTACATGTTTGTTGCATGTAACTACATCACTGCATTCTGTAGTTAATATGTACTTACACAACAATTATATTGTACTTGAGACCTAAAGTAAAATGTTATCTGTTATGCTCATTTAAGTCATCCACTGATTTGCTTGTTTTGTTTCCTGTGGTTTCTGCAACACAGTTCAAGGAAAAGAGAACGAGAGAAAAAAGAAAAGAGAAGAAGGAGAAAGAGCGGAGAAAAGAGAGATGGAGAGAAAGAGTGGTAGACAAAGAAAGACAGAGAAGGAGAGAGAGGCAGAAAAAAGAGAGTTGGAGGTATACAGGGGGAGAGAAAGTTAGAGAGGAAAGAGAGAGGGAGAGAAAGACAGAGAGATGAAGAGAGAGAAAGTGAGAGAGAGGTAGAGAGAGCGAGAGGAGAGAAAGAGGGCAGAGTAAGAGGAGAGAGAGAGAGCGAGAGAAGGAAAAGAGGGGTAGAGATAGAGGAGAGATGCATTTAAGTGCATTGTAGTAAGTTTATGTCTTATAAATAGTTTGATGTACAATGTTTGGCAATACCTGTATATCTTGTCATGCTAATAAAGTTATTTTTAAATTTCAATTTGAGAGTGAGAGAGAGAGAGAGAGAGAGAGAGAGAGTTCAGAAATGTTACTGCCAGTTGAGAAATGAGAAATGGGTTTGGAGAAATTCCTTTGGCTGTAGTTATGAAAAGTAAGTAAACTGATTAAAATGACCTTTTCCCCTATAAGGGAGGAACCTGTCAGATCAGTGGATAAGCCAGACTGATTTCTACTCGCCCCAAGGGTCAATCTCTTCTAATAAAACCTGACAGCTGTCTTTTAAAGGCTGCGGAACATGATGAGTACTGGATGTCGGTGCAACTGCATGTCATACTAATGCAGAAGCATCCTTGGAAAATGGAGAATCTAAAGAGAACGTTGGATCAATAGGTTCTGTTTCCTAATTGGTTTAGAAGCGCATATTTGTAGAGTGGGGTTGGAGTGGCACTGGCAGATCTGCACACGGTATATCTGTGGGAAAATGCTGCCTAACTGCAGGCTGACGTGCCCAATAATCAGGGATCGGAACTGATACTAGCCTGAGGCAACTGTAACATTACTTTGGCCGCTAAGTATAGTTTGAAGCAAAGCTAGTATTTTATCTGAGGCAGGCTTGTTGTCTTTCTTCAGGTTTAAAAGTTTTGTTCTGCCTAGAGGTTAGCACACCACATCATGAACTTAGAGACCCAGCACACCTGACTTGGAAACCTACAACCACCAGTTGCATACTGTCTTACCTGAGCAAGTCATTCACCATGTGCTTCCAGGCTGCACCTGGAAAGAAGCTTCAGTTCAGTGTGCCTTTCCTTTACAAGAATTCTAAAATACATTTAAACATGTATCTACATAGATGGACACACACACACACACTACCCTTTATATGTATACATTACCCGACTCTAACATGTACAGAGACAGCTATCTGGGAGGTGCCCAAAATGTTATCAATGAAAATTCCCCCTCTGCAAAATGCTGTTGTACCATTGTTCTAATGTTGTCATGCTGCCGTACCATTGTTATAATGTCGCCATGCTGTTATACCATTGTTCTAATGTCATCATGATGTTGTGCAATTGCTGGTATACTGTCATTTTGATGTCACCATGCTGGTGTACCATCATGCTGATATCATCATGCTGTTGTATCCTTGTTTTGATGTCATCGTGCTGTTGTACCCTTGTTTTGATGTTATCATGCTGTTGTACCCTTGTTTTGATGTCATCATGCTGTTGTGCAATTGTTCTGGTGTCATCACTCCAGTATACCATTGTTCTGATATTATCATGCTGATACGATTGTTCTGATGTCATCATGCTGTTGTATCACTGTTCTGATGTCATCAAACTGTTGTACCCTTGTTCCGATGTCATCATGCTGTTGTGCCCTTGTTACAAAGTCATCATACTGTTGTACTCTTTTCTGGTATCATCATGCTGTTATATCATTGTTCTCATGTCTTTATCGGTTATATAATTCTTCTGGTGTAATCAAGCTCTTGTGCGATGCTACTGGTGTCATGATACTGTAGTGCACTTTTCTAATGTCACCATGCTGTTGTACCATTGTTCTGATGTCATCATGCTGTTATACCCTTGTTCTGATGTCATGAAGCTGTTGAAACATAGAAACATAGAAGTTGACGGCAGATAAGGACCGCAAGGCCCATCCAGTCTGCCCATTTCTTTTTCTACCTTATAAATGTGCCATCGACCTTTGCTCTGTCAGTGACCTATCTATTCATAGTCATTTGTATTGCTCCCTTATGCCTATCCCATGCCTGTTTGAAGCCCTGCACTGTATTCATAGCCACCACTTCTTGTGGTAAGCCATTCCATGCATCCACCACCCTTTCTGTGAAAAGAATTCTCACATTCCCCTTAATCGGCCTCCTCTAATCTCATGCTGTGTCCTCTTGTCCTGCTATTTTTCTTATATTTAAACATGTTAGACTCTTTCACCTTGTTTATGCCCTTAAGGTGTTTGAATGCCTCGATCATATCACCTCTCTCCTCCTTAGCTCAAGGGTATACATATTGAGCTCCGTTAATCTGTCCTCATATGTCTTCTGATGCAGTCCCTGCACCATTTTGGTTGCCCTTCTCTGGACTGCCTCAATTTGATTAATGTCCTTGTGAAGTGTGGCCTCCAATACTGCGCCCAGTACTCCAGGCGAGGCCTAACCAGTGTCTTGTACAGAGGATTATTCCTCCCTCTTATGACTTGTATACCCCTACTAATACACCCTAACACCCCCTAGCCTTACCTACTGCTTTAGAGGTCTGCTTGATGATTTTAGGGTCATCAGTGATGATGATGCCCAAGTCTCTTTCTTCCTTTGTGACTGCTAGCAACTCCCCTCCTAGCCTATAGGTGGCTTCAGGGTTTCTCTTCCCTTTGTGCATGATTTTGCACTTCTTTGCATTAAATCCCAGTTGCCACTCTTCTGACCATTCTGCTAGTTTATCCAGATCTCTTCTCATTCTGCCCACCCCATCTGGATCATCTACTCTGTTGCAAATCTTGGTGTCATCTGCAAACAGACAAGCCTTACCCTCTAGTCCATCTGCAAGGTCACTAATGAAGATGTTGAAGAGGACTGGCCCCAGGACTGATCCCTGAGGTACCCCACTTGTGACTTGCATCTCTTCTGACTGTATACCATTTACCACCACTCTCTGTTTTCTGCCCGTCAACCAGTTTGCCACCCAGTTGACCAACTTCTGACCCACCCGAGCCTACCCAGCTTATTTATCAATCTTCTATGTGGAACAGTGTCAAAGCTTTGCTGAAGTCAAGGTAGGCGACATCAACTGCTCCCCTTGGTCCACCACTCTGGTTACCCAGTCAAGAAATCTATGAGATTAGTTTGACAGGACCTTCCTTTGTAAGCCCATGCTGTCTTGGATCCTGTGCCCTATGGATTCCAGGTGTTGCACTATCCTTTCCTTAAGGAGTGCCTCCATAATCTTGCCCACTACTGAGGTAAGACTGACCGGTCTGTAGTTCCCGCCTCCTCCCTGCTACCACTCTTGTGGAGCGGGATCACATGAGCCCTTCTCCAGTCTTCTGGGACCTCTCCTGTGCTCAGAGACTCACTAAACAATTCTGCTAATGGCTCTGCTAGTTCCTCCTTTAGCTCCTTCAGTACCCTGAGATGTATGCCATCAGGTCCCATTGCCTTATCCACCCTGAGCTTAGCAAGCTCTTGTAGGACCCTTTCTTTGTGAAGGAGTAGTGCTCACCTCCCTCCCCTGTGTCCATGATGCTGAGCTGTGGGCCCTGCCCTACCTTCTCTTCAGTAAATACTGAGCAAAAGTATCTATTTAGGATAGATGCCTTTACAGGTCCTCCTCCTCACATGCTCCATTTTCTCCATTAAGCTTAGCAATACCCTCTGGACTTTCTCCTTTCACTAATGTATCTATAGAAAGTCTTGTCACCTTCTTTTACTGTTCGTGCTAGTGTTTCCTCAGTTTGGGACTTTGCCTGCCTTACTGCCTTACCTGCTTCCCTTAGGGCAGTTTGGTATGCCTCCTATCTTCATCCCGCTGTGTTCCCTTATATTTCCCAAGGCCAGCCTTTTGGCTCTGACCTTTTCTGCTACTGTATTTGAGAACCAAAGTGGTTTTTTTCTTCTTTGCACTTCCTTTTCTGTCTAACACAATGGGATGTTGCTTCAAGTATTGCATCCTTAATGCTTGCCCACTTTGCCTGTACCCCTCACCTGTGTTTCTTTTGCCAGGGCTAGCTTAACTCTGTTGGCCATCTTATCAAAGTCAGCTCCTCTGAAGTCCCATATTTTTGCCTTGGAATGGGATGATTTAGATGTAGTAGCCAAATTGAACCATACCATGTGATGGTCACTGGCCCCAGGTGACCTTCTACCTGGAGATCTGTGATCCCTTCTTTGTTAGTCAGTACTAGATCTAGGATAGCCCTGTCTCTTGTGGGTTGCTGTACCAGTTGTTTGAGGCCCTCTCCTGCAGGGAATCCACTATGAGTCTAGTTCTGGCAGATGTTCCTGCTGGTATTGACCAATCTGTATCTGGCATGTTGAAGTCTCCCATTATCAGAACCTCCTTTAGCTGTCATGTTTTGTATATTTTCTAACAGTAATGTGTCTATGTCCTCCTCTGGTCTGGGGCCTGTAGACAACCCAGTTCTTATGGCTGTCCCATTCCCATTGTCCCATGGTTCTGTCATCACTTCTGCTGTGCAGTTGTTTGATATGATCAAGCTGTTGTACCATTGTTCTGATATCACGCTGTTATATTATTGTTTTGATATCATGCCATTTCACTGTTCTGATGTCATAACACTACCATTTTCCAATGGCATCATGCTGTACCATTGTTCTCATGTCATCAGGTTGTTGTATCCTTGTTCTGAAAGTCATCATGCTATTGTACTCTTGTTCTGATACCATCATGTTGTTGTATCATTGTTCTGATGTCAAGCTATTTTGCCCTTGTTCCAAAGTCATCATGCTATTGTACTGTTGTTCTAATGTCATCATGCTGTTATACTATTGTTCTGATGTCATTATGCAATTGTTCTGATGTCATCAAGCTGTTGAACCATGCTACTGATGCCATGATACTGTATTACCCTTTTCCACTATCATCATGCTGTTTTACCATTGTTCTGATGTCATCATGCTGTTGTACCCTTGTTCTGATGTCATCATGCTGTTGTATCATTGTTCTGATATCATCATACTGCTGTACAGTTGTTTTGGTATGATCAAGCTGTTGTACTGTCATTCTGATGCCATCAAGCTGTTTTACCACTGTTCTGGTATCATGTTGTTGTATTATCATTTTGATATCATCATGCTGTTGTACCATTGTTCCCATGTCCTCATGCTATACCATTGCTTTCCATTGTACCATTTTTCTGATGTCATCGTGCTATACTATTGTCCTTACATCATCATGTTGTTGTACCATTGTTCTGATGTCATCATGGTGTAATACCCTTGTTCTGATATCAGCGTAATATGCTGTTGTACAGTTGTTCTGATATCATACTTTTAGACCATTGTTCCGATGTCCTCATGCTGTACCATTCTTTTGATGTCATCATACTCTTGTACAATTGTTCTTATGTCATCACACTGTGCCCTTGTTCTTATGTTGTCATGCTGTTGCATCATTGTGCTGATGCCATCAAGCTGTTGTACCATGCTTCTGATGTTATGATGCTGTCAGTACCCTGTTCTGATGTCATCATGCTTTTGTTACCATTGTTCCAATGTCATCATGCTTTTATACCTTTGCTCTGATGCCATCAAGCTGTTGTAACATTGTTTTGATGTGATCAAACTGTTGTATAATCATTCTGATGCCATCAAGCTGTTTTACTTTGTTCCGATGTCATCATGATGTTGTATCCTTGTTCTGATGTTGTCATGCTGTTGTACCATTGTTCTGATGTCATCATGCTGTTGTACCTTTGTTCTGATGTCATCATGCAGTTCTTTTGTACCCTTGTTCCAATATCATCATGCTGTGCCACTGTTCTGATATCGTCATGCTGTTATACCCTTTTCTGAGATCACATCAATGGTACAACAGTATTCCAGAAAAATAAATCTTGATGCATACTTTGAAATTGTCACTTATTATTGTTTCTCTAACACCAGAGACTGTATTTACTAAAACATTTAAAACAGCCTTTGTTGTTGTTTTAAATTATTTCAAATAAAAAAATCAGAAAACTGACTGAAGGTTCAGGGAGTTTTGTGGGGGTGGAGGGTTGTATAAATCAAGTGTAGGGAGACCATATACTATAAAATACAACAGATAGGAAACTCCTTATTAACAAGCATGAGGTCCAATCTTGGGATTTGAATGCTGTCTTAGAGTCAGTTGACGTGTGCTCTACGTGGTTCTGATGGCATTGGAATCCTTTGATGGGAACACAGTCTTTGTTATGTATGGTTTCTATCTGTTATTCTGTACATTACTCAAGCCTTTGCTGTCATTGTTCTGAAGGGATCGTAATCCCTTGATGGGAATACAGGCTTGTTATGTATGGTTTCCTAGCTATTATCCTGTACATTACTTGAGCTTCACTCTTGTAGTTCTGAAGGCATCAAAATCCTTTAATGGGAACACAGACTTGTTGTGCATGATTTCCTGTCTCATTATCCTATACACTACTTGAGCTTTGATTTTTGGTTTTGATGGCATCAGAATCCCTTTGATGGGACTGCAGACTTGTTATGCATAGTTTATTGTCTGATATTCTATACATTAGTCATGCTTTGCTTTTGTGATTCTGATGGCATAAAATCCCTTGATGCGAACTCAGATTTGTTATGCATGGTTTCCTATGTATTATTCTATTGATAACTCAAGCTTCACTCTAATGGATCTGAAAGCATCAGAATTCCTTGATGGGAACACAGGCTAGTTATGCATGTTTTTCTGTTATTCTACTGATCATGTGAGCTTTGCTCTTGTGGTTCTGATGGTATCAGAATCCTTTAAGGGAACACAGGCTTGTTATGCATGGTTTCCTACCTATTATTCTATTGATAATTCAAGCTTCACGCTCATGAATCTGATGATATCGAATCCCTTGAAAAGCACAGGCTGGTTAATCATGGCTTCTTATCTATTATTCTATATATTACTCGAGCTTCACTCTTGATGTGAACACAGGCTTGTTATGCATAGTTTCCTACCCATTATTGTACTTACAGAGTACAGTCCTTTTAGTTGTAGTACACTGAAACATCACATCTACTACATGAATTGGTAAAACAGTTACAGTTCATTAAACATTCAGCAAGAATAGATAGTCTCCTGACAAATGCCAAAATCCATAAACGGGCTTTGGCTACCACCGATCCCCAAATTAAAGGCATGGTGCAACACAGTTAATCAGATTCATAAAATGGAAAATCCCCACTCCCTGAATGAACACTATGAACTCTGCAACTCCAGTGGACAGGCAGCTCCGCCTATGAAGAATAAAGATGGAGACTTTGTCCCATGACCTACTATACAGACATGGCTCTGTAGCAAGTGGCTTGACAAGATTTGATTCTTACATAGTACCTAAGTCGGAATAGAAATAGAAAAGTTTCCAGTCCCCATCGCCCCTAGGCTAACCCCCAACCCCAAAAGACATCCTTCAATTTAGCAGTACCTCCTTTTCGTCAGTGGTTATCTTGAGATTCATCTATATGAACCATGAACTAGTTCCCCTCTCACCTCTACCTAAGAGAGGGGCATTGAGAAACATGCAGCAACAGAGTCTGTAAGATAAAGATAAACATGTGTCGATGGAGGCATCTTCAGCCCTCATATTACTGATATGTTTTTTACACTGTAGCTCTTAAGAGGGGCTTTGCATGCAATGATCTGTATTGGTACCACCATAACAGATCAACTGCAACATTACCTTTTGTGCATGTACAGACAATCTGCTCTGCAACAGAAGTGAGTGTTCTCTGATTTCATGTTCCCTGCTTTTCTGGGTTCCCGGACTCTGTGCCATTCTACCCTATCATATAATCACACCATTCTGCTCATTTTGGTTATATGTTAGCCTGACTCAGTTACACATCACTCCTTGCCTTTCGCAACAGCTTGAACGGAACATTGGCTGGCCAGTCTTCGTGATTTCACTATAAAGTTCAATGCAGAATTCGTTTCGAGAGGTTTTCCTTAATAAATTCTGTTGAAACCATTAGAAAATTTGTCCCTGTGGAATTGTGTTATTTAATTTGTGCAGTAACTCAGAGGTCTCAGAGTACACTTTCTGCACATAACCATGGACTACACATAAATTAAGGGGATGAGTTTCCCAATGCTTTCAACAGAATTCATTAAGAAAAATCTTCCCTAAAGAAATTCTTCATTGAACTTCATAATTATTTAGTGAAATCGAGGAAGAATGGCTCTCAAAGTTCCATTTTAACTTTGCAGAAGGTGCCCACTTGACATAATACATCCAACACCTAATGTCCTGGTTAGCAGAAAACACTGCTGAAATGCCAGAAGGGTCAAGAAAGCGAAACAAAAGATGCGTGTTCAAGAGGACAGACGAAGAGAGCGGAGTGGAACCAAGACCAGCGATACAACTAAGTGCTGTGTAAAAGTGCCTAAGAATACAATAGGCTGGTTAGTTTAAAGCAGATGAGTTTTCTTCTGTTTGTAGTTAGTTAAGTGACATACTGTGGCTGGGCTGTGGGAATTCAAAGCTAGACTAGAGGTCAGAACAGGGGTTCTAAATCAAAAGTACTTTGAAAGATATATTTCACGTGTAGCTTCCTCCTCAGGATCTATTCCTGAGCATTTATTCCAGTCTCAGATCTGGTTCGCCTGTCACCAGCTGCTTTATTTTTCAGTGAAGGCTTGTCACTATAGAGGCTCTCTGTGCAGTCAAACTGCCTCCCCTCACTCCCACCTGCTACCTGCAATCCCCCACAGTGTAAAGAGTCAGTCAAGTAAGTGCTTTAGCTGGAATGGGAAAGGCACTCACCTTCCCTCTGGTAAGCCTCATCTCTGCCTCTAAATCATCACTCTTGTCTCTGACACTCAGTTCGTGTTGCCCAAGCTGTGTTCCCCTCTTGTTCTCTACCTCTGTACATTGCAGGGTAGTTAATAATTCCATGCCACTGTGCCACTGCTCAACAGTGTGCATAAAAATTCAGGAGCTGGGGCCAACAATAACACACACTGCTGCCAAGGCCCCTCCCCACCACCATTTGCACTAGGATTCCCCTTCTTGTCTTTTCCCTGTTGCCATTGTGATGTGGTACTAGGTCAAAACAGTTAACCCAAAATGCATAGTAACAACTGCAGCATCGTAGAGTGCACCTGCATTTAAAGTGACAGGGGTATAACAGCGTAGGAATTACCTCACCTCTGTCGCCGCACATGTCAACTAAGGAGGTATTTATTTTATTTAGCATTCTTTAGGTATTTATAACCTTTGAGTCAGGGACTCATTTACAAAGGCTCCATGTCTAGATACAGAAACAGACATACAGTGCACATGGTTACAGCAAAGTGGAATTATAAGGTTAAAGGTCAAGTTGGCGGTGCGGGGGTGCCTGATTGAGCCACTCCCATAGTGGTGTGGATAAGACGCCAGCACACGGCAGGGTCAGGAGACCTGGGACCATGGTCTGGTTCCTCCAGATCTCCTGCATGCTAAAAGTTTTAGTGTATTTTTGAAAAAGAAATAGATTCCCCATCTCCTGAGTTTCTCCCCATCCCTGAAGTCCACACCTCCTCAGAGTTAGTTAAAGTCCAGGGGTGTGGCCCGCAAAAAGAGAAAGTCCCATTATTTCGAAGGGCGACAGTTTGGATTACGGTCAAAGTTTTTTCCAACCCTATTTGGGACACTGTATTGTTTGGCGGATGAATTGCTGTGCTGTTACTGTCAGCACAGTTATAACCCCACACACTACAACAAGAGTGGTTCCATGCCGCTCAGTCCTGCTGGCAAGAACTGAACATTAACCACAGTGGCAGCAGCTCTGGACACAGGTAGGTGTTGGGTGGAGGGTATCATTAGAAACTCACCAATTATAAGGTTGCAAATGCTTGCAGTTTTGGTCTTTAAAAATAAAAAGTGAATTATTTGAATTTGTCTCTCTTTAGTTTGATTTTTTACTTTGACTGTTTTACATAAATATTTTTATTCCATATAGGTTTGTTTTTGCTGCCCTGCTGTCATTCATGGAAGTACCCTACTGATCAAGGATATACCCTATTCAGGCGAATTCAGTTCCTTCATGCAGCAGGGATCTTTTTTCCCAGTTTTCCTCCCTATCCCCCGGCATGGACCGTGCCCTGTCAACCTTGATGTAACACTGAGCCTGCAGAAGGGACAAGCCCTGGCCCACCTGCAAGGGTCACTGCACGGTACCACTGCCAGGATCCCCAGCAGAGGCGCACTGCCCTCCAACAGCTGCCTGTGGTCTGGCCAGCCTCCTGACGTGGCACCTGGAGTGCTTTTAAACTCCATTTGCCTGCAGAGCAGCAGGAGCATACCCCTAGGCCAGTAAGGTGGCCCCTTACATGAATATTTACTAGATTATCATGTCATAGAAGATCAACATGGAGTTTTTTACAGATATTCCCCAAACAAAAGATAGACATTGTTTTGGAAAAAAAAAAACAATTTTGTTCACCATAAAATGCCTAGAATAACCAGAGGATCAACATATTCATATTTTTAGCCTTATAAGAAAATTAGTTTAAAAATATATAAATAAACTCCATTAAAAGAGTAGCTCATCTGTGAAAAACTGGATTATGCTCAACACTTTGAAGGGCTGCTGATGGAAACTCTTTTTTTTCGATATGCCCCACAGCAAAGGTCTGCTCGCCTTCCTAATACAGAATATTTCTCCTTATGCAGAGAACTTTCAAGGAAGGTTTTCAGGTTTGATTAGGGCCATCAGTCTCTCCTAATGAGCCTTGACACTGATAAGGTTGTGTGTTTCTATGCTTCTGACAGCTGTCACACAGTGTAACGAATTTCGTCTCAAACCCATTTTCAACAGAAGCACTGTGTCAAGCTTGGCTGGAAAATGCATATAAAATTAAAACTATAAACCCGAGTGCCATTTTCGCTGGTGTGCACCAAAGGTAACCCAAACAAATCACCAGCATGCCTCAACACTATTAATATCATAACAATGCAGTTTTCCCTAAGCTTGCACCCCAGCTTCAGAGAATGCTGCACTTGTTTTACAAATCAAAGGCTATGACTGCAGTTCGGTGGGAGGGAGCAACTAGCCACGCCCCTGCCTGAGCTACTCTAGTCAGCTTCCTTCAGTTTCACTCAGACGTATTATTTGTTTGTTGTAGCTGGAGGCCCTGTTGGAGCTCTGTGCAACCCCCATTTGTTTCTGCATTGTTTGTGCTTTTGAGATTTCTGCTTGCTTTGTGCCTCCTTTCTGGTCAGTATTTTGCTTCTGCCTTCTGTCTGCAGTTTGTACTTCTCTGTCTGTTGTTTTGTGCTGCCCTCCTGTTTTCGGTTCTGTGTTTTCTCTGTTTCTTTTTGGGCGTTTCTAGTTTTCCCAATACCCTGCCTTTGTATTTTTATTTGCCTTGTGTTACTCAGGCTCCAGTGTTTGCAGTTTTTGTACCATTTGCAGTCTCCTGTTCATCTAAACTCCTTAACTGCTTACACCTGGTTCCTTGCCTGCTCAGGATACTGTCTCTTGCCATACTCAGTGGTACCAGTTGCTCGTCACCTCATACAGTCTCGATGTACTTAGTGCTACCTGTTGCTCGCCACCTCATACAGTCTCGATGTACTCAGTGCTACCAGTTGCACTCAATATGCAGTCTCTACCATACTTTGTGCTATCAATTACTCTTCCTCTCATACATTCTCTCACTGTACTCAGTCCTAACAGTTGCACTCCCAATCATACTATATCATGCTGTTCTCAGTACTACAGCTACACTCTGATTCTGCACTCTCAGGCACATCTGGCCTCTACCTTACATGGCTCTTCCCTTTGAAGTCTGCATCTTGAAGGTGGGACCCTAGCCAGGGGTGGGGTCCTTCTATTTCTGCCCTTTGGGTGAGAATGTCCTCTGCTTGGGAGAAGTCTTTGAACATGCAGACAGTGTTGATGGCACCTCCCAATGTAGCATTTAAGACTTCAACTGCAGGAGGTGGGGCCTCCAAGCCCGGGGCTCCTTTAGTTATGCAGGTGTCGACAGCATCTTTGAAAGCTATTCTCCTACAGCCACCTAAGTTTCAGCTGGTCTCCATTCTCTACACTCTCTTGTCTTTCCTGCCCAAGGATGAAGATTGTGCAATTCTCCCATTCTTGCCCTCCAGGGCACAGCTCCTATGCTTTAACCCTGAAGGATTTGGCTTCCCTCTGGGCCTCCTGTCATGAAGGCCAGGTGAGTGCCTTTCAGCAGTTGTTGCTTTCCTCCTCCTGCCTCGTGTTGGGCCCCAGTGGGGTTCTCTTTAGCTGTAGAGGTTGTCAATTGCGGCACCATGGCTTTCCCATTAGAGGGATAGCAAGGAGAGCCCTCCTCTAAGTCTGACCCTAAATTGGGTCTCTAAATTGCAGTAGCGAGCCATCATACTAATCCTAAGCCTGGAGGAAGGTGACCAAGGCCTTGATCCCCAGAGGTTTCTTTCTCACAGGGTTTTTTTCCGCCTGCTCCATGCCAAAGGTCATAAAGGTTAGGCAGTCTCTGCAGAAGGTAGCCCATCAGGTAGTACATTTCTAAAGTACATATTCACCCAGGTAGGATTTCACAGCTGACCTGAGGTAGAATGGTGGCCTTTTCTTTGCTGTTCCCACTCTCCTTATGGAAGTTATGCCCTCTGCTAGCAATACTGATATCGTCAGTCATTGATCAATCCAGTTTATTGCTATTACTAGTTACTATCAAGTTATGCTCATGCAGGCCTGATTTCCCACTTACTGCTTTCTTTTTGGGGATCCTTCCTAAGGTACCTTTAGCCTAAAGGAACTATCTTACTGTGGCACCTCTAGGGGTGAAACTCTCTTAAGAGGGCTCCTTTGCCTTCATGGGTACCCTGACAGGGTGGTTGTTCTCTGGGACAGAGAGTGCAAATGGCCAAAGTATCTGCATAACAGTCACAACACATTCAGTAAAATACTGTCAGACTGCCTATAGAGTTGCACAAGCATAACTCCTCAGTAAGTTGCATGTGCCCATTGAACTGATGGTTAAGTACTAGGACCCTCCCACCCCACCCCACCCATAAAATGCAGTTTTCTTTCAACTTAGGTTAGCCTTGGATGAGGTGGGTGGGGGCAGCTTTGAAGGGTTATTACTATGTAAGGCATAAATGTGACATTTATTTCCTATGGTATCACCCCATGCATGAGCTCTCACTCATTGACTGAATGCTCACAAACTCCCCATCATGAATATCTGAGGTCAAGGTGCTACCAGATTCACTGAGCAACCACTCCCTGTCACCCTCAGATGGTCAAATAAGTTCAAAACAGCCCCCATCACTGTACTGAGCAGGATCCTGAAAAGAGGTCAGTTAGGATTGCTTAAAATGCCTTATCCCGCCATGACTGGTCGCCCATTGACACACTGCCAGACCTGGCCCAGGCCCTGAAGTACTTCACAGATGGAGGCAACAATATTTACGACTGATACGTGCCATTAAAAGGAGGAAAGTGCGGGGACCACTAATGGTTGGATCACAGGCGAGCTCCTAGCCATGATGAAGGAGAGGGACAACCTCTGGTTAAAAGCCAGGGCCTCAGATCAAGACTGTGACCACCAGCTGTACCAGGCAGCTAGAAACCTCTGTAAGCATGTAATATGGAGGGCTAAAGCAGATCACCACAAGGAACTGCTCGATAAAAGCTGGGGTGACAGCAAAAGGTTCTGGGGAAACATAAAGAATCTCTTGGGGAAGAAGAAAAGAAAACCCACAGCTGCTCCACATTAATGGCTCTACTACCACAGACACACACCTCACTGCAGAGTCCTTCAACTCTGCCTCTCACAGATCTAAGCACAATACTCCCTCCTGACTAGCTACACCCCGCCAAGGTTCCCTCAGATGACAAAGCACCCAGTACCTCTCACCGTACCTTCTACCTCAAGAGAGTTACTACAAAGGAGGCAGCATTCTACATAAAACAAAAGTGCTCAGGAAGACCAGAATGGGTAGCGATGGAATAGACATGAAGCTGGTGTCTCAAACTCTTGACGTGCTCATCAACCCTATTACAAAACTATTCAACAAATCCCTGACCCTGGCACAATTCCCGGCCACCTGAAGCAAGTGCTGGTCACTCCTGTCCACAAAAGCTGGGGCCAGGACCAATGTTCCAATTGTAGGCCGATCTCAATCCTCTCCCCATCCAAGGCCTTGAGAAGATTGTGGTGGACCAACTAACAGGCTACATCAGCAAATACCAACTGCAATGCCCCAACCAGCATGGGTTTATGCAGGGAATAGTACCATGACTGCCCTTGGAGTTCACCGACTATGCTCACAAAGCTATAGACAAAGGCAGACTAGTAGGGCGGTGTTCATAGACTTAACAAAAGCCTTCAACACCATCAACCACACTGTCTTACTGGCTCAGCTTCAAGCCGGGTGGCTGCCAATGCAACACTCTGGTTCTGAGACTACCTGTCCCTCGGGTCACAATGGGTAAAAATAGGACAAACAGTGTCTGACCCCAGAGGAGTCACGCTAGGGGTCCCTAGGGATCCATCTTGGGACCCCTGCTACTCAGCCTGTTCTTAAATAATCTACCTCAAGCCTGAGATGCCAAGACAATCCTATATGTGGATGATGCTGTCATCCTCAATAGCAAGTCTTGAATTGAGCCACTCCAAGCAGCACTTTAGCACTCCTTCAGTGAAATAGAAGATTGGTTCTGTGAGCACAAACTTCTGCTCAGTTACAAAAATAATTTCAGCCCCCAGCTCAAGAAAAGTTCCCCACCATAAACATCACCAACAATGTTCTCACCCTTTGAGTCACCCTGCATGACACCTTATCCTATGCTCAGCATGTCAACCAGGTGGTCAAGACAGTCAACACCAAGCTTGGTGTGCTATACAGACAAAAACACCTTACCATGGCAGCCATCTGCCTATCAGTCACAAGCTCCATCCTCTCCACCTTTGACTACAGCCTGGTTGTCTGCAGCACAACATCAGACTCTGTGCTCAAGAGGGTGCACGTAGCTCTCAACAAGGCCTGCAGACTTAACCTGAGCGGCGATCAAATTACCCACACATTGTTCTCTCTATGAACAGACAAACCTGCTGTCTCTTAGGTGCAGGACTAAATTCCTCACATGCCTCCTAGGCAAAAGCAATTACTGGGAAAGCCCCCATTCATAGCAAGCATCTTTTCCCTCCCAGACTCAGAATATAGAACCAGAAACAGAAGCATAGGGGGCTCTCAGCGGTGCCATTCTGATGCACAGCTCTCAGACAGCGTGCCTTCTCCTACAGAGCCCTTCTTTGGCTTAACAAGGTACCTGAGTCCATTTGGAACTCCACTAGCCTGTACAGCTTTAAAGCAGACCTTAAGCACTACCTGATCTCCAGCTCTGTGCACCTGCTTCTGCAACAGCTGATAGACTCTGGAGGATCAGGCCTGGTTCTGCTAACAGCAACTATTCTCAGCACAAGACAGAAGCCATCCTCCCACACGCTCCTTGACAATGCCTCTGAATCACTCTAAGGGGCTGCTCCTGTACACCCCTCCCCCGTCTCCATGCTAGGATGGGTCTCTGCCTCCCGGCCTCAGCCCTACCTCCTTGACCACTTTTACTAGAGCCCCCTCCTCCCTACCAACATCCTGTCCTTACTGACCTCTGCCCAACCTAACCTAACCTCTAGTGCCTCTGCACCTTACCTGCACTTGTAATCAACCAAAGCTGATGCCCATATGCTGTATAGTGTTTTAAATGTCTAGGAAACTCTGCAGCCTTTTCCTGATTGTTGTGCTGTTCAGTGTTTCAAATGTCCTAAAACTCTGTAGCCTTCTTGATTGAATGTCTATACTCTGTTCGCATGACGTGGAACCTTGTAAAAAAAAAGCCTTGGCTCCAAAGGGTGATTTTCCTAATGTCAAATAAATAAATGAAAAATAAATAAGAATTTGGAATGTGAAATGTTAAGATGGCAGGTGAGCTTTTTTTTTAATACTCAGTGATCTGCAGCATTTTCTGATTTTTTGCAGGACAACTATTACAGTACACCAAGAAAAGGGAGATGGGCTTGAATCAACATAGTTTAAGAAGCATGAAAATAGGGTCACTACCCTACATATATGGTGGTAGCGGTGGGATCAAAATATTTTGCATATAGAAGGACATCATTTATTTATTTATTAACTTTTGTTTATGGGTAAGTACACTAGACAAGGATTAACTGTTTTCAGGAATGACCTGGGAGATTACAGGGTTTACAAAACAGTACAAAGGGATTACAACAACGAAATACAAGCAGTGAGCAGGGTGATACAAATAAACAGGTACAGGATGCACAGATAAGCATATACATCAAGGGTAAGAACAAGCAAACAATAGTTACATTTCATGGAACTAATACAAGCGCAATTTGTCCTATTTTGAGGATGATAAGTGCTGAGGAGAAAAGAACTCTCTTATGCTAATTATCTGCATTTTATGCACTTAATTACTTCAGTTTGTTTTGCCCCTCTATGCAAGTGGCTCAGTAACAAGGGCAACAATTAGTCAGGACACAGTGCATCGCAGTTTTGTTCCATTTTTCCATTTAATTTCCCTGGAGTGCATGCTATTAAAGTGAGTGTGTGCCACTATGGGAAAACTTAAAAACATAATATTTAGACACAATTCAACCTATATATTATAGATTTTCTGTATTTCTGTTCCTTTTATTCTCTACTATGATAGTCCTCCTGTCAAGAACCTTTTCTGCATCCTGACCCATAAATGTCCACCACCCAGACAATTAGTCCCTATACAGCTGTACCCATCCTCTGGCCTGGAGGATGGGTTAGTGACTGTCTTCACAGTTCATGCCAGTGCCACTTCATCAGCCAGCAGGGGGTGCACATACACCAGGTGGCCTGCATGCTTCTGCAAGCCTCAGCTCCACGATGCATGTATTCCCCAACCTGCCTCAGAGTTGGATTCTGCTGCTCACATAGAAACCCACATTTCCCAGCTGGCAGCACAATGTGCAACTTTTGACCTGTGGGCCCACCAAGACACATTATATGGTGGACCTCTGAGAGTGCTGACAAGCATTCTGTCAGACCTTGGTGGCTTTTTCCCTTGGTTTGCCCCTCCTCCTCCCATGCAGTGTATCAAAGTGGAGTCATTCTGGTCTCACAAAGGCACAGCTACCCCCTGAGAAGGAAGGCAACACTACTGCAGGGTTGCTGTGGTTGCTGACTGCAGCACCATCCTGCCCATGGTCAAGAGAAGCATTGCCACCTGCACCACCCAGCCATGGCTGCCCATTCATTCACAACCCAGCCTCCTGCCTAAACCATAATTGCCTGTGTTGAACACAGCATGCTACCACTATAGGCCTTTTGTTGGTATTCTGGTCGCACTTTATTTTAAGTGTCAATTTCAATGTACAGTAACTGTGGAGTAGGTATTCATTAATTATGTGCAACAGGGGCAATTACACTGTAGTTACATTTTGTTGCATGTAACTACACTGCAATTCAATACTGTTAAGGTGTAGTTACACTCAACTACAGTATAGTTAAGAAACTTAAAATATGGACATGACTATAAACGGTGCAGCAGTTCTGATGAATGCAGATACAAATCTATTACTGAAAGTTTGAATGGGGGATCCTAAACAGATCCTTTAGCCTCTGCAAGATATTGGTAACCAAAACATATATATTTATAAATAACAGACAAGATAGATGTTGTAATAGAGAATAACTGTATTTAGCTTCATTCAGATGTAATTTGGAAAACAGCCCTGAGATCAAACGGCCTACTCCCAGATCCACTGAAAAAAATACATCAGTGAAGACATTATGAACACGCTCATGTGTCAAGATTGGCATTTTGATGGAGAAGGTTCCTTTGTGTGTAGGAGTTGATGTGGTATAAATTTTTCAACATATGCCCCCTGGGATCATGGGAAACCTATCATGCTGTCATCAGTTATTGTTCAAAGACAGCGCCAATTAATCAGGTGACAGCTGTCATCTTCAGTCTGTGTATGGATCCCATGCATGAATGGAGGGGCAAACATGATTAAGCACCCCGCCACCCCACAACCAGCAACCCTGCCTTCCATTCTCAGATTCCTGTAAACTTTCTCTGTTAAATCCTTTCTCAGGACTGATAGGTTCTGCAGACAGATGTCTGGTGTTACAGAAACCGTGTCACGCTGCAGTTCAGTAAAGGAGGAAAGTTATAAGTCGCAGGTCTTGTTAATTTTCCGGTTAATTTGTTTATCCCTAAGGGTAGGCGGGTCAATTTTATTGTCACCCCCATACCTATTTCATCATTGAGCTACGCTCTCATTTCATATAATGCCTTCTCCGTCACTGAATATCACCACTATTTGCCCCAAGTCCCAGATCGATAGAAGACAGACACTGTCTGTAGATTAGATAGATAGACAGACAGACAGACAGACAGACAGACAGACAGACGACAGATAGATAGATAGATAGATAGATAGATAGATAGATAGATAGATAGACAGACAGACAGATAGATAGATGTTTGTTTTTATTTTTGTTAACCACGTAAGATATACTGGTGCCATAAGACACCTTTTACAGGTACTGCCAGGTGTGCAAAGTTACAAGATAGATAGATAGATAAACAGACAGACATAAACTGTTTGTAGATAGACAGACAGATACTGTCTTACAACATGCGTGGAGCCACACCAGGACTGCAGTGCCAAGCCAGTTGTAAAATTGATTCAATAAAGTAAAGGTTGCTGGCACCTGCCAGCAGTCGCGAGACTGGAACACAATTACAATCGAGCACTTACTCTCTTCTTAGTGTACCAGTGTACTCAGTATAAGTAAAAGGAGCAACAGACCTGTGTAAAGTGCTTCACTTTATTCAAGTGCAAGATGTGTAAAGCAGCAACCAGTATGTTATAAGATAAAGTTTTAAATCACTTACATTTCTGTTGCACAAATTCAGCACTGTTGGTGTACCTTTAAGAGTCCTTGAGTATGACCAATTGAATGAGTATATAAGGGCACTAATTGTAACATCATGCCATCCTTTCAAATGTGCCAGGGGCGTGAAGCGTGTCAGGAGACACTTGATGTTTATTTTTCGAGAGGAGGGAAGGAGAAAGGAGCCTGTAGGTGCTACAACTGAATCTGTATCCTGTTTGCTGTTTTCTAGCACTTTACACAGGTCTGAAACATAGAAACATAGAATTTGACGGCAGATAAGGACCACTTGGCCCACTAGTCTGCCCATTTCCTACTTAATGGATAGGCTGCAGATCCTAGTTAACCAGCAGCCTACTTCTTCCACCCCACCCCCTAGAATTGCCTTATGACTGTTCCATGCATGCTTGAATTCCACCACTGTTTTGACTCCACAACCTCCGGAAGGCAGCTCCAAGCATCCACAACCTGTGAAAAAATACTTCCTTAAATTACCTCTGAGCCCGCCTCTATCTTCAAATTGGCCCCTTGTTCTTGCACACTCTTTTTGAAAGATGCTACCCTCTTGGACTTTGTTGATTCCCTTGAGGTACTTAAAGTTTCTATTATGTTCCCTCTCCCCCTTTCCTCGAGGCTATACATATTAAGCTCCTTAAGTCTCTCTTCATATGTCTTCTGGTGCAGACCCTGCACCATTTTAGTTGCCCTCCTCTGGACAGCTTCCATCCTGTCTATGTCTTTCTGGAGATTGGGTCTCCAGAACTGCACACAGTACTCCAGATGGGGTCTCACCAGCTGTCTGTACAGAGGGATAATAACTTCCTGTTTCTACTGGTGATGTCCTCCCTATGCATCCCAGTATCCCCAAGCCTCCTTGCTACCTCTCACATTGCTTGCCCACCTTTAGGTCATCTGATATGACTACCCCAAGTCCCTTTCCATTTTTGTTGTTGTTAGTATCTCATCCCCATTGTGTACTCTTCCCTGGGTTTTTGTTTCCCAGGTGCATTACCTTGCACTTCTTACCATTGAATCTAAACTGCCATACATTTGACCATTCCTCTAACCTTCCAAGTCCCTTCTCATCCTTTCCACCCCACCTTGTGCATCAACTCTGTTGCAGATCTTTGTGTCATCTGCAAAGAGACATACTTTCCTTCCAGTCCTCTGCAATGTCGCTTATATAAAGACATTGAAGAGGACCGATCCTAATACTGAACCCTGCGGTACCCACTAGTAACTCCCCTTTCTTCAGAGTGGACTCCATTTACTATTACTGTCTGTGTCCTATTCTCCAGCATTCTCTTACCCAGGCTGTCTTCTTGGGACCCACTCCCAGGCTGGCTAACGTGTATATTAATCTTTGTGTGGGACTGTGTCAAATGCCTTGCTAAAGTCTAGGTAGGCCATGTCCACAGCCCTCCCTGATCTACTACTTTGGTCACCCAGTCAAAGAAATCTATCAGATTTGTCTGGCATGACCTTCCTGTAGAATCCTTGCTGCCTTGGGTCCTGTGCCCCTCGGCCTCTAGATACTCAACAATTCTTTCCTTCAGAAGTGATTCCATCATTTTCCTACCACTGAGGTTAAACTAACAGGTCTGTAGTTTCCTGCTTCTGCCCTGCTCCCACTTTTGTGAAGGGAATCACATCTGCCCTTCTCCAGTCCTCAGGTACCACCCATCCTCCCATGATTTGTTAAAGAGGGTAGTCAGTGGTGTCACTAGTTCTACCCTAGTTCTTTTAGAATTCTGGGATGTTGCTCCTTATACTTATACTGAGTACACTGGTACACTAAATAAGAGATTAAGTGCTCGATTGTAACTGTGATCCAGTCTGTGACTGTTGGCAGGTGCCAGCAACCTTTACTTTATTGAATGGATACTGTTTGTAGATAGACAGACAGACAGACAGATAGATAGATAGATAGACAGATAGATAGATAGATAGATAGAGGCAGGCAGACAGACAGGCATAGATAGATAGATGGACAGACAGATAGCCAGACAGACACACACAGATTCTGTCTGTAGGCTGTTCACTATAGCGAGGTGTTAATATGCCTACTTAGGGAGCATGGGAGCCATCAAAGGTGTTCTTTATAAGAGGGGTTTGTTGTAGAAGGTTCTTTATAGAGAGGGAGCACTGTAGCTAGATAGATAGATAGATAGATAGATAGATAGATAGATAGATAGATAGATAGACAGACAGACAGACAGACACTGTCTGTAGATACATAGATACTATCTACAGACAGTATCTATTTGTTAGCTATCTGTCTATTACTAATGGCTGACAGAGTCGCACAAGTAGTGCTCAGAAACCAACCAACATAGCCAACAATGGTTTCAAGCACACACAAACCTTAAAAAGAGGAACACAGTTGAAAACTGCTGCATTACAATGCTGAATCTCCCAGCACCAGCCACATGTCCTCGCTCTGGTGGAGACCTGGCTCTCCAAGTCCACCCCAGACCTTCGTCTCCATCCCAGTTTAGTCCCTCCATCGGCTCAACAGAGTTGGAAAATGAGGTGGGGATGTGCTATGTATCTGTGCCACTCTCTGCTTGCCCAAGCCTTACCACCACCAGCCTTGGACCATGGTGCACAAGCCATGGCCATTAAGATCACCACCGACCCATCCAAGGTCCCTTACAGTTACTGTGGCATACATCCCAATCAAACAAACAGTTCGATGCACTCCACTCCCATACGGAATACATCACTGGCCTGCCTCATAAATCAGAACATGTCATCCTGGTGGACCTCAACCTAAATTGGCTCTCCAACACGACCACTCCATCCAAGGATAAACTCGCAGCCTTAGACCTACACCAACTGGTGACTCAATCCACCAGACACAACCCCACCACAGGCAAGGACACCTTGCTGGACGTCAAATCTCAATCGTCGATAAAGGACATAACTGTCCTTCTTGACTCCCTGAGCGACCTTTAAAGCCTTATGGTCTATTGAGTCTGCTCAAACCTCAGATCCCTGTTGAGAACTGAGCCCTCCCATTGTGTTCCAATGCCCCTTTCTGTATCTGTCCCACCCCTCTGTATCTGTCCCACCTCGGCAGGCAGTGCATTCCAGGATCCACTGCCCTCTCCGTGAAAAACCTCCTTCTTTTACCCCTGATCCTTCCTCCTTCCACCTTCAAACCATGCCTCTGGTGATACCTCCCTCCTTTAGTCTAAAGATCCCTCCGTGTTTACCCTATTTATTCCTTGAGGTACCTGAAGACCTCAATCATGTCCCCCTGTCTCTCCTTCCTCCAAAGTATACAGGCCGAGCTCCTCAAGTCTGTCCTCGTCGTCAACACCCCAGTCCTCGAATCATCCTAGTAGCCCTCCTCTGTACCCTCTCTAGGAGCTGTAAGTCCCTCTTTAGTGCAGTCTCCAGTACTGTACACAGTACTCGAGGTGTGGCCTCACCAGCCCATTGTACAGTGGCAGAATCACTTCCCTGCTCCTGAGGTGATCTCCCTTACAATGCATCCCAACATCCTGTTTGCTTTGCTAGCCGCTCTCCTGCACTGCTCAGAGTTATTCATACATTCATCCACCATGACCCTAGGTCTTTTCCCCAGACAAGGCCTCCAGCACCACCACCCCAGGGTGTACCTGTGTTTGGGGTTTAGCCACCAAAGATGTAACATCTTGCACTTGGTTGTATTGAAATTTAACTTCCCTGTGAGAGTCCAACTTTCCACGGTGTCCAGTCCTTGCAGGCCAACCTCCCCTCTTTCCCTCAACTACTGCTCCCACCTTGGAATCATCAGCGAAGAGACTCATCTCACACCCATACCCACCTGATGTCAGATATGTATGCATTAAACAAGATCGGCTCCAGGACTGAGCCCTGGAACTCTGCTACTGACCTCTCTAAGGTTCAAGAGCTCCCACTGATCACCACTCTCTGTGTGTGTCCAGCTAGCCAGTTTCCTATCCATCTAACCATCAAAGGCACACTCCCAACCCCGTCAGTTTCTTCACCAGCCCATTGTGGGGACCGAGTCAAATGCCTTGCTGAAGTCCAAGAATATTACATCCACAGGCTTCCCCTGTCCAGTTCCGATGTTACCCATTCGTAGAACTCCACAAGGTTGGTTTGACATGATCTACCTGGCACAAACCCATGTTGTCTACTGTCCAGTCCTCCCTCCTGCTCCAGGAACACCCCAGTCATTCCTTTAGTATGCTCTCCATTACTTTTCCCACTACCTAGGTCAAACTGATGGGTCTGTAGTTACCTGGTACATCCTCGACCCCTCTTTATGGATTGGCACCACATGCACCTCACGCCAATCCCTAGGCACCATCCCTGTCTCAAGTGACCTGTTGAAGAGCCCCACCAGGGTGTGGCTAGTAAGTCCACCAACTTCCATAGTACCCTTGGATGAATGCCATCTGGCCCAGGAGATTTATCTTTCTTCAGGGTCTTCAGAGCTTGCCACACCCATTCGGTGGAGATAGCTCGTCTGTCCCCTCCTTGCTGGCCTTTCTATCCTTATCCTGACGTGAAACCCCAGGGGTGCCTCTCCCTCCATTATGCTCCTTTCTGTTACTCCCCTATCCTGCTCGATTTTGCTTCTATCACCTTCATGCCTTGCTTAGCAAATATCCCATCCCTTCCCTAGTGAACACCTAGGCAAAGTGCTCGTTTAATACCTCCGCCTGCTCCCTCACCTCTTCCACCCACCCACCATCTGTTCTCAGTCTGCCAAGCTTGCCCTTAGTTTTCTCCACTCCCGATGTACCAGAAAAAACTTTTCCCTCCCGAATCCCTGTGCCAGCCTCTGCTCTTTACTGACCTTTGTCCCCTTTGGTGACTTTTCTAGATGCAAGGCAGTGCGTTTCCCTTTCCCTTTCAATGTTTTGTATTTTTCATAGGCAGCTTCTTCTTTCTGACCACTCCCTGAACTTCACTGGTCCACCAGCACAGTTTATGTGACCTTGCTCTCTTAGCTTCACCTTAGCACAGGTCCTGACTGCCTCTTGAAGTCCCTGTTTATGACCTCCCATCTCTTTTCCACATCCATCATTGTTGTAATCCTTTTCATGCGATACTTTAGAATATTTTCCTTGCCCATAAAGTCTGCTCCCCTGAAGTCCACTGTCAGTGTCCTAGATCTCTCCTCCTCCCCATGTTAATATGAAACCAGACATTTTAAACATTACATGTTTCATACATTTCAATCCGTATCACAGGGGTTCAAAACATGGGAAAGTCCATTCAACCACCATGGTGTCTTCCCTGTTGCTTGTAGTCTTCACCCCAGTATGCAAATGTCCTGAAACAGTCTTACCAGGGGCCTTCATCTCACTGTCCTCAAAGTAGCAACAACCTGGAAAATGGGCAACAATGGGATTTCAAAGTGATTGGCAACAAAGGTTACATCAGGGGGTCCTCCTCCTCTAGAACCCAAGGAGCCTGCTCCTCTGCTTTGGCCATGAAATCCTCCAGTTGAGAATCTTCCATCAGCACCTGGCAGCAGTGCTCTGCCTCTCTCTGGTGCTGGTCCACCCGTGTTCCATTGAACTCCAATCGGTTAGTAATTCCTTCAGTCCTCTTCACCTGGGCTCTGGTATGTACACCAGGAAGCCCTTCCTCCTTCAACAGATCCTTGGCATCAACGAAATCCTGTAGGTATGCCATCTTGCTCTTGCCCCTATGTCTGGATACCAGGGCTGGTCTCTGGGTACTGGGCTCTCATTTGTTTCTCTGGAATACCAGTACTATCCCACTGCTGACACCAAGTTTGTCACAGCATGTGGGAATAAACTTCAGACAAGAGAAATTTACAGGTTTAACACACCATGGTGTGATATTTATTTTCAAATGTTAGAAAAATAAATGAAAACAAAAATTACAAAGAAAATCATTACTTAACATCAGTAGTTTCTCACAGAACACAGTCCTGGATCTTAGAGCTCTAAGACCCTTCTCATCTGCATTCAAAGGTTTGTCTGCCTCTCTTCTCCCTCTCCTAGGGCTGAGCCCTCTGGGCTGAACTGAAGTAAACTAGCTGAAGAGGTATTTATATCTTTTGATGGGATCACCTGACTGAGCCCTCTTCTAGTTACAAGTCTGGACATGTTGCTTCATGTCTGAACATGTTGTTTTCAGAACCAAAGGGGAGTTATTTCAGGGACTTCCTGGTTCAGTTAAAGGTACAGTGTACATATCCACAGATACTGACTTTCTATATCTCTGATCCACAGTGACTAAGCTCTTTTATACATAGAACCTTATACAGTAACAAGTTTATAATGTGAATTTAGAAAATACCTTTAGGATTTTTATAGCTGTACTAATCATGACATTATTATTGTTTTATATGGTTTCTGAGTCCTTTTTCTTTAAAAGGTTTATTTGCATTCATTCCTGCGATCTCAAATAGCCTTCATGCTTTTTTGTACACAAAATGCACTTATGCACTTTACACAACACCTCTGGGTGTTTGGCACCATTCAGGGACTGGATGGATGGAAATGGAAAAGGAATGAAAGGAGAGAACTAGTAGGAAGTTTAGTAGGGACAGTAAAGAGCTACGCTAGGTGGCTAACCTAGGGTAGGGGGAAAGAAGAAAGCAAAGAGAAAAGTGTTAACTGTTGCTAGGAAATAAGGATATAGAAAATGGTCCATCAGTTAAGGATGTAGATTAACTCCACCACAGTGCCATGGTGAGTGCCCCCTTCCAGAGCCCAATGGATGATGGGGAGTAGTGGTAGCTCAAATAACCTGGCTAATCTAGTCCCCCCATAGAGCACCTCCTTCTTTGGAAGGGTTGTAGAGACAGGAGAGTTGGTGTGCAATCAGGAGGGAAGGTCGGAGTAGTTACATCATTGACAAAGCTAGGCAAACTGATTCACCCTGCCAAGTGACATTCATGACCTAAGCGCACTGCCCCCACCTTCCGCTTGGGCACCCAGTCATTCATCTAGCGGGATCATTTGAACTACTGCTGCCCCACCCCTGAAATCATGAACAAATGGTTGGGGAGGCAACTTGTAAACAAGTATTTTGGGGACTAGGAAAGGGATATGACCCTAGTTTTCTCACAGATTTTGCATGGGTAATCAGCTAGACTTAGTAAAAGATAAAAATGTGACTACAGATTTGCAAACTAGGACTGATATGGAGATCAGCTACCTAAGCAAGACAACTTTCCAGCTGGTCTTGATCAATGTTGAGATGGAAATGATAAAACACATAGGCACTGCCTGCACACCTGAGCAATACATATCCCTCTAGCAAATGACAAAATGGGCTAGTCTTGACCCTGCAAAGGATTTATTCCTTCATTACAGAGTGCAGTTTGCTTCATAAAATGCTGTGCTTATAAGAGCCATGATTCAGACTCACACCTTTCCCATTGATCCATTTATTGTCTTAGCAGATGCAGAGTCCGACTAATATCAGGAACCGACTTGCAGATTAATCCTTCTCACCTTACCCAACAGTGTGCTCGCATAAGCAGTGTGCCCACAGATTTCCCCAGATGAATGCAACCCTGCCTGAAAGTATGTGTGAAATGTTCCTCTCCTGACTACAATTCCTCACAGCAGGCTAGGATTTGTATGCCACTTCTGAGGTGCCTCAGTCTTTCAGTGTCTTAGTAAAGGCTTTTGCCATCTCATTGCTTTGTTTTAATTGCCTGTTTTGTTCATTTAAACTGCTGTTGTTTGTCATAAATACTCAATAAATAAAAGGAGCAGAATGAAAACAGATACAGATAACTACTTGTAAAGATAAAACAATTCCAATTTCTGTACAACACTTTGTCTCGACATTTTAAAACTAATTATGTCATTTAATTTGAATAAGTAACATTATAGCTAAGTTATAAATAGAGAAAATAAAAATACATAAGAACAATGGAATATCACACACATGCTCTGATTTTTCGTATCAGTGAAAGACAAATGTGCGGAATGAAGTGCTTACTTGGAATAGTATGTTGCTAGTTTAGAAATAAAATAGTTATTAATTGGCTGCTATCCATTAAATTTATTTCTTTGCATATTTTATAAGTGTTTCAGTATTTGATTTATTCATGAATATTTTAACTGCAATGATTACAGCTATAATTGTTGATTGATTTGAAAACTCAATAAAAAATATAAAAAATTCAGACCACAGAATATTTGTGAACATCAAAGAAGGGCTGTTGTTTACCAAATGGTTTTGTGGTTCATTGACCCCTAAATGGTATTGCCTGAGTTTTTAAAACTCCTCAGCTGGCTGAATCCTGGTACCAGGGTTGCTCCGATTCTGAGTCACAGAAACAGATTTGTCAGATTCAACCGATTTTCAGGAATTGAAGTCCAAAACTCCTAATTCCAAAATTGAAGGCTAAGGCATGTTTTACATTGAACCGAGGATTTAGGAATTAGGATTCCAAATACAATTCTGATATTGAGGTCCTTTTGAAATGGATAGGAATGAGTTTGGGAACTGTAATTTGTAAACAGTCCATTCGGATCAAAATCGACCATTTCTGGGGCTCTCTACTTGGCATCAATTCTTCTTTCATGAATTGAAGATGGTGCCTGTAGACAGTTATGAACAAACAAAACAGTATGCAAGGGAAAAACAACGTGGGTGCCCTCTACTGGTTAGGGACTGTAATAGCTGGGATGTACTTGGCAAGAGTCTAGTTTTAAAGAAGACCTGCTGGCAGACATGGAAGCCCGACCGCTGCACAGATTGGGGCTTCAGTGGCCAGATCTCTCCTGCAGGCACAGTATACAGCAAAGTGTTAATTCACATGAACACTCGTAAAAACTGTAATAAACTCCTACCAATCAGCATTTTGTAACATCATTTCTGCCATCTCAGAGATTCGCTGCTAAAATCACAAGATGATGATGCACCTTTGCCCTTTCTTTATGGTGCTCTTTTGAGCGAGGTTTAATAATCTCCATATCTCCATGCCTGCTCTATTTTCAGAAATGTTGCCTAAATGCTACATGTATACCTATGCACATGGCATTTAGGCAAAGACTATAAAATAAAGCAGAGCATGGGAGATATGGAGATTATTAATCTCCATACAAAAGGTCACCATGGAGGAAGGAGAAAAGGTGCGTCATCATGTCGTGGTTTTAGCACCGTGATCTCAGGGATGAGCAGTGCAATGTTACAAAATGCTGGCTGGTGGAGACTTGTTACAGTTTTATGAGCGTTTAGGTAAATTAACACTTTGCTGTATATTGTGCCGCAAGGACCTGGCTACTGAAGCCCTGATCTGTGCAGCAGTCAGGGCTTCATGTTTGCCAGTAGGTCTCCTTTAATGGTTAATTCAGGGTTCATAGATCAGTGCACCCATGATCTGTGAGCGGCCAGTATGATCTGACAGTGTCACTGCACTATTTTTGTTGCCAGGTACCCTGCCCACTGCTTGGCTTGCTACAGGTAATGCAGGATGGTAACTGAAGGTACAGGGCTATACCTGACCTCCCTCAATCGTGTAGCACACCAACATGATATGCTGCAGAAAAGGGTTTGTTGCAGATTACTGTGTTGGTGTGCTATTTGTTTGTGATAGTGGTTGGACGTCAGGAGTCAACCTCATCGTTTGTGAAGCACCGCATCTAAGCCCAAGAGTGCGACCGTTTGTTATTGAAAGGCTACCTGACATAATCAGGATCTATCAGTAGCCCAGATTGTGCCCCCATTAAGGATTAAGAGTAGGGATCAGGCAGACTTTTGCCTTAAGGTTTGGGGCTGGGGAGGGGGAGCATGTGCTCTTGACAGAGGTTGAAAACCTGGTGTTTTGTGTGTGTGTGTGTGTGTGGGGGTGGGAGGTTGACTACTGGTGGAGGAACAAGTGGTTGTGGTCCTACAGTGTTTTTATACAGAGGTGGAGAGGCCAAGGATTTGTGACTGGAACTGCATAAGGACTTTTAGCCTCATCGGTCACAGCAGCATCCATTTTGCCCGCTCAGTGAAGGCATTTAGGGGCCTTAAAGGGTTCTTTAAAATGTGCTTATTTAACAAGGACTGCTCTTAGCACATTATTTATATAATTAGTATGTTGTCAGCACCACAGCCTCACTTATTTATTTTCTGCTTCCTTTATAAGGTGCCCTATACCTCTGGGATACGGTACCATCAAAATACATTTTCATGGCCTTGCCTTGAACTGAACAACAAACGTGAATACTGACTCTTATTTTCATGACTACTAGATTCAAAAGAAAATAAAAACATGAACCCTTTGTTTTAATTAGAGTCAGTCCTAAACAGAACCTCAAAAGGTTCATCAAAGCCTGACTTGTTACTGAGTTTTGTGGATTGCTGTTGTCTGTTCTTTGAATCATACAAAAAAAAGTGGCGGCTTTAGAGAAATGATCACAGATGAAAATTCCACTTTTAAAAGCATCCACATGCTTGTTTGGACAATAAGATATTTTAAAGCTTACAATCGGGTTGTTATTTGACCCTTTAGCAAAAGCTTTCCTGAGGAAGACAGGCTATTACCTTTAATAGTCAGTGGATAGAGCAATATTCTGGTAGCCTCAGGCTATTATGATTTCCTGGGTTTGATGAGTTACAATTTCATTTGTGTAGTGGTTCACTGACATTTTCCCAAGCTGGTTATTAATCCATCGTGCAAGAGACAAGGGAACATTTTAAATGCTAGAAATGCCAAATTGTGGCACTAACATAAGGCCACAGAGATGGAATCCTTTTTAGAGTCGTGAAATTATTTTTCCAAAAGATAGTTTCAGCTACAGTTAATACAAATATTACCATACCTGTCAAATCTGCTTTTCTAGTTACCTCATATGCTGCACAACATGATGTTTTTTATAATTTTCTCAATCCTGGCTCTTGCCAGGTCTGCAGTGCTATTTGTAAGCTATTTGTGGTAGCCACCATTTTTCTTGAGAAAAATGCATTAAAACATTTATAAAATACTCAGAGTTTGGTGGAAATAGAAATGTTACCACCAAATAAGACTGGAAGATGCCTGGAATCTTTTTAGTGAAAAAAGTAGGTTCAAATGTTAGCCCAGTTTCACTGCGCTGGCGCTTTAAGAGCCTGCGTTTAACAAACTGTTAAAATGTGCTCTTTGTGGCCAGCTCATTGGCACAGCAGTGTCGGGTTATTGCTTTACAAGCGACAGCCCATGTTCAGGAAGGAGCCCAGAATGATTGGGGTGGAAGGTTTGCCGGGGCTCTCCTGCTCTGGAGAGGGAGGGATGGCAGCAGTCTATGCTACAGAAGTGCCACCTGGATTATCATGGATGAGGGTGTGGTTGGCAATCTTAGTGGAAGGAGGGACCCATGCTGAATCGAGTCCGTGGCCACACTCAGCGGCTTTTGCTGAGGGGGCTACCTGTCTGTGACACGGGAGGAAAGGAGATCTCCACACTAGGAGTTTCGACTCATGGCTGAAGGAATGGTGCAGAGAGGAGGTTCAGCTACACTGGGGACCCACCTGGGAAGATAAGGGTCTATATAGGGGTGATGGCCTGTGTCCATCCAGGAGAGAACCACAGACTTCAGTTTAAATGTTACTTTGATTAACATTTAATCTAGCTGAGGGGTGGCAAAAGAATCTGGGAGGCAGAAACTGCCCTCCCCACAGGCTAGGTAGTGAATAGGAGAACTCACGGGAGGAATACCTTAAGCCTAGATTAATAAAGAAAGCAGGGTGGTAGCAATGAAGGGAGATGGGAAAGGGAACATTGAAAAGAGAGGGTGGAAGGAGGAGGGAAATTGGGGGTTAAAATTTGGATGGCCATGGTGACAATGCTAGAAGTCTAGGAAATGAGATTCAGGACCTGGAAGCCGTCATGGGGAGGCTAACCTAGATATTGTGGCCATTATCGAGTCATGGTCCACTGAAAATCATCACTGGGACACGGTCATAACAGGCTCTGCTCTTGGGGAGAAAAAGAGGGACTGTGGTGCTTTATGTGAGGAAGGCATAAAAGTGATGGAGATACAGGGAATATTGAGGGGAGGCAGAGGTACTGTGAGTCACCTAGAGAACGAGTACATCACAATGATGTTCTCTGGGTGGGGCACGCGGCATACCAACCCATTTTGTTGTCAAGAATTTCGAGTTTATTGAGGTCAGAGCACCTTAGGGACTGTAAGACAGGGTACCGTATTGCAAGAGGGGAGCAGCATGCTGTGGCAATTTGCCCCTTGATTCTTTTGTAATAAAGTTGGCAAGTCAGTAAAAGCAGCCCAGTTTTTTTCCCAGTGTTTAGCTAGTTTTAAGTCTTAAGATTAAGAGCCCCCACCAGAGCACACAACGTGCTGTGGAACTCTAAGATCAAGGGCTAATGCTCCATAATGATAAACTAGAGTCCACGCAACAGGACTTTACTGAAATAACTGCTGTGGTATCAAAACTGCAGGCATCAGAGCTTCAAACAGCCGAGGACTAAGTCCCATGCGGAACAGATCTCCTAAAGGTGGATAGTCATATTTTTAGCCTGTGCACTGCATGGACAGCAGGTGCAGCTGTGGAAGATGCTATGTCTGGTCCAACCAGCCATATCATTTTGTGCAGATGGGCCAAAAATGGCCACAAGTTGCGTAAACCATGGAGCCAGCCAGTTGTAAAACAGTTGTCTTTGATTGAACCTCTGGCACATGAGGAAACACTGCAGCTCCACAAGTGAAGATCCAGTTGCACAAGTTCCACACCTGTGCCAGTTCCTGGGGTTTGTGAAAATCTGGCCTCAATTTTGCATCACAATTTGTGGCCCAAAAATCACAATTTACAAACCAAATGCTGCGGAAAGACAGAATCTCTGCATATCCGATTAGCCCGTTCATCTGGAGCATTTGCCCCTAAGTGAATATATTTGGAACATTGTTGAAGTTCTTGCTGAGGTTACATAACCCCAGTTTGTCCTGTACCTTGCACTATATGTGTGATTAAGTCAGTTTAAAGGCACATCTGATAAAATGTTCCAAATTGTGGTAATTCTTTCCACCGTGTAGTAATTTTCCCCAGAATGCATCAATAAGTGCCTTCCATGTGTTAATTTTTTATTGTTTTTTTTTTTTACCACAGCTGCACTCTTCTGGACTGTAAAAAAGAACTTAACACAAAACTAACCCATTTGAGAAATTACTCCTCAGTTAGCTGTGTTTGCTAATTAATAAATGCATTAGTAACCGCTGTTAACCAAAAGTTCTGAAAACAAATTTATGCTTTGGTACACTAAGTAAGGATAATAAGGAATTTAATATATTAATTGTTTTTCCCATTTTGTTTAGGACTCAGATCAATTTTACAGTGGCTATTGATTTCGCTTCCAATGGTAAGTACTGGCTGCTCCTTTGAGGATGTGCTATTTCTGGTTCGCTTAGGCATATCAGTATTGGTAGGATAGCTTTTTTTAACAGAAAAGACTGAAATGTGGAATTAACCATTTGTTTCTGAAAAACTGGAGTTGGGTCTTTTTCAAGCATTGTGCAAAATTTTGCACAATTAATTGTCTGATTACCCCAATTTGCATCACCAAAATGTGCCAAATGTGAATGCCAGAAACTGACAGTGCTCATTCACTGCATGAAAAATTATTTAGAAATTTTAGCGCAAAGTATGCTACTGTACAGAATACAAGGAGGACAAATGGATATAAAATAATTTTAATATTAGGTCAAATCCCATTTGTTATTTATGAAAACTGAAAATGAATGGTCCTATATTGTTTTGCTGTAGCATCCAGCGACATCAGGCTTTTGACAAGTTGTTGGCATTTCTCCAGGAAGAAAATTAGTGAGTCTCGTTTAGCAGTTTGGAAGCAGTTCTTCATGTGGAGAACTACTGTAAGAAAGTATATATATATATATATATATATTATTTTTTTTATTATTTATTTGTTACACCCTGGGGTTGGGAGGGTACAGAAAATTTACAAAAGTGCATGAACTAGCAATTATCACAGCATCGGAAACAAGTCACACATAAACAGCTTTCAGTACAAATAACACTGTCCAGGAATCAGACTAACTGGATTTACAAGTTGCAGTAATATCCTCAGACTTCAATATCAGCAGTATAGGTCACAGGAGCACTCCCGACCAATCACAGCACTTCCTTCCGTTGCCTCTGAGGTACTCTTATTGTCGTAAGAGTATCGCATGCACTGAAACACTGTAACAGGCTTCTAGATGACCACTCCTGCTGCTAACTCTATTAAATAAAAGTTTTTCATTTGATAAATTTAGTGATCTATAACAATTTTATAGGTCCGGTTAGAGGCCTCTTATTGCTATAAGAGTGTTGCCTCTTGCATCCTTAGGACCCCAGAACTGTTCACCTTTGGTCTGCAGCCCTCTGGTCCCAAGAATGCAAAGCCAACGTCCTTATATCCATAAGAGGCCCCCAAACAAACCATAAACTTATATAAGGAATGTGAAACCTATAAGCAACATTATCAGCATGAGGAATTTCTCATGACACAGCTTAGACAATCAAAGCATTCAGAGATCAGCATCAACAGTGAGTAGCACATTCACGTCTCTTTTTGTTTGTTCCCCTTCGGAATGGAATAATGTTCCTCTAAGATTTGTGCCATTAGATTTTCCAGTAATGTTCCAAAACTCCTGTTAACAAGTTCCTTCCTTCAGAATTAAAGCTGCAGTTTAGTCTTTTGATAAAACAATGATTTGATACTTGGTTCCATTCCTGAAGATTATGTCGCTAATGTCATCCACCACTTTTGGAAGCTAGTGATGTCACCTTGGTAAAGATGCGTCTATGCCTGACGCCACAAGGTTCCATGAGTGGAGGTAGAGTATATCAACATAGGGCAGAGTACGGCAGGGATATCTCCCTATTGCTGCCTGCTACAGGAAGCCGAATACTGTACCTCATTTAAAAGGAGTTTCTTATTGGTCTTCAAGCAAGAGGCCCTGTTTATATATCTTTCCCTTGATGGACAGCTCAAGAAGGTTAATCCATATTTCCAGTATCTAGGAAAACATTTTAAATGTAATACCCAGATATACAGTAATTCTATGTGTACTATCTTAATCTCCTAGGATGCTGAGCTAGAGTGGGTCATGGCATGGGTGGGGTTTGCAAAATTCAACCTTTATGACTGGATGCCTGTAGATAAACCCTGCCTCATGTCCCAGCCTCACTCAAGCTCTGCCTCCTGGTAGGTTCAGACCATTATGTTCCCAGCTTGACTTCTCTGTGCATTCTTTTAATTTTCTATGTCATTCTGTGTTGTCACTGGACTATTCATTTACCACTTACTTCCCTGCTGGCCTAAACATGTTATTTATAAATGGTAGGCACTGGGGCAGCAAAGTCAAGAGAAAATTGGTCTATGGGTCCATGCCTTGACTCTCCAGTAGGAAGGCACAGTCACAGAAGGTATAGTGTCCATAAGCATAGCCAAGCCAATAGTTCAGCAAAATCATACACCGCCATGCTGCTGACTTGTACACATGACTCTTTCTCTTAGCCACTAGTATACAGACAGTTCAGCAGACAATGTTTCCCAGGAAAGTCACAGGACTTCTTGTTTTGATCGCATTAGTATGGGAAGACGTATCACTTTGTATGTGTGTCTACCTCTCAGTCAAGGCCCTGGAATTCTACAATTCCACGGCCATGGAATTGTCAACAGGCGTTATGTTGCACAATATTTCTAGTGCTGTAGAATTCATTACTCTTGGTGACTGTTCATTAAAATGTAGTTTTCCATAGTGCCGGGCTTCCTTCCCTCCATGTTTGTCTTAACTGTTCACTAAGCTTAGCATGCAATGTCATCAATGACATCCCATCATATTTTAACCAATGGCAGGACTACATTCAGCCACAGACATGAATAATTGACACCATGGGAGTGAGAAAACGTTGCCGCAGAAGCCTAGGAGCCCTGCCTCAGAAACTAGGACTGAAGAGTTGCAGAGAACTAGGGCCCTGCTTTCAGCCCACTGTCTGTCTTCCTCTCCATTAATTTACTGTTTGTGTGTATCAATTTATCTGCCTTTCTGTCTGCCTTCTTATGTAGCATCCTATCTGAATCATCGGTAAAATGAGTTGCAGTTATTTTAGCAAAATACAATGTGGCCAGCAGTTGCCAAAAAGGCGAAAATAATTTCTTCCTCTGTTTGTCTGTCCATCCCCATCAGTTAATGTTTTTAAGAATGTATTGAACACTTATCTTTTTAATCTAGTTTGTTGGTCTAACTGAATAGCTACCCGATCAGCTGATAGTTCAAATTGCTGCTGCTCTTGTGATTTTATTTGTTGTTTTTGATTTCCTGGCTCTCCTGTAAATTTTTGTTTTATTTTTCTGTATGGCACCCAGAGCCATTGGGATGGGCACCTAACAGATAAATTTGCATATTTTTCCCGATTTCTGAATCACTGTGGAGTTGTCTCTTGTTGTGTCTTTGGCAGGTAACCCTTCCAGTCTACATCCTTACATTACATGAATCCCTATCAGCTGAATCGTCGCCATGGCACTAAAGGCGTGGTAGAGATCATCCAGGATTACGACAGCGATAAGATGTTTCCAGCCCTTGGGTTTGGAGCCAAAATCCCTCCCGATGGAAGAGTGTCCCATGAATTCCCCTGGTGAGACATTTATGCTTTTCACTTGTCTTGTTTTATATCTCTTGTCAAGCTTTATGAGATGGATACAAAAGAATTTAGAGCTTAAAGAGCCTCTGGCAGCATTAGGAAACCCTTGAAAAAGTAAGATTTATATTCAACTCCATCACATTTTCTTTATTACTTCCTATATTTTCAGTAATTAATTCCCCATTTTCTTTATTTCTGAAAATATTTGCATGAACAAGATCCTTGTCCCTAGATTATATGTACTCTGGCTGCTTCTCTACACATGACATCATAATCCCCTGTTTATGACATCATAATTATCTCCACAGCAACATATTTTGAAATTGTAAACATAATTAAGTCAGGTGTAGGCAGGCAGCATGAGCTAAGATGGCAGAGATATTGTATTCAAACAAATATCCTTAGTAATAAGAAGATAGGGGAATTACAGAATAAGGGAAGGGGAACATTGTTTAGCCAGGAGTAGCACACTAAGCAGAGCTTGTTTCCAGATGCGACCTGGAAACACAAGAAAGATAAGTGACTTGCTCAAGATCACACAGTATGCATCTAGGCGGCTGTGGATTCAAACCAGGTCTCCAGATCTGCAGCTCAGAGCCTTAACCCACTGCACTATACTGCCTCAATAAAATATGAAATATAAACTACATTTATGCCTGAATGTTACATTTTTCAACGTTGTCTCAACTGTGTCAGAAGCTCTTTAAATCAGCAGTAGTTGTTAGCCCGCTGGAGATTTCATCATATCATTTTTGGCAAAATGTATTTCTGACACCCTTAGATGCATGCTCAGTTTATTTTAGTCTTCTCAGATGCTGTTAAAATAGCTTTTATAGCCAATTTTGCAATGATGACTCACATCATTAAAGATGACTGCCACTCACAGTTTTTAAAATCTCTTCCACTGAGGTTACTTGTTGGATGTAAATGCTAGATTCATAATGTGGATGTATTCCTATGGTGTTATCTCTTATTTCTGATGGTAAACAGCACAACAGTGTACCAAGATATTTTGCTGGTTCTTAGTGGATGCACTAGGATGGTGGTGCTAGTTAAATAAGTCATTCAAGTAAAAAGCAAAGTGCACTCACCCTGTACAGAAAAATACAAAACACAGTTTCTTTCTTTGGGTTACCACCTAATTTATTGCAGCCATAAATGAAGGTATCCAAGCATAAACACCAGGTCCAGGGCCAAGCCCTGTCTACCTTCATTTATGGCTGCAATAAATGAAGTGGTAACCTAAAGAAAGAAACATGCTTTCCATGTTTTTCGTGACAGGGTGAGTGCACTTTGCTTTTACTTGAGAGTGTACCAAGATACTTAGGGCAGGACTCACAAAACACTTTGAAAGGGAAAAATGCGTAAGTCGCCAAAATTTGTACAGTCGAGGGAAAAGGAGGTAACAGCACTGGGTCATATACACAAAAGTCAGCAGCTGTGAAAAAATACACTACGGACTGTTGAAAATACGGACTCTGGAAAATATGCAACTGCAGAAAATTTCTGCACAAAAATGGCATTGTAGACATCGAAGACTGAGGCAGTCCTGGGGTGTGGGGTTCCCTGTCCTCCACCGGTCTTAGTGCCACTTCTGGTCATGGCTTCCACGAATCGAGCGGGTATTGTTCGAGTCTAGCCCCAGGAAGCTGGGGGTTACCCAGAGCTTGCCTAAGGGGCCTTCGTGGCTGGTCGTGCTGGCCTGCTTTGATGCCGCTGCAGCTGCGGGTCATGGATTGTCTGATCGGGCCTGTGTGTGGCAGTGGGAGGGTATTCCTTTGCCTCAGCCTGTGATAGTTTATGCTCTGGCCTTATATCAGGAGTATAAATATCAAGAACTGGTTCCTTCTCTCTTATGGGATTGAATTGTGACTCCGGTGGTGAGAGGACCTGGGGTTTCACAAATTCTTGTATGACTTATTATAGGAGGATTTATTAACCCTCTTGGAACTGGATCAAGATATATTTAATTATAAGCAGGGAATGACTGGTACTTTGACTGCTTTTGAAGAATCTATTGTTAATGAAGCCTGGTTTGGCCTTTGCCTGATTTATATATTATTTTGGACTCTGGGAGCTTAATATGTGGATTTAGGAAGGCCAAGTATTAATATTTGAATAGTGCTTATTCCTGCTTTAAGTATTAGAAGGCCTGGATGGGTTCCTTGACTTTTATATTTTAGTTATAATTTTAATTGTTATTGTCAGACCTTTTTACCTGACCAGAACCACTCTCTGGATTAAAACATTTTATTTATAACTGTGCAGTGAGAGTGCCCGGTTACTGTGAGGCTCGGGGAGGGAGTCCCTGCTTTCTCACAATTATTATATGATTTTAGATCCTTGCAGTGAGGTGCTTCGTGGCTTAGTTGACTTGCAGTGTGAGTGTTTGTCCTCTTGGCCAATTTATTTATTTATTTATTTATTGTTTATTTCTTTTATTTTTCCGGAAAGTGGGTTCCATTTAAGACTCTTGGATTGTCAGATTATTTGGGTTTCATACTGTGTCTTTTTGGGTGGTTAATTTGGTGGGTTAATTGCTATTTTAATCTAGGGGTGGGATTTTAGTTTTGGTTAGAGTAAGAGATCATTATCTTGCCTCATGTTGAAGGAGGGATATTTATTATTACCCCACCCCACGTCGTCAGCTATTCATCCTCCGCTCTTCGTGTCTTTTGCCCCTTCCCCTCCTTTGCTTTGTCAGTCTGTCAGTGCTGCCAGGCCTTGGGAATTGCCTGTAGGGAGGAGGGGAGGGTGGAGGGCATGAACGGTGGAGGATGGTCGAGGAGCACTCGATCGGGATTGTTAAGACCAGAAGACGCCTGGGCTAAATGGAGATCTGAACAAGGGTTTCCTGTTTGACCCCTCTATATACCCAAGGGCACCATCATTAGTACGATGGGCCGGTAGCCAGGGCTTCCCGGGGATCTGTCCAACCTCGGGCGGGGTGTTATGCAATGGACTGGAGCACCCCAACAACCAGGAACAGAAGGGAGCAGGTACTGCTGGATGCCTTCCAGGACAGCTTCCTGCTGCAAATGGTCAGTGAACCAACCAGGTTAGGGAATACCCTTGACCTTGTGCTGGCAAATGGGGACTTTGTGAGAGAACTTACAGTGGAGGAACTGCTGTCAGGAGTGACCACCACTCAGTATGGCTCACATTGGATATGGGCAAGGAAGGAGGGAATCTGGCACAAGAGTGCTGGACTTCAGGAGGGCCGACTTTGGGAGGATGGGGAAGTGGTAAAGGGTACCTGGCCAGAATTCAATCTAGTATGGACACTAACCAGAGATGGGAGCTCATAAAGCTGGGGATAGTGGAGGCAACAAAACCTGCTGCAAAGCCCAGAGCAAGAAGGCTAGGGCTAAGAAACCGAGCTGGTTGAGTAAGGAGGTCATGGAAAAGGTAAGGAGGAAAAGAGCTGCCTTTAGGAAGTACAAGAAAACAGGGAGGGGGAGGACAGAGAGGAGTACTTGACAGAATCGAAGGAGGTGACAAAGGCAGTATGGGGAGCCAAAGCAACTACGGAACTCAGGCTGGCACAAGGCATTAAGAAGGGGAGAAGGACTTTAAGTATATCAGGGAGAAAAGGAGCTGTAAGGACCACATAGTAAGGATTAGGAAGGAGGGGTTGGGTGGAAGCAGGGCATGATAAGGCGGAAGCACTAAATGAGTACTTCTGCTCAGTATTACTAAAGAGAAGAGGGGTGACACCCAAGATGGGAGAAATGGCAGACGAGGGGGGAAGTGGTGACAGATGGGGAAATCATGGAGGCAGAGTTCGAGAGGTTTGAAGGCACTGAGGGTGAACAAGCGCCAGGCCCAGATGGCATCCACCCAGGGTACTGAAGGAGCTGGCAGAGGTCCTTGCAGGACCTTTGCAGACCTATTTAATGCCTCACTACATCTGGGTGTGTACCTCAGGACTGGAGGATGGCTCATGTGGTGCCCCTCCACAAGAGTGGCCCCAAGGATGAACCGGAAACTACAGACCAGTGAGCCTCACATCCATCATGGGTAAGCTAATGGAGACTATCCTGAAGGAGAGGCTGGTGGCCCTCCTAGAGGCCAAGGACTACAGGACAGCAGACAGCATGGCTTCATACGTGGCCGATCCTGCCAAACCAACCTGGTCGAGTTCTATGACTGGGTAACTAGGCAACTGGACAGGGGACATGCAGTGGATGTCCTGTATCTGACTTCAGTAAGGCATCTGGACCCAGTGCCACATGGAAGGCTGGGAAGGAAGTTAGTAGGCACAGGGGCAGGTAATGCTGGTGAGATGGGTAGGAAACTGGCTGCAGGAAGGCAACAGAGGGTGGTGGTGGGTGGGGAGCCTCACACCCAAGGGCAGTGACGGGCGGTGTCCCACAGGGCTCGGTGTTGGGACCAGTGTTGTTTGGGATATTCATTGCAGACATATCATGGGACATCAAGAGCAAGATCAGTCTGTTTGCTGATGATACCAAGGTTGGCGCGGTGGTGGATGACCTAGGGGGATGGCAGGGGTTACAGGATGATCTGGCAAAGCTTGAAACCTGGTCAGACACCTGGCAACTGGGCTTTAATGCCAAAAGTGCAAGGTGATGCATTTTGGGATGAAGAACCCAAGGAGAACTTACCAGCTAGGGGAGTGCAGCTAGCCCAGACAGAGGAGGAGAAGGATCTGGGTGTGCTCACAGAGTCAATGAACAACTCGGCACAGTGTAGGAAGGCAGCTGCAAAGGCCAACAAAATGCTGGGTTGTATTGCAAGGGGTATATCCTGAGGAGGAGGAGGTGATTCTGCCACTGTATAGGTCATTAGTTAGACCACACCTGGAGGACTGCATGCAGTACTGGCATCCGTATCTGAAGAGGGACATTAAGTTACTGGAGGGAGTGCAGCGCAGGGCGACAAAGATGATCAAGGGTCTGGGGACTTATCATACGAGAGGAGGTTGAAGGAGTTGAACATGTACTCACTGGAGGAGAGGAGAGACAGGGTGGACATGATTGAAACCTTTAAATACATGAAAGGAATAAACAAGACAGGTACAGAGGGCTGTTCAAAGTAAGGAGGGAGGGCCACCAGGGCCATGATATGAGACTGGAGCGAGGAAGGTTCAGGAGGAGATGAGGAGACACTTTTTACAGAGAGGGTAGTGGCTGGGTGGAATGTTACCTGCAGAAGTGGTATGCAGTAGAACAGTGGACTGCTTCAAACGAGGATGGGACAGGACAAGGGAGGGTTAATGAAGGGAAGGGTGGAAGGGAGGGCAGCTGCAGAATAGAGTGCTAGCTGCACATTCGAGCAGACTTGATAGACCTCTAGGCCTTTATCTTCTGGCAAATTTCATATGTTCGTAATGCCAGATCCATTGTGAACAAGACTGCTATTATGGTTGACTTGGTGAGTACAGTGGATCTGGCTTGTATCACCGAGACCTGGCTGGATGGTAATGCTGGCCCCATTCTTGAGGCGGCAGTTCCAGCGGGTACTCGATGATTCACCGAGATTGGACCGCAGGGTGGGGGTTGCAGTCTGTTTTAAGACCAAATTGGGTCTTATCAGTGTGCCAGTTGAGGAGGCCAGATCATTGAATGTGTCATTGTGGCAGGTGGGGGCTATAGACTGGCCCTTGTCTACCATCCATCCGGAGATGGGGTGCCATTCTTAGGAAGTGGCGGACTTCATCGTTGACCTGGTTTTGGAGTCCCCAGGTTGATGGTGCTGGGTGACTTCAATGCCTGGATCGACGATGAACTCTCACTTGGTCAACACTTCCTCCAATTGATGAATTCATTGGGCCTCTCACAGGTGGTTACCTCTGCCACTCATAAATCGGCCATTCCCTTGACCTGGTCTTCCTCCTGGGGATGGAGGCCTCCGCCCGTGTGGGTGGGACCCGTCGAATGGTCTGACCATCACACTGTGAGATTCAATTTTGGCACCCTCGTGAGACCAACCCTGTGGAGATGGTCAAGTACCACCCTTTATGGGATGTGACTCCCAATGGTCTAATTATGCACTTGACCTATCAGAATTCCCTGGGATATGCATGGATCCAGAGATTTTGGTTCTGGCCTATAATAAGGCCATTACCTCTGCCCTGGATTCCATTGCCCAATTTCATCGTCCCTCTCTCCTTCGCCTCGCTCCCCATGGTTTGATGGGGACCTGAGGAGATGTGCGATTAGGACGAGGTTAGAGAGATGTTGGCAGAAATCCCGCTTGGATGCCGACCATCTTAGACTGTGAGAGCATTATTAACTCTATCAGTCAGCAATTACCCGTAGAAGGCAGTGTTCCTGTCCGGAAATGCTGCTGCACAGAACTCGACTGCTCAGCTCTTTCGAACCATGGACAGACTGTGCAACCCAGCCTGTCTACAGGTTCATAGAGCATTTTCACAATCTCAGTGTGATGAGCTTGATTGGTTCTTTGCAGATAAGGTGGATGACATTAGGTGGAGATCTGTGCAACACTCCTATGGGAAGGGCCGTGGACCAGTCCTTGGTCACTTTCTCCCGTTTCTGGAATCTCTACAAAGGCCGGATATCGAAGATGTTATGTGGATTGTCCAAGGTATGCGACTACATCCTGTAGTTTAGATCCGGGCCCCACAGCCCTGATTATGGGCTGTGGAGGGATCATCATACCGGTATTAGCGAGGATATTCTGGTGCTCCTTAGATTCTGGTGAATATCCCAGCTCCCTGAAGGAGACTGTGGTGACACCTGTGTTGAAGAAGGCTTCTCTGGACCCTGACTCCCTCACTAACTACAGACTATCTCAAACCTTCCCTTTATTGGGAAGGTAATTGAGAAAGTAGTGGCTACCCAGTTGGACAACCATTTGTCCATCCATAGCATGTCGATCCTCTCCAATCCGGTTTAGAAAGAGGCATAGCACCTAGACTGCGCTGGTTGGTGCTCAATGATCTTCTGATGGCAAGAGACCAGAAAAAACGGTCCATTTTGGTCCTGTTGCACTTGTCATCAGCATTTGACACTGTAGACCATGGGTACTGCTTGGCGCCTGGAAAACATCTGTGGGCTTTCAGGTTTGGTCCACAGATGGTTTATGTCTTTCCTCACTGGTAGAACACAGAGAGTGGTGTTGGGGATATTTTCCTCTGACCCTATCTCTCTGTCTTGTGGGGTTCCCAGGGCTCGGTGCTGTCCCCATGTTGTTTGCGTGTGTACATGCTTCCCCTCGGAGACATTGTAAGATGGTATGGGCTGGAGTTTCATTGTTATGCCGATGATACTCAGCTCTACCTGTCTTTGCACCCGACCAGAATGGAGCACTCTCAGTGTTTAATAACTGTCTCATGGAAATCCAAGGATGGATGAGGTCCAGCGGGTTGAAGTTGAATTCTAGAAAGATGGGGTGATGGTTGTGGATCCAGGTCGCTGGATAGGGGATAGGGATAGACCATCCCTCAGGTTTATTCCTGGGGCGGTTGAGCTTCCTATCTCTGAACAGGTGCGTAACCTAGGGTAATTCTTGGCGATCGGCTGAGGCTGCGTGTGCAAGTGTCGGCAGTTGTTAAGCTATCCTTTTACCATCTTAGGAATATCGCTAGGATTAAGCACCTTGTTCCGTCCGGGAACCTACCTACGTTGATCCACGCCTTTGTGACCTCGCGCCTGGACTACTGCAATTCCCTTTACTTTGGGCTTCCAGGGGTTGATATCCGCCACATGCAGCTGGTGCAGAACTCCACGGCCCAGTTGTTAACTGGGACGCCTCATTCTTCCCATATTACCCGGTGTTGTGGGGTCTGCACTGGCTGCCGGTTCAGTGGCGGATCTCCTTTAAAGTCGGCTTGCTGACTTATAAAGCCCTGCATGATCTGGGCCCTGACTACCTGAAAGAGCTTCTGGTGCCTTACATCCCAGAGCAACAGCTCCGCTCAGCCTATGAGGGGTTGCTAGAGATTCAAGGGTAGTTTTGAAATCATCTGGCGCCCGGGATTTTGTATTCATAGCGCCGACCCTTTGGAATTCTCTACCCGTTGGATTAGAGAGTGCCGACAGTGGGGGATTTTAAAAGCTCTGAAATCATTCTTATGGAGAATAGCATTTGGGAGGTACTGAGTCGACCTAATCTTATTATTTATTATGTGGATGTCATTAATTATTTTATTGTATTTTATGATATGGGATTTGGATGTATTTTAAAGCTTGTTCTGCGCCTTGATTTTTGAAGGCGCAATAAAAATAAAAATTATTATTGTGAAGTATGGCATATCCTTAAAGGCTATTCTCAGCCATTGTTTTTCTGCAGTTGTGGAAAAATGTTACGCACATGCTGCACCAAGGAAAGTGAGGCGTAACTCACCCTGAGCAAAAGGCAGTGTACTACCACTTGGGGAAAAATCATGGTGGGGGTTCAGGCACCAAACAAAAGCAAACCTGTGGGCTTTATAATAGTGTCAATTACTACACCAAAAATAGCACACATTTCCATTGAAAGGCAAAAAGCACAACCACATGACCCAGTGCAGCCCATAAAGGAGCCCCACAGGCAGTAGAGCAGAGCTGGTAACAGCCAGAAGTGTGCTACAGATGTAGGAGAAAGAAACACCTCAGAGACACAACCAACAGATAAATATTGCCACTGGGTGCAAGGTCCTGCTGGTACCGGTGTACCATAGTCCCAGTTGTGGGACTGGCTGCTTGCTTTGCTGGGAGTGCTGGTTCTGCTGCAACATTTGCAAGACTGTCAAAGTCTCTTGCTCCACTTAATATGGATCACCTGCTGCTGTTCTGTCTGCTGGGCCTTTTATATTATTTATGCAGCTGCAGAAATATGTTGCAGATTTTCAGCACTTGGGAATTTCACAACTCGCCTGTTTTCGATTTTCCACACCTGCGTAATGTCAACTGTGAATACGCGCACTTGTGTTTCTGCAGTGCTACAAGCCTTTTTCCTCACACGCGCGGATTTTCTTGCTCTCTTTGTCAATCTAGCCCTTAGTTTTTCATGGCACGTGAGCTGGAACTTTTAAAACTTCACAATCCTGAATCTTGGTTCAGGAATGAAAGAACACAAAAAGAAATTGGGATTATCTTGACATTTTTTCCAGACAAACATTATTGCTGGAAAAACACCCTATATAGTAACTAACAAATACTGTTGGTTTAAGAACAATCTACTGTTCGGCTGCCAGATGGCTCTGTGACAGTGGGTCATGGGGTCATAGGAAGGCGACCCAAGTCTGAAGCGAGGGTCGCTGTGTGCGGTGGCAGGCCAGGCTGAGGCAGCTGTGGAGGCAGTGCGCCTTTGGAGGGAGAGTGGTGGTGGGCTTTGGTGCCACACTGCTTCCTGTGGATGAGCCAGGGCTTTCTCCTGCTACAGGGGCACTCTGTACATACCAAGGCCAAAGTAAGACTGCCCATGCCACAGGAAGAAGGAGGAGGAGGAGGAGGAGGAGCATGGCAGGAGAAAGAATCAGCGTGAAAATCTGGGCTGCCATCTATGTGACCTGGCATATCATGGTCTACAGGATTATCCCTGAGCAGCGATGATAGTGGGGAACAGAAATAAAAACCTAGATAGATAGATAGATGAGAGATACTGTCGATAGATAGATAGATAGATAGATAGATAGATAGATAGATAGATAGATAGATAGAAGATACTGTCTGTCGATAGATAGATACTGTCTGTAGATAGATAGATACTGTCTGTCGATAGATATGCACAGACAGACAGATAAATAGATACTGGTATTTGATTTTTAAAATTGCCCTGGCAAACCTTTTTGGCACCCCAAAATTCAGGGTGCCCAACTTAGTGAGAGGAGCCATTCACCCCATTCTCTGTATGAGAACAGCAGGACTTAATAGTCATACTTGGCTTCAGTTCAGCCAGTGAGTCTGTGACCCTCTACTGTCTCTGTCTGTCCATCTACAAATTGTTTTTGAAAATACATTTATTTTATATATTTTCAATGTCTGTGAGTTAAAAAAAGAAAATGGTGGTTGTCACGGTTGATATTATTTTGCCATGCGACAAGTAAACCATGAAATAAGCATTAGCGATAGTTTTTTTTTACTGTTCACATTTTGTCAGTTAACTCAAAAATCCTTATAACTGAAACCAGATGATAGCTTCATGAAACCTTCAAAGGCACACTCTAGAACAGGCCCCTTTAGCCTGAAATTTTCATGAAACAATTCCACACAATCTAGGCTTTAGGAGGCGCCAAAAATATGCAGTGTTAAATATTGTTTTCCCTCCATTTTGTGGTGCTTGGATCTTTTTTTTTTTTGCTACCCTCCTCGCTGCACCAGGATCCTCTCTTCTGGGATCCCTAGGGTCTTGTGTGCTCCGTAGTCCCACCCCAGGTACCTCCCTCAGGTACCGGCCAGCCTGTCCCCATCCTGCCTCGGTTTACCCCCAGGCGGGATGGGGAATACACTCCCTCTCTTAGTCATAAGTCTGCACATCGGAGGCGCAGCTTCTATGGAGACTGTTGTAGATGTTCTTGGGTCGCGGGTCCCGTCTATGGGAGCCTGGTGCAGGATTTCGTTTTCTCCCAGCCCTCAGGACATCCATACGCTAGGAAGTCTAGGGACTAGCACGTTGTACGTGCTTGACGCTCGGTTCCCGGCAGATGTCCTCCACCCTGCTGTGTGCAGTCTCACTGCACTGCCACCTGTGGTCACCCAGGTGGCGGTATCACTGCGGGACTTGCATCCCACCCCACCCGGAGGAGGAAGAGAGCAGCCACTGGGCGCTCAATCCTCCTCCCCAGCCGGCCCTCCAGCTGCCCGAGTCCATTCCGAACCCGGTCGCTGGTGTCACAAGCAGTAGCTCATCGCTGCACCGCGGCGGCCGTGGTGCTTGGATCTTGAAAACTAAACAAGATGCCATCCTGAAACTTTTTATGCCTTGAGACTCTGACAGCCTGACCAAGCATGCCAAATGTTTGACTATTTTGCTAAACAAGCTAAAATTATTAGTTACAAAAACTAGGGTTTAACATTTAAATGGCCCAGTCAACCCTAACTATAGGGGTGCTACCAGTGAGTGGGTCAGTTTCCCCATGTGGCTAGGGGTTTCTGTTTGAAGCTATGGAGGACAGCCCTCTGCCGTTTGTGTTCTTTTGTAAGTAGCAGTGTGGATCACACTGGTCCTTCAGAGGTAATACTTTTCTTATTGATAAGAACTTCAGGACCAGTCTCTGGATAGATTTACCAGTCCTGGAAATACATACACCCTTCTATCTTAATAATGACCCCCGAAAAAAGAAGAAGAAAATTACTAATAACTTAGAATGAAACAAAACTGGTGAGGTTAGCACACATTTTATAAAATGTTCTGAGGTACACAAAATCCTTCTCTCAAGCTCAGAAATGTATGTTCTTTGTCTGAGAATTCCTATTTCCATTCCCATAAGTACCCCGTCCCCCCCATCTCCACTGGTGTGGTCTATGGAACCAGTAAGAAGTTTTTAGTGGTTTAGAATAAACATAAGTGGGTCTTGTACCCTGGACTAGTGACATTTTCAAGCTTTATCTACAATTGTTTTCATCCTTAAAATAATTATTTAATTGTATATTCTAATGTTGCAGTATGGAATAAGGAGACGGTAGGATACCTATTCCACCAATGCACAGTCCATAACAGAGGGATCACGTAACGCAACTCATAGGATTAGCAGAGCTAGTGCTGTTTAAACAATTAAATGCCAGACATAATTTACCATTTTTCTACATGTGTATTATGTCTGAATTTAGGGCTTGCATTTTCTAACAAACTGCATTTATTACCTGAAATTCAAATACAATTGGCAAAATGAGTAAGCAAAATCATGCACTCTGATTGAGGAATCCAGTCAAATGAACGTGTGTTGATGTTCACATATTCAACCGTGACACAACATATGGAACCAAAGGCTTCAGCATCAATAACCCTAAATTTTTTTTTTCTTGTTTTATTTGCTCTGTACAGAATTTATCAAGTGCTGACAACAGTGGGTTCCTGTTCGGTTAGAAAGTATAGGAGTTTATCACTTCTTTATCCAGATGACTTCACAGAGCAAACATCAATGTTTCATGGGTCGACAGCTTTCTGCTCTGTTTGTGGGGAGACAGGTGGCGACAGTGGAAGTGCAAACCACTTTATTAACTGGCACTTGTTTTATTGCATTTTCCACATGAAATATGACATGGATAGGATAATTCAGGAGAAAAACAGCACAGATTACATATATGTATATATTTTATATTTCATTTCTGGTACAGCCATTCATCACCTCGCACATCACTGGTGAGACAGAAGCTGTACTTACTTGTGACAGCAATATATATCTTTTGGTTTTCTGGAATCTTTATCTGTCTCCATGAAATATAAAAAGACAACATCAACCCTTTTTTTTTTAACTTCAAGTTTACTGAACAACTTTGGTACATTAACAAAACTTGGTACAGATGCCCCACATCAGTTCATACATTCAGGGTCATAGCACTGTATTACAGGTATGAATATTATCTTAAACAGCAGAGAGGAAGATTGATATAGGTTAAGACTCTGCTACCTTAATTTATTACATCTAGCCCCTTTCACTGTTCTGTTCCCAGCTGCCCTTCCATAACCCTAGTTGCCTCCATATCTGTTCTTTTGCCCCTCCAGTCCCTCTGTGTGTCCCCTGTCGAGGACTAAGGAATGTACTTTGGGTCCCTCTCCCCATTTATAGTGTCCATCTGAAACATTTAGTGATGAAATTATCCATTCTCTGATTAACCTGGAACATCAGTTGTTCCATTTTGTAGATCCTTGTACAACCTGCAGCCACTATTTTCACAGTTGGGGGAGGTCTGGCTTTAACCATCATCTTGCTATGGCCTTTTGTGAGGCCACTAGGAGCCCCACCATAGGTATATGGTATCTTTGTCCAATATCCTACAGGAAGGAGCCCTAGAATAGCCTGTTGCAAGGTCAGTGGGGTGTCCAAACCAAATAGCTCCTCTGGAACCTTTCCACCTCCCCCATTATTCTGTTATTTTGGGCATGGCCAAAAATTTGCTAATGGTGTTCCATTCTTCTGTACACTGCCAAGTTCCAAAAGACAAAACATGTGCTACAGTGTAGCCCAGGGGTGTAGGTAAGGGTGGCTATCCCCAACTACTTCAAAACTTGAACTAAACACCTGCACTCAAAGCAATTAAATGCTGCACAGATCAAACTTACAAAGAAGTGAATAACTTTTATTGAACAATAAATAACTTTATAACTGGTCAGCAGTCAGTCACTGGCTCACCGCCCAAAGGGAGCCTGTTGTACCAAAAGCAGACAGGAAAATTTGGGACCAATCTGTTTCCAAGAGTGCAAGGTAATTTTCTCCTCCACCTCAGTTTAATCTTGGCCGCTTGTGCTGTGTATATGGTTCGAACACCTTATATAATGCTGAAATTTGCCCTGTAGCGGTTTTGCCCCCGGCACTAACATTAACCCTCTTGAAAGTCTAAAGAACACATGGTAAAATTGGTCAGTGGAAGAAACAAAGAACTAGGGATGAGAGGGTTGGCTGTGAACCAGTTCTAGTTCTAACTCTGAACTTTTATTAAAGGTTCTGATTTACTCCATTTGCCAAAGCAGGTAAATTTTTCAGACTGGGTCAGAACCAAGTCAGTGGTAGAACTGGACTGGGTCAAATGACAGACTGGTTGCTTCTACTCTCCTTAATAAATCTTTTCTTTATGCCGTTTATTGTTTAAAATAGTTATTTTATGGAGAGTTTTCCCACCAGTTTCTCATTTTCTCACTAGAATAAATCTCCAAAATCACTACATTATCTGACAAGGTCAGAATTGGATCATTAGCAGATCCAAACCTGATCAAAGGACAGAATGTGGTCAAATCAGAGTCGAGTCAAAATGCCTCTGACTTCCAGAGTCAGGTCAAGGCAGGCCAGTTCGCTCGTGTCCTGAACTGGTACAGAGCCAGTTCTCTCATCCCAAGTAAGACCCAAGGGTAGGGACTCCTTGTAAGTGAGTACAATTTTGTGCAGCATAGTTAGTCATCCCTGTTTATAATGCAGGGTGGAGAAGGGTAGTAACTTGTAAGTGTTTTTATTTTATTTATTTATCAAGTCTAGGATTACAAATACCTTTGAGCCATGGCTCTTTACAAAGGTTCCACGTCAGAGAAATACAAATTATGGGGAACATCAAGACAGGCATTACAACAATGTGGACATTGCAAACAGAGTACAGATTAATACAGTTCAAAGGTAGCATTGTAACAAGGCAGCTAGCGGCATTTGTCAGAGAAAATAGACAAGAGATAAGAAGTGCCAGAGTCATAGGGAGAGGAAGAGGGTGGGGGGGAAGGAATGTAGGAAGGTGGCAAGAGGGTGAAAAGTGTAGCATTGGGTATACCAAGATGTGAGAGTGTTCCTCACAGTTAGTGTTCCTATTTGTAAAAACGAAATTCATCTCCCCAAACAACCCATATTTACTGGCACTGTATCTGAAGAGACAATATTGTGACACACCGTATGTTTTGTATTTTTTCCATACATCTTTTGTCCCTCGCAGCCATCTGCCTGCTCCTCAGACTGGGAGGAAGTACCCTGATGGTGGCCCCCCAACTTCATGTTCCCTTCTGTATTCCACAGTAATTCCAGTCAGGATCCATGCCTGGAGCCCAGGACTCACTACCACCCATCATCCTGATGGCTGCACAGCATTTATTTTATTTTCTTCCACAAAGCTTTTCACATTTCTGGTGGTAGGTGGGCAGACTGTCAGCCCTAGGCTGTCCCTACCTTTCTGGCTGATGTCTGGCTTCCCTAGTACCTACAGAGCAGAGACCCCCATGGACTCCTCCCCCTCATGGCAGGGCCATGAGGGGCTGCCCCAGTGCACATATCCAGAATGCTCTGGGGACTAGGTGACTGTGGGGGTCTGAAAGGGAGTGGGCAGGGCTTCATGATCCCCACCTGGCTCCGCCTTCTGTCCTCTGCCTCAAGCCCCTGAAGTGGAGGCACACGCACTGTGGAACTGCAGCCCCATGTTATTGAGTCGCTGGCACTGCACTATCACCAGGCTTCCAGCTGGTGGCAGTCAGAAGCTGAGACAGTTTGCCTTCCTCCAAAGAGAGAGATCTATAATTTTCTTGCTCTATCACCTTTACCCCGTCTGACTCTTAGTGACCCAGTCCACCCCAAACCAGGTCACTGGCAATGGGGTGGTTGCACTACCACTGAGCCCCTGGGCCAGCAGTGCTTATATATATTTTTTACCCCATTTTCTCCCATGAGATTCACTCACAAAGCCCTGCCTCTTCTTACAGCACAACAGTGCATACAGTACAGTGTTGAAACTTATGCAAGCAGCGGTAACAGCATCAGGGAGCCGACTGTAGCTGATGATGTCACTGATTGGAGCACCTACATGCCATTTTCACATGGTAGAAATTTTCTACTTTAAAATGCTGCATTAGCACGTTGAAGGCACACTGTTACATGATTGATTTCAAACAGGAGGCCAGTCAGGTGCAGTAGGAATCTGAGTTCCATCAAGTAATACTGCCTTAAGAGCTTATTCTCCATTGACCTAAATTGTATGAGACTCAGATTTGTTCCTTGAAGTAAGGAGGTATACCTTGTGAAAATGGTCTTAAGGGCACAATAGGGGAGCCACATACAGTGTGTTTTTTTTATTTATTTTTATACCCCTTCCTGTCTTTAGTGCATGGCTGCTCTAGAAACCTCGAGCACCATCCCTCCCCCGGCATGTACAGGGTGAGAGAATATACCTCAAATATGCCAGGCAACAGGAGGCACAGAGAGAAGGCAGGAGCTGTCCTGGACATACTAGGGTCCTGTCAGGCCGGTGCCCCTTTCTTAGTTTTCTCCTCGCTTCCCTGGGGCCACAAGAACATGAGGGGGACCATTGCCAATGTACATGCACTGTTTGCACATTGTGGATCCCCGACTGGCATTCTCTCTCTCCCTCCCTCCTCCTCCCCAATGGCTTGCTGCAGCACCACCTGTAGTCACCGAGTGGCAGTATTGCCGTGAAAATGGCGTCCCTTTCTTTCAGAGGGTGGAGCATCCACAGGGATGCTCAGTCATCCTCTCCCTGCTGGCCCATGATGCTCTGGGTGCATTCCCAAACCTGGGTCTCTGGCGTCTTGAGTAATTGCCCTACCACTGTGCTGACAGAGCAGGTTTCAAAGGTGAGGGAGACAGTAGCAAACATAAATGTTAAAAACATAAGCAGAAAGAGAACAGGATGTAAGTAGAAATTAATTTGAAATACTGCAGTGCATCCCTCTTCCTTTAAGGTGGGATGAAGATAAATCTAAACGGTGGGCAACTATGAGTGAGAAGTACAAGTGAGCCACTAGGGCCACTGGAGTTCTCCTCCCTTGGAGAGATCCCATTGCAGTTCCTGAACCCTTTGCCACAGGCTGGTAGTGCCTTGCTTCCAACGCAGTAGAGGGAATGGTGGTATGAGAGATAACAGGGATAAACAGATCTCTCAAAAATCTTAGATCTTTCAAAATTTATATTTTATTATATGTATTAAAAGGAACAATAATGCTTGTTTTCTTCTGAAGAATGGTAATCCTGAGAACCCCTACTGCAACGGAATCGAGGGCATTTTGGAAGCCTATCACAAGAGTTTGAAGACAGTGCAGTTGTACGGACCTACCAACTTTGCCCCTGTGGTTAACCATGTAGCAAGGTAAACAGATCAAAGTGGTACCAATGGAGAGCATACAGTAGCCTTGGTGTATGTCACTATCTACACTCTGTAGCGCATTTTGAACATTTATTTTATGACAAATACCTTTCACGGTTACTACAGCACAGTTTCTGGTGTCATGCCTCTGCAAGGTGATCTACTTATCTGACAGCTGTTTTATTTACTACTTTGCCCCTTCATCATCGTCTGGGCCCTTTGGATGATCCCCAGTCCCGTCACTGCCGTCACGCCATTTTGTGGACTTACCCACTCCTCAGTTCTTCCAGGGTTGCCCCCTCAAGCTGGGGGGTGCCCAGAGCCCCAGTGGAGACCAAATTCAGGTACAGAAGGGAGCCAGGTTGATAGTACAGAGCCTGCAGGGGATCGTTGTTCATCTACAGCAGTCAGGGTTTCAGGCCTTTTGTCCCCACTCCCACAGGACTTTGGCAGCTAAGGGGTCCGCACATGTGTGCATGCAAGCATGCTTAGCGTGGCATCAACCAATGCAGGGCCACCTGCAGCTCCACCTGTGGTCACTCAGGTGCTGCTTGCATGGCGGCCACTGACACCCACCCACCCTAGAGGAGGACAACATCAACTGGAATGCTCGGATCCTACCTCTCCTTGCCAGCCTCAATGGCCCAGGTTTGTTCCTGAACCTGGGTCACCAGGCCACAAGAGGTAGTGTCTACTGCTGCAACAGGCCATCTCTACTATTTATCCAATAATTATGTTAGAATTAATTTATTGCCATGTACTATTTGTGGTTACACTGTAATAGCCAATTAATTACTTATCAATTACTGAGTCATGGCAAATTGGGTCACTGCTGATATCTTGGCGGCATTAGGTAATATTATTTATGCAATAAGGTATGTGCATTATTGTGGTGTAACCCATACTCGCTCCGGTCCCATAAGGCATTTGGCTCCATCCCTGATGGTTGGGATGTGGCTTGCGCCTTTTAACCTCTTCGCAGGGTGGGGCCAGATTTGAGTGTTATAAGCAAGGCCACTGATTAATTTATTTTTGTAATACATTTTATTGCCTTTTACAAAATGTAAAAATACACGTACACTAAATACCTCACAACATATACCAATCAGCCTACGTCTCAGTAATATTTATAACTCATTGGTCAATGTATAAATCTAAATATACATCCTCAAAAGCAGTCGGAGTACGTTATTTATTTTTAACACATAAATCAGTAGTAAATACACAAAAACAGTTGCTAACTAAAAGCAGGATAAATTTAACTATAATTGAGCTCAAACGGCCTAAAAATTGTAACTGCCACACAACCTAAAATGATATCGTTAGATATAGTCAGCCTCAGGATGGGCTGTAGAAACACTTGGGCATAGTTTTATGAATAGAATAATAATAAAAAAGGCACATATACTGAATACATTTTATATTTTTCAAGCACCACATTCTCATTTTCACTCAATTTTCTAAACTTATTTATATATCAGTTCATTGTTTCTTAGTCACATCAATGACTTAATTATACTGAAAAAATTAAACTAAAATTACTCATTTGTTCAGTGCGATAAAGCTGTTGCTGATGTTACCACGATGTGGTCAGTTCTGCCTGAGGCCATAGAAGCATCGCCCTCTTAACGCATTGATTCGGATTCACCTTCACCACCAACACCAACAATCCTGCTTCTAATATACTCTTTTACTGCATCTTCATCCACGTAAGAATTGTTACTGATGAGGAACCTTTGTAAATGAGCATTTTGCTCAAAGGTGTATATCCGATTACTCAAATACATAAAATAAAAATAAAGAATAGACATTGTTCTAGTAGAAATTAATAGGCCAGTTTCAGTAGGGTGACGTGAGTCCCTAAATCCAACAGTGCAGGTCTATAATTCAGTAGGCAGTGCCTCCTCTGTTGTGTTTCTTAGAGAAATCTGGGAAACAGGAGATTTTAAATATCTCTAGTGGGTACTGCGGAGGTCAGCAGGAGGTGGCGGCACTCAGTTTACTTGGTCTGACTTCGCCAGAAATCATAGACATCGTGAGGGTCATCCAGACTTTGCAGCCAACCAGCTGTAGTTTGGACCCAGGCCTGACGCCCTTCTTGTAGGGTGCATAGATGAAATTGGCCTGGTCCTAGCTGAGATAGTCTGGAGGTCTTTGGAGAGGGGTCTTTCCAGATCCTTTCAAGGAGGTAGTTGTTCGACCCTCCTTAAAAACCTCCCTTGACCCGGACTGTTGCTAACTGCAGACTTGTCTCAAACCTTCCTTTGTGGGGAAGGTTACTGGAGAAGGTGGTTGCGCTTGCAGCTGGATGACCATTTGTCCAGCCACGATGTCTATGATTCTCCAGTCAGGATATAGGAAGAGGCATAGTACCAAGATGGCCCTTGTCTGGGTGCTAAATGACTTCCTAATAGTGAGAGATAGGAGGACTCATTCCATTTTGGTCTACTTGATCTCTCTGTGGCATTTGACACTGTAGACCATGGTGTGCTAGTGGAGCACCTGCGATTCATCTTTGGACTATCTGGGGGTCCACAGATGATTTTGATCTTTCTCAAGGGCAGGACTCAGAGAGTGGTGTCTGGGATTTATTCCTCAGCCCCTCTCCCTGTCCTGTGGGCTAATGGGCTAGCCTTGGGGACACATGTATGCCTTAATACATACAGTAACTTTGAGCTACTTACTCAATGCATAATTGTGTTATAGCACCTGTACTAGCTGAGGAAAGTGGTTTCTTTGGCCGATTGGTACCGTGCTATAAGTGTTATTATGCTGAGTAAGTAGCTCAAAGTTACTGTATGTATGTGTTAATGCAAACAGGTGTCCCCTCAGCTTAGCCCATCATGCATCGATCAACCAAATAAAAGAAATATTGGTAGACTAGTCAGTTGTGTAAAAATTACACACTGTGAATTTGTAAATCGGGACCTATAGGTCCTGTTGTTATTCTTCTGGGAAGCTGAGAGTTCCCTTTAGAAGAATGTCCGGCCTTTCAATTTTCCAGTTCATAGAAATTTGCTGTCCAACAATCATATCTTTTGCAGCTTGACGGTTACCCTCAGGCTAGGCAGGAACAGCTCAGAATCTCAAGGTCCACAGACTTTTATAGCCTCAGAATGTTTTCTCCTGATTGGCTGCAAACTCGGACTAAGTATCCAGGCAGTGAGCATGTAGCACGTAAAGCAAAGCCCCTGAGGTCCTTAGGTCATGGAGGTCTTCATTGCCTGGCCTCTTGATCCTACCCCTTTGGGAAGAACACATGCATGCACACACACACACACACACACACACACACACACACCATCTGTTTAGGTTCAAAAGCCACAGCACAACTTAAATTGAAATGTAAATGTACAGTCATAGCATCGTAATCATTTACATTTACATTTTCTATTTACATTTTTTTTTAACTTTCTATTTTTCCTCCTACCCCCACCCCCCATCTCTGACCCTCCGAGGCACTTAGAGTCATCCCTCTGCCAGCCATCCTACCCACGACCTACCTTGAGCCCCATGGAGACACGTGCTATCCCATGGTGGGGAACGAGGTGGGGCTTGTACACCGCACACATATCTGGCTGCGCCAGGCAAGGCGTCTAGGTGGATGGCAGCACATCAAGGGCACGCCCTTGGTGCCCCGCCTTCCCAGAGATGGAAAGACTTTTTCCTCCAGTATTTCTCTCACATGGTGTGCACCTTGATGTCAAGGTGCTGTGTATCGACGTCCACCTATGCGTCTTGGCGCCCTCCTGCAAGCAGGACTGGCTGCTGACCCCAAGCCCGGCTCGGGTCAGGCAAGCAGCGGGCCTTGCCCCTCCCTCCCGGAGAAGGCAAGCAGTCATGGGATGCTCAAGCCTTCTACCCCCACGGCCCTCCAGTGACCTGAGTCCACTCCTGAACATGGATCGCCAGCGCCGCAAGTGGAAATCCAACCACTGCACAAACGGGCCGGCTCTCTATTTACATTTTTACATGTATTTTATTGTGAAAACAATAATCTATCACATGACAATGGGGCCTCAGATCCCTTCCTCAGATGCTATTCTCCTCCCAGCCCAGGAGGGGAATTGTCCTGAATCCCAGAGGGCCCTTCCACTCGACCATCTGTGAAGAGGCAGATGAGCTATCTCCATCACACCTCACCCTGCCTGCCCCTGACAGGGTGGAGAACTCACCCCTCTGCGCAGCTTTGGACCAGCAGGGATGGGGGTACCTCTTTAGCAGGCCTCCTGAGGCACCCCTACCCTCCACAGGGGGAGTATGGCAAAACCTTGTTTGTGATAGCCCCACCCCCACATGGACCTTTCAAGACCAGTGGTGGTTGCCCTGATAAATTATGGTTTCCAAGGCATTTTTAAAACAATAAATTGAATATGTCAGACCCTATGTTGGACAGGTACACTCCATCAGACTGGAATAGACCCAGACAAGATGTTACTATCTCATCGTGGCAATTGTCTCTCCACCTCTCCAGTCAACAAATTTGCCCACATCCTTATTCAATTTAACCTCACCCAGTCAATGGTCTTGGGCTCCAGGATATGGTGCCAAACCAGATGTGGCAGCATATCTAACCCCACCAGCCAGCACTTGGGCAGCAGAGCCCACAGGGCCACCCAGTCCCCTTGATCCACAGAATGAGCTCCAGCATGGCCTGTGACCCCATGTTACCCCCAAATGCACAACTAGTATATCCGAACCCCAAATTTATTTTTCTGTAGGACGCTGGGCATGAGTTGTTCCCATCTCATGCCCCACACCTCAAAGCACCGGACAGTGGCCTCCTCCTTGGGCAACCCCAAGTTTGTCCTATATGACCTGACTTCTGTCCTCTTCTGGGTCCAAAATACGAGAGGATCCAACTATCCACACCCACTTCCTGTGCCTACACCCTGAAGCATATGAGTGGAGGAAGAAAATAAAAGTTCATTTGCACGTGAAATGGCCTGGCATAACTTCAAAATCAGTCATACCATCATCTCCCTGATTCTTTTACTATCCCTGTCGGCCAGGCCCAAGATGGTGGCCCCAATCCTGAGTGAGTGTGTCCCAAACTGTTGTGGGTCGATACCACAAGCACCCGCCCAATCTTCATCACCCTGACAAACTGATTGTGGGATAGTAGCACTCTCGCCAGCATGGATCAGTAGCTGCCCCTGTCTGGCTGGACCGGGCAGCAAGGATGTCTGCCACTGCCTGAACAGGCAGATATCCAATTGTGCAGACCTTCTGAGGATGACTCTGCATTCCCCGCCTCTGCTGGTCTGTCTTCAATTCCATAGCAGTATGACCTCCCGTCATCCTGCACTGACAAATCCTCCTCATGAGCCCACCTAACCAGTCCATTTTGTTGGTTGCCACCAGCTATCTGACTCTGAAAGCCCCAAAAAGGCCAAGCAGAATGCTGCCCAAAAGAGCTTGCCTTCAAGTTCATTGCCTGTGCAGCCATCCAAGGCCTGCAGTAATGCCACTAACCGCTGCAGTGAGATGGGCTTCCATGCATCCCCTGCAACTGGTGCTTGACAGGCCCAGCCCTCCATAAATATCTTTACAGTGACTTGCTTGACCATGTCACCATGCCCTGACAATTTTCTGAAGAATGTAGTCCTGCCAGCATCATCCCTGCTGTTGACCTAAGCACACCCTTACCCATCAGTGCCCAAAAGAACCAAAGGACATCACCCACAGACACCATCCAGGGACCTTCTCCCTTGTGCCCAGCAGAAGTCCATGAACTGAGCAACCTCTTGGCTGTACATGTTCCAAATCCTGGCGAGCCACCGACCTAGATATTACCTACCAGACCCCACCCACCTGCCATCCCACAGCTGCAAAGGGAGGGTCAGGGGTCCACCTTGCCTCGGGTGCTAGCATCCTGAATCTCCTCCACTGAAAATGAAAACACGAATCAATAATCTGGTTATCTACCCTCAGAACATGCTTACTTTAGCAGGATGTTAAGTGCAGTAGGCAACGCAGCACAATGCTCACAGCAAACCATGTACTGCTTTCACAGTTCATGGATTGTTTATCACCTTCACCATCACCAAAATGTTGTCAGCCCAAAAAACACACTCTTGTTCTGCAGCCTGCCACCCCATACCTCAGGGTGACCACAATAGGGAAAATTTCAGGAAGGTCAAGTTCCCGGTCAGGCCATGTCATACCACTCTGGGGCCATGTGGCTGCACACCACCACCCTGGCAATAAGTACTAAACTTCCGCCCTCTGAGGCATCCACAAAGAACTCCAACTGTCAATTAGAGGTGGTTGAGCCTACCACAGGGCCACCCTGTTAAAGTTAGCCAAAACTCCACACAGATCCACAGATCAGCTCTCATGCCCAGTTGACCTGGATGAAGTGGTGTGGCAAGTGGTTCCCGCCATGGCCTGGCCATCTTGCTGCAGAAGGGTGCACCATGGGGATGACGTTGCTGTACGTGAATTAAGGTGCCCATACAGGGCCTGTAACCGCCGCAGCATGACATTTCTGGCATCCCCACTTCTTGCGCAAGTTTGAGTGTTATGGAGCACTGTAGTATGAGATGATGCTGCAGCTACGGATGGTACCATGTGGCACCAGCCATGTTTATATATTGGAGTGCATTCAAACTTGAAGTTTTCAGCTTGGTGCCACTGAATCATGTTTTGGGGCAGAAAGCCTAATATGGGGGTAAGTCATTGGAGGGTGTGGGTTACTTAAAATGATGGCCCTACTTTAACATGGTATTTACATTCGTTTGTTGACAGTGACTGTGCCTCTTTAATTCAGAAGTCCTTCTGCTCCTTTAATTATTTGGAGCCCTCTCTTCCCAGGAATCATGGCTTTAATAATGTTGCATTGGACTCACACAGGGTGGGGCAGTGTTTAACACAAGGCCTCTGCCATGTGCATTTGGGATTTAGTCAGCCTCATTATCCTGGCAAGGAGGCCTATAACGCTTGACTGTCTTTGTTGTACTGTTCGGAGACATCTCACTTATCGACAGGCCAGCTCCATCTGTCCTTTGTCTCTGCCACCTGAGACTTGGCTTTACTGCTGGCGCCCTTCTAGCTTTGCTAAAGTGCTACATTTTAAAAAGACTTAAAAAATAGAGGAAAATAAAGTAATTACTGAGCATCCTAGATCCAGGGGCTACATTCTCATAATGTTAGGTCCTGTAATTCGGACCGCACTTGTCTCAGGGAGGCAGAGCTGATTAATGGTTGATGTTGATTTCTGATGGAACTATTGCCTCTGCAAATTTTGGCAGTCTACACCCAACTAGTGCATTTTGCCATTTTAGGTTGAAAGTGGGAGGGAGGAATGCCATTCTGCTCCTGCAGGACCCTCTGTTGGGTTCACTAATAACTAAAAAATTTTTAAACCTGAAATTTATAGGTTTGATAGAGACTGCCCCAAGGTACACGCTTTGACAATTAAAGGAGTTTTAAAGTCATATAGTTTTGAAATAGATGTTACAAACTGTGCCATTTTTTTTTTTTGCGATGCTCATTTTAAGAAATTAACGCTCCAAGTAAGGATAGCTGGATTTTACTTCAGTGGTTTGATCGCCAGTGATGTCTTTGTCATTGCTTACATGAGCCGCTGATCATCATGTGATTCGGCTCACATAAGCAGTGATACAAGAATCACTGATCATCAGCCTACCCACACAGTAACCTAACTATCCTTATAACCCTCCTCCTCCAGACCTTAGTTTTAATTAAAATGGCCAGTGGGTGCCCAGTCCCATTGGCCAGTGCCCTCCTGCCCAGTGTCTTGTAAAACAGCCAGTGGGAGCCCAATCCTGACAGCCAGTATCCCCCCTTTCCAACCCATATCTTTGCACAGAATGGATGGTGGGTGCTTAGTCCTGCTGGCTGATAGCCACTCACCCTCCCAACACTAAGTATGATGGTGGGTACTCAATCCCACTGCTGTATTCATATCGTAGTGTTTCTGACACCGGGAGCCCAACTCTGGTGCTGGCCTATAATCTTCCCACAGTATTGAGTAGTACCCCCATGCTGCCATCTTGAACCCCCACTGCATGTCCATCGGTGTCTCTCTTTGTAGCAATACCAGAGTGCCCACCTCTGGTGTCACCAAACAGCTGGCAAGTATCCCTGCAATAAAGAAAACAGTCCCACATCATTTTTCTTTTATTTTTCTGAATCAAAGAAAATCATCTGTCGATGTTTCCTGTGAAATTATCTTTCTGGCAGAATTTGAAAAATTGCACCTACCGGGTTAATGAGGAGGGGCCATAAGTAGACTATGTTGAAAATTTGGGGACAAAATATTTAAAAACAACAACGTTGTGAAGGTTCATTGAAATTTTTCAACACTCGCTCATAGCTTGTTGATTTTCAGTACTCTGATCCTAAATTTTCAACATAGCCATTTTTCAAACCCCTCATGTGTGCCTGCTCTCTTTTTTCAGATCCTGCCTAAAACGTGTTTTCGCACTTGTGGCATGAGATGACGTTTGCTAGTATTTTATAAATGACACCTGTCATGTTCAGAAGTGAAATAAAAAGACTGTTGAAAATTTGAGTCAAATTGTCAAAAATAAAAGTTATGAATAAACACTGTGTGCAGGACTGACTGTTGGCCCAGTGGGTAGCTTGTGTTCACGCAAGAGACTTTAGTTCAGAGATGATCTCGGTTAGCTGGCTTGGCAGCATGAGGATGGAAGCAGGTGTTGTCATGCACCACTGCTGCTAGCCTGGGAAGGAGTGTGCAGCATTCTGCCACCCAGACAACACCTTGTGGCAGGCTAGAGTGCCTTGCTCCTGGCGGTTGCCATGTGTGCCCCAGCCTGACAGGGCCACTTACTGCATCGGGAGAGGTGGGTTGACATGAAAAAATGGGCCTTGAAATATCTTCACTATTCTCTTTATTCCAATTTGTCAGGTCCCTAAGGGACCAGCGTGATGGTTCTGCACTCACAAAAAGAAGGGAAATTTATTTAGAAAAACATGTCAAATGGATATTACAGTTGAAGAATGCAAAGCACACAAAGTAGGAAATGTAAAATTATTAGGGTTTGGGGTCTCCAGAGTATTAACAAATCAGTGGCAGGGTTTTCCTGGGATTGTCAACCCAAATGCCCATCCCTCCCTAGATAAACAATGTTAGATGTGATCTATTCTTCAAGCAGGGCTGTGTAAAGAAAGCTACTACTGATTCTGTTGGCAACATATGGCGAGCCATGCTTGTCTACCTCTGATGAGTGTACCACTAAGGCACTGGCTTGGAGTTGTACCTTGTGCTTCGGACAGAGGCTGCTGACTGGGGGTGTATTTGGGCTGACAACCCCATGGAAGACCCCACCACTGATTTGCCAAGACTCCAGAGACCTAAAACCCTAATATTTTTTCATCTCCTACTTTGTGCACTTTGTATTCTTCAACACTAATTTCTGCATTAATGCAATTTTTGCAATTAATACATATCACTGTTTTTCCTTACCTCTGCAATGGTTACTTTTGCTTCAGAGATAAATCCTGGACGGCAATCTAGGGTGGCTAAATCAGATTTAAGATAATGCAATAATTTTGTTCTATTTTTCTTTAGAAAATATGTGTTTTTATTTTTTATTTTATTTATTTATTCATTGCATTTTGTGCTTGTAAACATTTGGAAAGCTTTAAAATCAGCAAATAAACATGATCAGTTTATTATCACCTCTGATACCTTTTCTCACTGATCTGATAATACCATCAGTTTAGGATGTCAGTAACTCACACAGTTTCACACAAGTGTGGGCAACATACTGCTGGTCATCTCATGGTAAGATTTTTATCAAGTTTCTGTAACTACACTGTAATTACATTTGAACTGCAGGGTAACTACTATGCATTTGTATGGAACAAATGTGTAACTACTTTGTAGCTTAAATGTACTTTCACTTTTACACTGTAATTATACTTCAATGATTATACACTTTGCAAAAGTAAAATACACTGAAAGTACATTTCAGCTTTTGTTCCATGTAAGTACATAGTAGTTACCATGCAATTACATGGTTAATATACTGTAATTACAGAGTGGCTACAGAAACCTTATGTAAAGTGTAACCAACTGGATTTACAAGAAAAGTTCTCCAACCATCTCCCACAGTGACCAAAAAATACACACAGAGGTTAGGCAGAACTGGTTCTGTAAAAGAACCCACAAGAACCTGGCCAGTTCTGAAATTTAGAGCCAAAACAAGAACATCTTTTAGAAAAATGTGTGACTCAAGCAGTTGACTAGTAAGTAGCATGCAACAAGCATATAATTAATATACAGAAATATAGAAGTACAGAGATCAGAAAGAAGTTTGAAAACACAAGCACTTTACAGTGTTTTGGGGTTCATTAGGACAGAAAAAGGTTTGTGCACCCGTGTTTACTCATATTATTTTGTATATGTGTTAGTATAATCTGTCTCTATTGGACCTTTCTCAGGTACGCTGCAGCAGTGCAGGATGGCTCCCAATACTTTGTTTTACTGATCATCACAGACGGCGTGATTCCGACATGGCCCAGACTAAGAAGCCATTGTTAATGTAAGTGATTTTAATTTTTTAATTCACATTTTCCCATTACTTCTGGTTGCTGCTGCTCACCCTCACCTGACCACTCCTCCTATGCCCATTGCCCATCAGAGCACTAGCCGTTGGCCTGCCAACTGCCTAGCCAGACTGTTGCTCCCATGGTAACGCCCCCCAATGGGACCCAAACTGTGGGACTCTCATGGTCCTGGAAAAATCTCAGTATTGTGGGGTGGGGGAGTCAAGAGTCTATGCCAGATGGTCACCTGGTTGAGCCAGCTTAGCTTTGTCAGCCAGGGTTTTGTGCTCCCTGTGAGGCCCAGTGTCCCATCTGATGCAATGTGGCTGCAGTGCCAGCCTGTGGAGGGTGGAGATGTTACATAATCACCTGCAATGTTAGGACCTCCCTCTGTCTACAAGTGGGACTCAAAGAGCAGGGAAGGTCATTGCTCCCTCCCAGAGCCTGAACACGTTGCCTCCACAGTGTGCCCTGGACTTCACCAGCCCAGAGTGTGAGAGTTGAGCTCGGGCTCAGACCTGGGTCTTCTGCATGGGAATGCAATGTGCTTGCCAGCTGATCATGCAGTACTGGTCACTGATGCTAAATGAAATCTACTGGTCAGTTCTGAAATTACAGCACTGATGCACACATGCTCTCAGGATGCCTTAGTACAACTGCCCTGCATCCCTCAACTTCGGCACAGGTTTGTTAGTACATGAAACTCCTGTAATTATCCACCCATCAACTTGCTCCCACCCTACTTGGAATAATCTGTGCTGTGAGGGCACCTGACACACAACCATAAACACACACACACCTTGCACATGCAAACATACTGCATACACCTGGAGCGATATAGATAGATAGATAGATAGATAGATAGATAGATAGATAGATAGACAGACAGACAGACAGACACTGTCTGTAGATAGATACTGTCTGTAGATAGACAGACAGATAGACAGAGAGATAGATAGATAGATAGATAGATAGATAGATAGATAGATAGATAGATATCTGTCTGTAGGCAGATACTCTGTAGCTAGATAGATAGATAGATAGATAGATAGATAGATAGATAGATAGATAGATAGATACTGTCTGTAGCTAGATAGATATATAGATAGATGCTGTCTGCAGATAGAGAGATAGATAGAAATTGTCTGTAGCTAGCTAGCTAGCTAGATAGATAGATAGATAGATAGATAGAAAGATAGATAGATACTGTCTGTAGATACATAGATACTGTATGTAGATAGATAGATAGATGGATACTGTCTGTAGATAGCTAACTAGATAGATAGATAGATAGATAGATAGATAGATAGATAGATAGATAGATAGATAGATAGATAGATAGATAGATACTGTCTGTCGATAGACATATGAAATTGTCTATACCGGAAAGGCAAACATATATAAACGTGTCTTCATTTCAGTTGTAGCTTGGGATAGAGGAACAAAGTAACAAAAAAAAGCTGGGGGTCACTGTATGTACCCATTTTGTTCAATAAACATGAATTTAAAAAACAATAGTGTATTGTGCAAACAGCAAATTACAATATAAATTGAAATACATGGTTTTACATTATATACTCCGAAGTACAGAACAATGACAGTGCCCACTTTGGAGAGGAAGGAACTCGGAAAGAAAAAGCGATACCTCAGCATTACCATTTGGTAGTGGTGAATGTATTTAGGCTGAGTTTCAATGCTCTTTAGTCCTTTCTTGTGAGACCCCTGGTGGCAGAATGTCACTGGAGAAGGAGTTAGTTAGCAAAGGCTACTTGGTCAGCCTGACTATTGGTGCAGGGGATGAAGAAGTGATTTCACTGGGAAGATCAGTGTAACCAGGGTTAACAGCTGGGAAGAAGGGACGGCAGCAGAGTTGGAATTACGGGAGGGGGGTTTCAGGGTTTGACCCCATAGCTTTGAAGTGAGCCCCTTTATCTATCCATCCCTGTGATTCACTTATAATGGGCAGGGGAACTTTTAAAAGCATCCACCCATTGGACCCCATAACTTCCAACAGAAGGAAGTTACTGCAAACTGGGTATTTTTGCCACAAATTAATTATTGCTAATTGAACAGTCATGTAAAATAATATGATGCTAATCAGCTTAAACTGTGCATTTTCAGTAGAAGTGAATTAGACGCCAATTGTGTAGTGGAAAATTAAATTGCATAATTTTGGCCAATTAGTGGCATATGCAAAATACAACTACTATGAAAATAGCACGACGCTTTAATTAGAAAGCTTTCCGTTAGTATTTGTAAAGTGGGATGATATACCATTTCTGTTTGTTTTTCTGTTATTTCCTGGAAAAAAGCTGGATTGACAACTCTGGAAAAGGAAATACAGGCAGAGCAATCTCTAAAATTAAAGAGACCCTGAATCTCATCCAAGCCAGTTCTTAAAATTGAAAACTGACAAGTAGCACTGTATAGAGTGCTTTTCTGACATATGGAATTTGCATAGTTCACATTTACTGTGTTTCACAGCATTTCAGAAAAATATTTTGCAGAATTGTATCCACTACACAAAATTCCTAAGGTGCTGCAAAATCCCAAGTCACAAAAGAGGGAAAATGTAGTACTTGTTGCTGTGACAGACTAGTCCTTCTCAGCCCGCATCACTGTTACCAGCTTTCTCAATACTTCAGTAGCTGTTCCACTCAGTTCAGACTCTATATTGGAAATCTCGAGGTTGATGTCACTTCAGAGCCACTGCTCACACAGCACAATGCTCCTTGGTCAAGGTCACACGATCCCCCCATCACAACTGAGAACACCTTACTTTAGAAATAGGATACAGTAACAGTGGTCGTCTCCTCGGTGGTGAAAGTACAGTTATTGTCAGTCATACAGTGCTTAGCTGTGCCTCAAAGGATTCAGTAACAGAAAACATGAAATATATGAAATACATATTTTTATATTTCAAGATAATTACACCGACACTACAGGATATTACAACAGAACTATAGGGAACAGTAATTCCACAGAAATGAAAAGAAACTTGTTTTCATACAGAAGGTTTCACACAGAAAAAAATGAATTGTCTCTCTCTACTAGGTAGATTAGCTTACCACAAGACACACTTTGAATTAGAGTGGACATGAACTTTTAGAGGTCAGTTTGTTTGTAGTCCCAAGCCTTACTGACTCTGTGAGGCCCTGTCAAACCCAAAACCCTCTAGCTGTCCCCAACACATCATCCAGTATGTCACTCTGGTATCACAGATTTAAAATCTTTTTGTCTGGGTGTTGTTGTTAGAAGATCCAACTTGTACCAGTCTGATGGGTAATTAACATAAGCCCCTCTACAGGAATGTTTGCGGTAGCTAGCAGCCTTCTGACATAAAAGACACTGCTACTACTAGCCCATATTTTGGAGGTCGAATTAATAAACCGACTAAGCAGGCTTCAGCGGGTCTGTCCTCCTCAGAATCACTGATAAGACAGCCTAACTTTTTCTAGCAAGCAGAATTACATATGTAATAATAAAAAAAGAAATACTATACAGGTAACTAGCAAATTGTTACATTACATTACGGTTGCCAAGCACAAATACCAAAGTCACTGGGAAAAAATTCACTTTTTGCCCATATTCTGTTTTTGAGAACTTTGATGAAAGGAAAGATGTCCATTTTGTGCAGCTCTACTGGCAGAAACGTCCACACAAAAAGCCATGTGAATTACTTCAGTGCAAATGAGCAGCTATCATATAAAGTGTAATTATGCCAAAATATGGAAATGATTGGGTTCTAGAGGAATAGACAGACATTTTAGAACCTTTTGAGCTGAAATAAGAACCAAATTGGATTGTAACCAGAGGTTTGCCACTCTGTACTGTTTGTCAACAGCTGGTACAGCACTAAGAGGCGGGCCACACTGCAAGCTTCCCCACACACTGCCCTTTTAATATGCCTTAACTCAGTCATGATGGGGGAATGACCTGGGGGAGGGAAGAGGTTAGTTCAGCTTTTATTCCCATCCTTTCATCAGCCTCCTGAGTGGCGCTTCAGCCTAAGGAGCTGGAATGAGATCGTCATTTTCTTGAGCGTCTGATGAAGAAGACTGCTTTACAAGACTGTCAAGTCTGGGTGTTGCAGGTGTGTTTTGTGTTGTGTGCACTTGTGTGTAGCTCCAGCTGCAGGGTGTTTGATTTTGAGGCAGAGAGAGCTGCGTGCACAGGTTCAACCTGCAATGGTGGTACCTACACCTAGGAAATATGCAGCAGTTGAGAGGGAAGGATGTAACAACCTCCTGCCTCTAAGAAGAGAGGCCTCACTACCCATGTGATAGCACTCTAGATCATATTTTCATGCTTCAGCCAATCATGGGACAGAGTCCTCTAGAATGGAGGAAAGCAGTAAGGATGTGCAGAACACATCTTCAGATCACTGAGGCAGGGACTTGTCATACTGAACATTGTGGAAAATGGTGGCATAGATGCAAATAAAGGTTACAGCTGCTCTACAGTCTTAGAATGTTTTCTATTTAAACATTAATGCATGACAGGGCGTGTGCCCTGCTGTGTTAACGTCACGCCTCAGGTGGTTGGGTAGAGCCACAGACCAAGTGTGTCCAACACCCAAGTGACGTTATCCCATGGCACATGCCCTGGAGTGCATTATTGCAATTATAAAATGGCTTGCTTGTAGAAAAAAGGTGAAAAATACATTTCTAATTGCTTTTTGAATTGACGTGATGTGCTAGGATAACATTACTGTTGAAAGTCAGCGTGACCAATCAGATCCCACAATTTTTTTTGCCATTTTATAATTTGCATTAAAAACTCTGTAGTTTTGTGAGACAGCACCAACCAATCTGTCTACCAGTTGAACTCCAATCAGGCCGCTGACATAAAGCTCCGTGATGGCACGGCTGAGGGACAAAGATTCTGGGTGTGATAGACAGTCATCCAGTCCTTGATATGACTTGTACTACCTACAGTTCTTGTGCCCTGCCTTGATCTGTGCCACACAGGGTGGGCTTGTCATGGTGGACGATTGGTCCACTGAGTATCCCTCATGTGTTCTGTACCATATGACTTTACTAGCCTTTTACTGGCATTGTTGTACTGTATTTTTTTGTTTTATTTTACTGTAGACCATTACAAAAAATTGTTTAATAAAACTATATCTACAAAGATGGTCATCTACCTAGTGTGAGGCGTTTGAAAACTATAACTTGTATTATGCAGTATAGTGAAGGAATAACACCCTCTCCATGTGGAATGGAGGTAAGGCACACAAGTAATGTGCCCCACACAAAATGGAACCTTTCTGAGACTTTGACCCAACCGTCTTTCCAAGCGCTTGCTGCCATATAGATGCCAAGAACATGTTTCAACAATATGACACGTGGGTAAAGGCACACTCTTGTGCTCGTGTTAGCATGTTTAAAAGCTTTTAACCAAAACAGAATGGAATGAGCTAATGGCAGGACATGCCCTTTGAATGAGATATTCTTCATCAGCTGTCAGTGAGTGCCAGAAAACATCTATTAAATGCCACAGTACATGACGATCACTGCAGTGGCGGTTGCCGGGCTGCTAGAATGCTCACGTATGGCTATGAATACTGAAAGGGTACTGAGTAGATGAATCAGTGTAATCAAGTATCAACACAACCACGGGCAGGGGGGTATCGAATCCTAGTGCCTGACACCAGAAAGAATTGTATTTATTATTCCGTAATTTTTTTACCAGGAAAGACACTCTGAGCTATGACAGCTCAAACCCAGATGCATCCTGGGACTAGGTTACATGATACTGTTTTATTGACGGGAGTGTTAGCCAGGACACCAGGCAAAATCCCTGACTCTTATAAGTAGATGCCTGTTTACTGATTTTAAATAGAAAATTTCCTAATTTTCTACTTCCATGTTATGTGGAAATTATAAACGACAGCATGTTTTTTTTCTATTTTCCTCTAAATAGGTGGGGTCCTTTTTAATGCTCATTTTGAACTTGGGAGATATGAGTGTGCTTCTTTTGATGGCTGTGGGGAGGGAGATTACGTTATGATGGAGATGCTTACTGTTGTACTGTTTTCTTGGATTATGAGATTTTAATTTAAAAAAGATGCTCATACGATAAGTGTCATGGGATCTTTAACTTCCACCTGGACCATCACCAGAGATGGGCTGAAGGGACCTCAGCTTAACATCTTATTCGGAGGATGGCACCTCACCAGTGTGCCCCATGTTAGTACTGGGTATTAAATGGTGTGGGAGGGACTAGAACCATCTGTTGCTCCCTACTCTCCTCAGCCTCACAGATCTCTCTCACTGAATCTCTTTCCCATCTTGGCTCCTTTTTTCAGTAATGCCAGGCCGAACCTCACCTGCAGAGAAGCTGGCAGTGTTGTTGCAGCCTCATGGTAGCGGTGACCAAAGATGGGGGCAGGGGGCAGGAAATATATGAGTGAAATCAGAGAGCAAATATGACAGATGAAACATTGACCTATGCATCTCTCCAATTAGATATACAATGATCATTTATATTTTACATTTTAATAAAAATCACTTTTTTTTTGAGATGATCAACAGCATAGTTTTTAATTCTGTTTTTGTTTTCCTCTTTCTGTTGTGCACCCTCGTGATGGGTTATGTTGCTATCATTTTCACTTCCCCATTTGAATTTGTGCTAAATGTCTGAATTGAAATGATTTTGCTTAAAAGTGGAGAAGTAACGAGAAACCGACGGTAGGTGGTGTTTAGTCTTAGCAATCATTAGTAAGGCTAAGCTTGCTATTGGAGTTAGCTAAGTTACTCCTAAAGTTAGGTTAGTTCCATAATCTAACCTAACCGCTAGGGTATTTCAGCCACTACCCTATTCTCATGGCCGCTTCTGTCCAACACTGATCCAAACAACCCTACATGGGCTGCAACAAGTGTATCTTTACTGGAGTTTTGAGGCTTTGCATGTTTTGATGAGGAAATGAGTCAGTGTTGTGCTTTTGAAAACATGCAGAGCTACCTATGTATTATATGTGTGTGTGCATGTCTGCCTATGCTTGAGGTTGCTCCATAATTGTTTCAGGGGTGAGTGGGCTAGCTGTGACCCAGTTCTGGTTCGGACTCCATTCTTTTTTCAAATTGTTCTCTAATTTACTCCCCCACCAACCAAAACTATATAAATTTTCCACACCAGGCCAGAGCCAGGTCAATTGCAGATCCGAACCAGATCGAATGTTAGAACCAGAATGCCCTCACTCCCCTTTAATACTTTTTTTCCTCTGTCATTTAATGTTTAAAAGAGTTATTTTATGTTTTCTATCCATTGGTTTTCTTATTTTAACTGGAATGAAGCTTCAGAAATCACTTGTTAATCTTGATCGGGCCTGAGCAGGGTCACTGGGCAGATCCAAAGCTGAGTAATGGACTGAAGTGGGTAAAATCAGAGTCCAGCTACAAATGACAGACTTCAGAGTTGTGTCAAGGTGAGCCAGTCCAGAAGAGTGGGCGGAGGCATCCTGATCAGTCAAAAGGCCACTAAGCCAGTCCCCATCCTTAATATTTTACCAGTGCAGTGGTTTCTTCTGTTTGTACTAGCTGCAGGTTATCACTTTGAGAATCCTGGTAGGACGAGAAGTGAGACAGATGATGGGGAACCATGGCAATAAGCTTCCCAGTAGTACCGTGGAAGCAGCCAGTAAAAAGATGACACACAGCCTCATAGATGGTGGTAGCTGGGTATACGAATCCTGTATTCTCCTTCCAATAAAGGACCTCCTCCTCCAAATGTCTACAAGAGAACCCACCTTGGTATGTACTACAGAAAGAGCCAAAGCAACTGGGTCAACCTCTGCCCAGAGCAAGAAGCAGAAATGAAAAATGTACGTTTCTGTTCATGAATCCACCTTACCTAAAAAGCAAACTTCAACCAGAGATCTTTCTCCCATACCTCTCAAAATCCCTGATTTTCAGGGATGCCTCTGATGCTTGCTTCTGAAATATCCTTGGCCCATCCTAAATGTGACAATTCCATCACTGAAAAGTAAGAAGATGAATAGTGCAATAATGCCAGACATTGTTCCAGGCGGTGTAGTTCTCCTTCAGAAAACACTTTTCACGCTATGTCACCCACTGTAGCAAGCCTTTTGAGTTGATATTACCATTTCTTAAGATGGAACCTAAATTTTGGTCCTTTGTCTCTGACATTTTAAAGCCTGGTCTCTGATTGGAGAGGCAGGAGGTCCTTTGTCCCTAGCATTTTTAAAGCTTGGTCTCTGATTGGAGAGGCAGGAGGTCCTTTGCTTGATTATTTTAAAGAGCTACTGACGCCAAAGAAAACTTTGAAAACATAATTATTAGGTACAATTCAGCTTGCATTCCATATATATTATATATATTTATCCTCCTTGTTATTACTGGAGTAAATTTGCATGAGTACTTGATTTTTATCCCTTAGATTTCCCTTAGCGTTTATCTGCCTCCGTAGCTTTCTCCCTGCTTCTAGTCATAATTCTCTGTTGTGACATCACAATCTGTTGCCATGGGAGTAACTGTGATGTCACAAGCAGGGCATTATGACCTCAGGTAGGGGAATGCACCAGGTATAGATGAACTCTTCAGGAGCAAAGATCCTGTTTTCTTGCAAATGACCTAAGTAATAAATAATGAGGAGGAAGAATATAAAACTAATGTGAAATACAAGTTGAACTGTTTAAATATTATGTGTTTCTGCTGAAGGTGTCAGCTGCTCTTTAAAGCCCAGTCTCTGACTAATGCAGCAAAGGTCTGAGAGGTATGCTTTGTCTCTTGATACTTGACAGCTGTCATTACAGAAACACGTCCATCCCTTTTTCTTAAATCCATGAAATCAAGTGTTCATTCCATCTGTTATTTTTGCTTCTCTTTTTATGAGAATGGAGAGATGACCAAGGTCATACTATCTAGCTGAGTATCTCAGTTACTTATTACACTGTTAAAGAGCTAGTTGTGGCAAAAATAGCAGGCAGAAACTTTTGTAATTTTTAACAGTAGTCCCTTATTAATTTTTGTTTCTAAAGTGTTTACCTTTTTCTACATGCTCATTGGATGGTTTTCTACCTAATGTTATTTGGCGGTTGTGAAATGTAGTGCTTCAGCTGGATGTAGAATAGTTCTGTTCCTCCCACTACATCATCACCATGTGATCTCACTCACTGGAACATCACAAGTCCGCTGCCTGATTGGTAGTATGTGTCAAAGTTACCAATCAAGCAACTGCAGATTGGCTCGTCTTTGTTACTAGTGATGTCACAGTCAGTGAGGTAACGATGTTGATGATGTATCAGAAGGAACGGAACTAACTATGTCAGTCTCCAGGTAGAGTGCTGTTCCACACATCACACCTAGTACCGCCAGGTAGTGCACTCTCTAATTAGCAAAAGAGAAACATACATAAGATATAAGAAGTGATAGCTGAGCAGGTTCAAAAAATGCCAGGCAGTACACTAGCTCTTTAATAAGAGTTATTTAAGCAATAAGGCACAACAGAGGTGTGGGTTATTGAGATTTACCACGCCTTGTGTGGTGTGTCACGAGGGCGCAGTCTCTAGGATTTAACCATACAAGAAGTGGTAAATCACCCAATAAATCACACCCTGAGTGCCTTATTGTGATTATACAATGGACTCATGTGCAAATTAAATTTGAAATGTGGTTAATTATGTTTTTATAAATGCCATTCTTCAACCGTGGGTTATGCAGGATTTACCAACGGTCATGTGACATGTTTTGACCAATGAGGTTACAGGATTTTCACACACCATTGTATAATTAGGGTTAATGGTGCTTGGATAGTGCTTTAGTGGATCTGACCAGGTCTGTTGGATAGTGCGGTATCCAACCCAGGATCTGGCAAATATCCAACCAAAGTCGGATCCCAGATCCAAGGTCAGAGATTTATGGATGCAGGGTTGGATCCAGGTATCCACTGGATCTATAGATCAAATCCATGGAAGGATCAGGCAAACACAGATCCATTCTAGGATGTAAACACTATCTGTTGATATCCGAAATCTGAGTTTGGGGGCATTCTCTGGCACTATCCGAGTTATTAGGCTAGTATCTGAGCACAACTAGTGAGGCTGCAGACATGCTTGACACAGGAGGCTGCAACAGTTGCCAGTCACTCACCCTCCTGTACAGAGAAACCTCATCACCACCAGACTACAGCTACATCTTTAGGCAAATGCGCATATTAAATTGAATAAAGAAGGTGTGCTGCCTCAAAGGCACCATAGTGCTCCTCCTCCTCAACACACAGTCTCTGCACAGAAGCAAAACAAGAGGGCTACTCACGTGTTCATGTTTTGAAATCAGGACTCACACACATGAAAGTCCATGGCAGCAAGCATGCCCACTGATGTTTCCCAACTTCTCGCATTGCCTCCTCAGAGTTCTGAGCAGGGCAAAGTCCCAAAACATCAGCGGGCCTGCTTTTCAGGCGCCCTTAGGTAAGCGTGTTTTTTGCTGTGTATGCATTGCTAGCATTTCATTATTTGCTGCTGTGGACAACACTGAGCAAAGAAATATCACACGATGAGTATCCTTCTCGTGTGCTAGGTCTTGATTTCAACACACAGACAAGTGAGTAGCCATCTTGTTTCTTTTCATTACAGATGTGCACACAATCCCTCCAGGCCTCCTAAGTGGACCTTTCAATAAGATTGGCAGGGAAGGTAACAGCTGGGAGTACTGCTGGGTCTGATACAGTGAGATCTTTCCTGAATTTCACTGGGTTTGGGTACAAGAACTGAACAGGACTTGCTCTGAAAAGTTTGCTTTACAGCAGGACCTTCTAATGCACAGACACACTTGTGTTTTACAAGTTCCTCATGCACCTTCTGCTATGGTTAACTTTTCGAGCCATCAGTAGAGGAATATTTTCTTTCGGGACCCCACAGTGTTTCATTTCCCCAGACCAGTGACTGGAGTAATAGCAATGGAGTGGTCGCCCACAAGGCCAGACCTCTTCAGTCTCCTTCTTGAGGAAGCAGTGGGCAAGCAGCCCGCCACTCAGAGTCCAAGAGTGCTGTGACACGTAATTATGGGCTCGAACTGTACTTCTATGTCCTCTTCATGTGCTGCTGAGACTCCTACTGCCAGGGCTGGGAGCAGCGACTGTGTTGCAGATGAAGGTCCCCAGCCTGGGGTAAAGCACTCTATTTCCAAAGCCACTAGACCAGGCAGCTGTGGCATTTTCTTTGTTAAAACTAGTAAGCTCAGCTGGCCCAGTGGCACAGAGGGCCAAGATGCTGTAAGTATAACCTCTTCTGTGCCGGCTGACCCGAGTTTGGGAACAAGTTTTGCTCACCAGGGGTCGGAGGGAGGGCTGGGAGAGGGTCAAATTGCCATCTGGCAGCTCTCTTCTCCTGGACGGGGTGGTGACTAGTAAGCTCTTCGCTGCCACCAGGTGGAGGGCTGATGGTAGTGCTGATGCTTGGGAGACTCTGGGGGCTGGAAGGAGCCGCAGTTCTGGAGTGCATGCATGCCTCCATGCACATGCCTCCTCCATGTTGCCATGGTTCCAGAACATGGGAGAAAATAACCATTGACAGTAGAGACCAGGGCTTTGTGAAGCTCTGCCTGAGGCATTGTGACCCAACCTGCTGCGCCCAGTAGGTGCTGATTTTAGATGAGAGACACAGGGTAAGGAGTACAGTCCTCTGCCCCAGCCTCACCCAAACTCCTGGTGGAACCTAGCCCTGGACCAAGGAGTGAGGTAAGGATGGTTGATGGTGTGCAGGGACAAGGTTGAGTAGCCAACTGGTCTGACCTGAGGATAAAACTTTATAAAATAAAAACAAACAGTATGCTGTTCAACTGATGGCCCAGTGGAAGCAGGTTATGGTTCTGTGCCAGCAGTCTGGATTTGGGAGCCAAGATTGAGGAGGCCAGGGCTGGACAGTACTGCAGCCCTTGAAGGAGCTGACCATTTTGGCATCACTGTTACCCCTCAAGGTGGGCAAGGAGCATGCCCTCCTGGGAGGTGGTGCTTGTGCACAGTGAGCTGTGATGTCTGAGGCAAGGGACCAGCGTCGGAGGAAGGGGATAAAATCCATGCCACAGTCATGATGATGTCTGGCGGCTACCTCAGGCTTCATGCCATGCATTCCTCATCGTCAAGAAGGTGGGGGCTAGCAGAAGAGGTGCTGGGGTGATCGTCATGGGGGTTGGCTCCAGGCCAAAGGATGGGGTGTGGCGGTAGAAGGTAACAAACTTGACTAAATAAAATGTTTACCTTTTAGACACTTTTTGGTACCTGTCATATGAGTGCTTACCGTGCACCACTTGAGGAAGTGGTTGGGCACCATGAAACATTTAGTGTTTGCAGTGTCTGTTCCCTAGTAATATAGTCTATCCTCCTGCTACACAGCAGTGACTATATCCAGTTTTAGTATGGACACATATCCAAGCTTATCAGCCAGAATTATGTCTCTACTCATGATGTGTAACTCTCAATGCTAATTTCCTTCAGGAATCTGTCTAGTCCTGTGTTACCCCTACTCATGCTGTGTAACCCTCAATGCCATTCTCTTCAGGAATCTATCCAGTCCTCTGTTACCCTACTCATGCTGTGTAACCCTCACTGCCATTCTCCTCAGGAATCTGTCTAGTCCTGTGTTGCCCCTACTCATGCTGTGTAACCCTCACTGCCATTCTTCCTCAGGAATCTGTCTAGTCCTGTGTTACTCCTATTCATGCTGTGTAACCTCAATGTCATTCTTCCTCAGGAATCTCTCTAGTGCTGTGTTACCCCTACTCATGCTGGTAACCCTCAATGTCATTCTTCCTCAGGAATCTCTCTAGTGCTGTGTTACCCCTACTCATGCTCGTAACCCTCAATGTCATTCTTCCTCAGGAATCTCCTAGTCCTGTGTTACCCCTACTCATGCTGTGTGACCTCAATGCCATTCTCCTCAGGAATCTGTCTAGTCCTGTGTTGCCCCTACTCATGCTGTGTAACCCTCACTGCCATTCTCCCTCAGGAATCTGTCTAGTCCTGTGTTACTCCTATTCATGCTGTGTAACCCTCAATGTCATTCTTCCTCAGGAATCTCTCTAGTGCTGTGTTACCCTACTCATGCTGTGTAACCTCAATGTCATTCTTCCTCAGGAATCTCTCAGTCCTGTGTTACCCCCACTCATGCTACGTAACCCTCAATGTCATTCTTCCTCAGGAATCTCCTTAGTCCTGTGTTACCCCACTCATGCTGTGTGACCCTCAATGCCATTCTCCCTCAGAACTCTGTCTAGTCCTGTGTTACCCTACTAATGCTGTTCCCCTCAATGCCATTCTCCCTCAGGAATCTGTCTAGTCCTGTGTTACCTTTTACTCATGCTGTGTAACCCTCAGTGCCATTCTCTTTTGGGAATCTGTCTAGTCCTCGGTTACCCTACTCATGCTGTGTAACCCTCAATGCCATTCTCTCTCAGGAATCTGTCTCATCCTGTGTTACCCCCACTCATGCTGTGTAACCCTCAGTGCCATTCACCCTCAGGAATCTGTCTAGTCCTCTGTTACCCTACTCATGCTGTGTAACCCTCAGTGCCATTCTCCTCAGGAATCTGTCTAGTCCTCTGTTACCTACATGCTGTGTAACCCTCAATGCCATTCCCCTCAGGAATCTGTCTAGTCCTGTGTTACCCTACTCATGCTGTGTAACCTTCAGTGCCATTCTTCCTCAGGAATCTGTCTAGTCCTGTGTTACCCTACTCATGCTGTGTAACCCTCAGTGTCATTCTCCCTCAGGAATCTGTCTCATCCTGTGTTACCCCTACTAATGCTGTTCCCCTCAATGTCATTCTCCTCGGGAATCTGTCTCATCCTGTGTTACTCCTACTCATGCTGTTCCCTCAATGTCATTCCTCCTCAAGAATCTGTATAGTCTGATATCACCCTACTTAAGCTATGTACCTCTATGCCATTACTGTCCAAGGAATCTGTCTAGTTCTGTGTAACCATGAATTCCATTCTCCTCATGAATCTGTATACTTCTATGTTGCCCATTTACTCATGCTGTGTAATCCTCAATGTCATTCTTCCTCAGGAATCTCTCTAGTCCTATTTTACCCATGCTCATGCTATGTGACCCTTGATACATTCTCCTTCAGGCCTCTGTCTTGTCCTATGTTATGCCTTACTTATGCTGTGTATGTAACCATCAGCGCCATTCTCCACAGGAATCTGTCTTGTCCTGTGTTTCTCCTCTGCATGCTGTCTAACCCTCGGTGCCATTCTCCCTCAGGAATCTGTCTAGTCCTGTGTTACCCCTCTCATTCTGTGTAATCCTCGATCTCATTTTCCTCAGGAATCTGTCTAGTCCAGTGTTACCCTCTCATGTTGCGCAACCTCATTGTCATTCTCCTCAGGATTCTGTCCAGTCCTGTGTTACCCCTACTCATGCTGTATAACCCTTGTTGCCATTCTCCCTCAGGAATCTGTCTAGTCCTGTATGCTTCTTCTACATAATCCTCAGTGCTGTTGTCCCTGCAGTATTCTGTCTAGTTCTGCTTTGGAAGCCTGAACAGTGCAAACCTCTACAACCTCACTGAGTAGACTGTTCCACATGTTAACCACCATATAGTCTTGTAAGTACATGCTGTTTGGAATGAGGAACGCACTTTAAAATCTGAAACTAAACTGAATACATTAGTGACAGACTCACTGCCTGGGAGCTGCATTATAAATCATTGTTTTGTTCGGTCTTCGGTAAGAGAATGCGGGATAACATGGAGCTTAGTCTGGCTTTTTACGGCCCACTAAGGCAGCACAACCCTGTACTTTTAAGTGATTTCAAGCCCCACATGCATCATATATTAGGCTTTCCTGTCTCAGATTGTTTAGTGCCATGTAATGCAGAGTTCCACCGGTGAAAGGCAGGCAGAATGGCAGTTCCACTCCCAAAATGCTTTTCTGAGCATCTTTTTAAAGTCTGTGGAATTCTGAAAACTTTTTCACTGTAAACCATTATTCTGTGCGTACGTAAACAGAGGAATATTAATCCACGCTTGTTCTGAGCACGCACCTGCAGTTTAGGTAAACAGCAGAGCACTATTCTAGTTTAAAACTTCTGATCTAGTCCAGTGGTGTGGAGGACTGAGGCGCTAGCATCTTACCTCCAGCCACACTGGCAACCTGAGTTCGGGAATGGACGCAGGTCGATCTGGTGCTGGCCTGGGAAGGAGGATCTAACATCCACAGGAGTGCCTCTCATCCCTCGGGGGTGTGGAGCATGACTCACTGTTCATCTGCTACCTGTAGATGTCTGGGTGGCAGCACAGTCTGAGCACAAACAGAGGGCAAGGACTATACACAGGATGCCAGGCGTCCCACGAGGCAGAGCTCATATACTGTGTCCATTGCACGGCATGGAACTGGGCAAAATAGGAAGAAAAGAAAAAATTTCTGTTTGTAATTTTGGAAATTTGCTTCCAGCAAAATTCTGCAAAATTAGGTGGGATTTCTGAAATTCCATTGATTCCAGTGAAAACGAACTTTGAAAATTCCACACAGCTGTAACACTTTTACATTTATTCAGCCTTAATGTTCAGCTAGTCTATTTTACCATTTGTCAGGCTGCTTGCTTCCCTAAAAAAAAAAAAACTGCAACTGTGAAGACTGAAGGCAAGTGCGTATAAAATATTAACAGTGCACCAGCTTACTGCTGTCACAGCCCTTCTCTCGTTACCACTGAGGTGGATACAAGGGGACGAGTACTTGCACGCTGGGTAAGGTAGGCTGTGGATCCCGCTTGGGTATGCAGATACAATGAAAGAAATGGAAGCTGAGCTAGTCAACTCAGGCATTACTGTAAGAATGATGTAGTGTACGATTATGTTGAACTTCTGAAGTGGAAGCAATACCATCAGAAAAATAGATATGCACTTGGGGGTTGTTCTCACTTTCTCAGCTTTACGCTCCATTATATGTCGCTAGTGGGAGAAAGAGAGCATCAGGATGTTTGCAGATAATGAACACTATGTTGAAGACATTGTTCACTCCCAGAGGGCTTAAACAGGCTGCAGCACATGTCAGAAAGAAACAGCACTGTATACCACCCAATCATGCAGAACAAAACAGCCCCATAAACTAGTGTTTGCCTACAAGATATTTTAAAATGTCATTTTGCATGCTGAGAACTGTAGGATGGGTGATGAGCCTGGGACATCAGCTCTGAGGCCAGCATGGATTAGGAGTCCAAGGGGTTGCTTCACTCACTCTACTGCATGCCCCATCCTAACATTAAGCAGAGGCAGCACACAGAACATGGAAGCCAACATTTCTTTTCGAGCTAATCTTACAAACAGGCAGGCTCAGTGTTAACTTAAGTAGAACCTGGAATTTCTGTGGGGCCCCTCAGCCCCTGAACTTGGCTGCTATGACACAGAATCCTGTAGCTTGGTTTGGTGAGACACAGTAGATGACTGACTTCTTGCAGGAGCATGCGACATCACAGCCCTACCTCCTAGGGATGGTATCAAAACTACACTGCTGGTTCCAAGTCAGATGACAAAGGCTCCCCCACCACCACCACCACCAGTTCTGCACTCACAGGGCCACTTCTCTGATGTTACAGGCTGCCCTCGACAAAATACTTCAAAATAGGGAAAGAAAAATCCTGTGTTCGACGGAGTTGTTAGCCATGCATTAGAAGTATCTAATGCGTGGCTAAAAGTAAGTGCTGGCAACCTGGATGCAGGACATCAGAGAATCCTAGAGCCTCTTCTTAGAATGTTCACAAAAGCAAGAGTCACCATTGTTTCCTCTCACTTAACGACTGACAGTTGATCACGGATGTACAATAGCTGCTTTGTTCCCCACTACAAAACAAAGAGACTGATATTCAAACACAAAGTTTGAATCATGTTTTTACTTTTTCTGCTCCATGATTCTATCTGATGTGGCCTGTCCCGGATCCACCACTTGGTCCCCTGCTTACATGCTCACATACTAAAGTAAATTGCAGATTCAAAAGTAACATAACAAAAGCAGTTTCTCACATTCGGAAAGTGTTTTAAACGTTTGTAGGTTTTTCCCTCCTTGTTTTGGTCTGCTCTGATCTCTTCCCCGCCCACCAATCGCTCTGTCCCCAACCCCCACATGCTCCCTCGCCTACATGGTGTGATCTCACCCCACCAGCCAATTGCTCCTGCCCCTGCTCACTCCCCCTCATGTTGAAAAATGGAACCGTTAAATTTTTTTTTTTGTAGTCCCAAGCAGCCACTATCAAGAAGTGTTTGTTAAAAAACGAGAGAGAGAAGCAGTTACCGGTACACTTTTCAAGTTTTGTCCTATTCCAATTCAAAGTTCAGCAATGCACTCATGCTTCCTCTCCCGCATAAACTAATGACTACAATGCCCAAATAAAAATAAAATAAAAGCATTTGTACATGTGTGTAGCTGACCTTGTCTCCCTCCACACACAGCCCTAGCAGACCCCAAGAGGTGTGTGTGTGTGTGGGGTACACAAGCAGAAACTACAGCTATGATGGCCACATTAGGACAAATGTCCTAATGCAAAACAAACGATACAGCAGTCTGTACAGGTGAAGAACTGCTTTATTAAGACTTTCTTCAATTTATTCAGATTTAAACCTTTTCAAATATGATACAACCATAGTAAAACAAAATAAAATAAAACATTTTATGAGCACAATAAGACTCTCTGGGAATGTGTATTACAAGTTCTAACAAATAGTCAGGGGCTGAAGGCAATTGGCCTACAGCCTTGTACCTTACTACATCCCTGGCCATGCATGAGAACTGTCTTATGCACACCCCATCGTGTTCTTTATTATGCTCATATTTCCTTCTTCCTGCATGCCTCAATGATATCTTCCAACCAGTGGGCGGATGCATCATGCAATACCCAACAGCCAGTGAATGCATCATAGGATAGCTAGCAGTCAGTGCATCATGGGATAGCTAACAGCTGAGGCATCATGGGATATCTCACAGTCAATGCATCCTGGGATAGTTAGCAACCAAGGTGTCATGGGAAAGGTGTCACTAAAATACCACCAACAGCTTAATCTGGTTCAAGGTCAGTTGGCATTCATCTGTATCCCCTCCCCGGTCGTGCCTGAAAATAGGCAGGATTTGTCTAGTGCACTTACCCGATCAACAAAAACTAAATAAATAAAATAAATAAATAACGTTATTAGCCAAGGCAGCATAGAGGGCTAACCTCCGGAGCATCCTGAGATAGCGAACGCTGAGGCATCATGGAGGGACGCTGTCACTCAGAGGGTGGGAATAGAGATGTTATGCACTAGATATATTCAAGTGGTGATTCTGAGGACATTTGAACCCTGTGGGTACAGATGTCAAAAGAGGCCGAACTCCACCTCTAAAAACACAGAACAATCGAGCATTGCCTGTAGATGCCCAATTGTCCTTCCTGACAGCCCAGTCATTTTACTTTTTAAAGGCAAAAAAAAATCATAGAATCAGTGACTTCATTGATAAAATCTCTGAAATTAGGAGATCCAGGTTCAAACCCCACCTCCACCACTGACTAACTGAGATCTCAGGTTCAAATAAATTCACCTTCCAGATCCCACCTGGACCTGGAAAGTGAATTTATCAGAACCAACATTTCCATCCCTATACCTCTTACTGGTCCATTTACAAACTGATCTGTCAGGGTTACTTCCCCACCCCTAGCCCTGTGCAATACTGTAAATACTTAGTATAACACAGAAGTATTGTTCTTGATCCCACCAACCTACCTGGAAAATGGAAGCTTGAAAAGAACCCTGATTTCCAGTCACACTTCTGGCACTTTATGCAAATGAGGCATCCCTTCGTCTATAAGTACCAGGTAATTTCTCATTTTAAATTATTAAAACACTCAAAGAAAATAATGGGTTGTATTAAGGGAAAAAGAAATAATAGTTCCGATCTCATAACCTGGCAACTGGCTAGCCATTTGTTTTACATTACAGACATGAGGAGTCATAAGCGGACAGAAAAGCGCAGTGGGCACGCATCCAGAAAACCAATGAGGCTGGTCATTTGAGGAGTGACTGCCCAAGCAGTTCCAGTGTCATTTCTGCCAAGTTTTATTTATTTATTTATTGAAATGTTTCCCAGGAAGGCACACTGAGCAACAAGTCACTTGTCTCCGGTGCAACCTGGGGAAGGGGTACAACTGAATGAGACATTCAACATTCAAGTTACAAGATCAACATTAACATACAGTTGTAAGGCAGGTGTTACAAACAATGTTACAACAGTGTTGAGTATAACATGTAAAAAGAGTGAACAAAATAAGTGCCAGGTTAATAAGTAAACAAGTGCTTACATGAAAGAAGGGGAAAGAGGACGGAGGGGTGAGGGGGGAGGGAGAAGAGTCGTGCCCTGGAGACCCTTCAGGATGCGAGGAATTGGGGAACCAGAGAGAAGGGGTTGGGTGGAGTCACAGAGAGACCCCTAGAAGATGGTGGAGGAAGGAGTAGATGAGAGATACAAGCCCCTTTGGGGTAAGGAGAGGCACCGTGGAGAGCATCCAGGGTTCTGTGAGGGATCAAGGGAGGCCAGTAAGGAGGGGCAACTGGGGAAAGGGGAAAGGGCTAGGGATTTGGGGTGGGTGTGTACAGGGCTTAGAGGAGGGAATTAGGGAGGGACATGGCAGAAGCAGCTAGGTGCAAGGTAATTACTGAGGGAAAGCTGATGGAGTAGGCAGAGGATGAGTGCGGATTTGGGGGTTCCAAGTTGTGTCAGGGAGACCCTCCGACCATCCGAGAAGTGTCTTTTTCAAAATCTGAGTTCTGGATTTTCATTAACGAACATTTTCTTGAACATGGAGTTAACCCTCCTTCTAGTAGCTGCTTCAGTCCAGCAGCAGCAAGTTCTGTAGCCAAAACCCACTGCTCTTTTTGTTCTTTTAGAACTGCTGACAGCATTTTGTATTTTTTTCTTTTTTTTTTTTTTTGTTTAATACTTTATTTATCTCTTATGGCCAGTTTGACCTCAGCCAGACCAGTCCCCCAACCGCATCACCTAATATCTCTGGGTGTTACTTGACTCTGGGTGTCTCTTGCCATGGGATGAATCTGAGATGCCCAGTGGCCAGTGTCGGGCCTGTGACTGACTGGGCCATCACCAATCCCTGATTGGACAATTTCACCTTGACCTACCAGTCCCATTAGCCGCTACACTACCATCCTCATTGGCCCAAGAGTATCAATGTGCCTCATTTCCAGTTTTCTCTCTAATCTACTCCTGGTGCTTCCTATCCACCTGATGGAGGCCTACAGCGCCTCAGCATACCCCATGGCAGTGGAGCAAGCTCCTCATGGCGTTCATTGGTGGGTCACTGTAGCGCTGGATTGCTGCACCATCCCTTCCCAGGCTGAGGAGAGTAATATATACAGAATCAGTACGGACAATGCAGAGTGCCATCTGTTGGTGAAAGATGAGATTGCTACATGCAGAGGACAAGACTTCAGTCTAACAACTTGGCGACCTGGGCATTTCACTTTAGCTGAATAGTTAGAGCTGCTGCTTGTGAGACCAGGAATGCAAGGATCGATCTCTGGGTCCAGCTTACTCTCTGAGACCTGTAATCCAGTTTATAGAAGAAGTCCCGCCACAAGCTGGGAGAGGACACTACAAGGAGCATTGCCAGCAGTAGCAGCTTCCCAGCCTGGCTGCCCATGTTCCAGCTCCTGAGTTTGCTCTTGAACTTGAGGTTGCCAGCATGACGCTTCTGGGTCATCAAGCCACCCTACTGTATACTGTTTACACTGTACATTCATATATAATTCCTGTCATTAGCTGTATGAATATAAATGCAACAATTTCCATAATGTTTTGAGCTTCTGTTTCTAAAGCCATGCCGATGCTAATGGAGCCTTGTGAGCCTTTTTGGCTAATGGTGAGTGCTGTGACAGTAGGATCTATTTTCTAAGCACTCACACTGCCTGTGGTACCCCAATCCTGGGTGCAGAGTGGCCAGCCAGCTTCAGAGGGTGCAAAGTATTTTTATGCACAGGAACCCTTCACCAGAACTTGCTGCAGGCACTGGGAGTGTCTACACTGAAGCATAATACTTCTCGACATTTGGCTCCAGACTGCCTGAGCAAGTCAGCAGTACTGAAACAGATCAGCTCAGCCCTAGACCTGTGCATGAAGCAGCTGTGCAGTCCATCTCACAGTGGTACACAATGGTAAGTGTAAACATAAATTAATTTAGATATTTAACGTGTTTTTGGCCAGGAAAGGCACACTAAGCTAAAACAGCTCATTTTCCAGTGAAGTGACTTGAGTGACTTTATTTCATAATATAATTTAACTTTAATATAAAAATCTTCCTTTGAGGAACTTGGGCTTGGGTCCCTCCACAGCCACTTGTGCAACTGCACCATAGCTGATATGGTTGGGTGGGACTAGTCGACTGACTCCCACCACTTCAGTTAGCTGCTTTATTGATCTGTGTGTGTGCGTAGCTGTGCACTCAAGATATTTTTCATATTTTGTGGCTGTTTGCCCAAGAAGAAATTTGACAAAATATATTTTTCCTGAGAATTTAGTTGGGCTTGAGTATAAGTGAGTGAGACTTGTCAGCTCAGCATTGATGCAGTGGCTTGAGGAACAATATTTCATAGCACTATAATTTAAATTTAATGCATCTTCATTTGAGGAATACAGCTACGGCAGATAGAAGACTTAGTACCAGAAAATGTAGTTGGTCCAGCAGTCTGATTCAAATGTGTGATCCTTCACATGACTCTGGATAGCCACAAAGTACTGGCCCTTGATAGTGCTTTAGTGGATCCAACTAGCTTCTATCAGATAGCACTGTTATCCAACCAAGGATCTGGCAAATGTTTGACCTAAACTTGGATCTAGGATCCAAGGTCGGATATTTATGGATCCAATGTCGAATCCAGACATCCAAGGTCAGATCCAGGTATCCTAGTTTGGATCCACTGGTCAGATAGTCAGATCTGTTGATCGAATCCATGGATCCAACTGTCAGATCCATAGAAGGGATCATACCAAAGCAGATCCATTCTAGGATGTCAGCACTAATCTGAGTTTTGGGGTACTTTACGGCACTATCTGACTTACTGGGATAGTATCCAAGCACCTCCATCACCACCGAAAGTGAATCATTTTCAACAAGTGTTGTGTGATGGGCTGACTGATTTCATGTGGAAACTGGTGCAGACACTGGCGGCTGGCAAAGAAGGTCATTATAGAGAGGGAATGCCATCTGGCAGGTCTGGTTCCACTGGTGGAGATGGGAAGAAATATCTGGTACTGATAGAAGCACTGGCTGGAGTGAGTAGGCACTGCTCAGCACATCCTTACATCAACAGCAACAGAAGAAGACATAGTCACAGCCTTTTTCTGCAGAAAATATCTTGAACAGCTGTTTTACAGAGTCTCTTGCACCTTTTCAGGTTGATCCAATAGGCTACTGGGCACAGAAGATGCATTCATTCTTTCACTTGGTACAGCTGGCAGGGAGATACATCAGCTAACCTCCTACAACTGTGCCATCTGAGAGGATGTTTAGCATAGCTGGCAATGTTGTTGTGCCTCATCATTCAACACTAGACCCTGAACATGTCCAACAGCTTGTTTTCACCATGCTTAACTTCCATTACTTGGGAGTAAATATGAGTCACCACTGTCAAATAGAAGTATAGCCTCTCATGTCTGCTTAAGCTAATTTTTTTATTCATAAGTTAACTTCATGATTTCCCCATGCTTCCTCCTGCAGTGTTTAATGCATGCACCTTCCTTATAATATATTTAAGTACATTAGGCTCAATTTTCAAAGGTCAGAGAATGATGCAAGATGCTTGCACCAGAAGAGAATGATGCAAGGAGCAAGCTGCATCACAACTTCGCGCCAGTTCTGATGTTCTAATGCTGCTTGCACCAAAGCAAAACTGCCAGTGCAAAGTGACTTGTGTCAGGCTTGCATCAAAAAATGGGTGCCACATGTCACAATGGGACTTGCATCAAAAATTGGTGCCACATGTCACAACGGGACTTGCATCAAAAAATGGGTGCCACGGTCACAACGGGACTTGCATCAAAAAATGGGTGCCACATGTCACAACGGACTTGCATTGAAAAAATGGGTGCCACATGTCACAACATGACTTGCATTGGAAAAATGGGTGCCTCATGTCACAGCTGGACTTGCATTGAAAAAATGGGTGCCACATGTCACAACGGACTTGCATTGGAAAAATGACACACCATCCCCTTTTTGATTTTCAAACATGGAAGCTGTTGACACAGCACCAAAGATGCCTGCTGTTGCTGTAAGACCAGCCAGAGCTGGTCAATCTGACACTGGGGCATATAAAGGTAAGGGGTAGAGTATGTAGCAGGTTGGTTATACAGCCAGTATTCCCATGTGACTAGTTTAGAGCATTTGGGGGCTTAACATGCCATTGTCTTTCCATTTCATCCATGGTATCTTTTTGACTCAACTTGAGTCATTTCTTGCCCCACGATCATCTTTTGACCCAGCTTATGCTATTCTGACCCATATGTCACTAGTTTTTTGACTCGTCAGAGTCATTCTCACCCCTGCATCATCTTTGTAACTCAGCTTGAGTCATTCTTTACCCATGTGACATACTTTGGATGCAGCAGACCTCTTGCATCATTTGGGGGACTTTGCCACAGAGAACATTCTTCTTGCAAAATATGGTTGCTCGGTATTTGGCGACGTGAATTGTTTGGCGCACCTTGCATCGGTCTAAGGGCCCTTTGAAAATCCAGCCCATTAACTTTTCTGAACCAGATATCAACTTTTCTGCTTGTTGCTTCAATACATGTCATTATCATGCATATCAGAAGAGCAAGGATGTTGAACAAAAACACAGCTATAACAGCCCCAGGTAATAAAAATCCTGTGGCCGTTTGCTTCTCACGTTATGACTTCATAACAAGGAGACTGACATTTGGCGCACTAAGTACATCCTCACTACTCTGCTTTTGCATTAAGCTTTCAAAAGCAACATTCCCAAAATCATCTTTCTTCCCACATAGCCCTAACGTTTCGCTTGATATGGCTTGTTAAGGGACTATTTTTCCTGCTTTCATCATTTAGCTATCCCTTTCTGGCTTGAGTGTTATTTATTTCACAAAAAAAAAGGCAGCCTGCTTTTACTGCTCTTTAGAGTCCTTTTATTTCGATTTATTTTTTCACACATCCACTTTGCTGTCACCCAGCTTATGATAGGGTGCCATGGCAGTCCTACAGGGGACACTGTCTGCGCCCCACTTCCTGAGAGAGGAGAGCCACTAGACTACCAGGGTTATTATAATTATAACGGTGATCGGGGCTTGGGGGCACTAGACTACCAGGGTTATTTTTATAACGGGTGATCGGGGCTTTGGGGGACCACTAGACTGTAAGGGTTATTCATAATTATAACGGGAGATCGGGCTGCTGGGGCGGGGACCCACGGCACATTGCGCAGTAGTATCAACTCACCCAGAGGGTGAATTTTTCTGGTAGTTAGAAATTCGCCTCTGGGTGAGTTTTGAGAATCCGTAGAGGAGCTTTGACAGCCTGCATCTGCCACAAGCCCCTAGCGCCTTGCTGCAGCCAAACTGATCTTAAAGTTGCTATTTTGAATCTTATTTATTCTGAAAAATGTTAGTGTGTTTTTATCTGTTGTTTTATTTTTTTATGTTTTGTTAGGCTCCCAGAGCCTCAGGGAATGGGCACCTAAAAATACAATGTGCCTTGCCTTGCCATTTTGTGGTGCACAGGTGGTGCCAAGCCACATTTGTGCAGGCAGCCTGCAGACAATGCAGGCTGCCTTTGAGAATTGCTCCCAGCGATCTTTTGGTGGTAGGTGCATTTTGCACCATTCCTTGTGGTGCAAGTCCCTGCCCTGCGCTGGGAGCTTTGAGAATCAGGCCCAGTATCTATCTATCTGTCCCTCTATCTATCTACAGACAATACCTGTCTATCTACAGACAGTAACTATCTATCTATCTATCTATCTATCTATCTATCTATCTATCTATCTATCTACAGACAGTATCTATCTGTCTATCTACCGACATTATCTATATATCCATCTACATACATTATCTATTTATCTTTCCATCCATCTATCTATCTATCTATCTATCTATCTATCTATCTATCTATCTGTCTATCTATATCTCTATCTGTCTGGTTGGTTATCTGTCTGTCCATCCATCCATCTGTATGTCTATATTCTGTATGTCTGTCTGTCTATCTATTGACAGTATCTATCTTTCCATCCATCTATCTATCTATCTATCTATCTATCTATCTATCTATCTATCTATCTATCTGTCTGTCTGTCTATATCTCTATCTGTCTATATCTCTAGCTGTCTGGTTGGCTATCTGTCTGTCTATCCATCCATCCATCTGTCTATATATCTGTATGTCTGTCTATCTACAGACAGTATCTATCTGTCTACAGACATTAGCTATCTATCCATCTGCAGACATTATCTATCTATCTTTCCATCTGTCCTATCTATCTATCTATCTATCTGTCTGTCTGTCTGTCTGTCTGTCTATCTATCTGTCTGTCTGTCTATATCTCTATCTGTATGTCTGGTTGGCTATCTGTCTGTCTATCCATCCATCCATCTGTCTGTCTATATATCTGTCTGTCTATCTATTGACAGTATCTATCTATCTACAGACAGTATCTATCTATAGCTATCGATCTAGCTTATCTATCTAGCAATTTTGTCTCTCTAGCCTCACACAGTGCATCTATCTGTCTATCATATCTATAATTTTGATGATGGGGTAGGCACACTGGAGAAACGTAATTCATTTCAGGGGGGGCAGACGACCGCAGAAACATGTACTCTACTTTCACTTTCATCCCACGTCTTTTGTGCAAATAAGGTTTTTCCTAAGCACTGTGATGAGTTTAGTGGTATTGCATATGGACTGGGAATTGGGGCAGGATTTTCAAACTGCTGAGAGACATTGCAAACCTGGTGTGCCCAACATTGGGTGCACAGAGCTCACGGTAGTCTCTGGTCGGCAATTGGGATTTTCTATCCCTTGTACCGACCGCAGGTCCTCAGACCACATATTTATAGTCTAGCCTGTGCCACATCCCACAGCCAAAGACACAGAGCTTGCACCGACATTTGGTGCAAGCCACCGTGAATCGAGAAGTTGTAGCAACTGCACCTGATATTGGAAAATCCAGTGCAGTTGGCGGCAAAGGGGTTCGCGATCACCAATTTCAGAGTCCCTTGGTGCAGGGCTTGTCGCAAGCCTTGCGCCATCGTTTGAAAATCCTGCCCTGTATCTAATGCAACAAATTGTAATAGATACATACTGATTTTCTGTAGGGACACTATTATCTTTAAACCCATCACCAGCCTCAAGTTTAAATTGTCTGACACTTGGCTGGCCTGCTGGCACAGTAGCAAGGCATCCGCTCAGGTGCCAACATCCTGGGTTTGAGACAGACTTGAGAGTTGGAGGGCTGGCTGGGGAGAGGGATTGAGCATCCTGGGGTGGCTGTCCTTCTCTGGGGGAGGGGAAGAGTATCCGGTGCTTCATGGACCCCTGGTGGAGGCTGGGGTACCACTGCAGCTGGCACTGCTACTTAGGGGGCAGGGCAGATGCTGGACATCATTGCACATCCCTCCCCAAGGGATCCACACTTTAAAATACTGCTGCCTCCCACCATGATGCTCTGCCCTGTGCCTGGACATTTCCTGACCCTGCCTGCAATAGTAGAAGTGGTTCCCTGCGTGCCCTGGTCCTGTGGCCCCACTCCAGGGCAAGCCAGGGGTTTCTCTGGTGGGTATTCCTGCCAGAGTCCTGACTTCAAGTTCACGGTTCGGGCCAATCAATGGCCCCACCCATTGGGGTCAAGCCTGGGATTGGATTGCAGGTAAGTCCAGGAGATGGGCTGAGCTGGGATGGGCTGCCTTTGGGAGGTGTGATGTGAAAAGTGTAGTCAATTGCACAAAAGAAAATGTGTCTGACACGCACTCATTCCTCTTCTGTTTCACCAACTGCCTCTTCACCAGCCTCTATGGTGTCCTCCCAGCCACTACATCATCTTTCCCAGCTTTTGCTTTGCCATCACCAGTCTTTGCAGTGTCTTCTATAGCTCCAGGCTCTGTTCTCCTCAACCTCAGTTGATCATTCCCAGTCTCTTTCTCTCATGCTCAGCCTCAACTCTAGGCCCCCTCCTTGCCCTCCATAGCATCTGCTTTGTCCTCCTCAACATCAACACTGTCCTCCCGTGCCTTCATGCTATTTTCCCAAGCTTCCACACTGTTTTCCATAGCATCCATCCTGTCCTCCACAGCCTATACCTGTTGTCCTGCCCAGCCTCCATCTTTTATCCTCTCCAACCTCCGCACGTTGTTCTCCTCAGCCTCCACCTTGCCTTCTCCATCCTCTACCTTGTCCTCCCCAGCCTTCATCCTGTCCTCCTCAGACTCAACACTATCTTTCCCAGCCTCAGCCCAGGAGACCCCTTGTCCTTTCTAGCCTTCTACTTTAGTTGGTCCTTCCCAGCATCAACACTCTCAACATCCTCTACTCAGTACCCCATCCTTCACACTGTCCATCTCAGTCTCTGCCCTGTCTTGCCCAACCTCCAACCATCTTATCTAGCCTCCACCCTGTCTTTCCAGCCTCCAACTATCATGACTAGCCTCAACCTGGTCCTTACCTAACCTCCATCCTGTCTGCCCCAACCTCCCACTTGTCCTTGTCAACCTCCACCCTGTCCTCTGAGCCTCCACTCTGAAGCAGTTCTCTCCTCACAGACTATACCATTCTTTAAACATCTGGCCCATAGTTTAATGGACACCTCAGGAATGGGGGTGGATAGCTGAGGTGCGGAGAGCTTCAAGAACTCCAGCCAAGTTTTTCATGCGTTTTCTTTGCAGCAGCTCCTCAATCTGCTTATTTGGCACTTGGTTCTAATTTTATCTTGTTTATTGGCTGCTGCACTTGACTTTTCTCAGATTCATTAAATAATTAACCTTGGTAATTTTATTGCTGTGCTTCCTCAAACATCTGATAAAGGGGCAGAATAATGTATATTTCATTCCAGAAATCTACTTTTAAATATTCCAAAAACAGCAAACAAACAGTCTTTTGTTGTATGTATAAAGTAACCCCTCCTCAATACTACATCTACTGCATGGAGGGGTAACCCTCCTCAATACTACATCTACTGTATGGGGGAGGGGTGTGATGGGCCCAAAGGATTCTTATAATCTGCACCCAGATCAGGGTCAGCATCTTGATTAGTCCTGTATTCAGAACATTTGTGAAATTTACGGTAACTAGAAAAGGATGAGTTTATTCTGTGATGAACAAACACTAGTATTTTTCTGATCACTTTCAACATACTATTATACTTAAAACATGTACTAAACCTTTATTAGGGTTCATTGTAAACCTATTTCTGTACATTGATAGACATTTTATATAATTTACACAATATCGATATATAATTTTAAAAGTTTCTTTGTAATATCAATATATCTTTATCTATATATAACAGAAGTAGTCTGTCCCCTGTATATCTGTATCATTTTTACCGATATATGGTGTCCTTTACATCTTTATATATCGATATATGAAAAAGTAAGACCGTTTACAAAAAATGGAAATACTTATTTTATATATTTTCTGAATTCTGGTTCCATTCACCTGATTTCATGATGCTGTTTGCCATTTTAACCTTCAGTACTTTCAAGGTACTCCTCTACTTGTGTTACAAATATTTCCCTCACCTCTCAAGTATCCCTCATCTCTTACTTTTGCAGGCTACACGCTACACCTGCAAAAGCATCAGTAGATAAGAATATGGAATCAAAACAAGAATCTAAATTAAAGAGAAAATGATGTGTGTTCCAACCTGGAGTGTCGAGCTTTGTATCTCTTCTGCTCTTTCTCCACCATAACCCACCACCTCCACCATTGTTTCTTGAAGCCTGAATATAGACACACAAACTTGATTCTCTCTCTTCAATGCAAAGAAGTGCAAGTAATGCACCTGGGGAACAAAACCCAGGGAAGAGTCACAATGGGGAAGATACTAACGACAACAAAATGGAAAGGGACCTGGGGTAGTCATATCAGATGACTTAAAGGTGGGTAAGCAATGTGAAAAGGCAGTAAGGAGGAGGGTTGGGGATACTGGGATGCATAGGAGGCACTCAGTAGAAAACAGGAAGTTGTCATCTCGTAGAGACAGTTGGTAAGACCCCATCTGGAGTACTGTTGCAGTTCTGGAGACCCGATCTCTGCAAGGAAATAGACAGGATGGAGGGCGTCCAGAGGAGGGCAACTAAAATGGTTCAGGGTCTGCAGCAGAAATCATATGAAGAGAGACTAAAGGAGCTTAATATGTATACCCTCAAGGAAAGGAGGGAGAGGGGACATGATAGAAACTTTCAAGTACCTCAAGGGAATCAATAAAGTCCAAGAGGGTAGCATCTTTCAGAAAAGAGATGTGTAAGAACAAGGGGCACAATGAAGATAGAGGGGGAGAGCTCAGGGGCGACATGAGGAAGTATTTTTTTCATGGAGAAGGTGGTGGACACATGGAACAGCCTTTCTGTGGAGGTTGTGGTGTCAATACAGTGGGGAATTCAAGAATGCATGGGACAGACATAAGGCAATTATAGTGGGATGTAGGAGAAAGTAGGCTGTTGGTTAACTAGGACCTGCAGCTTATCCAATAGGTAGGGAAATAGGCAGACTAGGTGGCCAAGCGGTCCTTATCTGCCATCAAGTTCTTTGTGTCTATGTCTCTATGCTTCAACCCCTTGTTTTCCATTGTTATTTTCTGCTCTGTTTGAACATCCCTGTCTGTGCTGCTGCATCTGCTGCTGCTGTTGGTTCAATTGCTGTCCTGTCTGTTTGGCAGTTTTTGTCCTTTTGTATTACACTGTTTCAGCTTTGTACTTCATCTAACCTTCCCCTTGTCACACCTGGAAATGAGCTCTGGTTCAGTATACCACACCTTGACAGTAATTACTTTTAATAGTTTTTGCTATCTGAGCTGCCACGAACGCCCCATCTGACCAGCCCCCAACCCGGCCATGTCACCTGGCTTCTCCAAGGCTTACCTTCTCTCTAATGTCCTCTGCCACAAGACCTTGCAGGCACCCAGTTGCCAGTGTGGAGTCTGTTGGAGGGTTGTGCTTCATCCTGCGGTCCAAGACTTTTTCCACTTTGTTTTTCTGCCCCAGCCTACCCCTCATGCAGTGGTTGCGTGAGCGTGCATTTCGCTCCTGTGATGACACCCTCAACGTCATGCATGTGGGGTACTTCCCTTGTGTGGTCTCACTGAACTGCCAACCTGATTCCTTCAGGCAGCAGATGAGCAGCAGAACACAGCCACCCCTCCCCAAGTGAGGAGACCAGCTGTGAATGCAAATTTTTGCCATTTTCGCGCAACTTCACCAGTGAATTAAAACTTTGCCACATCTCTAATTGGAAGGATTTCAACACCAGGAGGAAAGAGGTATTACTACCTCTGTACGGATCACTGGTGAGACCCCATGAGAATACTGTGCCCAGTTCTGGTGTTCTCACCAGAGGAAAGACAGAGACAGGCTACATATGGTGGTGCATAGAGTGAGCAGACTGTTTCAGGACCACCAGTGCAAATCTGATGAGGATCGGCTCAAAGTACTGAACATGTGTGTGGCTGGAGGCCAGAAGGAGAAGGGCAACATGATAGAGACCCTGAAGTTCCTGGAAGAAATAAACAAGGTGAACTGTGAGGAACTGTTTAGCAGGAATGGAGGGTAGAAAACAAAGAGATGAGAATGTAAGCTGGTTGTGGTGGAGAGATTCAGGAGGGATGGGAGAAAGTTTAACTTATCCATACACCCCTCTACATCATGTCATTACTATGCCCATGGATACACAGCACAGGTAATTTAATCTTTGATGTTATAACTGTATTGAGCAGGTTGAAACCTTGTACCTAAAACTTACGTTTGTGCATAATGCAGCCATTCAACTCTGCTGCAATACTGTCCTCCCACCGGACTGTTTTGTAAACTAGGTGCATCACCTAAACAAGGCTGACCTGGGTGTGCAAATCCTAAATTTAAAAAATAGTACAATTTTTTCTCAAAAACTATAACTCTTTTATAAATGGACTGAGACATTAACAAGCCCCTTATGTGTTGTAACAACTTTGAAAAAAATGTAGTATTCAGACATGACTTAGCTTATGTTTCATAATTGTTTCCGTAATTCTCACCCTTACTTCTTTATTATTAATGATGTTTGTGTGTAAACAGGATTGCTGCCCTATCTGTCTAGCTTCTTGCCTACACCTGACATCAAAGTTCTGCTTATGACATCACAGTCTGTTGCTATGGAGATAATTGGTGTCATAAACGGGGATTATGATGTCAGGTGAAGCCAAGCAGAAAGAGCAGATAAAGTCTAAGGGACAGTAATCAATTTTCATACAACTGTTCTGAGTAATAAAGAAAAAAGGAAAGAATTATAGAAAACATATGAAATATAAACTGAATGTGCCTAAATCTCACATTTTTCCAAGTTTTTCTAATGGTGTCAGGGCTCTTTAAAGAGATTGTGGATTAAGGGTTGTAAACACAGCCAACCCACACTCTCTGGCATGTTATTCTTTGATGATTTCCATAAGTGAGAAAAGAGTCCTCCATCAGTTATGAGCGGGTAATGTGCTGAGTCCTGATGTCAGACTCATTGCCCAGCAGGGTCAACAAATTCCAGAGCCCAATGTCCCAGGCTAGCATGAACTGTAAGGACAAGCAGTTTAATGCTTTTGGTTGTCCACGGGCAACCAAAGTAGTGCTGGCTGCCTTGAATTTTTGTTTTGCTTTAGCTGCCTGCCATGTGTGGTTTTGGCCACTAGATGTCCTCCTCCATGTCAGTGAGTGGGCGCCACTGCGGTCACATGATTGTGAGTCCGGCATCCCATGTGGTGTATGATGCATGTCCCAGGAGCTCGGCGGCCATGGGAAGAAGACAAGAAAGCTGGAGTAAAAAGACGTGCTGCTCTGCCGGACCCCATCCCACAGCAGTCTGGACTGCTGCCCAACCCTGCACGCATCGTCTGTACGAGCCATCCACAGGACTGATAGGTGATCCAACAAATGGGTTTGGGTTGTAGCAGTAGCAGTGCCTGTTGGTCCTGGCATGAGGGAGGGGCTGGAGGAAAACATTCAGTGGCAGTTGGGCAAAGCACCATTTTCACTGCAACAGCAGACTTGGATGCATCTCAGTGTGTGATCAGAGTGTGTGTTGTGGAGTGGTTATTTGTTAATTGCTAGCAAGCTTGTGGAGTCGGACTGGTGAAAAAAAAACGAATATCGATCTGTTTCTTTGGTGGGGTGTTTTGTGAAAAAAAGAGAGAAGCAAGAGGAGAGGTGAAAGCGGGGTGGGGAAGGTTTTAGGACCGGAGGGAGAGCCTAGAGAATCAAATGAGAGTGGGGTCTGGTCTGGGTCTGTATTGGCCTGGCTTAGTGGCTTCTGCCACACAGAGATTGAGGGACAGCTGGAAATAAAGTACAAAAAGAAAGGAAATCTGAAAAAAAGTACAGTGAGCTACAATGAAATCAGAGGAGAAGGGTGTAAAACTGTAGTAGTGTACCTGTACTTACTGTACACTAAGTACAACAACAGAACAGATGTTGGGCAGAGTTGGCAAACAGAAAACCTAGGGTCTGGTGGCTGGTCTGGGAGATAGGTCTAGGACTTGTCTTGCAGTCTACTCTAGCTAGCTGTCTGAGAAGAAATAAAAGAGTGGGCTTGTGTTGCCAAAAATAATAAAAGGCTGAGAAAAACAGTGAGGGTATTTTGTGTGTTGCCTGTCCAAACAGTGTAAGAAATAAGAGTGAGGTGAGGGCTTTGTATGTTGCCCTGAAACGTAAAAACTGAGACGAAACAAAAGTGTGAGAGGCTTTGTCTGTGTGCTGCCCTGTTGCCCACCTGCCCTATGAAAACTTAATAAAAGGGCTAGGAATAAAGAAGTGAGGGCTTTGTTTGTGGGGTGCCCTAAGAAAACTTAATAAAACTTAATATACAGTACTGCCTGTCTGACTGTGTCAGGACAGGACAGGGAGAGAGAGAGGGTAGAAATTGGAAAAGAAAAATATATTTAATTAAAGAAAAAAATCACATTATTAAACTGCTGCAGCTGTGTGAGACATTAAATCCAGCCTGTGTGTGTGCTGAGGGTCAGGGACAGTAAGGAGGACAGAGGGAGAGAGGCAGAAATTAAATTAAAAACTTGAAAAGGGAACAAGTGGTGGTGGGTGTTGTTTGTACACTACAGAGAGAAATATAAAATAAATAAAAATATTCTGAAGAAAGTACAGTGTTCAGCCTGCTGACTATGCTCCTATATTGCTGCGTCTCCTGACTCTAGCTGGCTGCCTGCAGTGAAGTCACTTGACCATTGTGAGTTTCAACATAAACTTTACCTAACAGAATAAAGTGTGTTTCCTGTGCTCACCCACCCAAGCACTATCCTAACACTACGCAGCTCCTCCCACCCACACACCCAGTCAAGAAAGGACACTCGCACACAGATATTATAAAATACATTTCATTTGCAGAGTAAGCAAGTGTGGAAAAAAGTTAAAACATGACAAACAAAAATATGGCTTTGCAAAAGAATAAGAAACAAAAGACTCTTTTTTTCCCTATGTGGTCAGGAGCAGCAGCCACCGTTGGGCCTAGCCAACAGAAAGACAGTCTTCAAGATAAAAGAGACATTGAGTCTTTTTCTGCTGTGGTAGTGGACATAGCAGCAACTGATGCTGATGTGTAGCAGCATTCATCAATCGAATTAAACCGTGAAGTGGAAGCATCCATTTCCTGTCCTAAGAACCTAACTTTGCTGGATCAGCAAGGAGACAGGATCTCTAAAGACAAAAAATATGACCAGGAGAAAAGGACAAGAAAGTTCCAATCTCATTGGTTGAACACTTATAAAAGGTTGAGATATGATGATAAAACGGACTGATGTTTTGCACTGTGTGTGAAAAGTACCCCACTATTGCAACTCCAGCCTTTTAAAAAAAAATGTCTTTGTAGCAGGCTCTAACAACTTTCTCACTGAGTCACTACGGGCACATGAAAAGTCAAATTTGCATGTGTTATGCAGAACCATCATATTCTGGAAAGTGGGCAGCGAGCAGTGCAGTGTGATATTACTGAGTCACTACTTTATCAAGCCTTTGCACAGTTGGAAGAGGCCACAAAGGTGAAGATCAGATGTCTGTTCAACACAGCGTACTCCATTGCAAAAATCGGTGCCCTTTTTCTGACATGAAATGGCTATGTGAATTGCAAGAGAAAATGGTATTAAGCTAGGTAACGGATTATAACAATGATAAGCGGGACTTTGCAGAGCTATATCTGCTGTTCTATCTAAAACCCAGACACAGACTCTTAAAATGCAAAATATGTGACAGTTTTGCTGATGGCAGCACTGATGCGGCTCTAATTGAATGGGAAAATGTCTTCCTGTGTTCTGTAGATACTAACACATAAGATGTATGTACTGTATATACAGTATCTGATCCAGGCTGTGCCCTTGCAATTGACGCATGCTGAAGGTGTCTTTAATGCAATAAAAAGTGCATTAGATTCACTACATGTACCTCTCACTGACCTATCAAATGTGAGCAATCCAGGGGTCACTTTTGATTTCTGCCAGTTTTGATGGGACAAGTGTAATTATGGGTGAAAACGGTGGAACCATTGCTAAGTTACGGGAGCACTGTCCTCACATCATTGCCATGCACTGTGTTGCTCATAAGCTGGGAGTTGGCAGTTCTTGGTGTAATGGAAACAAACCCCTTCATATCAAAGCTTGAAAATACTCTAATGGGTATATTTAAATTCTACCATTATAGTCCAAAAAGATGAGCGAGCTACAAGAAACTGCACAAGTGATAGTGATCTGGCACACTTCAGTGCAATTAAACAGGTGAGATGGCTTCCCAGCAGATCACGGTCTGTTCACTCAGTTCAGGTGAATCTACCTACAGTTGCTCAGCACTTGCAACAAACTGCATCTGCTGCTGATGGTTCAAAAGCAAAGGTGCGTTAAAAGTGGTACAGTCTGTGCACTTTGTCAAATCTCTTTATATCCTCCAAGATTTTGCCCATACTTAGAAATCTTTCACTGCAGTTTCAAAGAGGTGACGTAATAATTCTCGATGTACCACATCTCATTGAGACCTGCCTTCTTCAGCTGATGGAACTGAAATAAACCAGGGAAATACATGACGACTTTCCGGCTTATTACAAACCTCAAAACAGATGAATGGATTATGTAATTTCACAGAAGGAGTCGAGAAGACTGTGCCCTTCACATTCAACGGCAACTGTCCTGAAATAAATTTTGGGACAGATACATAACTGCAGACTTTAGTAGATGCAGAGAACAACTTGTGGTGTTTGGGATCAATGAAGTGGCTAATTTGGCAACATACTTTTAATTTTTTACTGAAGAGCAGCAGGAAAATGTTAGATCAGAATACGCTGCATTTAAGGCTCTGCTGAAATCTGCAGTTGAAAAACCCTATCTGCAGGTGTATACAAGATTGCTGAAAGAAAAACCGCCCAGATTGTTCACATTCTAGAGTTAGTGGAAATACTCCTGGCAATGAGTATGTCAACTGCAAAGTGTGAACGCTGTTCTCCATTCAAAACCTGATAAAGACAAAAATAAGGACACGCTCTGGCAGATGACACACTACAGTCACATCTTCAAATAGCAGTAGAGGGTCCCGAACTATGTGACTTCAGTCCAGATCCAGCAATAAACCACTGGGTCCTGTCTGGTCCAGGTATCTCGACATGTTCATGGGCACGCTGCTGCTACTGATACAACAGAATCTGATGCTACTGTATCTCATGCTGCTAGCACTGCTACTGCTGCTCCATCACCACCATCCTGTCCTAGCACCACTACCACTAGCACACCTGATGTTGGTGACAGTTCTGAATCTAGATTCTGATTATATTTGCCCTAATTATTCTCTGCTTCATTCTGGCTTGTGAGGACTGGACGGAGTTGAGCACCACTTGACCCAGACTTCAGATCACTGAATCTGTATTAAAAGAAACATTTAAAGATAGTTACATATTCATTTTACTGTTTTCTATAGCCTACATCATGTAGTATTAATAATAGAATGACACAGCCATTTACTTTGCCGCTACACAATTTTTATATGTTTTCCTTAAAATATGGCCTTCCGACCATTGGACTACCACTACAACAGTGGGACTACCATTTTTGGATAGGTCAGTTGTCCTGGACTTCTACATCATTTTGAGATGTATCGATCCCTGTTGCCCAGCCTGGTGGAATCACTAAGCTGTCACAACGATTATCCAAATGCTACGCTCAGTGTGAAAAGACAGAAAAACAGGGGTTAAACTGAGCAGGAACTCTGCTCCCCTTCCTCCGACAACACTGTATGGGAGCACCTTATTCTTTTTACCTTTCACAATTACACAGTGATAAATAATTTTACCTCCCAGAAATGGTCTCACCCGCCTCACCCCAAATCTAGAGGTGAGAGTTCCACGAGTTCCCTTCCTAGTCAGTTCCAGTTTAATCACTGCAGAGAACAGACAGTAAAAGTGACATTACAGTCGGGGGCAGGTATTCGCGTGGCACTTGGAGGAGTGTGCCAAGGAATGTTAAAGAAGATTGCTACCTGTGCCGATAGAGAATTTCTAGATGAATGCTTGGGTAGGGGTCGGGGTATGATTTCTCTTTCTGCTGTTCTTTTCTAGTTCCAGTGGTTTGGACTTGAAGCAGCAGTCAGCTCAAACCTCACTCGCATGTGCCTTCATTAGACAGTGTATGATATTCGATAGTCTCCCAGCATCAAAGACAGCAAGCTCCACCCACTTTCCTATCTCACTCACTCACTCTCTCTCTCTCTCTCTGCTCCCTGGCTATGTTCCTGTCATGCTTAGGACATACTAGATGCAGCACCAAAACCAGAAATAACATCTGGCATCTCCTTCTCTTTGCAAACAGCATGCCCAGGCTGATTTGGTTCCAAGTGTAACTAATGCACTGCCCTCCCTTCAAATCCACTGGGATTTCACACTGCGTGGGCTGTTCTGCATGTGGCTGTCTGCTCTGTTAGCCTTACCATCAGATAAGGGAAAGGAAGTGTCTGCACTAATATGTCTCACATACTGCTTTGGGCAAGGTTGCAGTCTGCTGTAACATTGTACCATGGTGGTGGAAAAGATTCAAGGGTCCATCTTGTCATCCCCCAGCTACATAGCAGTAACAGTACCCCAGTATCAGTACCAACAAACATTCAAGATACTTAGCTGCCAGACTGTTACTCCTGCTCAGTGATGTGTAACCTATGCTATGCTCTCTCAGGAATCCTTCTACTTCTACTTTGAAAGTGTGTGTGTGTGTGTGTGTGTGTGTGTGTGTGTGTGTGTGTGTGTGTGTGTGTAACAAAAAAGGTGCTGGTAGTACAGGTTACAGTAACAAGCTGTGAATGAGTTTGATATAGTAGACCTGGGTTTGATCCCCACAACTCCACTTGCATACTGTGTGACTAAGCAAATCATTTAACAACCCCAGTGCTCCCAGGTCACCCCTGAAAACAGATGCTTGTGCCTAGTGCACCTTGCTCAGTTACCAAATTTAAAAAATGTCTAAACAGTACTAGGGTTAGATCTGCCCCACCCCAAATGGGTAGACACCCTCCCATCCTCTTATGGGAGTCAAAGCCACCCCCAAGTCGTGAAAGCAGCAACCCTAAACATTCTGCTAAATAAGAATTCCCAGTAGCTGGGAGGTCAGAGTGCACCTTTGACTTTATTCATTGCAATCCCAGTGACCGCCATAAGAGGCCACTTCACTGTTGAGATTATTCAGCACTCTAGGTCTGTATGATTTTGTATCTGCTTACACTAGACGGTGCTGCTCTTGCACAGACTGCTATTTCTTCACATAACAACAGCAACTGTAGCTTCTACTACCTCACCAGGTAGATAGGTAAACAATGCTGACTCACTCTGTATCAAGTAATGCTTTCTAATGTTCCCTTTAGAAATGGGTTTTAAAAAGCGAGCACTATGGACAAAAATGAACACTTTTGCATGTCCTGCACAAAAACATGCCAAACTGAACAGTTTTTAAACAAACGAGTAACTTTCAAATAATAGACACGTTTGGACAGAAAGGTGCAGTTTTGTTCATTAGGTACTTAAAGTTCCAGACTGCACATTTTGTTTTACCCATCGTGCTTTTAAAAACTGCATAGTTATGACAGAATGCACAGCAAACAGATGTGTGTAATTTGTTTGCAATTTACAAAATCTTGTGCATTTTCATAATTAAAATTAAAATTTCACATAGCACTCCTTGGGACCCCTGACCAAGAGGCAAGGTACTACAACTGCATCACACTGACTTCTGGCAAGTAGCTAGGGATAGCAAGCGTTGTCATAGGTGTAGATGCGTAGACATACATACACGCAATATATATGTTTTGACATATAGGGTCTACGGTGTGTGGTTACTGTTCATTGTATATGCATATCCAAACAGTCAAAACGCCATTGCTTCACATTCCAGGTTTATGTAGCATCCACACAACTTGGGTGTGTATAAAATTCTGGTTACACACACAACCAGATGTACTATTCTTTGTTTGTTCACCTGTTAAGTTCACTGAAGTGTGAGACTCCATTTAAAGGAGCGACACAGAATGGGTTCACATGTAGCTAAGCATCACAGGTCAGAAATACAAAATAAGACACAACAGGGTGCTGGTTGTCTGGGGTTAATGCAAGCTCAGATGGGTAGTGAGGCACAAGGCACTTGCCCACGTGCTTTTAGCACCTGGCAGTGCATTAACCCCAGACAACCAATGAGCTGGAGTGTCTCACTGCACTAAAAAATGGATAAACCAAATTCTTCACTGGGACGGTGGTGCTTCAAGACAAAACGATTAGGTGAAACAGCAAAGTCAAGTACTCATCACCTGTAAATTTATTTATTTTTATTTAGTTTTGTTTACCAGGTAAGTGCACTAGCCATGGCAATGACTATTTTCAGGCATGACCCAGGAGGCACTCCAGCTCTTAGATTAATTAATACATTTATTTATGCAAGCAAAATAAAAAATAGGCAGCTCCTGCCTTTGATAAAGGAACTGGAGTTCTGAAAGCGCATCAGTTGGGAGGCCGCGGATTTTTGATTTTTTCACGTATAAATAAATGTATTAACTAATCTAAGAGCCTGGAGTGTCTTGATATATACAGGTGGTGAATGCTCAACGTTATTCTTTCTGTGATAACATGATCATAAAGTCGGTAAACTGAGGAACAATTTTAAAAACTTCTTTTAATTAGAAACAGGTATTTTCCTCAGTATCTCAGCTAAGTTTATGTTGTTCGGCATCACCTCAGAGCTATCAAACCTCTCTCGATGTCAGATATTATGTGTGCATGCCACTTTTATCACTGAAAAAACGTTATCCTAAAATATTTGACAGATCCGATTCTCCACCAATAACTCAGTGATTTATCGACACAAGCCAACTATAAAAGACTGGCTTATTTAAGTACTAGTTTTGGAACCTATAGTTACAATCTGCTATTTGTTAACTTCCAATTGCATGAGACTTTAGAGGAAAACTGTCATTATGTTAACAGTCCACCCCGAAAACTTTAGCCTCCAATTAAGCTTTTGGGACATTAAATCGATTTTTCAGCTCGTCTACTTACTGAATTCTAGTTTTGAAAAGTCCGCTTCCCAAACGTGGCAGGTGGTACACGGCTCCATTTCAGCTGAAGTGCGGCGCCACACTGCTAGTCTTTAACCCATCCTGGTGCTGTCCTAGTGGGTGTCCAGGTGGAAGTAAAAGAACCCAGGGCACTCTTCATAAAGAGTAGGAGACATTCCCAGTGTCCTGGCCAACATTCCCTTCCCATAAACCAGTTCATGCAATTGTCCAGGCCGTGTGTGGGTGCTGATGTGCGATATGGCTGCCACTACACATTCAGTCACTTCACTACCAGTCTAGTGTTGCTTGTAAAGCACTTCAGGATACACTGCATATGAAAAATGCTATATAAATGCTGATTCTTCTTCTTCCTTGGTTGACTCCTTTTCATCCCTCATTTCCCTTGCTGCCTCTGGTGAGCTTATCCTGCTTGGGACTTCAAATTAAATGGGCTGTTCCCTGCCTCCAGGCCCACCCTCCACAGGACTGAGTCCTTAAAATTTTCTCAACTAATCACCAAACCCAACCAGCTCAATCCTCACTCACCTAACAATGCCCTCTTGGCCTAGGTGCTCTCCTCACTCCCCCACCATATCATTGCAGCGGGCATTCTACCGGACACCTTTAGTATGACCTACTGTACCAGGAAAGTGGGGACCACTAAATCCGCCCTAACTACCTTTGGTCTGGATCACTCAGGCTGCTTGATACAAGTGCCCTACTAAATAAACTTGATGCCTCTGATGGGTCCCAGTCTATTCTTCCTGGACATTGACATGGTCCTGTCCTCTTCCATGCCATATTTTGCCATGCCTGTGACATTCATGCCCTCCCCTGGAAAGTCCAGGGTTAAAGCTCCCACCACCCCTGGATTTCATCTGACCTTATCATTATCTGCAAGTCCTGGGACCATGCCTGGGCTAATTTTAAATCATCATGATTGCTATCTAACCTCTTATCCTACGGGTCACTCAGGAACTCTTGCACAAAGGCTGTCTGCACTGCTAAGGCCCACTACTTCAGCTCTAACCTCCAGTCTAACCTTAGCTCCCCATCAAGATTCTGGAAGGTTCTCCACTCTGTCTTTGATCCCCAGCCCAGTCCACCCCCATTCTCCTATTGGATGGCTCACGGTTTCTGACCTTCCCTCAGTTGCTGCCCATCTCTTGTTCACTCTCCTTCTGTCCTCTGCTGCCTCTCCACTGTCCCACTCACCTGAGGCTTCCAATTCCCTTCTGTTTTGCCATAGGAAGTCTTTATCACTCTGTAAACTGTTAGAACAGTGATTTCATTAGGGTGCCACAATGGGGCGCCACAACCAGTTTGCCTGTCATGCTGGTGAACTGGATTTCACAGTGCTCACCATGGATGGGGCTGTAGGGATATGCGCCCCGTGCCCCATACACCTCTGATGTGGAGATGATTGTATTATAGTTTTGGGGGTGCAGGGCCACATTTTATATAAACTAATGTTAGAGAAACCTTGTTTTAGGGTCTCAATGGACATCATAGCAGTTGCAAAAAATCATAGGGTTTTTGACCACAACCCCTGGCTACCCTAAATGGCACTTCTGCATCAGTCTCTTCCTGCTGACAGAATTTGGTTCTATGTTTCTAGCCCCATCTTACAGTCACAAAATGGTGATAATCCCATTATATCCTTATGATGTCTAATGAGTATTATATTACTAGAAATGTCTCAGAATTATAAGAGGCAACTCTTGCCCTATGATCGTGTCTTCACAGAGTTTGCAGATATGCATGTGATGATACAAGAATACAGGTTAACTAAGGAGATGATTTAACTAAATGATATTTTGCTATATCTTCATGTTCAGAAACATCATAAACTTGCTGTTTGATTAATTCTTATACAGATGACCAGTTTGTATTCCACTATCATTATAGTGCCATAGATATATGATTCTATTTCTTTAAATTTTTTTATTGATTTCAACTCCCTATGTCTCTTGCTTCTCTCCTCTTCCTCTGTAGTTATTCCTTCAGCTCCCAAGGACAAGCATTCCTAGGTACCTCAAATGCTGCATCACCTATGGTGACTGTCCGTTAACCTGCTTTGCACCTAGGTTTTGGAAATCTATTCCCACTGACATCCATTTTCCTTGACCCACCCGATGTTCTGTACAAATTTTCAAGATTATCTGGGCCAGTTGTACATCCGCTCTCGGTATCAGTCTGAATGATTTTCACATTGGGGTATGGCTGTTCTTTGTTAAATGAGCTGGTAATACTTTAAGTTTCCTTAACTACATTGTAACTACATTGTAATTGCAATGTAGTTGCATGCAACTACAGTGTAATTACCCCTGTTGCTGGTAATTAATGATTACCTACCCGGCAGTTACTTGAAACTGACACAATAAATTGTGACCAATAAGCTACCTCTTGGACACTTCCTCATTTTACTGATTGCTTGCCTTCTTATTACCAACTGGTATCTTTTCTTGCACAATGATTTTATAGTTTATATTTATTATTTATTCATAGCCATACTGTGGATTTTGTACTGCCTCCATGTTCTGATGTATACTGTTGATTATGCCTGTTTTGGAATTTGTATCATGTTTGTAATCATCGATTTCTGACTGTGCTCCTGACCTGTCTATATCACTGCTCTCTGTGACCTTTTGTAACCTCCGGGTTTTGCCAGAAAATAGCCAATTGCTTTGTCTAGTGCAGTTTCTGGTATGTAAAACCTAAATAAATAAACATACAATAACCAAAGGATTTATAGCCCAGACTCAGGAACTTCATTTTGTGGTCCAGTGGTTAGAATACAGATCTGTGGACCAAGGAATTCCAGGTTCATATCCACCACAACCACTGACTTGTAGTGTGACCTTGAGCATGTTGCTTGACCTCCTTGTGTTTCAGTCCTCCCAGTTGCACTATTAGGTAGCAAAAGGCCAGCACTGCAAATGAGGCAACCATTGGTCTGTTCTGGGTAAGTAAATTGTAAACAAATTAAAGCAAGTTCTGCAGACAGCATGAGGTAATGCATTTACTGAGATGACCATTGTTCATATATGGGTAACTGAACTGTGAATAAATTAAAACATGATGTAACAGCAGAAAGTAAAGCATTCACTTTTACTTTTGTTCTCTTTTTATCTCTCCAGAAAATGTCCATGAAAAATATTCTAAAAACAATTAAGAAATTGAGCTTACTTGCCTGCAGCATTTTATGATGCCTCTTCTTTTCAGTATTAAAAAGAGCCCAGGAAATGTTTATTTATATTGAACATTGTAAACCTTATGTATTGTTTTCTCATTTCATATTTGTGTGTGTGTGTGTGTGTGTGTGTATATATATATATATTAGTGTTGCTGTATGTTATGAATAGATAGACACTGTCAATACATGGATACAGAGACAGATAGATACTGTCAATACATGGATACAGAGACAAACAGATACATATTGTCAATAGATGGATACACAGACAGACAGATAGATACTGTCAATAGATGGATACACAGACAGACAGATACATATTGTCAATAGATGGATACACAGACAAACAGATACATATTGTCCATAAATGGATACACAGACAGACAGATACATATTGTCGATAGATGGATACACAGACAGATACATATTGTCGATAGATGGATACACAGACAGACAGATACATATTGTCCATAGATGGATACACAGACAGACAGATACATATTGTCCATAAATGGATACACAGACAGACAGATACATATTGTCGATAGATGGATACACAGACAGACAGATACATATTGTCCATAGATGGATACACAGACAGACACATATATTGTCCATAGCTGGATACACAGACAGACAGATACATATTGTCGATAGATGGATACACAGACAGACACATACATATTGTCCATAGCTAGATACACAGACAGACACATACATATTGTCTATAGATGGATACACAGACAGACACATACATATTGTCGATAGCTGGATACAGACAGACAAATACATATTGTCGATAGATGGATACACAGACAGACAGATACATATTGTCGATGGATACACAGACAGACAGACACATGTTGTCGATAGATGGATACACAGACAGACAGATACATATTGTCGATAGATGGATACACAGACAGACAGATATATATTGTTGACAGCTGGATACACAGACAGACACATACATATTGTCGATAGCTGGATACACAGACAGACAGAAACATATTGTCGATAGATGGATACACAGACAGACACATACATATTGTTGACAGCTGGATACACAGACAGACACATACATATTTTCGATAGATGGATACACAGACAGACACATACATATTGTCGATAGCTGGATACACAGACAAACACATACATATTGTCGATAGATGGATACACAGACAGACACATACATACTGTCGATAGATGATACACAGACAACACATACATATTGTCGATACATGGATACACAGACAGACGATACATATTGTCGATAGATGATACACAGACAGACACATATATTGTCGATAGATGATACACAGACAGACACATACATATTGTCGATAGATGGATACACAGACAGACAGACACATACATATTGTCGATAGATGGATACACAGACAGACACATACATACTGTCGATGGATACACAGACAGACACATACATACTGTCGATCGATGGATACACAGACAGACACATACATACTGTTGATAGATGATACACAGACAGACACATACATATTGTCGATAGATGGATACACAGACAGACACATACATATTGTTTATAGATGGATACACAGACAGACAGATAGATACTGTCGATAGATGGATACACAGACAGACAGACACATATTGTCAACAGATGGATACAAAGACAGACAGATATATACTGTCGATAGATGGATACACAGACAGATACATATTGTCAACAGATGGATACAAAGACAGATAGACAGAGACAGTCAGATGAATGTGGCAGTTTAAAAACAATTTTAAGACTTTTTGCCACACATTGCAAAAAACAAAAACTGCAGAATATTTAAATCATGAAACTTACAGGTTCATTACAGCTCATCCCAGATCAGGGCCTTTTAGTGGCTTCAGAACAAAATATTATGCAGTTCTTGAGTTATAATTTAAAGTTTTTAAATCTCACTCATGCAGACCATGTAAAAAATAGCTAAAAATATGACCCCCCAAGTTAAAATCTGACATGAACAAAACCTTTAAAACTGTAAAACTAATTACATCTAAAGGTTGAAAGTTGTGTAATTTGTCAGAAGACAGTCCAATAAGACAACTTATTTGACTTTCAAAAAAATAAATATAGTTAGTATTTTAATTAGAAAAAACATTTGTGACTGTCTCAAAAACATCGGAATGCACTTTAACAAACTCAGCACGTGCATGACAGATAGTGCATGCATTTGGTAATAGGCAACAAAAAAAAAAAAAAATCACCAAGATAAAAACAGTCATACATGACTGAAAAATAGAAAAACACAAACATTTTTTTTTCTTCAGTTCCTGAATTACTTGTGGAGTTGTAAAACTGTTTAGAATACTATGCTAAGTCCTACATGGACAAAATGTTTAAAGCCACAAAACATAGTCAATAACACAATTAAAAACTATAGTTAAAGTCATATATGGACACAATATTAAGAAAATGATGATTCCTCACCAGCTTCGTGTGTGTGTGTAGAAATTGATGACTCATATTCTGCATGAAGAACATTATGACTGCTCTCAGCCTTTGCAAATTTTCCACACATCATTCACAGAGTTTTTTGCTTCATGAAGTGCACAATTTGTGTGTGGGGGTTGTGAAATGTGCACTTCATGGGGGAGGCAGGAAGTGTAGATTTTCACAAATACCGTGTGGAAACGCAGCAGTGTCAGCACTAAACATGACTTATGCTATGGGCACTTCATAGGAAACTAGTCGCCCACAAATGAAAAATTTGCAACATGTTAAATAATCCTAAACACCGTTAATTAAGCAATAATGCCCAACAGGGTGTGTCATGCTGGGATAACGTCACGCCTCTGGTGGTTGGAGCGCGAGGCCACGGGCGAAAGTGCGCCTAACAACTGAGGCATGACGTTATCTCAAATGACACAATCTCTGAGGGCTTTATTGCTATTATATAATAGCTTGTTGTTATATATAAAGTAAAAATAATTTTAAAGAATGTTTTTATTAGTGTGGAAAAATATTTTTGTTTCTTAAGAGGAGATGCAAAAAAGAGCTCATCTAGCTCATCATCCAAAAAATCATCTACAGGTTCACAGTGAGGCTGAGACTAGAGCCGTGATGTTGTACTGGTTAACATCACCAGTCCAACCTCAAGACTGACCAATCAGAGTCCAGGATTTTCTTGCCATTGTATAATGAAGTTTTCTGAACCAGAACCACCTCAGTCGAGCACATTACCTGGTTTTCAATAGATTCCTAGGATGGCATTAGAACTACACCAACAGAAGCATGGGTTGTGTAGGTACAGAGTTTGTGTTTCTTTGGTGCAGGCGTGAAATTGTACACCATGGTGTGTATGGAGTATGTTTTCACATCCATGTTTTGGTGTACTGGTTTAGTTAATTAAGAGTGTGCATGTGGCTGGTTTCTGGAATCTGAATTTGTATTTCTGTGTCTCTGCTATTAATATTTGTGTGTCTGGGATTTGTATTCGAGTGTCTATTGTTTGTATTTGTGATCTGGCATTTGTGTGTGTGATTTTGTGTCTGGTGTTTGTATTTGAATTTGTATTTGTATGTCTGATATTTCTGTATTAAGTGTTTGTGTATTCAATTTTTGTGTTTGTATTTCTGTGTCTGGTGTTTCCATTTGCATGTCTGGTGGTTGCAGCTGCATGTCTGGTATTTGTAGTTGAGTGGTGTTTGTATTTTTGTGTCTGGTATTTGTTTTGGAGGTGAGTGTCTGGTGTTTGTATTTGTATCTGTGTATGGTGTTTGTAACATGGAAACAGAAACAAAGAATTTGTCATCAGAAAACGACCGCTTGGCCCACAATCTGCCCAGATGGTCCCTGCCTAGTCTGTCTCCACAGACACTGACCTCCCTGCCGAGTTCCTAATATTCCACTTTGTCAGTCCCACTCATGCTGAAGCCCCTACTGTTTTTGATTCCAGGCATCCACCACTCTTTCTGTGAAGTAGTACTTCCTCACATCCCTCCTAAACTTCCCTTTCCAGCTTCATCCCATGCTCTCTGGTTCTGGTGACCTTCCTCATTTGATTAACAGACTCATGTCCTGCAACCTGTTCACCCTAATGAGGTACTTAGAGTCTCTGTCATGTCCCCCTTTCACTGTCCTGTCTTCCAGGGTGTACATGTTGAGATCCCTCAGTCTCTCCTTGTAGGGCTTTTGGTGCAAATCCTGCATCATTTTAGTTACCCTCCTGTGGACTGCCTCCACCCTGTCTATGTCCTTTCTGAGGTGCAGCATCCAGAACTGGACAGAGTACTCAGGTGGGGTCTCACCAGCAATGATATAGTGGCACCACCACCTCCTCCTGCTGGAGATACCCCTCAGTATGCATCCCACTGGCCCTGCCCACTGCTTTGTCACACTGCTCTGCCACTTTGAAGTTATCAGACATGATAACCTCAAGGTCTCTTTCCTGCTTTTTGTTTATCAATCCAAGTTTATTAAAGTAATTTAGATAATAAATATACATAACTTTAAGATATAAGGCATATACTTAAACAACAACTAATGTAACTACACTATAATGTATGGGAGAGGCTTATTATTGACTGAATTCACACACTTTCCAATGTTGTCATACCATCGATATGACATCAGATTGTTGTTATACCCTCTTGACTATGTCATAACAATGGTATAACAAAATCGCGAAACATAGAGTATGTTTAAAACAGTTCACTTTATCCCTGGTGGTCAGCGGTACCCCCTCCCCACCCACCCACTGAGCCCTGCTCCCGCTCCCCGGTCAGCGGCGGGTGGCAGTTCCTCACCACATGCCACCTGGTACCCGCTGACTGACTGCATACAGTGTGGCTGTACACCCATTAGTCCACAGCGTGAGCCAATTGACTTATACACTATGCCGTACTACACGGTCCTGATATGTGAATGGAGCCATTCACATATCTGGACATTAATCTGTATCAATCTGCCATTGCCTGGTGGACTAATGGACTACATCTGTACTGTACACAGTCAGTCAGTGGGTGGCGGGCGGCGTGCGGGTGAGAGCTGCCACCCGCCGCTGACCGGGGAGCGGGTGGCGGGCCCAGTGGGCTGGTGGGAGGGCTTACCGCATCGCTGACCACCAGGGATAGAGTGAACTGTTTTAAACATACTTATGCCTGCGATCAGACATTGTGGAAATTTACCACGGCGTGCAGGGGGCGTCAGTCTCCATGGCTGCAGCCTGGCAGGGCGCCAGGCACAAGTCACAGGGGAACAGCATACCTGCATGCAAATGGGGACCATAATGACATGCTAATGGCCCCAGTTGCACTCTGCATGCATTATGGCCCCATTTGCACATCCACTGCTGAAAATCACGGCTCCTGCACCTAGCGCAACCACACTTGCGCTGGCACATCCTGCTCCACTCTTTCTACTTGCGCTGGTGCAGCGCCACTCGCCTCATACGCAATGCGGAGGCCAAGCTGCAATATTCAATGGTGCTAAGCCATGGTGCAGCTCCATTGAATATCACCCAGTCCACACCCTGGTGCATCACAACTGTGCTGGCGCCTGCTTGCACCCTGCCAGGTGCATTTCTGAATATCCCACCCAATGTGTAACATTCTGTACTGTGAATTCAACCCAAACTGGTGCCCATACACTACAAAACCTAATGAATGGTCTTTGGGTAACAACCACATCGCTAATCACTTCTTGAGGTTGTTATGACACTCTAGAGCTCGCTCTCGAGGTTTACAATGTCATGACAGCCTCGCAAAGTGATTATAGCGTGGTTATTACCTGAAGACCATCCATTATCCTCTATGTTAATTAAAAATCCTAAGCATAAAACATAAACTAAATGAATGTATAAATAGGCATAACATTTCTACCTATATTTACCATTTCTTTTAAATATCTATTTTATTCCAGTAACAAAACATTATTGTATTAATATGTTCCCTTATTCCCATTAACACTAGAGTAAATAAATATATATCCTAAGATAAAAGATATGTTCTGGAATTGCAAAGGTATTCAAAATCTTTGTAGGGATATTAAACATTTTCTAAATGACGTGCCTTGCCTGAGAGAAAATATTACCCTAGAAACTTGCCTTATTGGTCACTTTGATGAACAAAAACATCGGACTAAAGAACAAAACACACTATTCTCTCATTTCAGCCCCAGTCACGGATGTGCCTCTTTGTAATCGGATGGACAGTAAGTTTCCATCTTTACAGGAATGGAAAAAGAACGCATATTCTCCTCGGACACACCGACACCGGCCACCCCGGGATATAATGGAGGTCACTCTACCACAAGGGTTAAAACGAGTGTTCTAAGATGTATAATGCTTTGAAATGAAAGTCGGGATTACAGGCATGCGACCAACACGATGCTCATTCGCATGCCTGGAATCACAGCTTATATATCAACAAAGAACTGTACACCTTAGAGTGCCCGCTTTCATACTACACTGATTTTCTAGCATTCAGGACCCTTCCCACATATTGTAAATCACTGTAGCTGATATCTCTTAACATTTTCAGACTCATACATGCAGCATGTACAGGCGCACTGACACTTGTTGCATCGTGAGCGAGGCGAGGAGGCGCTTACCGGGATTTACTCAGTCTGGAAATGTGGTCATACTTGTCAAAATCACTCTAAATGCTCATTGTAAGGCACGGTGACAGTTATATGTGATGGCTACTAAAACAGATGGTTGCAGGTATGTTTTTTTTTACATGGAACTTAAAAAATTAGCTAAAGCTGACAGTGCCCTTTAACAAACGGGAGATCTGCTTGAACAATGCCAGATGACATCACAGTGGCCTCTGTTGCACTTAAACAGAGCAGTGAAGTCAAACAGAAACAGTTAAGTCTTACTAATCTGAAAGCTCTACAGTTAAAAATATATTGTATAAATTGGACATGCAGTAACCTGATTTAGAATATGGTATTTATCGTTACTGAACAGCAAGCAGGACTTCCATAACTCACTTGTGGCTCTGCCAGTCATGAGTTATGGTCCTGCCCCAACTCATGAAGATAGATGGCATATTCTGAGTCAGTCCATTATGTATCCCATATGTATTTGTCCAGTATTTGTATTACACCACCCTGCACTTATTACATAAGCTGCATACTGTAGATGCACAGTCGCCATTACATATTATACAGTTATACAGTATGTTAAAGGATTTGGACCAGCTGCCCTGTGGCCCAGCAGCAAGGCACTTCACTGTCATGCAGATGACCCAGGTTTCAAGCAAGCCCAGCGAAGTCACGTCCGGAGGCAGGCCACGGTCGAGACAGCTGACACCGAGCAGTGTATCTCAGTCAAGGACAGTTGTCCTCCACTACAACAATCCCTGCTGCTAGGTGAGGGCACTCACTCCAGCCTCAGAGGGAAGCTGTATGTGTGCAAGGCTGACAGAAGCTTTGTCCATGCCAGGGAGGAGTGCGGAGAAAACAGGATAAGAGAAGCCTGGTAACTGTCTCTATGACAGCTGGGACCCTTTGGCCTGATCAGGACACATCCCTGTAAACAGGGTACATCCCTGAATACAGATGAGCTACCGGCCAGAAAATGTACTGTATAAGGGGAAAGATATGTGCAGAAGCACATGGTTTCCACTGCAGGGACCCATAAGGAAACAGTATTCACTGGGTCACCATATCCCTTATGGAGACGATGCGCAAGATTGACTGGACAGTTCTAATTCTAGTGGTTACAAGCAAATGCATGGTATAAGAATCATAGCCTGCTTTAGAAGGCAAACTACAGTTGAGTCAGCCATAATGAAACGCAGTAACTTGCAGTAATGACATGTCACAAAATCCTGCATGACAAAGGGCTTAATTGCCATTGACTTATAATGGCCCCTGCAGTACACTGCAGCATTCTGTGATATTCTGCAGCATTTCTGCATTGCATCCTGGCTGTCACACTTGTATATAGTACTTCAACAATAACTGGGCAGCAGGAACACACTGATCTGTAACCCAGTACTGTATACTAGAGTTATGGACAGGAGAGACTTCTAAAGGATATTAGGAACTGGGGGTGAGGGGAAGGGGGAGAGAGAGAGAGAGAGAGAGAGAGAGAGAGAGACATAGAGATCAATATTGATTGAAAAGCCTCCTGATCTTGAGGGAGATGTTAGGCAATGGGGAGGGGTCTGGAAAGAAATGTAGATGACAGAGAAAGAGCATCGTCTCTGTCTTCTTTCCCGCTGTTTTATCCATAACAAGGCGGAAACCTCCTATCATCAGACAGTCCTATAACACAAGGTCTAGTACTAGGTACCTTTGACATTTATAGGATGAAACGGTGCCTCGTCAGGCTGTTTTAAGTGCCATTGTCTGTCTCACCCTTTTATCTCTCTCTTATAGGCTGCCAAGCTTCCTATGTCAATAATTATTGTTGGAGTTGGACAGGCAGAGTTTGATGGTAAGGAAGAACAATCCCTTGCACAGCTTGAAGCTCCTAGGTAAACTTATTGGTAACTTATATTCACAGAGGAATCAGATATTGATAAGAAACATGAAGCTACAGGGGCCAGATGATAGAACAGCATCTCAACTCCTTCGTGCTTGTTGAGTTTTTTCAATTATATGATGTGGAAAGTCTGTAATTATTCAAGTGGTAGGATGAGCCTCTTCATCCCTATAACTGCCACCTGAAGACTTTGCTTATGTTCACGGAACCACGGCACATGTGGGCATTGGTTTGTCCATCTTTGCCTTCCTATGCCATGGCAGAGAAGAGCCAAGCCCTTTACATGTGTTTCAGGGTTGTTATGCCCTGCACTGAGACTCAATGCATTAGTCTGCCAGTATTTTATTTATTTATTTATTTATTTGCTTTTGTTTACCAGGTGGGTACACTAGACATAGAAATGCCTATTTTCAGGTACGACCCGGAGGATACAAGTGACATACAAAACATCAGTGTGACGTAGCACACATAAACCATACAGTACAATAATTAGACAGAAAATACAAAACATCTCAAACATTAAATAGACTATGAAAGTACATAAGCAATCAAAGTAGGAGATATAGAAACAAGGATAATAGGATCATAGAAAAGAAATTAGATAAGTGCAGCTCAGGTCAGGAGATTCCTGTAGATCCTTAGTCAGTAGCTAGTTGACAAGTCCAAGCTAGCACAGTGACTGAGGAGGCAGAGGGAGGGGTAGAGAGGAGAGGATAGATTTGGAGAAGTAGCAGGCAGTGTGCAAATGGGAAATGTGTCAGCTTGAGCCAGGTATTGGTTTATGGTGGCTGGAAACAGGTGCAGGGACTTGCTGTGAGTAGGTATTGATGGTGGAGCTTAAACGGTGTGCGTTGGGGCACGACGAATAACTAGAGGATGGTATTCCAGTATCTAGGAGCTGCATGGGAGAAAGCTCGGTACCCATTAAGGTCCTGCATCTAGGGATATAAAGAGATGTCTGGTCGAGTGACCTGAGACTATAGAAAGGGATTTGAGGGCGTAGTAGCAGGGCAAGAGAATTAGGAGGCCTTCCCGTGTCGTACCGTCGATCAAGGAGCCATAGGAATGGAGGCGATGGGCCACAGGACTAGGCTAGTTAAGGTCAGCATAAAGCAGACAGTGATGTTTGAGCCGGGAGAGGCAGACGATAGCGGCAGATGTTATTATATGTGGTGTCCCATGTATGGAGGGAGGTCTTTGTAGCACCAAGATAGATTACAGAGCCATAAGCCAAGGATGGGAGAAGAAGGCCTTGTGCCACAGCAAGCCTAGCTGATGGGGTAAGGGCATAATTGTACGGTATGCTCCTCCGATCTTTGCATTGACTGATTTGCAAGTCATGGTAATGTAGGCATTTTGATTCTAATGCACATTGGGTCATTAAATTGAATCCCATCACTTCTGTTTGATGCAGCATATTTCCTGATCATGATGTGAAAGGCAGGAGTGCTGTTAGGAGTATCATCATGCAGTTGAGTTTAGCGACTTTACACACAGAACCAGTCTTTCACATTCAACTCAACACTCCATCAACAAAAGTTTTTTACGCCAACTTTCAAGTGAAAATGATTAGCTCAGCCCTTGTGAGGACTTGACAGAGGTCTTCTCATTACCCGTCTGCAATAGTTTAGTAGACACTGAGTCTTTTACAATGTACGCCACATACAGTACTGTATTCTCTATATTAGGCTGCTTTCAGAACCAGGCATTTTGGTCATTAAAAGTTAGGTGCTGTTATAGCGAGAGTCATTTTAAATAAATTCAATGTTGGTGGCAGTCAAGGTGTAACACTTTTATGTCAGTTATACCATGATGAGCTCTGTTCCCCTAGTGCACTCCTAATAACTAGGGGTCAGGGAGGACAACTGAACAGCAGTGCAGAGCTCTCTCCTCCCTCCCTCCCTCTCTCTCCTTCCCTCTCCATCTATCTCTCTCTCTCTCTCTCTGTCTCCTCCCTCTCTCTCTGTCTCTCTAAAGCCTGAAGGTGAAAGCATCCTCTTGCATTTTCAATCCAACTGCACAAAGCTGTAGTGATGACCAGGAATGGGGCTCTAATCCAGCTCCCTGGCATGCCAAGCAGCCCTCAAGTCACTGCATTAACAGCCCCCGCCCCTACACACACACACACACACACACACACATGCAGGAGGAACCTTATAGTGAGGCTCTAATGTATACATATATACACATACACACACACACACCCCACAGGCCCAGCAGAAGCAGTGACTAAAAGGTAAGGGAATAATAATACTGCTTTGCTTCATGGCAGCTTACTGCATATTTAAGCAATGAGACACAATCAAGGTGTGGGTTGTTATGTGATAACCACATGCCAAGGTGCATTGGGTTAGCACCTGGAAGTAAAAGCATCACATAACCACACCCTGGAGTGTTTGATTGCGCTTATAAATGTACACTTTTTTTTAAACAAGCATTTTCTTTGCAGGTTTTATTTAACTCTAAAATTGATTAGCGTTTTGCTCATAAAAAGTGCTAAAACTTTGTGAAAATGCATACCTCTTGCCTCACTGTGTTTAACAAATGCAGCACTTCTAGAAAATCTATGTAAATACTTTCTGTACAGTTAGTATCGTCCCAAGAAAAAACTGCTAATCAATTATTTAAAACCCTGTTTTGTTAAACGTAACTACAAAAGTAGTCCCTCCCCACCTGCCAATCATTTTGTCTTTTCATACATTCAATAGATGGAATGCTTATTTATGATGGGATACAGCAATTTAAAATTCTGCAGAATTCCACAGCAGAACGTTCACTTCCATACGCATACATACATCAGAAGGTCTCATATGGAGCCTGGGCCTCAGTTAATCTGTGGTAAGGTAAAAGCAGCATAGATTTCCTCGTAAGGCAGGTAAGGTAGCAAAAAGGTTGAGCAGGAAGTTGATGGATCTTGGAGTTGGGGAGAAGATGGCTAGATGGGTGGAAAACTGGCTGAGGGACAGAACCCAGAGGGTGGTGGGGGGCAGAGTTATCTGGCACCAGAGATGTAACCAGTAGGGTCCCACAGGGCCCATTAGGGCCAGTGTTGTTCAATGTCTTCATCAGTAACATTGGAGATGGCATTAAAGGCAAAATGTGCCTATTCACAGATGACACTAAGCTCTGTGGGAGAGTGGACACAGCTGAAGGGATACGGGACCTACAGGAAGATCTGGAAAAGCTGGGGAGGTGGTCCAGGATCTGGCAGCTTGGCTTTAATGCCAAGAAATGCAAAGTTATGCATATTGGAGCCAAGAATCCCAGGACAGAGTATTACCTGGGTGGAGTCCGAGTAGCTGCATCAGAGGAGGAGGAGGAGGAGGAGGAGGAGGAGAAGGACCTGGGAGTGATGATCACTAGTGACCTGAACCACTCAACGCAGTGCAAGAAAGCAGCAGCTAAGGCAAACAAGATGCTGGGATGCATATCTAAGGGGATCAGTAGTAGGAGAGAGGAGGTTATACTGCCCTTGTACAGGTCACTGGTAAGGCAAGATCTAGAGTATGGAGTTCAGTACTGGTGCCCACACCTCAAAAGGACATTAACCTGCTGGAGAAGATACAGAGGAGGGCTACAAAGATGATAGCCGGTCAGCAGGGCAAGGCATACGAGGAGAGGTTGAAGGCACTGAACATGTACTCCTGGGAGACAGGAGAGAGAGAGAGAGAGAGAGAGAGGGGGGACATGATTGGGACATTCAAGTACTTGAAAGGGATAAATAATGTTGATAAGGAACATCTTTAAGCTGAGTGGCAACCATATCATGAGGGGCACAGTCTTAAGCTGGAGGGTGGGAGGTTTAGGAGGGATGTCAGGTAGCACTTCTTCACAGAAAGGGTGGTGGACACTTGGAATGCGCTGTGAAGAGGTCATCTCGTTAAAGACAGTGAGCAGCTTTAAGAGAGGCTTGGATAGGCATAGAGGAAGATAAGAATCATGGGTAGGAGGATGGGAGGAGTGGGGAGGGAGGGCAGAGACATTAGCGCAGCTGAGAACCCTGCAATACAAGCAGACTTGATAGACCAAATGGCCTTCTTCTGCTGGCTTCTTCATATGTTCGTATGCTCGTATGTAAGGATAAGAGGTGTATCATTTACGGTCAGCAAACGGATGCCAGAAATGAAAACTGTAAGTAGTACTGTAATTTTTCAATGTCTGTGTGTTTAAGGAGGTGAGCACATTTATTGAATTTGTTTTTCATTTACTTTGAAGGGATTTTATTTTCTAGGGTCTAGCTAAAGTTTTTAACTAGTAAAGGTGGTGCCATGTTTGTGATGGCAAACTGGAATGAGTGTAAAATAGTTCTGGAAGGTATTGATATGTCAGTGTGCTGTATCATGGTTGCTGGAAGAGGTCTGAAACCATAGGTTGTCACTCCATAAACACATAGCTTCAGAATCCTTTTCAGCCAGTCAGGATGCAGTGCCTTCCCTACCCATTGTATAAAGTACGTTTAATGAGAACTTGAGATCTTAGCTGCATATCATCTCTGAGCTCCTCTGGTGGATGACTGAATGTCTGTGGGTCCATATGGGCCTGCACTGAGCTCAATGCAAAGTGACTGTGCTCTCCAGCACTAAATCTGTTCAGGCAGTGAAGTACTGTTTGTCTTGTCCAATACAGCAATGGTGGAGCTGGACGGGATGACATCAGAATCTCCTCCCGAGGAAAGCTGGCCGAGAGACATTGTCCAGGTAACTATGCTAGTAAAGTGTTTTTGGTCAATCGCTTTAAACATAACCCAACTCCCCATCCCTCACCCAAGTAGCTGCAACTTATTATGGTCTGTCGCTGATCTAGGCTGCTGTAACGCACAGAAGCACTAGGCGGTATACCTCAGTGCTGCTATCCCAGTGTGAAGATTTTAAATAAACACATGGTGACCATGCTCCAGTCGGCATTTCCTTACTTATCCCAGGGCCACGCTGCTAATCCTTCTATCTGGGCCCCTCTAATGAAAGTAAAGAGCCCCAAAATCATCTACATCCCTACCATTGCCTCCTCATGTCTCCAGGTTCAGTTTAATAATAAGTGCAGTACTGGTCCTTGCAAGCAACTCTAGGGTTTGTGCAGAAATCTGTATAAGAATATTTGAAGGGAAGATGGAAAGGCTTTTAAACAAGTGGTAAGACATTCAGGAAATGAGCAGAACAGGAGAAGGCCTTTTGTCTGAGATTCATAGGACTTGGGGCCATGATGCAGGTTGATGCAGTGCTCATTTCTGTAAGCAAGTGTGTCAGTTTAAAAGTCTAGTACATCAGGTGATTGTCCAGCCAGACTCCTCAGTATCTGAATACATCGTCATCCTCTCAGAGATCTCCAGAGAGTGACTTGATTGAAAGCCTTTCCTGAACCAGGAGTTTCCATAAGAAGAACATAGCTTTGGTCTTTCTATCATGTAGCACTAGAGGAATTCTGAGACATCCAATCCATCAAAATCTTTCTGTAATATCTGGTTCAGCTCAAGGGTGAGTTTGTCCTGATGTAGAGGACAGTGTCATCAACGTTAAGGTGAAGAGATACAGCAGAAGAAGGGTAGGGCATTCATAAAGCTGAGAAGAGAAGTGGTCCCAAAATAAAACTTTGTAGCACATCCTCAGTTTAGCCATCTAGGGCAGGAGTTGTATCACTGTGGACAATAACTTGAGATCTTCCTCTGAAGGAGCTCTTTATCCACTGAAGGAAGGAGAAGGAAAAATCATGGGCTTGAGTTTAAGAAGATGGGCTTTACCAGATCAGAAGCTTTTGTTAGATCACTACAAATGGTACCTAAGGAAAAGACCAGAATCTTGAGCCAAGGCAAAGTTGTAGGTCACCTTAAATAGCATTGTGATGTTTGAGTGCTGTGGTCTGAAACCATATGGCTTAGCAGAGAAAATGTTGGAAATCTTGCCCTGCTCCCCAAAAGTATATATAAAGATAACCACACATTTTTTTTTATTGTGCTTTTGTCTACTGCCTGCATCGTAGATTTCAGCCCGGTCACGGTCCCTGTCATCCTCAACTCCTATATGAGTCACTGCTCCCGGTTGCCCTTTGGCTTGCCCCCAGGGCAGGACCACAGCACTGGCCAAAGTGCCGAGGAACACGGTCAGGTCGAGGAGCCGGCCTGGGAGTGTATTAAGGAACGGTGAGGGGCATCATGAGGACACAGGCAGCAGTGATTCTTTCCCTGGTTTTCTTGGGGTAGGGACATGTAATGATGTCCCATGTCCACCCTGCCCCTAAGCTGTCTAGATGCCGGCTGCTCTTGGTACTCCCGGCCTTCACCAGGGGTCCCCAGACACCAGACATACTCTTCACCCTCCCCAGAGAAGGAGAGCTGTCCGAGGATGCTCTATTCTTCTCCCCCACCCCGCCAGTTCTCTGATGACCCAGGTCCATTTTCAACCTGGGTCACTGGCATCACAAGCGGAAATCCAACCACAGGCCGGCAACCACAAATATTTTAATCAATGAATCTTAATTTTTAAAATCCTTTTTATTGATTTTTATTGCATAGCAAGACAAGTGAAAAAGGGGAATCAGCCTCCCATTACATAACCCCAACTGGGGCAACCCTATGGAGGGGTTCATCACTAGATGATGAAAATCTCTATAGGTTCGCAAGTGGTTAGGGTTATGGAGTGGGCGGCTGGTTCCAACTCCTTGTTTATGTATCTCACTATTCACGAAAAAAATGAGATAAAGATTCTGATTAAGTTCCTTTAAGATAATTTTCCTAAGGAGATTCACTGGTTATAATCTTAGTGGTTATATTTTTATATACAGTTCTTTTTGTCAGGTTGTGATCTGTGCACTGTGTATCCCAAGACCTCTTTATTATCTGTGCTTGTTTTTGTGGCTTCTTTTGACAGCCTTGGACTAAAATCAGCAGGCTATTGCAGCTGTAAATTGAACATTTCTAAATATTTTGTGTTTGATACTGCTCTCACTCCCAAGAAAACCATATGTTGCTGCCTTGTAATGTGAGAGTAAAGGGTAGGACTTGGGAGTGGACCAGTTTCTTCAACACCTTGAAGGTACATTGGTACCCTGCTGATACCAGGCTACTGAGAACTGTGAAACCCTGACTTGGCAGAGAGTCTTTCTGCTTAGGACACGTGTGTGTGTTTTTTTGTTTGTTTGTTTGTTTGTTTTTAAGATTTCGCTATATAGAAACACCTTTGTTGGGGGATGGGGAGATCATAACCTTTTTGTACTGTTTTCACTTTTTCTGTATGTGCTTTGTTTCACAGTTTGTTCCATTTCGAGACTACATTGACCGTGACGGGGAACCACGTACTGAGCATGGCCCGCTAGCAAAAGATGTGTTGGCTGAGATTCCCGACCAGTTTATCTCTTACATGAAGTCACGTGGCATCAAGCCCAACCCAGCTCCTCCTCCATACACGCCCAGGCCACACCTCCACACGCAAATCTGAAGAGTAGCAGGTCACAGTGAGTTTTCTAACTGGAGGAGCAAATATGACCTAGGATGTCTTGTTGTGTCAGTTGTTTACCTTCTCTAGATGGGTCCCAGGAACACAAGAGCTTCCAACAAGAAATCTTGTACACCATCTTCAGAATTCTCCTGAGAATCCAGCAACATCTCTGAGCTGCAATGAGCAGCACATTTCAAGAACAGAAGGGTTACATGAAAAAAACCCAGCAAGTATGGAAAAGAGAGAAGTGAAAAGAAAGAAGAGGACAGAGAAGAATGTCCATTTTCAGTGTCTGTGGAATCTTTTAGATGGCTAATTAATGGGACTGGTGAAGAACGTTCTTGGATTCAAGTCTTTTTACTCAATGGGGGCAGTCATCGACTTGACCAGTTATTTATTTTGGTGACGTATGTAGATACCTTTTCCAAATGGCCTCTTTATCACAATTAATATATATTTATATTTATAGCTTTTAACTATTTATACCGTTTACAGTGTGGTTGAGGTAAAAAAAAGTTCTGCACCTTCGTCCCACTGGTGGTTTGCTTGTTCATATACCATTCGCTCCCCGCCCCACCCCACCCCCACACACACACCTACCTGAATTTTTGACATGGGGAGCTTACATTGCTGTAACATTTCAGTTGCTGTGGAGCCTTCAGTAGACTGGAGTACAACAGACTTTGAAATGTAAACCAACCCAATAATTTTTGGATCATGAATTAAAGGATGTGGTGAATGCACAGCAGACCTAGAAAATGTTTCTACACTCTTGCCTGGTTTTTATTTGTCATTTAATTTGTCTTTTATGATGAGCTATTGAAGTGCAAGACCTGCTATTACAGCAGCTGTTTACCAGTAGTATTGATGTGCTTCAACTTTCTCCCGAAAGACTGCTTAGAGGTTCCATGTTGTATTACCTTTAGAATTAAGGCACTCTGGACTTCTTTTTCTTTTGGGGGAATAAGTTCAAATTATTTTGCATATGCATAATAGCATGAATATCTTATTTGTAAGTTTAGTTTATTAAAATATAAACAGGGATGATGACATGGCCAGTTGAGGTGACCCATTCATTTTCAGTGGCGTCCCACTCACGTTTACAAAAACAATGTCACAATATAAAATCAGTCCGAATCAAAATATTAATAAAAGCAATATGCAATTTTGCTACAAACAATATATACAATAACAGGGTAGTGTGTGAAACTTGATAAATTACATATCAGGATTATTAAATTCATTACAATACGGTATAGGGACTGAAGCACAATCCAAGAACCAATTACTAATAAAATTTTACGAGGTGATGCTCAGTGCTGGGTATCAGTTTTATAGTGTGGTGTAGAGTTTTTTCAGATTTTAATAGAATGGAATTCCTTGGAATTTGAGAAAATGCATCCGATTTCCACAGCATTCTGGCAGTAGTAGAATTCCAAAACTTTGAAAGTGGAATGTCTTTTCGCAAATTACATAAACCGCTGAATACTTTTCCAAAATCCACAGAAAAGTGTTCCACAGTTAACGGATCTGCAGTAAGTTATTCTAGAGTTAACATAGAAATGCTTTTCAAAATTCTGCAAAATTCAGAAAAATTTGGAAAAGTATTTTGAAAGCGGAATTGCCAGTCCGCACAATTCTGCACAAGTTCCCGCAATGGGAGTCTGCATTCCACGCTGCTCAACAGTTTTACTAGTATCTTGTTCCAAACTCTTGGCTCCCTGATTATATACTGTAAAGCTGTTAAGTAAATCTAAACTAGTACTGTGAAACGATACTGCATTTTTGTAAATATTAATAAACAATATATATTAGCATTTTTCACTAAGATAAAAATGCTATCAAAGGCACAGAACCCTAGCTAGTTAGACATATTTTTATCTTGCTTTTGTTGACTAGGTAAGTACACTAGACAAGACTAGTAGCGTACATCATCTCATTTATCTTGCTAGTGGAGTATATCACTCTATAACCACACTGAGCATTCTGCCTCATTCTCTGCTGTACCATGCAGCAGCTGCGGTTCTATGATCTTTTTTTAAGGACTAAGTAGATTGTGTAGTGATAGTGACTCTCAGATATAATTTTTATCTTCATTCATGGTTAGTGACCCTCAAACCCTCACTTGTGGCTTTGCCACTTGTGAAGGTCAAGTGGACATTGACCACTCATGAAGATAAAATGATATCTGATAGCCATACATCAAATATCCCTATCTCTGAATTACACTAATGATGAAAAAGGGTGTCTTGTATGTTTTTAAAAAAATCTATTTAAAGCAGCTGTAAATATATTTATATATCTGGGGTACATTTATATATCTGAACATGGAAATGCAAGACTAGTGGAAGACAATTGGCATTTTCAATATTCAAAATGGCATGAGAACCCAAAAATAGACAAGCCCCAATTCATAATCTTATGTGGATCAGGCTATTACAAGTCCTATTTGGCCAGATTCACCCCAGTGCATGACTTTGAAATGTTGCCCTTTGTCATCTAAGGGCCTACACAGGGGGAGGTTGTGTTATGCCCCCTGTCATCTCTAGCAGGAGTACAGCATGGTGGGGCTCATCTGCCTGCCCACTTGGGTCCGGGACCCCTTCCCCTGTCATAGGCATATGCGAGGTTAAAAGTCCTTGTGAACCACAAAATGAAACATCAGCATTTTTACTTAATCCCAAATTCCTCACTACGTTCTTTTTTTCATGATACCAACGCTGATGCCAAAAGTATGCTAAAACCCTAATGTTCAGCCTGGGCTTGGGACATCCGAGCCCCCAAAAGTTTGGAGAAGTCAGCATTTAAAAGTACACTGTGTCCCATCCCTACAGCCAATTTTTTTTTTTTTTTTATTTTAAAACACATTTTTTTGTCTTGGATCCATCTGAATCATGCTAGCACACCAACAGGCACAGAAAATATCATTTTTTATCCAAGAAAGAAATAATGTGTTGCAGGAGCATGAGAGGACTCCATGCAGAGAACCTAACATTTGCAATAGCATATAGAAGCACCTAAAGTGGCAAGGCACACAATTCACATCCTCACATCAAAAGAGCACCAACGAGAACAAGACTAACATCTAAAATAATTATTTATTAATGCATATAAACTGTAAAAAAAAAAAAAACAACCATGAATACAAAGAAGCGCAGTGCCCAAGCCGAACCACTAATGCCCTGTTTCTGCCCACAGAGTCCTTATCTAAAGGTCTTGCTAAAGAGGCTGTGAATTTAATCGCTAGGACATTTTTTGATTTGGTGTGAGCACAGCACTCTTTAGTGATCCCTGCTTGATTTATTTATTTTTTTAGTTATCTTTTACCTCCTACAACGCCCGTGCCAACCCTCCTTTGGGCCCTCCTAGTATCTCCACTCCCGCCATCCACTTCCCGAGTGCTGCTCTCACACCACACATCACAGCCAGCCCTCTGAGTCATCCCGAGTAACCCATCTCTGGTGGGTCCCCTCCTTCGAGTGGGAAGGCACCGGGGCAAGGAAACCCCAGCACTCTGTTTCTTTCCTTATTGACTCAGGGTGTTGCTTTGAGGAGCAGGGCTCCTGAGGTTCTGGAGGTGTGGAGGATATGGAGGCTGCTATCCGTGGGCACCGGTTGTTTTTCTGGCTTTTTGGTTGTCCCTCCTGCACCATTGTATGTAGTACCCTTGATCTCCACTGGGGCTGCTACTAGAGCAAGGCTTCTCACCTGACTCCACCCCAGGAGAGGAGAGCAGTCCTCCAGATGCTCAGTCCTCTCCTTCCCGGTTAGCCCCGGACGACCTGAGTCCGCTCCCGAATCTGGTCGCCGTGGTTCAAGGTGTGGTGTCCAGTGCCTCAGCCCTCTGCACCACCAGGCTGGCACTGGTTGATTTTTTAAAACATTTACATGCTTCTTAATAAATAATTTCTTTGGACATGTTTTCTCTTCAATCGGGGCTCTTTAAAGTTAATCCATTTTGAAAAACTCTGAAGTACATAATAGAAACAGAGAGAAACATACATGTAGAAATTATTATAGGCAGAATAAAGAAACAAGGGTTCATGCAGTCTGCTCTGCATTAGATTTATTTATTACAAATCACTTAATGTGACTTTAACCAATCAGAGCCTCGTTAATGTAGGACCTCGTTTTCCTTTTTTTTTTTTTTTCTCTTTTTAATTTTTAGCCGGAAAGGCACTCTGAGCCAAAGCTCATTTCCAGGGGTGTCTTGGGAGCACAGGGAGGTTAAGTGACTTGCTCAGGGTCACACAGTATGCAAAGTTGCATCTGAGGGTTTCAAACCCAGCTCAGTTGGTTCTCCAGTTTCACTGTCTAGTGCTGTTACACCTAGGCTATACCTTATCTCTTATCCTATATAGTTGTTGTCTAGTGGGGAAGTTAAAGTGGGGTATCCACTTCTGATGTGTGGGAAGAATATTAGACTTGCATTTCTAAAATAAAATAAAAAACTGAACTCAAAGAGTATTATAAATCACTTTAACTTGAGTGATTTATAATCAGTTGATATTACCTCTGAGGGATGTCATATCTTGTAAAAGAGACTAACCTTGTGAGTTTGGGCAGCCACAATGTCTCAACAGAAATGATGTTGACCCATTCTGGCTGCCCAGACTTCATGAGATGACTCAGATGTACAATAAGAGGCATCACTCTGAGGTACTATTAACTTATAGAAACACGTCATTGTAAGTTTTATATATTGTCTGCATTTTCTTCCGTTGTGTTCTGTAGGACCCTTGTTGCAGAATTCATTTGCTTTTGCTGCTTATTCCTTTGCCAAAGTCCTACTCATCTATCAGATCAACTTGTTGCCATGGAAACAACGATGATGCAAAACAGAGGACTGTGACATCAGCAATGGATTAAACAGCAGGAGTTAATGATCTGAAGGGGAAGGTTCCCATTTCCATGGAAATGAATCAAGCAATGAAAAATAAAATACATACAAATACAGAACAGCTATAAAAGTAGAGACCAGTGCGGAACACAGAACTCCACTGTCGGAATTTGAGCAGAATGGCAAGTCTGTTTCAAAATGTTTGATTTCTTTTTCAATTCCACAGAATTCCAAATAAGAATTGTTTATATAGGATTACACTGCAGAAAATACACTATTTATCTGAAAGGTTTATGTAAACAGCAGATTGCTAATCCACAGTTAGACAGCTGTCTTCCCTCAGGGAGGGGAAATCCCATGACTCACCACTTGACCACCATCTGGAGGAATCCAGGTGGCAGCACATGTGCAATCTTATAATTTGGGGTAGGCCAGAGTACGGAGTGCTGAGGGCAACTCCATGGAGGTGGTGTATGCACGCACATTCATTGCATGTTCAGCCATGCCCAGGAGAAAATCAGGTGGAAAACATGGAGAATGGGCTTCATGAAACCCGCCCAGCTAACACCAGTGGCCCGCACAGTCTCAGGGGAGAATGGTGGAAACTTGGGACAGCCAAATGTTATGGAATGGGCTAATACAGTCACCCAGCCTGCCAAAGGAAGGATTAAAACCTTCATGTTCACTTTCAGAATTTCAGAATCCCACTTCTAAAGGAATTCTGGGGAACTGGGAGGAATTTCTGAAATTCCACAGAATTCTGGCAGCAGCGGATTTGAAACTCCTCATAGCTCCAACAAAGATGAATTGTGTCTAAATATACATGTCTTGTATTTTTCAAATGATTTCCAAAACAGGAAAATCTCTCCCTCTCACTCTCAAACTGAACAGGCGCCACTGCAAACTGAGCCACATACGTGGCGTGAAGGTGTCTGACCTGGGATTTGAACCCATGGCTCCTGGAATTCTATCCATGTGCTCTCACCAGCTGATGAAAAGAACCTGGATGGAATTCAGTTGCCCCAAGTTCAAATCCCAACATGGTTGTGCTATTTTCGTGTTTTCATCTAAACGGGCTGTTGCGGTACTTACTGAGCATTTGAGTTGTTCCAGGACTAAGCATGCCTTGGATAACTTTGTGTGCTTCTTATTTTGCTCAGCAGCAACTTTGTTTTATAAGCTAATAGGAGCACAGGAATGAGTGGCCCAATGAAACTGCTCTGTTGGAAGCCTCGCTCAAGAGGCCAAAGCAGAAACTGCTCAGCACGGCAGCTCCTGTGGATGCACTGCCCTGCTGAAGCTGGACACTCACTCATAGTCACGGGGCAGCTCTATTAATCATTGTAAAATACAATCTGAAATACAACATCCATAAAAAAGAAATAAAAAGCAAACAAAATAGGCTGGGAGGGGTGCCTGGAGGAACACCGTGAGACATGCTCACTGACAGTGAAAGCGGGCCACTGTGTTGCTCCCTGCCAATGACACCTTGTAGAAAAACAGAAAAAAAATAATTTTGTGCAGATGCAGAGGAGGAGGAGGAGGGAGAGGAAAAGGAAGAGATTCTACATTATATATTAAGACAGCCCCGGAGCCACTCGTTGCGGGATAAGACTGGTTTCACCGCAGCGTTCTGCACTGGCGAGAGCAATGAAGCAAAGCTAAGCTGTTCTGGCCTGATCAAAATCAAGTGAAACCACTCTTATACCGTAACAAGTGGTGATGGGGATGTCTTAAAAATTATGGATCAAGGGAGAGCCTGGTGTTATTTGAAAAAAAAAAGTCAGAGAATGTGCCTGTTTCAGGGCATCTGTGTATGAGACCTTCTTCACAGAATAAGAGTGTCTCATGCACAGCGGAAGAGAGATTATAGGTCGGGAGCCTCCCTCAACCTATAATCTTAAAATGAGTTAAAAATGTTCTCAGTCTCTGCAGTAAAAGGGTCTGTTTTATCAAACCTGAAAAAGTGAAACAAAAACATTAATAAATAACATTTTACTTTTCAATCTGCACTAGCTTCATCAAAATCTATATTGAAAATGTTCTACCAATTTTGCAGGTGCAGTAAGACACTCAAGGTGTTGGTTATGGTCTGATGAGAGCACTTCATAGGTGCTAAAGGCACTCAGCGCAAGAGTCTCATGCCTCATAATGCACCTAAGGCATGCTCTTATCAGGCCACTAACCCACACATCTTATCGCTTACATGATGCATATCCCAAGTGGTTTTTAGGCATGAGACATGCAGAGTGTCACAACCACCCACGAAGTGTATATTCCATACGACCACGCACCCTGCACTATGTTATATCCCACTTATAAAATGGGCTTTTATTTGTTTAAAAATATGTAGTTCAAATGAGGTGTGCAACTGTCAGAGAATAGTCAACAGTCATGTGACATGTTTCAACCAATTAAGTTACAGCATTTTCATGGCCCATTTTATAACCATGGATCTACAAAGGGCTTTGGGATATGGTATGCAATACAGGAGCTACAGTATGTGAAATTTCCTGCCTTCCTTCTCTTTCCTTACGGTATTATAGGTCTAGGGAACACTGCTGACTAATCAGAGCACTCCTTTTCTGTACGCTTAGAGTGATTCTATAGAGTTTCCTGTGCAGGAGTGCTAAAACAGGCTTATTAAGGGAGTTTTAAAAAATGTATTTTAATATATTTATTGATAAACTCAATCAATAATACATTAATACTGCCTCAGAGACCACTCTTATAGTTGTGAGAGTGGTCTCACTACAGAAGAAAGTGACCAAATAATTCACGACCAGCAAAGACCAATGAGGAAAGACTCACTGACCTAAGCATGTACTCCCTGGAGGTCAGGAAGAGAGAGAGAGAGAGAGTGGTATAATTCAGGTTAAGTATCTGAGGAGTATAAACTGGGTGGGTAAGCAGCAAATGTTTGGGCTTAGGGAGGGTCCATTACAAAGGCCACAACTTTAAAGTGACAGGGAGGAAATTTTGGAGGGACATGAAGAGAAATGTCTTCATAGAGAGTGCTGGAAAAATGCAACCATTTACCAGAGGAGTTGGCCAATGTCAAGATGGTTTGCTAGTTTTAAGAGCAGGTAGGATAAGCACATGGGATTGGTGAAAACGACTAGGCGAAGGGATGGTACTAGTGTCTGAAACAGGATTATACATTCAAACTGCAAGCAGAGGGGCATTAGGACCTGCCAGTGTTAGACTGGTGGGAACCTGGGTAGGAAATAAACAGACTTGATGGGCGTGAGTCTTTTTCTGTTGCAGACTTCTACGTTCTTAGGGTATCAGAGCATCTCTGATACCTAAGAATCTTGTGAGACCACGCTCACAGTTATGAGAGGGTCTCCATAGCAGTATAACAAACATTATAAGTCTAATCATTCATCATCATAGTGAGGCTCCTGATTGGCTACTGGATCGGTCATTAATGTCTTGCAAATAACTGATCCAGCTGCAGACTGACCCTGTGTGGCACTCACGGCTCACACCCACAGCTAAAACCTAAATAAAACTTAAAAAACCTAAAAGCTGGTATTGCGATTGGTTATAATCACAATAATAACAACCTCAAAACAGGTCATTTCCTTGGATTAATGGCGGCTGGAGGAAGGTGGCCCTCAGCTGTGCCTTGGGCCACCCATCCCCAACCAGTCATTAATCCCTTGGAAATGACCAGCTTCTTTGGTCGTTATTGCTTCATTAGAGTGTTATCTCATACAGGTGTGGCAGTGGAAAGTAAAGCTATGTGGCTCCAATGGCCCAAACTTGTGTAAAATGATTCTCTTGTACCATAAGGGTCAGCTCTCAGTGCCGCTTAATTAACTTCTTTATACAGTACAAATAAATAACTTAGAAACAAACACACTTTTACTTAAAAACATGAATGATTTTGTATAAAATAATTTGTCAATTGAATTGACTACCCTCCTGCAGTGGTGGCGGATGGAACAAGCCAACAGGCTGCATGAGAACACAACCATACATAGACCAAGGGATGGGAACTTGCCTCACATTCTGTGTTCTGACTGGCTGTTGGACTATGGAAATTTATAATGCAAGGTTAGATTGCACCAAATGAACTACTGGTTATTTTATTTGTCATTATTCATCATATAATTTAAAGGGGAAGGGGCCTGGTCACTGGCAAAAATAAGAGGCAGACTTTGCTGCCACAGTTAAATAGACCTGGGGCTTATTCTGGGCGGACATCCTAATCCCGTTTGTGACAGCACAGTCATTTCCATTCTGTAAATGGGGGAGGGTGTGGGGCAAATCCCGCTAAATAATCTATAAAGCATACTACCAAGTGACCTGACCAACGAAATATACACAAGCAGTAGGTGGTACAAACACTCTGTCACCATGGAGACTGCTGTGTGAGTCTTTAAAATTGCCCAGTTATTTCTGGGTGGAAACAAACTGCAGACACTTCCAGAACTTAAAACTTGGCTGTCAAAGCGGCCAATAAGAACCATCTCACTTTCTATGGTTTTAGCTCAATTTTCCCCCAGTCATTGGTAATATATCCCTCTTCTTCTTTACCTCTCTACCCTGCCACCCCATATCGGCCTCTTTCCCCTACAGGTATAGTTTCCGGCTGCCTCACTCAAAAGCTCTCTGCTTATAACCCTGTATGCCTATGGTTGATTGTACATCTGCTGAATTCTTCAATTGTAAAATAATGCTGTTTTTTTTTATTTATTTCAACCTTGTACTGTACTGTATACACTGTATATACTTTTCTTCCTTGTATATTATTGCTTTTGTATATCTGCTTCTGTACTGTACTTTGATATGTTCATGACCAGGTCCACCTTGCAAATGAGCCTTGCTCAATGGTGCCCGCCTGGATAAATAAAGATTCTGATTGACTGAATCCCACCATAGCATTGGCTGTTGTGGGCCCTGAGCAAGTCACCTGATCTCCCAGTGCTTCAGTCCTCACAGATGTAAAATTCAGTAGAAGTAGGACCCCACTGAAAATAAGACATTGAATCTTAGTTGGGCTACCCTCAGTAAATAAATTGTGCAATTTTTTTATTTATTAAAGCAGCAGTATTTGTCAGTCACCATATATATTTTTTTTCTGTAACAACATTTGCCTTGCAAAAATATCAAGCTACATATTTTTATTTTAGTTTTCTTTCATTCTTGAACATAGATACAAGATACTGAAGTTTTAAAGTTCCCTCTCCTGTGCCATGTCCGCCACTAGAAAGATGAATATCGTGATAAGTGCTGTGCTGTTTACCATTAGAAACATGTGGTAGCACCATCCTAATACACCCACAGTATAAATCTAGCATGTACATTCAACCGGTAACCTCAGCAGAAGAGATTTTCAAAAATTACGAGTAGCGGCTAAATGAGCGTGAGTTATTAATTACAAAAATAGTTGTAAAAGCTGTTTTAACAGTATCTGATAAAACTAAAAATACACTGAGCATGAATTTAAGGATGTCAGAAATACATTTTCGCAAAGCACTATATGATGAAATTTTTGCCGACTAACAAATATTGCTGTTTTAAAGGTGACCTGCAAAGTTATTCCTGCAGCCGCTCCCATCCCACATACCTTTGTTGGCAGTGGCAGGAGTTCGGGCTGCTTTCAATGCTGTTCTGACTAATCCTAACATTTTAAAATACTGCTGAAACTTTTTGGCCGAATCTGTAGTGTTGGCGGTTGCGATTAATGGTTGCAAGTGTACCTGGGTAGTCCACCCAGTTTGTGATATTGCAAACACCATTGCTCTCTATGGAGCAGCAGGAGGGGCTTAAAATGCTCATTTTATTATTTTGCAGGGTCTAGATGCTTAAATTAATATCTACAGCAACACCGGACAGGGCCATTGCTGTAGATATTAATTTAAGCATCAAGACCCCGCAAAAGTAATAAATGAGTCTAAGCCCCTGCCCCCTGCTGCTCCATAGACAGCAAATTGTGTTTGCAACATCACAAAACTGGGTGGACTATCCAGGTAGACTTGCGCCCACTCAATCGCAACTGGCCAACACTTCTGTATTCACCAAAAGTTTCAGCAGTGCTTTAAACTTAGGATTAGTCAGAAAATGTTACTGAAAGCAGCCCCAGACTTCCGCCACTGCTAACAAAGGTATGTGAGATGGAAGCAGGCTGCAGAAATAACCTTGCAGGTCACCTTTAAGGTGTTTTTGGCCACCAGTGGTAAATTAAAATAACCTAATGACTAAAACCATTCTGTGCCAATTCTTGTAAATTACTGGTTTGCGTCAAGCAACATGCATGCTAGTGCCAAAACAGAGCCACGTTATATACAGAAAGTTGTGTTCTTTTGTGCCTCTCTGGAAAAAAAAAACTTTGTTTACAAACCAATGGACTTGTTTATATTACTGAGATTATGTATAGCCAACCAGCATGTTGCGGTGGATGTTTTGATTCCTGTGTAGTCTCTCAGACTCTGTTGCATGGTGACTTTTTAAAACCAGACACCGTTTCAGTGTAATGTGTCATATGTCAAACGTGAACCAACCAGTTTGTATTGGATTGCCTTAAAGTTATTAAAAGATTTCTTTTACAAAAAAATGGATTGGATTTTTTTTTTTTTAGGGGTATTGACTTAGAAAGAATTGTTAACCAGCACAGATCATAGTGCACAATGGACTCTAAAATACAAAAGAACTGTTTAGTTTGAACTACGGTACTGTCATTCTGCATCCAAAGTGCTGTGCAATTATTTACATCACATCAACAAAATATACCCATATACTACTGTATATACAGAAAAAAGCAGCGTTCAGGACTGTATGCATACTCCATCGAGAGTTAGCTAGTGTCTCCATCGTGCTGCAATGTTTAAACTTGTTAAGCAATGAGCAGATAGATGTGGGTGGATTAATGTTCTTGAAACAACACAAGAAAACAGAAAGTTTCTAAGTTCTAGGGAGGGAGCATTTTTGTGAGACACCATTTCAGTCGAGCATTTCAAAAGACCATATACTATACAAAATAACATATGGGCAACTGTATAGAAACAAGGCTGTTTTTCTATCTCAGGGTGAGATGACATCGTAAAGACCTCTCATGCTTTGTTCTCGAGGTCTATAATGTCATCTCAGCCCTCAACAGAAACATAGAAACATAGAATTTGATGGCAGATAGTAGAAAGCGGCCCGCGTAGTCTGCCCATTATGTATGGTTGGCCATATATTATTCTATGTAAGACAACTATATAGGAAGAATAGTAACAAGGCCATAACGCCATCAAGGGAGTCTGGTGACATCATAAATGATGAGAGCAAAGCCTGAGGGTTTTATGATGTCACCAGACTCCAAGATGGAATACGTGCCTAGTTACTGCTGGTTTCCTGCCTTATTTTTTGTTATATCAGGAACATTCCAAATATTCCATCTAATAATACCATTGATCTGATGTCAGAACTATAGCATTATAACTTTATGATCCCAGAGCAATGTTTTTATGAGTTTTAATGTCAATGATTCCATATGGGAAAAGTAGGCACACACACACACACACACACATATACTGTATATATACATACATACATATATGTATACACATATATACACATATCAACGTTGTTTGTATTGCTGTGGTTATTTTGTCCCAGCCTCTATGACATTCAGACACTAACAAGACCAATTTAACACACAATCAATTTTCTTAACTGCAAGTGTGAAGGAGGGGAGAAATGAAAGTAATCTCTCTTCAGTATATATCAAAATTGCTTTGGCATGCCCTGAATCGATCTGCTCAGCTTCTGCACAATAAGCTCATTTGGAAGCTCTGCTTTAATGTGAAGTATGAAAGCCAGTCAAGTTCTTATTCTGAAATTTACAACTGCAGAACAGCTAGCTCATTTACAACTCCAGAGCAGCTCATTAACTGGAGAGGAAATTGAGAGGCATCCTCAGATTTAAAAGTTCCAGAACTAATGCTAAACACTTTAAAGCATATTGGATTGAATATGCTTTTGGAATATCTTGTGACTCCCACAGACCTGGAGCTCTAAAAAGCAAGAACAGCAATCACTTCTGCAAGTTTGAAAAGACTGATTATTGAGAACTATATTAACCCATTATCTCAGATAGCTCTGTATGCAGTCCTAACCATCCATTACTTAAAGGGACAATGCTAAACCTTTTTTACGCTGTGTAATTCCTAGTTGAAAACCCACATTTTACAATTGCTTACCTTCTGTATAAATTCATTGATCTTGATGGTTAGTTTATCTGGGTATGCCCCCATACGTCGACACCAACACAGCGAACTCGTTCCTGTTAGAAAAATCGACACATAGCGACGGGTTGCTGTGATGGTGTGCCCAAGACAGAGGCATGCTGTTTCCTGGTCCTGCACCCACCCCGAGTTAACTCCAACTGGAGTTAACAATCCTTTAGTCAGGGTGTGTGGAAGCTAAGCCCCTACATGGGGAGTTTGGGGCAAGCCCCCGATAGAAAACAGGACTGAGTCTGTAAGGAATCATGCTGACCATGATTTGCGGCTCGATATGATTCCTGTCGCTGTAACGCCAGTCGACGTTAGAGATGTCGAACTGGCATGGTAGAGTCGTTTATCTGCTTCCTTTCTTAGTAGAACTGAAATGCATGCTAACAGTGTAATTATACCCAACCTTGTTCTGTTTCAGATCCTCAGCCTACGTTTATTGCATTCTTTCTTAACGTTAGGAACAGACTTCCCACCATGCTGGCATCACCACACAAAAATATATTTGTTTGCAGTCCTCTATCAACTCCCACTGCATCTTTTCTGGATTGGGAAAACCCTCAACACAGTCTAGACACTCAAGATGGTGGGAGGAGGTGACTATTGCATCATGAGTGGCTACACTGTTTGGGGTATTTTCACTTTGAAAAGCAAAAGGAATCAGAATTGGACCACCATCTTCATCAGTTGTCTCTACAGAATGTGACCAATCATTAAATGTGTTTTTTAAACAAGGCATATTTTGAGGCCTGATGGAGCTGACAGTGTCCCTTTAACCAGATACAAAATGGACGTCCAGGTGACAATGAGTTTTAATCTATTTTAATCCCAGAGTGGGTAGGAAAATGTTCATAAATTACTATGAGATTTAAACTGTATTTTGCCGAATTACATTTTTCCTTACAAGAAACATTCTGTACAGTTCTTGCCATGAAACCAGTAATTTGCAACTTTGACTTGTGTCACAGTTTGTGCACCAAACTCTAGGTACTGTTTTGATAAGTCAACAGTTCACCGCTAGCATTCTGTACACAGAGATGACATAGTAAGGGTCTGCACCAGAAGACATGAAGAAAGACTAAAGGAGCTTAAGATGTATAGCCTCGAGGAAAGGAGGGAGAGGGGGACATGATAGAAACTTTCAAATACCTCAAAGGAATCAACAAAGTCCAAGAGGGTAGCATCTTTCAGAAAAGAGATGTGTAAGAACAAGGGGGCACAATTTGAAGATAGAGGGGGACGGCTCAGAGGTAATGTGAGGAAGTATTTCTTCACAGAGGTGGAGATCATGGAACAGCCTTCCTGAGGAGGTCGTAGAGTCAAAAACAGGGGAATTCAAGAATGCATGGGAAAGACATAAGGCAATTCTAGCAGGGGGTAGGAGGAAGTAGGCTGTTGGTTAACCAGGATCTGCAGCTTATCCGTTAGGTAGGGAAATGGGCAGACTAGGTGGGCCAAGCGGTCCTTATCTGCCATCAAATTCTATGTTTCTATGTATGTTTCTAGTTAAAACTCCAAATTACTGGTACTAATGATTGGTCGTCTGTATAAAACTGTTGTCCATAAAAAAAAATAATGCAAAAATACAATTTGTCACCTCCATGTTTATTTACCATAGGTATAGTGTATTAGTGATCATTTGGAGGTAGAAGAGTCATTTCTGAAAATAAGAACATTAGAAAAAGCTAGCAATTGGCGAGTTCCACCCTTTTTAAGCAATGTGATCTGGGTTAATTGGAACATATGGTTTCAATGTATGGTTTAAGTAAATTAAATGATATGGATACTGTATGAATTTTTCAGAAAAGCAAAATGCCAGGGATGGCTTAGGGTATCTAAAGATTTGCATTTGTGTCTTTAAACATAAATTGCTATTAATGTAAATTTAATAGCATTGACAGAAATATAACATTATACCATTCAAGTAATCATTTATTGATTGATTCATTGATTGACTAATTTAAAATTGGTAACCAGGACAGGCACACTAAGCCAAGGCTCATGTCCAGGTGCAACCAGGGGAAGGGTAGGGAGAAGCACAATTACAAACAAAATACAGCCAGTCGGGTGATGTGGTTACAGTGAAGATGACATAAAGAGCATAAGTGGAGTACAGTACAGACAGAATGGCAAAACATTGCATAAAGAGGACAAAAGCTTTAAGATACAAATCTTGTGCAGATTGGAAAACTCAAGAGTGCACAGTGACAGAATGAAGGAGAATAAATTAAAACATCTAAGCAACTATGTACATAAAGAGTAATGGTTATTCAATCTTGTCTCTTTAAAGAACACATATTTCTCTCTCTCTCTCTCTATACCAATGTCGAGTTCATTAATGCACATATTATTTATGGTATCATGAGTTACAAGTACTTAGCTAATCCATTTCAACTATTTCATTTCTAATACAGCTGAAATGGGTTCCATATTAGTTTGAATAGATCAGCCTTGTCCTGAATCAAGTAACTGATTTTTCCATTGAATACTAAATTCTCCATGTATACAATCCACTCAACCAAAAAAAGTGTAATTATCTTTCCACTTTACTAAGCGGCATTCTTTTCGAGACTTTATGCTGCAGTCAAAACTCAATATTGTTCATACCGAATTGGAACAAATCGTTGTATCCCCAAAACAAATAATTTGGGCTCAGTTATAAATTGACATGTACCACTACAGAACACACTTTACATATACAATTTCCATATGTTTATTAATGTGGGCAGCTCTATAGCATGTGCATTTAGTGAGGTATATTTCTGCATACATTTCAGCACTTATCTTCTGGATATTTTCCCATCTTTTCCAGCCTATCTGGTGTATAATAATATCAATGGACTGGCCAGTCCGGTGGCGGCTGGAGGACTGAGGCGCTGGATGCCTTACTCACTCTACGCCAGTGACCCATGTTCAGGAACACGCACAGGCCGCGGGAGTTGGCAGGGAGGAGAAGGATTGAGCATCCAAGGGACTGCTCTCCTTCTCTGGGGAGAGGGGACGCCAGTGGTCAGTTCCAGACTGGTCCCTAGTGGAGGCTAGGGGGCATCGTGATGACACTGCAGACAAGAGGTGGAGATGGGCTGATGCCTGGAGGGAGCGAGTGTGACGCATGTGCACGCCTCCCCCCATCAGTGTCATTGCATGCTCAGGGGGTCCAATCTGAAAGCTAGGGGAAAATGGTCCCCAGGTCAATTAGAGGAATGGCTGCCTACAACGGGCCCTAACCCTGAATGTCACTTCCCGGATGCTGGATCCTGTTCCAGGTGAGTTGAGTTGGGGCTCTCACTACCCTCCCATGGAGGGAAACCGAGGGGAAGATGGGGATTCAGCCTGATGTTGGGGTATGGGCTCAGTGGGTAGCTACAGATGTGAGCTGACTGGGGACTGAGGGACAAAAAGATTAACGATAAAAAAATAATATCAATAGACTATCCTATATCGAACCAGTCTGCCCGTTATTTCTGTACTGGATATATAAGCATTGTTCCACACTTTTGCCATTTAGATTTAGTTTATGATGTAATGTTATTGTTTTCTTTAAGGACCCAATTATAAATATTTAGCACTTCTCTAGCCTAATGCCAATTTAAGGAAGGACTCCAGTGTGAGGGAAGGTTTGATGTGTGTAAGTGAGTCCTATAAATAGGTTGTAATACCTCCATCATCTGGAGGTACCTATTCTATGGAATTGAGTAAAGGCATGTTGAACCTAAATTTGATCTCTGTGAATGAGTATAATATCCTTGACTGTGGATTAACTGTCCCTTAAGCTACTGATGCATTTATTTTCCCAGTATTTATTAGCAATACTTCATTTTTCTAATTTAATTTTGAGGTTATTCCTTAAAGGAGCTACTCTTTGGGAGGTTCTTTAAGTCCTAAATGTGAGCAGACTTGTTTGAATACGGGATGGGCAGGAATGGTCGTGTAGAATGCCAGATGGTTAGGAAGAGGGTTAAACAGTGGATCTAATAAGGATTTAGGTTTTAATATTACTTGTTCATAACCTACCCATAATGGGGATAGTTCATTGGTGTTGAGCCACTTAGTTAATTATTTTGCAGCAAATGCAAAATAGTTTTTGACATTAGGAAGTTCTAACACACCTTCTTTCCTATGGGCTTGAAGTTGTGTAAAACTTAGTCTGGGGTTTTGGTCCCATAGAAATAGTCTAATCATTTTGTTGATTTTGCAAAACCAAATGTTATCAATTTTGTGATTAACCTGCCTAGCATGAATAGAATTTTGTGTTAATATCAGTTTGAATGAATGTATCATTCCTTTAAAAAATAAATAATTTACCCCATTTAACAATATCTAGATGCAGTTTCTCCAGTAGCGGCTTGAAGTTAACTTTATCTAGTTGATATAAATTATGTGTAACTTCTATCCCGAATATGAAATTGATTTTTGGGCCTTCTTATATTTAACTTCAAATCAACGAGATCGTTATATGAAAATGTCTGTTTGAGGATATCAGATCAGACTTTCCCCAGTTAATACATAACCCTGGCAGGGTGGTAAAACTTTCAGAGTATGCATTCCCTTTTAATAGAAGTCCTGGGATTTGCTACTGTCAATAACATGCCATCAGGATAGGCAAAAACCTAGCTTGCTTATTTCTTAACTCTGATGCCCAAAATCTCTTTATCTGTCCTGATGGAACAGAGCAAAGGTTCTAGTGCCAAGACAATAATAAAGGAGAGGCCAGACCTGTGGATTCCACCTTTCTAAATCGAGAGGTTCTGATACTATCCCACTAGTTACTACTTTTGCAGATGCCCCGTATAGAATATTGAAACCCAGTTATTATAAGATTCCCCACCCTCAAATGAGACAGGACTTGTCTTAGGTAGGCCATTTGATGGAGATGAATGCTTGTTCAGCATCAAGGATAAAATTATAGACAGCATAATCAATTTATTTGCAGACCAAATGACTGTCTGTAATCTTCAGATCATGGATGCCGAACATGGGGAAATGGGGTTGCTGCAGTTTGAAAGGGCACAGGGTGAAAAAAAGTAGTTTGTGCAAGCAAAGGGTTATATGAATGCTCATGGACAAAGTGGTGTACACCCTCCCCCACTCCCATAGGTTCTGACACCTATGCTTCTGAAGTTATCTTGGCCATATCTATTTTTAAGAAATCGAACTGATCTTTATGAATGATCTTGGTAACAGCTAATTGTAATCTGGTAGCCAGGACCTTTACCAAGATTTTATAATCAATATTTAATAAAGAAACGGGTCTTATTTAAAGCAATCTGTGAGATCTTTGTCTTTTTTTTTTTGATCTTCCATAATGACAGCCTCTTTCATACTTGGTGTAGAGTTTTCTTTTGTTAAGATTCATAGTATATCCTCAGGAGTACATTCAGCAGATCATCTCTTAATTTATAAAATTCAGTAGGTAGTCCATCAGATCCAGGTGTTTTGGAGTTTGGCATTGAGTTGCTAGCAATAGCAATTTTCACTGCTGAGATAGGTTTATTAATTATTTTGGAGTTGGTCTTGAAAAATTTAGGGAGTTCAATGAGTCCAGAAATAAATTAATTTTCTCTGGATAAGTTACGTTTAGGCATGTAAAATTTATCTCATTAGGCATTGAGAGTTTATATATGCATTGTGATCCTTACTCATTTTCAGCACATGAATGGTCCTGAGGGTTATCTTTTTTAACCTAAAGCCAGAAGTTTGCCTTACACATTCTTTGGATTAGAGCATCAAACTGAAAGTGATCAGTTCTGATATTCGAAGGATGCGGGACAACTCTTACTAACTCTAAGAGTGGTCTTGGCAGTGATATTAATATATTATTGATCAAGGTTGATTAATGATATATTAAAATAAAATAAATAACCTGCACTGAGTGTGCCAGTTTCCAGGCAGTTGCATGTGAGACACTTCACAGAATAAGGGTGTCTCATGCGCAAAGTAAAGTACTCCTTCTGGTCTGGAGCACTCCGTTGATCCATAATTAGAAACATAAATTTCAAATATGATTTATATTAAATGTTTATATGTATATTTTCTGTGTTTATTATAGTTATAATAGTTTTTCTCAAGTTCTTTGTGTGCCAGAAGTGTTCGGCTTCACTTAGCAAATCTCTTACCAAAAAGAACTCAAAAGTAAACTCTTATGGTGAAGTACACCTTACCTGCTGTAAAAGTCACTTCTGCCATCATCCAGCGACATTTGCATGGACATGCCACTCCAGATTCTTTAGAACCCCTGCAATCCTGGCAAAAAATTACTAGATAAATCTGGACACCACCTGCAATTTTGGCCACCTGCAAGCAAATCAAGCCCACATATTCTGGTTCTGTCCAGTTCTCACCCCATATTGGTACACTACAGCATTCCAGTTTGAACAACTGTCTTTGCAAAGAACTGACTTGCCAGGCTATGGCTCTTCTGTAGATTCCCCTGCTGGGTCAGCACCTTTCCTCTCGTTCTCTGACCCATTTGTACATTTTAGTGGCGAAAAAGTCTATTACTGTACTAGGAACTGGATGATGACACATCCACCCTCAATTGATTCTTTGCAGGCAATTATAAATGAAATTTACAGAATGGAGCATATAACGGCATATTTTCAAGACAAACTGACCAGATTCCAAAGGCAGTGGCAAAGGTGGACAACTTATGTCTCAAGGTGCTGTTTTGTTCTATAGAGATGGACCTGAGTCTATTCACAGTAACATGGGGGTACAAAATTTCATCTCTAGGGGGCAGTCACATATTTTGCCTTATATGATGAGGCCACTGATGTTTTCCTATTGCAGCTGTGTATTGTGTTTCCTGTGAACTTTATGACAACACTGTACATCCTGGACTTGATTTTCAAAGGTTGGGACTGCTGCAAGGGGCTTACAGCAATGAGAAATATGCAAGGGCTCCTTGCACCACCTGCTCCAGTCTCAATTTTCTAAGGGAACATGTGCCAATGGGGGAACCACCTGTGCTAGCTGGACTTGTGCCATCTGTACTATGGTCACACAGGTGGCACAATGGTGGAAGGGGTGTGTTGGGGGCAGTGCTGTGATGTCCCTTATATTGAGATTTTGCGAAGCCCCAGAGCTGGTCCTAAGCCAATGTGTGCCACTGCAGCAGCACTCGCTGGGTGGGGGGTGACCCTGCCCCTTGGGAAGGCACCTGACTGCCCCAACACCTGCCAGATCACCACTGGTGTAGCCGCAGTGAGAGAGCCCTAACCCCTCCCTGTGGTGGCGCTGGTGTGTCTGCCTTCCCAAGGATCCACATTAGCCCTACCATCCCCTATCAGGGCAGCTGTCACCCCTCCCCAGCTGAAGCCATTCCACCTCCTTCCCCACAAGCCAGGGCATCCACTGGACAACCCACCAGCCATGGGAGTGAATGACCAGCAAGTTGCCATCCCAGGCTGCCTGTGTGCAGCTTGCGAAGTTCCTTCCTTGCGCCATTTGATCAGTGGGTTGGCTTGCGGCAAACTCCAGGACTTTCTGCCGGACCCCTGTTCTTTGAAACTACAGTTCAGGGTCCCTGGTGCACTAAGTTACCCTGGCGGTGGTGTACCACACATTGCACCATCTTTTCAAAATCGAACCCTCTGTGTCTGTCAATTTATGGAATCTGCATTCTGTATGTGATAATGGTCTCTTTCACAATAAAAGAAATGTAAAAAGTGCACTCATAATCATAAGAGAGACAGTAACTGTGCCTCTACTCATATAAATGGGGTGCTTTTTCTCTTGGAGTACTGACACAAATAATCCAAAGGGCCTGACTCATCTCATTTACTGAATTTTACAGATGGAATTTATTAAGAAAATTAAGTTAACAGGAATAAGCGCTGCAGCAAAAACTTGTTTGATGGATTTTATTGCAGTCTTAGTTTTAGTTCATGAATCTGCATATGCAATTAACACTCTGGAATTACTCCACAAATCAGGAGATAAAAACAAGTACTTTTTACAGCAAGTGCTTGCCAGATTACATATTTCTATGAATAATATATTGATGATATCAAACCATGCACTTGTGTAGGCGCCTAGGTGGGAGCTGTGCTTTGATCAAACTTCTTGTGAAACAAGAATTCTCCTGAGAACGTTTAACATGGCAGGGCAATAAAATATGCGTTTCCCACAAGCTCATCTCCAACAATAGTATACCAGTCAAATCTGCATTTTTAGGTGCTTCCTATATTTGTACTGTATATTGTTTTTGTTTTTATTCACAACACTAACCCAAACACTTGTCAGATTCAAACAGCTGTTTGTAAGTCAAAGAAGCAGACGTCTTTTTCTTGAGGAAAAAATGAATTGAAAACATTAAAAAGACTTAAATTCTAGAAAAACTAAAACTTATACTAGCAAATGAAAATGGAAGCTGTCTGGAATCTTTTACATTGAAAAAGGCAGAGCAAGATTTTTCCTAATTTAGCTGCACTGCTGCTTTAAAAGTCTTCCGGGGTGGTATATGCACCTAAAATCCACAAACAGTTAAAATGTAATGACCCTGTGTACTGTCAGATATATAAGACAGAGACATAACTGATTCTTACAAGTTGCTACATTTTATTTCTGAAGTATTTTTCATTTCCCTTAGCAACTGTGGTAAAGGTTTTCTGCAAGACTGTACAAGGTGTGATTTGTACAACAGCAGTCTGCCTGGAGGCTGACACATGGAGTATTGTTTCCCATCAGTCATGCAACCGTTAGCTCTGTGGCTTCACCGCCAGACATCAAAAGTGACCAGTCTGGCAAAGGTGAGTGGCTGCCATTGATCATCTGTGATGTCACAAGGCTGATGAGGCATGAAGAGGGCTAGCAGTACAAATGTCAGGTACCAGCTGGCCCAGTGACGTGGAGGATTGAGGCACTGGATGCCACATGTGGTGCCACGTTGGCAACCAGGGTTCAGGTGCAGACCTGGGTCTCTGGGGAGTTGGCCAGGGAGGAGAGGATAGTGTCCAGAGGACTGCTCTCTCTCCCAAGGGCAGGACAGTTCTGGCATCAGTGCAGGCCTGGCCCTAGCATTAGCTGAGGCATGGAAACCAGGGACTGTCACATAAGGGACAGGGATGAGTGGCGGCTGCTGACGTCCCATACATGAAGCGTGCAGGGGGCCATCTTGGGTGACACTGCATGCCTCCTCCCCAGGGAGGAGAACACAGGAAAAGAGCTCTGGGCAGCTAGATGACTTCCAGCCAGCCCCACAGTCCCAAAGTCAATGGCGACCCAGGCCATGCTACCTTTGTGCAACCATAAATCCTGGTGAAAAGTTGAGGTGCCGGGTCTGGGGTGCCTGGCACGATGGGAGAACCATCAGATCAGGGGAAAAAAGCAAGCACTGCAAAAACAAAAGTCAGGTTCCACATAGAAACCCTTGAAATCGCTCACTGTTAGAATACGTTTGTGGTCAGGCTGTTCACAACTGGGTCACTTGTCAGCACCATATTAATCACATGAAACAGAAGGTAGCAAAATGCTAAGTTTACCACGTTTATGGCTGAATTGTCTGATGATCCACTCAGGATCCATATGCTGTTTTATCAAATGTAGACCAGTTTCACTCTGTTTATGGAATTTATTTGTAATTGTGGATCAGCAAAGGCACACTGAGATGTGGCCACTCATTCCCAAGTGCATTCTGGGAGGAAGGTTACACAGATCTGTTATATTGATAGAGGAATGTGGCCAAGACACACAGGGATAAACCTCTTACTCTTACAATGAGTGTCATGGAATCTTTAACTTCAATCTGCACAGCCAACAAGGATGGTTGGAAGTTAGACTCGGTTTAACACCTCCTCCAAGGGCAGCACCTCAACAGTGCAGCACCCCTAGTGTTGCTCTTCAGTGTCAGCCTTAGGCATTAGCCCATGCATTTTCTCAGTGTTGGGTATGAGTCCAAGTACCTGTCTGTATCTGTGGGACATGTTAGATCATCTTCTGAATGTTCCAGTGTCTTACATGTCCATGTGTTTGGCCAATTGCACCAGATATTGGGCCTCCTCCACTTTCTTATACTGCTTGTTAACCGACTCAACTCTGTCATGGGACATTCATAGTTTCTAGTCTTTCCAGAAAAGCAAATAAACCTATATGTCTGCCCCAATAAAGATTAACTAAAACAAAAAACAAACAAACAAAAATCCTTGCTGGCTCCTGTCATTGTGCCAGAAACCAACCAAAACCATTTTCCCCTACCCTCCTTTCCCTAGCCTGAGTCCATCCTCATTCCCTAAGGCCCCACATAGGAGCATTAAATAGTCCCCAAACTGACCCATCCACAGTTTGGACCAGGGAAGCAGCCGGGGCTATCATGGTTATAACCACCAAGTTTACTTAGCCATCCCCTTCCTTGCTCTACATACACACTGCAAGACATGGTAAAACTGGAAGTGTCCAGAACCAGAATGCCTCCAAATTCCCTGCTGGAATGCTCCTGTAGTGATTTATCCAGGGACATTCCAGCAAAGGGGTTTAGGAGCAGGGCAATACCAATAGGGACATTCCAATAGAGGCGATAAGGGGATGGGTCATTCTGTTTGGAAGTACCATTCTGGCTTCGGGAGTATTTTTGATTCTTGGTGTGTTCCTGTTTTAAAACTTAAATGCACCTGTAACCCCTGCAAATAGGGGTTCCTGAAAAGTTTTCTTGAGCTTGCCTAAATGCTCACTGCCAGACGCTGAGTTCTGTGTTTTAGCAGTTTAAATGTAGTGCCTGTATAGCCTCTGTGTACTGTCTTTTTAAGAGCTGCCTGGATTGCAGTCATAAGTAATCTGAGAGGGAGCTCTGTTAGAAGATGTGCCTTGTTTGCTGATCATTTGTTAGAGTAGTAATAATATTGTCATTTGTTCTAACCTGCCTTCTTTGCAGCATGGGCAGTTCTGTTTGTTTCCATTATCTTGGTCCTGGACTGCAGAATGAGCCAATCAGTACATTTGGGACTCTAAAATGGAGCCTGCCTACAGGGGCTTGGTGGGGCTAAAACTTGTAGGATTGTAGTTTGGGCTTTTAGCACCTAAAATAACCTGGAGGAAGAGCCCTTGTTGTGACTGACAGACAGATCAGCCAACCGAACCTTTTGGATCTTGAGGAAAGCCCCACACTGCTTGCAGTTTCAGTTAGATCTGAGTTGGGAAGTGAAGAAGTAACAGCTTGAGATAGTTTGAGCAGCAGTCCATAGTGGATTCACACTGGAGAACTGTGGAAGGCCTGAGTTTGGCCTGCATGCCTGCCTGCTGCTCTGAGAAGGAACTTGTGCTTTTTCGGACTGAATCCAAATTTGGAGAGCGAATTAAGACACTGAATTGTGACCAGGCTTTAATCTGAAGAAGACCAAAGATTTGCTGAATGCGATGGCCTGTCAGGACTTTCAGCTACCTCTGAATTCTGGATTGTGCAGAACTCTGCAATTGTGACCGAGAGCCATTTGCTTGGTACACTGGAATTTACTTACATGTGAATGTGATGTGTGCTTATAGTGGGTCATGATTTGGTTCCCACTGTGTGTCCACTGTCCGAACTGTGTTTTGCTTGCTGGAGGCTGTATCCAGCTCCATGGACTGAATCCATATCCATTTTCATTTGCCTGGGCCTGCTACACTGGCCCAGCCAGAATACTTACTACATAAAGAAAGTCATTGACGAGAGACTGTTCTGGGGATCAGCCCCTGCTCAATGCCTTGAACAGGAATGGTGCCTCGGTGATTCTGTGGGCCCTGCTTCTCTGGGCACTCCAGCTCAACAGCCTGCAGTCTCAATTTCATCCTGTCTGTGTCCAGTATTGGGTATCGTGAGTAAACATCAGGGTAGCTTCCTGCAACAATAGCTAAATCTAAAATCATTGTCATCTGATTGTCTTGTTGCCTTTTCTTTCACGAACTGAGCCCTCTGGCTCCAGATTACAAATAGTGTATGTGTTGTGCATGTTGCTTTCTTCCATCACAGGGCCCCAACCAGCTGCAATGTTCTGGCTAGCCCACCGTTTTCCTACCTGGGTACCCAGAGTGTGTGACTGTGTAGGGACTCTGAACTGCATGCATAACTGTCTGATTAATATAGCTTTTAAGCAAATCAATCTGATTATGCCCCTCCATTGTTCAAGTCCCTGAATAAATCAGATTTAACTTTGCTTGCATTTAACCTGACTGTGGTTCCAGTTTGTGCCAAAGTATTGTACTGTTGTTATTTGCTGTGCTTAACTTTGTTTTACAGGGGTCCCCAGGGTCAAGCTAAAGGAATCAGCCCTGGTGGTAAGTGCAAACAGTGTGGGTAATTGCCTGGTGAATAAGGGTCATTGTGAAAGTAATTATTGTATATTGTTTGGGCCACTAGAAGGAAAGGGGGTTACAGTGTCCCGGAGGCTATTGCCCAGGTTAAGCTAACCACTAACAGCCCCCCTCTGGGTGGAGGCACCGTTCATTACAGGCCCGTTAACCTGCTACTAACCAAGCAGGCAGTGGTAGTAGCCCTTGGGATAGCGCCACCTCAGGTTACACCCAAAATCTGGAACAGTGTCCCGGACTACATGCCCTCCCCTAGTTAATGCCCCTGCCAGAATGCTGCACCCGTACTTATTGACCCTGTCAGAATGCCCTCTTGTGATTGCCCCAGTGGCACTTCAGCTGGGGATTTGTGAGTATTCAGGGGTTTGGTGTATTGCATTGTTCACCCACACAGTACACAGTTAAAAAATCCTGGCTCCTTTCACACTGAATTCTCTGTCTCCCACCCATATATCTTTATTTCCAAGGTGCCCCCCAAAAAAAAACCTTCACTTCACAATGGGAGGAAGTCTTTCGACTCAGATTAGCTTAGTCCAGTCTGGCACCTTCTCCCTCACTAGCCTGATCCCCAATTTATATACCTTTCCATACCTAATCCCCAATAGATTCCTCACTCCATAGCCCAATACTCTAATAGATTCCCTCCTTGGCCCAATCCTCCTTTAAATTCCCCTAACAAGCTTAATCCCTCAAGATCCCCCTCCCTAGCCAATCCCTTCTTTAGAGTTCCCCTCTCTAGCTGAAGTCCCCTTAGAAGCCCTTCCCTAGTAGGTTCCCCCTTTGAGAAGTCCTCCTCCCAAGCCACCCCAATCAATGATGATCCTCCTCCTGGCACCATTCCAGGGCCAGCATCGAGCATTTTCAATCCCCCTCCCAAACCTGCCCTTCCAAATGCCCACATGCCTTTGTAAAGGCACCCTAACCCCAAATGGGGTGCTGGTTTTACACCTGGACAGCTCAGTAAACCCCTCCCAACTCACACTGCGCTCGCACCAATCCAATTGATAGCTTGAGCAGGCACCCAGGAGGGAGGGAGGAGGTGGGTGGGGGCACGCCCTCGATGCTAGGCAAGGTAATTAGTCCATCTACCTAGTGTTGTCATGCTGAGTAAGCCCTTCCCTCCCTCTTTTCTGGGCATTTGCTTGATCTATCAATGGGACTGGTGTGAGTACCCCTCAGGTTGGGAGAGGGTCCACTAACTATCAATGAGTAAAACTATAAGAACTTAAGAATTTGATGGCAGATGAGAACGGCGGCCCATCAGTCTGCCCATGAACTGAACCCCCTTCCCTATATTTCGCTGTTTTTGTTTATACGTGAGTGCTGGGCCCATGCATGTCTAAATGCATTCACCGTCTTTGCTGCAACCACCTCTGGGCGCAGGCTGTTCCATGTCTCTTACCCCTCCCATAAAAAGTACTTCCTGATATTGCCTCTGAACCTTCCCCTCTCAGGCGTAGGTTGTGTCCTCTTATGCGTGCCTCTCTGTTTGCATGGAAGTTTGACTGCCAGAACAGTTTTTATACCCTCAATGAATTTGAACATTTCTATCATATCCTCTGTCCCTTCTCTGTTCCAGAGTACAAGTTTGGAGTCTTGGAGTCTAGACTTGTATGAAAACGTGATGGAGGCCTTGCCTTCTTTGTGCCCTTCTCTGAATTGATTCCAAGTGCTCTAAGTCCTTTTTCAGGTGGGGCCTCCAAAACTGAATGGCAGTACTCAGGTGTGGCTTCACCAGGAGCCTACAGACTGGAATGATTACTTCTTGTTTCCTGCTAGTTATTTCCCTGCCTGTGCATCCAAAGATGCTGCTTGCTGCGTGCCACTTTTTAGCATTGATTCCCTGCTTTAGGTATGATTACGCTAATTCCCGTTCAGTCCTGACCCCCAATCATGAGTCAGGGGCCTGTTCAAAGGTATGTGAAGCTATTAATGGGGCAGGCTAGGTAGGGGGTTGAGAATTCTCCTGGTGTCTTCTGGCATGGTGCCAAGGCTGGGATAATCATTCATTGCAATGGCCTGGGGGGTGCTTCTAAAAGGAGGATTGGGCTAGGAAGGTGATCTTTCATGGTTACTGTGCATCTTGGAGTGGGGGTCGGCCTCTGGAAGGGAGTAGGAGCCAAGGATGTCTGTGTTTGTTTAAGATTCAGTGGTTCAGGTTTGACCTACTTTGTCTCCACGGATAGACACACAGGCAAACCAAAGTTAATACGTAGATAGTTTGAGCTTCTCACACCTACTAATAGATGTCCTACCCTAAAATGTCGTCTCTGTTTGTGACTACAGGGCTATTTACCCACAGTCAGTGCCTGACATTACAGTGGTCTGTCTTGGAAGATGCTAGCGTGATGACAGGCAGCGCTACAATAATGATGGGTTATCTCACAAGCACTTACCGTCGTTGCACTTGTGTTTCCCGATGGTCTCACAACGCTGCCAGTGACTACATGTAAATAACTTTGATGTTAACAGCTACAGATGGTAGCACAGTGTATACAGGCACGTTCTTGTAAAACCAATCACCAGAAAAGAGCTCTGTGTGGGCCTGAAAGCTCATGTACTGGAAACTGAAATTTACATGTCGGTTCAAAAAAGATATCAAATCGCTTACTTTGTCAACCTCAATAAAAATATAAAAAACTTTCTGAAGATTGTTGAGAACTTGTTTTAATGCATTTCTTACCACTATCACAGCCCCATTATGCAAATCCGTTTGTTTATTAGCATTCAGGGGTTTCATATAATTAAAATGTATTTATACGTGTGTATGTTGTGGAATTATTCTTATGAGGCACATGAATCAAACTGGCAAGCAGTACAAGTGACAGTTCACTGCATCTTGGCTAGAAATGAGGTCTGACAAAATTTCATTTTGCAAATCAATGGTGTAAGTGCTTCTAATCTCTTTAACCTAAAGGGTAATAAAACTAAGAAAAATTATATTTTATATTTGAATTTAGTGCTGTGCATTTTAAGTTTAGCATCTGCTAGCTCTTTGCACTGTCAATAGAAATGAGTTTTCATTAATATTTTTATTTATTTAAACACTGGATTAATTTACTATACTGGATCATACTGGTTTGTGCGTTGATGGGGCGTTGTCGTAATGAAGGCATTCCAGTACTGGCTATATAAAATCACACTTAACTTCAGCAGATTACAATTTAGAGGATGGAATGTTTTATTTCTAGCACAGCTGTTTGGCCCTCATGCCACTCCCTGCTGCTTTATTTTAGGCCCCTGCCAGAAACCCCAGACCCACAGTCCACTCCCCCACTGTCAAGATGGTGGGGATTTGCATGGGCAGGGCCAAGGGAGCTGTTGACCATCATTTAGACAGCTCAAGACACATATTTTGTAGTTTTCCCCCTTCCCTCAGGTCCTCCCCACCTCCTGGCGTCAGGCCGTGCCTGTGGCGGCCACAGACAACACAGCACACCAAGGGCTGACACCACACCGCACAAGGTATCAGGCTCCGTGGCTCATAGTGAGTGCTGCTACTACACTGGAACCCAGATGTCTTCCTTTCATAGCACCCCCAATGAATTTCAAGCCACTTCATTAATAAAGATATTTACATGAAAACAGAAGTTTCCTTTACAGTTTGTCTGCATCAGAGTTTTATTCTAGCTATGGTCACAGAACAGAATTTTCAAAGAAATCCACCACATATTTCACCAATTTGCATGGAACTGTGGCAGAAGCAGATGGTCTAAGCATGTTCAAACTTCTGCTCAATTCTTTGTAACGGCATCAAACCTGGCCCTGGCCAGTAGACTGGCCCTGATAGCAAGAGTGTATCGTTAGATGTCAAGCACCTTCAATGATATTTAGGAAACAAAGATCAGACAGGGAGCTTTATCTTGGCTTGTGAGGACCTACAGTGGCAGCCAGCACCAGGTTGAACTGTGATGTGCCAGCAAAACCTGATACCAGAAAAGCTGCATTCAGATTAATGTGGCTTTTCCGACCGATATTGTGTTGTCCGCATCAGGAGCCATGTCTACCACTGTATCAAACTAACAGCCCAAGGAAAGTTAACTCCTGAAAAGAGAGCCAACCCAAACTTGTATATAGATTGCAGTGAAATCGCGAGGCAAGCTAAGACAGCAAACTAACAGATTCATATGCTTGGAAGTGAGGCAGTACAGTCAATTTCGGCCACAATTCATAACTATTATAAATATTCATTTAACAATCGCAATGTGCTCTCTTTGGTTAGACAGTGTTTCAGTCTATTTTTTGGAGTGTATTTATCCAGCAGGATCAGACAATAGCTGGCCAAGGTGCTTTTTCGTTTCTCTTCCCTAAAATTTGGGGATCTCTACCCCTTTCCATTCCTCTGCTCCTTCCATTCCACTCTGAAATCTCTACTCACTCCTGCAGCTGTTTCTGGTATGGGAGGGACTCTGTCTCAACCTTCCTCCATACCCTGACCTAAACTTAGCCCTCTCCCCAGTTCATCTGTCCTACTCCCTATATTATTGTTTTACGGTACAGTTTGTTCTTTTGCGGTTTCAAAATGTACTATATGGCAATTTACTGTATGTCAATTTTTATTCTGAAGCGTTTGTTGTATATTTAGTTTCACTTATTTTCAGATTACTGTATAATTTTTATACATTCTACTTTGTATCTGTTCTCTCCCCGGTTCCTCCAGAAATCAGCTGATAAATAAATACATACCTACATACATACAAACATACATACATACATACATACATAAATACATACAAACATACATAGATACATACATCACACACTTAATACATAAATACATACACACATATATACATACATAGATACATACAGTATATAACACACACATACATACATAAATGCATACATATACATACATAAATACATACATACACACATGGATAAATACATACACACATACATATAAACATACATGCATACATATATACATAAAACATACATACATAGATACATACATAAATACATACATATATATACAAACACACATACATAAATACATAGATACATACAAACATACATAGATACATACATACTTACATATATACATACATGGATACATACATACACACATACATAAATACATACATACATATATACAACTCTGCTGGCTCTCACCAGCTAGATACCTTGATTTTGGTTTGGGATGCCTCTCTGGGAAAGTGATCAGAACTAGCACCCCGGGCTGGCCCAGCTTCTGCCTAAACTGAATCCACCCCTACCAACTTAGGCCACATCAGGGATGCTCAAAGTCCCTCCTACCTGGACCCTCATTGGGGATCAGGACTTTGCCATAAGTGCTCAGACTCTGGAATTGCTGCCTGTGGATATCCAAGCAGCCCTCCTATCTGAGTTTTCAAAATGCCACATGGGGTTTCCTAAAACTAGTATCAGAGTGTGACTGCCCCAAACCTCCCTAGAGTAAAGTGTCAAATTGTTTGTCTGAACCTCCCAGGGTGTCTCCATTGAATTCCTGGAGATATTTTCCCCACTGTATCAATGACTTCTGACTACTCCTGCCTAAAAAGCCTTGGGCATTTTACACCCATTATTGCTCCACAGTCATAGGCTAACCATGACATATTGCACCCTTGGTCACTCTTGCAGAAAACTTGTACTACCAAGTGTTTCTGTTTCTGCTCAATATGTGCATATTTAGAAAAATGTGATGAGCTGTATATACCTGTCCACAATCCAACTAGCCTAGGGGTGTATACTGACAATGTTATAAGTTATATTGTGACCAATCCAGTTCTTGAGCTATGCTCCACTCCTGTGTATGATGACCTGTATATATCTGTCAGTTGAACTAGCTAGTCTAGAGTGTATAATCTGAAATGTGCTTACTACTATATGTTTCCCCTAGCGACAAATGATGTATTTCCCACATGTTTGTTTACTGTGACAAAAAAACTGTACTCTCTTTGCCATGTCTCCTTGACTGTTGTTCCTCATGTTGTACTCTCCTGGGTCGTTCCTGAAAATAGGCATAATACTTGTCTAGTGTACTTACCGGTAAACAAAAGCTAAATAAATAAACACATACATACATAGATACATATATACATATATACATAGATACATACACACTTACATAAATACATACAAACATACATAGATACATACATACATATATACATGCATACATAGATACATACATATATACATAGATACATAACTAGATACATACATACATATATACATGCATACATAGATACATACATATATACATAGATACATGCATAGATACATACATACATAGATACATACATAGATACCTACATACATACATAGATCAGTATATACACATATATACCTACATAGATACTTACATACATAAATACATACAAACATAGATACATATATAGATACATACATATATACCTACATAGAAGCATTATATACATATATATACCTACATAGATACTTACATACATAAATACATACAAACATAGATACATACATACATATATACTGTACATACATATATACATGCATACATCATAAATACATACATCCATAGATACATACACACTTACATGCATACATAGATACATACATAAATATATACATACATACATAAATACATACATACATATATACATACATAAATACATATATATATACACACATACATACTGTACATAGAATACATGCATACATAAATACACTTCATTAAATGCCATGCCTTTGGGCGTGTTTCACCCTTTCTCTCCCACCTCCTGTACTTGGAGCCCCTGCCATGCCATCATGGTGGGAGGGCATTGTGCTCACCCACAGCATCCAGGTCTGCTCCCAGGCAAGAATACTACAGAGCCCTCCACTGGGGTCTGAGAGCCCTGCCTCCACACTGCTCCCACCAACTCCTCCAGTCTGGGGATGGGAATCAGGATTGTGACACGAACCCACGCTCTCCACCAAGGTGGCATAACGCATGACCGCCAGCACCAGCAAGGCAAACTGCCACAGTCTGACTTTTTTCCCAGATATATGTTATTTTCCTGACCAGCAGTCTTTCCTGCAGAGATATACCCTGTGCACATGTATGTACCCAGAGCAGGACAAGGAACCCAGCTGTCATATGGCAGCCGGGTTTTTCCCCCTCGAGTCTTCTCCTCCCCACCCCCACCGGTGTAGGTGATGCCTATGTCAGCCTTGCCATGCATAGCTTCCACTGTGGCAGAAGCAAGCTCCCTGACCCAGCCACTGCCATTGTTGCGGTGGCAAAACTCACCGCCAACCCTTCCCCAGCCGAGACACACTGCCACTCAGCAGCTATCTCTCCCAGGTCTGCCTTGGACACGATGCACAGAGTTTGTTCCGAATCCAGATTGTCCATTCCACAGCATAATGCACTACCACTGTGTCATCAGGGCCACCCAGTTTCCTTTTTTTTTTCCATTGATGTCACAACTTGTTTACCCAGGGCAATGACAGAGATGCAACATCTGCTTTTCAGTGGAATCCTGCTTCTACCTATTTCCACAGCTTGGTGAACTGAAACCCTCAGAGTTTACATGACTTGCTCAAGGTCACATGTAAACAATTGGCTCTGGTGGTGATCGAACCTGTGACCTCTCAGTTCCCAAGCTGGTGCTCTAACCCGCTAAGCCACACTGCCTCTTTTCTAGCTAAGAAGACCCTAAATATCCCATATAACTTGAACATATCACTAAAGATTCAGGCCTGGATCCAAGACCTTGAACCACCAATTTCAGGGTGGCTCTTATATTTTCTAGACCCATTTTGCCCCAGCTGCCTGCTCAGTTTCTTGTTTTCCACAAGATTTGTGAATACTGGATACCCTACACCGTGCCTCAAAGTGTGTTCATGGACCTGAAGTAAACATCTCTCTATTTTCTAGTGGGACGTGATCGTTGTTCTGCATAATTAAGATGTTTTATTTGATTTCCTGCTGTACCCTCTTCTCCTCCCTCATCCTCCCATTAAATTAAAAAAAGTTATTTTTAAGGCTGTTCCACATAAGTAAATTTGTAACGCTTGAGTTTTATGCCCTTGTAGACTTGCAAGTGAAGTCTTCCAGTGATTGCCTTTTAAATTATTTACAAAGATGTATGAATATTTTAATAGACAAATATACCAACCTCCGCTGAGAACTGTTAAGTACAAGTGGCAGAAAAATGCAGAGCACAGCATCAGTGAGGAGAAAAAGAAGTAAAAGTGGCACTCAAAGTATGGTTCAGTTACTGTCACATCCTCTGTATCCGGCCGGCACTGGGAGATACGGCCCAGCCTCGCTACTTTTCCTTACTGGAGTTTGTTAACCAGGTTGGCTCAGTGAAACTTGTGTCCTATTTTCAGGAGTGGCCAGGATAAGTTACATACAGTTTATGGCATTTTTTCACTGATACAGTACTGCATACATAGAAACATAGAAGTTGACGGCAGATAAGGGACGCAAGGCCCATCCAGTCTGACCATTTATTTTTCTACCTTATTAATTTGCCATTGGCCTTTGCTCTGTCAATGGCCTATCTATTCATACTCATCTGTATTGCTCCTTATGCCTATCCCATGCCTGTTTGAAGCCCTGCACTGTATTCATATCCACCACTTCCTGAGGTAGGCGTTCCATGCATCCACCACCCTTTCAATCAGTCACTCAATCAATCAAAGTCTTTATTTAACCAGGTGATCACCATTGAGCAAGCTAATTTTCGAGGTTGGTGAAAAGAACTTCCTCACATTACCCTTAATAGGCCTCCTCTAATCTCATGCTGTGTCCTCTTGTCCTGCTATTTTCTTATATTGAAACATATTAGACTCTTTCACCTTGTTAATGCGCTTAAGGTGTTTGAATGTTTCAATCATATCACCTCTCTTCCTCCTTTGCTTCTAGGGTATACATATTGAGTTCAGTTAATCTGCCCTCATATGTTTTCTGATGCAGTCCCGCACCATTTTGGTTGCCCTTTTCTGGACTGACTCAATTTGGTTAATGTCCTTGTGAAGGTGTGGCCTCCAGTACTGCATGCAGTACTCCAGATGAGGGACTAACCAGTGTCTTGTAAAGAGGGATTATTACCTCCCTCTTCCAACATGATACCCTACTAATACACCCCAACATCCTCTAGCCTTACCTACTGCTTTAGCGGTCTGCTTGGATGATTTCAGGCCATTGGTGATGATGACACCAAAGTCTCTTTTCGTCCCTTGTGACTGCCATCAACTCCCTTCCAGCCTACAGGTGACTTCAGGACTTCTCTTCCCTATATGCATGATCATGCACTCTTTGCGTTAAACCCCAGTTGCCACTCTTCCGGCTATTTTGCTAGTTTATCCAGCTCTCTTCCATTCTGCCCATCCCATCTGGATCATCTACGCTGTTGCAGATCTTGGTGTCATCTGCAAACAGATAAACCTTACCTCCAGACCCTCTGCAATGTCACTGATGAAGATATTGAAGAGGACTGGCCCAGGACTGATCCCTGAGTTACCTCACTTTGCGCCTTGCATCTCTTCTGACTGTATACTGTTTACCACCACTCTCTGTTTCTGCCCGTCAACCAGTTTGCCACCCAGTTGACCAATGTCTGACCCACCCCGAGCCTACTCAGCTTATTAATCAATCTTCTATGAGGAACAGTATCAAAAACTTTGCTGAAGCAAGGTAGGCAACATCAACTGCTCCTCCTTGGTCCACCACTCTGGTTACCCAGTCAAAGAAATCTATGACATTAGTTTGACAGGACCTTCCTGTTGTAAATCCATGCTGTCTTGGATCCTGTGCTCCTATGGATTCCAGGTGTTGCACTATCCTTTCCTTAAGGTGTCTCCATAATCTTGCCCACTACTGAGGTAAGACTGATTGGTCTGTAGTTCCCTGCCTACTCCTGCTAACACTCTTGTGGAATGGGATCACATGAGCCCTTTTCAGTCTTCTGCGACCTCTCCTGTGCTCAGAGACTCACTAAACAGTTCTGATAATGGCTCTGCTAGTTCCACCCTTAGCTCCTTTAGTACCCTGGGATGTAAGCCATCAGGTCCCATTGCCTTGTCCACCCCTGGGCTTATCGAGCTCTTGTTAGGACCCTTTCTTTTGTGAAGGGACTAGTGCACACCTCCTTCCCCCTGTGTCCATGGTGCTGAGCTTTGGGCCCTGCTCTACCTTCTCTTCGTAAATACTGAGCAAAAGTATCTATTTAAGATAGATGCTTTTACAGGGTCCTTCTCCTCACACTCCCCTTATCTCCTTTGAGCTTAGCAATGCCCCTCTGGACTTTCTCCTTTCACTAATGTATCTAAAGAAAGTCTTGTCACCTTCTTTTAATGTTCATGCTAGTGCTTCCTAGGTTTGGGCCTTTGCCTGCCTTACTGCTTTCCCTGCTTCCCTTAGGAGGAGTTTGGTATGCCTCCCTGTCTTCTTCCTGCTGCATTGCCTTATATTTCCTGAAGGCCAGCCTTGCTCTGACCTTTCCAGCTACTGTGTTTGAGAACCAAAGTGGTTTCCTTCTTCTTTTGCACTTCCTTTTCTCACTAACACAGTGGGATGTTGCTTCAAGTATTGCATCTTTAATGCTTGCCCACTTTGCCTGTACCCCTCACCTGTATTTCTTTTTGACAGAGCTAGCTTAACTCTGTTGGCCATCTTATCAAAGTCAGCTCCTCTGAAGTCCCATATTTTTGCCTTGGAATGGGATGATTTTGTTCTAGTGGCCAATTGAACCATACCATGTGATGGTCACTGGCCCTAGGTGACCTTCTACCTGTAGATCTGTGATCCTTTCCTGTTAGTCAGTACTAGATCTAGGATAGCCCTGTCTCTGTGGGTTGTTGTACCAGTTGTTTGAGGCCCTCCCTGCAGGGAATCCACCATGTGTCTAGTTCTGGCAGATGTTCCTGCTGGTATTGACCAATCTGTATCCAGCATGTTGAAGTCTCCATTATCAGAACCTCCCTTTAGCTTTAAAGCAACATTGGAGACATAACCTGTGCACATCCATCTTCATTTGACTAGTACTATGAGATACGGCCTAGCTACTTGTATGCATCTCTCTCCATTTGATTAGTACTAGAAGATATAGCCCAGTGGCTTAACTGCATCATTCTTTTCTTTGATCAGCCCTGTCAGACGTGAATCAGCTAATTGCATGTATCTTTCTTTGTTTAACTAGAGATACAGAGCAGTGACTTGTAATCATCCTCTTTATTTAACCAGGGATGTGAGGATCAATCCAAGGTCCAGTGCTTAAGAGCTGCTGGCGTCTTAAAAAACTTTGAAAAATATAAGTACAATTTGTCTTGTATTTCATACATATTCTATAGATTTCTATTCACATTATTTATTACAGAGAAAATTTGCATGAATACAGGGGGTCAGACTTTCAAAGCCCTGGGATGCCACAAGCCCTTCTGCGCTGATCACATGGCACCGCACGGGCTTGTTGGCATTCTCTAACCGCTGAGCAGGATTTTCAATCCCGTGCTCCAAGTGCTGCAAGTTAGACCAGCTTTCTTGGTCTAGCTTGTGGCACTCAAAGGACTCTTTTACAGGGCTTGCGTGAAATATGCAGTGCAAGCTACTAGAAAGTGAAAGAACTGTCACAGCTGCACCTTAGAATGAAAAATCGGGTGCAGTTGCAGCAAAGAGTGTTTGCTGCAAAGTGTTTGTGCATCTGTGCAAAAACAGTTCTGGTGCGGACTTGACACAAGTCCTGTGTCGCCTTTGAAATCCCAGCCCATGAGATCTTTATCCCTCAGAGTTTATCAGTCTCGATAATTTATTCCCAGCTTCAAGACATAATCCTCTGTTGTGACATCACAATCTGTTGCCATGGGAGTGAATGTGATGCCACCAGCAGTGCATATGACCTCAGGTAGGAACAAGCAACAGGAATGATGAGCTCTTTAGAGCAAAGATTCTGTTTTCATGCAAATGACCTCTATAATAAATAATGGGAAGAGGAATACAAACTTAATGTGAAATATAAACAAATGAGACCACCCCATACTTCTGGAACATATGAACATCAGAAGAAGCCAGCAGAATAAGGCCATGGTCTATCCAGTCTGCTCATATTGCAGGGTCCTCAGCTTTAAGCTACTGACCCTGCCCCTAATCCATCCTTCCCTCCCTTTCGCCCCCTCTCTTGACCTTATTTTCCTCCTAACTCTATCCCACCCTCTCTTGAAGTTGCCCACCATCTTCAGTGAAACCACTTCTTCTGGAAGCACATTCCAACTTGCCACCACTCTCTCTATGAAGAACTACCTCCAAGCCTCCCTTCAAAACTTCCCTCCCTGCAGTTTGACAGTGTGTTCCCTCATGTTTAAGTTTCCACTAATCTTAAAGAGACCCTCCTTCTCCACCCTATTTATTCCTCTCAAATCCTTGAAGGTCTTAAACATGTCCCCTCTCTCCTCTCCTCCAGGAGTACAATGTTCCAGGGCCTGCAACCTCTCCTCAAATGTTCACATTGCTGGCCCATGATCATCTTCATTGACCTCCTTGGACTGTCTCCAGCAGGTTAATGTCCTTTTTGAGGTGTGGGCACCAGTACTGTACTCCATACTCTAGATGCGGCCTTACCAGTGACCTGTACAAGGGCAGTATAACCTCCTCTCTCCTACTACTGATCCCCTAGATATGCATCCAAGCATCTTGTTTGCCTTTGCTGCTGCTTTCTTGCACTGTGTGGAGTGCTTTAAGTCACTAGTAATCATCACTCCCAGGTCCTTCTCCTCCTCGACACAGATACTGTACTCAGTCCTGGGGTTCTTGGCTCTATTGTGCATAAGTTTGTATTTCTCTGCATTAAGCCAAGCTGCTAAATCCCAGACCACCTCTAGTTCTTCAGATTCTCCTTTAGGTCTTGAATTCCTTCTGCTGTGTCCGCTGTTGCACATAGCTTGGTGTCATCCATGAATAGGCACATTTTGTCTTTAAGAGCAGCTCTCGACTAGCCCCGCTGACACATATCCTGCAACTGACCTGGCCAGGGTCATTTTCCATCAATGATTCCTTTGTGGGTTACCGTTTAAAAATGTTATTGGACTGTAACTTTATTCTGCTGAAAACTGAATCTGACCCATGCCCCCACCGCAGCCCGTTTTGTGATGTCAGTAAGCGAAGGCTGCATGTACACCATTGACCAGAATGGGGTGATTTTCCCAAAGGCTTTATGTATCTTTAATGTTGGGATTTTAGAAACCAAGTAACTGCTCGAGTAAGAGGGACCCTCATAATCGGGCGGTCACTTGATTTCTTAAAATAACAGCGTGGACTATAAGCTCTTGAAACATCACCCATTCAAAATCAATAAGCGTCTTCATGCCCGTCTACTGTTTATCATAAGCAACTGCGTGTGCTGCGTGAGGGGCATGGCCGTAGGATGCAGACTGCCTCAATTTTTGCGCCGTGGTCGGGGAATGAGATTACGGTCAACTAACATTACCTGACGGTAACCACAAAGAATCATTATAACGACTCCTGGCCAGGTCGGTATACGTGTGTCAGCGGAGCTTCAGTCGGGGCGTAAGCTAACTTCTTTAATACTGTCTGCAGTGTCACTGATGAAGACATTGAACAGCACTGGTCCTAGCACCAAGCTCTGTGGGACCCACTGGTGACCTCCACTCTCTGGGTTCTGCCCATCAGCCAGTTTTCCACCCATCTAGTCAACTTCTCTCCAACCCCAATGTCACCAACTTCCTGATCAACCTCTTGTTGTGTACAGAGTCAAGGTCTTGCTGAAGTCCTGGTGAAGGTGTCCACCCTGGCTCCTGTCCACTGTTTTAGTGATTCAATCAAAGAAGTCATTGATTTGTTTGACACAACTCCCTCATAAACTCATGCTGCTTCACATCCTGGAGACAAGATTCATCTAGATACTCTATGAACCTTTCCTAGCTATGATCTCCATGAGTCTGCACAGGATTGAGGCCAGACTGACCAGTCTGTGATTCCTTGGGTCATCATTGGGACCACTCTTATAGAGGGCACTATGTGTGTGTGTGCCATTCTCCAGTCCTGTGGTATCATGCCTGATTCCAGTGAACTGTTGAATAGGCCCACCAGTGGCCCTGCAAGCTCCTCTGCCAGTTCGCTCTGGGTGTATGCGGTCTGCGGCTGAGTTTGTCCACCCTCAGTACCAGCGGCCCTGTCCTCACCCTGTCCACCTTCATCACTACATTTATCCCCCAGCTCCTCTTCTTCAGCCTAGTGACACCTGTCCATCTTTCTCCCCAGTGAAGGTGGAACACAAGCACTCGATCAGTACCTCCACCTTGCCCCATTCTCTTCTACCCACCTCTCCCTTTCCTGAGCCTAACAACCCTTCTTTGTTGTCCTTTTCTCTCTAATATGGTGAAAAGATCTTTTCCCCTTCATAATTCCCTCAGCTAACTGCAGTTCCTTCTGAGCCTTAACCCACAGACTACTTTACCTGCTAAGCTAGCCATCTTCAGGTAATCCTCTATGTCTTCTTCTCTCTTGACCATCCTGAATTTCTTGTAAGCTAACCTCTTGTCCCTTACTCTCTGAGGATCATGGTACTAAACCAGCTGGGTGCTTTGGCCTCGAGTTCTTCCGTTGAGCTTAACATACTCCTCTCAGCTGCTATGAATTCCACATAGCATTATGAATTGCACATTCAGATTTAGCCTTGCTCTCTGAAGATTTGCTGATTTCCTCATACTGTTACAGCTATTTCTGGACACACAAATTATTAAAACATTGAGCTGAGTTAACAGAAACATTCTTAATACTAAACATATAGGGGCCCACTATTCATAAGTATAATAATCTTTATAATACAAATGTACACATTATGATCATTCTGAAGGTCAGTACTATGCATTTTAATGCTGAGAGGTTGCAGAATGAGTCCCATGAAAATCAGAGGTTCCATTTTCACATAATTATTCTTCTCTGCGCACGCGCACACACACACACACACACACTCTCAAGGCTCATTGCTTGTCTCAGGAATTGCTACTTTATAGACAAACAAAATCAATAATAGCTGCTGTCTGAGTCACTAGAAAATCCTGAAACGTTCCCAAGGAGGCGGCTGCTCTGGCCTCAGCAGGGAAAGTGTTTTTCAGCAACACCGGTCCAGTGAGGGGCAGGACCATAAGTCACAAGTGGCAGAGCCAGGGTGAGTTATAAAAGCCCTGCCTTCTCACAAGTGATGCTAAACTGTGTATTTTGGAGTCAGGCAATTGCGTATTGGTTATACAACATCAGCTTGCTAGTTTTAAACAGCAACTACCTAGCACCTTGCCCAAGAAGCATGAGTAAGCCTTACCTGGGCAGAAGTCGATAGTGCCCATATTTTTATTACATTCGCCCCCATTTCAGAAGGAGGATTGTATTTTGGCTCTGTGGAGCCAATCCGTGCTGATCCTTCCACTTCCTGATACCACTGCAGTCAGCGATCTGCCCAGCTCCGCCCTCGCTCGTTTTGTGATGTCATTCTTGGTAGGCGTTGGGGCACCTTCCATAGAAATGAATGGAGGACTGTTTTCAAAGTTAAATTTATGCAGTCTAGATGGCGTTTGGAACAAATCATGGCCTCCACTTAATCTCACACAGACACACATACACATACTTTCATTGTATTTAACCCGTAAGCATTCTTTAATCTCTGTTTGGGGTCCTCCTGCCCAAACAGCATGGAGATGACCTCTTATTCAATTAGCTATCCCAGGCAGGCCCTACAAGCATGTAGTGCAGAACTTTGTCGAAACAAATATTGTCATGTTTAGTACATTTGCTGTTGACTGAACAAGAATAAGTAGAAATGTCTGATTTATAATCTCAGTTTGCTATGTGGGACAGCAGGCTTCATGGTGAAATGAGGGACATACCTCTAATGTTGGTAAACAGACAAAGTAGAGGTGGGGCAGGACCTCTTTTATTGAACCAGCATGTAAGTTGCATTAGAAGTCTAATTAATTATTCATGAGCCTAGTGAGGCTCTGGATTGGATGCTGGATCAGTCATTAATGTTTTGGAAATGACTGATCCAGCTGCTAAGCTGACACTGTGTGCACGCATGACTCGTGACCCGGCGAAAACCTAAATAAAACCAGCATAAAACAAAAGTCGTTATTGCAATTAGACCTATAATCACAATAACAACCTCAAAGCCAGTCATTTTCTTGGATTAACTACCGGCTGGAAGGGCACCTTGAGCTACCATCCCCCAACTGGTCGCTAATCTCTCCAGAAATGACCGACTTCTGAGTCATATTGCCTAAGTATACAAGCATTTGGGTCCCCACAGACCTTTCGTCCGGTGATTTGTGGCAGTCAAAAAATACAAAGAGGCAGCCCCTGGGTTTTTGGGCTCCTGAGTCACTGTGCCAAGGTAAACTGATGGAAGGTTTGCTGTGTTTCCAGTGTGGGAGGATAAGTACAATACTGCAGCATTATAAGCCAAGAAGGCTGATTTCTAGCTGGCCTGTCGATGCAGTGATAGGGCTACCACTTGTGATGCAGTTGACCCAGTATCAGCAACGAGCCTGGGCCATCAGAACCCGGGCAGGGAGGAGGACTGAGCATCCAGAGGATGCTCTCCTCTGAAGGGAGGGCCACCATCCTCACTGTAGTACTGCAACCCAGATGCTCCCAGGTGACAGTGTGGCCGAAGGCACCAGTGGGAGGGAAGGCATCAGCTGCAGCCCCATGCTGTGCCTTCAATGCATGCACATTGCCCCTTGCATGCAGACATCTTGAAAGGGATAGGACAGAAAATAGGAAAAGTGTAGCCCTGGTGCCGGCTTCCAGGGACTCCAGGATATCAGAGCCAGTCCCTGCAGCCTCCTCCATTGCCCAATGACTGGGATGATTGGGGTATGTCCTCTCACCCATACCTCAACCTGAGAGGTAAACTGAGACTCCACAGGGCAGACAGATGACTGTTAGATGGGGATCAGGGAGTGGTGCAGGGGTTCTGGTGGGACCCGGAGATATAGAGGAATAAAATGTACATTGCTAAAAGGCCAATTACTGTACCGTTATCCTGTAGCAATCATTTCTCTGTATCAGAGAGATTATTTATTATGGTATGGTTTGAAGCCGTTTGCACATTATTATTTTATAAGAACTCAGTAAGCTTGGCAGTCATGCATAGCAAGTCCCTCATTATCAGGAAATCAAGCTTAAATTTCATTTTAATACGTTTGCTGTGTTTTTAGTTATAGCCATGCACTGTATTATAAGTACAGTGTGCCTTTTTCTGCAGTCTCTTCAGAGACTAAATCTAGGGCATCAGCCAGCGCACTGCTTGCGTTGTATCTGCTGATGAACTGTGGACCAACGCGCTGGGGACCATGTCAGAGGCTCAAGTGTGTTGTTCTTCGATGGAGTAGCAGCAAATTATGTCTTGCATCCCCCCAAAAAGCTTTCAGTTATAGCAAGCTCCCCAACCCCTGTAGACATGTTGAGATCATTTCAATCCTGCTTGCATAACAATATTTTAATTGCATTTATATGACAGTCTGAACATCTCCCTCTCATTATTAGCTGAGCAAGAGTTCCCAACCACCTCGTGATGAGTTCAGTTGTTACAGGGTTGTCGTGTGTGTAATTAGGCCATTTGCATGCCAATCTGTATAAATTACATTTACATAAGAATAGGAGTTTCTCCGTCCCTCAGTGTACGTGGGCTAAAAATGGGTATTGTGATTGGAGTCAAGTAAACATTAAATTCGCATGCCCACATGATGCATGGCATCAGGGGATAATATATATATTGCCATGAAGGGACAAAGGCTGCCTAGGCTTAAAAGCAGCAGTGCAGCTAATTAGTTTTTCTTAAACGTTAGTTTGGCCATAGTACTAGCACAGCTCTCTCAACTTGATACCCTATACCACAGAGCCCGTAGGTTCATTTTGGATGCCCCTTGTGACATCGCGCCTTTATTCTTCCATAGGGTGGCGCTCTCTTAGCTTCAGGAGGCAAAAGAATGCTATTCTACGGACATGTAAGGCAACCACTCACAAATTTCCTCAGTACCTCACAAGTTGCCTAGCTCCCACATCTCTAGTGCCTATTCTCTCAGAAGTCTTACCATCTTCTCTCTGGCTATCCCTAAAGTTAAAGCATGCTTTGGTAGAGCCTCAATAAGTTTCACTCTTCCTACACTCTGGAATAAGATCCAGAAAACCTCACGACTTGCTCTCCCTATTACTTCGTCCATATATCTGTATCCATGCAATTGTATTTAAATGGCACTACCTCCTGTCGAACCTATTGCTTTGTTCTGGTGGAAGTATCTTGTTACATGTGATGGTTATATGTTATTATGTTGTTATTATTACTATGTAATTGTTATGTACGTTCACTCAACCTATTATGTCTTAACCCTGCTGGCAATTGTTTTGCCCCAGGTCCATCTTGTAAATGAGCTTGTCTCAATGATGTTCCACCTGGCAAAATAAAGATTTTGATTGATTGATTGAGTTTCAGCTACAAGTAATATAAATATTAGCATACCTGTCAAATCTGTTTCTCTAGGTACCTCTGATGCTACGTACCATGAGATTTTTTTTTTAATTTTCTCGATTTTCTCAACCTGACTCTTACTAGGTCTACAATGGTATTTTTAAGCCAAATGTAGCAGCCATCTTTTTTCTTGATAAAAATGAAACTTAAAACATTTATAAAAATTAAAGAGGCAGAAGGTCACCATAGCGATTGTTACTGGAGACAGGCAGCACCTCTCCCGCGGAGGAGCATAAAAGCTGGCCCACTCCTGGGCGGGAGTGCTACTATACCTTTTATGAGGCCTATCGCCACAGACATGGAGTAGCCATTTCAATTTGTAATGATACCCCACTTCAAGTTTCTGAAGTAACCGCAGATCTTGCAGGTGCCAATCATCATAACGCTCCATTTCCTCCTTAATTGATATGCACGGATGAGGAGAAAGACCAGAACCTATGTCTTAGAAATATCCTTCTTAAAGTACAGACGGGTCCTCACACATTTGAGCATGGTGGGGAGATTTAATGCTATCATTAACCCAGAAATAGACAGGAAATCTGTCATCACCCTGGGAGAAGGGAGAATAAAGGAAGCAGGACTAAAATGCCTGGTTACTGAAATGAAACCAGACATCATAACGGATGTGGGATTCTCTTTCCATTCTGCCCCACAGTGTTTGTATTCCGCATTGATATAATTTTCATGCTGGGGAGTGTTTGTATACAGTAGCGGCAGCATAGGCTGTGATAGCTACATTTTCAGACCACTCACCAGTATATTTCTCTCTCATGGTATACCCTACCAATAGGAAATTGCTGTGGCACATTAATAACTCACTGCTAAACAGTCCAGACTTTGTTCAGAAAATTGAGGTAGAATTAAGGAATACTTCAATACTAACAGGGTAGAAGATACCACCCTTGCCTCTAGGTGGGATGGTATGAAAGCCACTATAGCAGAAATCATCGATATGCTTCTACAAAAAAAAAAAGAAAAAGAGGCAGAACATCACCAGAATCTCAAAACAGCTTTTTTGATTTAGAGGCAACACATAAAATAATGCTAAATGACACTTTGCTACCTAAAATTCAACAGTGCTGGGCAGATTTACAAAAATATAGGAGTAGAAGATTGAAGAGCAGCTGCCCTTTGCATGAGAAAGATTTAGCGGGGTGGACAGGAAAGCTTTTGGCCAGGCAGATGAAAGTGGGCCCAACAGGGCAGTGCTTACGGTCAGAGCAAGGAATGCTACGCTACCATACCACTCGCCCTGTAGACATAGCATACACCCTGTGGGCAGACCACACACCCTGTGGACATCTACACACCCCTGGAACATATCACACACCCTGTGGGCATAGCACATACCCTGTGGACATAGCACAGGCCCTGTGGACATAGTACACACCCTGTGGACATAGCACACACCCTATGGACATAGCACACACCTGTGACATAGTCCACAGCCTGTGGACATACCCCACACCCTGTGAACATACCACACACCCTATGGACATAGCATACACACTATGGATATAGCACACACCCTATGGACATAGCACACACCCTGTGGACATAACACACACCCTGTGGACATACTACCACACACCCTGTGGACATACTACCACACACCCTGTGGGCAGACCATCACCCTGTGGACATACCACACACCCCTGTGGAGCATAGCACACCCTGTGGACATAGCACAGGCCCTGTGGACACTAGTACACACCCTGTGGACATAGCACACCCCATGGACATAGCACACACCCTGTGGACAATAGCACACACCCTGTGGACATAGCACACACCCTGTGAGCATACCACACACCCTGTGGACATACTACACACACACCCTGTGGACATACTACACACACCCTGTGGGCATACCACACACCCTGTGGGCATACCACACACCCTGTGGATATAGCACAGACCCTTGCATTTTATTATGAATCTTTGTATGCAGCAGAAATGGGACCTACTCATGATCAGGATATCCAAAATTATCTTGGGAAACTTCATCTCCATACCCTGATCCAGGATCAGAGGATAGGCTGGATGCCCCACGGGAGGGAGGGGCTGCACAGCTATCAACTCTCTGAAGTCTAGTAAGGATCGGGCATAGATGGAATGACAACAGAATTTTATAAGAAGTGTGACCCCATCCTGGTACAAGAATTGGAGAAAGTCTGTATAGCTGTATGGGGTGAGGACACTCATCTCCTGGAATCAGGCCCAGAGATGGTAATAAGTAAACCAGAAAAGATCCAACATGCTGTGAATCTTATAGGCCCACATTATTTCTTACAGTAGATTTAAAATTATGACTAGTGTGATGGCCAACAGGGTGCAGGAGGTAGTGGAGGCTGCCAACAGGGTGCAGGAGGTGGGTGGGCTGCCAACAGGGATGCAGGAGGTGTGGGGTTCCCAACAGGGTGCAGGAGGTAGTGGAGGTTCTGGCGGATCCACATCAAACAGGCTTTATCAGGGAGGCGGAATCTTACAGACAGTAGCGGTGCTTCCTTAACATAGTGCATTCCTAAAAGGCATCCCACATTTTCAGCTAGCCATTTCTATGGATGATGAGAAAGCATCTGACTGGGTCGATTGGAGTTTCCTCCTCTGCACCCTGAGCATTTTGGATTTGGGCCACAATTCCTCACGTACCTCTCGGCATTGTATGTTCCACTGGAGGCCATAAGTAATGGTGAATGGGGTATTGTCCCACAGATTTACATTACAGAGGAACTCAGCGAGGTGCCTTCTCTCCCTCTTCTATTAGCTCTATGCATAAAGCCACTAGCGAAGATGGTTAGACAAAGTGAGAACATTAGGGATATTAGGGTGGGTGAATTGGGCGCAGAAGGTCTCCTGTATCCTGATGATTCCCTCTTCTTCATCAGCCACCCCAAAACATCAAAATCAGCACTAGTAACAGAATTAAACCAGTCTGAAGTCGTACCTGGTTACAAAATTAATTTTACAAAGTCAGAAACCATGGTGGTTTCTGGGAGCTACCCTTCATTCAGAGACCATTTCCCATTTAAAATGGGCACACCATAATACCTTTAGGTACTAGAAATCAAGGTTACTCCATTTTGGCCAGGTTATATAAACTGAACTACCTTCCACTGTTGGAGACCATAGCAAAAGATCTCCAGAGCTGAAGCCACCTACCTATGACCTTGGGGAGGGGTGAACTGAAATCATAAAATTAATATTCTACCCCAATAAATGTTCCTGTTTCAGACACTCAGTATTGTACCCCCTCCCGGGCCTTATTCTGGTCTAAACTGAAACAGTTAACTAAAAATGTCTCCTGCAAGGGCACGAGTCAGGTGGGAATAACTACACTGGTGCTTCTGAAAGTTAAGGGTGGATTAGGTATGCTTGACTTTTATTTGTATTACCTGGCCGCACATGCAAATACAACTTATTCTAGTTATGAAGCAATCAGTAACCACAGGTTGGTAGACCCTGGAAAATTGGAAGACCCTTCCAGTTCTCTTCCTCCCTGGGATGAGAATTACTGAGACCTTCAAGGACAAATTCATACTCCCTGAACCAGACACACAGCTCCGGTTCTTCGAAAGGTTGGGGCCTCTACAAAGACACCCAATGCTCTGGGCTCCCTTACAGTTATCATAGGGGATCGAGATTTTACCACAATGTACAAAGATCCAGGATTTCTTAGATGGAACCACAAGACACTGACTAGATCTAAACAACTAGAAAATGGTCTCTGTGTTGCCTTTGACCAGCTCAGAGAAAATCTGGCATCCCACAGTGACTATTATAGATATTTACCAATTCGCCGTTACTCTAACCACAGGAGACAATTTGTCTAACCTGACCTGAGACCTCACCCTTGGGAATATGACCTATTTTGGGCTGCTAGATTAGTCACTAGAGGTCGATATATTTCTCTGATCCATAAGGTATTACTTAAGAGAAGGGACACTCTCTCTAGTTAGAGGCAAATGGGAACAGAAACATAACTCCCTTTACAGATCAATAATGAGATAAAATATTGGAAGAGGGTGCATGGGCTGGGTAACACCATCCTGAAGAGAGTATAGATGGAAGGTCTTGGCCCAGTATTTCCATACCCCTACTATTTCAAGGCACTTTCTGGGGAGTGCTCATACTGATCACTGCTGACAGTAGTAGCCAAGGAAGAGGTGATCATTATCTCGTATTTTGGATTTGCCTTGGAATAGTGCTGTATTGGTCCCAAATAAATGATGCACTTAGTCAGATCTGGGGTACTGATGTCCAAGCAACATTCCAAACATACATTTTGGGGATGTACCTCTGGGTCTTAGCCACTCGATATCAAAACACCTAAAATTATGTGCCTGGTGGCAGTTAAGGGATTGCAGTGCATGGGCTGTCAGCCACTAGCCGCACCTATCCAGGACAGGAGGGACAGAATGAATGTAGTGAAAGTATGGAACGTATAACAGCTATCCTCAGACTCATTTAGAAACATTTACAGAAAGATGAGCCAGATGGCACGAATATACTCAACCAGAGATGGAAGAGGATCTGATCTTGGCTGATGCTTAATATCCACATATTAGCTGGCTCACGCCAGGGAGGAAATCGTGAGGAGGTCAGCTATGTTGCGTATTTAATGTCCTGCAGGAAGAAACCCTACTTATTTATTTATTAGACATGGTTCTGATACATGAGCAGGTAATTCCAGATACAGACACTAAAGGCTGACATTATTTTCATTTTGTTGTTTGAATTGTGTTGTCTGTCTTTTATGCAATATTTTAACAACTGTAAGAGTTAGGTGTTCATTTGCAAAGATGAGTGATGTTGCTTTCCTCTTATAAGACTGTAAACGTGGACTTTTCAATGAAGATGAAGTTACAAAATGTTTTTATAAAATATTCAAATTCTGGTGGCGCTATAACATTTAGCATCAAATATAACTAAAGATTCCTGGAGTCTTTTGAAGTGAAAAAAGGTAGGGTAAAATTTTTTGCCCAATTTCATTGCACTCCTCGACTGTAAGGTGCTATTTAGCCTCATAACAATCTGCAAAAGCTGAGTACAGCAAACCACAGTCACATGGTTTATCCTTATCAGAACGCAGAGGAACAACAAAAGTAATGCTGGTGTGAAACAGACGTACAAGGAAAGGTTCAGTGAAACTGGATTACAAACTTTGGAGAGAAAAGTACGAGGAGGTCTCGCAGGCCTTCAAATGGCAGAGGACAGGTATCAAGTCTGTACATGCTGCAAATAAAACTCTGAAAGAAGAAATGGTTGCCAGGATTGTTAGAGGCGTTTGAAAGCAGCCCTTGCTTAGAATCCTATGTACCAAAGAAGAGAACTTTTGAATAGGCAGATAATTATTTTGTTTTAAAAGGGTAACATCTGTGAACAGTGCAAATCAACTTTTAAAAGTCCATGAAAGGATCTTTTCAATGAGGTATTGGACTCTCTCTGTAACTAGCAGCAGTCAGGAGATATTGATGATTAAGTCTGCCCCATACTGATACTGTGCTGCCACCATTTTAGAACCTTGTGATGTCACTGATAATCAATGGTGCTTAACTACAACAATGTGGTTAGCCACAGTTTGATCACCAGTGACAACACAAGGTTTTAAAAATGGTGGCAGTAGTATCTATGAGGCAGACAAACATCAATATCTCTGGCTTGCTGCCAGCCATAGTGAGCCCAATACTTTGTTTGAAGGAGCTTTTATGGCCTAAGGGGCATGATTCATGAATGTCCCCCTTAAGAGTTCCTGAATATACTGAGGTGGCATTATATTCGATAAAGAAAAGGGCAGCCTATCAAGATTAACACATCCTGAAGAAGTTGCTTAGTGACAAACGTTGATGATGATTATTATCACATGGTAGTAACTGTGAATAAAAATATGCATTTTCTACCTACTTGGTGAGTTGAGACTGGTTTGCTTCTCATTTATGTTCACAAATGGTCCTTAAGCCAGCTTCTCATTTTTCTTTTCATTTACAGAAACAGCCGCTGAGGCCTTTCTTTCTGAAGATAAGCATGAGCTAAACTGTGTCTATTTACTGTATTTTAATAAAAAGCTGTCTCTGTGGTGTTGGGGGCTCTTTTAATACAAAATTATATATAGTACCCTGGAAGGAAAACATTAGTCAATCAACTGTCAACGTGCTCTCTTATGTGACATTTGCCGATAATTGTACATATAAATCTGTCACCGAATCTATTTATATACTGATTTAGTCATTCACCCTTTTTCATTTTACACTAATATTGTTCAGATAGTGCCTTTATCAAGGAAAGATCAATACGTGCGTTGAGATTTATAACTTACAACCAAAATATATACACACAGTCTCTTTCCATTCAGTGGGACGGGTGAATTAGTCAATGTGTTCCAGTACAGTGGTGTACATGTATGGAATTTATTTCTTTGTTGTTTACTGGGTTGGTGCAACAGACTATAAAATGCCTATTTTCTATAAACGAGTGCACAAACAGAGATGCAAACAAAATACAATGAAAATGTCTTGTGACACGATTGCTGCTGAAGAACTGTATGATTGCGTTTCACCAAATTGTTTTAATCATTACGAACTGTATTGCAAACCACACTGTACTCTTTCACAATTTGTCTGGTATTATTTGTACCTGTTTTGTGTCTTATTGGCAATGGTGGAAGGCAGTGGTTGTTTTTTTTTTTTTTTTATTTATTTACAATTTTGACTAGGAAAGGCACACTAAGCTGTGAAAGCTTGTTCCCAGGTGTGCCACAGAGGCAGTGTTATTTGGATCCATTTATTGATGGGGGAATGTTGGTCATGACGCTGGGGAAACTCCCTACTTCGTAGATAAGTGCCATGGAATCTTACAACCATCTGGACAGTGATTAGAGATGGGCAGAAGGGAGCTCAGTTTAATGTCTCATCTGAAATAAGGCACCTCAGTTGTTCAGCACCCTCCATACTGCACTACAGTGTCAGTTATGGGTATTACTCCAAGCACCTGGTGTCAGGCTAGAACCCACAACCATGTGATCTTCCAGCCTTACAGGCAAGCTAGCCACCTACTGAGCCACTGACACTGCTATATAAACAAAGTTGAACTTGAACATGCACCGGGTGCCACTTGTTGTGAAATTGCTATAAAGCTTTTTCTTCCATGAGGTGCAAATGGGCTGTCAGCACTGTTCCTGCGGCTCCCGACTGGCACACCCTCCCCATTCCATTGGATGCAGTTGGCGTGAACTGAGTGAAGTAACTCAAACAGTAGTGACATCTGCAAAGTTTGACGCTGGTACCTTGCTGTAATGATATTTTTAGCATCTATAGGTCATTCTGTTAGCCGTCAAGCTGCTATATTATCCTTGGTGAACATAAAACAGCTTTAATACCTGCAGAGGGACAAAATAAACATCAGGCAAAAATCCATAATTTACAACTGTGATGCTAAAGAATAATGCTGGTGAAAAGACGTGCGTAGGTGGCAGCAGTGGAAGCTGAAGTGTACTGCGGATCCATGAGGCAATGAAAGTGACTGGCCTCCAGTGTTTGCCAGGGTTTGGCCCCATAACTCTGGAATGAGCCTCAGTAGCTCACGTATCACTGCCATTGATTTATAATGGGAAGGGGACTCAGTTTAAGGATGGCTCCCGACATTCCTGTAGCAACCCCTTCCTACGAAACATAGGTGACACTTGTAAGGCGGGGGTCAGAAAGTCTGGGATAGGTGAAGGAGAGAGTCAGGGTTGATAGCGACGAGGGCAGGGCCCGCTGTAATATCTAGATCAGTGAGTCTCCAATCGAGCAGGCTCGATAGACCAAAAGGCCTTCTTCTGCTGACTAATCCACACGTTCACATCCTGTTTTTGGCCCCAACGCCTGTTCCCCTATTCTAGCCCTGACAGAGTATATTGCAGTACTGAACATTGTCTGCAGTGGTACAGTTGATGGCTTTCTCTCTGACCCTCTAAGCCCTCCTTGTACCTTTCTGCAAGGGCTGTGAAACAGAGTGATACAGTCTAGCATGCCCTTTCTGGAGGGGACTTATCACCAGTGCAACGTGCAAGCTCTCTGCCAAATCTGTAGGTGCTAGCCCCAAGGGTAGTCCTGAACCTGGGTCTCCCTTAGGGCAACACGATGTCTGCTACTGAGTCACTGAGTCAGGCCCCGGCCTGCCTTGTCAACGCCAGTTCGCCTATTCTCAGACCTGCTGATGCCTACCATTAAAGAGTTGCAGGCGCACGAGAAGAACTTTGAAAAACATAATATTTGGACACAGAGCAGCTTTATAATTCTCATTAACTCTGTATTTCTTACCCCGTTATTTATTACTGCGGCTGCATGCGAAAACGTGAGAGCTGTTCCTTGAGGGTTCATGAACTCCTATTGCTTCTTCCCAACCTGATGTCATAATACTCCGCTGGTGACTTCACAGTTATTCCCATGACAACAGAATGTGATGTCACAACACAGCAGTATAATTTCATGAAGGGAATGAGCTATAGAGGCAGATGAACTCTAAGGATAAAGATCTTGTTTTCGTGGGGATTTCTTCAGTAACAAAATAAGGGACAAGCGAAATCTAGAAGATATATGAAATACTAGCTGAATTGTGTCTAAATAGTATGTTTTCCAAGGTTTCCAAAGGTGTCAACTGCTCCTTAAGTATGAACTGAGTCCTCTCAATGCTCACAGAATTCTGTGGTTCTGCAGCTGCAGAACTGGGCCATAGAACTTGCTACAGAAAATATGTGTGTTGCCCAGCACAGAATTAGCCACTTTAGGTGATTTTCTTGTACCAATACTAGTTTTACCACTGTCCCAATCTCTTTTCCTTCTTTGTTTGCCCTGAAGCCCCTCTCCCCTCCCCACTACCCTAGTTGCTGAATATTTGATGTCTACCCAGTCATGGTTACAACTGGGGTAGACATGAGGACCCCAAGGCCAGACTGCAGAAGGATTTTGACATCGGGAGGGGTTCACCAGATCAGGGCTCATCATGAACATGAAGAAGACCCAGGTTCTATATTTTGGTAATCGAGGAAACCTATGTTAAATATAGTAGCATTAAATAATACACTAATAGAACAGGTGGTGGAATATTGATATTTAGGAAAGATCTTTGATGCAGAATTTAATTTTTCTATACACATTAAGGAGATACTTAACAATGCTGGTAAAAACTGGGTGCCCAGCCCTTAGATGTACTTCAAGATGTTTAAACCAAAAAGCTAGGAAAGTAATTGTTGAACAGATGATACTGTCTTCAACAGAATAAACAACGTTTATAGAGTTGCACTCAAGCAAAACGTGACAAACTGGATAAACTCCAGTACAGACTTGAAAGATACGTGTTGGGATGTAAGTTTAAGACACATCATTGTGTAATGCTAGATAATTTAGTGTGGCTAACTTTAGAATCCAGAAATAGTATAACGTGGGTAAGGCTTTTGCATAAATTTTTCACAAAATATCCAGTACATTATATAATCAGTTCGGCATTAACAAAAACAGAAAACCCTACCGGACATTAACAAGAACAGTGCATTGAAAATAAGATAATGGTCAATTATAGTAAAACAAGGTATGAAGAAAAAACTTTAAAATATCAAGCTGCTAGGTATTGGAACATGCTCTCTCATTCAATGAGAACTACAACATCTCAAGTCAATTTTATCCTGGAAGTAAAGGCCATGTTTCCTTAGTGTGTAACTGTGAAATTGGTTCTGTGGAGATCATGGAGTTTATGTATGTAAGTTGTTAAATTTGTCTTAAGGCCAATGCCTTTAAATCTATGTACGTATGGTGTACATTTGTTGATATTCTAGTTATTAGCTAGTTTTATGTAGAATCTATGGTGTTTAAATGTTTTGACATATGTCTCTATGTAAACGTTGAAATATATATTTTTATGCTGCAACATCATAAACAGGACTGTCTTGTAAACAGGGACTTGTATCCCTTACAGCATGTATTCATCCTGTATAAAAATAAAATGTTATCTATCTATCTCTCATCTATCTACAGACAGCATCTATCTATCTATCTATCTATCTATCTATCTATCTATCTATCTATCTATCTATCTATCTATCTATCTATCTACAGACAGCATCTATTTATCTATATATCTATCTATCCGTCTGTCTGTCTATCTATCTACAGACAGCATCTATCTATCTATCTATGTACAGACATTATCTATCTATCTACAGACAGTATCCATCTATCTATCGATCAATCTATCCGTCTATCTATCTATGTACAGACAGTATCTATCTATCTATCTATCTATCTACAGACAGTATCCATCTATCTATCTACAGACAGTATCCATCTATCTATTTATCTACAGACAGTATCTATCTATCTATCTATCTATCTATCTATCTATCTATCTACAGGCAGTATCTATCTATCTATCTATCTATCTATCTATCTATCTACAGACAGTATCTATCTATCTATCTATCTATCTATCTATCTATCTATCTCTCTATCTACAGACAGTATCTAGCTATCTATCCATCCACAGACAGTATCTATCTATCTATCTATAGACAGTATCTATCTATCTATCTATGTATCTATCTATCTATCTATCTACAGACAGTATCTAGCTATCTATCCATCCACAGACAGTATCTATCTATCTATAGACAGTATCTATCTATCTATCTAACTATCCGTCTATCTATCCATCCACAGACAGTCTCTATCATCATATCGCTTCACATGGCATATCAATCAATGGATATTAAAAATAATGCACAACAGGGTGTGTGTCATGCTGGATAATACCACGCCTGGGAGGGTTGGGCACGAGGCTGAGGCTGAGTGCATCCAAAGCCCCAGGCATGGTGTTATCCCAGCATGACACACACCCTGAATGTTATTCCTAGTATACAATGGCTTGTTGTTATATATAAAATAAAAATAATTTTAAAGAATGTTTTTATTAGTGTGAAAAAATATTTTTGTTTCTTAAGAGGAGATGTAAAAAGAGAATGAGCTCCTCATCCAAATGCTCATCCAAATGGGTTCACAGTGCTGAGACTAGGCCTGTGGCATTATCTGGGGAATAGCCATGTGTCCAGCCCGAACTGACCAATCACAGTCCAAGATTCTTTCTTGCCATTGTATAATTAAGCAATAATGCACGACAGGGTGTGGTGTATATCATGGGATATCATCAGCCTCGGGTGATTGAGGGGCAGGCCGCCGACCAAGTGCATTCAACGACCTGAAAAGTGGCGATACCCATGATATACCATGCCCTGGAGTGCATTATTGCTATTATGAAGTGGTTTAAATATTTTTAAAGTAAAAAAATAGAAACATTTTAAAAATGTGTTTTGGGGTGCTGGAGGAATACCTTTAAATAAAATAGTTACTGGAGGGCTCTGGGCAGCAGGTGGCACTGTTGTCCATGGTAGAGGAAGTGGAGCTCTTGTGACTGGGTGACCGCTCCCTTACCATTGCAGTTTTCTTTTTTAAAGTGTTCTCCGTTCACAGTGCACTTTATTTTTATTATTTTTGTTCTGGGAATTGGATGCTGAGGACTGGTAAGCTGAGAGAGTTGGAGGCGAGCCAATGACGAATGAATGAGAAAAGGTAGAGTCTTGGTGCGATTCATATGGGACTGTTATTGTAAGAGCTACTATTAGAATGGTTAGGAATGTCTGGGACAAGACTGGCAGTTTTTCTATGTGGCTGGGACATAGCTTTCTTTTGTGGGAGAGCAGCGGTTTGTGTGAGAATGACTACAATGCGGCGGGTCTCCGTTGTCCTTTTCAGAAAAAATAATTATTCGTCCGTTGCTGCCACTCGCATGCTGCTGGACATGTTACTTTTGAAAGTATTGCTCCCAGCGGCTTCCATTGTGCTAAATTCTGTTGAGTGCGCAGCTGGTGGGAGTTAATTATTTTTTTAAATAGCGGCCGACTGAGTCTGACTCACTGTGGACTGCTGGAGATGAAGAAGAGGCTGTGCGAGTGAGTGAGGAGGCTGGTGGCCAGAGGTTTTCTGAAGCCGTGATGATGTAGCCGATATCATACAGCTTCAGAAACCTCTGACAATCAACTTCCCATATTCTGATGTACAGTTCATAATCTGAATTATAAAATAGACATAAAAATCCTGTAACCTGATTGGTTAGCTAAGGTGTTTACCCATGGGTAAATCGGTAATACCCATGGCTAAAAAAAATATTTATAAAAAATTTAACAAAGCATAATTATAACAAAATTTTAAATTAATTTTTACATGGGTCCATTGTATAATAGCAATAAGGTGCTCTTAGATATAAGTAATTAGGGGATTACCACTTTTCCTGTGGTTAAGTCATCTTTCTGGGCCTCATGACACACATGTAACATGATTAAATCCCCAATAATCACGTCCAGTCATGCCTTATGGCTAAATATGCACCACGAAGCAAAACTCTGTCTGTAGCAACCAAGCAAACCAGCCAGAGAAGTTCCAGAGCCCTGCTGCAGAATTCTAGACTGAAACGCCACTGAGAGCTGGAGCTAGAGCTAGGGCCCCATTAGTACAGTGAACGAATAAACTAACCACATCATCATGTCCAAAGAGGAAAACTACTAACATTTTATTACTAATGACTCTGGAATCCCAGGAAAATCGTAAATGTTTCCAACTCTTCAGTGACATGTTAGTAGAGGAAGGTTTCACCTTAGGAGTCATCACCCAATAGAGATAGAGGTAAAAATGGATTTATTCATTTTAAATTTTGTACCAGGAAGGGCACACTAAGCTAATACAGCTTGTTTCCAGGTGCATCCGGGGAGGGTTGCATGCACCTGTTTTATTGACAGGGGAATGTCAGTTGTGACATTGAAACTCCCCACTCTTCTTCAACAAGTGCCATGGGATCTTTTACTTCCACCGGGACAGTGACAAGAGATGGACAGAAGGGACCTTGGTTTAACATCTCATGCAAAGAATGGCACCTCACCGTGTGGTATTCCCCCGGTGCTGCATGACGGTGTCAGTTATGAGTGTACCCCTACTACCTAGTGTGGGGCTAGAACCCATGACCATCCGATCTTCCAGCCCTAGAGCAAGTGTGCTATCTACTGAGCCGCTGAGGCTAAATAGTAACCCTAAAAATGTTTTAATACAGGAATAAATCTGAAAGTCAGGCCTCAGTTGCATGTTAACTGGCATAATAAAATGTGTGTGTGTGTGTGTGTGTTTCACCAGGGATGCACACTTTGCTGAGAAGTGGGGGTCTGGAATCAAGGGACGAGTCATGTTAGGCTCACCATCTTCTTCTGAGAGAGAATTAGCCAGCTGCAAAATCATACATAAACATAGAAACACAGACAATGATGGCAGAAAAGACCACTAATCCATCTAGTCTGCCTATAAACCCTAACAAACCTGGGACCTATTGTCCATACCGGGTTCTAACCCACACTATCCACCATGCTCTGTCCTACTGCTTCCACCCTGAGCAATGACCAAACCCCTCACTCTGTCCCAGCGTGTTTGAAACCATTGATAGTTTTGGTGCCCACCACATCAGCTGGCATATTGTTCCATGGCTCCACCACCCTTTCTGTAAAATAACACTTTCTCATGTCACCCTTGAATTCCCCTCCCCCATCAGTTTCCACTCATGCACCTGTGTTCCTGATCCACTAGTTTTGCTAAATAGTTCCTCACAGTTTACCTTGTTCATTCCTTTCTGGAACTTGAAGGTCTCAGCGAATACATGTTAGGTGCCTTGAGTCAATCCTCTTAAGATCTGTCCTGCTGCTCCTGAATCATTCTGGTCACCTTACTTTACACTGTCTCCAGCCTGTCCTTATCTTTCCTTAGGTGAGGACTCCAGAACTAGGCACAGTACTCCAGGTGGGGCCTCACCAGTGATCTATAGCGGGTAGTAATGCCTCCTTCCTTCTGTTGTCAGTGCTCCTTCCTGTACATCCCCAGCGTCCTGTTTGCCTTACTGTAGGGCTTGTTACACTGGTTCTGTTATTGTTTTAGGAGTCACTGGATGACCCCTGGGTCTCTTTCCTCAGAGGTTGTGTACAGCTTTACCTCAATCCAGTAATCTCTCCTCAGGTTCATGTTCCCTATGTGCATCACCTTGCGGCTTTTGGCATCAAATTTCAACTGCCAAACTTTTTGACCACCTCTCTAGCTTTTGCAAGTCTCTGCATCTCCCCAACCCCATCCTCGCTGTCTACCCTGCCACAGGGCTTAGTGTCATCTGCAAAGTGAGACACATTTTTGCCCTGGATTCCTTCTCCATGTCATTAATGAACATAGTGAAAAGGGTTGGACCTAGGACTGATCCTTCTGGCATCCCACTGGTGACCTCCTCTCTTCTGATTTGACTCCATTAACCACAACCTCTGCTGTCTCACTTCCAACCAGTTTCTCACCCATCTCACTGTCCTTCAATGTGCCCAGATCTTCCGACTTGTTCAGCAACCTCTGTGAGGCACCGAGTCAAAGCCTCACTGAAATCAAAGAAGAGTAAATCCACAACGTGACCCTTATCCACTACCCTTGTTACCCAGTAAGAGTATACCATCAGGTTGGTCTGACAAGACCTTCCTGCCACAAATCCATGCTGTTTACCATCCTGGAGTCCACTGCACTCCAGGTAGTTTATGAAGTCCTTTTGACTATAGTGTCTCTATCAGCTTACCCACAATAAAGGTAAGACTGACAGGCCTGTAGTTACCAGGTTGTTTCCTGTCCCCTTCCCTTATGGGTGGGACTATTTCTGCTACCCTCGTCTTTTGGATCTACCCCTGTCTGAACTGAGCTATTGAGTAGCCCACCAGGGGTTCAGTCAGTTCTGCTGCCAAATCCTTGAGCACTCTCAGATGCAGCCCATCTGGCACTGGGCCTTATCTTAGGGCTGCTAGCCCTTACAGACTCTTTCATGAGGATCCCCATAATAGCTGCCTTAACCCTTTGGAGCCTAACAACGGATAAATCCATTGTTTCTCCCAGTACAGATACACCTATCTAGGATCCAATTAATGATACTCTCTGGCAGAGGCTCTCTGCCTTCCCTTATGAAAACAGAGCAAAAGAAGTCATTAAAAATGGCGCTTTCTGCCTGTCCCTTCAACTACCCTACCTCCTTCTGTTAGCCTAACAGTCCTTCTCCCCACCATCTTTCTTTTCCCAAATGTACTGTATTTAAAGAACTGTTTTCCCACACTTGACCCTTCTGTAATACCCAGCTCTGTATCTGCCTTTGCTTCTCTGACTGCCCTTTTGGTTTCCCATGTTCTCATTCTGTACCCTCACCATTCTTTCTTCCCTTGTTTTCCCTGTACCATGTGAAGGCTTTCATTGTTGGCTCTCACTGCTTTCCTGACCTTTCCAGAGAACCCTATTGGTCTCTTGTACCTTTATCTTTTGATTACCGTTCTCATGCAAGACTTTGTTGCCTCGAGAATGGTCCCCTTATTGCCTCCTTCCTCCACATCTCTGATGCTGTCCACTCCAACTACCTTGTCCCAGACCAGCTCTCTCACCTAGTTGAAGTCTTCCCTTCTGAAATCTAGGACTTTAGCCTTTGATGAGGGCTTATTTGTCAGGTCGAGACCACATGGAGTTATGGTTGCTGGGCCTAGTGGCTCCGCTACCCTCACTCCTCCTACCACTTCTGAATTGGTGAGCATCACATCGAGAGGCAGCCTGCCTGCCTAGTGGGTTCCTTAACCTGCACCACCAGCAGGCAGTTCTGCAACGTATGAGCAGGACCTGCTTCTGGGCTCCTGGTTGCTGGGATGACCCAGTCAATATCTGACAGGTTTAGATTTACCACCACCACCTCCTCCTCTTTGCCTCCACCCCTTCTAGTTCTGCCCCTTGTTCCTTATTTCTCTCTTCCCCTGTCCTAGAGGTCAATAGATCACCCCCATTCAGTAGGTTCTTGCCTGAGTATGCTGTGCACTGAACCCACAGTGATTCTGTTTCCCATGACCTCCATTACTGTTTTCATCCTCCTGTGCCTCGATGCCCACTGTGACATATAGGGCTACGCCTGCTCCTTTACCTTTCCTCCGTCCATCTAAACATGGTGTATCCTGGGACTGTCAGGTTCCAGTTGCTATTCTCTGTGGCCCAAGTATTTGTGATGGCAAAGATCCACCTCGGTGTCTGCCACCATTGCCTGGAGCTCACCGATTTTGTTTCTGAGACAGCTGGCATTATCCCCCCAGACGCATCTGGAATTGAGCAGTGTCCTGCTCAGTATGCCTTCCTGGTAAAACTTTTAAATAAATAAGGCAGACCCCTTCATCTTTCCTGATCCTTCTTGCTTTTCCTATTCCTTCTCCTTATTCTTCCCAAGTCTCCTTAATGTTTTATTTTCATGCTGAATATAGACTTTGTCAGCCCTCCCTCACTGGCCTCTTCCACAACCTAATCTAAACTTCAACCTCACTGTTACCCATCTTGCTGCTACTAGTCCCTGTTCAGGGGCCCTAATGGGTTCTCCACCTCTCTCCTTTCTCAGTGGTCCCCTAGTCTCAATCTCCCCACAGTCAGTTTTACTATCCAGTGTAAATGTCAAACATCTGCCCCAGAGCACTGACTCCTCTTGTCTCAGATGAGCGCCATCACCCTTGAAAAGCTTCCTGTCCCGAAGCCCCAGTCCCCACAAAGTGGTACCCCCTCCTTATGCCATCCCTTCACCCACCCATTAAACTCCTCAGTCTCTTTCTTCCTTACTCCCTCATTTCATGCAGGAGGACCTCAAGAAAGGTCAGGGAAGCCGAGTGCCCTTCAGTCTGTCTCCCAGCCTCTTAAAGTCCCACTTTAGTGCCTCCACAGGCTGGTTCAACAGATCATTGTTACCCAAGTGTACCAGCACCCCAGATCCCTCCCCCTTCTCCACCATCCTCCTATCCTATCTATATCCCTGATGGCTGATCCGCCAGGAAAGCATCTGACCATTTTACTTCTTTCCTCCCCAACCCACCACCTCTCTACTCCCCAATCACTAAAATCATCCTTGCTGACTGTCTCTCACCTTCTCAGGTGCCACCAAGTCATTCTGCCCACTATCCCCAACAGACATAGGAGTCCCCTCCAGGGGTGCAAAGTGATTTCTTGTCTGAATGGTGTGAGATGGTTGAATCTCTTGTGGCTGCCCTGTCACCCTTCCCCTGCCCTTCCCCACCCTCCAGCCCCCTAGGCCAGTGAGCCTTTGGGGAGTAGTGTGGGGATGAACTCCAGCTGAGCTAGTGCCGCACTGAGATATCTCATCTCTTGTTGCTACCTGCTGAACATGGAGCTCCCAAAGGTCCTGCAAATGGGGTAGTACCCCATTCGTCACAGCATTACCCTGGTGAAGAGTACCCACAGTCCTCTGACAGCTACCCTCCCTGTACCTCATCTCCATAGTGATCTTATGATACAAAAGGCCTACCTTATAAATGGAGTTCTGTTTCAGTGGGCTGCTACTTCAGATGGTCTCTCAGAACTAGAACACAATGCCAGGAAAGCCGTTTCTAGGCAACCTGATTCTGGATAATAATGTTTTTCAATAAAGGCTTTTTAAAACAAGAAATCAGCAGCTCAGAAAGCCCACCACCAGTGACAAACAAAATCACAGAACCACATAATTCTACAGGCCACCACACATACAAACATACGAAGAAGCCAGCAGAAGAAGGCCATTTGATCTATGCAGGGTCCACAGCAGAGCTACTGTCCCTGCCCTCCCTCCCCACTCCTCCCATCCTCCCTACCCATGATCCTTACCTTCCTCCATGCCTATCCCAGCCTCTCTTAAAGCTGCCCACTGTCTTCAATATGATGACCTCTTCGGCAGCACATTCAAAGTGTCCACTACCCTCTTTGTGAAGAAGTGCTTCCTGACCGCCTCCCAACTCCTCACCCAGTTTAAGACTGTGCCTCACTGTACTATGGTTGCCACTCACCTTAAAGAGACTCTTCTTATTAGCCTTATTTATCCCTTTCAAGTACTGGAAGGTCCCAATCCTGGTGACAAGGAGATCCCCACAAAGGCACAAACTGCCGAACTATTGTATATAAATAAAAACAGAATTTACATTAGATGTGATTCACCACAGAACAAATGGTGACTATCTTGCTCCCAATGAACATCAAAACACAGATCCCACCCCTTCCGTAGACAACAATACCTTCCTTCTCAATCCATAAACTCTACAAAAAATCAGAAAAAAATAGCAAAACTGTTCACTCAGCTGAAAGTTCCACACAGACACACAGTGATACACTGCAGCACTAAATAGAAATTTGGCAAATGAGTGTGTGCCGCTTGGTCGCGCTGGGTAAAAATGGAGTCCTTCTGTGGCTTGGAGGTCCTGTGGGAGGTCATTTGTGGTCCTGGTCTATAAATAACGGAGGTTGTGTAGATCTGATTTCCAGCTCCCACATTCTTGACAGGTGTACGTGGGTTGGGGCAGTGTTCTGATTGAGCACTTAGGAATATCTGAAAGCTATAAATATGTACAGCAAAAAAAAATTAATTGAATTAAATGTAATTGTGCATTCCTACAGAGTGAGCCTGTAATTATATCTGTGGAGTTTGCTTCACTAATAAAGATCTGTCTTTATTATAAGGTAAGCAGAACTCTGGGTGAATATTTTCCCTATTAGCTGGAGAGAAACAGTGTGCATCTGTTAACATTATTAATGATGTTCCACAGTGTATGAAAAAGCTGTGACTAGCTTCTAGAAACTGTGGTGTTTTATTTTCTGTTGTTTTACTAAATACTGGTGAAGGAAAGGAAGGCCTTTCTTTTATATAGCTTTTCATACAAACCGTATCCCAAAAAGTGCTTCACAATCCAGGAGAAGGATGGGGAGAAATGCAGCTACCACATTGTTGTGTGTGCAGCTAGATTTAAACTGCATGGAAATAGATAAGAGTAGTAGAATGATGAGGCACTAGGGATGGAATTTTACAGCCCGGCCAAGCTCTGCCAGTACAGTGCGGGGCACCTGGACTATGACAGCGAGTCAGCTTTTTACTGTGTTCATACTTTTCACTTTGATGCACAAAGGGAATAGAAGCCCCAGGACAGAGTATTGGATGGGATGGGTTAAAGGAAAAGTACACCCTCATGTCTTGTATACTTTGTTTCCATGTCAACATACAACTCTTGTCATGTAACTGTTGGGGATATACGTGTTTGCTTTAGTTTGTTTTCACTGTTCAGGCTAGTCCCCTGTAACTATCCTGGGGTCTCCATTTTATAGTTGTTGAAATCTCATTATGCATGACAGCTGCATTAGCATATGAGAACATGATGTCACATCACCCATTTATACTATGTATCTCTATGCTGAAAGTACAAATATCATGAAAAAACTTTCTGAACACACACATACTGAATGCAGTTTAAAGAGGAAATACCCTGCATTACAACTCAGACAGTTTACCAAAGCTAACAGAATGTAAATTGGTAATTCACTCCTTACTGCAGTTTGTTTTGTTGAACTCTAATTAAGCAGACAGGCATACTGTAGAAGTCTAAGAGTGCTGACACATTACATTCTCATATGCTAATGCAGCTCTCAGGGACAATGAGATTTCAACAACAGAAAATGGAGACCCAGTGTAGTTACAGGGACTTGTATAAACAGTGAAAACAAATTAAAGCAATCACATAGATCTCTAACAGGTACAGGGCAGAGTTGTCTGTTGACATGGAAAAAATACAATTTACAAGATATGAGGTGCAGTTTTCCTGTGTCTGCTGGGCAACCACGTCTGAGAAAAGGGACCTAGGAATCATCATAAGTGACTCTGTTAAATGATTTAGCCAATGTAACACGGCCTACAGCAAGGCTAACAGGATGCTGGGGTGTATCATAAGGGTTTTGCAACAGGAGAAACATTGCATTACTTCCTCTCTATAGATCACTGGTGAGACCACACCTGTAGTACTACGTCCAGTGCTGGAGTCCACTCCTTACCTAAGGAAAGACAAAGACAGGCTTGAGACAGTGCAGAGTAGGGTAACCAAAATGATTCCAGGCCAGCAGGGCAGATTCTGCGAAATCAGCTTAGGGTACTCAAAGGTGCTCGCTGGAGGCCAGATGAGAGAGGGTGATATGACAGAAACCTTCAAGTTCCTGAAAGGAATAAACCACGTGAACTGGGGAACCATTCTACAGGAACAGTGAATCTAGAACATGAGATTAGTATCTGTATCAGTTTCATTTAGCAAATTGTTAAAATTGACACTCTCCACAAGAACAACGGTAAGTCAAATACATATTTAAGCAATGGTTTAAAGGGACAGTAAACATTGCAGGGGCCACTCAATTGTGAGCGTCCATGAAATGATCTTTCAGATGAGATATTGGGTTTACCTAGAGGACAGGAGTCTTGAGATATGAATAGCTAAGCAATGTGAAAATCAAATCATAGCACCATTCATTTCATGTGGTCTTACAAACAGGAGTGATGTCACTGAGGGCTAGCTGTATGTTGTTATTTACAACGTCCCTCACTGACATCACTTTCTGGTTTAAGACTGCATGAAATAGCTGCTGCCTGTTTTGATTTACAGATGATTTACATAGTCATATCCCAGGACTTTGACACCTATAAGGAAGCCAAATACCTATTCAAAAATAACTTTTCGGGCTTTCACAGTTTGAGCAATCCTGCAATGTTTAAACAAGAGTATTATAGCACGAATTTATATGCAACTAATGAACACAGAAAATATTCAAACACAAAAATAATAGCCCTCAAAATAAGGTGGGAACAAGAACTAAAAACAGACATACAAAAAACTGACGGCAGAGAGAAGAATGAACACAAATTAACTATACTCCAATGCAAAAATAAAAGTATACAATATAAAATTACAGACCGGGCATGCATAACACCAATATCTTTTATACACATAGCACCACATCCAAATCATGCTGTCATCTTTGCTGAGAGGAAGGAAACTTAAAGCACATGTTCTGGACATGTGGAAAGGTCCAAGAATGTTGGGCTTTTACACAAAGAGAATTAGAAAAGATTCTAGGGAAAAGGATATTCTTAGACCCCAAATTTTTCATATTGAACAATTTGCTGGATATGACTTCTCAAAAATGAAAAGAAAATATGTGCATTAATCACAATGACAACTAAAGATACATTTTACAGGGTGGAATTGGCCAGATATGGGAAAATGAAATATAACAGCTGGATGCACATGTTCCTACAATCAGTGAGATTAGAACAATTAGCAGACTATATGAGAAATTGAACTTTCTCGGTAACAAATATGGTTTACTGGATGGAAGTTATGAAAATACTTCCACCAATGTTAAGACAGAATGAATGTTGCAATCTTTATTGGCATACTAGTAAGAAGGAGAAGTACATATACTCATGAATTTCCTTATTGAACTGAGCATGTATTGTTTTCACAGGGGTGATAAGTTGATGTATGTAATTGTTTTACACTGTATGTAAAATTAGTTGTTCTGATTATTATATAAAATAAATAAAAATTATTTTATAAAAGAATCTGAACACGGACATGAGTTGAAGCTGGCGGAGGAGATTCCAGAGACATGGGAAAGTTTTATTTTACAGAGAATGATTCAGCAGTGGAACAGTCTGACTGCTGAGGTGGTGGGTCAGTGGGTGCCAAAACCATCAATGGTTTCCAAGCACAGGTGGGATAGAGTTAGGGAGTTAGTAGTTATTCAAGGGTTAGCTTTAAAGCAGGGAGTAAGGTGATGAATAGTGCAGACAAAACAAACATACTAACAAAAGAAACCTGGGTATGATAGAGTGTTACAGGCAGACTGGATGGACCAATGGTCTCTTTCTGGCATCATTGTCTATATATATATATATATGTGTGTGTGTGTGTTTCTGCACTTTATGTATCACAATGGTTTCGGCAATAAACTACTTCCATTGCTGAAATATTTCCTCTAGTTCCTGACCCTACTTTTACTTGCGACACACAGCTGGAACACTCACTTGGGAATGCAGTTACCTCCTGTTTGTCTGCTGAATGTAGGAATTAGCTTACTCCTCTACCTGCACCCAGGCCCTGCACCACCATACCTGCACTCTTTCTGTCCTGGAAAGACTTTAGACAGCATGATGCACAAACAAATCTTGAAAGTAGACGCAACCCCGTCATGCCAAACACTTGAAACCTTTGAATGTTATTTGTAAATATTTGGACAGATTTGTGACAATTTTCACCACTTTACAGTAGCTTGCGTCAAAAGTGACACACACATCACTTTTGTGGTGCAAGCGAGTTAGTGTCACTCCATATGAGACTTGCACCCAAGAAATAGACAGCCCGACTGCACAGAAGTTATGGTGCAAAACCTAGCAGGGCTTCCCTCTCTGGGAGATTAGCAGCAGCGTATTGAAAGCACATGAACACCTAGTCAGAAAGTCAGTGTAGCTCTCACAAACTAGTGCACATGTGTGGGAGAGAGTACAATCAAACAGGCAAAATGCAACTGCCATAAGCACAAATCATTTGAATATACCCATGCGAGAGCAACACAGAGCAGGGCCACACACAGACCAGCACACACACACACAAGTTATCTGGGAGTGTGATGTGGCAGGTGCAGTCTGCAAGCACCATTCACCAGTTTGCATTCCGTTTGCGTTCCATTAATTCATTTGTACTGTACTACCATTAATCAGGCGCTGAAGACTTTTGTGGGGAAAAGCATATCCTGAATTCTTTGATTTTATCATTTCTATCGTCAAGTTTAGTTACCGTACAGCACCTTGAAATGTGAAAGTATATATTAGATAAACTTATTATTATTTATTATTACAAAAGGGAACACAGTGGAACATCAGATGCAAATGAATGCAGTCATTGCACAAGACACAAACTCTGTTAGCATATCATTAACTTCGATACTCTAGTGTGACCCTCCTCTTGTACTTGTAGTTATTTTATTATTGTTACTTGTTTACTAGGCTATGATAATTGCTTGTTGCATGTACTCCTGTATATTCCCTGTACCCCCCCAAGTCTTCAGGGCTCTGCTCTAAACTGGTGACATGTGTTTATTTTTTTTTGTAGCTTCTCTTTATGCTCTGGGGCCTAGGGCATCTCTCCAGGATACCCACTCGAATCCGCCTCTGCTTCACACCTGAAAACCCAACCCCAGACTCCTCCAACCCCATGGCATATCCAGCTCCCCCAGATCACCCCAGGGGAGGCCCGCCTGCCAGTGGCAGTCTTCCTGAGATGTAGAGGGACTGCTATGAAGCTCGTGAGGGACAGGAGAACCAGGGAGGTAGGTCCAGTTTGGGGATGTTAGCGGTTCACTGGGGCCCTTTCACCTCCACTAGACCTCCAGGGTTTTCTTGAAAGGTTTCCCTGGAGTGCTGTCATGCAATGAGGGCAGTGCACTCAAGGTGAAGCCATCCACCACCACTCCTCCCCAATGTCTAGCTGCATCTCCTGTAGGATCCCTAGTCTCCACTAAGGGCCTCTCTTGGAGTGAGGCTTTACCTGGATCCCTCCAGGAAAGGAGAGCAGCCCTCAGGACACTCAACCCCCACTGACCCCGGGCCAAGTCTGTTCCTGACCCAGGTCGCCAATGTGGCATCCAGCACCTCAACCGTCCAGCACTACCCGGCCAGTGGTGACATGTGTTTAACAGGAACATGCATGTACAATGGTCCACTGAGGCAGAAAGCCCATGAAAAGCTCTTTTAAATGAGGTATTGGGCTTACCTGTAGCTGGAAGCACTCAAGTAATATAGTTGACAAAGTCTGGTGTTTAATCATCTATTCGATCACTATAATGTTTATCAAAATGTTGAGGGTCTGCACAATACATGAATCACTGCAATAAAATACAACGTATTACATCTGTGTTGGGTCAGTTTTGTAACATATTAGGACAGTAGTTACCTAACTGAGCCCCCTTCTTAGGCACAATGGAAGGGGCATAAATAGGTATCTACAAATATTGTACTGAGTCCTGTCAAAAGTTCATGTAAAGAGTTTATTAGGACCCTGTGTGGTGGTTGGGGGGTAGCCAGTGGGAGCAGAGCAGTATACCATTTGAATTTTCTTTCCAAAGGTTATGGGCCTGCATAAAGCCAATTGTGGCCAGTATAGACAAGACAGGTATTCTAGCTCCAGAATCCCAGTCAGATGAATATTGGTACTACACTGCGCTGTTTTATGGAACATTAAGATGTCATCAAAGGAACAAGCAGTGCCCAACTACAATGGTTTTTAACTCTTTTATCTCCTTGGCCTCGGTGGTGTGGGATGTACCCCTCTTTGGTGCTCAGATCTTGCATCCAGCAGCCTCTAGGCTGCCCAACTGGGAGGCCGTAGCTTTCCCCATAGGCGGGGCTCCCGAGGGAGGGACTAGATTTACCTGAGGCCTAGCCTGGGGTATCATTTGGGCAGAGGTCCAGGGGCTTCATGGTGCAGCCGGCCCAGGGGTTTTCTTCCTGGAGTCTTCTTCAAGGCGGCGGATGTGCCAATAACATCACCATGGGTCAGGCAGTCTTCCACCCAACCTACAGATTTTGCCACTGCCTCCCCACCGCAGAGTGGCGCGAGGCTGTTACACACCTAGCCACCACTATGTTGCTGATACCCTAGGGACCCCTCCCCGGAGGAGAGCTGTCTGTGGGATGCTCATCCTACCTTCCCACCTGACCCTCTGACACACCACACTTGTTCCCGAATGTGGGTTGTCAGTGCTGCAGGCAGTAGCGCCCGCCACTGCACCAGCAGCCAGCTCTCCTAACTATAATCTTTTGTACCTTAAAGAGAACATAACCTTTGCCTTCTACATTTCTTAACAGAATTGGAAACCGTGGAATGTTTGAAATTTAATTTCCTCAGTGTTGAGTTCATGCATTTGTTTTAACATAGTCTTATTTTTTTTTCTTTATTTAGGGTCTTTCATTAATGCTAACATTTGCCTGCCCAATAGTCATTTTATAACTGCATATCAGTTCAGAATCTGGTGACATCAGTTGAGCAGGAGGCTCATATGGAAAAGCGTTACTATGGAGTCGCAGCTGAGATTGGTATCAGCAGGTTCAACAATTCATATCTCTCAACCTCTCAGCATTAAAATGCATGCGCTGCCCTTCAGAATTTAGAGCCAATGGCCTGAATGTGTAGCACTTTCTTATTTAAAAAAATAACATGTCCAAGAATAGTGGGCCCCATATGTTTAGTGCTAAGGAATGTTTATGATGATGAAGTTTACTTTTCTATTTTTATTACTATTAAAATTTTAAAGGAAAAAAAAGGATGATAATGATAAAACTTTATTTGTTTTAGACATGATCGTTTTGTTGAGGACAACCCTATTTTCAAAAAAATCCCGTGTGAAAAGTGCGTGTAGGCACAGCAGTGTTGATACGTCGTACTAACATACTAATTACCAGCAGATTAGGCCTTACAGTCTGCTCCAGTCTGCTCGAACCTCAGATCCCTAGTTGGGTGCTGAGGCCCTTCCCCAGTATTCCAGAAACTCCTATCATCCATCCCACCCCTGGACCAGGCCATCATCTGATACATCAGCTTTCTGTGTCTGTCCCACCCTCTCTTGAAGCCCTCCACTGTGGATCTCTGAACCAGCTTGCCAGGCAGCACATTCCAAGGGTCCACCACCCTCTCAGTGAAAACCTCTTCTCCCCCTCACCCTTCCACCTTCCAACTTCAAACCATGCCTCTGGCGATAACTCCCTGCTTTAGGCTAAAGATCCCTCCACGTTTACCTATTTATTCCCTTGAGGTACTCAATTATGTCCCCTGTCTCTCCTCTCCTCCAATGAAAACAGGCAGAGCTCCTCAAGTCTGTCCTCATATGTCAAATCCCTAGTCCTCGTATCATCTTAGTTGCCCTCCTCTGTACCCTCTCCAGGGTTGTATGTCCCTCTTCAAGTGTGGTCTCCAGTACTGTACACAGTACTCAAGGTGTAGTCTAACCAGTCCATTGTACAGTGGCAGAATCACTTCCCTGCTCCTAGAGGTGATCCTTATGATATATGACATATAAATATACAACATATATGAAGTAAACATATCATTATTACATAACACAGCAGTGGCCGCTTATTGCCTATAACACCAGTCAGTTACAACAGCTTCTATCCCTTTCTGTCAAGTTAATTTAATGTTTTAATAGTTTGTGTGTCCAGGAATAGCTCTAAGATTATGAGGAACATCAAGTACCTTTCAGACATGAGTACACATTTGAAAGTCATGATTCACAGCACTATAAGGAATTCATAGCAGTTGAGAAGTATGTCACAACTCATAAGCAATTAAAAATGAATATTGGAAGTGAAAACAACAGCATTATCAAGGGACCCACAAATAAGGGAAAAAATAGAGCTAATTTAAAGCAAACACATGAAACAGTACTGTGATGACATTAAACAGACTTCAAACCTGTCCAGATTTCAATTATATTAATAAAAAAAAGATCAAGGTTTATGTTCCTCTAATTGAGATTAATGATCTTCCTCACTGTATTCTCCTTCTGTGTTGTGGAAACTGTGGTTACTTGACAATGATCAACAGAATACCGATGAATTGAAAACTGTAAAGGGACCATACAACCCCACCCGGGACAATTTGAGCCTATTTTAACTAAAAATGGGTATCAAAATGTTTCAATCACAAAAATTAACTGTGTTTAAAACCTCTAAAAAAAAGCAAACAGAATTCTAAAAACTGGAACAGGGCTCCAGAATGCCATGAACACACCAAAACACAGTATATGTCGATTGGTTTTACTGAGCACGATCACGGCACATAGACCATGCCAGCAACAGTATACTGTATTTTACTACGGTGTGAAGACTACTCTCATGGTTGAAGAGTGGTCTCATGTGCATTCTTAAGGTATAAGAATGACAGGAAGAAGGTGAGCAGTTCTGATACTCTAAGAATATAAGTGAGACCACTCTTACAGCCATAAGAATTGTCTCGTCATCTGTATTAATATATTCTTGATCGAGCTAAGCCAATATTTTAAAAACTTTACCCAAACCCATTTCAGGGCAACTGTGCATGAGACACTCTTGAAAGAATAAGAATGTCCCACATGCAGAGGAAATGAGTGCTCCAATTGGCTGGGAGTGCTCCCTAGAGCTATAATGCAGCACAATGGACTTAATTTTCAATTTATTTAAAATGAAGCCTGCTGGCTGCCGATAGCTCAGTGGCAGCACAGAAGACCAGGAGTTTGGAGTGGAGTTCAGGTGTGGACTCAGTTCACTGCCTTGGGCCTGAACCCATTCCAGAACTTGAGGTCACAAGCAGGAGAAGTAAGGTGTGGCGCCTCACTCCTCTCTGCCACTCGGCTAGCCAAATGACCCATTTAAAGCAGCAGTGCAACAAAACTGAGCAAAACATTTTAACCTACCTCTTTTCACTACCAAAGATTCCAGTTTAGCCAGCCCAGTGGCATGGAGGCTGAGATGCTGCACACCTTACCTCCTGCCACGCCGGCAACCATATTCAGTAGTGGACTCGGGCAGCCACGGGTCGGCCATGGAGGGACAGAATTGAGTATCCCACAGGACTCTCCTCCCTCCGGGAGGAAGGTGTCATGTCTCACTGCAGTACTGCCACTTACAGATGTGTGAGTGGTAGGGTGAGAAAAACAGCGGAGGGAGGATGTGCTGTCCTGCATATCACGTGATCGTGCACCTGCACAATCATGCAGGGACATAGTCCAATGCTGGCATCCCTATGAGGAGGAGGATAGAGTGGCAATGAAGGGAGGACAGAAAATGGAGAGAAAACACCCTGGCTGGCAGGATGACCGATGACCTCTGCAGTCCCACTCCTAGCAACCTAGGCCTCCCCTACCTTATACCCGCCACAGAAAGAAGCTGTGGGAGGGATTGGTGAAGAAGGTAAGTGTTGGGAGATGCTAAGGGGATGGGATTGGGAGGATCGGAGGGAGCGAGGGCAAGACAGGGCAAAAGGGTGGAAACGTAAATAAAAAGAAATAAAGATTCCAGTTTTATTTAGCAATAACATTTCTAATTCTACCAAAATTTGAGCATTTTAATTAATTATTTTCTCAAGAAAAAAGATGGCCACTGCATTTTGCATTGTAATAGCATTGTATATCTGGCTAGGGTTAGGATCAAGAAAATTAAAAAAGGCTCACGGTGAGCCCAGTATAGCAGGTACTCAGACAAGACTATCTGACAGGTGTGCTAAGAGTTTTATTAATTGCACATAACTCAGCTTTTGGAAAAACATTTTCGTTGCACTGCTGCTTTAATCTTCAGTATGGTTTTCTGCATTTAAATGCTACTGCTCATGTAATATTGTGGAAATGGGGTGAAATCACAGTTAATAAGCCAGGGTTCAGCTTCCTATGTCCTTAATTACCAAATGACCAGGAAAGGTGTGGTGGTCCTCTACTATTTAGTATGTTCCTCACACAGCCACCTCAGACCCTTATGCACAGCACTCTACTTAAAACATTAAGCCACAGCGTGGTCTAGCTAGAAAAGCTCATATTGGCATGTTCAAATAGAAGAGTACATACCTGACCTATGGAGGTCACCTTGCCAGTGGTGCACAGGCTTATCAAAACTCAGCTGAACTGTGAGACCAAGAACCCTTTCAATATCCTGGAATGAAGAAAGAAAGTGAATACGAAAACAGAATAACTTTAACATTTGCAGGTGCTTTTGAGTGGCATGGGAAGGGGATGCACTGGATACTGAAAATATTTAAAATAAATCAGATCAAATCTCAATGAATGAGCCAGGGTTCAGCATGCAACGTCATGGTATGAAATAGGCAGAAAGAATGCTGACTCTTAAGTGGCAAAGAGGTACTTTCAGTCAGGCTGTTATCCCAGCACAACCCAGCTGAAAGTAACTCAACAGAAAAATGCTGACAAAATATATCTAATTTACTAAAATGACCCATTTCATCATCTTAAAAGGCTCGGGGGCGGCGTTATGGTGGGCTAATGGCTCTTCTCGGGTGGTAAAAGCACTCCAGCTTCACCTCATGGTTCATCCCATCTGAAATGGACCATCATCCACCATAGCATCCTTTAGCATGCCTTATTGCTTAATTATATTATGGATTTGTCTCATATAGTGAAACTAAAGCTATAAAAAAGTGTAAAGGCGCATCCTCTTCTGCAGTCAAAGGCGGCTGCAACCCGACTATGGCCATGCATACAGCTCTCATTGCAGTAATAGTGATGTCCATCATAATACAGTTATTTATTTTTAAAGTTTCCTGGATTTTTAAATCACACTTTCATTATGGCTGTAAAATATTTAAACATCATTTTAAAGTTCGATATCAATAAGAAAGAATAACAATTAAATGAATGGATAATTGTGGCATACATAATCGAAAAGGTAAGACTTTTCCATTTTATTGCTGGTAATCTTTCAAAACCCAAATACCACATCTTCACGAATGGTCAGAGATATCAGTACAGCATTACTGCCCCCAGAACTCTGCCCCCTCCCTGTCTTCTTTATTCACCCATGGAGTCTCCGCAGGTACCATTATCTGATGTCTGTGAGGGGTTGCTTGGAATGGGGATGTTCAGTGTAAATTGAATAAACGTTTGCGGTTTGTTCAAATCAATAATTCACTGAAAATGATTTAATAGCTAGAGCGACACACTGTAATTTCTGTGCAGGGTGTCAATACTTCAACTGAGCTTCGATGGCAGGAGCCAGACCTCTGGCTCACAAAAATGCTGTAGGCATATTATTAATTTACATAGCCCAATATTGGCAGCTGGATTTTGTTGGCATCATTCAAAGTGATGTGTTTTCACTGTTCTTTCATGCTATGTTGGTAAACCAAACAACTTTGTGGGCAGTGCAGTAGTTCACTGTATTAGTGTGCTAGTGGGCAGATCGGCTGCTACCATGAGGGTCCAGGTGTCGAATCTCAGAACCACGATTTGCTGCACTAGTACACCGTGCTTCTGTGCTACAAGGGACATGAGTTCATATCCTCGCACTAAGGCTGTGCGGGGCGGACATCTGCCAGTGGAATTTATGTGGAATGATAATTTCATGTCTGAAATGCTCTTCTGAATTCCTTTTAATTCTATGGAATTCTGAAAAGCATTTCTATGTAAACCATAGATTATGTAATCCATAGACTACTGTATTTTTCCTCGGTTTGCAAAAAAATGAATCTGCAGTTTACGAAAACTGTGTAATACTCCAAAGTTTCTGTAAACTACTGATTACTAATCAGCAGTTTAAAAACAATTCCACGTTTGGAATTTTTGGAATTCAATTCAAGGGAATTCCATGGAATAAAATACATATCCAGTTGCATATCTCACTGTATTAGAGCACCAGTGGGTACTGTAGAGACTCTGCTGGTAAAGGGCTCCAGTATGAATCCCATTACATATCTCACTGTACTAGAGCACCAGTGGGTACTGTAGAAACTCTGCTGGTACAAGGGTCTAAATATGAATCCCATTACATATCTCACTGTACTAGGCACCAGTGAGTACTTTAGAGATGCTGGTACAAGCCCTGAGTATGAATCCCATTAAATATCTCACTGTACTAGAGCACCAGTGGTACTGTAGAGACTCTGCTGGTACAAGCCCTGAGTATGAATCCCATTAAATAGCTCACTGTACTAGGCGCCAGTGGGTACTGTAGAGACTCTGCTGGTACAAAGGCTCTGAGTATGAATCACAATACATATCTCACTGTACTAGAGCACCAGTGGGTACTGTAGAAACTCTGCTGGTACAACAGCTCTGAGTTTGAATCCCATTACATACCTCTCTGTACTAGAGCACCAGCGGTACTGTGGAAATTCTGCTGGTACAAGGGTCTAAATATAAATCCCATTAAATATCTCACTGTACTAGAGCACCAGTGGGTACTGTAGATACTCTGCTGGTACAAGCCCTGAGTATGAGTCCCATTAAATATCTCACTGTGCTAGAGCGCCAGTGGGTACTGTAGAGACTCTGCTGGTACAACGGCTCTGAGTATGATCCCATTATGTCTCTCACTGTACTAGAGCACCAGTGGGTACTGTGGAAACTCTGCTGGTACAAGGGTCTAAATATGAATCCCATTAAATATCTCACTGTACTAGAGCACCAGTGGGTACTGTAGAGACTCTGCTGGTACAACGCTCTGAGTACAAATCCCATTACGTCTCTCACTGTACTAGAGCACCAGTGGGTACTGTGGAAACTCTGCTGGTACAAGGGTCTAAATATGAATCCCATTAAATATCTCACTGTACTAGAGCACCAGTGGGTACTGTAGAAACTCTGCTGGTACAAGCCCAGAGTATGAATCCCATTAAATATCTCACTGTACTAGAATGCCAGTGGGTACTGTAGAGACTCTGCTGGTACAAGGGTTCTGAGTATGAATCCCATTACATATCTCTCTGTACTAGAGCACCAGCGGTACTGTAGAAACTCTGTTGGTGCAAGGGCTCTGAGTATGAATCCCATTACTTATCTCACTGTACTAGGGCACCAGTGGGTACTGTAGAAATTCTGTTGGTACAAGGGCTCTGAGTATGAATCCCATTACTTATCTTACTGTACTAGAGCACCAGTGGTACTGTGGAAATTCTGCTGGTACAAGGGTCTAAATATGAATCCCATTAAATATCTCACTGTACTAGAGCACCAGTGGGTACTGTAGAAACTCTGCTGGTACAAGCCCTGAGTATGAATCCCATTAAATATCTCACTGTACTAGGGTGCCAGTGGGCACTGTAGAGAATATCGGGTACAACAGCTCTGATTATGAATCCCATTACATATCTCACTGTACTAGAGCACCAGTGGGTACTTGTAGATACTCTGCTGGTACAAGGGCTCTGATTATGAATCCCATTACATATCTCACTGCACTAGAATGCCAGTGGGTACTGTAGAGACTCTGCTGGTACAAGGGTTCTGAGTATGAATCCCATTACATATCTCTCTGTACTAGAGCACCAGTGGGTACTGTAGAAACTCTGCTGGTACAAGCCCTGAGTATGAATTCCATTAAATATCTCACTGTACTAGAGCACCAGTGGGTACTGTAGAGACGCTGGGTACAATGGCTCTGAGTATGACTCCCATTACGCCTCTCACTGTACTAGAGCACCAGTGGGTACTGTGGAAACTCTGCTGGTACAAGGGTCTAAATATGAATCCCATTAAATATCTCACTGTACTAGAGCACCAGTGGGTACTGTAGAAACTCTGCTGGTACAAGCCCAGAGTATGAATCCCATTAAATATCTCACTGTACTAGAATGCCAGTGGGTACTGAAGAGACTCTGTGGGTACAAGGGTTCTGAGTATGAATCCCATTACATATCTCTCTGTACTAGAGCACCAGTGGGTACTGTAGAGACTCTGCTGGTACAAGGGCTCAGAGTATGAATCTCATTGCATATCTCACAGTACTAAAGCACCAGCACATACTGTAGAGATTCTGCTGGTACAAGGGCTCTGAGTATGAATCCCATTACATATCTCACTGTACTAGAGCATCAGTGGGTACTGTAGAGACTGCTGGTACAAGGGTCTGAGTATGAATCCCATTACATATCTCACGGTACTAAAGCAGCAGCGCTGCATTGTAGAGACTTTGCTGGTACAAGCCCTGAGTATGAATCCCATTACATATTTCACTGTACTAGAGCAGCAATGGGCAGTATAGGCTCTGATAATGAATCCTGTCCCATATCTCACTGTACTAGCACAGCAATGGGTAGTACAGGCTCAGAGTATGGTACAAGGATTGATTATGAATCCAGTGTTTATCTCCTAGTACTAGAGCACCAGTGGGTAGAAGGGCTCGAGTATGAATCCCATTACATATCTCACTGTACTAGAGCACCAGTGGGCACTGTAGAGACTCTGCTGGTACAAGGGCTCTGAGTATGAATCCAATTACATATCTCTCTGTACTAAAGCGACAAAGGGTACTGTAGAGACTGCTGGTACAAGGGCTCTGAGTATGAATCCCATTACATATTTCACTGTACTAGAGCAGCAATGGGCAGTATAGGTTCTGATAATGAATCCTGTCCATATCTCACTGTACTAGTATAGCAATGGATAGTGCTGACTCAGAGTATGGTACAAGGACTGATTATGAATCCCAGTGTTTATCTCCCAGTACTAGAGCACCAGTGGGTAGAAGGGCTCGGAGTATGAATCCCATTACATATCTCACTGTACTAGGCGCCAGTGGGCACTGTAGAGACTCTGCTGGTACAAAGACTTATTATGAATTCCATTACTTAGCTCACTGTACTAGAACACCAGTGGGTACTATAGAGACTCTGCTGGTACAAGGGTCTAAATATGAATCCATTACATATCTCACTGTACTAGAGCACCAGTGGGTACTGTAGACTCTGCTGGTACAAAGACTTTATGAATCCCATTACATATCTCACTGTACTAGAGCACCAGTGGTAGAAGGGGCTCAGAGTATGAATCCCATTACATATCTCACTGTACTAGAGCACCAGTGGGTAGAAGGAGCTCGGAGTATGAATCCCATTACATATCTCACTGTACTAGAGCACCAGTGGGTACTGTAGAGACTCTGCTGGTGCAAACACTTATTATGAATCCCATTACTTAGCTCACTGTACTAGAGCACCAGTGGGTAGAGACACTATCAATACAAGAATTCTGAGTATGAATCCCATTCCAGCACTGCCAGCAGATCAGAATGTAGCAACATTATGACAAACATTCTTTACAATTAGATCTCGGCTCACAAATGACAGAGAACAAGAAAATAAGTGACATTTAACATATGGACAAATCATATTTCTGAAGAACTGTTGACTAATGTTCCTTTTTGAGTGATTTCAAACATACAAATCGATGTACGTCAAAGAGTGCAAAAAGCCCAGCGACTAATGGCAACTTTAAAACACCAGTGGCTACTAAAAACAACATTAAATGGCCATAGGGCCACTACAGTAGTGGATACCTGTCATGAATTGGCCACTAATACAGGAACTTTGTCCAGTATAAATACTGGTCCCGTAGTCAGTAAGGTTATAGACTAGGTAGGGCTATGTTAGTTTAGGTTAGGTGTATGCTAGATTAGGTTAGTCAAGGTTGAGGCTAGGTTAAATTATGCTAAGTTAGGTTTAGGTTAGACTAGGTTAGGTTTAGGTTAGACTAGGTTAGTCTAGGTTAGGTTAAACTATAGTTAGGTTAGGCTAGGTGGGTTTACGTTAGACTAGGTTAGGTTTGTGTTAGGTTAGGTTAGACTATACTAGGTTAGGTTAGGTTAGGTTAGACTGGGTTAGGCTAGACTAGGTTAGATTAGACTAGATTAGTTTTATTGCATGTAAGGAGCTTTTCCAAAATACAAAGTGCTATACAATAAATACCAACATAATAGATAAAGAAAGGCAATACAGCTACGGTACATGCAGTCAAAATAACACGGCTTTGCACTGGATGCAGAAATACTACAAAGGATAACTACCTGAAATTAAAAAAAAAAAAAACAGATCAAAATCAAACTATATTTGGCTGGGAATGGACAATCAAAGAGAAGGTGCCAAAGCTTGGTTTTTAAATAAGGAGGAGCAAGGCAGCTATCGAAGGTCTGGGCATTCCACAGGAAGGGCTCCAATGAGGAATGCCAGTCTCCCATATATATATCAAATGCAATGATGGGAAGTACTGCAGCCGCTGAGATGTATAAGTGGCTATCCCAGGAGAGGACGGACAGCAGCATGGGAGGACAGCAAGAACCTAGTCCATGAAGGCCTTTCAAGATCAGTAAACAAAACACCTTGCAGTCAATCTCCTACCTTACAGGCAGCAAGTACAGATCCCACAGTGTTGGTGTAATATGACTGGGCCTCAGAATAGTTGTCAGACACCTTTGTGCTGCGTTCTAAGCTTGCTGCAGATGTTGCATCTGTGCCATGAATCATAGACCTCTTTGAACAGCATATTGCTTTATAAAATGGATTGGATCAAACAAGCAATCTGATTGATCAAAACTGGTCACATGATGGTGCATTAACCGCATTACCAAACGGCTTAAATCTTCTTTCTCTTTTTAACTTTTAACCATTTTGTAACTGCAATAACACATAGAAACATAGAATTTGATGGCAGATAAGGACCGCTTGGGCCATCCAGTCTGCCCATTACTCCCTACCTACATTATTGCCACAAACTTTACCCAATTTATAGCTCGTTCTCCCTCCCATTCCTTTCCACGATTCCTTTGTGCTTATCCCACATAGCCTGGAATCCACCACTGTTTTCACCCCAACACCACTGCTGGAAGGCTGTTCCAGGAATCCACCACTCTCTCTGTGAAGTACTTGCTCACATCTCTCCTGAATCCACCCCTCCAGCTTCATAGCATGTCCCTTGCCCTTGAGCACCTTTTCATCTGAAAAATACTTCCTCCTGTACCTTATTTACCCCATGGGGTATTTGAAGGACTCTGCCATATCCCCCTCTCCCTCCTCTGTTCCAGGGTGTACATATTGAGGTCCTTTAGTGTCTCCTCGTAAGACTTTTGATGCAGACCCTGTACCATTTTAGCTGCCATTCTCTGGACCACCTCTGCTCTATCTATGTCCTTCTGGAGATGCATTTTCTAGAACTGAATGCAGTACTCCAGGTGGGTTTCCAGCGATCTATACAGAGGCAACACCATCTCCCTCTTTTGCTGGTGATACCATTCCTATGCACCCCAGCATCCCACTAGCCCTCCCAACTGCCTTATCACACTGCTTTATTCTCTGCCCCTGGGCTTCTGTGCCCTAAGTGCATTATTTTGCACTTGTTTGCATTGAAACCCAGCTGTCTTAACTTTGAACACACCTCTAGTTTTCTTAGGTCTCTGCTCATCCTTTTCCCACACCCAGCAGTGTCCACCTGATTGCAAATTTTGTGTCATCTGCAAAAGGTAGACCTTCCTTCTAACTCCTCTGCAATGTCACTTACAAAGACACTAAAGAGGATCATTTCTAGTCTGATCCCTGAGGCACCCTGCTGGTCATTCTCCCTTCCTCAGAGTGAACTCTGTTTACCACCACACTCTGTTGCTTATCCCCAATCCAATTTCTTATCTAGTTTACCACCTTTGGACCCACTTCTAAGCTACGAAAGCCTTACTGAAGTCTAACTAGGCCACATCCACTGCTCCACGCTGGACCAAACCCTTTGTCACACAATCAAAGAAATCTATCAGATTCGTTTGGCATGACCTCCTCCCTGTGAATCCATGCTGCCTTGGGTCTTTTAACCTATTGGATTCAAGAGATTCCACAGTCCTTTCCTTCAGCAGTGATTCCATTAACTTTCCTGCCACCAATGTCAGGCTGAGTGACATATAATTGCCAGCCTCCGTTCTGCTGCTACTTTTGTGTAGTGGGACTACCTCTGACCTCCTCCTGTCCTTGAACCACTCTTATTTCTGGTGGCGGTTAAAGAGAACTGTCCAATGCCACGATGCCGCAATTGTGCATTGCACAGAATAGCTGAAAACCTCGTGGTACCTTGCCACAACCCCTGCTGGGCGTGGCATACTTTAGCTTTACCACGCACCCCATCATGTGTTATGGATTATGTACAGAATCAATGAATGCCTGCACAAGTGTTTTAGGGAACTGGATGCAGGCTTGTCCATCAAACATGGAAATTGGTTTTACCTCACTCATTGTTATGCAGTATTATGTAAATAAAAAGAAAAAACACCACAAAGTAAATTTTGGTTCTCCAGAACAGTAGTCCTTAGAGTTAAACAACAAACAGAGAAGTAATGAAAATGGAATTGTGCTCCGGGCCACTTCTTCTATCATTAAAGCTCAGACATGAGAACGCAATATGCCTCCAAAAAGTCAGAATATTAAACTATATCTCAAGTGAAAACAAGCCAGGACTAAACTAATTGAAGGAACTCATTTTAGTCATTTCCCCTTCCGATCTGACTGCATTAAATTTGTGAGTCTTTCTTCTAAGTCACAAACAAAAGCAAAAAAAAGAAAATAACCCACGGGCTGCAATTGTTGATTAAAATTATGAGAAATCATTTTCTTTTTAAATTGTACTTTATGTTCCTCCTTCCAATCCTCGGCATCCGACTCAGTTCAGTTCTATTTATCACATATGTTTAGAGTCACAAGACTATTATTTACATACATGCATAATAGGTAGCCAGCATAAGTGGCAGAGGCTAGAACAGTGGGGATTTCAAGCATGCATGGGACAGACATGGGGTAACTTAGATAGGATGCAGGGAGGTGGGAGAGTCAATGGAGACCAGATAGGTTCTGTAGAGACAGAATAGTCAGGAACATCTTGGCAGACTAGGTGGGCTAAGCAGTTTTTCTGCTGTCAAATTCTAAGTTTCTATATAAATTACATCACACATTGAAAATATTTATTTGAAAACTGGTAATCAGGAAAGACACACTGAGCCAAGGCTCGTTTCTGGGTGTGGCTTGGGAAAGTGACTGGGATGACAATAAATCATAAACCGCAGAAGAAGTATTTAAAATAAAGCACAAACAGTAAATAGCACACATGGTACAAGTGCAAATAACAGTGAAAAGGTGAGCAAAAGAGGTTCAATGGTGGCACCAGTCCCCAGTTACATGGACAAAGCAGGTTGAAACAATTCAGTGCTGCAGTTGTAGTGACATGAACTGACCCTGCAGGGACCATAACAGCAGTGGAAAGGGCACCAGGCACAGGTCAGGTAGGGGGTGACAGGAGCAAGAATGGGGAGGAGTTTTAGCTGGTGCCTAAAGGAAATGTGGTGGGTGAGAGACAGAGAGTGAGGAGGGAGCTGGTTCCAGAGGGAGGTAAGGTGATAGGAGAAGGCTGACGGTCTAGTAGAGGAGTGAGGGTGGGGAGGAGAAGGTGCGAGGATCCCTGGAGCAGAGGGAGTCTGAAGCAGAAGGAATGGTGAGAGGAGTACAGCTAGGTAAGACAGTAGAAACCCAAACCAGCATTTGGAGATGAAGGAAGTACAGTGGGACGGGTGACGTGAGGGTGGAGAGGATGGATAAGGAGGACTAGAGTGTGCTGTGGCAAGGAAGAAGGGGGACTGGTAGCAAAATGACAGAAGGCATTACAGAGGGCATATGGTCTGGCAAGGAAAGAGGAGCAGGGTGGTACATGACCACATCTGCATAGTCAAAGACCTTGAGGCTCCATTTGGCAACCAACTCTCAGTGGACCTACAGAGACAGGCAATCTGTTCTGGTACAAGGCTCCAGGCTTGGAAAGGAGCTTGGAGTGGGTGGCATCGATGTGGGCAAAGAAGTCAAGCCCACTATCAAGCCACCCACCAAGATACCTGATGGAGGAATCACTTCAAGAGGGTGCCATCCAGGAGGGAGGCAGGAAGGAAGGAAGGTAGGAAGGTAGGTAGGTCTGGCCAGTTCTGGCTGGTGCCAAAGGTCATGGACACTGTCTTTCGGTGTTAACCTGGAGATGACTGGATGGACTGGAACCAATGCAGGACACTGTGGAAATATTGCTGGAGTAAGACTTCTACTGCCGTGGTCAGGGGCCTGAAGTGTAGAGGACTGTGTCATCTGCAAGCATGGAAATATGCAAGTTGGCACAGATAGAGGATGTCATTGAGAAAACAGAGACAAGGATTGGACACATGATGGAGCCCTGTGGGACCCCTGCCTGGATAGGGAAGGGACGTGACAGGATACTTCTAACCTATACCAACTGCTGATGAACAAGAGGCACAGTCAGAACCAGTCAATCACTGGGGCTGAGAGGCTGGCAGAGCTCAGCTTGTCCATGAAGAATGGATGGGCCACCGAATCAAATGCTTTGGCCAGATTGATGAAAACGGCCACTGTGATAAGCCCTGATTCCTCCTACTGAGGATGGAGTCAGTGGCCAATAGCCAGGAGATGATGGTGGAATGGTGCTTCCAAAAAAATTTGAAGGAAGAGGAAGTTGGAAGAGTGGAGGAAGTCAGCAAGCCTAGAGCAGAAAAGTAGCTCTTGCAGCTTTGTGAGATGGGGAGGAGAGATAGGTCAGAAGCTGGTTGGGTGGAAGAACTGCCCCTTTGTGGGGGAGCACTGTGTCAGTCTTCCAAGACTGGGGACAGTGCAGAGGGTGAAGTAGAGATTGAGGAGGAGAGTGGAGGCAATGGCTGGAGCTGAAAGATGAGAAGTCTAGGGTCCAAGTTATCAGGGCTAGATTTGGACAGGCTGAGTGAGGAAGGGCAAGCAGAGTTTCCTGTGAGTGACCGGGGAGATGAAACCCTGGGGAGGTAAAGATGAGGAGAGAGGAGGGGAACTAGGAGGGAGAGGAGAGTAACAGAGGGAGGGTCAGAGACAGGTGAACCACGAACCATGAGGATTGGGGAGCAGACTGGGCATGGGAATCAAAGAGAGAATCACCTTCCAGAATTTGGCTGGGGGTTAAGATTGTTCTGGAGGTTGGCATTAAAATAAAGGGACAGATGGGAGAGCACTCCAGAGGGTATGCCATGGGGACAACATCACTTCTTGGATGGTGGACTCACTTGGCCTGCAGCCTCATGCCCACCATCCAAGATGTGATGTTATCCCAGAATGACATGTGCCCCATCATGCATTAATCCTCAAGTTTTCCATTCCCCAAACTTTTGCTCTATCAACTCCTCTGGATCTTTCAGAGTACACCGCCCCACCCGCACCTGCCTACATTCCATCGATGGTCCTCCATGGAGTTGTAGTTTACCATGAGGTGGGGTCAGGGTAGAGGGATATACCCCCAAAAGCAGTTCTTTGTCATGAGGTAGTGGGCAGCTGAGCGAGTCCTGAATATGGAGGTATCTGCCATCTTCCAGTGGCTTGGCCATTTCCGTGTTTTCCTGTACTTCCGTAAAGGCGTCAATGGTTGTGATGTGCCAGGCAGAGCTGGCGTGCAACACATGCTGCTATGGCATCAGCCAGTACCTCCCCTCCCGAAGGCACAGTGACCCACAGCTCCACCAGTAACTACCCAGGTCATGCCGCTGTGGTGGCATCATCACCCGCCCTCCCTAGAGAAGGCGAGCATCCTCAGAGACATTCAATCCGGTTTTGACCATTCTAGTTCCAGACCCATTATAGCCAGGCGGTTCCACCTGTATTTCTATTTCACCCCCAACTGGTCCAGCTCTAAAATTCAGAACCAAACTTGTCTCCCCTCAGAGAAGCAGGTCCAGTGGTTCAAAATGCAAATTAAAAATTAGCATATCATTAAAGAGAATCTGTGGCTTAGCATTTGAAAATCAGCCCACCCATTTCCCTGGGTGAGTACAGTGGGAGGTGCAGTGAGGACAGCAAGGAGAGAAGGTGTCTCTGATGTCATCGGAAGCATACCTGCATGGGCAAGACATCCAAACAGGGTGCAGGGAAGCATCTTCAAGATGAAGGAAAACTGAGGACGGCGGCATGGCCTGCAGGTGGAAGGAGGGCAGTTCAGGGGTAACATTAGAAAATACTATTACACAGAGAGTGGTAGAAAAGTGGAACAGACTCCCAGAGGCAGTCATTGGAGAGGAAACAGTGGAGGGATTCAAGAGCATGGGAAAACCACATGGGAGTGTTAAGGGGGCACAGGTCCAAGCAGATAGCTGGGCAAATGGGCAGACTTGATGGGCCTAGTTCGGTCCTTTTCTGCATCACACTTCTATGAATCTATGAATCCTCCGGGAAAAAACGGACTGGTCCCCCTAATATGCAACATGACATCCTGTAGCACCTAGAGCCTTCACTCGCCGAGCACTCTCCAATGGCTGGATTGATGGTCCGATAGGACCCGGCCAAGCTTGAGCATATCACCGTGGGGACAAGTCACAGGGATGGAAGCAACGTGGAGGAAAAGGTAAAGCTCCGGACAGGGCGAGGTGATGGGGTCAGGTGTGACAGGGGTTCGAGAGGGGGCCAAAGGCTGGATGGGTGCTAGCAACCCAAACAGAAAAAAAAAGAATATGCACATCAAAACATGACCATGAGTTTGTTTTGCCTCGCTGCTATTCAGGAGCGGCAATCATTGTGATATCATAATTACTTCCATGTGATACTTATCACAAGCAGAGTTACGAGTCTGGCAACAGCACACACTTTAACTGTAGAGGACAATTTGGACAAATATTACATGTTCATCTTTATTAATAAAAAAACTTGAAATTCAATTTGATTTTAAACCAAACGTTTCCTTCCAGACAGCAAGCATTAACACGAATTTTAAATAATTAAAAACACCATTAAAAGTTTTAGGAACCATAATGCCCTCAGTTGGAATTCTTCCAGCCCACAGAAAGCCTCACGTTTAGATTCCTCTTTCTAGATATAAAACCATTAAATGAATAAAAAAAAAAAAGATTTGCCAATGTCAGCTGCTGCACCAACAGTGTTGTGTTAGCCCCTGCGGATCAAAACCAGAAGCTGTAATCTGCAAAGGATAGCGGATCTGCGGTAGGAGCAGTGATGTTACTGGGTAGCTTTCAGACACCATGTGCATAACAACAATTATTCATTAACACGCATTACTCCTCCATGGAGATAAAAAAAAAGTATTTCAAGTGGCGAAAAAATTTCATTCTCATTTGTTTTCAAAGACTGCTTAATGGTACACTGTAAAGATTTTTCTGTTCAAAATGGTATAAATGTCAAGCGTTGGGGGTTGAACTGTAAGCTAATGAAAAATGAGAGATTGACAGCACGGGGAAATGAAGACCTTCATTTCATCTCCATTGGGGAGGCATAAATAAAAGTGCAACATGACGGAATGTTGTTTCCTGCCTACTCAGTCCCTGAACTCGGTTATAAGCAATGTTCCCTACACGTCAGGTCAAACTGTATATATACCGGGGTTATGCAATAGCCTGACTCAGAGTATGTTAATAATCGTCCTGAGTGAGGTGCAGGACCATAACTCCCCAGCAGCAAAGTCGTCCTAGAACAAGCATTTGTCAATGCCGAATGTTTCTTGCTGGTATTCACTGGGAATGCAGGGGTTAGACAGATGCAGAGTAGAAAAGGCAGTGAAGTATTGAACTTCATCTCACCTCCACCCTGCAGAGATGGACAGGCATTGGGGTATGTGTTTGGGTTGTCGCCCATAACGTTCATGCCAGTTCACCTCACCCTATACTGCCAGACACTAACAAGTGTTGAGGTGTTTGGCTTTAGTCACCCCACTCCATAAGGACATATACTGAAATGGGTGCAATATAGGAGAATGGCGTGAACTCTGAGACGAATAGTCCAAGGCACACCCGATGCCTGTGACTGGCTGCAGGTTGGGGTGGGAGTGGAATGGCATGAGCATTACAGTCGGCAATCCAAGGCACACCCTGATGTCTGTCAGTCAGTACAGGGTGGGACATTATGGTTAGAAACCCTAACGCCCGGCATTTGTTGGTATTTGCACTACAAATTTTCAACATGGCCTTTTGTGACTCCCACCTCATCAAAATATGTGGGACCTTTTCTCATGAACAGTGGCACTCTGATTTTGCCAATGTGTCCCGAACTTTGAGTTTCCACAGCGACTGTGCCATTGTGCACCAGATGTACGAAACACAGATCGGGCAGGATGTGAAGAATGACAGCTGTACCATTTATAGGGAGGTGTGAAGAGATGGCAATGTTGAAAATCTGTAGTGAAAATATTAAAATGCTTAAACGTCCGTGAAAACTGCGCAACACATGTGCGTAATACAGTCATTTAATGGAATTATTTCACCAAATGTTCAACATAGGCATTTTGTGACCTCTGCTCATGAACGCTGTCACTATGATTTTCTCAATCTGTCCCAAACATTGGTTTCCCACAGCAACCACGCTATTCTGCGCCAGATGAGTAACGCATATTTTGGGCAGGATGTGAAAAATGACAACTGTACTGTTCATAAGGAGGTCTAAAAAATGGCAGTGTTGAAAATCTGGATGAAAATACTACAACTTTCTTGAAGTTACCAGGGTGCATGGAAACTGTACAACACAAGCTTGTAACACAGTCATTTTATGAACAGTTGTCACTAAATTTTCGACATAGGCATTTTAGGACCTCTGCTCATGAACAGAGTCACTGTGATTTTACATACAAACATATGAGCATCAGATCTGCCAGCAGAACAGACCAATCAGTCTATCTAAGTCTGCCCAGTGTACAGCTAGCACCCTCTATTGCAGGTGCCCCAGCCTCCTCCCCCACTTATCCCAGCTCCTGCCCCCAACTCTTCTTCTTGCTTTATCCCACTCCTTCTTAAAGCTATTGACTGTCCTACATGTTACCCCTCTGGCAGCACATTCCAACTAGACACTACCCTCTCAGTGAAGTAGTGCCTCCTCTTTCCCTCTTGAAACATCCTTCCAATCTTAGCCCGTGCCCCCTCTCTCTCTTCCACTCCTCAGTTTAAACACCCCTCAGTGCTAGGTTTATTTACCCCCTCAGATATTTAAATGCTTTAGTCATATCCACCCTATCCTCCTCTCCTCCAGTGTGTACAGGTTCTTGGCCCAAGTGCATCACCTTAGACTTCTTTGCATTGAATCTTAGCTGCCATTCCAGCAACCATGTCTCTAGTTTGGTTGGGTCCCCTGCAGTTTTCCATCCATCCTCCTCGTCCACCACCGCCCCAATTTGGTACAATCTGCGAACAGACTAACCCTGCTCCCCTCCATGTGCTATATCAGAGATAAAAGCCCAAATAGTACTGGGCCCTTTTGACCCCTCGGCACCCGCTTGTCACTGCTCTGGGTGCTGAGGCTCCCACCACCACCACCTCTGCACCTCCCTGTAACCAGTTCTATCTCCATTAAGTCAGCTTTTTCCCAGCCTCACTGCCATCAGCTCCCCCCAGTCTCCCATGAGGCACTGTATCAAAGTCCTTACTGAAGTCCAAGACAGGACATGTACCGCATGGCCCCTGTCCAACTCCCTTGTCACCCAGTCATAATACTCCATTAGGTTGGTTTGACAAGCCCTCCCTGAGACGAACCAGGTTGCCACCCATCTTGGAGGCCATTGCTCTCTAGGAATGCCACCAGCCTCTCCTTCAGTATCACCTCCATAAGTTTACCCACCATGGACATGAGACTTACCGGCTGATAATTTTCTGGCTCCTCCTAGGCCCACTCTTATGTATGAGCACCACATAGGCCACCCTTCAGTCCTGGGGCACACACCCATTTCTAGGAGGTGTTGAACAAATCTGCCATTGGCTCAGCCAACAGCTCAGCCATCTCCTCAGCACCCTGGGGTGGATGCCATCGGGACTTGGTGCCCTGTCCACCCTTAGTGCTCTCAGCCCCTCTAGTGCCTAGTCCCTGTGATCACTTTGTCCATCACCTCCTCCTCCCTTTTCCCCACCCCTAACCCATTCAGGTAGTGGACCATCTGTCTCCTTAGTGAAAATGGAGCAAAGTACTCATTTAAATTTCACTTCCTCCTCCCCTTTTCCACCCAATCCCTCCTCGCTTTATCCTCACAATATGTTCCTTGCACTTCCTCTTTTCCTGCTATACCTAAAAAGTCCTTTTCCCTCTCTTTATGCCCTGTGCGGACCTTAATTCCCAGGAGGCCTTAGCTTTTTCACCCTACTGGCCACCTCCCTTGACCAACTCCTGAAACCTCCTGATTCTCTCCCTTCCTTGTTCTCCTGTACTGTCGGTATGCAGCCCTCTTGCCCTCACCCCTTGCAGCACTTCCTTGTTCAGCCAGCCTGGTTTCTTGGCTCTGCTCTTCTTACTCCTGGCCCTGGTGTAGGCTACTGTGGCCTCTATTAGCCCAGTCTTTATGACTCCCACTTCTGTTCCGCATCCATCCCGGCCTTATATCCTGGAGTCTCCCTTGCAGTATTGCTCCCATCCTTCAAAGTACACCCTAATAAAGTCCACCACCTTAGTGCCCATGACTCCTGTCTCCCTGCCCAGTGCGAGAATGAGCCACAGTGTTTGGTGGTCACTACCAGCTAGTGGGTCTTCACCCTTACCTCCCTCTCTGCCTCCCCATTTGCCAGTGCTGGGTCCAGAGTGCTACAAGCCTTGTGAGCCCGTGCCAATTGCATCAGAAGGCCATCCTGGAATGCATCAAAGAGCACCTGCTCCCCAGTACTGCTAGTGGACAGGCGCACCAATCAACCCTGGTAGGTTAAAATCCCCACTATCACCACACTCCCCTTCTACACCCTCCTTATCTGCTCTGCCAGCTCCCCATCCAGTTCCCCAGATTGGGCTGGTGGTCTATACACCACTCCCAGTCTCAGCTTTCTGCCCTTGGAGCCCAGGAGCTGCACCCAGCCTCTGTTCTCTCCTCCTCTTTCTCTCATCCCTTATGCATTTAATCATTTCCCTCCACTGTGTAACCCCCTTCCAACCCCGGTCCCTCCTGTATATCCTGTATCCCAGGATTGTAAGTCCCAATCATGGTACTGTGGCCAAGTCTTTGTCACTGCAGCAATGTCCACCTTCCCCTCTGAAGGAGTGCCTGAAGCTACAGTTTCGTTCCCCAGGCTTCTTGCATTGAGAGAGACCACCTTCCATTAGTAACCCTCCTCCCTCACTCTTCTCCTTGGCCTGTGTCCCTCCTCTTGGTAGTCCGCACCCTTTCTCCTCCTTATTCTTACCAGGTGGTGGTGCCTTCTGTATACACTCAGACCACTCTGCTCACCCCTCCCAGGGTTACTGTGCCTCCGCCTTTACCTATATCTGGGGTGTGAGCTCATTAGGCTACCCAGTCTGGACCTTTCTACCAACCTCAGTCTTTGGCCACCCCACATTAGTTTAAATCCACCTTAGTAGAGATATACCCCTCTAATCCTGCCTTTAATACTCCCTCCTCTCCTGCTCAAGTGTAGCCTGTCCCCCACGCACAAGTCACTATTCCCCAGACCCTATCCCAGTTAGTCACAAACCCATAATTTTGGTGTGGCACCAATCCCTCAGCCACTCACTGAACTCTACCCTTCCTCCCCATGCTTGCACATGGCAGGTGTACCTCTGAGAATGTCACCGACTCCCCACACCCTCACTGCCTGCCCAGCTACTCGAACCACCCTCTTACTACTTCCACAGTCTCCCCCCCCACCAAGTCGTTTGTACCCACATGCAACACTAAATGAGGTTTCTTCCTCCCCTTGCTGCACACTTGAGCAGTGCCTGCCCTGCCCCTCCTGCAGTCAACCTGAGGATAGCTTCAACCCAAATCTGGCTGTGCCTTCGCCCTTCTGCCCCATCTCACCCTTTCACTATAGAATCCCCAGGATGAGTACCCCTCTGTCCCTATTCCCTTTCCTTCTAATGCCCCTTCCACCACCCCAGTATTTGTTCTTCCCTGCCCTCACCCTTTACCCCTGCCAGCTGCACCATCTGTGACTTCTGTATCTGTTCCCTACTTTCACCTCACCCTTTTTCTCTGTCTTAATCCTCCCATCCCTTGAACCCCTTCCCAGCCTGACTACTTCCTACTGGGCTTCCCATGTTGTCCTCCCTCCTCCCTGCTGATTTCCAACCCCTCTCCTATCCCGCTGTTGTCGATTTAGAGCCCCATTACCTTCTACCCGATAGTGATGCCTCCCATCCTTTCCTTCCTGTAGCCTTCTGTCCTCCAATCACCACCCCCTTCCTTACTAGCCCTTTCTACCCTATCATCCTCATTATCGCTTCCCCTACCTATTGCCATCCCTCTCATGCCCGCCTGTCCTCCCTCCTTCAGTATGTTCCTGCTTCCTCTCTCTCTTCCACAGCAGAGGCTCGAATCTATTCCCAGTTGATACCCTCCTACATCTCTTCCCCTATCGGTTCCACCTACTACTTGTTCCCCTCCGTCTCCACCCCTGGTCCTCCCTACCCGCAGCCATCTGATCTCTCCCTGGTACTCCTCATAGGCTCTTCCTTCCCCATCAGGAGGCCCCCTTACCTCAGGCACCCCACCCTTCTCCTCTCTTTTCTGCTAGTGCCTCTGATACTGGAGTCGGTTTCAGCCCCTGGTTGTTCTTCTCCGTCCCCCCTTGCCATCCTCTACCCCCCAGCCAGGATGCCTACCATACTCATCTGCCCTGCCCGTACACTCCTCCCTAACCTCCATAGTGCCTCCCTCAAACTAGCCAGTTGTCTACAGACCTATACCCCCATCCTCCAAACCCAGTCCAGGATCATGGGACCCACACCCTGTATACTCCATCACCTTTCCAAGATGGCTGCCCTACTGACATGTGGTACCTGCCCATTTGGCCCCATCTTATGTTATGGGCTCTTACTCCCAGTTTCTGTACTCTACCACAACTGTTAGGCCCTTATTTACTCAAGTTCCTGTCCCCCACACTAGTCTCCCCTACTGCCCCTGCAAACTGGGTAATTCAGTCTCAAATCTCATTTGTACGCTTTTCACCTTCAGCTACCATACTTTTGTTCTCAGCCCTCATATAGTTTCATTTAGCCCAGTTAGAAATCCTATTGCACTCCAAGTATCATTCAGCTCAGTTAGAAAGAAACAGAACAAATAAATATGTATTATTACAGCAGTCCTAACTGTGGGAGAGCAAGAGAGGGACCGATCAGCGAGAGGAGCTTATTGGAGCTCAGGGACTGGGGCTGAACTTTGAATTTAATTTTCAGTGCAAAATGCTGCAGGCTTGCTGTCCTATTTAACGGGCGCCTGCAGTGCTGAGAGCAAAACAGGGACCAGACTGAAATGTTCTCCTCCCACCCACTCTACACCGCCACCCTTTTAGGGGCTGGTAAGGGAGGGGTTCCCTGGAGGTGGACAAATCAGGACTTCTACCTTAATAGAGATGTATCATTCTGGGGCCAATAAGGAAAGCATGGAGACACAAGTGGGGCTTTGATATTTCAGGCAGCTGGGTTGTGAAACAGAGCTAACATATACTATATGATTATACTGTTTATGCTGTATCTTCAGTTAGAGTGAAAGAGTCTATTTAGAGCCTGTTTACCCTGTCCCATCAGTTAGAGTTTAAGTGTTATTTAGAGCAGGGCTGTTTTCTGGAAGAGAACATGACTGATCCAGTCTGTATCTTCAGTTAGTGATTAAGTGTCTCATTTAAAAGTCTGTTTATCCTGTATCATCAGACAGAGTTTAAGTGACAGCCTTGAGCTGGGTTGTATGTTGAAATGAATATGGCTGACCTAGGATACTCCAGTATGGCCACTTGGAGGGGCAGGAGGGTAGTAATCTGAGGGAAGGGAATGGGAAAGGAGGAAGTGCCTATAAGCAATAGAGAAGGAGAAATGGGGTGGCCACTTCCACCATGACAGGCATCTTCAGAAGGGTTGTAGGATGCACAGGTTGTGGGGTGGCAATAGTTCTAAAGTGGGCCTGGAGAGGAAGCTGCCACTCTGCTGGCAGCTATCTCAGATTAGGAGTGAAGTTTTTGGTTAAGGAGTAAGCTGGGAGACTTGGGGGGACCACCAGAGATAAGGGGTGGGGTAGGGGTGGAGAGGGGTGGAGATGAGGGGAGGTGGGGCAATGCCCAGAACCAAGAGTAGGACACATTATAGCAAGTAAGGGGGATATGTGATAGAAGACCCTGGATAGGGATGTTGAGGCAAAGGGAAAACCTATGGGGCAAACACTCTGAAAATAAAGAGAGTGTAAGGGGAAGAGTCAGCAGAGGCTGTTGGGAGGAAGACTAGAAGAGCAGACAGTGGGAAGGAAGCTCTGAAGGTGGGTAGAGCAAGAAGGAGAAACAGGAGTGGCTTAGAGGGCCAATCGGGGACACTCAGGTCAGGTAATGGAAGTTGGCATAGAGTGCCATAATAAATTTGAGCTGCTTGGTAACCTGGTGGGGAGGAAGGGGTTATGCAAATGAGAAACTGGGACAAAGACCATGGGGAGAGTCAGATTCCCAAAGGAAACCTCAATGTAAAGCAGAGAGGAGATGCAATATATAGCAGAAATGAGGAGGAAAGCAGGACTGGACAGAATCTAGAAGACAAGGAGGTGGGGAGGAACCCCAGGAGGGGCCTGTGGGACCTAGGTAGCGGATCCTGCAGGGGCCTCTGGAGATAGGAGTACCATTATAAGTGGTGAGGATGACAGTGTGGGGAAGGGGATATGATCAAGGCCAGGATAAATAGCCCAGAAATGAGTGGGATTAAGGGGACACCTATACAGAGGTCTGAGCCAAGTGGGCAAGATGTTAAGGGAGACAAAAGGGGAGGGTGGCAAGGGGTCTCTCTTAATGAGGCAGGAAGACTCCCACAACATTGGGATCTTGGATAAGGTTGAGCGCAGAGGTAGTGAAGTAACCATAAGGATGATGGAGCTGTTAAGGTTCTGTTACTGGGTGACTCAATGATAAAGGGTATCCAATGGGAGGACAGGGTGGGATGCCAGAACCGGGTGAAGGGTAGTGAGTATCTCTGGGCTGACGGTGCACAGAGCTAAGTTCATGGTGTATGAGCTTGGTAAGAGTTGTGGAGAAAACCAGATTTCCTGGTGCACTTGAGGGGCTAATGATATAGAGGTACACAGTGTCTTGAAAATCCAAGCAAGGTTCGAGAACTTGCTAGAGTTGTCAGGATAATGGATGCAACATTTCCTTTTGGAAATATTAGGTACCTAGAACCTCAGTGGAGACAAAAGGAAGATCACAGAGGTAAATGCTGGCTCAGGAAGTGGGGGAAGAGGGGATCGGGGTGTTAGGTAACTGGGAGGGGTTTGGGAGGATAAGGGACTGTATGCAAGGACAGGCTTCACCTTACCCCGTTAGAGAAGGAAATCCTAAGCAGGGGTTGCAGACTTCATTCAAGAAACGTGGGGTTAAACTTGTGAGGAGGAGGGATATGGGAGGGCTGGCCTGAAGTGGGGTAGCCATGAAACCCAAAGGAGTAGGGGAACATAGGGAGGAGGTTCCAGGAGGAGGCAGATGGTAGCAGGAGGCACAAGGAACCCGGATGTGGTTTGACAAAGGGATCAGGGACAAGGGGTGGGGCTGGTGTTAGTAAATGCCAGGAGCTTGGGTAACAAGTTACCAGAGTTCCAGGTGATGCTGTTTGGGGGATGTGGCAGCAGTCAGGAAATATGGGCCAACAACAACCATGACTGGGACCTAAATGTGAGGGATCGTTTGCATAGGAAGGATAGAAAGCAGGGCAGGCGGGGAGGGGTGGCTATGTACATTATAGAAGGCATAGAAATTGGTAGGGTAGAACAGGCAGAGGGAAGCGTGGAGGCCTTATGGGCCACCTACGAACCCCGACAGGAGGTAAGGTCAAACTGAGTGCAGTATATAGGTCCCCAGGATGGGTGATGTTCTGGAGGATGGTTTACTGGACAAGATTATTGCCCAGTGAGGACCAAGGGGAGAGAGAGTGGTGTTGATGGGGATCTTAATATGCCACAGGCAAACTGGGGAACCATGGCCTCTAAGGTGTCCAAGGAGCAGAGGCTGCTAGACAGTTTCAGGATGTGTTCTTAACACAGCATGTGAAGACCCACGAGGAAGGCCATGTTCTGGACATGGTTTTGGCAGATGGGGATCTGGTAAGGACCTGGTTGTAGAGGATCCCTGACTGGAAGCAACCACAACACTGTCTGGCTTCAAATTAACGTGGTGGGAGGAGTGATCTAGGACACTGGCAATGGATTTTAGTGGAGCAGACTTTATGGGCATGGCGAACATTCTAAGGAGCACATGAAAGGGATTACAATGACAGACGTGGAAAAGAGATGGGAGGTCATAAAGCGGGACTTCAAGAGGTAGTCAGGACCTGTGCTAAGATGAAGCACAAGGGAGCAAGGTCACATAAACCGTGCTGGTGGACCAGTGAAGTTCAGGGAGCAGTCAGGGAGAAGAGGCTGCCTACAAAACATCGAGGAGGAGAGGAAAGGAAATGTACCATCTTGCGTCTAGAAAAGTTACCCAGATGATGCGGGGCAAAGTCCAGTAAAGAGCAGTGGCTGGCACAGGAGATTTGGGGAGGGAAAAGGGTTTTTCCGGTACATTGGGAGCAGAGAAAAACTAAGGGCAGGCTTGGCAGACTGAGATCAGATGGTGGGTGGGTGGTCGAGGAGGGGCAGGCAGAGGTATTAAACAAGCACTTTGCCTAGGTGTTCACTAGGGAAGGGATGGGATATTTGCTAAGCAAGGCACAAAGGGAATAGAAGCAAAACTGAGTGGGATTGGGGAGGTAACAGAAAGGGAGCATAAGGGAGGGAGGAGGAGGCACCTAGGTTTCACATCAGGACAAGGATAGAAAGGCCAGCAGGAGGGGGACAGACCAAACTATCTCCACCAAACAGGTGTGGCAAGCCCTGAAGGCCCTGAAGAAAGATAAATCTCCTGGACTGGATAGCATTCATCCGAGGTACTATAAGCATTGGCAGACCTACTGGCTACACCTGGTGGAGCTCTTCAACAATTAGCTTGAGACAGGGGACGATACCTAGGGACTGGCATGAGGTGCATGTGGTGCCAATCCATAAGGGGGGTCGAGGAAGTACCAGGTAACTATAGACCCATCAGTTTGACCTCGGTAGTGGGAAAAGTAATGGAGAGTATACTGAAGGAACAACTGGGGTGTTCCTGGAGGAGGAGGAGCTGGACAGTAGGCAACATGGGTTTGTGCCAGGTCGATCATGTCAAACCAACCTTGTGGAGTTCTATGAATGGGTAACATTGGAACTGGACAGGGAAACCTGTGGATGTAATATTCTTGGACTTTAGAGAGGTGTTTGACTAGGTCCCCTCAGTGGGCTGGTGGAGAAACTGATGGGGTTGGGAGTGTGCCTTTGATGGTCAGATGGAGAAGAAACTGGCTTGCTGGATGCACACAGAGAGTGGTGATCGGTGGGGAGCTCTTGAACCCTAGAGAGGTCAGTAGTGGAGTTCTGCGGCTCAGTCCTGGGGCGATCCTATTTAATGCATACATATCTGACATCAGGGTGGGTATAGGGTGTGAGATGAGTCTCTTTGCTAACGATTCAAGGTGGGAGCAGTAGTTGAGGGAAGAGGGAGGTTGGCCCTGCAAGGACCTGCACACCCTGGAAAGTTGGTCTGTCACATGGAGTTAAATTTCAATACAACCAAGTGCAAGGTGTTACATCTTGGTGGCGAAACCCCAAAGACAGGTACACCCTGGGGTGGTGGTGGTGGTGCTGGAGGCCTCGTCTGGGAAAAAGACCTGGGGTCATGGTGGATGCATGTATGAATAACTCTGAGCAGTGCAGGAGGTGGCTAGCAAAGCAAACTGGATGTTGGGATGCATTGTAGGGGATCACCTCTAGAAGCAGGGAAGTGATTCTGCTGCTGTACAATGGGCTGGTGAGGCCTCACCTACGGTACTGTGTACAGTACTGGAACACGCTTAAAGAGGACATACAGCTCCTGGAGGCGGGTACAGAGGAGGGCTACCAGGATGATTCAAGGACTAGGGAAGTTGACGTACGAGGACAGACTTGAGGAGCTCGGCCTGTATACTTTGGAGGAGAGGAGAGCGGGGGACATGATCAGGTCTTCATGTTCCTCAAAGGAATAAATAGGGTAAACATGGAGGGATCTTTAGACTAAAGGAGGAGGTATCACCAGAGGGCATGGTTTGAAGTTGGAAGAAGGAAGGATCGGGGAAAGAGGAGGAGGTTTTCATGGAGAGGTGGTGGATCCTTGGAAGGTGCTGCCTGGAGAGGTGGTCCAGATTTCAATGTAAAGGGCTTCAAGAGAGGTGGGAAAGATACAGAAAGGGTATCAGAACACAGGGGGCCTTAGTTCCCAACAGGGATCTGAGGTTCGAGCAGACTCGATAGACCATAAGGCCTAATCTGCTGGCAATTAGTATATTAGTATAGCTCAGTACTTAGCTCAGTTAGAGAAATAAACAGAACAACTAAATCTGTATTATTACAGCAATCCTAAAAGTATCCAATCATTGCTTTGTTTCCATCCCAGAGACCCAGCTGTAACATAGGACCACAGAGGACCATGAGCGAGATGGTGGGCAGCTCTAAAGTCCCAGCAGAGCTCCATTGAGCTTGCTCACTCCCCTCTCTCACTCACTCATTCTATTTCTCCCGGTGCTGCAGACTGCACTTTTGTACTGGGCTCCTGCCTGCATTGGCCTTTTCTACCCACAAAGAAATCCCCAGCAGTCCTGACAGAGTTTCATTGAGCTCGCTCACTGCTCGATCTCTCACTCACTCGTTCTGTTTCTCCCAGCGCTGCAGGCTGCCCTTTGTGCTGGGCTCCTGCCTGCATTGGCGCCTACAAAGAAATCCACAGCAGTTCCAACAGAGGTCCGTTGAGCTCGCTCACTCCCCTCTCTCACTCGCTCGATCTTAATCTGTCCCAAACACTGATTTCCCCAGCGACCGCGTTTCCTGCGCTGGAAGTGCAAAAACACATTTGGCCAGGTTATGTAAAATGACAGCTGTACTGTTCATAAGGAGGTGTGGAAAAATACCAATGTTGAAAATCTGGAGTGAAAATATTGCAAATTCGCGAAGTTACAAGCGTGCATTGCAACTGCGCCAATCTGCACTAATAAACAGTAATTTTGGATTTTTCTACCAAATTTGCAACATAGGCTTTTGAGAACCCACCTCATGAACAGTGGCACTGTCATTTTGTTAATCAGTCCCGAAAGGTGATCCCGCACAGCAACCATGAAATCACCTTTTCGGACCAAAATGACGCCATGACAGTGACTGAATTCATGAGGAGGGTCCAATAACCCCATATTGAAAATTTGGTGCCAAAATTCCCAAATGCCGAGATATGCACCAAAGTTGAAAAAACATATTTATGCCATTATACAGCTTATCGGATTTCTTCAGTTCTCGGTTGGCTTTGAAGAGTGCAGGCGTGTTCCTGGTCCACGAAGATCATCGCGCCAGGTTCAGAGGTGAGTATGGGGTGAGGGGTGTGGGGAGGTAGAGTACGTAGAGGGTGGGCGTGGGTTGGGGAGGGGCACCGGAGACTTCAAGGGACCGTTTTCTTGTTTACAGGTAAAAACTGAAAATGTGGTCGTTTTCTTTTTACAGATGTGTTTGGCACACTGGGGTGGCTCCCAGTGTGCCACTAGCATTGTGGGGAGGGAGACCGCAGCTGACAGGGATTGGGCCTCCCATCGGCATAGAAATGGGTGGGGGCGCATGATGCTGAGGGATTGGAACCCTCAGCACAGGCAAAACAGGACTGTGGGGCCATTATGCGGATGGGGATTGGGCTCCCCTTCGGCAAATTAAACTGGGAAGGGGGAACTGAAGCTGACGGGATTGGGCCCCGTCGAAAGAAAGACTGTTTTGGGGCTGCATGATGCGGGGGCATTGAGCACCTTGGCACACAACAAATGGATGATATTATGCCAATGGGGAGCAGGCTCCCCGTCAGCAAATTAACTGGGTCAGGGGCATGCCAATAGAGATTTGCCACCCTGTTAGTTTCATGGGGCTGTGGTGACAAGCACCACCATGTTTCAAAAATGTGACACTAGACAAGGTACCGCTCTGCAATGACGGGTCACTCCCTCATTGCAGCGGAATGGCTGTCGCTGCAATGATGAGGCAGCCCATCATTGCAGCTGCAAAATCGTTTCAACTTGGTAGCACTTTTGGAAACCAATGTCAACAGCACAGTGTGTCTGCATTGGTCCACCAGTGCCAAGCCTCAAATGCAGTGCCGCTGTTGGCTGCCACAGTACCGCACCTCCACAACCCGCTCCTCTCCCAAGCTACAGCATAATGTTTCTTGCACATGCACGCAAGCAAACATAAAAGGGGATATGCAATGGCCTGACTCAGAATATGTCATCTATCTTCATGTGTGAGGGGACAGGATCATAACTCATGAGTGGCAGAGCCAGGAGTGAGTTAAATAGATCCTACCCTCACAAGTGATATTAAGTGGCATATTATTTTTCTTCCATTAAAGGTTTTTGATTGCCAAAGATATAGAAACTCATGATAAAATCAGTTCCTTAAATACGCTTCCAAGTAACAGAATGATACAGTGGTTTATGCAGTCATGGTATATTACTTCAGATATGAAACATACAGCTTCTTGTGTATTAAAACACTGCCTCCTAAAGTGTCCTCATTCTCTAAGTGGCATATTCTGACAGGCACTGTGTACCCCATTATATAATGTATTTTAAATTGTGAAGCTGTCAAAGTAGTTTGTTTAATGAAAATTTAACAGTTTCTATATGATGTCACTGCTTTGGTTCGAGTGCAGCAGATGCTATAGCGATGTGATTTGACAGTGTGCAAGTTGCTCCCTATTGCTCCATGCCTTCCTGGTACCAGAACACAGGAAAGCCAGTGGCATGATGGCACCAACTGCAGGTCCCACAGCAGACTAGCTGGACATGTTGATTCAAACTGGATCTGGACAATCATGGTGGGGTTGGGCACCCTCAGGGGGCAGAAGCATGCCCTGGGGAAACTGTTGAGAGTAAATTCCTGTGGGTGTTGGTGTGACAAGGCTTGTGCAGTCGACTGATGGGGGCCGACCACAGGAGGAGGAGATAAACAGAGTATTACCATAAAAAAAGTAGCGTGCTCTTTAATCCATGATGGAAATCCAACCAATTTGCAGCCATACCATTAATCCAGTCACAGCCAGCCATCTTTATCAATCCACAGCAAACTAGTCAGCTGATCTTTATATTACCCTGGTCGTCTGCTAATCAGAATGGCATTGTGAAGCTATTTCTGTGCCCTATTAATGACATGCTGAGGGAAGTCATAGAAATGTCTATGGTCTGGGATCGGAGCCATTATTATAAAATATCATCCTCTATGTGGAAAAGAAAGAAAAGTCACGAAGAGCTCAGTTTGCATTAGCACTGACCTTTCTGTCCAGGGTGATTAATGTCGGCACTGCCACAGGCTATTTCATGGCAAGACCCATTTCACACCACCAAGATCAGGTTGAATTTGGGTTTACACCACTGCATAGACTGTCTGGGGCATGAAATGCCAGACAGAGGGCTGATTTATGAAAGAAGACTTCCGTCCCTTGAGAGAGATGTTATTAAAAAAAAAAGGTGGTAAACATAATATAAGCCCAATACAACCTGCTTAACTGATGCACTCAGGCACAGGTTTTCTGGGCAACACTGAGAGGACTGCATTGTTGGGCAGTAATCGCCATCAACAGCAGCCATGGCAAAGACATAGGCGATTAACATCACTTGTGCATTAGTTCTCAATCTTTGTTGGAGCAAGCTTCTTCCTTAGCTTTGAAAAAAGTTGGGTTTCCTCCAAGATAATGTATGCAATGGTGATTGTGAAGCCATCATTCCAAGTGATTAACAACTGGTTGGGGGATAGGTGGTACTGGCTGCAGTCGATGGCCACTTCTCTCCAGATGGTCATTAACTGACCAGTTTCAAGCTTATTATTGCCATAAGTGCAATACCAACTTCTGTTTTGCTGGTTTCTTTTACTTACATTTAGGTTTTAGTTATGTGGCACAAGCCTGCATGCCTCACAGCATCAGCGGGTGCCTGGATTGGTCATTTCTAAGATGTTAATGACCGATCAGCTGCCAATGAGGAGCTTAGGAATATTTAATTAAAATGCAACTTGTGGGGCGGCCCATCCACGCACCAGTAGGATTAACACTACTTGGCGCTGGCGACCTGGGTATGGGAATGAGCCAGGGTTGGTGAGGTCCAGTTGGGGAGGAGCAGATCAAGAATACCAGAGAACGCTCTCCACCTTCTCTGAGAAAGGAGGAGGACTGAGACAGTTTGGCACTGTGTGAGTGCTACCAGGGTGACCACAGGTGTAGATGCAGGCAGCGCTACTAGAGAGGCGATGTCCCTAGGATCTCTTCCGCCCATCGCCCTTCACCAGTGATGCTTCTGAGGAATGGGAGAACAAGGAAAATGACATGACTGGTGCAGGTGACACAGGCCCTGCACCGGTGATGTAGGCACCCCCTACCGGATCTGTTCTCCAAAGAGTCTGGGGAACCCCAACAGCTCCATCATGGTGTGGGGGCAATCTGTATGGACAGTGGTGGGGTAGGTCCTGAAGAAGCCAATGATGGGCTTTTTGGGGGTTAAGTAAAAGGGGCAAGTCAGTGAAGGGAAGCAGGGAAAAAGTAATTGCAACTTGCTGAAGGACCCTATTGTAAACAAGCCAGTCCTCAAATGTTTTTATCCAAAATAAAATATGAGGAGGAAATCATTTTTAACCTCTCCATTAACAACCAAACAGAAAGGTGGTTTCTTGATCACAGACTAGTCATAAACCTTAAGAAAACCAAATCAATGCTCTTCTCTCACCACCAAAATAAAGCTAGACATGCCCCCCTCCTGATTACCCTAAATCTCAGCTCCCATTAGAGCAAGTGCCCACATACTAATACCTAGACATCACTTCGATGCTGCCCTCATCTTCCACACCCACAGCAACTCTCTTTCTCCGCCATAATACTCTTGGATTGGCCTGCTTTACTGCCATAGGGATTGCCTGCCCCTCGCTGCCCTCCGCTGGCCATCACCTCCTCCGTCCTGTCCCTAGTGGACTACGGCTTGCCCATCTATGCTGCAACTGATAACACCACCCTCTAAAATCCAGCTCTCCATCAACAAGGCCTGTAGGCTCCTGACTGGAGCCTCCAGCTGCACCCGCACCTGCCTGCTTTATTTCTTAGCCAACCTGCTCAACTCGAGAGCGTCTGCAGTATCAGACCTGCTTTCTTGCTAAGAAATCCCTCTCCCCTTGGAGTCTCTGCCTCCCTACCACGGTCATCCTCATCCATTTCCACCCACAGCTCTGCTAAAGCCACCTTCAAAGTTCCCAGAACCAAGACCTTCTTCGCCCAGAGGTCCTTCTTTTATTGAGTCCCCCTGGTTCAACTCCCTCCCTACCTGCATCACCAACACTGCCAAACTTGGTCCCTTCAAAACTGCTCTCCAGAAACATCTCTTTAATGTCCACTGCTGTAGGTGCAACTAACCCTCCCCCCCAATCCTATTGCAGGACCTTTCCCTGCCTGGCCCCCTAATCTCGACAAGGTCCCTGGACTGCCGATCCATCTTTCCCTACCCCTTTTACCTACCCCTTAGGTTTATACAAGGATGTATTCCACTGCAACTCCAGAGAAATTGTCCATCTTTAATTGTAAATCTGCATTTTATACCAACGTGTAACTTAGTGTATTCTGTGTTCAATATCTGCACCTGTAATGTTGTCCAATGTTGTATCTGCACAGTGTTCTATTGTCTTGCCCTCCTGTGACAAGGTGCTTTGTAAATGAGTCCCTGACTCAAAGGTTGTAAATCCGACTTGTTCAAATAAATAAATAAATGAAAAAAAAAAATGTAATGCTTAGCAGCTCCCCAAATATATCTCTCTGCTCAGTATCAGGCAACTCCTAGGGAGGTCTCTCTCCAGCCAGCCTTAACTTCAAGCCTCATTGCTACCTGCCCTTGTTTCAATTGCTAGGGCAACGCTTAAAGACGTGTTCCTCTGATTTAATGCTGTTTGTGTGGTGTATTACTCTGTAAATGGTCTGTTTCTCTTGTGTCTGTAACTGTTTTATGACGTGGAACCTTTGTAAAAGAGCCTCGGTTCGAAAGCTATTTTCTAAATCACTAAATAAATAAGTGGTGGGATTCATTTACATTCATTGGGGCCCCATCTCATCATAGAAAACATCAAAGGCTCACTATATCAGTAACTGTTAACATGCACAGTACACTGCCAGGCTCCTTGAGCCTCCCCAATATACAGATGGAGTCTTCTCTGGGAAGCCAGCCTCACCATTTAGGAATCACTGCTTTGAAGGGGGTGGATTATTTAGACGACAACCCAGACATTACATGAATTTCTTTTGCATGTTTATTTTATGAGGAGAAGAGTTCTGTCATTTGGCGATTAAAACTCAGAAGGCGTTTGCTTTAGGCATAATGAGATAAACCCATTAAGTCCAGCTGTGACACAATCTGCATTGTACGATTTTACCCAGAGGTACCTGTGGCCTGAACATAAATGTCAAATAAACTCTGGGAAGTGGAGGACGTAAAGCACATGACCTTCCTTTAATGTTGCCTTGCCTGCTGAGATCCAGAATGGAAACTCATCGCAGTATATTACAATCAAATTCCCCACTGACAGCTAAGCCAGGATTCAGACTTGAAGGCCCTTCTCGCAGCAGCGGTCTCCACATTACTGCAGTTGTATACTAAGCAAAACCTCTGTATTGCCTAGGCCACATTTTGTGCACCAAATAACAAAGGCATTTATAAAACAGGTAGGGAGAATCCTGAAACCTGATTGGCTGAAGTAGTGTCTGCCCCATGATGATATCTCAGTTTATCTTCAAGGGTCAGGTCTACAGCCCAAGGACAGTCATATCGCAACATTTTTGGGGCACGTTATAATTGCAATAATAGTGGGGTGGGGGTGCCAGGATGCCCAGGCTTCTAATAAGATGCAAACAGTTTCTTGGTCTTGTGGACACCTCCATTCCAACCAGTCAGTAATCATAACAAAACTAAAAGATGGAAGTTCACATCACTCAGAGCTACAGTATATCTAACATACTATGAAGCCAGCAAAATAAGCCCTATGGTCTATTGAGTCTACTTGATGGTCAGTGCCTATGCCAGGCACCGATTTTCAGTCCTCCCTCCCGCCCAACAAGGACCCCTATTTCAGCAGGGCTCTTGGATGTCCTCCTCCTGCACCTATCCAGCCCTTCTTGAACTCCTTCACCATAGTAGCAGCCACCAGCTCTCTGGGCAACGCATTCCGGGCTCCACCACTCTCTCAGTGAAGTAGCACCTCCTTGTTTCTCTCCTCAGCCTCCCCATCCAGCTTCATGGGGTGTCCCTGGTGGCCCCAGGTTCCCTTAGCTGTCGGACCCCTCAAGGCTTACCCTATTTATTCCCTTGAGATACTTGAAGACCTCTATTATACCCCCCGTCTCTTTGCTCCTCCAACAAGTACAGGTTGAACTCTCCCAGTCACTCCTCATAGGGTCTTTCCCTAGCCCCAGTACCATCCTGGTCTCTCTCCTCTGCACCCTCTCCATTAACGCAATGTCCTTCTTTAGTAGGGACACCAAAACTGTACATGAGTATTCAAGGTGTGGTCTAACCAGACTATTGTATTATCCTCACACTATGCACCCCAGCATTTTATTTGCTTGTGCAGCTGCCCTTCTACCTGCTCTGAGTTGTTCATTTTGGCATCCACCACCACCCCAAGGTCTCTCTTCCCCATGAAACCTGCAATGTCCCCCTCCCCCAAGGTGTATGCATGAGTCGGTTTTGGCTCCCAGGTAAAGAACCCTGCATTTCACAGCATTAAACTTTAGTTTCCAGATTCTTGACCACCTCCCTGAAGTCTCCAGGTCCTCCTGGAGTTCCAACTTTCCTCCCCTCATCCACCACTGCCCACAGTTTAGAGTCATCTGCAAAGAGACTCATCCTGCTCCTGATACCATTTCTGCTGTCCATGACATGGGCATGAAATAGGAGTGGACTCAGCACTGATCCCTGTGGTACCCCACTTGTGACTAACCTTGAGGATGAGACCTCCCCACCCTCACCTCTGTACTCCGCCTCGCCAGCCAGTTTCCTGTCTACCTGCCAGTCCTCTCACCACCCCCATACTTCCAGCTTCTCCAGTAGCCCTTGATGTGGCATGGAGTCAAAAGCCCTGCTGAAGTCCAGAAAGAGGATATCCACTAGCCTGCCCTGATCCAGCGCCCTTGTCACCCTTCACAGAACTCCACCAGATTTGTCTGGCACGATCTGCCATTAACAAAGCCGTGCTGGTAGATGTCTATGTGACCCAGCGCCCTCAGCACCCCCTCTGTGCTGTCCTTCAGGGATGCTCTCCGTCCACTTTGCCCCACTACCGCCATCAGGCTAACTGCCTATAGTTACTCAGATCCTCTTGGGGCTTCCCTTGTGGATAGGCACACCTGTGGCCATGCTTCAGTTCTGAGGTACTCACCCAGACTGCAGGAGGAGTTAAAAGATCTGCTAGGGGGTGGACAGGGTATCCGCCAGCTCCCTGAGCACCCTGAGGTGGATCCCATCAGGGTCAGGTACCTTGTCCCCTCTTAGGGCCTTGAGTGCATCCAACACCCTACCTCTGGGTATTTCCTCACCCTTTTGCCCCTCTTCGACCACCATATCCCCGCCCCTCTCCTACCAGTGCTCCCCAGTGAAGACAGAGGCAAAGTATTTTAGTACCTCCAGCTTCTCCCCCACCTCTTCCACCTACTCCCCATCCTGAGCCGACTGATCTGCCCTTCTCTTTCTTCTCTCCTGATATACCTAAAGAACCTTCCCCCTTTTATCCCCAGCTAATCTCAGCTCCACCTCCGCCTTAGCTGATCTCACGACCCTGGTGACCCTCCTGGCTGCCATATCATACTCCTCCTTGGATATAGCCCCTGAGAGCCTTTATAACAGCTATAAGCAGCCTTTTTCTCCCTCACTACATCCTGGACCTCCTTCCATACACCAACTCAGTTTCCTAGCTTTGCTCCCTATAAGTCTTTCCTCATTCAGGCTTTGGTAGCCCCCAGGAGCCCTTCCTTTATTAATTCCCATTGTGCCTCCGTGTCAATGCTTGGCCTGATCCCATCTACATGCCCCTCAGGATCCGCTCCATCCCCCAAATATCTTTATAAATTCTTTTTATTAAGTGCTTGTCGCTTCACAGATTCAGAGAGTGTTTCACAGCCTACAATGCCACTGCATCCCGGTCACAGTGCTGATATCTTTCAGACACATTTTTCTGTTCTTTAAAGTATTCCTTCTAGGAAACCTATCAAATGTTTATTGTAGTCCGCTCATCCTAGGCTGCCGAGTTACCTTGCTAAACAGTATAACTTGCAAACCTCACACAGTATGAAATCACTCCATTGCTCAGTAATCTGTGGTGCGTGTGATCAGCACTGCCTCTATGCCACAAGGCAGCTGCCTAACTAATCTGCAGTTTACGTAAATGGAGGAAAATTAATCCACAGTTTAAACATAAACACTTTTCAATTCCATGGATTTTATCAAAAATTCAGAAAAGGTTGGCCCAGTAGCAGATGCATCAGGGCTACTGCTCTCTATACTGCTGACCCAGACTCAGAAATGAACTCAGGTCACTCAGGGGCTGACTGGGGCAGGAAGGATCGAGCATCTTAAGAATACTTCTGCTCCCTCAGGACATGGGGACACAGTTCACTGTCCCTCCGCCACCTGCTGGTGGCAAGGAGACAGCACAGTGGGACCACCACGAGGAGGGTCAGCTGCTGGATGCTAGCACACAAGCAAAGAGAGAAACAACAGTTAAAGGAAACAGCCATTGCCCAAACAACTCCCCCATTGCCACACACACGACTGACACGGCAGGCCACTTACCATTATCTAAGTCCTAGGTGAGTGATGGATGACAAGTAAGTTCATAAGAAGGTCAGTGATAGGCCTGGGGCTGCCATAGGGCAAGTCAGGAAGTGATTATAAGCTTTTGTGTCACCAGAACCTCTAGATAGAATTATAGTTTCATAATGCATTATAATACATAAAATTAAACAAAACATTTCAAATAAAAACATTTCCAAAACAGAACATTCTACTTTTTTCAGACTCAATGCACGAGGACCTGTTATAGTTATTAGGGATCAATTGCCTTGTTTACATGCACACTGGAACTGGTTCAAACTCCATTTCAGTGGAATCAATGCTGCATTCCTCAATTGGAAGCTCATGTAAACTCATTCTGAGTTGGGTTCCTGTTTCAGTCAGAACCAGGTTCAACTGCAGTGGTTCAAAAGCATTCATTCATTTGAATCTGGTTACTTTGTACATGTAAACCTGATTTGTGAAATGATTCTGCTATACTTACTGTTGAAACTGCTGCAAAGGAGTGCAACCAGATTCAAAATCCTCAATTGCTGTGTGTTATATATGGAATCGTCACCTTGTAATCAACTCAGTTTGAATTGATTACAAGGTGACCGATTCCCATTCCATGTAAACACACAGCAACTGAGGATTTTGGAATCTGGTTGTTCATCCTCATCAGTCCAACACCATGTAAACCAAAAAAGGATTACAATCTGAATGAAAAGAGTTGATTACAAAGTAATTGATTCCCACTACATGTAAACATAGCAGTTGTGTGCAGTGCAGTCGCCACATTGATTCATTAAACCAGCAAAATGAAACAGTCCATGGCTAGAAATGGAGCTTTATGATTGGCTAGCTCACATTCTAATGTGTTATGCTAATGGCTAGACCCAGTTATGTGCAATAAAACAGTTTGAATTTAAACAATAAAACCATAATTTAAAGAGATGCTCTGCCTATCAGCAAAAAAATAAAAGTCTGACTTGGTATCAGCAAAACTCAGTAACACCAAGTTCATCAAAATTTGCATCTCAGGACCGCCTCGTTTTCTCACAGAAAACTCTTTCATTAGAATAGGAACATTTGCCTGCCCAGTGGTGCAGAGGGCTGAGGCACTGGATGCCACGCCTCAAACCACACCAGCAACCCGGGTTCGGGAACGGGCTCAGGTCATCTGGGGCTGGCTGGGGAAGGAGAGGATCGAGTGTCTGAAGGACTGCTCTCCTCTCCTCTCCTGGGGTGGGTAGGTGGGAAGCCTCACTCTTGTAGTGGCCCCTGGTGGAGACTGGGTGTACTACATGTAACAGCAGGGTGGACAACCAGAAAACAGCTTCAGCCACCGATGATGACCTCAGGTCTATGTTTCCCGAACCTCTGGGAGCATCCTCCACCACAGCAGCACCTCTGGACCGTGAAAAATAGTGTGCCAGGGTTCCTGCTACCCGATGCCTTCCCTTCAGAGGAGGGGGACCAGCCTGGCAAGGGGATAAGTCAGGACAAAACGGGGATGGGCTGCAATGTGTGTGGGAGGAGCTCTAGAAGAGGACAGCCGAGGCATGGAAGCACTAGGTGGCCGGAAGGAGAGGTGGACGCCAGAGTGTGAGCAGAGGTAAAAAGATCACACAAGAATAGGAACATTTATTTTATAATTACATTTTGTTAATTTTAAGAAAATGTGTATAACAATTTCTATACATATTCTGATGGTCTCCAGTCAAAGACATTGTAAGCATAATATTGTGAAAAATAATGTTTCCATATTACACAGCTTACAGCAAGATATTTTCCCTTAGAGTTCATCTGTTCACATTGCTTAGATCAGCCCGGAAATTAAATATCTGCTTGTGACATCACAGTCTGTTGCCATGGGAATTATCCTGATGCTACAAGCAGAGGACTGTGATGTCACGGCAGGCAAACCATTCAGAACAGATTAAGAGCCCGATCCTCAGAAGCACCCCAGATACAAGCAACGTGCACATATCTGTAGTGTGTTGCCCGCAGCTGCCTGTGTACCTGCTGGGATCCACAACTCCTGTCGATGATGTCTGCTGGTGTGGAGCCATGCTTTGGGGCAGAGGCGGTAGGGATGGGGAGCAGGTCCAGACCATGTGCATCCACCGGATGCCCGCGATGGTCTGCAAGTGTACCCTTGCCTACACAGGTACAGAGTATGATGCAATACGGCAGCCTTCCACCACTGCCGCAACCCCACGCACAAGCATAAAGTTACAGAATTAATTGGCTAGTGCCAGTGATGCCCCACGCCATGGAGGCTCCCAGGGCCGGGGACTGGAGGACAGAGGGTTGATCAGGCCTGAAATCAGTGGTGTTTGGCCAGGTGGAGGATGCATATAGCCACTATTGCTGCCCCTACACAGGTGTGGCTGCCGCCTCTGTGGAGTCTGGTTCCTGGAAGGGTGGATGCCAGTCCAGGCTCCTGGTCAGCAACAATCCCACCTACATAGCGAGGTAAGCAGGTGATGTGGTACGGAGGGAGGTGCATCCTCCATTGTGGATGCTGCGTAGTACCCCAGTGGTGCACATCCTGTGCATAACGGACACTCTGTGGCTTTTCCCAGCCCTGCACATCTGCATAGGGGTTTGAAACCCTTGAGGCTGGGGCCTTAAGTCTAGGGGCTCGGTGGCCATGGAGTCAGTGACTGGTTCAGCAGTAACCTCTTGTTTTTTTGTTTTTTTGAGTACTGTATATTGCACGGTTTATATGCCAGATTTTACACTGGTATTTTGTACTTGTAATTGTGAGTTTGCTCAAATAAATGAAGCCGTAGTACCTTCCTCCTGCAGTTTATATGAGAGCCGCCAGCTAGAAATCCTCCATTTGTGGAAATTTGATGACATTCTCCGATGTAGTGGATGAATTTTACCTGTGAATGTTTGAATGAACTTTTTCAGATGAACATAGTTCGTCATGGTGCTTTTATTTCCAAGTGCTTAATTAGGATTTAATTTCTATTATAACCTTTAAGAAGTTAGTGTAGTAAGTTTGAGTGCTGAAGAACTCTTCTGGAAGGTGACCCTAAGTCTAAGGAGCAAGGAATCCGTTTTCCATGCACATAACTTTAGTGACAAATATTGGAATGTCCATTTCAACACTCGGAGTGAGCAGAATGGAGATATAGTATGCAAGGAAAGCAGTATTTGGGATCCATAAAAGAAAGTTAGGAGAGCAGGAATATCCAGATTGTTTGGTTTTGTGTATCTCTGCAGATCACATACATACCCATAAAGCCTCATTCTTAGAGTGAGACATCATGGGTGCACAAATCCTTGTGCAAGTTAGGGCTAACAAGGCTTAGCAAGAACAGACATCACGCTTTAAACAGGCTTGTACATCTGATCTATCTTAGGCAGAGAATGACGAAGCACAGACACGTCTTTCATCCTCTTTGGGAGTCCTCATTGAACTGCAGTCATACTCTCAACCAGAACCCCAAGGTAATGCCTGTTTAGAAATTCCAGTTGTTATTGGAGTGTTACGACATTTAAATTATGCCGATGCCGATAGTGATATTTTTTCCTGGATATCAAAAATCACTTAAAATGAAAGTATTTTAATTTAACAATAGTTATCCAAGAGTTGAGTTACCGCTCTTAATCTAACTGTAGAGGTACATGGCACTCAGCTTCACCTCATGCCTTCCCCATAGAGTTAGGTTAACTGATGTGACTCAAATCCTTGGTCATCATGCCATAATGTTTAACTGATGACTTATAAACTGATCAAATGACCATTGTGAGTAGCAGGTGGGCAGAATTGTGTTACAGTTATATGTTGAATTGTTAGTTTTGTGAAACTAAAGACACAGGACTCTGTCCTGCACTGAAAGTGCCTGGGATGGAGGGTCCCATGACCGACTTTGAGGAAAACAACAGTTAAACATAATTTGTTAGGCCTGCCCACCAGTGCAACGGTGGCGCTACCACTTGCAATGCAAACAACCTGGATTCAGAAGCGAATCTGGGCTATCAGAGGGCCAGCCAGGGGAGGAAGGTCAAGATCCGTGAGGACTGCTTTCCTCCCGGCAGAGGGGGGCAGAGCCCAGTGCTTGCCTGGTCCAGGACAGAAGTTGGGGAGGAAGCCTGAGCCAAGAAGGTCAGGAGGTGTGGTAGATGTTGGTGCACATTTTGGCATGCATCAAGATGTCATTGCATGCCACGCTTCTCTGGGGACGAAATGGCAGAAAACAAGTCTGACAGCAGGATGATGACAAGCACTGCAGGCCCCCACACCTGACCAGCTTGACACACCAGCCCAAACTGCATCCATTCTTAGGCAGGGCTGGGAAACCCGGGGCAGGGGCCCTGGGGAAATGGCTAGCAGGTAAGAGCTGGCCGACTTTGGGGTGACGGGCGGGGGTTCACGAAGGAGGGATGACCAGGAGGAGGAGGAAGCAAAACATAATTTGTTTGTTTTTATGCATCTCTCCAAACTACAGGTGTACTCTAAAACATTAACTCCCAGTGCAAGGCATCATGGGTATGCAGATCCTTGTGCGGGCTGGCACACAGGGTTCACCAGAACAGAAATCACCTTCTAAGCAGGCTTTGACATCTGATCCAGTATTGAGTGAAACAACAAACTACTTCAGGCTGCTTTCAGTCTGTTAGATTTGTAGCGCAGGCATGGCCCTGTGCAGACTGTAGCTCTAAACTGGCTTAGCAAAGTTAAACTGGTTTAAAAGTGTCTAACTTGGTTAGCAATAGTGTCCAGACTGTGGCACTTACAGAACCATTCTGAGAAATGTTTCCTAACCCTCATAGGAAGGTAGGCTGGAGAACAGCTCTACACAAAACATTAAATGGATTTAGCTCAGTTGGTTCTACAATAGTGTGGGCAGGGATTTTGTAATTGTTCTTGAGAATCCTGAGGCTTTATAGGAATTCCTATAATGCAACAGGGTGTGAACTGAGCTCTTTGAATTGATCTACAACATCAGTCTGGATGCTGTGGTGCAGTCCAGTTCACCTGCTTTCAGTCTGACAAACAAAAGAACCATTCTTGAGAACTGTTCTATGGTCAGGACAGTGCCACTGTCTCAGACAAGTATCAGATCAGCACCAGAGGGAAACAGACATTTAACACATCCAAGGTAGCTCATACTAAAGAAGCAGTTTGCAAGGAGAGCAGTGTGTAGGATCTATAAAGGATGCAGGGAGAGCAGTGTGTAGGATCCATAAAGGATGCAGTGAGAGCAGTGTGTAGGATCCATAAAGGATGCAGTGAGAGCAGTGTGTGGATCCATAAAGGATGCAGTGAGAGCAATGTAGGATCCATAAAGGATGCAGGGAGAGCAGTGTGTAGGATCTATAAAGGATACAGGGAGAGCAGTGTGTGGATCCATAAAGGATGCAGGAGAGCAGTGTGTAGGATCCATGCTAGGATACAGGAGAGCAGTGTGTAGGATCCATAAGGGATGCAGTGAGAGCAGTGTGTAGGATCCATAAAGGATGCAGGAGAGCAGTGAGTAGGATCCATAAAAGATGCAGGAGAGCAGTGTGTAGGATCCATAAAGGATGCAGGGAGAGCAGTGTGTGATCCATAAAGGATGCAAGGAGACCAGTGCATGGATTCATAAAGGATGGGTGTAGGACCCATAAAGGATGTAGGGAGAAAAGTGTGAGATCCATAAAGAATGCAGGGAGAGCAGTGTGTAGGATCCATAAAGGATGCAGGAGAGCAGTGTAGGATCCATAAAGGATGCAAGGAGACCAGTGCATGGATCCATAAAGGATGGGTGTAGAACCCATAAAGGATGTAGGGAGAAAAGTGTGTAGGATCTATAAAGGATGCAGTGAGAGCAGTGTGTAGGATCCATAAAGGATGCAGGGAGAGCTGTGAGTAGGATCCATAAAGGATGCAGGGAGAGCAGTGTGTAGGATCCATAAAGGATGCAGGGAGAGCAGTGTGTAGGATCCATAAAGGATGCAGGGAGAGCAGTGTGTAGGATCCATAAAGGATGCAAGGAGAGCTGTGAGTGGGATCCATAAAGGATGCAGGAGAGCAGTGTGTGGGATCCATAAAGGATGTAGGAGAGCAGTGTGTAGGATCCATAAAGGATGCAAGGAGAGCTGTGAGTAGGATCCATAAAGGATGCAGGAGAGCAGTGTGTGGACCCATAAAGGTTGCAGGAGAGCAGTGTGTAGGATCCATAAAGGATGCAGGGAGAGCAGTGTGTAGGATCCATAAAGGATGTAGGGAGAGCAGTGTGTAGGATCCATAAAGGATGCAGGGAGAACTGTGAGTAGGATCCATAAAGGATGCAGGGAGAGCAGTGTAGGATCCATAAAGGATGCAAGGAGACCAGTGCATGGATCCATAAAGGATGGGTGTAGGACCCATAAAGGATGTAGGGAGAAAAGTGTGTAGGATCCATAAAGAATGCAGGGAGAGCAGTGTGTAGGATCCATAAAGGATGCAGGGAGAGCAGTGTGTGGATCCATAAAGGATGCAGGGAGAGCAGTGGGCAGGACCTGTAAAGGACACAGGGAAATCAGTGGACAGGACCGTAAAGGATGCAGGAAGAGCATTGGGCTGGACCCATAAAGGATGCAAGGAGAGCAGTGGGCAGGCCTCTAGAAGGATGCAGGAGAACAGTGGGCAGGATGGACCCATAAAGGATGTAGGGAGAGCAGTGGTAGGACCCGTAAAAGACATAGGGAGAGCAGTAGGGATCCAACTGTATTACTGTTTATCGCTGCTGAAATTCCACTTGAGCATGCCTTCAGAATAAGTACACAATCTTTAGAGTACTGCATAGAAATTTCAAAGTGATATGCAGAAACTGAATCAATTAAAATCACAATCAAGAAACACAATATGCTTAACAGCACAAGAATGTCATGAGCATGTTTTAAAAAATAACATTATCTGCCCAGGACCATAAATCAGTAAGAAGCTGGTTCTTTTTTTGTTTTGTTTAGTTATTTATTGTCCTCCACTGGGGGAGGTTGTGCCTTTGGTTCCTCCCTCATCTAGCCAACCAGCCCGGCTGCTACCCTGGTTGTGGACAGAGCTCTGACCTTCCTGTCACTATCCCCTGGTCACTTCACAGCGAGTATTTACCCTACCACCATGGAGACCAGGTGGGTGGACCCAGAAGGAGCTAACTTGCATGCAACCGTGAGCAAGAGGTAAGATGTCCAGCCGGCCCTCAGCGCCACCGGTCTTGCATAGGAAGCTGATTCTACTGAAGATGAGCCTACATTGAAAAGATTCAGTTGCCATAAGTGACCAGTCTGGTAGGAGGCAGAATGGCCAGAAATGGTGTAAACCGAGGAACGAGATTGTGATCTGGAGCATGATTCTGTAGCGGGAACAAAGATATGGGGAGCCAAGTCACACAGGCATTTGAAGACCATTACAAGAATTTTAAATCGGCATTGTTGGACAGGCAGTTAATGAAGGGCAGCAAGGATGAGTCTGATATGGTCTGATTTTTGGGTACCAGTGAGTTGTCAAGCTGCAGTATTTTATGCAGTGTAAGATTCTGAATTTTGTTGCAGGGTAGACCAGTCATGAGGCAGTTGCAATAGTCTACCCAGGGGGACAAAATGCAGAAATGAACAAGGTTGGTAGCAGTGTCTTGAATCAAGTAAGAGTGAATTTTAACAATATTGTGGAGGTGATAAAAACTTCAACAGTACTGATGTGACTGTCCATTTAAATGGTTGTATCAAGTTGAACTCCAAGGTTATGGGTACATATACTGGCTATGATCACAAAAGAGCCAGGATTTAGGATGGATAACTTTGTTGTTTAATCTGAGCTCTGGTGTCTCAGACAAGTGTTAGTATTCAAAAGAACTAACAATGGGAATTTGAAGTTATACAGGACTGGAAGTCATTAGACAGTAAGATAAGACAAGTGAGAGGAGACTGTAGGGAATTGGTGACAGGTGTAAAAATCTGGGTGTTGTCTGCGTGGCAGTGGTGGAACAGGCCATGAGCAGTGTTGATATTTGAGAGTGAAGGTATGTAAAGGATTCAAATAAAAGGGGACCCAGAATGGAGCCTTGAGGGGTTAACTCAGTTAGTGATGGCATCCAGACTGTGACACTTGTAGAGCCATTCTTGAAGTGTTCTCTTCGCCTGTTCTACCTATGCCCTGTTGTACCTATGAGCGTTTGTACCTGTGGTAATAGATGGCTGTGTCACTTTAGCTGACCTTCCACAGTGCAAGCATATCTGTGAGAGGGACAGAGCGAGCTGGAAAGAAATGTGCTACAAAAATAACCATGGGCTTTGAGTTTTGAAGACAGAAGAAAACTAAATTAACATATTTTATCATGAACTGAAATCTTACAGTTCCTGTAAAGACAGCTGTTTAAGCAAGATTCTGAACTGGATGTGACTCTCTATTATCAGACCTGAAATACATGGATATTTGTCCACAGACATCAAAAATAATATAATTCAGTAGGTTATTCCGCTTCTAACAAACCATCAGGTCTGAACCTATGTGGAACAAAAAAGGGGGAATGCAAACACAGTTGAACAGAGGCACTCAGCTAAGATAAATTGTGTGCTTACTGTGTGGTCCCATGAGATAAGCAGATAGATTTGAACGACTACTGGTCAATATGAAATTCAATTTTCTGAGCTATGCTGGGATTACAGCTGTACTTGACAAATAAACCTTTATTCCAGGGGTGAATAACCATCTGAGTTCAGACTCTTAAACAGACACCTCTCGTAGGATACTTTAAAAAAATGTAACATGTTTTATTCACAGTTAACTTATAATTCAGTTATTTCCTGTTAGTTATTTCCACCTTACAGATTTTTGTTAATCAGGAATCTGCATAAAAGTAGCATCTCTGTCGCTTGGTGTTCATCTGCGCTGTCTGCTTGTCTACAAGTGGCACTGTAATCCTTTGCTTTTCACTATATCTACATTGTCTTACATTTAAAATGTTATTAGTTTTCAAATTAGCAAACACATACAGTACCAGAAAGGACTGCATTACAAATAAAATAAATACATCAGATCATAACATACCAGAAACAAACTTGCTAAAACAAACTGTTCTTCCATTAACATTCTAAATTTCTGAAATCTGCAGAGGCATAGTGCAAGTGCACACCCAGTATCGCAGCTCACCTTTTAGACCATGATTTTCCTAACTTTGAGTGCACATTTCAAAACAACAAACACTTTCCCAAGTTTAGCTTTCTTTATACTATTAAAGACTGTTTAGCTGAACTCGGCTATAATGATGAGTACAGGAGTCTTCCGCACTTCAGTGCCATTTAGAAATTTGACAGTGCTTTGGCAGTGGGCTAGTAAATAGGACAGGACCAAGAGGGTTTCGCTGTGGAGTAAAATCGGCAGAAGTAATTACACGTAACATAGTAGTTGATGGCAGGTAAGGACTGCTAGGCCCACCTAGTCTGCCCGTATTCCTTGCCTGCATCAGCGCCTCTGACCCTACTTGGTCATTGGCTTTGCTCATTTTCTGTGGGAAGAAATTGCTGCTATGAATATTGCATTGCAGGTGGTGCAGGGACATTTAGGAATAACTGTAGTAAAATAAGTAAAGGGCTGACAGGGTCCTTTAATATAACCGAAAAATCTCTCATGCAGAAGAGTGAAGAAAGATTAGAAGAAAAAGACAACAATGGTTAAAGTAAGAAATTAGGAAATTTAGATGCAAGAAGGAGAGTCATAAGAAAGTAGAAAAAGACAAGAATTAAGAGGTGAGCTAACTGTGTGTGTGGCTCACAAGCACATCCCTGCCTACAGTGAAACAAAATCATGCAATTCCCATTTTTAATGAAACCTTTACTATTATACCTGAAATCATGCCGATTTTTCAAGCTTAAATGGGAACAGTCAGATTAAAGGACCCCACACTCCTGTGTGGCTTGTCCAATGTGTACTTTGTGGGCATAACAATTTTGGTTTAATTACTGTTCATTGTAGTATAGTAGATTATATCACATTAATTTTGCTTGATTGTAGGCTGACATCTTCTTTTACTACAAATCCCAGAATCCCTGCAAGAGCAGAGATTCAATATATAAAAGTGTCAGTAGCCTGCAGTGGGATGGGAGATTCAACAGGCTGCAGTGCATGTTAGGGCTTTTATAATCTCCGATCAGCTATTTTCCGGGACTGTTTTTTCCAGGTGCCAAGTACAGTCTTCTGTGACTGTACATAGCCCATGGAAAACCTCATTACACATCGGCCTCATTACACACCTGATTCTATGTACTTCACCTTGCCCCTGTTCTGGCCTCTCTCTTAGCTCAGTTCTGGGTTTCACCATTATCTGTTTCAATTATTTACTGACACTACTGCTGCTACGCCTCGCTGCCCACATTTTGGTTCCTTTCCAAATGGTAATTGCCAAAAGTCATGCCTGTATGGAAATACCTACACTGTCCCTTGCACTGTGATTATTGAATATAACCTGTTTCAGGCTTTTTTTTCATATACATGTCATGTACCTACTGTTGTCCAATTGTATGCTGTTTATTGTGTATATTGTATTTTGTCCCTTTATGTATCAGGACCTCCTTGTGAATGAGCCTGCTCAACAAAGTATTTCCTGCAATAAACTTGAACTTGAAGACAGCTGGAACAGCAAACAAAAGATCAGGGCTCATATAAACCCTAACATGCAATGCAGGTTATATTTTTTCAATTGTTTAACCAGGTGAGACACAGTAAGCTGAAAGCTTGTTTACAAGTGCAACCTGGGACCGAGAGAAGTTAAGGACTTGCTCAGGGTCACACATTATGCAAGTGGGGCTGTGAGATTCAAACCCAGGTCTCCAGATTTGCAGCTCAGAGCCTTAAACCACTGTGCTATACTCCCTCCCACTGCTGCAGTACTGCTCTGATGTCAGCTGTAGGGGATTCCGGATATGTAGTAACAAGATGTCAGCCTACAACTAAACAGAGTTTGTCTGGTACAATCTACTGTGCTACATACAGTAAACAGTAGCTAAGCCAAATGCTTTTGCACATGAAGTGTACATTAGGACCAGCCCACACTTGAGTGTGGGGGCCCTTTAAGTGTCTCCAACAGTTCTGTAAGAGCTACAGACGCCTCAAAGAAAACTTTGAAAACAATAATTAGGTACAATTCTGCTTGCATTCCATATGTATTCTGTATATTTATCTTCCCAGTTATTTATTACTGAGTAAATGTGCATGACTTCATGATCTTTACCTTAGAGTACCCTTAGAGTTCATGTGCCTCTACAACTTACTCCTACTTAAGTCATAATCCTCAGTTGTGACATCGCAACGTGTTGCTGTGAGAGTAACAGTGATGTCACAAGCAGTGAATTATGACCTAGGTAGGGGGGAGCAACAGGGATGGATGAACTCTTCAGGAACTAAGAATTTGTTTTAATGCACATGACCTCAGTAATAAATAAAGGGAGGAGGAATATAAAACTAATGTGAAACACAAGCGAACTGTGTCTAAATATTATGGTTCGTCAAAGCTGTCCTGTAAGTGTCAGTTGCTCTTTAAACCATGGTATTTGATAGTTGGCAAAAAATTCATCAAGTAGTTTTGTTTAGTAAAATGTATTTCTGATATCTTTAGATTCACCCTCAGTGTATTTTTAGTTTTCTCAGATATTTTTAAAACATCGTTATAGCTAATTTTGTAAGCAATCACTCATGTCCTTAGCATGGCCATCAGTCACACTTTTTAAAATCTCTCCTGTGAAGGATGCCTGTTGAATGCACGAGCTAGAGTCATACTGTGGATGTATTAGGATGGTGCTGCCCCATGTTTCTGATGGGAAACAGCACAGCACTGTGCCAAGTTATTTAATTTTCTCATGGCAGGCACGGCACGGAGCAGGAACTTTTAAAAACTTTAAAATCCTGCATCTTGGTTCAGAAATGGAAGAAAACAAAATAAAATGTGAATCTTGGTATTTTGCCGGAAAGCATTATTACTGTAAAAGTATATGGTGACTGACTAACACTGCTGCTTTAATAAGTCTACCCTGTAATGAGTATGTGTGCATGGTATCCATTTAAGATACTGAAACTCTTGCCAACCCTCAGAATCCCGATGCGGGAGCCCAAAACATAGTTTGCCCAACATCGGGATTTTGCCAACGGTGGAGTTGGTATCTTTAAATACAGTAGTGGGCGGAGCCCCTGAAATATTAAAATATATTTGCCGGGCAAAATCCCAATGTCGGGCAATGTGTTTCAGGCACCTGGCATCAGGATTCTGAGCGTCGAGCAAAAGAGTTTCAGGAATTGTGATATAATCCGTTTGCACAGTATACTTTTTGGTCAGTGTTTATGGAGCGCTGGGAGGTGTGGGTGGGACTTGATGTATTTCACAAGACCCTTTATGTTACTGTGTCACTTTGTAATCACTTCTGCAACAAGTAGTTGTGATGTCACAAGCAGAGGATTATGATGTCACTTGTAGACAAGCAGCCAAGCGTAGATAAAGGTCAAATGACCGAAAATATTTAGAGAGTAATAAGGTTGAGGAAGGAAAATATATGATGTAGGGGATGCACAATGGCCTGACTCAAAATATACAATTATCTCCATGTATGAGGGCCAAGACCATAATTCAAGCCATGAGTGTGTTAGGAAAGTCTTGCCTCACAAGTGGAGATAACATATATTTGAGTCAGGCTTTGTGAATTTGATTTATAGAGCAAACGGTTAACTTTTAAATCACCTTTTTTGTGAATATTTTTCTGTGTTTCTGTTATTTGAACAGCTGGCTTCAGTGCTGCATAGGCCTATTATGATGTCATCAGCATTATGATTTCTGCTCCCTGATTGGTTCTGTTCCTGAAAAGATCAAAGAATGTGATTGAGACATAGCTAGCCTCTAGATAAATGTTTTCTGGAGGTTAGATAGCAGGAGAAACATATAGGATAGTGTATGGAGCCCATACACAACCATGCTGTTCTGTTAGCAAGTGGTTTCATGGCAAAGCGGACCTTTTCTTTATAGTATATGGTGCCCAAAAATAAGAGACTGCTTACTTTTTAGTCTTTTTTCCATCCTTGGTGCGCGGAACTGGCTCTTGCCTTCCAGCGGAGGCGCCATCCAGCTGGCACGTGCAGCAAGTCAACCACCCTTGTCCTATGAACAGTGCTGGTGGGGGTGGTTGCATAGTGACGTCTCATATAGTGCAGAATGAAAAGTCATTCTGCATTAGTGAGGACGTCACCACTGAGGCAGAACGATTTTCTGTGGTGTATGGATTTCCATACACAACCGCATTCCACCATACACTATAAATTTATCAGGAACATTTATCACTACTGATGTTGTATAAAGACATTTATCAGGAACATTTATCACCAGTAATGTCTGTCTGTCTATCTAGAATACAATAGATGAGACGTTTCCCACAGAAAAGGCCATCATTTGCTTCCCTGTATACCTGTGACTAATCTATCAATTAAAGTACATACCTGCACTAATTAATAATTACATCTTTATACCTACACTAATTAAAGCAATATACCTACACTAATTAAACAGTTAATGTATCGCCTACACTGCATTAAACCTTATGCAACAATACTAATAACACAATTAACACATTACCAGGAAGCAATCCAAACCAATTAACAAGCTGCAAAAGACCTGCAAAATCCTTCCAAAACTGGCCCCCACCAACTCCTACCTGCACTCCTACACACCATTCCCTCCTTGCTGCAGGAGACCTTCAGGGTGCCATAATGTGACCGCAAATGCGATCTCCATAACAGTAACCATTCTAATGTATTATATTCAATAAACAATGGGTAAGAGGGAACACTGGAAGTATACCCATCCTAGGGGTTAATGAGTTAATTAGGGCAATAAAGCTACTACGTCCTTCGGTTTGTGACCTTATAGCCCTAATTGGCTTCCTCGATGGGTATACATACTTGTATACCATCCTCATCCATTATTTATTCTATACATATAAGCTATTGGTTATATGTAATGTATTATTGATTTAGTATTTTTGTTAATTGGGAAAGGGGTGGGCTAGAACAATACTGCTTACGTTCAGCCTTGTCCTGGGGAGGAGGGTGGATACAGATACAAAACAACTTCCATCTGAAAACAGTAACAGCGGTCCCCAGACTTCTTCTGTTCTGGCTGCTTGCCTACATCTAGCATCACAGTTTACTTGTCATCACAATCTGTTACCATGGAAACAATTCTGATGTCATAAGTAGAGTGCTGTCGGGTGTGAGCAGTAGCCAGAGCACTAAGGTCAAATGATAACAGACAAATAAAGAGGTAAAGACAGAGACTGAATTAATTACTCTCTTGCTCCTTTCACTGCTCCATTTTATCTAAATCTCACAAGCCTCTCCTCCTAACCTTTGTGATCTATACCCCATGAGACATGTCTAATGCTGTTCTCCCTCATATAAAGGGATTTCCATTGGCATGACTCAAACTATGCCAATTATCTTCCTGGGTGAGGGGTGGGACACTAACTCATGAATGGCAGAGCCATGAGTGAGTTATGCAAGTTCTGCCCCCTCACAAGAGATGATAAGTGGCATATTCTGAGCCAGGCCATTGAAAGTCCAATTTATTTTAAATTGCAAAGCTTTAAAATTGTTTATTTTGATGACGCTGTATCTGTTTTGTTCTGATTTCACTGCCCTGTTTCAGGTGCAGCAGAGGCCATCATGATGTCATCAAGCATCATGCAAGCTGGACACCCATTGGTTAAGGGTTCTTTGTGACCCTATCCAAGGTGGAGATAAATGGTGATGATGCACCCAACACTGAGATAAATGCTTCATCTTCATTTGGAATTTGTCAATGGCTAAAATCATTTTTACAAGATTTGACTCTCACCTACAGTACACAGTATGTGGTTTTTTCAATATTGTGACCTGCCTTTGACATCATAGCTGGGTTTTGTTTTGTTTTTTTATAACTAAACAGTGCCTAATTGTGAACTTTTGCTTTACTTGGGGCCTTCTATATTGGCAAAAATCTTTGAAGCTATATCCATAACTCATCTACATTAAGACTGACACGTGTAATTCTAATTCACAGGGCAGAGTTAAGGAAACAGATGGAGCATCCACAGACTCCCAGATTCCCCAAACAAAAGCGTGAATTCTGTAATGAAGAATCCCCAGGTGATAACTCTGCCGGGGGCACAGTTTGAAACTGAGACTGGTAAACAAGTCCATCTCACTTCAGATGAATCAGGTTGGCAGCGCTCCGCCACAACCACGAAATTCTATGGGAAGTGGCAGCAGTGTCTGATGGAAGATAAATGATCACAAATCACATAATCCTGTGGTTTGTATAGAACAAATTGCTTTCCCCTGCATTTCTGATCTGTAGTTCACTCCGTACTGGTGCTGGTCTCTATCGGATCAGAAGTGATGCTGATAAATGGTGTTCCAGCTGTCAGATGAGCTTCTGGCAGGCAGCTTGCAGTAAAATCATCGACCAGCAGCAGAAAGGAACTCAACAGATAACAGCCTGGGCAGTCAGCATTGCTGATGCTCTTTCAGTACCAAGGCCATCCAGAGCAGAAAGTCAGGAAGAACCCAGGGCAGGGCATGGATGAGGGGCCCCAGATCTACAGGGAACTAGAACAATTTATAGAAAAATTGAGACCTGAGTTGGTTGTATAGGAAAATGGAGCAATTCATCTTCCATCGAAAATAATGTAATCTACAGGAGCATTGCCCTTTAGTTACAGGGCAAAGGCAGACTGATCTCTGACAGCACTGGCATGGGGTGATGCACAATTAATGTGAGCCCCTAGTTGTATTGTTAGGCACAAGGCCTAAAATGGGAGAAGTCATTTTAAGAGCCCCACATGCAAGTGTGGGGCTGGTCCCAATTTGCACTTTGTGTTTATTTGCACATTTTTATACATATTGTTTACAGCATTATACTGCAGTAAACAGTATCAGACTGATTCTGTTGAGTTGCAAGCTGACATTTTCTGTAACTACAAATCCCAGAATCCTCTGTAACTGGTGTCAGAGGAGGGCTACAGCAGTAGAAGTTCAGTAGCCTCTGGCATATGTTAAAATTTTATAAGCTCTGATCTTTTGTTTGCTGGTCCGCTGTCTTCCCGTCACAGAGGACTGTACTCGCCTTGGGAGAACAGTGGACCGGAAAACATCTGAACAGAGCTTATAAAAGCTTCAGTACATACTACCTAGCTATCTGATATCCTCCACAATTACTCCTTGGACTCCCACCTCCAAGGAAAGGATGGTGGATTACCTGGAGAGAATGGTTTGCAGGACAGCAGACAGCATGACTTCGAAGGTGAAGTCTTACCAGACAAACCTAATTGAGTTCTTTGATTGGGTGACTCAGATGATTGATGGGGAGGAGGGCAGTGGACATGGCCTATCTGGACTTCAGTAGACCTTCAACACTATCCCCATAGGAGGCTAGTGAGTAAGTTGAAAAGCCTGGGGTTGGGTGGTAAAATAACAAGCTGGGTGGAGGCCTGGCTGACAGAAAGAACTCAGGGGTGGTGATAAACAGGGTGCATTCTGGGACAGCGAGGGTGAAGAGTGGAGTGCCACAGGGGTCAGTTTTGGGTCCGTGTCTCTTCAGCATCTACATCAGTGATATTCTACGGAGGGTTTGAGGAGGAGGATGTGCCTATTTGCTAATGATCACGAAAATAAGCAATAGGGTGGGCACCTTACTGAGGGGTGGAGGACATGAGGGAGAACTTAAAGACACTCAAGAAATGGTCTGGGACGTGGCAGCTGAAATTTAATGCCAAGAAGTGCACTGTGATGTACTTGGGAGTAGGAACAGAAGAGTAGGGTATACCCTAGGTGGTGAGGAAATTAAAGTTTAACATAACATAAGAGTGATCTGGGTTCATAGTCTCCTCAGAACCTTAAGGTAGGAATCCAATGTAGCAGGGTGGCAGGAAGGCCAGTGGAATGTTGGCATGCATAAGCAGGGGCATTACTAGCAGGAGGGAGGTAATAATGCCCCTTTACAAAGCCATGGTGAGGTCTCACCTGGAGTATGGTTTCAGTTCTGGAGGCCACATCTCGCAAGGATATAGATGCACTGAGAGGGTTCAGAGAAGGGCAACCAAGATGGTGCAGGGTATGCAGGGAAAGTCATACAAGCAGAGGTGTAAGGAGCTGGATCTGTGCATGGTGGAGACAAGGCGAGAAAGGGAGGCATGACTGAAAGTTTTAAATATTTAAAGACGCTCAATAAAGTGGGAGAAGAGGGTATACTTAAGAGGAAGGAGGGTCAGAACTAGAGGCAGAGCCTCAGACTGCAAGGAAAAGATACAGGGGCAATGTAAGAGGGCATTTCTTCACAGAGAGGGTGGTGGATCCCTGGAACAGACTACCAGATGGGGTGGTGGGGGCTAAATCGATGGAAAAATTCAGAGGGCATGGGACAAGCTTATGGGGCTGAGTATCGGGGAGGGTGGGGCTGGCAGGGAGGGGGAGGTGAGGGAGGGCAGACTAGATGGGCCAGCATGGTCCTTTTGTGGCCGCAAGATTCTATGATAAGTTACATCATGCCAGCTATATCGAATTAGGTGTCCCTGTGTTAAACTAAAAAGGCAAGCAAGACTTCAGTCATTTTGCCCAGTGTTTTGGAAGATTCTTCTGCCTCATATCAGGTCAACATTTGTCTCACCCCACTTGCGTTCTAAATTGCACAGCCAGTTTGTCAGCTCACTACCTTCCACAGAGCCTTGTTGCTGAGGCATAACTTAAAATTCCTTCCCTTGCTTACTACCCGTGTTTGTTTTATGTCTCTTGCTTTAATTTGTTGCAGTGTAATGAATTTAATTTATCTTGATGCTGATATATATTATTGTATATAATTTAAGTGTTAACTATACTGTAGTTACAGTATAACTACACTGTGACTGCATTACAATTGAAATGTAATTGCATGCCACAGACATGTAACTACAGTGTAATAACCCTGTTGCATGTAATTAATGATTAGTTACATTGAAACGGACACTTAAAGTGTAACCTATACAAGTTGTTCACAAATATACATTAGCTATTTTTTCAAGAAGATAAAAATGCTGTCACAGGCATAGAACCCTACCTACCTAGACACATTTTTTAATCTTGCTAGTAGGATACATCATTTTGTTTATCTTGCTAGTGGGCTGTGCCTCACTGCTTTCAGCCGCACTGCTCTAAGCGTAAGTCTGCGTGAGCATTCTACTCATGAGAACTACGGCACCTCTTGATTCGTTTAAGACCATCACGTGGTTTTACTTTTACTAGTCTAGTCTCAAAGGGCAAATTTAAAACACAACTATATATTATAAACTGGACATGTGATGTGTGTCTATGAGATATGGTATTTACCTTCAGTCATGATCAGTGACCTCTTGTTCCCTCATTCATGGTTTTCGGCTCGTGAGGTCAGAGGTCACTGACCACTCTAAGATAAATTCCATATCACTGGACACCACATCCAAAACTTATAACTGTGTTGTTTTTAAGTGACAGAAACATAGAAACATGGTGGCGAAAAGGACATGCAGCCCACCCAGTCTGCAGGTTGCCTAGACCACTGCTAGGACTTAACTGTAGCCCCAAGTGATGCTGTGCCAAGGACACCACTATAAATAAGCTTCATCTCAGTGTTTCCTTTTCATAATAAAATGAAATAGGAGGATTTACTATGAAAGACTGAACCTTCAAATGCAGTGTCAGGATCCCAAGACTGAGAGCCTGAAACTCGGAATCCCGACACTTTCAATTGCACTGCGGCAGAGGTTTTTTCTGTGTTTTGTGGGGGCTTTGCCTCCACACCCCCCCATTAAAATGGCAAACTGCCACAGGCAAATTCCGAGTCTCGAGATTTCGAGCTTTGAGCACTCAGTCTTGGGATCCTGACTCTCTGTATTTGAAGTTTCAGTCTTTTGTTGTGATGCCAAATCGGATCTACCTGCTATTTGTAGTGTTACTTGGATAGTATCTGCTGGGATAGGATACAGGCAGATATCTATTTTGACCGGATGTCGAATGCCATAGATATTGATGGCATCCTACCATGAATCTGGTCTCCTCAGATCCCATGTGGATCCATTCGTGAGACAAATTATCCACTGAATTGGACAGTTGGATCAGGGATCCGGCTGTTAAATCACAACAATCTGAGGGTCAAATCCAATGATCTGATCCCAGATTAAGACATCTGACCCCATCTGGCCTGGGATCCGGCATTCAATCATGGCTGGAGGGGTTAGATCACTGCGGCTGGAAAGCACAGCTATCTGTTGCAGCGTGTTTGGCTCCATCAGACGTTATCCAAGCATCACCTGATACTCACAATAAGGCACTCCAGGGTGTGAGTTGTGTTGGTTAATATCACTTTTCCAATGGCGAAGGTATGAGGCACAGCACATAAGGCATGAAGTTATCCCATCATAACTCACACTCTGCCATACGTTATTGCATAATGACAGTGATAACACACATTCTGGAGTGTATTATTACTGTTATCAAATGGATTACAGGTAGTAAACAACAATGGTTGGCAGGAATTTTCCAGGCTGTGGTGTTATCATAAAATATCACCACGGCTTGAAATGGTTATTAATCCATCAGGTTTGAAGAAACTGCACACCCGTTTGATACTGGAAGTATGAAACAACTGTGTATACAAATTCTCTAAAGTGAGAATATCTTTGATATTTTATTTATTTAAAAAAATGTTCAGAGGAAAGGCACCACTAAACCGAGCTCGTTTCCAGAATGCGACCTGGGGGAAGGGCAGGATAAAATATATATACAGGTTAAAGCAGCACAGATAAAACAGCAAATTAAATACTGTACACTTTTGTGGATATCAAATCAAGTTTTATAGGATGACATATTGAGATAAATAGCTCTTTTCAAATGCATCCAACAATAAACAGAAAACAAGAATACACATGATTTAACACATTTAACATTACAAAGGACAGTCATACAATAAATAAGACATGCATTTAGATATAGATCATGTGGAAGTTTCAGTTAAAACAGATATTAATTTATCCATGGCAACTACAATACTTCACGATAAAGACTTGATAATGACACACAAACCTTTCCAAGGGCAGTAATACATTAATTTTTGTTGCTTAGATATCTATATCCCGTATTCTTCAGTTATATGAAAAATGTGAGACTATTAAAACTAAAATATAAATAAATACAATTGTAGCAATATAAACCCAGTAACTTTGTCATCATCAAAATATACAACAGAAGGCCTGTGGTGATGTGTTGTGATTGGCAGGTTGGTCCTCTTTCTTTGCTTAAGATTCCATTTTGTGATTTCAAAACACAGCTATGGCAATAAAACCAGCCATGGCAACTACAGAAAACCCTTGTGGAAGCATGTATCCCCTACATTCTTCAAAGTTAGACAAAATAAGCTGGACTGATGGTGCAGCAGAGATTATGATGCCAGTTCGACAACACTTTTGTCAGCTTGGCATCTCATCGACTGGAATTATATTGACCACAAGTTGCGGTTGACATAAGTCCCTGTAGATCTTCTGGTCCAATTTTTCATCAGGAGGCTTTTCCCCAAACCCCCATGTGGGAGGCTAAGCCCCATGCACCCCTACCATATTTAGGATTATCAACTCCATTCCAAGTTGATTGGGGAGGGGTACAGGGCGGGAGGCAGTGTGCCCCTGTGTCAGAGCACACCAACACAGCAACCTGTCGATTTTGTCGATGGTTTAGTCACTGTGTTGGTGTCACTGTCTGAAGGAGCATACCATGCAGCAGTGAGGGTTATGGTTCTAGCGCTGGCAGCTCGGGTTCAGGAGCCATACCTGGGTCACTGGGGGGCAGCTGGAGGAGGAGTATGAAGTTTCCCAGAGGATGCAATCCTTCTCTGGGGAGGGAGGTTGGGTTCAGTTATAACACTGCCACCTGGAGTGCAGCTGGGGAATGACAGAGTGGGAGGGACACATCCTGTCTCTCACATGCATGTCCCACACTTTGCTGAGCATGTGTGCACTGAAGCCTCCTACTAGCTGTGTCCTCGAGGGAAGGGCAGGGCACGGAAGATGGGGAAACACCCAAGGACACAGCAGAGTGATGCAGGTACTGTCAGGTCCTGCTCACACTTCAGACTTCTGTCTGGTCTCCATTACCGACAGGTCAGTCAGAGAAAGCATAGCAGCCTGGTTCTTTAGCGAGAACCATAAGAAATGCTCCTTGGAGGCCCTGTTAACTTATAACTGGTTCTTTAGAGAGCCCACCACAACAGAAATGCCTTTCTGAGAGAAGGAAATACCCATAGTGGACCCCAGGGCCAGGTAAGTGACAGACAAAGGGTGAAGGATAAGGCTGGGGGAGGGTACCTGACTGAGGAGGGCTAGTTCTCTGACTAGGGGAATAAAAGAATGTAAAGAAACAGAAAGAAACAGTGCCTTAGCTGGGATTGAAGCTTGACCTCCTGGAATTCCATTCTAGATGCAGTACTAGCTGCACCACCAAGACAACTGGATATCTGGGACTCCTAGAAGCACATTACTCTTTCTGTAATGCACAACCAGGTGCTGCACAGGTTACATGTATATTTGCAAGGGTGAGTGTGCATTTATATGAATCCCAAACAAACAGAACAGAGAGAAATAACTGCCTGAGCTGGAAATAAAAGAATGTATAAACATAAAATAAAGAGTGGCACAAATGATGTACAGCATACAACACTAATGTGATTTTAGCCAATCAGCATGCAGACCGCTGTACCACTATCCTGTGTACAGTGTGCTCTCATACTGAGGAAGCATTTGGAGGGAGGCGCTCCACCAGCACCAGGAAGGACAACGGCACAGTAAAAAAAAAAAAAAAAAAAGACTATACATATATTATAAATCACTCCAAGCTAAACTCAAGTGATTTATAAGTTAATAAAGACCTCTGAGGTATCTCTTGCTTATTCGAGACTCCTCTGAGTGAAGATTTGGGCAGACAGAACACCTCAGTTTCACTTTGTGGTCTTCTTGCCCCCAACTCCACTCAGAGTCTCTTATAAGCTTAAGAAATGTCCCTTGGAGGCCCTATTAACTTATAATATTCATTACACAGGGCACCAGTGATCGTGAATGAGTTGTAGAAACTAAACATGACATACCTCTGTTACAAATATCTGGATTTATCCATGAGCCTGGTCCCTGTGATCTCATTTGTGGCTCTGCCACTCATGAGAACAAGCTTCTGATTCTTGGGTGTGGGTGAAATCAGCTAGCTGGACTGGAATGGACCAAATGATAAAAACTGGTTACCAGCTCTGTGGCGCTGAGTGATGGGGGATGCTCTGGCATGCTGGTGACCTGGGTTTGTGCCCTAAGCCCGGTTGGCAGAGGCGGAATCCAGCAGGCAGGAAGTCAGAGTGTCCTTTGGATGCTTCTCTCCCAGAGGCGTGGAAGGTGTTGGTGCTTCACTGGTGACTCCTGGTGTTGGCTTGTGGAGGCAGTCTTGGCAGCAGCATGTAGCACCACCACATTGCTGATCCTCTCCAGCCCAAGGATGCCTGCAGCCACCATCGTGACAGGTAGGAGGGCCCCAGAACAGAAACTTGCCTGCCTGGCCACCATGCTCCCCTGTGTGCCAGTAGCCTCACTCAAGCTGGGCTGTCAGTCCTCCTGGCTTCTGCACCTGGTCAAGGTAGTGGAACAATCTCTCCTCCTCTGCTGCCAAGGGAGAGGCCCCCCAAATGGGTTACCCCAGGTCTTCCAGGACACGAGGCCAATTAGGAGGATGACCAGATGGCAATGGAGGATGGCCAGTGGGCTGGGGGGTTAACGATGAAGCAGCCTGAAGGAGTGGGGGAGCATGGGAAGGAACAAAAAAAAAATTGGCTGGCTGATCCAACCAGATCAAGTGCACCTTGTACAGTCCAGCGATTGATCCAGATTTCACCCATACTCTTACACTAAATGAAATCTGGACCAGCCAGAACTGACAGACCAAAATGATAAAAACAGACCAACTAGTTCGGCCAGAACAGCGGGACCATGCAAGTTGCTCCTGGTCTGGACAGACCAGTCAGTCTGATTTTACAGTTTTGAGTTGGCCCCAGCGGTCCAGATTTTGCAAATTCTGAATCACGTGAAAAATCAGATTTTTTTTTTTTTTTTTTTTTATCAGAAGCGGGTATATCCCCTACAGGGGCAATCAACTGACATCACCCAGCGTTCAAAGCATATTTTCCCCTCAGTGATTTAAAAAGAGCCTACTCCTGTTGTATGGGCACTAGTGTGCATTTGTTTTCTGTTTTTGTTTTTGTTTTTGCCAGAAGCTGTACACATGGAGAGTCTAAATTGTGCAATGTTTACACACATCATCGCATCATCTATATTCTGTAGTCTACAAATGCAAATTTTGTAGGGCTATATTTTAAAAATATTTAAAAAATGTACTGGTGAGGCGGAGAGCAGCATTGATGACTCTAAGTAAAAAAAAACACACACAATCACAAACAGAGCTCATAGTCCACATTAAATACAGAATTACTGCATTTTTATATGTACAGTTCATCTTCTGCTAGCAAGGCAGACCGTGTGGCCCAGTAATTGAAGCATGAAACTTAAATAGGGATCACAGATACAAATTCAAGCACAGCTTCAGACTACTTACGTGACCTTTAACAAACCATTTGACCACCCTGTGTTTCTGTCAGTAAGCTCCAAAATTGGGTGGAGCAGACCCAACCTGATAGCACCATGTCCCATCTCCATTAAGACTCTCGTCGGGCATTACAGAAATATGTATTTTTAAAATAATTTTTGATTGTTTTATGTAACTATAATACATACTAAGCATTTTTACCTGTGGTTTTCCAAAACTTGTTCTTCACATTTTGGAATGTTAAAACAAGTAGAACCTGTTGGGGTTTTTACGAATAAAATGCTTAAGATTCTCATAAATACAGTTTTTCCCCACAAGAACACAGATAACAAGTATTAATACAACAGTCTTGAATTACAGTCAGTACCATTGACTCTCATAAAAATTGAAAAAGAAAATACAATTAATGTCTCAATCCTGGAAATACCGAGGTTGCAAAACTTAAAACTATCCAGTTTTTCTTTTCAGTGACCTGTTGTTCTTAACACTTTGGAACATGAAGAACACGTTTTCACAGCCCTACTAATCAAAATTGCACTCCTGCTATGGAGTGGCACAAACGTGAACTGAGCTTTTCCTGACCAAGGGATGCCAGGAACAGTATACGAGTGAATAGTTTACGCTGCCAATTTTGAATCAGGGCGTGATGCTTTCCATAGTCTGGGAAGGCTTAACTTGTGCTTTGTGGCGTGTGCGTAAACATGCTTAGAGTGTGTATTATACTCCAGTAAATACATGCCACACTTGTGTTGTGTGGTACAGGGAATAACCAAAGTGGCTCCAACCACCACAGAAGTGCAGCGCATATTGGCATACAACCACGCTTTGCGAGGTGTGGTATCTCACTTACAAAATGGCAAAATATTAATGAAAGAAATACAAAAATACCACTTAACAATGTGGTCGTAAGAGATAGTGTCACGGCTTATCAGGTCTCATCAGCTAAACAAATCACTGGAATAACTGAATCATCTGGGACTCATTTCATAAAATGTATAATGGGCGTTCGATTGGCAGGGGTTGCATTCTAAGTTAAGAAGAAAAATAATGACATCATCACATCAGTTACAAGCTACAAGAAAAGATGAAACTTGAGGGAATAAGAGTCATTATTATTTTCTTTTACGTTTTAAAATCAGTATGTTATCCTCCCCGGGTCTGCCCGATGGCACCCCCTCCAGCCACCAGCTCTGTCTCTAATTGATGGACTTACCAGTAAGGATGTCGTTGTATCATGGTTTCACGATATACTGCAGTATCATAAGTCACAGTATTGATACTGCTATCAATTTGATACTGTGAGAACAGTGGTTCACAGTATACCATGGTATTCAGACCTTTCAACTAATTTTTGCATTTGCAGGAACAAGAGTCCCTTCCATGTCATCTCTTCCTGATGCAAGAGTTTGAGGAGGCTTCTGTTTTGTACAAAAATCACTTTTTGGTAATACTACGGTATAGCGCTAACCGCAGTATTACATATGACGAGTTATCATACCATCAGAATTCCATACCATGACATCCCTACTTACCAGTTATCTACCAATTGCATAGGACTGGTTTGGTGGGTGGCCCACCAATCAGGCGTGTGAGGCCTGCAGGGGGAGGGTGCCGGCATGTAACAGCCTGGCTATTTTTCTCACCTTGGTTTATTCCCTGAGCTAGAGCAAGTGGCATGTATGCCACCACGTCATGTTCCTGCTGTTCCCCACTGAGTGCTGCCACACTGCACTGCAGCCCGGCCTCTGTCAGGTGGCAGTATCTGCAGTGGAACTGGAGTCCCCCCTCCCGAGGACTGAGAGCTGCCGTCAGGTGCTTGATCCTTCCTCACCTTGCCAGCCCACTGAAGCAGCCCGTCCATTCCCAGACCCAAGTCACGCGTGTCGGGTGGGGGGCAGAAGTGCAAATGCTCCTTCACTGAACTGGCCTATAAGATTCAGTTTTATCGAAAATATCTTCAGTAATAAAAATGGAAGCTCCTAAAATTCACATTGGGGGAGGGTGGCTGTTTAACAGAGTTCTACTGATGACAGCTGTGCATTTTTTTCCTGGAAACCATAAAATCTGTTTAAAAGCAAATGGGTGCACACTAGAGGAACACTTCACATGTCTATAGCACGAAAGTGCCTGGTGTCAATCTGTCCCCAAAATAGAGACCCTAATGGCTTCATTTCCACCAAAGTGTACTCCTTTTTCTGATCCATGCTGTGACACCTACAATGAAACTTGTCATCTGTAATGACCACTGCTCCATTGGAACCACTTATGATGTCAAGCAATGGAGCAGTACAAGTCAGCATTTATGAATAATCGACAACAAAAAGAGAGAATTACTACCATTACTTTATACTCATCACCCAGGGAATGTGCATCTATGTTTTTGGGGTTTTTCTTTCAGTTAAATATAACTTCAGCCGCCCCTTTATGATGGAAACAGTAAACAGTATGTGTGTGTGTGTGTGTGTTTGTGTGTGTTTTGTGTCTACCCACTCACCAGCCTAATTGTTCTCTCTCTTATCCCCTGTCTTATCAACACTAGGCCCATCCATCCTTATTCTTCCTTTCCCAACCTCGGATAGGAGCTCACTACCCTGGGTTGTGACATCCTACCATGCCCGTGCTTATAGCATTCAATCCAGGGCTCACACATACTCCTTTTCTCCATCCACCTTCTCTACATCCCGTTTACCAACTCCTCTCTGTGCACTGTGCCTCCTAGCCTTTCTCCCCCTACCTCCTCCCTCCCTTCCCCTACCTTCACCTCTACCTGGTGTATATTTTTATTTTATTTTTCTTTCTGTTACTTCCTCCTGCAACCTTAGATAACCTGCTTTATCTTCCTATAGACACTTCTATGTATGTAAATACCGTGTAATCTGTACAATATCTGTATAATTCTATGTACATATGAACTTCTTTTTCTTCCTCTCTGTAAAGAGTATTATCTGTATTGCCTTGTAAATACCTGTGTTGACCTGTATACAATTGTTCATGCTCCACCCAGGTCCATCTTGCAAATGAGCTTCTGCTGAGCGATGAGCAGCCTGGTTAAATAAATAAATAAATATACACAGACTTGAGGTCTGCTTCCTGAATCCCTCACCTCACACTAATGAAGCAAAAGCAGAACATAGGTGCTACATGAGTTGTGGAAGGCAGAGCTGGTCACTTTAACCCATCACCACCCTTTGGTTGACTGACTGGTCATGATGACCTCACTGACATGTAGCAGCATTACTTTAATCACAGAAATGTAACTGGGCACTTTGGAAATCAATAACATTTATTGAGGTGAGAGTAGCACTATGATCTCTCCTGACAGAGGAATAGAGCTCATATACATAAGGTATAGGACAGGAAAACCCTCAGACCAGCTGGGATGAAGTGTTCAGCCACCTTTAATATATACCGTCCTGCACTTCTTGCTATTTCCTGCTTCTTCTTACCTCTGCTCCAGCTCAAGCCTCAGAGAGGTGATGGTTGGGGCTGTGCACAGGAGCTGATTTTAATATCTGTATTTCTGTCTCTGTAGCTGTATCTGTATTTATGTCTCTGGTATTTTATCTGTATTTGTCTCTCTGGTAATTGTATTTGTGTCTCTGGTATTTGTATCTGTGTTTGTGCTTCTGGTATCTGTATTTGTGTCACTGGTATTTGTATCTGTAATTGTCTCTCGTAATTGTATTTGTATCTGTATTTGTGTCTCTGGTAAATTGTATTGGTGTCTCTGGTATTTGTATTTATATCTGTATTTATGTCTCTGGTATTTGTAGCTGTATCTGTATTTGTTTTTCTGGTATTGTATCTGTATTTGTGTCTCTGGTATTTGTATTTGTATCTGTATTTGTCTCTCTAGTATTTGTAGCTGTATCTGTAGTTGTGTTTCTGGTATTTCTAGCTGTATCTGTATTTGTGTCTCTGGTATTTGTATCTGTATTTGTGTTTCTGGTATTTGTATTTGCATTTGTATTTGTGCCTCTAGTAATTGTATATGTGTGTCTTAGTATTTGTATTTGTGTCTCTGGTATTTGTATCTGTATTTGTATGTGTGTCTGTGGTAACTGTATTTGTGTCACTGGTATTTGTATTTGCATCTGTATTTGTGTCTCTGGTATTTGTAGCTGTATCTGTATTTGTGTCTCTGGTATTTGTAGCTGTATCTGTATTTGTGTCTCTGGTATTCCTAGCTGTATCTGTATTGTGTCTCTAGTATTTGTATCTGTCTTTGGTAATTGTATTTGTGTTCTAGGTATTTGTATTTGTATTTGTGTCTCTGGTATTTGTAGCTGTATCTGTATTTGTGTCTCTGGTATTTGTAGCTGTATCTGTATTTGAGTTTCAAGTATTTCTAGCTGTATCTATATTTGTGTCTCTGGTATTTGTATCTGTTTTTGTATTTGTGTCTCTAGTAATTGTATTTGTGTCCTGGTTTTGTATTTGTGTCTCAGGTATTTGTATCTGTATTTGTGTCTCTGTATTTGTAGCTGTATCTGTATTTGTATTTGTGTCTCTGGTAATTGTATGTGTGCTCTGGTATTTGCATCTATATTTGTGTCTCCAGTATTGTATTTGTATCTGTATTTGTGTCTCTGGTTTTACAGCTGTAGCAGTATTTGTGTCTCTGGTATTTGTATCTGTATTTGTATTTGTGTCTCTGGTATTTGTATTTGCATTTGTGGCTCTGGTAATTGTATTTGTGTCTCTGGTATTTGTATTTGTGGCTCTGGTATTTGTCTCTGGTAACTATATTTGTGGCAATGGTATTTGTTTCTGATTTGTATTTGTGGCTCTGGTATTTGTAGCTATATGTGTATTTGTGTATCTGTATTTGTAGCTGAATTTGTATTTGTGTCTCTGGTATTTGTATCTGTATCTGTATTTGTGTCTCTGGTATTTGTGTTGCTGGTATTTGTATTTGTGGCTCTGTATTTATATCTCTAGTAATTGTATTTGTGGCTCTGGTATTTGTATGTGTATCTGTATTTGTGTCTCTAGTATTTGTAGCTGTATTTGTATTTGTGTCTCTGATATTTAGCTGTATCTGTATTTGTATTTGTGTCTCTAGTAATTGTATTTGTGTCTCCGTATTTGTAACTTTATCTGTATTTGTGTCTCTGGTATTTGTAGCTTTATCTGTATTGTGGCTCTGGTATTTGTACGTGTGGCTCTAGTAATTTGTGTCTGTGTCACTGTATTTGTATTTGTGGCTCTGGTATTTGTATTTGTATTTGTGTCTCATATATTGTATTTATGTGTCTAGTATTTGTATCTGTATTTGCTTTTGTATCTCTGGTATTTGTATATGTATCTGTATTTGTGTCTCTAGTATTTGTAGCTGTATTTATAGTTGTGTCTCTAGTATTTGTAGCTGTATTTATGTCTACTGGTATTTTATCTGTATTTATTTTGTCTCTCTAGTTATTTATATTGTTTCTCTAGTATTTGTATCTGTATTTGTTTTGTGTCTCTGGTAACTGTGTTTGTGTTTTGGTATTTGTATCTGTATTTGTGTCTCTGGTATTTGTATCTGTATTTGTTTTTGTGTCTGGTATCTGTATTTGTGCCTATGGTATTTGTATCTGTATTTGTATTTGTGTCTCTGGTATTTGTAGCTGTATATCTGTATTTGTGTCTCTGGTATTTGTAGCTGTATTTGTGTCTCTGGTATTTATGCTATATTTGTGTCTAGTATTTATAGCTATATTTGTATTTGTCTCTCTGGTAATTGTATTTATGTCTCTGGTATTAGTAGCTGTATCTGTATCTGTATTTGTGTTGCTGGTATTTGTATCTGTATTTGTATTTGTGTCTCTGTAATTGTATTTGTGGCTCTGATATTTGCATCTGTATCTGTATTTGTGTCTCTAGTATTTGTAGCTGTATTTGTGTCTCTGAATTGTAGCTGTCTGTATTTTGTGTATCTGGTATTTGTAGCTATATCTGTATTTGTGTCTCTAGTATTTGTATTTGTTAGCTCTGGTATTTGTATCTGTATTTGTATTTGTGTCTCTAGTAATTGTATTTGTGGCAATGGTATTTGTATCTGTATTTGTATTTGTGGTCTGGCATTTGTATCTACATTTGTGTCTCTGGTAATTGTATTTGTGTCTCTGGTATTTGTAGCTGTATCTGCATTTATGCCTCTGCTATTAAGTATCTGCATTGTGTCTCTAGTATTTGTAGCTGTGTTGTATTTGTGTCTCTGGTATTTGTAGCTATATTTGTATTTGTGTCTCTGGTATTTGTAGCTGTATTTGTATTTGTGTCTCTGGTATTTGTAGCTATATCTGTATTTGTATTTTGGTATTTGTATCTGCATTTGTATTTGTGTCTCTGATATTTGTAGCTGTATTTGTATTTGTGTCTCTAGTATTTGTATCTGTATTTGTGTCTCTGGTATTTGAACCTGTGTTTTGTTTGTGTGCTCTAGTATTTGTATTGGTGTTTGTGTTTGTTGTGTCTCTGGTATTTGGATCTGTGTTTGTTGTGTCTCCAGCATTTATGTCTGTAGTGTTTGTATTTGTGTCTCTGGTATTTGTATTTGTGTCTGCATTTGGTTGCACATCAGTGTTTGCAAAATACTGTATTTTACGTTCAGACTTGCTTCTGTTGTTAATGATGACACAAAACCAAGGGTTTGAGAGGTTTCAATAAGTATGCAGAGTTATCGAGAATATATGCATTTGTGTAGTGAGCAGTCATAGTCATAGGTGTTTCACATCAGCCTAAATCAAGGTCTAATAGTACTTTATGTGGTCTACTACAAATAGAGATATTTAAGAGGATATCTGTATTTGTAAAACATGCCATATTTGTCCTGAATGGTATCTGTTTTGTACAGCCCTAGCATTGGTATATCAAGTGGAGGGCAGGCAGGCCTGCAACTGTGATTGACAGACAATGCAGTCCAGTCACAAACTAACAAACTGCAGCATCCAGTTACAGAGATCCACTGTAGCACCTCAAAGTAGTCTGCCCAAGGGGACAAACTAAACAACAAAAATATTGTCATCATCATCACTTGGCCTGACTTTCTGGGGTGAGTCCACACAACCTCCACAAATGTGTTCAACAAGGAGACTGTGATGCAGCTGGAAGAACTTTTAAATTATTTTATTTTTAAATGTTTTGCCAGGAAGGCATTCTGAGCCAAAGTTCATTTCCAGGTATATCCCAGGATCACCAGGAGGTTAAGTGACTTGCTCAGGGTCACACAGTAGATGCAATTGGCTGCTGTGGGTTTCAAACATAGGTCTGTTGGTCTTTAGGTTTATAGTTTGGTGCTTTAACCCTTTAGGCTTCTCGGACCTCCTTTATCATACACAGTTCTAGTTGTACTGTATTTTCCATATTTCCTTTTATTATTTCCCTTATTTTCCCAGAATAACATGTAGAAACATGATCTTACCTCTTGGACATAGTCTGCTCCTGCTGCTGGTCTACATGTGATGTCTTAATTTCCTGCTTGTGATGTCATTTCATGGCAAGCAACCTGAGTCCTAAACATAGGATTATAACATCCCATGTAGACAGGTAGCCAGAGTAAATCAAGTCTGAGGAGCGAGGAGTTTATTTATAACCATCTGCCTTTAGCAATAAAAGGAAGGGGAGGACACATACAGACAGGATGTGAAATACAAACTGAATTGTGTACAAATATTATGTTTTTTTAATTTGCACAAAGATGTCTCAGGCTCTTTAAATTTGCATCTATGAATTATCTGTATTTCAAATATGGAAATATGCGTGTCAGTCGTTCAGCTTCTTTTAGGGTCATTTTCTTCTTCTTCTTTCAACTTTTGGAATGTTGAATGTACCCTGCTGCCCTCCTGGGCCCAGTTGAAAACAAGACTTTGATCCTAAAGGGACAAGTCAGCAGTAAGAGCCCCACTGGTCCCAGTTGTGTGTATAACCAGTACTGTTGGAAAACTTGTCCCCAGCGTGTTTGATGACATTCCCGCCCCCGCCGCCGCGTAACTGCCTGGGGCCCCACTTGTCAAATCCATGACAGTGACTTGACAGGGTTAAGGGGGAGCTCCAGAGAAATCCAGGGGATACTTCATATGGGGCAGCCTCGGGTCACTGTGGATGGAAGTGGTGCTGGTGGAGCCAATGGTGGCACTGTCTGGACCTCTTAAAAACAAACAAAAAAAATAAATTTTTTACTTACTGTTTACTACAGTATAATAGATTGTATCTGGCTGATCCTGTGGAGTCCCAAAATGACATGTGCTGTAACCAGAAATCCCAGAAAACCCACGACTGATGTTAGAGCTGGGCTGCAGACTGCAGTGCATGTTAGAGCTTTTATAAACTCCAATCAGATGTTTGCCTGTTCCGCTGTTCTCCCAAAGCTAAGTACAGTCTCTGTGATTACACTTAGCCCCAGGAGGATAGCAGGGACCTCTGCCACCTGTCTACAACCTGGCCTGCCCGCTGCCCCCCAACACAGTAACCTGAGTTTACCCCTGAAACCGGGTCACCTGCTACTGGACCACTGGGTGTGACACGCTTTACAGAATAAATGTGTTTCATACACAGGGAAGGAAGAGCTCTAGCTGGTCAAGAGTGCTCACTCACTCACTCCCTTGATCTATATTCTGGATGGTGTTGCTTTGCACAAACTGCCTTTTCTTATATACAACATTTTCCTGTTCTTTCATTCCTATTCTTCTTTGTTTTCCGTTTGATTCCCTATACATCTTTTTTTTTTGTAAGCATTTTTACTCCATACTGCCAGGAACTCTCCTTCGGCAACCAACGCTCACATGAGCTCACTCCCACCAGTTCTCTCTGCCTCCCCACCAGCCCAACAGACCCCCACCCCCACCGGCTCAGCATCCTCCAAGGTGGGCCGCCTCATCCACCCAGGGCAACCCAATTTCAAATCTAATGTGCTGGCAGGGCGGTTGGCCCGGAGAGGAGAGAAGCCCAGTGTGTGGAGGTGGCTCAGCCGGGTAGAGGTGCCTTTCACCTATCCCTAAAGGATGGGTTTTTCTTAGTAGGTTTCCTAGAAGTGTGACAGTGCAGTGACCTCAGCGCAGCATGATGACACAGACATCCACCACACTCCTCCCACTCATCAGCCCGAGCATGTCTAGTGCCTCCGGTTATGACCAGTGGCCACTACTGTGCCAGGCAAGCCTGGATCCCTCCTCAGGAGAGGAGAGCAGTCCTCCAGATGCTCCATCCTCTCCCTCCTTTGCTGACCCCAATTGCCTAGCTCTTTCCCGAACTCTGGTCCCCAGTGTGGCGAGGGTGTGGCATCCAGCACCTCCCAGCCGTCTGCGCCACTGGGTCCAGCCCCAAATTCCTGTACATCTGCCGAACTGGTGCTGTCTGTTAGCACCTGGGCACCACTGTTGGAAATCTTCAGGTTTTCAGATTATCAGAGAGATGATGAAAAACTGAATGCATCAGCAGTAATCCTTACAGTTACTGTATGTTGTGCAAATACAATGGTTTAGGATCAGTCCTGTTAATCTCTAGGGCTTGCAAGCAGTACATCTTGACCTTTGACCAGCCAAATGGGGGATGTTATGTGGCAGAAAGACACAAAATGCAGGACAAGTCATCATATCATTGTGAAAGGAAGCTTTGAATCAGTGGGAATAGATGCTTTCATGTCCGTACCACTTGTTGAAAAGCAGCATTGATTAGCATTAGTTCCCATGCACTGTGCGTGACATCACCTTCTCAGTGTGGGTCAGAGGGCTTCCGTGTGGCAAACTGAGGGATAGTTGAGAGGTACACTTGTGGTCAGCACTTACTGAAGTCCAAACAGCATTTGTTAAGGATTCTAAAGCACAAACATCAACCTCTAAGTGTAGAACCAACCCCTATATTGACGTATTCTACCCCTATCATTACCAATCAATATTTCAGCATGTTGCTCTTAGGCCTCATAGATTTCTGACCCTTCGTTTTTGTGTTTTTTTATCATTTGTTTAAATGGCCCCAACTTTTGGGAGTAAGGGGTAGGCTAACCACCATTCTGGAAGTGCTAACAAAAGCCTGTATTTCTCCTCCCACCCTGCCCCACTTTTAAACTCCTATGTAAATCATTTTGGCACTGGTGAGAGACTAATACAGGGTTCTAAGGCTGCAATCAAAATTACTTAGTCCCAGATGCCAGCATGGCATGACAGAGCTTTTAATTGAAGTGAAGTATCAGTTTAGAAAGACAACCTTATTAGGATCTCCTGGGAATTTTGTTTCCTCTCACTGATAGAACTGCAAATCCAGCTCTTCCTTAATGATCCTGGCAGGTCTCTGGTCTGGCTATCAAAAGCTGGCATCTTCTCTCAGAGGCAGAACATAGTGACTATAATAAAGGTGTTTTTACAAGCTCGTAATTTTCCTGGTTCAGAAGAACTGAAGACAGAGACAAGTACTAGGACGGGTAGGAGGCGGAGGCAGGTGCAGACTGACCTAGAGGCTCAATACTGTGTGTGTGTGTGTGTGTGTGTGTGTGTGTGTGTGTGTGTGTGTGTGTGGTGGGGGTTGTTCCATTGAGGAGTACTCTTGAGGGTCGGACACAGCAAAGGGTGCCTGCAAGAGGGTCATTTTTTCTTTGTTTGTTTTTATCTGAACTAAGTGACTTTCAGACAGTCTTTTTGGTTTTAGTTTTATGTTTGCTTCCCACATGCGCAGCAAACTCATTGTTACAGTAGCTAGCTTCAGGCGTGTCACTGTCGCCCAGTGCAGGTCAGGCTGCTGTAGGCTTGACGGTGACAGGGCAGTGATTATGACACTGTTCTGCAGGTAATGGGCAGAAACTTCATGTGAAAGCTGGCAGCCCGTGTCTGTCGGAGGCGGCTGCATGCTTTCATCTACAAAACGTGCCAGCAGTTAGCGCAGAGCACCGTCACGATCAGCCAGCTGCTCCTCCCCCTGCTGCTCATCCACCCCCAACCCGGTGGCTTCCCAGTACTCCTCTTAAAACAGTCCCACCCTCTGCAGTTTGGCCCGCTACCCGATTGCTTCCCCGGTGCCTTTCTGAAAAACTCCAACCCACAGCCAATTATCCTGCCCACCTATTGATGGTTCCCCTGTGCTCCATTTGTAAAATAAACTCCCACCCTGCCAGTATCCTGCCCACCTCCCGGTCACTTTCCCATGCCCCGGTTGTAAAACTAAATTCCCACCCAATACCAATTATCCGCCCATCTTCCAGCCACTTTCCCTGTGCCCTTACCCTAGTGTGCCCGTGTCCTGTGTGCCTCTTTACTTTGCTTTACATGACAGCACTTCTTCAGTTGTGCAGCACAAGTTTGGAGGTCAGTTTCTCTGCATGCCTCATTCCTGTCTTGGAAGGTTCAAATGGGTCCACGAGCTTGCAGCTAGCCCTGATGCGACAGCGAGTTGCAGGCAGTGAGCCCAGCTATAAGACCGGGTGGGGAGCCTGCCAATATTTAGGTACATTTGAGATTATATTTCACATCATCTCCGCATTCAGCCTCCCTGCTTTGATATGAATGTGAAGGAAAGATCAGTGTCCATTAAACATCATTCTAGCGACAGCTGACATCATAATCATGTTTATGACATCATAGTCATTCCAGATCCCCAGACTGTGATGTAACAAAGGACTGTGATGGCAGGAGTAGCTAAGTAACCAGAGTCTAATGGGACCTTTAGCCTGTTGTCTTGTTAACACAGAGAGTTACAAGGAAAAACAAGACGTAAAATTGAGAAAATATTAGATATATGCTGAAATGTTTCTGGAAGGTATATTTCTTTTTTTTTTGCTGTTGTTTTTACTTTCTTGCTCCAGGAGCCTCACTCTTTCAAGCACTCTCATCTGTGCGATTATTTGCTCAACAGATTCACTGTTGCTGATGTCAACCATCATCGTTCTCCCAGCGGTGTTCTGCAGTGCCTGAGTCAGTTCTGTCCCTCCCTTGGGCCCTCCTCCTGCCAGAACTACAGGAGGAGTTAGAGAAGAGTGCTGCCAGCCATTTTCAGGCACCAGGGGCTCGGTGGTGGGTGCGCTGCGATGAAGGTTGAGAATCGCACATGGAGGATGTCACCGAGACTCCTGCTGGGCTTTTCCCCTGCTCTCCTTGTCCTCCCTGACATCAGAAGCATGCCCACATCAGCATCCTGGGGCGCGCCACCAAAACATGGCCACCATCCTAGCAGTGGCTCCACGCTACCTCCGGGTGCCACTCTCCACGCAGTGAACATGCCTTTCTTACTTCTCCTGATGGCCTCTGCCTGACATCCTGAGCGCAACAGAAAAGATGTCAAAAATTGTGAACAGCTGCCATCTTAATAATGTGAGCTGATAATTACAAAATTAGCTATAAAAGCTGTTTAAAAATATCTGAGAAATTTCAAATACACTAAAGTAGAACCTAGGGATGTCAGAAATACATTTTGCTAAAAACTGTATGATTAATGTTTTTCAACTAACACATACTGCTGCTACTTTAACAGCTCCAAGATCCACCGCAGATCCTCTCGTGATTAACAGCAGCCTGTGGATCTATGGCATCTGGCAGCGAGAGGGACCGACCAGCGAGAGGAGCTCATCGGAGTTCAGGGACTGGGGCTGAACTTTTAAATACATTTTCGGCACCAAAACACTGCAGGCTTCCTGCCCTATTTAACAATCAGCCTGCAGCAGTGCAGGAGGCAGAGAGGGACCAACCAGAATTTTCTCCTCCCACCGACCCCACAATGCCACCCTTTTAAATAGACTTTATGGGCTGGTAAGGAGGGTTTCTTCGAGGTGGACAAATCAGGACTTCTACCTACATAGAACTGTATCATTCTGGGACGAGTAAGGAAAAGCATGGAGATACTAGTGGGGCTGTGATATTACAGGCAACTGGGTTGTGAAACAGAGCAAAGATATACTGTAGGATTATATTGTTTATTCTGGGGCTGTGATATTACAGGCAGCTGGTTGTAAAAATAGAGCTAACATGTACTAAATGATTATACTGTTTATTCTGTATCTTCAGTTAGAGTTTGAGTTTATTTAGAACCTGTTTACCCTGTCCCTTCAGTTAGAGTTCAAGTGTCTATTTAGAGCAGGGCTGTTTGTTGGAAGAGCAGTGACTGATCTAGCCTGTATCTTCAGTTAGTGATTAAGTGTCTCGTTTAAAAGCCTGTTTATCCTGTATCATCAGACAGAGTTTAAGTGACAACCTTGAGCTGGGTTGTATGTCGAAATGAATATGGCTGACCTAGGATACTCCAGTATGGCCATTTGGAGGGGAAGGAGGGTAGTAATCCAGGGGAAGGGAGGGAAAAGGAGGAAGTGCCTATAAGGAATAGAGAAGGACAAAGGTGGCTGATTTTACCACGCGGCACTGGAAGGGTCGTAGGATGCGCAGGCTGTGGGCGGCAATAATTCTAAGCTGGGCCTGGAGAGAGGGGAGGCCGCCCACCTGCAGGCAGCTATCTCAGATTAGGAGTGACGTTTTTGGTTAAGGAGTAAGCTGGGAGACTTGGGGGGTGATCTGAGATAAGGGTGGGGGTATGGATGGCAGAGGGATGGAGATGAGGGAGGTGGGGGCAAGGCCCAGAATCAAGAGTAGGATACATTATAACTAGTAAGGGGGATATTAGGGATAGAGGACCCCTGGATAGGGATGTTGAGGTGAAGGGAAAAACTTATGGGGTGAACACTCACAAAATAAAGAGAGTGGAGGGAGGTCAGGAGAGGCTATCGGGAGACTAGAAGAGCAGACAATGAGAAGGGAGCTCTGAAGGTGGATGGGCAAGAGGGAGAAACAGGAGTGGCTTAAAGGGCCAGTCAGGGGACACTCAGGACAGGTAATGGGGGCTGGCATAGATTGTCATAATAAATTTGAGCTACTTAGTAATCAAGTGGGGAGGAAGGGTTAGCGGAGAATGAGGAAACTGGGACAATGGCCATGGGGAGAGTTGGATTCCCATAGGGCATCACAGGTTGGAAAAGGAAAGGATAGAAATAGTCCCAAGGGGAGAAGGAAACCTCAATGTGAAGCAGAGAGGGGAGATGCAATATATAGCAGAAACGAGGGAGAAAAGCAGGACTGGAGAGCATCTATAAGACAAGGAGGTGGGGAGGATCCCACCTCGGGGCCTGTCCCAGGATGGGGACCTAGGTGAATGGGTCCTGCAGGCGGCCTCTGGAGATAGGGGTGCCATTATAAGGGTGAGGATGACAGTGTGGGGGAAGGAGACATGATCAAGGCCAGGATAAATGGCCGGAAATGAAGTGTGATTAAGGGACACCTATACGGGGGTCTGAGCCAAGTGGACAAAAATGTTAAAGGAGACAAAAAGGGAGGGTAGCAAGGGTCTCATAATAAAGCAGGAAGACTCCCATGACATTGGGAGTTTGGATAAAGGGGAGAGGAGGTTGAGAGTGCAGAGGTAGTGGAAGTAACCATAAGGATGATGGTGGCGTTGAGGTTCTGTTACTGGGTGACTCAATGATAAAGGATATCCAATGGGAGGGCAGGGTGTGGGATGCCAGAACCAAGTGAAGAGTGGGTATCTCTGGGCTGACAGTACAGAGCTAAGTTCATGGTATGAGCTGGTAAAACCAGATTTCCTGGTGCACTTGGGAACTAACGATAGAGGGCACAGCGTCTTGAAAATCCAAGCAAGGTTCTGAGAACTGCTAGGGTCTGTCGGACAATGGATGCAACACTTTCTCAGAAATATTGTTGGTACCTAGGCCTCAGTGGAAAACAAAAGGAAGATCACAGAGGTAAATGACTGGCTCAGGAAGTGGGGGAGAAAGGAGGTTGGGTGTTAGGTAACTGGGATGGGGTTTGGGAGGATAAGGGATCATGCGCCAAGGACAGGCTTCACCTTATCCTGCTAGGGGAAGGAAACTTAATAGGGGTGGCAGATTACATTCAAGAAACAAGGGGTTTAAACTTGTGAGGGAGAGACATGGGAGGGCTGGCCTGAAGCCCCTCCTCCAGATGAGGGAGAGCATCAAACCCAAGGGAAGGAGGGGAAAATAGTCAGGGGAGGAGGTTTCAGGAGGAGCAGATGGTGGCAGGAGGCACAGGGAACCCGGGTGTGATTCGACAAAGGGACAAGGGGTAGGGGTGGTGTTAGTAAATGCCAGGAGCTTGCAACAAGTTACCAGAGTTCCAGACCATGCTGTTCGGAGGGAGGGGTGGATGGAGTGGTCACAGAAATGGGCCAACAACAACCATGACTGGGACCCAAACGGAAGGGGATACGCTTTGCTTAGGAAGGATAGAATTGAGCGGGAGGGAGGTGGCTATGTACATTAGAGGGCATAGAAATTGCTAGGGTAGAAGAGGCAGAGAACATGGAGGCCTTATGGGCCACCTTACAAACCCCGACAGGAGGTAAAGTCAAGCTGGGTGTAGTATATAGGCCCCCGGGATGGGTGATGTTCTGGAGAATGGTTTGCTCGACAGCATCGTTGCTCCAGTGCAGACCAAAAGGGAGAGAGAGTGGTGTTGATGGGGATCTTAATATGCCAGAGACAAACTGGGGAACCATGTTCTCTAAGGTGGCCAAGGAGCAGAGGCTGCTAGACAGTTTTCAGGATGTGTTCTTAACACAGCGTGTGAGGGAGCACCATGAGGAGGGTCATGTTCTGGACATGGTTTAGGTGGATGGGGACCTGGAAGGGATCTGGTGGTAGAGGATCCCCAGACTGGAAGTGACCACGACACTGTATGGTTTCAAATTAACATGGGGAGAGATCTAGGACACTGGCAGTGGATTTCAGAGGAGCTGACTTATGGGCATGGGAAACATTCTAAAGGATCACATGAAAGGATTACAACAATGATGGATGTGGAAAAGAGATGGGAGGTTATAAAATGGGAACTTCTTGAGGCAGTCAGGTCCTGTGCTAAGGTGAAGCTAAGGGAGCAAAGGTCACATAAACTGTGCTGGTAGACCAGTGAAGTTCAGGGAGCAGTCAGGAGAAGAAGGCTGCCACAAAACATCGAGAGGGGAAAGGAAAGGAAACTTACCACCTTGCATCTAGAAAAGTCACCCAGGTGGTGAGGGGCTAAGTCAGTAAAGCAACGTCTGGCACAGGGGATTCAGGGAGGAAAAAGGTTTTTTCCCAGTACATCGGGAGCGGAGAAAAACTAAAGGCAAGCTTGGCAGACTGAGAACAGATGGTGGGTGGGTGGAAGAGGCGAGGAGCAGGTAGAGGTATTGAATGAGCGTCACTCGGTGTTCACTGGGGTGGGGATGGGATATTTGCTAAGCAAAGCACGAAGGGATAGAAGCAAAATTGAGTGGGACCAGGAGTAACAGCAACAGAGCATAAGGAGGAGAGGCACCCTGGGGTTTCACAACAGGACAAGGATAGAAAGACCAGCAAGGGGGACGGAGCTTATCTCCACCCTAACGGGTGTGGCAGACCTGAAGACCCAGAAGAAAGATAAATCTCCTGGGCCAGATGGCGTTCCTCTGAGGGTATTGTGGGAGTTGGTGGACATACTGGCCGCACCCTGGCAGAGCTTTTCAATAGGTCGCTTGAGACAGGGACGATACCTAGGGACTGGCGTGAGGGTGCATGTGGTGCAATCCATAAAGAGGGTCGAGGGAAGTCAGGGTAACTATAGACCCATCAGTTTGACCTCGGTAATGGAAAGGTAATGGAGAGTATACTGAAGGAATGACTGGGAGTGTTCCTGGAGGAGGAGGGAGGCTGGACAGCAGGCAACATGGGTGTGTGCCAGGTAGATCGTGTCAAACCAACCTTGTGGAGTTCTACGAATGGGTAACATCAGAACTGGACAGGGAAGCCTGTGGATGTAATATTCTTAGACTTCAGCAAGACATTTGACTCTGTTCCCCACAATGGGCTGGTGGAGAAACTCACAGGGTTGGGAGTGTGCCCTTGATGGTGGTCAGATGGATAGGAAACTAGCTAGCTAGTCATGCAGAGAGTGGTGATCGGTGGGAGCTCTTGAACCCAGAGAGGTCGGTAGTGGAGTTCACAGGGTTCAGTCCTGGGGCCGATCCTGTTTAATGCATACATATCTGACATCAGGGTGGGTATAGGGTGGAGATGAGTCTCTTTGCTAACGATTCCAAGATGGGAGCAGTAGTTGAGGGGAAGAGGGAGGTTGGCCTATGCAAGGGGACCTGGACACCCTGGAAAGCTGGACTGTCACATGGAAGTTAAATTTCAATACAACCAAGTGCAGGTGTTACATCTTGGGTGGTGAAACCCCAAACACAGGTACACCCTGGGAGGGGTGGTGCTGGAGGCCTTATCTAGGGAAAAAGACCTAGGGGTCATGGTGGATGCGTGTATGAATGACTCTGAGCCGTGCAGGAGAGCGGCTAGCAAAACAAACAGGATGTTGGGATGCATTGTAAGGGGGATCACCTCTAGGAACAGGGAAGTGATTCTGCCGCTGTACAATGGGCTGGTGAGGCCACACCTCGAGTACTGTGTACAGTACTGGAGACTGCACTTAAACAGGGACATACAGCTCCTGGAGAGGGTACAGAGGAGGGCTAACAGGATGATTTGAGGACTGGGGAGTTGGCGTCTGAGGATAGACTTGGGAGCTCAGCCTGTTTACTTTGGAGAGGAGAGAGGGGGACATGATCAAGGTCTCCAAGTATCTCAAGGGAATAAATAGGGTAAACACGGAGGGATCTTTGGACTAAAGGAGGGAGGTATCACCATAGGGCATGGTCTGAAGTTGAAGGGAGGAAGGATGAGGGAAAACAGAAACATAGAATTTGACGGCAGATAAGGACTGCTTGGCCCACCCAGTCTGCCCATTTCCTACCTACTGGATAAGCTGCAGATCCTAGTTAACCATCAGCCTACTCCTTCCTACCCCCACCCCACAGAATGGCCTTATGACTGTCCCATGCATGCTTGAATTCCACCACTGATTTTGACTCCACAACTTCTCTCCGAAGGCCGCTCCATGCATCCACAACCCTCTCTGTGAAAAAAATACTTCCTTAAATTACCTCTGAGCTGCCCCCATCTTCAAATTGTGCCCACTAGTTCTTGCACACCTCTTTTTTTGAAAGATATACCCTCTTGGACTTTGTTGATTCCCTTGAGGTACTTGAACATTTCTATCATGTCCCCTCCCTCCTCCTTTCCTCGAGGCTATACATATTAAGCTCCTTTAGTCCTCTTCATTATGTCTTCCAGTGCAGACCCTGCACCGCTTTTAGTTGACCTCCTGACAGCTTCCATCCTGTCTATGTCTTTATGGAGATTGGTCTCCAGAACTGCACGCAGTACTCCAGATGGGGTCTCACCAGCTGTCTGTACAGAGGGATAATAACTTCCTGTTTTCTACTGGTGATGCCTTTCCTATGCATCCCAGTATCCCCAGCCCTCCTTGCTGCCTCTCACATTGCTTGCCCACCCTTAGGTCATCTGATTTGACTACCCCAGGTCCCTTTCCATTTCTGTTGTTGTTAGTATCTCACCCTCAGTTGTGTACTCTTCCCTGGGTTTTGTTTCCCAGGTGCATTACCTTGCACTTCTTACCATTGAATCTAAGCTGCCATACATTTGACCATTCCTCTAACCTTGCCAAGTCCCTTCTCATCCTTTCCACCCTACCCTGTGCATCAGCTCTGTTGCAGACCTTTGTGTCATCTGCAAAGAGACATACTTTTCCTTCCAGTCCCTCTGCAATGTCGCTTATAAAGACATTGAAGAGGACCTGTCCTAATACTGAACCCCTGCGCAATCTCACTAGTAACCCCTTTTCTTCTGAGTGGACCCATTTACTATTACCTCTGTCGTATTCTCCAGCCAATTATTTACCCAGGCTGTCATCTTGGGACCCACTCCCAGGCTGGCTAACTTGTATATTAATCTTTTGTGTGGAACTGTGTCAAATGCCTTTGAAAGTCTAGGTAGGCCATGTCCACAGCCCTCCTGATCTACTACTTTGGTCACCCAATCAAATAAATCTATCAGATTTGTCTGGCATGACCTTCCCGCTGTGAATCCATGCTGCCTAGGGTCCTGTGCCCCTCTGGCCTCTAGATACTCGACAATTCTTTCCTTCAGAAGTGATTCCATCATTTTCCTATCACTGCAGTTAAACTAATAGGTCTGTAGTTTCCTGCTTCTGCCTTGCTCCCACTTTTGTGAAGGGGAATCACATCTGCCCTCCTCCAGTCCTTGGGTACCACCCCATCCTCCCATGATTTGTTAAAAGGGTAGTCAGTGGTGTCACTAGTTCTACCCTTAGTTCTTTTAGAATTCTGGGATGAATCTCATCAGGCCCCATTGCTTTGTCCACCTTCAGTTTTAAGAGTTCTTTCAGAACCCTTTCTTCTGTAAATGGGCTGGTGTCAACTTCTATATCCAGAGTGTTTCTACTGTTTGTTTTAGGTACCTCCTCTCTTCATTTGTAAATACTGAGCAAAAATATTTGTTCAGTATCTCTGCCTCTTTCACAGTCACCTCTGCCCACCCTCCCTCCCTTGATTAAGCCTCACTATCCTCCCTTGGTCTTTCGCCCCTGATGTACCTATAAAAGGTTTTATCCCCTTCTTAACTGAGTTGGCTATCTTTTCCTCAGTTTGGGCCTTTGCTGTTCTGACTGCCTTCCCAGCCTCCTTTTGCTTTAACTGATACAGTTCTCGTCCTGCTCCTTCTGCGATTCCTTGTACTTCCTGAATACTTTCTTTTTCTCTTGAACCTTCACTGCCACTTCCTTTGAGAACCATAGTGGTTTCTTACATCGTTTTGTTTTGTTTATTTGTTTCACACAAAGGCTCATTACCTCTGTGATGGCAGTTTTTATTATTCCCCATTGTTCTTCCACCTCCTTCCTGCCCATTTGCTAGTGCATTCCTAGGCATCACCATTTTGGCAAAGTCAGCCCTCCTAAAGTCCAGTACTTTTTGCCTTTGTATGGCTTGACTTATTGCTGTGTTTATTGTGAACCATACTGTTCGATGGTCGCTAGTTCCCAGATGGCTACCCACTTCTACATCTGTGATCCTTTCTCCATCTCCATTTGAGAGAACCAGGTCTAAGATTGCTCCTCTCGAGTGGGCTCCAATACTAGTTGTCTAGGCATGCCCCTGTAGGGCATCTAGAATAACCCCACTCTTGAAGTGGCTGCTGCAACTGCACTCCAGTTAACATCTGGCATATTCAGATCACCCATCAGCAATATCTCCCTTTTTCTGCCATTCTAAGTATACTTTCTATCATTTCCAATTTCCTTTCCTTTAACTTCAGTGCTGTGGCCTTTTGAATTCAGACTGTAACATACCGGTTGGGCGCGCTTTTCCAGTTGTGGGTGCAGCTGTGTCGCTTATCACCTTTCAATACTTTCCTCAAGGAAGGAAAAGAGGAGGAGGTTTTTCATGGAGAGAGTGGTGGATCCTTGGAACATGCTGCCTGGCAAGCTGGTCCAGATTTCCACTGTGGAGTGCTTCAAGAGAGGGTGGGACAGATACAGAAAGGGTATCGGAACACTGGGGAGGCCTCGTTCTCAACATGGGATCTGAGAGTCTAGAACACCGATAGATTATAAGGCCTAATCTGCAATTAGTATGTTAGTAAATACCACAGACTGATCTAACAATGTTAGCAAGGATGGTCCATTACAGTCCTTTGCTAGGAGCAAATTGGTTAAAACTTTAATGAGTGGTCTGCCCTGATGACCCAGCAGCAGCACGATTGGGCTGCACTGTGTACACAGCCAGAGTTCAAGAGTGGACTTTGGTTGCCGCATTGGGAGTCAGGGCAGCGCTCCTTAGCCGGGAAGGGTTCTGGTGTTCAGCAACCCCAGCAGGTGTGCCAGAGAGTCTCTTCCATAGAGACACACTGAGGCTACAGGCACAGCTCACGCCAGGGAGGACAGAGGCGCAAAGGAGAACAACTCGAGAAAAAACATCTCTTGCCACCTGAATGACGGTGAACTTGCCTGAACACAATAAATCCTGATAACATGATATATCCCTGGATGACAGGGTGGAGGAAAAGCAGTATGGGAAAAACTTTAATGAGTGTAACTCCAGTGCTGTGACCTTTTGGAATTCAGACTGTAACATACGAAGCTGCCTACTTGTCCAGTTGTAAGTGCAGCTGTGTCGCTATCGCCTTTTAATACTTTCCTCAAAAAGGAAGATTGGAGACTGGACGATAACTGTTGAGGCTGTCAATATCAAGAGATGGTTTCAGTTATGCCTTCTTCAAGGAACCTCTTGCCTCGACCCTGAGTACCCCTTCCTATCTTCCCATTGACTTCTGGACAAGTGGAGCACGGACTTCCTCCAATAATTGTACTTGTAACTCTGCCTACTTTGGTTGTTCTGTATGTGCTTTGCTAATTGTTTTGAGGTTAACTTACAGTCTCTGTATTCAGTTTGTAATGTCTCCAACTCTGTAAGCCCTCCCCGGGTCTCACCTGGAAACAAGCCATGGCTCAGTGTGCCTACCTCGGTAACCAAACTTTTCAATGAATAAAGGAGCCAGGTGGAGGGATGAACTAAAGCCTCCGGTTCAGTCATCTCTGAATGCAATATTGACTCAAACCAGCACATGTGACCAGCGTAATATAGGCTAGTTTCTTTCTGGTTCAAAATTTTACAACAGGCTGTGTCCTAGAAGTTTCTTTTATTTTTAGAACCTCGGTTCAGCGCATCCCTGTTTAGAAGTCCTGTGTTGTCATCTTTTAGCATTCCGACATCCCACTGGCGAGACATTTAAGAAGGATAATTTCGAGCAGACAGACAAGGAACATAAAACAAACTTCTGTGGCAGCAGCATGATTTAAGGGATATCTCCTCACTTTGGTTTAGTCACAGGGAACATGAAAGGAATGTAAAAGGATCAATTTTATTGACAGACTCTTGGTGGTCTCTTCTCGGAATCTAACATTGCGGCGCCACGGGAGCCAGATTCAAATGGCTTGTGCTATGAAAACCAATTAGGAGGTACAAAGTGTTTTCTGAACAGAAAGTCTCTGATTATTGGGTGTCAAAGTTCTGGGAACATCTGCTCTTCCCAGGATAAGAAGGATAGACAGAAGCAGGTTTTTCCTTCGGGACTGTAGCATGCTACCATGGTCTTTGATTCTTATTGGTGTTTTCTCATCAGATTATGAAACAAATTGTAGTGAGAAAGAAAGAAATAATGTGACCTTCTGAGAACTGCACCCAGGTACCCAGAATACTGTCTTGGTGCTCTAACCACTGAGCTGTAGGTTCACATTGTTGGACCTGACTCTTCATGGACACACTTAGTTACTCTGGTATTCCAAACCTTGCAACTAGGAACAATTGAGGTGACACTTAGATGTTTTTGGTACTGTATTAGCCACTGCTAAGTAATTTAGATCACAAATTGCAGTGAAAAGAAATATTGTGACCTAGTGGAATTGAACCCAGCCCCCAAGAATATCATCCCAGTGCTCTAACCACTGAGCTATAGGCTGACATGGTTGGACCTGATTCTTTCTGGACACGCTTCCAAGTGCCTCCAACTTCCAATTCCCTGTAGGTAGCATTATGTCTCACAACAATTTGTGATTTAAATTGCTTAGCAGTGGCTAATACTGCACCAAACACATTTAAGTGTCATCTTGATTGTTCCTGGTTGCAGGATTTACAGTACCAGAGAAAGGAAGTGTGTCCAGGAAGAGTCCAGTCCAACCATGTAAGCCTAGCTCAGTGGTGGAGAGCAGAGGGCTGTGCCAGTCGCGGGCCTCGTGATCGGGATGGCGGGGGCAGGCTGGTGGGGCACTTCCTGCCAGAGGGGTGGGCGGGGTCCACTAGACACCAGGGAAAGCTTTAAATTCACTGTATAGGGATTGTGGATGGGGATAGAGAAGTGGGTCCGCTAGCCACCAGGGAAATGTTTACATTTACTATACTAGGGATCAGGATGGGGAGGGTTACACTGGACACCAGGAAACATTTACATTTACTATACTAGGGGTCAGGATGGGAGGGTTACACTGGACACCAGGGAAACGTTTACATTTGCTATACTACGGATCAGGGTGGGTAGGGTCACACTGGACTCCAGGGAAACGCTTACATTTGCTATACTACGGATCAGGGTGGGGTAGGGTCACACTGGACTCCAGGAAAATGTTTACATTTGCTATACTACGGATCAGGATGGCGGAGGGTCACACTGGACTCTAGGGAAACGTTTACATTTGCTATACTACGGATCAGGGTGGGGTAGGGTCACACTGGACACCAGGGAAACATTTACATTTGCTATACTACGGATCAGGATGGCGGAGGGTCACACTGGACACCAGGGAAACATTTACATTTGCTATACTACGGATCAGGATGGCGGAGGGTCACACTGGACACCAGGGAAACGTTTACATATGCTACTAGGATCAGGATGGCGGAGGGTCACACTGGACACTAGGAAACATTTACATTTGCTATACTAGGGATCAGGATGGCGGAGGGTCACACTGGACACCAGGGAAACATTTACATTTGCTATACTACGGATCAGGATGGTGGAGGGTCACACTGGACACCAGGGAAACGCTTACATTTGCTATACTAGGGATCAGGATGGTGGAGGGTCACACTGGACACCAGGGAAACGTTTACATTTACTATACTAGGGATCAAGATGGCGGAGGGTCACACTGGAAACAGGGAAACGCTTACATTTACTATACTAGGGATCAGGATGGCGGAGGGTCACACTGACACCAGGGAAACATTTACATTTGCTATACTAGGGATCAGGATGGCGGAGGGTCACACTGGACACCAGGGAAACATTTACATTTGCTATACTAGGGATCAGGATGGCGGAGGGTCACACTGGACACCAGGGAAACGTTTACATTTACTATACTAGGGATCAGGATGGCGGAGGGTCACACTGGACACCAGGGAAACGTTTACATTTGCTATACTAGGGATCAGGATGGCGGAGGGTCACACTGGAAACCAGGGAAGCGTTTACATTTACTATACTAGGGATCAGGATGGCGAGGGTCACACTGGACACCAGGGAAACGTTTACATTTACTATAGTAGGGATCAGGATGGCGGAGGGTCACACTGACACCAGGGAAATGTTTACATTTACTATACTGGGGATCAGGATGGGGAGGGTCACACTGGACACCAGGGAAACGTTTACATTTACTGTACTGGGGATCAGGATGGCGAGGGTCACACTGGACACCAGGGAAACGTTTACATTTACTATACTAGGGATCAGGATGGCGGAGGGTCACACTGGACACCAGGGAAACATTTACATTTGCAATACTAGGGATCAGGATGGCGGAGGGTCACACTGGACACCAGGGAAACGTTTACATTTGCTATACTGGGGATCAGGATGGCGGAGGGTCACACTGGACACCAGGAAACGTTTACATTTACTATACTGGGGATCAGGATGGGAGGGTCACACTGGATACCAGGAAATGTTTACATTTACTATACTAGGGATCAGGATGGGAGGGTCACACTGGACACCAGGGAAACGTTTACATTTACTATACTAGGGATCAGGATGGGGAGGGTCACACTGGACACCAGGGAAACATTTACATTTGCTATACTAGGGGTCAGGATGGTGGAGGGTCACACTGGACACCAGGAAATGTTTACATTTGCTATACTAGGGATCAGGATGGGGAGGGTCACACTGGACTCTAGGGAAACGTTTACATTTGCTATACTACGGATCAGGGTGGGTAGGGTCACACTGGACACCAGGAAACATTTACATTTGCTATACTACGGATCAGGATGGCGGAGGGTCACACTGGACACCAGGGAAACATTTACATTTGCTATACTACGGATCAGGATGGCGGAGGGTCACACTGGACACCAGGGAAACGTTTACATTTGCTATACTAGGGATCAGGATGGCGGAGGGTCACACTGGACACCAGGGAAACATTTACATTTGCTATACTACGGATCAGGATGGTGGAGGGTCACACTGGACACCAGGGAAACGTTTACATTTGCTATACTAGGGATCAGGATGGTGGAGGTCACACTGGACACCAGGGAAACGTTTACATTTACTATACTAGGGATCAGGATGGCGGAGGGTCACACTGGAAACCAGGGAAACGTTTACATTTACTATACTAGGGATCAGGATGGCGGAGGTCACACTGGACACCAGGGAAACATTTACATTTGCTATACTAGGGATCAGGATGGCGGAGGGTCACACTGGACACCAGGGAAACGTTTACATTTGCTATACTAGGGATCAGGATGGCGGAGGGTCACACTGGACACCAGGGAAACGTTTACATTTACTATACTAGGGATCAGGATGGCGGAGGGTCACACTGGACACCAGGGAAACGTTTACATTTGCTATACTAGGGATCAGGATGGCGGAGGTCACACTGGAAACCAGGGAAACGCTTACATTTACTATACTAGGGATCAGGATGGGGAGGGTCACACTGGATACCAGGGAAATGTTTACATTTACTATACTAGGGATCAGGATGGCGGAGGGTCACACTGGACACCAGGGAAACGTTTACATTTACTATAGTAGGGATCAGGATGGCGGAGGGTCACACTGGACACCAGGAAATGTTTACATTTACTATACTGGGATCAGGATGGGGAGGGTCACACTGGACACCAGGGAAACGTTTACATTTACTGTACTGGGGATCAGGATGGCGGAGGTCACACTGGACACCAGGGAAACGTTTACATTTACTATACTAGGGATCAGGATGGCGGAGGTCACACTGGACACCAGGAAACATTTACATTTGCTATACTAGGGATCAGGATGGCGGAGGGTCACACTGGACACCAGGGAAACGTTTACATTTGCTATACTGGGGATCAGGATGGCGGAGGGTCACACTGGACACCAGGGAAACGTTTACATTTACTATACTGGGATCAGGATGGGGAGGGTCACACTGGATACCAGGGAAATGTTTACATTTACTATACTAGGGATCAGGATGGGGAGGGTCACACTGGACACCAGGGAAACGTTTACATTTACTATACTAGGGATCAGGATGGCGGAGGGTCACACTGGACACCAGGGAAACATTTACATTTGCTATACTAGGGGTCAGGATGGCGGAGGGTCACACTGGACACCAGGGAAATGTTTACATTTGCTATACTAGGATCAGGATGGGGAGGGTCACACTGGACACCAGGAAACGTTTACATTTACTATACTAGGGATCAGGATGGCGGAGGGTCACACTGGACACCAGGAAACGTTTACATTTGCTATACTAGGGGTCAGGATGGCGGAGGTCACACTGGACACCAGGGAAACGTTTACATTTGCTATACTAGGGGTCAGGATGGGGAGGGTCACACTGGACACCAGGAAACGTTTACATTTGCTATACTGGGGATCAGGATGGGGAGGGTCACACTGGACACCAGGGAAACGTTTACATTTACTATAGTAGGGATCAGGATGGCGGAGGGTCACACTGGACACCAGGAAACGTTTACATTTCAATCAATCAATCAATCAATCAAAATCTTTATTTATTCAGGCGAACATCATTGAGCATAGCTCATTTACAAGATGGACCTGAGTGGTCATAACAAAAAGGTTACAAGTTGTATACAAAAACATGATACTGAATAAGCACAAATACAATCATTTATGAGTGAGATAGATGTACAAATATTTACATATATACAAGGCAAAGGACAGTAAACCTAAAACCTAATAAAGGAGAGAAACAAACAGTTTAGTAGGGATAAGGCTTGGATAATGGTACATGGGTGGGCATATGTACGAGGTTTGATGGGGAAAGGGCTAGAGGAATGATAGAAGAATAGGAGGAGCTTTAAAAGAGGGGGTGGAGAGAGGGGCGGGAGGAGTGGGGTGTGGGGACTAGGCCTTGTGGAAGCAGTTGCACGAATCTGGGAATAGGCTGGTGTACAGCTTTTGAAGGATGTCAGAGGAATCAGTGTATCCAGTTTCAATGATTTTGAATAGAATTCCAGATAAGTGCCAGGAATAGCTGATTGCAGCTCTTCCATACCGGTGCAGGTGATAAGAATCTTCAGCAGGATCAGTTTGTTGATCCTCAAGGTGTAAGGCCTGGATGTGATCCGTTGAAGCAGTCTGAGATGTAGGAAGGGAGTTTGTTTGTCAGAGCTTTGTAGATCCAGATAGCAGCATTTTTTTCTTCTATGTTGCAGGGATGTCCAACTGACTGCATTGTAGAGAGGACAATGATGGGTGCTAGAGGGAAGGTCAGTAATGAATCTAATAGCTCTATGATACAGGGTGTCTAATTTGTTTAGATGGGAGAGGAGCAATGACCATAGAGAAGTCAGCATAATCAATGAGGACAGGAATGATGCTAGGATTAATCTTTGTTTGGAATCTTTGGTCAGGTAGTGTTTGATCCTATAGAATAGACCAAGTCTTTGTCTTAGCTTTTTCAAGAGCTCTTCAACGTGGTAGTATAGTCTAGTTTATTGTCTATCCATACTCCTAGATATTTGAATTTGTCTACATATTCCAGATTTTCACCAAGGATGGTAGAGAGTTGTGGGAGGGTGAATGATGGGATAGTGGAAGAGCAGTTCTTGGTGGCAAAGAACATAGCTTTGGTTTTCTTGGCATTAAGTAGTAATTTCTTTCTAATAGGTTGTGCTGAAGGAGGAGAATTCAGACTGTAGGAGCTCACAGGCTTTTGATGGTGAGGGATTGCTCACATATAGTACAGTGTCATCTGCAAAAGGTGGATATTAGATTGTGAGAGATTGGAATCAATATTGTTGATGTAAATGGCAAAAGGATGGGACCCAGGATGGAGCCTTGCGTACACCTCTTAGGAGTGGTTTAGAGGTAGATAGATCACCTTCATTTTTTACCAGTTGTAATCTTCCGAGAGATAGCATCTGAACCATTTAAGAGAGAGTGAGTCAAGGCCTATGGAGTTCAGAGAGGAGATTAAGTTCATGATCCACAGTGTCAAAGGCTTTGCTTAGATCCAGAAACACAGCACAGGTATTATTCTTTTTGTCTAAGGCAGTCTGCCAGTCATTTGTGACTTTTGCTAGTGCAGAGATGGTGCTATGTATAGATCTAAACCCAGATTGAGCTGGATTAAGGAGATTGTTGGTATCAAGGTAGGCAGTTAACTGAGAGTTTACCAGCTTCTCAAGCATCTTGGATAGTACTGGTAAGATGGAGATGGGCCTATAATTGTTGAGGTCCATGGGATCACCTGCCTTAAGTAATGGAAACACTTGAGCTGTTTTCCATATTGAGGGATAGAACCAGTGGCAAGTGATAGATTGAAGAGGTGGGTGAGGGGGCGGTTAAGGCATGCAGTGCTGCTTTTAGAAAGTAGGGATCCAGGAGTCTGCACCTGCACTTTTGGTGGTATCTAGCTGGAGTAGAAGGTATTCTACTTCTTTGAAGAATATTGATTTGAATGAGAATGTGGAAGCAACCTTTTGTCCTCAGTAGATTGTAGGTTTAGTGATGATCTTAATAGGTTTGCAGGAGAGGAGTCGAACGCCAGGCCAGCTGTAGTGAAATGATCGTTAAAGGCATTCAAGATATTTTGCTTGTCGGTGATTTCAATACTATTTAGTTGAATTTTGGGTGGTAAGACAGGGTAGAAGTTTGACCTAGGATGCCCTTATGGTACCCAGAACCTGGAAGGGTTGTGATAGGAGGCATCTAGTTCAGCTGTGTAGAAGGCTGCCTTGGCATTTCTTACTTGTTTTGTGCAGGAGTTTCTGGCTTTTCTGAATTGAAGCCAGTCATTTGGGTCCTTTGTCTTTCTTGCCCTTTTCCACAGTTTGTCTCTGGCAAGCAGTGCGGATTTAGTCGGCAGAGAACCAGCGACAGGATTTGAGTTTGGTTCTGACACTGGTGAGGGGTGCATGAATTGAGGGCACTTATGATTATATCATTTAAGATTTGAAGAGCTGTCTCTATTGAGGCTGTGAGATAGAATTTTGCCAACGGTGGTGTGGCACAGATCATGGAGATATCCTGAAATATTAAAGTTCTTTTGACCTTCGTGGGAGGAATTTTGCAGGATTGGGTGGCTTGATTGTTGATCTAATGGCAGCTATGGGACAGTGGTCACTTATGTCACTGAATAGTACTCCTGCATAGGGATAATGATGAGGCTTATTTACCAACATAATATCCAGGAGTGTGCTGTTGAGAATATTCTTTGGGTTGATCCTTGTTGGTTCTTTGATTAATTGAGAGAATCCATAGGTGTCACAGAAGGTTACCAGGGGTGCAGATGCATTTGTCAGCCAATTCAAGTTCATGTCTCTAAGATGATGGTGTCTTCAGGGCCCAGATTAAGTATAGATCCTAGGTGGGATAGGAGTTTGAGGCCTGCAGAGGGGCCTATAGCAACCAATCAGTTGAAAGGATGATGTGTTGGGAAGGGTTATTTTAATTGACAAGCATTCGAATTCCTTTGGTTGTGATGTAGAATTGAGGCAGGATGCAGAGATGTTTGCTTTGACATAGATGGCTACCCACCGCCCCTGGATAGACGGTGAGATCTGAAGAGCTGGTAGTTGGGAAGGTTTATTTCACATTTGCTATACTAGGGATCAGGATGGGAGGGTCACACTGGACGTCAGGGAATATGCTTTCAGTGTCAGATGGGTGATCGGGCGGGGGAGGAACCACTGGATGCCAGGAGAAATATATGTCTCATTGGGTGGTTGATCAGGTTGGGGAGGAACCACTGGGCACCATCAGGGACAGATTTATTTATGACATTGTGCAGGCGATTGGTGGGGGCACTAACAACACGGAAACTTATTTTTCATACTCCAGCCAGTGATCCTGGGTGACTACTAGCACCAGGGAACTATTATTCATAGATCAGGCATGGGTGCGGTAGGATTAGGGACCACTGGACACCAGAGAAGCATGGGCTGGTGATTAGCGATGATGGGGAGCCACTAGCAACGGGAACTATTATTAATAGATTGGGTATGGGTGCAGGTGGGGAGGTACCACTGGACACCAGGGAAATGTATTTTTATACAGGGCTGGCGATCACGGGGGCACTTAATGTTGGGTTTATGATCGAGATTGATGGGGACCACTAGCACCAGGGAAAATTTACATTTTAATATCGGGTTGGTAATCAGAGATCAGCGGGGGAATTAAGGCAAGGTCTCAGTCAGCAGTATTTGCTCCGCAAGGAACCCCACAAAAGGTGCTTTCACAGAGGAAATGCTTTGTGAATTGGACAGTGCTGATATTTACATCCCTCCCTCATTTGCATTGCAGTTTTCTTACATTTCTTGCCCCAGCACAAACCTGATTTGAGCACGCAAACCGGCATTTGTGAATACCAACCTCAGTGCAAAACCGGTTTGTGCCAGGGCAAAGTTTTGTGAATCCTGGCCCTGATCTTTGTTTGATGGTCCTGCTTTTCTTCCTGGCTACATACAGTCACAGAGGACTGCACTTAGCCCCTGGAGAAAAGTAGACCCAGAAAACATCAGATCAGAGATTACAAAAGCTCTAACATGAACTGCAAGCTATTGACTCTCCCATTGCTGTCTACTGCTCTGATGTCAGCTGCAGGGATTCTGGGATTGTAGTAAGAGAAGATGCTGGCCTAGCACTAAGCAAAATTAGTCTGATACAATCTACTGTACTACTGTAAACAGTAAGTAAACCAAATGCTTTTGCACACAAAGTACATTGGAACCAGCCCCACACTTCAGAACAGGGGCCTTTGTGCCGACTGTTCCCATTTCATGTCTCATCCAAAGGATGGCTCGCCCATGACAGTACAGCACCCTGAACAGATGTGCTACCAGCTAAGCCTATGATTTTATCTTCCTTCCACCTGGCACATGTTCAGCAGAGAGGTAGAAAGAGGATGTTTAAAATCATAAGCCAATCAGTACACAGTGCCACTGCACCTGTTACCCTAAATACACAGTCTTCTGTCATGCCGGAGGGTTGGGAGTAGCCCATTCCACTTCAGAGCTGAGGGAGCAGGCTTTATTTAACTTCTGAGTAAAATACTTGAAACTTATTATAAATCACTCTAGATAATTCAAGTGATTTAAAATAAGTTACTAGGGCCTCCTCATGTGTACAGAAACTCCTTTTGTGATTGCTCCACTTCACGCTGCTGTCCTCTAACCTGGACCTCACACTGGGAGTCAGCTCTTATGCCATAAGAGACACCCCATGGGGGGTTGAGGGACTTAATCAACGCAGTGGGTAAGTGGCAACACAGAAATATAAAGCTAAAAATAAAACCGCTTTTAAGAGGGAAAAACCCAGCTTGCATGAAAGTTGCTACACAAGAAAAATCTTTCCCATCTCCTGGATGGTGCAGCAGAGAAGTGCTAGATGTACTGTGGCCATGACACATTACGTGCGCCTGTTGATACCATCATGCAACGTCTTAAGGGGTGGAGCTAGAGTACCTGTAGGAAGTGAGATGGTCATGGTCAGATGGTTTCTCAGCACCCTATGATCCCCACATCTGCTAAGGCTGCTTCTCAGTCTGTGGGAGGGATCTGTTTTTTCTCTGATCAGATCTGATTTCCCATCCCTAACTTACAGTATATTGTGGTGGAGGAGGGTCAAACTCAGAGACACAGAGGAGGAGGTTGATTGGGCCACTCAGTGATGGAGTCGAGAGGATTACCTGGATAAAAGAAGTCCATGTTAGAGGCTGAAGGAGGTCTCACATCCCCTGAAAATACTAGAGCAGAAACAGAAAGGGGGAAGTAGCAGCACTTACCATGGTAGTCTCTAGTGCCAGATAGCTGTCTGCCAGCAAGTCAGGGAGCATTGATAGTTCAGTGCATTAACATGGGCTTTGGAAGCTGTCTGCTCTAGGTCACTTGTTTAAACCCAGTCATGGTAGGTACTAGTCAGAAACCATTAGCATCTGTTGACAGATGTTGACCATCAGTCCAGTTGCCAGTGAACAGGTATCCCGATTGCATCGAACGCCAAGCTTCTAACTTCTGCAGATATGTAGTACTGCCCATCAGCAGACCCTGGCCAGATCTTTAAAGGGTGATGCAGGGCTAGTGTCAAGTCCTGCATCAAACCCATTCTTTGCCACAGCTGCACCAAACACTTTTGCCGCACCTGCACCGATTTTAATACATCGGGTGCAGTTGCAACAGATTTCCCATAAAGAAGGCAGCTTGCACCAAATATTTAGTGCAAGTCCCATAAAAGAGTATTGGATTGCCACAAGCTAGACCAGCAAAATGTTGGTCTAACTTGCAGCAATCGGCGCGATGGGATAGAAAATCCTGTTCACTGGCCAGGAGAATGCGCAGCTCCTGTACCAGCTGATCAGTGCACACCAGGGACTTGCACCGTTGTCAGGGTTGTGAGAATCCAGCCTGCTGGGTCAGTGCTGGCAGTGAACTGATAACAGGGTCAGTCATCAGGAGAACTATCTATTTGGACCTGGAAGGCTTCTTGTTTAGAGGTTCTCCAAAGAGGTAATAAAAGTACTGGGTAGCATTGAGCTATGCAGCCTTAAAGAGCCACTGACACTTCAAAGAAAACTTTAAAAAACATAATAATTAGGTACATTTCGCTTGCATTCCATTTATTTTATGTATTTCTCCTCCCATAATTTATTACTAAGGAAATTTGCATGAATATATGATCTTTATCCTTGGAGTTTCTTTAGAGTCCATCTGCTCTATAGCTTACTCCCTACTCTAGTCAATTTTCTGTTGTGACATCACAGTCTGTTGCCATGGGAGTGACTGTGATGTCACAAGCAGTGCTCTGTGACTTCAGATAGGAGAAAGCAGCAGGAATAGACAAACTGTTCAGGAGCAGAAACCTGTTTTCACACAGATGACCTCTGTAATAAATAATGGGGAGGAGAAATACAGAACTAATGGGAAATACAAGCTGGACTGTGTCTAAATATTAGGTTTTGTTAAAGTTCACCTGAACATGTCACAAGCTCTTTAAAATGTTTATTTTAATTTATTTATTTAAAGATTTTTTCTCCAGGAAGAACATGCAGAGCTGAAATAGCTTGTGTCCAGATGAATCATGGAAGAAAGGGTACAGAAGAGGAAAAGCAACAGCTTTACAGTAGTCATTTGGGAACAAACAAAATCGTATTGTGCAATAAACAAGGTGCAGGGAGGAATAACCAGCGAGCAGCAGGAATGTGAGTAGGAACGGCAGGAGACTAGAGCTGTGCTGCAGTGATGATGTCACAGTAGTCTAGCAGGTCTAGTTAAAGGGAGAGTAAGGGTGAGCAACAGAAGTTGAACAGTCGTAATCTGAGAGCAAAACTCTCATACAGTATGATGAAAAAAGCACAAGCGGGAATATATGGCTGGTACCAACTGGGCAGGAAAACAGGAGAATACAGCTGCTAAATATGCAATAATGCATGGAGTGATGTGTTTAACAAGATTTTACACACACCGAGATGTTGGATGCTACATAAACCCGGCGTGAAGCTTGAGGGTTTAGTTAAGCATCCAACAGCGGTATCAAATCTTGTTCAACACATCACCCCATGTTTTATATAACTGCTGGGGATCATTTTGTGCTACAGCAACTATATAAAATTAAAAAAAAAATCTCAGCGGTCCGTCAGGTTTCAGCGCATTCTTTGTGGTCAGAAAGGGAAGTGGCAGAAGCAAAGTGTCCCTTATGATTTTGCATTTATAGAAGAAAAAAAAATAAGATTCATGTAATCTCCTGAAGTGCCCATTTCCTTTTTTTATTTTTATAAATGAACTTGCCGCCAAGGGAGTGGCAGATCTGGCACCAAGGAGTGGTGGCTGGTGCGTAGTGAAGGAAAAGCTGCTGCTTAGGCATGCACTGCAAGGAGACCAAGACGTGTTTGCCATTATAACCTCATGGGTTATAACGTGGCAAATTATAACTGGGGTTCCCTACAGGAAATTACAATCCCCAGCTATTATTATATAATAAAACCTATAGCTAAAGGAAAAAAAAAAAATTCACTCTTGTACAGCATGGGTTGGCTGTAGATAGATTTTTTATCATGAGTTATGAACAGACCATGTGACATCATGAGTGGCAGAGCAGAATGGAGCCACGGTGCAGGCATGTCCATTCATACTGAGTAATGAAAGAAAACTATACAATGGGGTCTAAAATACTCTCTCCTGATTGGTCGGCTGATAGTTTATACCATGGAGTAATTTCTGTATAACCACCACATAAAACACTAGTCGACTGCACACAGAAATGACAATAAAAGGAAGTCACTGCACCCTGCTGAGCAAATTGTACATGCTACCATCTTTGTTCCCGCTAACCAGCACTGCTAAATGCAAGCTGCTCACCCGCCACAATGTCACTTATAATCTCTCTCTCAAGGTGCTCAGCTCACTCACATTGCAGCCAGCTCTCTTGCTGTAGTTTACAGAGTTGTGCACTCTTACCTGCATTCTCTCTCTCTCTTCACTGCCTGCAAACCTCTCACCCGCTGGCATTTACAGGGGCATGGGGTGGCTTCTGCCTAGTAACAATGAACTATTTTGTGTAGGGAAGGATATTTTATTAAAATCAACATAGAAAACTTAAAAGCCTTTTCTTCACTTTATTTGTCATATTTCTAATTGTATAATTGAATAATCCATGACAGGGTATGGGTTGCATTGGGATTTACCCACACCTGTTGTGGTTGGTCACCAGTCAACCATGACCGCCTGTAAATCCCAGCCCAACACACACCCCTTGTCATGGATTATTGATCAAATATATCTTCATCAGTGCCCCATGTCATATTCCATTCATACAGTGTGGGTGAGTTTGCTCTGAGACTCATCATACTGTGCTGCCTACTGATTGTAAGGAACCAAATGAAGATTCCAGATGTGACAACTCATAGTCAAAGGTGATCAACCATTTATCTTCATTTACATGGAATACTTCTGCACTCAAAATAGCATTTTTATCACATGCTTTACAAACTCATCCCCATGGGGAATGCTACAAGTCCGGTGGCCGAGAGGGACCTGGGTGGTGGTGGGATGTCAAGATGAACAACTTGAGACTTGTAGGAGGGCAGCAGCCAAGGCCAACAGGATGCCTGGATGCATCGCTAGGGGATCACCTCAGAAGGAGGGAAGTGATACTCCCACTGTATAACTGCTTGGTGAGGCCGCACTCGAGTACTGCGTGGCAGTTTTGAAGGCCACATTTAAAGAGGGACATTGAACTCCTAGAGAGGGTCCAGAGGAGGGCAAACCAAAATGATTTGGGGCTTGGGGACAGGACCTATAGGGAGAGGCTAGAAGAGCTAAATATGTACACATTGGAAGAGAGAAGGGACCTGGGACATGATAGAGGTCTTCAGTACATGAAGGGGTTAAATAGAAAAGGAGCAGTCAGGTGCTTCAAGGAAGGAGGAGGGGCAACTAGAGGGCAAGGGTGGCAGCTGGAGGGGGAAGATTCAGGGAGAAAGGAGGAGGTGCTACTTCACCAAGAGGGTGGTGGAGCCATGGAATGCACTGCCCAGGGGCTACTGGAGGCAGAGATGGTGGAGGGGTTCAAGAGGGGGTGGGACAGGTACAGGGAAGGGTTCTGGAAGCAAATCCAGTGCAGCGAGAATATCCAGAACTGGGAAGGGAGAAGCCAGAGAGGGGAGGGGAGCAAGGTCAGCTCCCAGGGTGGGAGCTGACCAAACAAGCAGACACGAAAGACCATTGGTCCTATTCTGCTGGCTTTTAGTATGTTAGTATTGTATATCTATAGGATACACAATGGCCTGACTCAGAATATGCAATTTATCTTCATGAGTGGGGTGCAGGACCATAACTCATGAGTGGCAGACCTATGAGTGAGCAATGAAAGTCCTGCCCCTCCAGTGATGATAAATGATAAATTCTGAGTCAGGCCATTGTGTGTCCAATTTACACAGTGTATTTTATACTGCAGAACTTTTAGACTTGTTCTTTTAATGTAGACTTAACTGCTTCTGTTTGGTTTCACTGCTTTCAGTCCCTGACTATGGGGTAAACCTAGTACAACCAACGTCCTGAAGTGCCTCATTCTTATATAAAATGGGCACAACATGCTAAAATAAGTGAAACACACACACATATACACACACACACACATTGTAAGATAATTTGAATAGATTAATATGTTTAATGTATAAGTTCGCCTGGAAAAGTGGTTCCCAAACTTGGGGGAAACAATAACTCAGTGACCACAGGATGCACTTTGTTGATGAACAGTTAAAATAACAACAACACACATCACTTGTTGCTGTTCAGGAACTGCACCAGGGCATTAGGGGATGGTGTTCTGACACATCCTTTTGGCTTTCCTGTATACTTTAAAAACATTGTCTGCTGATCTGAAGTCAGGTGAAGATATTACGCTGAATTGTCTGTAATTTTGAGGACTGTTTATGTCTCTGTTAAGTCCAACATGGGGCTTGCAAATGAACTGATACAAACAGCTCTGGTAAATAGTATGCTAACAGATACATAAACTTCTCTCAACATTGAATTCAGTTCCTCAGCAGTTACAATTCTAAACTTACAGTTCTTGTTTTTGATGCCAGCCAGTCTTGAAAACAGAGACAGCCCAAAGTGCTGTTTTTCTTGCTTTAGCCTCATTTTTGCCTTCCTCAGTCTCGCTGACATCCGCTTCAGTTAGGCAAGGTGTCTAGCACTCACATCGGCATTTTATTTTCTTTTTAGGCTGAGGCTGGGCTTCCACACAATCAGCAGTGATGGCAGGGACATCTGTCACAGGCTCTCCACTGACCTCTTCCTCAGGGCTGAAGATTTTCTCCATTGCAGGCAGCAGGAAACAGTTACTGTAAAACTATTTATTTTCACGCAAGTAATTTTAGCACAAATCCAAATGCAACTGTAATTGCACAAATTTAATTTAGCACTAAGGCATTAGTGCCACATTCACTATACTGGGAAAAGTGCTAATAAGCGCTAATTAGTACAAATTTATTTTAGCGAAATTACTGTTTCAGCGAAAATAGTGAAAATTACTTGACAGTGAACATTTTTAGTTACAGTATGTCTGACATGGCTTCTGTGAGGTGCTTTGCAGCCAGTAAAAAGCTGAAAGCTTTGAATTTGCCAACATTCCAAAAGCCTGCCTGAGGATATGGAATGTGAACTGCCCACTCAGCCAGGATCTTGTTTTGAGTCATTGGTAAGCTGTCAGAAACAAATGGCTGGAACCAGGTTCTGACCAATCAGGAAGCATGAAATCACAAGCTGATTTGTTTATATTTCCTGTCATTTGGAATGATTCATTGGCTAAAATAAATCATTTATCTGTAAAGTTTGATTCTCTCCTACATTATTTAACTCATTTATCTGCATTTAAGACATCCATTTCCCTTTAGAGATGTTATAAAGGAATGCTTAATCTATGAGAGAGCAGCTTGAACAATGTCTTATGACATCACAATTGCCTCTGATGCTCTCAAAATACAGCAGTGAAATCGAACAAAAAAGTTAAACATTCATAGAAAGAACCAAGTTAAAGCATTACAATTTTAAATGACCACCTAAGCAGTAAGGCATAACAGAGTTGGTTGTACCAGGTGCACCCCATAGTCAGGGCTTTGTAAGGCACAAGGTGAAGCCAAGTGCCTTCTGTCCCCTGACTATGGGGTAAACCTAGTACAACCAATGTCCCTGAAGTGCCTTATTCTTATATAGAATGGGCACAATATGCTAAAATAAGTGAAACACACACACACATTGTAAGATAATTTGAATAGATTAATAATATGTTTAATGTACAAGTTCACCTGGAAAAGTGGTTCCCAAACTTGGGGAGGGGCAAAACAATAATTCAGTGACCACAGGATGCACATTGTATATATTGGGCACACAATGACATGGCTTGGAATGTGTCACTTATTGTCACTTGTGATGGGGCAAAATTTTCATAACACATTTATAGCTCTGGAACTCATGAGTATTGTCCTGCCCCTAACTCTTGAATAGAAGTGGCATATATTGAGTCAGGCCATTGAATATCCCTTATCTGTCTTCACTGGAATGTTTTATTTGCAAAATAAATCACTTATCTGTAAGCTTTAACTATTGACTACACTATATAAGATTAAATACATTATAAAACCAGATACTGGGTATCATGAAGGAATGGGAAGACTCAAAGATGACATTTTTAAAATAAAAAATGGTGAAAATTTCTACTTTTGAGAGTTCCAGCAGACAGCAGTCACGAATGTTAAATATTAACCAGATAAACCGCATTCCAATTGTCTGTGCAGTCCCTTGTATTTTATACATCATAATACTAAATTATTTCAGTCTGTCCAATTAACTGAATTTTAGTAAACATTATAATCAGGTGTAATCTTAGAACATTTTCTACTGATTTGCATTCAGATTACCTCTCCTGTGTCTTAAAAATCATTGGAGCTGATTGCTCTAGCCTCGATGTAGTACAAGTTCTTTTCTGATTAGCATATGGCATCAGCAAGTCTGAGCATTTAAAATAGATTTTCCAGTTTACTACGAACCCATAATCTGCAGCAGCATTTGGTAATTTTATCCTTTGAGTAAAATAATACTGTCATTAGTCAGCTTCTCCATGACAAAATGCCAGCATTAGTGGATATCATTCTTGTGGAACGGTATAGCGCTCATTAATTTACCCTGTAAAGTCTTTTAATCTTAATTTCTCGATTTGTTTGCAAATCACTGCTCTCTTTTGTTAACTGAGATTGTAATTAAATGGAGAAATCTTCAAGCTGTATGTAAAGTCTGGCCTAATGACCCAAGAGTGGTTCCCAGGGTAAAGGTATTGATTTCTGCCCCACCAGCATCCAGTCAAGCACCATCGCCCGAATGCACCTCTAGATTTCCATGAGGCTGTCAATGCTAATGTGCTGCAACACCACGCTGTATATAGAATCAGTCATAGACAATTGCCATCTGGTGGTGAACATTGAGTCTGCAGCATGCAAAGAACTAGAGCACAGTCTAAAGACAATGCAGAGTGCCATCTGGTGGTGAACATTGAGTCTGCAGCATGCAAAGAACTAGAGCACAGTCTAAAGACAATGCAGAGTGCCATCAGGTGGTGAACATTGAGTCTGCAGCATGCAAAGAACTAGAGCAGTCTAAAGACAATGCAGACTGCCATCTGGAGGTGAAAATTGAGTCTGCAGCATGCAAAAACTAGAGCATAGTCTAAAGACAATGCAGTGTGCCATCTGGTGGCGAACATTGAGTCTGCAGCATGTAAAGAACTAGAGCACAGTCTAAAGACAATGCAGAGTGCCACCTGGTGGTGAACACTGAGACTGCAGCATGCAAAGAACTAAAGCACAGTCTAACGACAATGCAGAATGCCATCTGGTGGTGAACACTGAGACTGCAGCTTGCAAAGAACTGGAACACAGTCTTAGCCCAGCTAATGGAAACTTTCCCTTTAGCTAACCAGTTAGAGCTGTTGCCTGTGTGGCCAGGGATACAAAGGTTGATCCTGGGATTCAACACTTACTCTTATGGACCTGTAATCCAGTTTATAGAAGATGCACCGCCACACACTAGTGAGTGACCTTTACAGATACAATTTGCCCGCCCAACAAATACTCAAAGAGCTCTAAATTAGAAATATATATGTTTCATATTTTTCTGTATTTATTTTCTTGTTCTTTATTTAACTGTGTGCATTACCATAAAAATATGATTCTTGCTCCCTAGACTTCATCTACATATTATGTTTCTACCCTTTGCAGTCCCTCCCCTTTCTCCCAGGTTACATCTGTAAACAAGATTGCTGCTGTATCTCTGTGTGTTTACCTGGTGAAGCGAGATCAATAAATCAACAAATTAATGAAGGAGTCTGAGTTTGTTTAGATTCATGATGTCAGGTTTATAGACAAGTAGAGCAGATCACGCCTAGAGGGTCAGGGATCCTATTAATATGGTAATGTGCATAGTTACATAAAGAAAAACAAACACAGAAAAAGTACAACAAGTGAGCAAAAACATCTCAAAAATGGGCATGATTCCAGTGCCATTAGACAGTATCTGATGTAATCAGATAACATTGACTAACATAAATTTTCTTGAATACTGGATGGTATCGGATTCTATTGCTATCTGACTATTGGATCCAGTCACCTAGAATCCAACAGGATACCAACTATCTGATGTGACTATCTGGGATCTGAGGATCCGATGCAGACATCCAACCTCAGATGCCATTATCTGACCTTCAGTCTGAAATCTGAATGGAGTTGGATAGGATTTTGGATCCAGAGTCGGATAGATGGACTGTTTGTCGCTCCCATTAGATCTTCAAAAACACTATCCGAGCATCACTATCTGACACATAGTTGTATGGGATCGTCACAGTGTTGTTGCTGCAATGATTGACAGTACTGCGGGTCTCTCGCTAGTGACCACCACCAAACTATACAACTAAGAAGGTGGCACTTCACTCTATGGTGTGCAGCCGCACTTGACTGGGCGAGGGAAGAGGGTGGGGCTTGCAATGAATTCTATACAGGGCCATCTGCAAACCATGATGACACACAGATTCTGACATGTATCTTTAGTGACACCCTGGCTTGCAGAACTGTCACAGACAAGGATAGCGATGTCACCATAGAGTGACATGAGGGAATGGAGCTGGCAAGATGGTGATCAGTGAGGGACCATGATAGAGGCATCACACATAGAGGAACATGGCTATTTGGGGATCCTCAGGATGCCTGAGACATTCATCAGGCTGAGGTTAGGGAAGGTGGTCGCTGGACCATGTGGGAAGGCCGTGGAAGGACTGAGGACAGTTCGTCAGGCTCATAAGTGGGTCTACAGTTAGGGGCTGAGGGACCAATTCAGGCAGTAGCACCTGTGCCACAGACCAATGTGGACAGAACAGCACCATGTGACTGGCACTGTGCCATCCACAGACATCTGTGGGTGTTCTGTTGGTGTCCTTAATCAGATGCTAGTGTCTACAAACCCTGTTTGTGCACATTTGTCTTAGCTATTTTACATTTTGACATAGTTGCAGTGGCACCCACGACTAAGTTAGTCCTTTTATGGATACCTGCAAGGGCTGTGATTGTAGTGGGTGCCTGCACATAACCTGTCTTGTGACTTCACACGTAGCAGCTGTGTATCAAGCCCTGTGTTTTGAAGTCCCTCTGAGGCATAAAAATAGTGATTTATACCTCAGATCACTTGCTTCCTATTTTAAAATCCCTCTGTACATGTCAGTCATAGCTAGATGTTGTGCCGTTCTGTTTCTGCTAATGTATGCTAGCTGCTACTGCTTCATTAGGTGCACACTGCTGCATAAACTGTGTGTGACCTTTGCCATGCCCACAGGAATAATCAAGTAAAATTCAATTCTTTGTCCATAATTAAAGAGACGTTTTCTGTTGGAAGAACATTAAAGACCCTTAAGTCACTTGCAGTATTGGCATTTTAACATTACTGGGAAGGGACACATTATAGCATTACTAATGCATGTTTGCTTACCCCAGTTCTCTTTCTGATGTATCTTTTGATTGCATTCTTGCAGCCCTCTCTCACAGGGTGAGGTGAAGCATATGATGCTTTACCAATGCATGTTTGCTTCCCCCATGCATGTTTGTCTCCCATCCACAAGGTGAGATGAAGCATATGGTCTGGCCTTTTCTCTTTTCACCAGAGAAGGCATGGTTGCCCCTGATTTGCACCTTCTCTTCCCTGTTTGGGGCATCAGGTGTGAATCCCACCAGGACCTCCTACAGAGCATCTTCCACTACATTTTCCTGCTTGCTAGATGGTGGTCACTCTTCTCATGGGCCTCTACAAGAAGGGCTCCTCATGTAGTCATTCTGCAGCAGCCCCCATTCCTGTCTCTGGGGTCTCGTATCTGGCTGGCCTGGACCACACTAACTGAGCCCACTAACGCTGGGGTGCATGGGACGATACTACACTTTGTTTTCTGACTCCTAGGACTTACAAAAACAACTCTGTATGTAGATCCCTATAGCACCATAATAGGTATTGCAACAAGTGATGTCATCATTGCAGTCTGTGGTTCCTGACTCGGATACGGCTACTTTTATGACTTGCTGCACAGATGAAAATGGTGCAGCTCCTGTAGAACAAGGCCTCTGGAATTGTGTGATTCTGCAGCTGCAGTATTTTCCACAGAATTGGCATCATGCCACAGAATATATATATATAGTGTTGCAGAATCCATTGTTCCCAGTGAATTTTCTACAAATATATGTTTCGTAGTGACCAGTTTGTTCCCATCTTGCTTATCCTGAAGCCTCCTCCATGCTCGGCATGTGATGACATCAGTGACATCACATAACACCTTTAGCCAATTACAGGACTGCATTCTGTCACATAAATGAATGAATCATGCCCCAGAAATCAGAAAATGCTGCTGCGGAGTCTAGGAGCCCTGCCACAGAAATCAGGGCAAAGTGCCGCAGAGCTCTGGGGCCTTGCTCTAGAGGTGTGCCTCAGGGAGCCTTGTCTGGCAGTACTGAGCCAAGACCCAAGGATAAGAGGACTCAGCTGGCAGGTGTGGCACACCACTCTTATTACCCCAGCTCCTCGGACAGACAAATATTATTGAGGAATCATGAAGCAACAGAGGTGGTACCAGTGGCACAGCATTCCAAGGAATGTCTCCTTCCACCTGCACATGATCTGCCTACCCAGACTGAGCTCTTTCCTCCTCCTCCTCCTCCTTCCTAGGACAGGGAGCCAGACCAACAAGAGAATCCTATGAAGCAATTTCCCATGCTCCCACAGGTATCCTTCTTAACGGTGATGATGGGATCTCCAACTGGCATCCCAGATTGACATCTTCTCCTGGCCTCACCCATAGAGCCCTCTGCAGACTCAATGTCTACTTCTCAACTCCCAGTCTAGAGACTGTCTCCTCCCCTTTAAACTGCAGCCCAATAATGACAGCGGGATCTACAGGCTCTTCTCTTAATAGTGTAGCCCCATCACATGACAGGAGCCTACAGGCTCCTCCCCTTATAGTATAGCCCCATCACATGACAGGAGCCACAGACTCCTCCCTGCTTACAGTGTAGCCCCATCGCATGACAAGGAGCCCACACTTTCAGAGCTTAACCCTTGGTTGGCACATACTGCTGCCAGTAACCACCCACTTGTAGGAGAATCTCACATAAGTCTCCACAAATACAAGCAGAAAGGCAGACAGCATACCAGAATGATTTATTTACATTCTTAACTCTTCTCACCCAAGAAAGACCAAATGAGATGCAACATCTCATTTTCAGTGGGGTCCCGGGGCAATCTGAACAAGGAACCTCTTGTTTCTCAGTTCAGTTCCTTAACACCTAGCCCTGTGCTGCCTACACAGCTCTGATCACACAGGAATGTGAAATAGTTAACTGAGTGGGGTACCGAATGACTAGGGATCTAGTTTTGTCACCAAGTCATGGATTCCATGATTTTATTTTTAATGAAAAGTAAATCATTTGTGGCATGTTCTAGGACGACCCCATGATTTTTACTATTTTCCATGACAGCACTATACGTTTTGGTGCAAATGACAGTCCTATAATTCTGTGCCTCGCCACCACAATGTGATTGGCCCCAGTCAATCCCCTTAGGATTCTGTGGCTTGCACGCAGGTCATAGCCTCCTGAGAAGGCAACACAATGTGCTGTCTCCTGCCACTGGGCCATACTTACAATGTAATTCTGAAAATATTTAAATCTTGACTGATGTGTGACATAAAAACTTGTCAAAACAGGTTGTTTGACACATAGAAACATGGACTTTGATGGCAGATAAGGGGCTTGGCCCACCTAGTCTGCCCATTTCCCTACCTATTGATAAGCTGCAGATCCAAGTTAAACAACAGCCTACTTCCTCCTACCTCCACTAGAATTGCCTTATGTCTGTCCCATGCATTCTTGAATTCCCTCAATGTTTTTGAACCCATGACCTCCTCAGAAAGGCAATTCCATGCTCTACCACCCTCTCTCTGTAAAAATACTTCCTCACATTGCCCTGAGCCATCCCCTCTATCTTCAAATTGTGTTCTCTTGTTCTTGCACATCTCTTTTTCTGAAAGATGCTACCCTTTTGGACTTTGTTGATTCCCTTGAGGTACTTGAAAGTGTCTATCATGCCCCCCACCTCCTTTCCTCAAGGGTATACATATTAAGCTCTTTAGTCTCTCTTCATATGGCTTCTGGTGCAGACCCTGCACTATTTTAGTTGCCCTCCTGGACTGCCTCCATCTGTCTATGTCCTTGTGGAGATGGGGTCTCCAGAACTGCATGCAGTACTCCAGATGAGGTCTCACCAACTGTCTGTGCAGAGGAATAACAACTTCTTGCTTTCTACTGGTAATGCCTCTCCCTATACATGCTAGTATTCCTCTTACCTTTAGGTCATCTGATATGACTACCGCCAGGTCCCTTTCCATTTTGTTGTTGTTATTACCTGCCCCATTGTGTACTCCCTCTGGGTTCTTGTTTCCCAGGTGCATTACTTTGCACTTCTTTGCATTGAATTTAAGCTGCCATACATCTGACCATTCCTCCAGCCTTGCCAAGTCCCTTCTCATCCTTTCCACCCCTCCCCGTGTATCAACCCTGTTGCAGATATTTGTGTTGTCTGCAAAGAGGCATACTTTTCCTTCCAGTCCTCTGCAATGTCACTTATAAAGACATTAAAAGGACCGGACCCAGTATTGAACCCTGTGATACCCCATAGTAACTCCCCTTTCTTCAGAGTGGACTCCATTTACTATTACCCTCTGTGTCCTGTTGTCCAGACAATTTTTACCCAGGCTAACACCCTGAGATCCACTCCCAGGCTGGCTAATTTGTTTATTAATCTTTGTGTGGAACTGTGTCAAATGACTTGCTAAAGTCTAGGTTGGCCATGGCCACAGCCCCTCCTTGGTCTACTACTTTTGTCACCCAGTCAAAGAAATCGATTAGATTCATCTGACATGACCTTCCCGCTGTGAACACATGCTGCTTTGTGTCCTATGCCCCACTGGCCTCTAGGTACTCAACAGTTCTTTCCTTCAGAAGTGATTCCATCATTTTCCTACCACTGAGGTCAAACTGACAGGTCTGTAGTTTCCGCCTCTGTCTTGCTCCCACACAATAGATCCACAACTTTACTATTAGGATTTCTGATCGTAGTCACTTTTAATACCAGGATTTTCTCCAGAATTTTCCCATGGCAAAGTATCGCAAAAAGGACCCTTCCGATGCATACGACGAGAAACACAATGCTATTAATAACAAAAATCGTAATGTGCAAAAAAAACAAATCAAGCAGTTTTAATATTAATGTTACATTTGACATGAAAAGAGCAGCTTATGAAATCTGTATTAAATAATAAATCAAGGAAATCTCAGTATTATGCCAAATGTTATACAAAAAATCTACTGAAATGAATTAAAAATGTATTATGACCCCCCACACACACACACACACACATTTTCAAGAGTGGGCTTGAGCAGTAAGATGATACAGAATTTTTTATGCAAGGCACTAGCCTTTTCAGAGACAATATCCTTCATTATTCAGCAGAAATGGGCACAGCCAAAAGTCAATGGAACATTCATAATTCATTCCAAACCAGGAACCCTTGGGATCCCAGATCAATGCAAATTGTTACCAGTGTTTTATATAATTGTCTTCTCTTTCTTTGCAAGTGCAAATAATTGCAAAGCCTTGCACAATTTTCCAAGAGCACAGAAAACGTTTAACATCATTATGTTTACAGCGTGAAATTTATCTCATGTCTGGCTTTTTGCTTTTCTCTCACTATTGGCCTTTGTAAGATTTACAAGAGGAGGCAGGACACCCTGATGACTCAGTGGTAGAGCACTGTGTTTCCATGAGGGCAACCTAGGTTTGCAAGGAGCCCCAAGTCCCCACTTGTCAGCAGCCATGGGGTTAGGGGTTCTGCTGATGATGATGTCGCTGCTTGACCTGAGGAGGAAGGTGCTGCCATCCACTCCTATAGCGCCCCCAGTGGTGGGCAAGTGGGCAGTCTTGCCACCTCCCAGGGATGCATGGAGCCAGAGCAAGCTGCAGCATCAAGATAGAGGAGGAGGGGCGGGGACAAAACAAAGTAAACACCAGCAGCCAGCCCATGGTTCTCTTGGGTTGCATGCCAGTGTTGCCACTCCAGATGCATCTGGTGTTAGCTGGCAGGTTGCCATGGGAACCTGAGGAAATGTAGATTAAAACAAAGAAGTGGCCTGCCCCAATAGCCCTGCAGCAGTGCTGGCCACCGAGTTTGAGGGAAAACTTGGGATGCTGTGTGGGGAGACAGGGCAGGCCAGACCCCACTAGCTACAGCTTGGCAGTGTGATGTGATCAGTAAGGGATGGCATTGGGCTGCAGTGGGCTTTCTGTGCAGGATGTCGCTGTGTGCAGCCGAGGCTGCTCATTGGGCTATGCTCACATTATGCGGAGAAGGGAGGAACATGGGAGAAAAATTAATGATGGCCTGGATTCCCTGGGTTTCCCTGGGTCCTGGTGCCCACCGATACTGGGTCCTTGTCCACACAGTGTGCGGCTTCAGGAGGGAGAGACAGCCCTGCTCCTTGAGCCCTGGCCACCGAGGAGAAACCGAGGGGGATGAAGGGTCATAGGCCAGGACAGGGTATATCCTTAGGAATGGGAAAGCCTTGATAGACATGACCAGGGAGACAAAGCACTATGGAAAAAAAATGAAAGAAGTAGGGCTGTCTGCATGCATAGTAGCAGAGCTGGCGCCGCAGCACCGTGACCTGACTACATGGCCCAAGCTTGGGAGGGTTGGAGGGCTGACATGACGAGGCTTCGTATTCCATAGGATGCTCCCATTCTCTGGGTGTGAGTAGTGCTCCCGCTGAGTAGTGGCAATCCCACAGCTGTGTTGGCAGGCCAGCCATGTCTAACGCTTTGAAATACATTTACATGGAAAATCTGATCAGTTTTCTTTCTTTTTGTTACCAACTCATAATTTCAATTTTCCTACATATTCATTACATTAAAATGAACATCAATACCTACATTCTGTAATCACAGATTATTACAAACAATATGTTAAATCTATCGAAGAGCAAGCGTCCACGTAAGTGTTAATACTTATCAGGGGTTTTGGTTTGTTCTTTCTTTTAAAGGAAATGAAAACAAATCTTAAGTAATTTTCACACGCACTCACTATATGAATTATTATGGTAGTTCACATTCTATTTAACTCTGTTCTAGCCAATTAAAAAGGTTTCTTTGGTTTGTTTTTTTCAAAATTCTCAAGAGTCCTCGAAATCATATTGCTCACTCTCTCGTTTAAAGCAGTTTTGTCATGAATTTTAAGCAATCCTTGAGGCTGGGGACAATTCTTTCCATTTGCTCAAGAGCATTGTTTTAAACCCTGAGCCTGCCAACAGTGGCTATTTCCTTCGGATTTATTCAGGGAAAAACAAAGAAGTATCCCCAGAATAAATATCCCAGGGTGAAAGAGAATGTGTGGCTTAATACCTGAATACATACCTTCCATGTTAGAGTCTCGCTTCTGGTCATTTTAGCGCAGCCCCATAACGTGCAGTAATTAGCCTGGGGGCTGTTGCAACTCCAGCCTGTATTGTTTTAACTCAAACCAAATTTAAATAACTTTTGTGGGACTATAATACCAGCTATGTATAGTTTTATACTGGATGAGATGTCCTTGGACACCCTTGCTTGTCTTGCACATTCCTCCAAATCAGGTCCCAGAAGCCTTGTCTTGTACCATATATATCTATTTTTTTTCAAATCAAAGCTTTTATCCTCCATTACATCAATTGGCCCCCATCTGCCTTCATCCTCCAGCCCCTTCACCCACCCTCTTTAGGACTTACTTGTCTTCCAGTGAGCCTCCCATGAATTACACCCCCATGGAGGGACCATCCAAGCTTGCCAGGTCCCTTAGTAGCACAATCCAGTAGCCCTGGAGGAGGAGCCTAGTCGGAAGGGAAGGGCCTATGGAGGACTGGGATGCCATCCTTCTGGGTTGGCTAGTTTTGCCCCAGGTTGCCAATCATGCAGTGTACACTGTGCATGCATGCATGTGGAGACATGCACACATGCACGAACATGCACGCACACACCCTGTATCAGCATCCAAGAGGGCTCACCCGAGTAGACACCCCACACTGTGCTGCCAGCCAGCTTCCACCAATTGGTCAGCTAGTAGCAGAGTGACTTGTCTTCCTTCCTGGAGAGAGGTGAGCAGACTGTGGGACCCTCTATTCCTTCTCCCTGACTGACCAACCGACACCAGTGCAAACCAAACACAGCAAAGAAAGGACACACCCACCAGGCTGAGGTTCATATCACCTTGATTCATTGCACAAGTCCAAAAGTGCAGAAATATGAAGCAAACATTCCAGTCTCTATCAAGTACACACATTTGTACTTGCCCAATAAATCAATGTAATTTGAAATTCAGCCTGGGGTGCTTGTCCTTTTATGTTGATTCTACGATGCGCAAGAAACATATTGCATTAGCTTGCTGCAGAAGCAGGTTGTGGAGGCATGGTACTGTTGTGGCCAATGCCTCCACAGCCTTTGGAGGCTTGCCCACTTTTCCCAGTGGGTGGCACGCTGCTGCTGACACTAGTTCAGCTAGCGTGCTGCAACCTTGTAAGGTTTCAACCACTGCAATCAGGGGCTGCCTCATCATTGCAGCATAAGCCATTCGGCAGCAATGAGGAGTGACACATCATTGCTGGGCGGAACTTGGTCAGGATATTGTTTAGAACATGGCGGCAGCTTGCCGCCATGTTCACAAACAATATTAGTGAGTCCCCAGTGCTGAGAGGGTGCCCAATCCTTTCGCAGCATGTGCTCCCCCAACAGTGGTTGTTTGCTGACGGGGCCCCAATCCCGCTGGCTTCAGCGCCTGCTCAGGTTGCCGATGGGATAGCCCACCCCCATTGGCATTATCTTCCCTCCAGTTTGATTTGCCAACAGGGAGCCCACTCCCGTTGGCATCATGTCCCCTGCGAGGAAACCTAAGTGTGTGTGAGGGTTCCCCAATCCCCTTGACTGCACCCTCCCCACATATGCCAACGGGTGCCCAATCCCCATCAGCTACAGTGGCCCCCACAAAACAGTAGGTTGGCATGCTGGGAGCCCACCCAGTGTGCCAAATGTCCAGAAATGCCCTAAAAAAAAAAAAAAGTCCTGCACTTTTTTTTTTTTACCTCTAAAGCAAAACGGTCCTCATCGAGTCCAGCGGTCTCTCCCCAACCCGCCCACCTCTGTGCACTCTGCTCCCCACACCCCTCACCCCATACTTACCTCTGGAGCCCAGCGTGGAGGATCTTCGGTGGACCGGCAACACAACTGCACTCTTCAAAGCCGACTCATAACTGAGGAAATGACGGTAAGCTGTATAATGGCATAAATAGGGTTTTTTCAACTTTGATGCATATCTCAAGGCATTTTTGGAATTTTGCCCAAATTTTCAACATGGGTTTTGGGACCCCTCCTCATGAATTCAGCGACTGTCATGGTGTTATTCAGCCCCGAAGCGGATTTCACGGTCACCGCGCAGAATCACCTTAGGGGACCGATTAACGAAAAGAACAGTGCCAGTGTTAATGAGGTGGGCTCTCAAAATGTCTATGTTGCAAATTGGTAGGAAAATCAAAAATTACTGTTTTACGAGCGGGTTGTGCAGTTGCTATGCACGGTCGAGCTTCGCTAATTTGCAATATTTAACTTCAGATTTTCAACACTGCCATTTTGCACACCTCCTTATGAACAGTACAGCTGTCATTTTTCACATCCTGGCTGAAATGTGTTTTCGCAGTTCCGTGCAGAATAGCATGGTCGCTGTGGGAAATCAGTGTTCAGGACACATTAAGAAAATCACAGTGATACTTTTCATGAGCAGAGGTCCTAAAATGCCTACGTTGAAAATTTTGTGACGAAAGTCCATAAATGAGTGTGTTACAAGTGTGTGTTATGCAGGTTCCATGTCAGAATCCCTTTGCAAGTTTGCAATATTTTCACTCCAGGTTTTCAACATTGTCATTTTTCCACACCTCCTTATGAACAGTGCAGCTTTCATTTTCACATCATGGCTAAAATGTGTTTTGCAGTTCTGGCGCAGAATAGCGAGGCGCTGTGGGAAATCAGTGTTTGGGATGCATTACGAAAATCACAGTGACACTGTTCATGAGCAGAGGTCCTAAAATGCCTATGTTGAAAGTTGTAGGATGAAACTCCATAAAATGACTGTGTTACGACGTGCATTGTGCAGTTTCCACGCACCCTTGTAACTTCGCAAATTAGTAATATTTTCACGCCAGATTTTCAACACTGGCATTTTTTCACACCTTATGAACAGTGCAGCTGTCATTTTTCGCATCCTGGCCCAAATATGTTTTCATGTTTCCAGCGCAGAATACCACAGTCGCTTCTGAAATCAGTGTTTGGGGCATATTAGGATTGAGCAAGTGAGAGAGGGGAGGAGCAAGCTCAACTGAGCCTGTTGAGACTGCTGTGGATTTCTTTCTGGGCAGAAAAAGGCACCAATGCAGGCAGGAGCTCAGTGCAAAAGGGCAGACTGCAGCACCGGGAGAAACAGAATGAGCGGGTGAGGAAGGGGAGTGAGTGAGTGAGCTCAATGGAGCTCTGTTGGGACTGCTGCAGATTCTTTGTGGGCAGAAAAAGGCAGCAATGCAGGCAGGGCCCAGTACAAAGGGCAGCCTGCAGCAGCTGACAAACAGAATGAGCGAGTGAGAGGGGAGGAGCGAGCTCAACGGAGCTGTATCGTGACTGCTGTGGATTTTTTGTGGGCAGAAACCAGCAGCAATGCAGGCAAGAGCCCAGTACAAAAGGGCAGCCTGCAGCACCGCAGAAACTGAACGGGTGCGTGAGAGAGGGGACCGAGCGAGCCTCAGTGGAGCTCTGTCGGGACTGCTGCAGATTTCTTTTGGGCAGAAAAGGTGCCAACAGAGGCAGGAGCCCAGTACAAAGGGGCAGCCTGCAGCGCCAGGAGAAACAGGATGACCAAGTGAAAGAGGGGAGTGAGTGACCTCAGTGGAGCTCTGTCGGGACAGCTGCGGATTTCTTTGTGGGCAGAAAATGGTGCCAACACACGAGGAGCCCAGTACAAAAGGGCAGCCTGCACGCCAGGAGAAACAGAATGAATGAGTGAGAGAGGGAAGTGAGCAAGCTCAACGGAACAAAGCAGTCAACATTCGGCATTGACAAATGCTTGTTTTTTGTTGTTGCATTCTGTCTTAGTGTGGATGAAGCACCCTTGGAGTGAGTGCTCTGAGTTTTCCCTTCTGGTTTGGCACAACATGAACCGAGCCCACTCCGAACTTCGATCCCCAGCGTAGCAGGCAGTGCATACCTCTCAACCTCTGTTCTGCAAATCAGGGACAGGTTGAAAATAAATTGGGGCAAATGATTAAAATCAGGAACACATCTTACAATAAGAAAATATCTGCTTCAGAAGCCTGTTAAATCGTGGCGCTTGATGTAAAAGCATTTTGTGAAGGGAGAACTGGACTACAGCATTAATGCCTGCAATAATGTAAGTGTGAAATCCCTGCTTTCTAGCATTAATACAAATGCCAAATTTAGGAGGGACGGAGAAATGTCTGAGTCAAAATCAGGGATGTCCCTGAAAATTAAGAAGAGTTGAGAGGTATGGGCAGTGGTGTTGCTGGGTCAGACTGCTCAGTACTTTGTATCATTAATTATTTCTGCGGTCATTTACCTGCCGGGGACTCTCTTCACTACTGTACTGGGTGTAGAACTCTGGAGTCTGCTCAGGCTGGAGGTACTGTGAATTTTAATTGGACACTCAGGACCTGTGGAGGAAATAAGAGTTAAAAATAAAATGAAGTGCAACAGTCGATGGTTGCACCCATTTCCATGATGCTGTGACTCCGTCATTGCCACCATCCATAAATTCCTCATGCAGCATCTCTGCCAGCTTTCCTGACAGTCACTGTTACTCTGAATGTAAAGAGTGCCTCCTGATGCCAAGTATAACTTTAACATCACTTCTTGCAGCAGCATCCTAAAAGGAAGCAATCCCTGGGATAGTCTGGGATACGTAGACATCTGCTCATGCTGCTGCCATCAATCTTGAGGGTATTTTCTGACTTTCATTTTTTATCAGCTGTGTGTGAGTCTGGTGATTGTTCATCCAATAAAAAACAGCATGTAGGGACTTCTACTGGATTGCCTGAAAACCTTGCTCCAGGTCTTGGCGAGTGCTTGTGATGCACATTTAATTGGTAGTAGTAGACGTACATTGTCACATACTGTAACAGGAATGATTTATGAATCTCTGGTTTCAAAATGTTGTCTCTATTGCAAAATCTTTATCCGGAGGCGGATGTGAGATTTTATTCTTTGCTTGTTTATATAATCAAAGTCATACCTGTTCATTAGCTATCTGATAGTCCACTGGCTACAGATGTTAGGAAATGATTATTATAATGCGATAAATTGTATTTAAAATGTGCATCAATGGTATCACCAAGGTGGCATTGTTGGTGGTGTCCCCTGAATCATGGGTAGCTGGCTTTAAATTGTTGGAGGTGGCAGTGTTGTGTTGGTTAGCCTGATGGCTGGATGCCCAAACACGGGGACAAGTCAGATGCTGGGGTAATGGCAAGTACATTAATAAGGGGCGCACTGTTCCCCAGAAACTGTACTGCTGTCACCACCCAGAGAAACAGACTAAGAAAGTGTAGGGATGGTAGCCACGATGTCCTAGCCGCAGCATGTCAGTTTGTCCATGAACAACTGGAGTTTGGCAGCGGACTCAGTTGCTGCATCAGGAGAGCAGCCGTGCTGCAGGTAGCTGTTGGAGGGCAGCACATTTTGGCTGTGGAGGGCTGGCAGCAGTAGGTTCCAGCCTGCAGTGACCCCTGCAGGTGGGCCAGGGAGCTTGCTTTTCTACAGGGTTTCACTACATTGTCGAGGGTGAGGCATGGCCCATGTCTGCAGAGGAGGGAGGTCACTAGGGAGAAAACGTGGAAGATCCCAGCCCCCACCCCTGCCCGCCAGCTGAATGATGGTGAATTGCCTGAACAGGTTATATCCCTGATCAACAGAGTATATCCATGGTGACAGCAGGGAGTTGGCAGAGAACCCTATATGGGTGTAAAAAATGAAGGGACACCAAGACTCACTAAGAAGAACCACTGACACACATAATTCTTAACAATAAATACGACTTTACTAAATAAATTAAAAAACAGGTCTGTAGAGGTTAGAAAGAATGAAACCGTGAGATTTACAAGGTAATAGAAATGCTTAATTTTAAGGCTAGAGGATTGATGTTGTTCTAGTAATTGAATGTGTAAAATATATTAAAAGGTATTAGTCTATTAGTGTAAGAGTGGAAGGAGACAGATAGAGCTACGGTACCCAGTCAGGGTGTTGAAGCACGAGCAGACTTGATAGACCAATAGGCCTACTCTGCTGGCATCTGGTATGTTAGTATGTTAGTGTCTTATGTATTATGTTGTACCACTAATTTTCTGTTGTTTTTTTTTTTCTTCTTTAAACAACTTTTGTTTCAAGAAATCCTTAATTCTAAAGTTTAGGATAGCGTTGTCACTCTAGCACTTAGTATAAAACTTATTGCACTAAAACTTGCATTAACAACTGTCACTCTAAAATTGAAGGCCACCCCAAAGCCCAGACAGGAATAGAAAAGGGTTAGGTCATACCTCTACTGGCCCAGAAAGGCTATTTTGAGTGGCTACGGCATTTATTTGACCTGAGAAAGGCTTTTGTGATGAATTAGACCCACCCTGTGAGCTCTTGCCCCAATAGCTTATTGGCTCAGCACAGTGCGCCTGCTAGTCCACTCAGGCACTGGGAGAAGGGCATCTTAATTGCTGGTATGCACTGTGCTATATCACCTCCCCAGGAATCCTACCTGGTACTATGCCTGTTGCCTCTCCCACCAAGGACTGTTAGTTCGGCAAAGGATACAAACATCTGCAGATGTTACACAGCACTAGCCAAACTGCTAGCTGAGTCTCTGCTGCCCCTCATGGCTAGCTGAGTCTCTGCAGTCCTTATCACCAGCTGAGTCTCTGCTGCCCCTCATGGCTGGCTGAGGTACTAGCTGAGTCTTGTTTCCCCAGGGTGCCTGTTGAAGGCCATCCTTTGCTGGTTGTCGACCCTACAGTGCCAGACGATCCTCACAGGCAGCAGGACTGAAAATACAATAATGATAATTATTTAAAAAAATATTTATGAACATTACATTGTCTTGCATTCATATTTCATTAACTTTGAGGTGCCAGTCTACAGAACTTATAAATACATTATATTTGCATCTCCAAGTCCTTGCCTCTAAAGTTTGTAATCCAGTTTCATTCAACCTTGCTGCATAACTCCTTGTTGCCAATCTCCACATCATTTGTGGACTCTTTGACTAATTCAATATCCCTGCTATCATGTGGTGCCCAGAACTGCCTAGCATAGTCCAAGTGAGGTCTTACCAAGAGAGCAGTTTTGTGCCTGGTTACAGAATGTTTCCAGATTATTTATTTATTTATTTAGATTTTGATAACCGGTAAGCTCACTGAGACCAGAGGTCCCTTTTTCAGGAGCGACCGGATTAGTTACAGACAGTAATTACATATATTGGCAGGAGTACACAGTAGTACATCGTTGGTAGGAGTACACAGTGGTACATACATTGGCAGGAGTACGCAGTAGTACATATACTGGCAGGAGTACACAGTAGTACATACATTGGTAGGAGTACACAGTAGTACATACATTGGTAGGAGTACACAGTAGTACATACATTGGTAGGAGTACAGGAGTACACAGTAGTACATACATTGGCAGGAGTACAGGAGTACACAGTAGTACATACATTGGCAGGAGTACAGGAGTACACAGTAGTACATATATTGGCAGGAGTACAGTAGTACATATACTGGCAGGAGACACAGTAGTACATACATTGGCAGGAGTACAGTAGTACATACATTGGTAGGAGTACAAGTAGTACATACATTGGTAGGAGTACACAGTAGTACATACATTGGCAGGAGTACACAGTAGTACATATACTGGCAGGAGTACACGGTAGTACATACATTGGTAGGAGTACACACTAGCTGGAGCATACATTGATAGGGTATAGAGTACATTACAGAGCATGTCAGTTACATACACATAATAACAGCAAATTAAATCAGACATATGACATCTTAACTAACAGTGCTTTTGGGGAGGGTGGTAACAGCAATATGCAGGATATAGTGCCACCCCATAGGCTGATTGCCGTGAGGACAAGAAAGTTTCACCCACCGAGACTAAGTTCCGGCTAGCGGTTGCAGCCACAGAGACTGAGCTCTAGCAGGCTTTCAGGCCAGACTTAAAACCCTGAATAGTACAACAATTAGCCAAGTCAACAGGGAGAAGGTTCCATAATGGGGGCAGCGTACCTAAAGGAGCGCTGCCATAGTTAGTTTGGACACGAGGGGTGTCTAGGGACGGCCAGTGGAGGATCTCGGGTCCCAGCCCCAGACTTTGGGATTTAGCAGCATACACAGGTGAGGAGGAGGGCCAACAGTGGTAAATTTGAAGGTCAAGCTCAAAGAGGAGTAGGCTAGCTTTTGTTGCATAGAAGTCCAGTGGAGATCAGCGAGACCTCGCAGTGGTACCTTCTTGGTGGGAGTTTGTGGTGAAACGAGCCACCCGTGGTAGAGCGTAGTAAGCTTTCTTTGTTTGCCCTCCTTAGGGAATGCAGCAGGGAGCCCCATAGAGGAGGGAGGGTAGTACGGTGCAGTTAGATATGGCGAACGAGCCTCGAGAAAGAGAGTCACCCAGCCTATAGAGAAGTCCTGACTTCTGGTGGGTGGACTAAACAGCAGAGTCATTATGAGGCTGGAAGGTCATCGCCTGATCAAGCAGGACTCGAGGTACTTGATCTTGTCTGTGACCTCTATTCTCTTCCCTTGGGCAGTAAGAAGCTGAAAGATGCCACGACGGTCTGAGCCAAGGCATCTGACCCAAACAGGACTGCCGCCTTTTCTTCTTCATTCATTACAAGTGAGTTTATGGAGAACCAGGCTTCCAGTGCAGCAAGACCAGCCTGGAGGTTGACAATGATTACACTAGGAAGTGGATCACTGCAGTAGACAACAGTGTCATCTGCATAGAGGATAAGGTTGTTCCTCCGCCAACCCTCTATATCATTGACAAAAAGAGTAAATAACAGGGGACCAAGGATTAAGCCCTGAGTACTCCAGAGATTATCAGTTTAGCATTATACTGGGTTCCTCTCCATAGGACTTTTTGGGTTTGTTGAGCAGATGGCTCTCGAACCATGTAGCAGAGAGCCCATCCAGTCCAAGTAGGTGAAGTTTAGTGAGGAGAAGTTCATGGCTGACCAAGTCAAATGCCTTGGATAAATCAATGAATAGAGCCCCTGTTGGGGAATCTTGGTCCATTGTGTCAAGGATGTACGATGTGAGCCAGATAAGGACCAGATTAGTGCCATGGCCTTTTCTAAAGCTATGTTGAATGTCAGCTAGAGTAGCTGCCTTTTGAGGTAGTTCTGTATTTGACTGTAGACCAATCTCTCCTGCACCTTTGCTAGTGGGCAGAGACTAGAGATTGGCATGTAGTTCCCACATTGTCCCAGGGCCCTTTTTGTGACTGGGGACAATGGTTGCCACCTTCCATTTATCCAGGACCTTTCCTTCAAGGAGGACCTGTTGATAAGCAGGGCAACTGGGTGGGAAATAGCCGAGCTGCAGCCTGCAGGAGTCTAGGTTCAAGCAGGTCATGTCCTGAAGAGGAGTCCAGGTTTATATGTCGAGAAGGGAAGTATCTCGTGGGTATGACCAGCTTCAAGTGAAAGTGGGGTCTGGAGTGTTCCCAGGTGGTGCCTCTGTTGCTGGGGGTACCAGAGGGCAGGTGGGGTCTGGTTCCTCCAGGATTGGAGAAAGCAGCACTAAACACCTCTGCAATTAAGGTTGTTTGCTGCCTCCTGGAAAGCAAGTCACGCAGGTTTCATTTACAATTCGAGGAGAATTAGCATTTATAGCACATTTCATACACATTGTATCCCAAAGCACTTTACAGACAAAGAGAGACTGGTAGTGAAGGGACTGTAAACATGCAGTGGCAGCCATTTCACACATCAACATCCACACACAGCCTTGGACAGTTGCGTGAACTGGTTTTATGGGAAGGGAATGTTGGCCAGGACACAGGAGAAAATCCCCTACTCTTGGGTAGGGGGATCTGTTGTCCGTTTGGTAAGCCAGCCATGGTGGATGACCCTGGTGGGAGTGGAGAGGGTGGCGATGTGGCGGGAAGCACCTCCGTCCCTGCCAGTACTACTAGCAACGCTGTCAAACCCTACGCTTGGTGAAGAGGATGTATCGCACATGGATACAGAGCTGTGAGATGAGACCTGTGCAGGGAGGAACTGAAGCGGTATGCTGCTATGGAAGCAAAGAGAAAGAAGCTGATGGGAATGGTGGCAGAGGAAGAGGCCAGGTATGACCAGGAGAGAGAGAGAGAGAGAGAGACTGCCTCCGCAGCATACAGAGAAGCAAGCTGTATCAAAATCAGTTGAGTCTGAAGCAGTGCTTCGGGATTGCTGGGCATTCACAGAAGCTCAGCCACTGTAAAATACTTTGATAAATACCAGAAGAGGAAACTCCATGGTCACTTGAGCAAGCATCAGTGAAGGCAGGATGGCTTCAGCAGGAGTTAGGCGAGGTTCCTGATTCAATGGGCCCAGAAGTGCAGGGGTGCATTGGGAGCTGCCACTGCAAATAACGGAACATCAACCAGTAGCCAGGAGCACGTGGAACCGATGCCACGGCACCTCTGACTCGACTACTGCCAAAGAATTGCAGACCACAAGGAGGAAACTGAAGGTGAGCAGGATAGGAATCGGTAGATTTTGAATGTCACCGTAGCTGAGGTTACTAACTTAGCTTCTGTGGGCAGGCAGTCAGGGTCTCAAGGAGAGCAAATAATAAAGGTGAGCACAGTGCTCGAGAAACGTGGGATACAGGCCAGGTTACGACACAAACTCGGCCTTGCTGAATCATCCCAACTGACACACACACACCGAGTCTAAACCAAGCATGGTTGGTACTAAACCCTCCACCCTGAATCGCCCATTGCAGGACCTTCAGGACTTACTAAAACAGAGCTGACCTCCTTTTTTCCAACTAGGTCCAGCTATGCCTGAACCTCAGAACATGGACATGGACACAATTTGTCAGCTCCCGCCACCAGTAAGATATGCAGACCTCTTCAACAATCGAGGTGAACCAGCTCCACAAAAGAATGCAGTGCAGCTGTATATAAAGAGGGTTCTGAGATGCCCCCAGATAAGAGTACATGTGGCAAGGACCTTACTAAAAGACTCCTTCAAGTTCTTTGCATCCGAAATATCCACATTGATACATACTGGTGACTCAAACTATGATATCAGTTTCAAACAGATTTCTGGTCTGGACAGATTTTGGACACAGTATATCAGAAGCTGAAGAATACCACACTGTGGTATTCTTTGCAGTAATCCCTGTGACTCAACCAGCAGCCAGGACAGTAACAGCTATTTTCAACAAACTCTGGTCAGAGCCTGTAATGCTGAGCTGAGCACTTACCTGTCTGGGTAGCAGAGCAGTGGCAGCACGGCTCTCAGAGTGGCAGCAACGGTGATATCTGAGCAGTGGCAGCATGGGTTACGGAGCAGTAACATTGGAGTGCTGGGTTCGGAGCAGTGATGGTTTGCCATTCAAAGATGACAGCAAAATTGCACATGTCCAATACTTGCGCATGCTAATTGAATCAGAAGTGTGTTCGGCAGTAGTGAGCGCCGAGGAGGGGCGACCATGCTGCAGAGGGAGCTCCTTCATGGAGGACAGTGGCTATGGAGTCAGCGCTGTCATGATTTTGTCACCACTGTATGAGAACACAGGGTCACATTCCGGAGGCGACCTGCTGTTCTTGTACAGTGATAGCAAAACATCGCGAGTTCCACCCATGCAGCCATAAAATGAGGGTGTAATGATATCAGACATTATCTTCTGGCTCAAAAGCATTGTGAGGTACTGGATAAACTGGTCCCCATTACAGACTTAACAAATTTGGACTGGGGGTTGAAAGATATGAGTAAAACATTTCCAGACTAACCTGGTGTTATGCACTTACCTAGCAATTGTTTTAGGTTAAGACAGGGGTATATTATCAGGGCAGCCTAAATCCTGCCACAAGTGTGGGTCACATACACCTTTCCCCAATACCTGCAATAGTGCTAGGTGCAATCTTTGTTTAGAATATGGTCATATGCCCCAGACCTGTAAGAATGCCTTCCAATGCAATCTGTGTGAAGACCAGGGCACTCATATGTCATGTGTCCATGGGCATACCATAAAAGGGATGATGCTGTGCCACAGGAGAGTATGGTTAATCAAGCCCAGCGGAAGGGTGCAGCTCAAGGATCAGAGATAAGATCTGCATCATTACAACAGACCAACAGCCACACAGAACCTTCTGTCTCCTCTCCTGCCTTCTAGGCAACAGAGACAGAGAGATTCTGATGCCCTGTTAAAGGTGGAGAGTTAGAATCAGCACTGCTGCTGTTCCTGACCCAGGTGATATGCCAATGGAAACGATGGAGGAACCATCTCTGGAAACTCCTAGCATGACTGGCCCTCCTGCTTCTGTGCAGCCTTCTCACTTGCCCGTCCTCCACCTGAGGAGTATGAAGTAGTGGAAAAGGGAAAGAAAATGCCTAGAAGGGGAAACCCAGATGGAGCTACTGAGCTAAAATCTGTGACTGCCACCCCATTCTAGTTAGGAATAAATACAGTGTCCTTGCTCCGTAAGCAGTGGGGGATACTGAGATGGAAGATGAAGATTCGCAGCAACCTTCATAACTTCTTCCATTAAAGACTTTTCATCTGATTAGGATGACTCCTCTCAGAATCCTCAGTCTCTAAAGGAACTAGGTGGAAAATACATTGCCAGGGAAAACTAACATAAATGCAGGCTCTGTTTTATATCTTTTTTAATCTTTAGGCTGCTGACAGAATTAGAACGTATAGGGATTTTGGACTAATTTATCAGTCTGTGGCTATGCAAAGGTTAAGCATGTTTACCACTTTGGATGTTGCCACCTTAAATGTAAACAGCATAAAAGGGGTTAAGAAGTACTATATAGCCACCTTTTTTTCCTTTGCAGACTTGTGTCAGCTAGGTCATACTGCTACAAGATACCAGATTGAAATCTACATATGAAATCGCGAGTCATCTGGAATGTGGCATAAAGAGCCTTCTTTTGATCATCTGACCAGTGTGATGAGGTGGGTATATTGTTGATTATACAATGGCAAGAAAGAATCTTGGACTGTGATTGGTCAGTCTGGGGCTGGACCCAGGTTATCCCAGCATAACACCACGGGTCTAGTCTCAGCACTGTGAATCTCTTGATGACTGTTAGGATCCTAGTCTCTTTTGCATCTCCTCTTAAGAAACAAAAATATTTTTCCACACTAATAAAAACATTCTTTAAAATGATTTTTCATTCTATATATAACAACAAGCCATTGTTTAATAGGAATAATGCACTCCAGGGTGTGTGTCATGCTAGGATAATGCCACCTGCAGGGCATTGGACGACTTGGCCTGCGGCCTCATGCCCAACCCCCTCCCCCACATGGCGTTATTCCAGCACCACACACACCTTGTCATGCATTGTTGCTTTAATGACCCTGCTCTTAAACTTACCCAACTGGTTGATGTACACTGAGGGAGAGCCTTGTTACTGGATATATCATAACATTGGGCTAAGAATAATTGCAGCTTATATGCCCCAGACTAAGGCCCTCTGGTTTGCACTTTTCTTAGACATACAACAATTTTTGCACACTTCACACAGAGTGATCTGGGCTCGGATTTCAACTTTGAATGACACAATCCGATGGAGGTCTGCAAACTGACAATATGTACAGGGACTGGGACTGTCTTAAATCTATTACTAGCACAGCAAACCTCCTAGATGCTTAGAGATGTAGATATTGGGTGGGGGTTGGAATACCTATTTTAGAGGGTCTCACTCTGCGAGAAGTGACTACATTTTTGTGTCTTGCCTTGTATCTGTGGTATTAAGAATGTGGCGTGAGGAAGTATCTGATCACAGGCTGTACAATGTAAGATCAGTTGAGGCGGAGCCCCTATGCATAGGAAAGGGCTATGGAGGTTTAATAATTCGGTGCTGCAGAAGCCGAAGGTGATAAAACAATGGAATGTTACGAAGGGCGAGAGTTTCTGTAATATGTACGTATGACGATGTCGCCCTCTGGTGGGAAGACTGTAAAAAGATTGATGATGAAATGATTCGGACTATTTGACATATTTAGGTTTAAGAGCTCAGCTGCAAGATTTGATTTCGAGAACTGAAACAGAGATTTATAATGCTCAAATTTAAGTTTAAAAAGAAATACATAAAACTCAGTATGATAGGGCGAAATACTGCAACGGAGGTGTGGTACGCAGTGTAGACGATAGAACTGTATCCCATACCATGACTGCCACTCCAATGAATCTTTCCTATCCTTATATACTACAGACGTGAAGACAGATTCCTCTGGCAGACCACTTACAGACAGCCACAGCCTTTGTGACGGATACTTTTGAGACCCTATCTAATACGAATCCAGACCCTTCCTTTTGCCCACTTGAATATTCCTGTCCTTACCGAACAAGATAAGGCAGTTGTGGCAGCCCCCATCACCCTGCCAGAGGTAGAAAAGGTATTTGCATCCCTTAAAAATAATACTGCCCCAGGCTGGACGGCCTGAGTTCAGAATTTCACAATTATTCCTCAACTTGCCCCTATTATGGTGAACTTGTTCAACAATGTACTGGCAAATGGCTCTCTTACTCAAAGTCTACAGCTAGTTTAGTTCATAAAAGAGAGATAAAGTGAATTTGGGAAACTGGCGCCCCTAGCTTGTTCAATGTGGACTGTAACATTTTAACCACCATTTCTCAAGCTGCTGATCTTCTGATAAGCCCACCCCAAACATGTTCGGTAAGGAACAGAAGGATTCAAGGCAGTGTCATTTTGCTGCGTGAGATTTATGCCAGGGTACTCGGGAACTATCTTTGGATATGTCCTCAGTATTGATCACGAAAAGCCTTTGACATGCTTACTCGTAAGATATGTTAAGTATTTGATACACTACCGGCACATGGCATTCTGGAACCTTTATATGGTAGGGTCAAATATTTTTTATAATCAAGCAACTGTCATTCCAGATATTAATGGATGATTAGGGCAGCGTATTCAGGTAGAGAGAGGAGCTTTACAAGGATGCCCTGAAGTCCACTCTATATGTTTAGTTTAGATCTCTTTACGATGCATCAGTCGAACCCTGAGGTGGGGGCATAACCTGCATCCTGGGGCACCCCAGATAAAATGATGATGTGTGCTGATGATATTGTGATATTTGTTGAGAATGTCGAATCAGATATGAATATTTTGAATGATTTGCCCCCCAATCAGTATCAGGCTCACAAGTAAACTTTGCTAAGCTTTAATTAGGTAACTCCACAGACCGGTACCCACAGCATAGAGCCTCAGTTTCTATTCAGGAGTAACATATCACGATTGTGGTATTACATTTGGGCAAGGAGATTGTACAGAGGAAAACTAGGTGCCCTGTTTAATTGTGGCAGAACAGAAAGTCAGATTGTGGAAATACAGGAACATGTCCAAGCTAAAACCTATAGTTTTGATTAAAACCTGAACACTACCTTTTTGTACATTAGTTACATCTTCCTCCTCCACCGAAACTAAAGGGTCCAGTTATGTACTATTTTTTTCAGGCCCTGAGGGGCAGTCAGCTCAACCTCTTAAAAGAAAGATTACGTACAAAACCAGTTCTGCAGGGAGGTCTGGGGATGATAAACCCACTAGTTTTTATTATATTTTTTTATATAGTAATATTGGACAACCCGTGAGACGGGCTGAGAAAATTTGGACTGTAGGGGTTAGAGAGGGTACTTCCTGTCTTTCTACATGGCAGAATAATAAATGACGGGGCCCTGAAATCTCACCCTCATGCCATGCTGCATACGTGATACGTTTCTTCAGAAGATTATAAACTGGTCTTCGCCCTGTGCACTCCTCTAAGCCCGGACAGATCACAGCTGTACCGATCAATTTTGGATTCAGCCTTTAGAGTAGACGGGGTCTGTTCCTTGCGTTTTGCAACACAGACAGGTTTGAATCAAGTTTTATTTATTTATTTAGTTTTGTTGATTAATGGACCTAATGATGCCCCCCTTCCCTTGTTTGGGATGTGCAGTGGCTCACCAGCCGTGAGTGACTGGGGTGAGAAACTCCTATAATCATAAGCAGATAAGTGAGTGGTCTTTATTTATTAGCTTTTGCAACCGGTGGCACTAGGCAACAGTCCTGCCTATTTTCAGGCACGACCGGGGAGAGTACAATACACAACAGTCAACAGTACAGAACAACAACATTAGGTGCAGGCGTTACAGACCGGGTTGAGATACATCAGTGAGTAGAGCAAGCAGACAGTAATGCAGTAACCAATAAGGTATAATAGTGAGTACTGAAGGCTCGATGTGTGCGTGTCCTGGAAACCCGGGAACATTTATTTGTAGACTGCCCATATGCACGCCTGTTTTAGGGTATTTAGTAACCGTATAGAGAGAGAGCTCTCATTCGGTTCACCGAACTGCCTTTGAATTACTCTTGGGCCTGTTCTCTACTTCAAGGAAAAAGTTTAATAGTAGCACATTGCAAACTATTTGCGCAGTTTTGAACTATTTTCTGTGGCAGACTAGATGTGCGGGTACTGCAACACAAACAAGCTTCTCCCCAGGCACTCGTTAAAATGTTTCCGTCACCCCCACTAAGTTTACTCTAAAGATGATGCTCCTGCTCTAAAGCTAAGTTGAACTCTTTATGTAAGAATTGTCATTCCTCTTTTAAGACCCCAGTCATCACGCCAGAAACACAAACGTGGGTTGATCAGATGCTGGATATATGCATTAAATTCAGCAGTAACTAGTTATCTTTTGTTGCGCTCTGTTTTGTTAAGATGAAGAAATATGTTTTATGTGCTCTAGTTTTTTTTTTTTCTTTCTTTGGTATATTGATATGCAATATATTCGATTGCTAGTGCTTCGATTGTACTCTGTTGCATTGTACCACCTATGTGTATGTATATCTATTGCTGTATTTCCTGCACCCTTCCCCGATTACTGCACTGCTGATGTTTTACCTCATGTATAACTACTGCTGTATTTGTTAATTGACACACTATCGCTGTGCTTTACTGTATGTATATCTACTGTTGTAGTTCCTACTTCCCTGGTTGCACCTGAAAAGAGCCTCAGCTCAGTGTGCCCTCCTGGTGAAACACTTTAAATAAATAAAATAAATGATATGTAAATTGCTTTATAGGAGATGTTTGATTTCTATTTATTATTTTTTTATGAATAAAATTCCACTACTTTTGCAGAAAGTGCCTTAAGTCACCTGGACAGCACCAGAGATGGAAGGAACTCAGTTTAACATCTCATCTGAACGATGGCACACCCCAGCAGTACAGCGCCCAACTAGTACTGCATTTGGGTGCCAGTGTTTATGGTCAGAATCCAATTCCTGGTGTGGACTAGAGCCCATGACTGTCTGGCCCACAGGCAGATGTGCTGCCAGCTGAGCCATGCTGCCACTCCATCCTTTGCTAAAACCTAGAACTGGTTGGACAACTGTTCCTCACAACATTTGAGATGAATTGAATTCAGTGCTCAGACTACTGAAAGGGAAACAAGATTCTGAAGGTCACCCTCCAAACTGTAATTACTAGTCACCAAGGCCATTGGGCTTGGATGTTTCAAATGATAATGACCTTCGATTAGTTCACTGATGTCAGGCATTCAAGCAGGTCATGTTTCTTGTTTTCTTGTCCTTTTTCCTCCAAATTTCTGGATGTCCCACTTTTGCAGTAGATCAATTGATTTGCTCTGGAGACTGTACTGTGTAAGATTTATTGCACCTTTGTAGCTTTTTTTTGGCTTCTGTTTTCATCCAGCAGTCAAAGAAAGCAGATATAGTCAAGACCCTGCATTTTTAACCTTCCAATATGGCTTCATGTCGTCTTGCCTGTTAATCATCTCAATCATTGTGTCTGGCATTCAGGGCTATGGAGATCTCTGACTAATCTTTCAGCACAATGAACCACAAGTGCCTCTTTAACGGGGAATAGTCACCACAAAGGCCCCCCCACACACACACACACACACACACACACACACACTCAAATGTGGGGCTGCTCCCATTGGGCACTTTGAGGGCAGAAACATTCTGGTTTACTTACTGTTCACTGTAGTAATAGGAAATTATATCGACTAATTTTGCTTAGTTGTAGGCTGACATTTCTTTACTACAAATCCCAAAATCCTTGCAACTGACATCAGAGTAAAGCACCAGTGGAAATTCAGTAGCCTGGTTAGAACGGTTATAATCTCTGATCAGATGTTTTCCAGGTCTGCTTTTTCCAGGGACTAAGTACAGTCCTCTGTGACTGTACTTAGCCTAGGGAGGGAGTAGAACTAGAAAACAAGAGAGCAGAGCTTATATAAACTCTAATATGCACTGCAGGCTATTGACTCTTCTCACTGCTGCCTACTGCCTGATGTCATCTACAGGGAGTCTGGGATTTAGGTAAAGAAGATGTCAGCCTCAACTAAATTCTGTTTATAATTTATATATTTTCTATAATTCTTTCCACTTTTTCTTTATTACTATGAGAGTTGCATGGAAACAACATCACTGTTCCTGAACTTCATCTGCTCTGGTAGCTTGTGCACATCTGATATCGCATTCAGTTCATGACATCATAAGTATGTCTGCAGAAACTGTGATGTCATAAACAGAAATGTGATGTCAGGCATAGACAAGTAGCCATAGCAGATAGGTAGGGATCCTGTTTCCATGCAAATGTACTTAGTAATAAAGAAATAAGGGTATGAATTACAGAAATAAATATATGAAATATGTTTCGAATTGTGTCTATCTATTTCATTGACCCAGAGTTGTCCTAGTGCCATGAGGGTCTCTTTAGGCTGCTTGGTGTAGCAAAGGAGACTTTTTCCTATATCCCTTAAGATCGGGAGAGGGCATAACCAAAAGCAGAAAGTGCACATGCCCCCACTGCTGAAACTGCAGAATACTGACTCATGGAATGCCAACTACAGAACTGTGAGTTATAATGGGTAACAAACCCTTTCCCAGGAAGAGAACCGGGTTGTTACTAAATGTCCATCAGAGCACTGTGAGCCAGTGTCCCAGTCACCCTGACCCGCAATGGGATGGGGGAGCTAGGGACAGGGAGATGTAGAAGAGACTTTGGCAGGAGCATGGGGTTGGGTGTGTGGTTGAGTGTTCAACTGAGGTCTGGCCAGAGTAAAGGGGACATGGCATCTGTACCCATGCCAGCATGTTAGGTACTGGCCCTGGGAAGCTGAATGGGCCTGTGGAACCTGACTCGTGGCAGGGTGCCTGGATCAGGGTAGCAGAGGCCTCTTCACTGGTCTCCAGGGGCACTGTCGGGTGTTGGAAAGGGTCTGCAAGCTGGCTAAGTGGTGGGGCACCATGTTTAGGTGGTGTGGAGCTTCTTGGAGGCCTTTTCTGCCTACACTATTAGGGATAGAGAGAACTTGGTGTCCGGCTGGACTGACTGCCTTGCTGGTTAATCAGATACAGATTCGGCAGCCATGTATGTAGCTGGGCTGTATTGGTTCAAAGCTTTTCGAGACGGGTGATCAGTAGTGGTTACCTGACACAGGTGCACCTTCACCGGCATCAGGAGACTAAGCCATGGGTTACTTGCATGTCAGGGCCACTTTTGTGGATCACATTGATGGATCTATAGGTTGCCAGCCTCCAGTTCAGACATCTCCAGGCAGGCTGCAAGGGCGGTTGTTTGAACAGGATGGGTAGTACTAAAAGGCAACAGTGGTGTTACTGAGTGGACATCCTCAATAGATGTGCATCAGTGGCTTTTGGGACTAGAGAGTTTCCCTGAATGCCACGTTAGGAATAAGGGAGGAAGCAGTGATCAATATGGGGAGGAGAGAGGACATCACTAACCTGGAATTGATGACCCAAACTTGTTCCCAAACCCAGGTCACTGATGTTGTAAACAACAGCCCTGCCGCTGCACCAATGACCAGCCTCACATTACTCGCTCTTTTTATTATTATTATTTACAGTTTTTGCCACCTATTCTACCTCACTGCCTCATCAGATCAGTCCGCCGCCCCATCACCTGGCTTTTGGGGCTTACCTTGCTGGTTTCATCCTTTGCCACAGGACCTTCATGGAGGTGCCCGTCACCAGTGAAAGGCCTATGGGGATCGGGCTTCATTCTGTGGATGAGGTGTTTTCCACCATTTTCTGCCTTGGGACCACTGCAGGTGCAATGCACGCGGATGTGGCACATTTCTCCTCTACATCCCTTGTGTCCTGCATGTAGGGCCCTTCTCCCTGTGAGGTCCCACTCACTAACATCTAGATTCCTCCAGGTGGCAGATGAGCAGGGGATACAGTCCCCACCTCCCTGAGGGAGGAGGGCTGTCCTGGTGATGCTGAACTTTCCCCCTGTCAGACCTCACACCAGGGACACCAGTACGGCAGGATGTGAGACAAGCAATGCCGCTGCCTCCATGGCACTGGTCCAGATGCATTACTCATTCTAATACCACCCACTTCCCACCCCAACACTTTCCCACCAATGTTTGTCTTCCCATTGCTGATTAAATCCCACCCTGCCTTAAAGGGGAACAGTCAGAACAAAGGGCCTCACAGTCAAGTGCGGGCTGGTCCTCATGTGCACTTTCTGTTCAAAAACATTTTGGTTTACTGTAGTATAGTTGATTGTCTCTTACTAATTTTGCTTAGTTCTAGGTGGACATCTTCTGTTACTACAAATCCAGAATCTCTGCAGCTGACATCAGAACAGTAGGCAGCCAGTGGGAGATTAAATAGTCTGCAGTGCATGTTAGAGCTTTTATAATCCCCGATCAGATGAATAAAATTTAAAGTCCACCTTAGGCATGAGTGCCTCTTTTTATTTTCCTCACTTGTATTTTTCCTTTTTCCTTATAGAAGTTTTTTCCCTTCGTCTGCCTGGACAGGCTTACTGGCCCTGTCCCCACCTCCACCCAGCATTCTACCTCAGCCTCAGCTATGACCCTCCAAGACCCCAATGGATTACCCTCCATGGCAGGGAGCCAGGCAGGAGGACCATCCTCCTCCCTCAACAGAGAAACATATCTAATGTTAGAGCCCTTGGTCAGGTGGCAGTGCAAGGCTGAGGCCAGCGGGCAGGACATCACAGTCAACCATTTCTGTTGTCTCCAAGCCATGGCAGCAGGCCTGCGCCAAGCGGTGAAGGTGCACGTGCAACCAGGAACTGCATCTCCTCCCTGACTATCATCTGTCACCAGGTGTCAGTGCTACCACCAAGCCTCCACCTGATGGCAGCCAAGAGCCAAGTTGACCCACCACCCCGATCTGAAGAGGAGGTGCCTGATGGCCACTGATCCACTCCCAGCCCTACCCACCTCCCCACTCTGCTGACCCCAGTGACCCAAACTCATTCCTGAACTTGGGTTGCCGGCATGGTGAGAGGTAAAGCACACTGTTCCTTAGTCCTCTGCACCACTGGGCCAGCTATATTTCACTCACTTAATCACACTGCCAACAACCTGATTACAGCTTTATCGGTGCTGTTCATTTGGAGTCCCACTAAGGCCCACTGCTCACACAGCACAAGGCCAGGTGCTTGCTCACATAGTACAAGGCCTTTAGACATAAGAACCCCTTGGTCACCCAGGTAACCTTGTCCCTGCATTGTATCAGACACTGATGTTACTGCTTAAGTTTTATTTTATTCAGTTTCTCTCCTCTGGTCGGCCCCCATCTGCCAAGCACCCCAGCCCCATCAGCCAAAGTCCACGGAACTTACTGCCAGCTAACTTCCACCAGAGCCTGCCCCCAGGTGGGGACAGAGTGTTCTCCAGTCCCGCCATAGTCTAGATCTAGTTCCAGCCAGCATGCACAGCTGGCCAGGTGTGGCTCCGTGAGGTGCTTAGCACCATCCTGCCACCGGCTTTTTACTCCTTACTAGCCCCTGGGAAGCATCATATGCAGTGACATCATGACACATGCCACACACTCCCATGCAGCGTCAGTACCGTAGCAAATTTCCAGAGGGCCTGGGTACAAGGCGATGTTACAGGGCCCTCCCCAGTTTTGAATAAACATCAAATTATGATTTGGGCCCCTCAGACCTTAGGGGCTCAGGTGCCACTGCACCCTGTGCAGTGCGCGTCAACATCTGCCACGCCACCCCGACATGTTGGTTCGGGCCTTTCCTTCAGCTCGGCTAGGGGCCAGGCAGGTGCCAGTGCCCCCCCAAGGAGGAGAGCAGTCCCACAGACACAGGATCCTCCTCTCTAGCCATCCCTTTATCCCGAGGTCAATTCCAGACCCGGTCATCAGTGTCACAAGCGGTAGCGTAACCAGTGTGCTGGCAGGCGGCTCTTACTGTTTAAGTTTGGTAGTGTCCTTCCAGAACCACATCACAGACTTGCCCAATAAAAATAAATTACCTCTGTTTATTAAAACACAGCAGTCAGAGATTTCTTCTGTCAAATCTAAAATATCTAATATTCATACTAGACTTAAAAGATTCACAGAAGACCAAGAAAATACAGCACTAGAAATTTTTAAACAAATGAACACTGAAACAGACAGAATTTAAGATCGAAAAATCTCAGTAACAATAACTTAATTCTGATTTTGCTTACCCCACTGGTCCTTTTAGGATATGACAAACTTCTTTCCACACAGGTTTGAGATTTACAAGACCAGTAAGTCCCCTTTGGTTTGAGGGCATCCGTAGTATATCTGGCTCAAAATCTGACTGCTATAGCCAAGACCCACACGGATATTTGTCAGAAGGAACTGTTCACACCGTTCATTTACTGTGCTTAGCAACCTCTTGCCTTATTATGTTTCAGAGTGCCAAATACAAGGGTATTTAATGTAAACGACTCATTCATGCAGTGTATACCATAGTGTCCGCATATAAACCCCAAAACAGAGTCCATGTTTGACTTGTGTTGTACCAACATCTATTAGGCCACTTCACCACAGACTGAAAAAGGGTTGTATTTATCTTGGGAATCCTTCATATTCTGTAACACCGATAAAACTGCTCCTCATATCGGCAGCCATGCAGGTGGATAATGCACACACTGTGATGTGTGTACACCCAGAAAACTAATGTTTCTGCATCGCTATTGACACCATCATCCCAGCTAACATCTATACCCTGCCTACACCACCATTTCTTCCCCTTAAACTGTACCACCCTCCTCCCTTCTCTTCTACCCCCCACACCGACGGGCACCTCTCCACCCCTACTACGTCCCTCCCAACTGACCCAACCTTCACCCTTTCTCCCTCATACCCTCCCACCACCCTTTGTGCTCCCATTCCTTCCCTTCTTATACTGACATCCTGTACTGATCCTGCACTGCCCCCACCCAACACCCTCTGTTAATGCTTACTCACATTGGCACTGCCAGTATGCTTAGCATAAGCATCCTTTCACCAGTGACGAGGCCCACCTTCTGGGCTGATCTCTGTATATATTCTATCTTTCTCCAGTTTGTCTTCTCACTATTACCCTCACTTCCTGAGCCAGCCCTCCCTTGTTCACTCTCTCTCCTCCTTTTTCCTCCTTGTGTTGCAAGTACCGTTGTATATAGTGTTTGCTTACTTCAGTCACTCATGTAACCTCTGCCTAATTTGTTTAAATTGTTGTTGTCCTCCCACGGCCTCCCGTAGCTGTAGTTTTGTTTGTTACTGTAATGACCCTGACCGAGAACCTATGTAATGAGCCTGTACGCGAAGGTTAATCCGAGATCTTATTAAATAAAATAAAACCACGATGAGAACCTTTACCAATTTGTAGTGTTTTCTAAAATGCCCCGCCATCTACTTTTAAGATATGCCCTATGACAGCCGACATTCACTTACTTGTCAGCACTTATACTTTATAAGGTGCTGGATCATCTCTGAAAATGGGTACTTATACTCAGTGGACTTAACAGGCTAGCAAAAGTAAACAAACAAAAACCCACATCCATGACTTACTTGTGCATGAACCACCTCCAAACACGGTGTTAAAAAGAAATTAAAAACTTGCTCTTTAATTCATAGTCCAGCACTATTTCCTAAGGTTTTAATATTCATAGACCATTATTTCATTTTCAATACTTATTTTACCCATTTCTAAACATTTCTAAAGTCGTCACTTATGATGGTATATGACTATAGTGCTCACCATGACAACAGGCTGTGTTGTCACAAATTGCAGTTGTGATGTCATTTGGTGACAGGCAGATGTTAAGCAATATACATATGACAGGGTGGGTTATGCTAGGATTACTACTCCTGGTGTGTTGTTTGGTCACAAGGCCGCAGGCCCAGTGAGCAGAATATACCAGGCGTGGGTAAATCCTAGCATTACCCACACCCTGGAAATGGTATATTGCAATTATACTAAGTGTCCCTGTTTTTGATGATAAACAAAAATAAAGAAACTTTTTTTTATTTGTATTATTTTTATGCCATTTTATTGCTCCACCAGAAAAATAGTTCTGTGTTGCTATGGACACTGTGCCCGTCTCAAGGGGTTGGTTTACATGAACATGGGACAAAGTCTGCTGTGATTTAAACAAGTTACAAGGTGTCTGCCTTTCCACACAGATGGAGATAGCTGTTTAAAGTTTATTTTCTTTACTCTTCGAGAGACAGGGTAGGAGGGTAGCTCTGTCATAAGCTGTCTAACTCACAACAGACTTTGCTGCACATTAATGTAAATCAGCCTGTTATGCCATGCACCATCTCCATAGCAACACCATGTCGTGAGGAGATTCCATGTTGCAGGAAGCGGCAGCAGTTGCCTGAGGAGTTTTCACTTTTTATTTGCTTTGTTTGTTTTTGTCTGTTTACACTGATGGAAGACACACAGAGGGGGCTACATGCCAGAGATACTGGGGAAAGCAGCGAAAGAGCAGGAGTGAAGAGTGAGCGAAATGTGAGGTAGGTTAGGTATAATGCTGTCTCAATGTCAGAGCTACGGTTTTATTTAACAAGTACATTGCATTAAAAATCCTAGTGAACAGGAAATAGTGGGCAGAGTGAAAGAAGTCGCAACAGTGCAAATGGCATGACACCATGCGGAAGTCAGGTGAGCAGTGGGTGGGGATACCTTACATTTTCCAAAGTGTAGATACTGCAGACCGTGCAGTTAATTTCAGACTCACTTCATCTCCCTCAGAACTCTCGGTCTCCAGCACCACAGCATTTACCATAGCTGCCAAAATTGCAGTGCAGTTTGACTATTGAAATGGGAGCCGCTCAGGTTGACGCCTATTTAGGATTGCTATCTTTGCCACTCCTTGGTTGGTAATTGTCGGAGTGATTTCGGGAGTTGTTGATTCAGTTCACTGGCGGCTGGCACCATTTCCGCTGGTAAATCGGAGGATATACAATGACCGAAAGGAGCCAGCCAGCCAATCAGGAAGCAGCATATAGTGTCTATCCCTTGCCCATTAGATAATTAGGCAATAGCACGACAGGGCATGGTGATATGGGATATCATTATTTCAGGTGGTTGGGCAATGCAGGCTGCAGGTCGAAAGCGTCCAACCACCAGAGAAGCGATGATATCCCATGATATACCACACCCTGATTGACTTATTGCTATTATTGCTGGACCCGGATTGTCTAGCAAATTACAGGCTCTGTCTCTAACTTACCCTTTGTGGGTAAAGTTGTCGAGAAGGTGGTTGCAGCGCAGCTGGATGATCATCTGACCAACAACAATGTCTATGATTCCCTCCAGTCTGGATTTAGGAAAGGCATAGTACCGAGACAGCACTGGTTCGGGTACTAAATGACCTCCTAATAGCGAGATCAGAGGACCTGTTCCATCTTGGTACTTCTTGATCTCTCTGCAGCATTTGACACTGTTGACCATGGTGTGCTGTTGGAGCATTTATGGTCTAGCTGTGGACTGTCTGATACGGTCCTCAGGTGGTTTCGATCTTACCTCGAGGGTAGGACTCAGAGGGTGGTGTCGGGAATTTTTCTTGACATCAGTCTCCTATCCTGGGGATACCGCAGGGTTCCATTTTGGTGCCCATGTTGTTTGCAGTGTATATGCTGCCATTAGAGTGATTGTTAGACGATACGGTCTGGGTTTCATTGCTATGCAGATGATACCCAGCTGTATATGTCTTTGTGCCCGCCAGGATGCTGCCATTTCGGTATTTAACAACTGCCTTGCTGAGATCCAAGACTGGATGAATGGGAGTTGGCTACGGTTGAACCCTGAAAAACTGAGGTGTTGGTTGTGGACAAGGGTCGCCAGAGGCGGGTTTGTTAGCCGGATCGCCTCGGCTTATGGCTTGGGGTGTCCAGCTGACGACCTCAGACCAGGTGCGGAATCTGGGCATTGTATTTGATGACTGTCTGACTTTCAAATCTCAGGTGTCAGCAGTGGTCAAAACCTCCTTTTACCACCTGAGGAACATCGCCGGTTGAAGCACCTGGTTCCTCCAGAGGATCTTCCAACGTTGGTCCACGCCTTCGTACCTCCCGCCTTGACTATTGCAATGCCCTTTACCTGGGGCTATTGGGGTTGAACTGCCATCTGCAGCTAGTGCAGAATGTGGCAGCCAGGCTGTTGACTGGATCTTCTAGGTCTAGTCATATAACGCCTATGCTCCGCTGGACTGCACTGGCTGCCAGTTTGCTGGCGAATCACCTTCAAGGTCGATTTGCTGACCTATAAAGCCCTACACGATCAGGGACCTACTTACCTGAAAGAGCTCCTCTGTCCCTACTGTCCTCCCGCTCTCTCTCCGATCCACTGACGAGGGATTGCTAGAGATTCCCAGGGTCCGCTTAAAACCTCAGGGCAAGATCGTTTAGTTTTATGGCCCAGACCCTGTGGAATTCTCTACCTCGTCAGGTGCGAAACTGCCCGACTGTCCAAAGCTTTAAAGGAGCTTTGAAAACATATCTTTTAGCAAAGCTTTAATGATTTATGATAGTTTTAATGTTGTTTATTTATTGTTTTATGTATTTGTACAGCGCTTTGGTTATAAGAAAAGCGCTTATATAAATAAAGAAAGAATGAATGAATGAATGAATGAATTATGAACTGAGTTTCAAGTTTTATAAATAAAAGAAATGGGTTTTAAAATGTTTATGAATGAGTTTTTGGGTGGTGTAGGAGTACATTTTGAAAAAATAGTTCTCACACAGTAGAGAGCAAGGAGGCTGGTGGCACTGGAACCTTTTTGAAGCCATGATGATGTAGCCTGATATCATCACGGCTTCAAAGAGCTATTGGCCAATCAGATTCCTCTATTTATAATCCTCAGTTCATAATTAAGCAATAATACTCGACAGGGTGTGGTATATTATGGGATATCATCACGCCTCGGTGGTTGGGCACGAGGTCACAGGCGGAGGCGCCCAACTAATTCGAAGTGACGATATCCCATGATATACCACACCCTGGAGTGCATTATTGCTATTATGAACTGGATTGCATATATGTATCAATAAAATATTTTACAAAAAGCTTCTAAAATGTTTTAGTAATGCATTTTGTAAGTGTAGGAATACATTGAAATAATATAGTCTGTTTAGTTTTTGATGTGGGTGGTAGGTGGCCTTATTGTAATGCTTTGTTAGAATGAGGAAGAACTAGGTTGTGAATTGAATTAATTTTTTTAAATTTGTAGTTGCTTGTTGAGCGGGTGACAAGGTTCTGAATTCCTGAGCAGGAATGGTGGTGGCAACCCATGACGAGAAATCACTTTTTGAGGTGTATTTTCCGAACATAGAAATTAATTTATAAGTTCACCCTGATGTCAAAATACTAGTGTAGTGCTTAAAACGAGTGTTATTTTAGTTGGAAGTGCTTTTGAAAACTAAAGCCGGATTCTGAGGAAGCACATCAGTGTCCGCTACAGATGCCGATACGCATGCTCGAGTCTCGTGTTTAGCTTTAAAGGCAAACATTACTTTGAGTAATGAAATATTTTTTACATCAGCGGTGAATTCAGTATTTTATTTTTATGTCCGGATTGTAAGACCACTGCCGGAGACGAACAGGAGCAGCTGACTACGGGGAATTTTGTGTTAAAGAATGATGCAAGCGGGAGTACGTGAGGAGCTATTGTTGCTGCCGACTGCAAGTTCAGCGTGGCTGCCCTGTCGCCGGAATGATTTTTTATCTGCCGTGAGAAGGTTGAAATCGAGGTTTTCTGAAGCCGTGATGATGTAGCCCGACATCATCACGGCTTCGAAAACCTCTCAGCCAATCGCCTTTCTCCATTTACGATCGCCGTTCATAATTTTTCTTAATATACATTTTGTCCACCTGTTTGCTCCTGGCAATGAGAGTTGCATTATCTGAAATATTTATTATATGAACAATATCAGAAAGTTAAAAAAAACTACAAGTGTAAATCTCTTTAATTCACAGTACTGAGCATCTCCTAAAAGAGATGGAAGAACATTCTGCACTTCTAATGAAAACTCCAAGGATGGAAAAGGTTTATATTTTCTAACTTATTTTCAAGCTTAATAATTTACATGCATTTGCATTTTAATTATATGCCAATTGCTCATTTGCATCTCAAAGCACTGAAACTGTTTGTTTTTTTCCAAAAGGGAATTTTTACCTATATATTCTTTCCTGTTTTTTTTTTTCTCCCTTCTGCCTACTCCCAACCTCCTCTGGGAGGCCTGCCCAACTGCCCTAACTGTCCTGCTGTCATCATCATTATTCTCTCAACTCCTTCAAGAACCTTCTCTTTAATGACCCCCCAGCTCAAGCCACCCTGCAGCTAACCACCAACACAGTAGGCCCCTCACACAGCATTTCAAGAAAGTCCAGCTCGTTGGCAGGGAGAAGATTCAGGACAGAGAAGCTTAATGAAGGTGTGTTGGGACATGTCAAGAAAGAGCCAGCCTCCACATCTGCTCTTCAAGCCTCTGCCTGCATGTCCCCCAACAGGGAGTCATGGCAGGATTCTCCTGTTGAATTGCTGGGCCACTAGGATTAGGTGTGCAGATGCAGAGGACGTTGCCACTGATACCTCCCAAGGTCTTGTGCACCTGGGTGTCCTGTGCCATCCCTCCCTGTAGAACCCACTGTACAGCAAGTGAGCACACAGGGGAAGTTTCTTTTGATTTCCAAATAATAAAACCAGCCACGCCAGCCCATCAGCATGGTGGTAAGGTTATCACTTGTGATACCAGTAACCCGTGTTCAGGAACAAGCCCTGGATGTCAGGGGCTGGCTGGGGAGGGATTGAGCATCCCAACAGGTGTTCTCCTCCTCTGGGAAGTGAGGGTAGCAGGGGTCACTGCCCCACTGGCACCTGAATGACCACACCTGGCAGTGCTGTCCGAGCATCTCATGGAGAAGGAGGATGCCAACTGGACCTGCACAGTCATACACATGGGTGAACATGTGCACATGGTGACCTTGCTGTCAACGTCCCAGGGGAAGGGCAGCCTGGGTTCTGGGGCCACACCCTCCCAACTGCCCCTGCCACCTCCCTATCAAAGGACCGGAGGGAGCAGCTGAACAATCCCACCCCAAAGAAACCCCAGAGGGCATGAGCTGTTGCACTGTTGCACCGTGAGGCTGAAGGTAAGCACCAGCAAAGAGATGAGATTGGACTGTGAGTCAGGAAAAGGGGCAGCATCGACGATAGCCTGAGGATAATATTAATGAAAAACTAAGCATCCGGCTCCTCTGGGTTCATCCTCCTTTAGAACCATGTATGTATCTGTATGTATGTATTTATTTATTTATTAACAAGTCAATGTTTATCAGATTTCCAAATAGTTACTGGATAAATGGTATCATAAAGTAAAATACAACAATTTGAAATTGTTAACAAATAAGTTAAACAGAAACATTCAAACAGGATAAACAACATGTAAGCATCTGACTCTACCTGACTAATATACAAAATAAATTCAATTGCTGCTTCAGTTCTTTATAGCACAGGAGAAAACACATGTTACTATTGATGTCCTTTACATTTCCAGACATGGCCCCACCTTAAATTATACATTTCTGCTTTGTCCGTATTCTAAAACTAAGGCTGTCATTATTAGCTAGCGCTCCTAATGAGTCAACCATTTATGCCCAACCCAGAACTCCTCCTTGGCCCACACCTGTCACCTGCTCACTGAACTGTGGAACACTGATAACCAAATGCAGAAAAATGTGGGACACTGGTCATTGTAATGTGGGGCACATCACCAAATGTGGAGATACAAGGTCAGAGCACTGGACACTGGGGACTTTATTTGTGCTAGGTTCAGTGTGGATCCAGCATCATAGAACATTCTAGATAGATTTGTGCTTTAAAATCTTATTTTAGCCCCTCCCCAGTGGCTCAGTAGCATCACGTTACGCTGCTTTGCAGACAACTCGAGTTCGGGAGGAGCTTGGGTCACTGCATCACAAGGCAGGCCAGGCCAAGGCAGCTGCTGTGGGCAATGTACCTCAGCTGGGGAGGGTTGGTGGTGAGCTCTGGCACCACAGTGAGCCCTGCAGCTGGGCTAGGGTCTATTGTGAGACTGCGAGGCCATAGGCTGTGCTAACATCAGGGAGGAGGAAGGGCCTAGAAAAGGCAATATTAAAACCCGCTTCCATCTCGGTATGACGATCTGAACCTCAATGATTCACCCAGGTCCTAGTGCCTGCCCGGCATGGGCTCTTAGTCCACATAATGGGTTGCCTGGGGGGAGTACAGCCCTCCCATGGAGTCCCTGCCATCCTGGGTAAACCACAAGGGTAACTGGTGGGTTCTTGGGACCAGGGAAGCTGGTGTGGGCAGGGACTCTGGACCTGGACGGCATATATCCCTGAAGGACACAGGTGGCCACAGAGGGAAAACACTACAGAAAAAAATGTTAGTTTTCAGTGCGAAGCAGCACCTTCTATGTGTGGGATAGGAGCTTTGCCCTGTGGGGCTGATGTGGGACAAGGAAGGAGTTCTGACTGATACAGTGAGACAGAGCCCTTGTAATGTGGGGCAGTAGACATACACCTTGGCCTGTCTACTGTCATAAATGCATTGCTAGCAGCCTAGCATTAAATTATCTAATTCCAGCAAAATGGAGCACAGAGGCTTCTAAAAGAATTTCCGCTGGAGATCAAGTGTGTTTGTTCTTGTCTTGCCATATTTTACATAGTCTTAAACTTTGCTTTGCCTCTGTACATCTAATTTGTACTTGATCGGGTCTGACACTTTCATTTTCTTTCGTTAGCAACCCTCTGATCTCATAAGGAGGCAACCCTCTGATCTCATAAGGAGCTGTGATCTTTGAAGCCTTTTATCACATGCCTTTTATATTTCATTCCCAGCATGTTCCCTTCATCAGTATAAATCTTTTGTGTGTTACTAAAGGATTCCAAGTGCCGATGTCCTGCATTAATGCTGAGCTGTTGCCTGTTCAGCCATGGCACTTTCAGCTCTCTCTGCTAATGAGGAAACCAAGAGGATGCCTGGGGACTGGATGACTTGAGCACAGTATGTTGATTTTTCATGTAAAAAGACTTCTGTGAGTGGGCATTAAAGTTGCTGATTGAACAACTGGTTCATAAAGGAAGTAGTCATTCAAAGTTAAAGGAACGCACCTTCTCGTCCAGAATCTGGGATGGCATTTACTAATTACGCATGGTTCAAACTCTGCTATCCCACTACAAGGACCGCCTAGTCTGATTTTTCTTTGTATTATGTAGGAGTGCTAGCATGCATGCTGGGCAGCGCCATTTGCAAGAAAACTATGGACCCTCTGTGATGTCAGTGACAAACCAGCTCCCATCCCTAAAATTGTGAAAACCAGAGCTGGTGAAATCCCACATTCCACCTCCTCCTCCTCTGTCCCCCCCGCCTACTGCCTCCCCATCCCCACCCAATTTCATCTTTCCTCTGCACCTAGGGCTTCAGTTAACTGGTTTGGAATTTTTGGTTTGCTTCCAGAAACTGTATTCAAACTCTTTCAAAATGTTGGAGATCAAGTATTTGACTCCAAAAGGGACAAAATGGGTAACACTCAATTTTGCTAACAGGGAAGTACAAAATGGTTGAAATGAATGAAGGATATTTAACAATATAGTATTATTTTATATTAACTTTACAAAGTTTGTCTCTTATTTATTTGCATTTGATTACGGGTAGGTACAATGATCCAATGGACCATTTTTAGGCATGACCTAGGCCATAGAGCATGGACTTCTACGCTGGAAAGTATTATGACTCCTATTAACATTCATGTGTAGGTAGGGAGAAATGGTCAGACTGGATGGGCCATGTCGTCCATATCTGCTGTCAAATTCTAGATTTCTGTGTGATTTCCAGATTTGGAGCCATGGAAGTGTTTTACTATTACAAGCCTTATAAGCTGAAAACCTTGGAGTTAGACTCCAGTGGGTCTGGAAGGGAGGAGAGTTGAACACCACAAGAGTATTTGGGACAATCTTGCCCTCAGTTAGTAATATACTAATACATATTCCAAGACCACTCCGTGGTTGTAACAAAAGATTTCACTTAATTCTTTGGCTATCAGCTCTGCTCATCTTCAGTTCCTAGTTCTCATACCCTAAGAAAGCATGCAATACCACTCTTACAGCTGGCAGTAAGAGTGGTCTCAGAGGACATCTTAACATACAGTACCTAGGACTACCTAAAATGTTTAGAAAGAATCAGAATTGATTGGGTAATAATGATGTCGTGATTTACAATACACTGTGAAGACAGCTGTATAGCTGTTATTCAGGTAGAAGGGAAGGGTCAGGCAACAGCCACACCAATCATACGGGAGCAGGGATAAACAAATGAAAAAATAAAAAGCCAGCCCTGTTTAATGCTTGACAGTTTGGCACATCAGGTGCGAAGTAATGCATGTGCTGCACAGTGCTGTATACGGATGACACGTGAAATATAATATATGCATTGACCAATTTCTCTTGCTCATGTGAGAGAGCATATTGCTACAAAGTACAAAGCAAAATTCATCTTCAGCTGAGCTCCTTAATTGTTCATTCCTTTAGAGCGATTGCTAGTCGACCCTTTACGCGTTATATGGGTACACGTTTATTCAGAGGAGCATTCATCTTTCTGTAAACCATTTACCACAGCTCGCTGCTGTCATCAAAGATATTAAATAAGGGTGGAACCCAGCTGGAGAGCTGTCATTCCAGGCACGGTGGAAAAAGCTCTGATCTCAAACTTTATTAAATCACAAACACAGAATGTTATTAGCAGCGCTTGCGTTCCCAGTGAGCTAGGAAAGGTGAGAAACAATGCGTGTAGGTTCGATCATCTTTTCTTGCCCAAGTGTCCCACCTTGTGTCCGGCACAAGCTGAAAGAGCACCTTTCTTTGTGCTGGAAACATGGTGCTCCCTTGGCTCAATGGGGCTCCACCACAGTGTTTCTAAATGTTTTCTATTAGCCCTAAAGGAAGGGAAGGGGTCGTAATTTGCCCCGAGGGGCTGGCAGCATGATCCCTTTCTGCTTCCCGACTCTATGATCTGCCCCCACACGGACATTTTGTGACGTCTGTACAGGGAGAGTGCGGGGCAGGCTTCTTCACTTGAATGGAGTGTTTTTAACCGTGTTGCTTAGTACCAAAAGCCAATTCGAAATTGGGAAGTCAGCTTTGAAAAAGACTCTCCATTCAAGTGAATGGAGCATGACCCTGTGTTCTTCCATAAAGATGGAACAAAATGGAGCATGGGGCAGATCACAGAGTCAGGAGGTGTATAGGGATAGTGCTGATAGCCCCTTGGGGCAAATTATGATCCTGTCCCTTCCTTTCGGGGCTAAAGACATTTTTTTTAAACATCATGGTGGAGCTCCCATTGAGGTGAGGAAGCTGCAAGTGTCTACTTTTAGCACCAAGGAAGGTGCTAGACTTGGGCAGGAAAAAAACACTGTAGAACCTGCACACTGTTTCTCGCTTGCTCTAGCTGGCTGGGAATTAAAGCACTGCTCCTAACATTTTGTATTTGTGGATCTATTAAAGTCTGAGATCAGAACTTTTCTTTCCATCACGCCTAGAATGACTGCTCTCAGCTGGAGCTCCATGTTTCTGCTTTTCAGCAGAAAGAAATGCAGGAAAGTTTCGGTTTAATAAAGGTGACATAACATTTTCCTGTCAGAATTTCCTGCCTTGAAAGGACAACTTTCTACCTGCACAAATTGTTGTTCTTAACTAAGTCAGTTTTAGTATAATTTACTATTCCAACTCGCCACACAAGTGAATTTCCATCTGAAAAAATCCCTGTTGGGGTTGGAGGTGGTCTCTTGCTGTTGTGCTCCTACCTGGATGCAAACTGCTGATCCTTTGCTTGCCAAGTGAACACACATCCAGTGTGACACAAAGGCCCTGTCCACACTACACTGAAAACTCCCTCTGTAACGTTACAGAGGGTCCAAACTGTTACCGCAACAGTTTATGCTTACACCTGTAACGCTACAGGAGGTGTTAAACGACGGTTACAAAATCGGTTCTACCCTCTGTAACATTACCAGCTGTAGTGTGGACACGTGAGCCGGTAGCCCCAGCACTGCCCTCAGTACAGCATGAACTGCATTGTGGGATAGGGTGCCGACCATAACCATCACCCGTCACCCACAATGTGAACTGGCTGTAACAGTTCTGAACCATTATCATGATGGTTCCCTGGCAGTGTGGACACACTAACATGTACCATCTGTAACGGTTTGAAACTGTTACAGGGTTTTAGTGGTGCAGTGTGACAGGGCCCTAGTTACAGTGAAGGCAGTTGCAGTTCCTGTGGTGTAGAGGTTAAATCACAACCAGTGGAGCAGGTGAATGGGGTTCTAATCCCACCAGGGGATTATGAATGACAAGCTATAGAAATGCTGATGCTGACCAAACAGGAAAATTTCGTGTTATCTTTGTTAGTACACCATTTTGGCTACCTTGAATCTGAGACTCCAGGAGTCCAGCCAGTTGCAGAACTTGTTCGGTCCTCCTGAACATTTGTCTCTGTCCCCAGCTTAGTTTGCATTGTTTGGAGCTGGGGAGGAGGTGGAATGAATGCCATAGTATATTGTAGGCATTCTATCTGCAGTGTACTACCAGACAGGATGGATAAATCGTCATGAGAAAGAATCCACTCTGGAAAATGCTCCCATGTCTAACCCAGTGGGAGCCACATTATCAGTCTCTACCCACTCCAGATGAAAGTCATGAAATCCAGGGGTACCTGGAAATACAGAGTATCTCAGCATCTCTGCTAGAGAGGTCAGTTTTGCAGATCGCTGAGACCAGAGGCTGAGATTAGAGTTGGGAGAAGCAGTTTGGATAAGGTTAGACCCTTTTAAACCCTGTGCAGGTTTCAGAAAGTACCTTATCAGAACTTTTTCAGGTTCTGATAAGGTTTTGATGTTTGTTTTTTTTGTTTTTTTTAATGATAGATTTTGGAGCCTACTATACTCCTCCCAGCAGGTCTTTATCTAGAAAGAAGGCTGGTGGTGGTAGGAAAGACCTAGACAGAAGACCGGAGGTGGAGAAAGGACCTAGTGGACCAGCTGTATTTATTTATTAGCTTTTGGTAACTGGGTAAGTGGCTTAGGCAACAATCCTGCCTATTTTCAAGCATGACCCGGGAGAGTACAAAATAGTGAATACAGTTATGAAACAGTTGAACAACATTTACAAAAGAAATAACAAAGACAAAGCACAATAGCATATGTTGGGATACATCAGGTGGTTGGTACTGCAAAACAGATCATACAACATAAAAAAAATAATATATGTAAAGCAAAAGAAGTGTTTAGGCAGTGGAGGAGACACTTTATCTGCCCTAAGTCAGGCATATGAAGCATACAAATAATATTGACTGAGAAGAGGTTCCACTTACATGCAGTTACAGTTACCTAGGGCACAGAGGTGAGAGAACAGAGAATGCTTAAAAGAGGGGTGGGAGGTGGATTTTTAACCTGAGGAGGGAGAGTGGATTCCAGAGTTTAGGAGCAAATGTGAGAATGCCTGTTCACCCATTTTGGTCACACAGGGCTGAACTGAGAGCATTGGGATGGAAGAGGACCTAGAAAGGGGAGTGAAACTGGGGTAATTAGATCAGCCAAAGAGGACGGGCCAGGTGGTCTAGTAAGGAGTCAACAAGACACCCAAGGGTATATGTTCAGAGGTCTTTGGGAGACAACCAGTTTAGTCCAGAGTAGAGCAGGCAGTGGTGCGTAAGGCTGGGCTGATAAGGCGAACCTACAGATGATATTGTAGGCGGTATCCCACTTGCACAGCACACTGGCATTGGCGGGTAAAGAACGGGAGGGCATAAAGAAGTTCAGGAAGTAGTACTCTCCTAGCTACTGATAGCCTTGCTGTTGGTGTGGAGTGAGTGGCGACATGATTGGCAGCTCCTATTTTAGCATTGACAGTATGACAAACCTCCTTTACATGCACCGAAATCAAGAGCCGGGCTGTGACCCTAGGTATCTGAAGGTAGAGGTGTTTGTGACTGCAGTGCCATCTCCGAGTGGACGAGGAGCTTAGGTGCCTTGGAGTGCACCTTTTAGAGGATCCAAAGAGCATAGCCTGGTTTTACCCATGTTTAGGATTTGATGGTTATCCGAGAGCCAGGATTGAAGGGATTGAAAGTCATGAGAGAGTTTGCGTTTATGTCATCCATAGATTTGGATGAATAATCGAGCACAAGACCATCAGCGTATATGAGGATGTTACTGTGATGAGAAGCACTGGGAATTGCATTAAGGAACAGGGAAGACAGTAGTGGACGAGTATTGAACCCTGTGGAACACCACAGGTGATAGGAATGGGGGATGAGAGAGCTTTATAGAAAGCCACCGCCTGAATACAGTTATCAAGGTAACTACCAAACCAGGATAGGGTAGAGACAGAGGCTCCTAGGGCTTGCAGCTTAGCCAGCATAAGCGGTGGTGGACCATGTCAAATGCTTTAGGTAGGTCGATGAACACTGCTCCTGTTAGTTGGGTCTTGTCCATATTGCCTTTGATATCACTGGTAAGTTGGGTCAGTGTAGGTAGTGCTGTGCCCAGCCCTAAAGCCATGTTGACAAGGGGATTGAAGATTATACTTAAAGAGGTGCTCAGAGACCTGTCGATGGACTAGTTTCTCTAGTAGCTTGCTGAGCGTTGGGAGCAGTGAGATGGGACGGTAGTTGGATAGTAGTTTATCATCCCTCTTAAAAATGGGAATAGTTCTGTCCATTTTCCAGACCAAGGAAACAGAGGCAGTGCTGATAGACAGGTTGACAAGCCTTGTAATGGGTACTGCAAGCCAGGCAGCAAACTGCTTTAGTATCCCAGGATGAATACCCTCTGGGCCTGGGCTACCATTAGCCGGAATAGCTGTCAGTAGCTTTAGAACTTCATGGTATGTGACTGGAGCCAGCTCTAGGGTAGGGTGAGTGAGGACACTGGGGAAGCTACAGGCATGGCTATATGGTGACGGAGTGGGTAGGATTAGGTAGCGAGGAAAAGAGGGAGTTGAAAGCATTAGCTATGCTGAGAGGGTGATTACAGTGGGCATCATTTAGATACATGTCAGAGGGTGTCTGCGGCTTGCTGTTTCCAAGTATTTCTTTGATTTGTGACCAATACCGCTTGGGGGTTAGAGGCAGAGGAAATTAGGAGATTCCTGTAGTAAGAACTTTTGCCAGGCTTAATCTCCTTTTGCACGTGTTCCGTGAAACCCTGTAGGCTTCAAAGTTGGAACATAGATGGGAGGTCTTCCATGTAGCCCATAGCTTATCCCTGAGCTTCAGAAGTTGAAGCAGGGGGCTTTGAGCCATTTGGTAACCTTCCTCTTACCCTCCTTGTGGTGACCAGGATGTGTCTATTTTGCAGTGCGAGTAGGGTAGAGTTGAAGTAGGCTGTAGCAATGTTTATGTCATCAGTATGATAGAGGGAGACCAGTCAATTTGTTCAAGATCGTGAGTGAAGGCATCCATATTTAGGTTGGGAGATTGTAGAAAGTAAGCACTTTTGATGGGAAGGAGGTATCCCAAATACAGTAGATAGGGAGTGATCACTTATGGTGTCAGGGAGAACACCAGTCGAAAAACATAGAAACATAGCAACATAGAATTTGACGGCAGATAAGGACCCGGCCCACCTAGTTCTGCCCATTTCCTACCTAACGGATAAGCTGCAGATGCTAGTTAACCAACAGCCTACTATAAGTTCCTTCCTATTTGTCAGGATCCAGTCTAATAGTGTGGCACAGGAGCCACAATGGGAGATCCTAGTGGGTTCCTGTATCAGCTGTGCAAGATTAGCCTTGCTTATTGTGGGGGATAGTAGCGTGAGCTGGGTCCTGCCTAATCTAGGTTAAAATCTCTGAGACAGATTATATCATTTTTACCAGTCACAGATAGCAAGTATTCCATGAACTCACCAAGTCAGTAGCTTAGAGTTTCTAGTGTATATATACACAGAAAATATGGAGTTTCTTAACACCCCAAACAGCAGGAGGGAATGAAGAACCTCACCATTTGTGAGCTTAGGATCCTGCACTAAGGTGATGTTCAGATGAGCTTCATAGTATAGTGACAAGCCTTCTTTGTAGCTCTAGTCCGATCCGCACTCTAAGCATGTTATAACCAAGGAGGGAGCACTGGGAATCAGTAACGGAAGGTTTGGGTTTCACGTTTTAGATATGGCTAAGATATCCAGGTTGTTCAATCTGACCCAGGCCACAAGGTCAGGAAAACTGGCCAATAGGGTCCTAGCATTAATGTGAGCAAAGGAGACACCAGAAGACTGGGGCCAAACGGTGCAAGGGATGAGACTGGGAGGAATTGTGGCCTGAATTGGACCTGGATTAGTCTCAACATCACCCGCCAGAGAAAGGGATAGGGTAAATATCCAGAGTGCAGCTATGATGATGGCCTGAGCTGCATGTCCAGGGGAGATGACAAACCTAGACTGGAGAAATCTGATTAATAACCCCAGTTGCTTGAAATTAAGCCTGAACAGTGGTAGAGGGCAAGGATGGAATCCATTAGTTGGCTGGGGAAGTGGAAATCATCCAGTGATGATGCAGAGGTGGGAGCAGTAATCTTAGCAGGACCAGAGAGAACTGCTAGGATCCATAATAACAGTGTAAGAGAGAGAACAGGGTGAGAATAGATCTGGTAACCATAGTGAGACTATAGTGAGACAGGAGGACAAAAGAAAAGGAAAGAGAGAGGGCATAAAGCAGAAGCAATAGGATGGTGCAAGAGAACCACCAGTACTACAGTGGTGTTATACATGGGGCACTAACTCGCTATATGACCCTAATTAGATTTACTGTAGTACTGCTCTTGTTTTGAGATGCCTTCCTTCACTGATAGTGGATTATGGGTGAAATAGTTTCTATTTTAACATGAAAGGTTCTGAATGTTCTGATAAAGCTTGAATCACTATCAGAACCTTTTGTGGTTCCAGGGTTTAAATAATTGATTAGCAGTTTTTTCTTGGGCCAATACTAACTTTACAGAAAGCATTTATATAGGTTTTCTAGAAGTGTTATGTTTATTGAAACAGTGAGGCAAGTGCTGTGCATTTTCACAATGTTTTAGCACTTTTATGAGCAAGACGCTAATCAATTTTTAGAATTAAATAAAACCCTGGGTTCTTCCATCCAAAGCTTGAGATCTGAAATTGAAACCACTGAGACTTCATGCTGTTTACACCTTGAACAAATCAAATAGACCCATAACTATTGTCCGCATGTCATTGCTTAAATAAAATGCCTTTTGTATACTCTGCAATATTCTTTTCTTGCCCAGAAAGCACCGGTTTTCCACATGCCTGGGAGATACTCTGTCACATTATGGAGAGAAACTGGGACCACCTGTCTTCACAGAAGTGGATAACACGGTTTGCTCCTGGGTGTAAGGATACCCATAGTAGCTCTGAGAAGCGATTGGAGGAACTCGGCAGAAGATGGACTGCTATCCTGCCAGAAGTTGGGAGCTGATGGCAGTTTCCATTTAATGGTCCGATGGTGCACTTGTCACAGAGATGGAGTTCGTGAGCACTGGAGAGGAGACAGCCAGACCTAGTAGGGGCTAAGTGGTTTTAAAAGATTTCACCCATTGGTCCTGTGGCTCTGGTGGTAGTGCACTGCACTACCACATAGACAGACCCAGGTTCAAATCTCAATCCTGATTCCCTGTTCCTAGCCAGTGGGATCTTAGGCATGCATGCCCAGACCCCAGGGTCGGGAGTTGAGGCTCCTCACCAGCAGTGTCTCCTGGCAGCTGTGGGAACCTTGACATTATTGCTGACCAAGGGTCAACTCCCCAAACAGGCTGATGTGAGTATGCAACATACGGCTTTTGGCTTTTGAATCTGTTTTAAATCTGTAAATGTGCTGTGCTCACTGTGAAAATATTGTTTAAGTGTAGGATTGTGTAGAAGCTTAAAGTTTAAGTGTTACAGCCCTTTTCCTGTGTCTTTGGCTTGGCCTAGATTTTCTGGTGCCAAACGAATACTCATTCCTTTGTCCTGCAAATTTCTGCTCTCCTGCTGGGCTGTCTGCCCTTTGAGTGCCCCCAGGTCTTAAACCCTCGCTCTTCTTCTGATTTCAGCAGCCTGAACCACCCCTTGAGGGCTTCTGCTTGACAGCTGAGGGAGACTTCGCCCCTGAACGGCCGGGCAACAGAGCGCCGCAGCCCGAGACCAGCCTCAGACACTACCAGCCAGTAAGGTATGGCAAATGCCACACTTTTTGCCCATGCCCTCCCCCAACCTTAACTAAATAGCCCTTGGCCACCCCTCGGGTCTAGGACCCTCCCCTACTAGCATCTCCATTACGCTGCGCTCTCTGCACCTCTCCTTCACCGCACTCTCTCTCCCTCCCTGCTCGCCCTGCATGGCTCCTCTTCACAGCGCTCATGGTCTCCATTTTCTCTCCCTTCTCATCTTACTGCTGGTACTACTCAATCTCCTCGCCCCTGCCCCCTCTCTCTTCCTTGCCCCTCTTCATGCCTTGCACAACCTAGTTACTCTGAGTGGCATACTGCTCCTTCTAGTATGCTTCTTAGATTTCATCCTCTTCCCTGCTTCCTCTCTTTACTTTCCCACTGCCTGCTAACCATCTCTACCACTCAGCTACCTCTTGGACCACATATACTGCCTCATGGAACTCTATATGAGGTGCCTTGCCCTCCAGATACATCCACTCCTGTGCTTGAGGGGCCACCCACAGTGCCATCATTAGGGCACAAGGCCCACTCATCTCATATACCACCTTGGTGTTCCTGACATCCCTTTGGAACCAACATCAGGAACTCTGCTCTTATAAAACATGTGAAAAGGCCATAGAAATCCCAGAAAAGGTATCTTGATAGACTCATGTGGTTATATTTAACTGCAGGTTTGTGTGATTGGATTCTGCTAATAGAAATATAGAAGTCTGCAAGCAGAAGAAGGCCTTTTGGTCTATCAAGCCTGCCCAATGAGTCATACATGTATTTTAAAATATCTCCTTTAGACCACACCTTTGGAACTGTAGCCACCAGCGCTGGAACCACATGGAAACTTTTACTAACCAGGGGCCACCCACGATGACGTCGTCCCAAATGTCTGTCTATATAAGCATGGGTGGCACCATCACTCTTCAGTTTCCTGCCAGAGGTCAACCTCAGAGGACCTCCAATCATGGTGGAACCAGGAGAAAAGACTGGCACCAGGCATACAAGGAGAGGCATGGGGCTTGACACTGAATGCACGGAGTAAGTTTTAGGCACAGCATCTGATGTATCTCACCAGTGCATAAGGGGAAGGAGAGAGGGATGGCATGGCCTGATGGAGGAGATTCTCTTGAAGATCTACTGTTACGGTAAGTTCTTCTGTAACTGTTTTTACGTTATGTTCTTGCCCTTCCCCAGTACCTTAACTCACCCCATAGCTTATCCCAAACCCACTTGAAACTATCCGTGGATTTTGCATTCCCACATCCTCCGGTAATTTATTCCACCTCTCTGCCACAACCGAGGATTAGCAGGAGGTCACATCTGGCAAGTGGCACACTTGGTAGGAGGACTGGTGCAGATGTGGGGCAATGGCCAGATGGAGCCAGCAGATTGGCTGGGCCATGTAGACCAGAAACTATGAATTGAAAAAATAAATAAGAGTCCCCCATAACAGACACTAATCAGGCACATAAAAGTAAGTATAGTTGGCGTAGCTGCCATACTGTTTTTAGTGTTATTTCCCATTACTGGCAATGCTTTCAGGAGCAGCTGACAGCATTTCAACCCTGGGGCAGGCAGGTCACTTCTAGGTGCTGCCTGTCCCAGCAGGGTCTAGAAAATGTATTTTTGCCAGTAATCAGTTAGGCACCATTGTGTCATCCACTCAGAAGTCCCATGCTGCTCCAGTCTCTCTGTTGTTTTGTGAGATGTTTGCCAGGGAAGCTCTCGAGAGTTATGTGGCAGGGAGCGTGTCAGATGGCAAGTGAGGCTGGATGACTCATGTAAAGGAGTGAAAGAGAATCCGTTGCCATGATTCTGGAACTTTGTGGGGGTCCTATTTGAAGCCCTGGCTGCAGGAGATTCTCCTTTCACACAGTGCTATAAGGCACTGTAAATCAATGTTAGGACATCAGGGCAGAGCCAGGTCTTTTCTGTCCTTTATTCTTCCGATTTTATTTTTGTCCCTTGGGCTCATTTGGCTAGATCCTCCTGCCTCTGCCAGTACCACTTTCCATCCATCAAGGCCCTTTTACCAGACTTCTGGTGAGGCCTCTGGCCATTTGTGGCACAACGTTACATTGCCCCCTAGGAGGATTTAGCCCCAAAGATGGAGCCTGCTTTCAGTAGCTCCAAACCATATCCAGCCACGTGAAGCCTGGGAATGTATCTAGGAGATAGGAGAGGGTTACCTGAAACTGGATGTGGACAGCAGGCATGGCTTCATATGCCTAGCAAGTGGTCAGTTTGGGTCCCTCTTCTCTCCTTGCCTGGGATGCAGCTATGAACGATGTACAGTGTATGCTCTCACAGCCGGCAGATCATGCTGGCATCAACCATATCCCATCCCTCCTAAATCAGCCTGCCTGGCTTCTCTGCCACCCAGCTTTTCTAGGTGGTAGGCAGACTACGGGTCATGTAAGCCCCCAAAAAAGAGTAGTAGTAGTCTGTCAGATGCACTGTCCTCCTTACCCCAGCTGCCCCCCACAACTCAAGCTGGCTTCTGAATTGGGTCATTGGCACGCCAGTGGTAGGACTGCTGCTGCACCAAGGGACGACCTTTATTTTTGTCTTTTATCCATTTATATAGCTCTGTACAGTATGTAGCTATAGTAGTTGACTTCTCTTGCAGTGACAGTGGGTACTCTTTACTCCCGGTTCAGTCCCCAGTAGCTCCACCTCTGAAAAATAAGTTAGGGAATGTGTTGAGTAGTAAAAGTGGAGTGGTGTTTGTCTGTGTAGACTCTACAGCTGTTACATTCAAGGGGTTGCCTCAGTCCCCACTACATGTGCATGTGGAAGTACCTATACAGCTCTGCAAGAGTGGAATAGGGAGAAGAGGAGGAAAGGAGAGAATTAGCATTTATATAGCACTTTACACATTGTATCCCAAAACGCATTACAAGCAATGAGAGACTGGTAGTGAAGGGACTGCAAACATACAGTGACAGCTATTTTGCACATCAACACCCACATAGCAGCCTTGGCCAGTTGCGTGAAACAGGAAGATGACTTCAGGCACTGCTCTGTGCTACAGCACTTCTGTTAGCAGAGGCTGTTGGCAAGAGAAGAGAGTGCAAATCTGCTGCTTTACACCTTAAAAAGAAAAAAAAACTCGATTCAGATCATTTCTGCACACAGGGCGCTCCATTAAATTTTCAAAACCTTTAATGCAAATTACACTTTGAGGAGTCTAATTTGTTCTTAACCAAGTGTTTGCTTCATAGCAAACTATAATTACTTCCTTGAGGAATTTAACACACTTCTCATTATATTTTGTCCTTCATCACGCACCTTGACTCTGGAGAGCTTTGAGACTGTTCATCAAAACCTAAAAGGTTTACTTTAATCTCATTTGGTGCTTCTGCTTTAATCTCCTGTGGTGCACCTGCAGTGTACACACACAGGGACATATCTACAGCTCACGAGATATAATGGTAGTGGATCCCAAACAAATTGGAAGTCATGTGCAACCTAGGATCCAAGACTGAGATTTTGATATACATAGGTGGAGTCTCTGCTACTTACAAATTTAGGATATGGTGTCAGTTTAGGAAATGCCTAGTCTAAGCATCCAGACTACGAAACAGAATACCCCCTTCCCCAATCTACAAGCTGTGGTCTCATCACATTGTTGCACCATTTTGCCCGTCTAACAGTCTTGTACAGTAGGGTAGTACCATAGTGCTTATGTTTGCAGCTGGTTTCCAATTTCAGCCTCCTCAGCTGTTTGAGAGAAATGGAATATTTAGAGAGGGATGATACACATGTCTGTGTTTTCTGTTTTCAGCCTTTGCAGTGTGTGTGAGGACGCTATCTGGTACCATACACTCTTGCTCAAAGCAGAACCAGTCTAAACTCTTGCATGGTGATTTGCATATATTTCCCATGATGCTTTGTGTTGTGGGGATATGTGTAATTTTACAATTCCTTGAAAACTGGCCTTATTGCTAATGCCCTTTCAGGTAACCTCTGCTTCAGTGCTTTGGTGCAGGGGTTCTTTGACTTTCATTTGGAGAGGAAAGGGCATTTACAAGTACATAAATGGCATGGCACTGATGTTGCTGGGCTAATGGGAAGTGTTGTCCTATGCCATCTTAGGGTTTGAGATCTGCAAATCTGAGCTGGCCCTACAGTGACCCTACGTAGAAAGTAGGCATAGTCCATAGTGCTCTATATGAATAATAAATTAATACTAATTTAGACATATAGAACATATTCATTGGTATTCAGTTGTACAAATTAGAAGTAATCATTTGAGCTTCAGAATGTACTGCCTTACTCTACATATTTATGAAGTGAAGACTAAATGAATACTGACTTATTTCAGCTCGTGGTCAGACTGCTTAAATACTAGTGAATACAATGCCAAAGTGGCAACAAATTAGTATTTCAATACTAGTAATGAAGACAAATGAAGACATTTGGCCCTGTCCACACTGCACTGGAAAACACTAACATTTGGAAAATGGTACAGACAGACACTATTACGGTGTGTCCACACTATGTGTGCAAGCGGTTGTAAACCGTTACTGCCCGTCCACACGCAGAACGGGTCGGAAACCGTGCCCAACCTGTGTACAGGCTGGCATGTCCTATGATGCGTCCTGCAGTGCACCCTTCCTTGCGACTCCAAGATATCCTCCCCAACACGATGTCCCTACTGAGTTCCAATCATGGACTGCCACAGTGCAGTGCCGAGGCTGAGGCAGCTGCTGCAGTTCCAATCCCTGGCAGAAGAACGGCCAACACAGCTGTCCTGTGGGCTGCTGTGGTCAGTGCTCCCCTGCATCAGCACCACAACATGCTGCACACAATGCCATGCACATACGGCAGTATCTGTATCTGCATGCACGGTTTACTGGGGTGCCCTTCCATGGTGTGGGCCCGTCCACACTGTTCTGCAGATGCCCCTCTGCCCACACACCTGCACTGGGCACGCACCGTACTGCTCCTCGCGCCCTGATCCTCTGTATATTTCTCCAATGCTGGGGCGGTGTCGGCAGCATGGAGCCACTGCACAGCAGTATGGGATTCTGTGGGCTGGTGGCTACACGGATGTCTGTTTACACGGCACCTTGTAACGTTACAGCACTGTTAATATTAAGGAAACCGCTGTTGAAACCACCTAACAGGTTTCAATAACGGTTTCAAAATGCCATCTGTAACATTACCAGTGTATACTGCACCAGCACGGTAATCTATCTGCACTCTGTAACGCTACAGAGGGTGTTTTTCTGGTGTAGTGTGGACAGGGCCAAAGTCAGACTTCAAAGAGGGGCATCACTTTCTGACTCAAGATTCCAGGAATTGCTGCTGCCTTGATTTAATGTACAGCTGCTTTACTGTAGGTACTTATATTTCTGGATTGCCAGTACTTCATTTAAGATATTTTTGCTGGGTCTTTCAGAATTTTAGTCACCCACTGCAATGTTTGCTTCCCTTTAAGCCTTTCCTTTCTTTTACCCATTACCATAGTAGAACTAGGTTTCTTTTTGTAACTACATTTTACATCAAAGTTATGTGTAGTTTGAACAGTCAAGCCCCTCCACCAGTTATCCTCACTTCACAGTGAAAGCCACTGTACCCTCCACCCTCCCCAACTGTCCTCCTTCCCAGTGAAAACGAAACCCTCCGCATATTGTTGGCCAACATTGAAGTCCTTAGTATAAACATTTTACTCCTGGTATAATATACTGTATTATACAATGGCATATGAAAATCCTATAACCTCATTGGTCAAAACACATCACATGACCGTGGTATATACTGCAATAACTCACAGCTGAGAAATGGCATTTATAAAAAAAAAAAAATACTTAAACACATCTTAAATTTATTTTTACATGGATCCATTGTATATCAAGGATACATTCTCAAGGTGTGAGTTATTGGGGATTTACCCACTTTGTGTGATTAAGTCACTCTGCTGCACCTTGTGACACACCACACAAAGTGGTAAATCCCAATAACCCACACCCTGTCGTGCCTTATTGTTAAATTGAACCATACTTGTTTACACATCTCCTGTTTTTTGTCTCAGACTGTACCAAAGTAGATAGCATGATTTCTGCACGCACACACACACACACACACACACACACACACACACACACACACACACACACACACACACACACACACTACCAGACAGTACAGTAATGTACACACCCACACAAAATGTAAACATCTCAAATACAAAATGACTTATTAGCTACTTGATGTTTGAATGTTTCAGCAACAGAAGCATTGTGTGGGAGGGTGGCTTGGCAGCTAGCAAGATGGCAGCCTAATCTCTGTGGCTCTCCTCCCTTAGCACTGTCCAGTATAACCCTGCAGTTCATGTAATTCTACAAGTCTAAATCGACACTTGTCAGTTTATTGGGAGTTTTCACTAACATTTCAGTAACTGTTTGAAGGGAGTTGCTCGTGATCCTGTTCCTTGGCAGGCGTGTCTCTCTCAACAGTCCCAGCAGCGTGGCTCCGCTGAAATGGAGCTTCCCACCCACCGGCCTCCTCAGTAAAGGTCGATTAACTGTAAGAAGTAGGCCACTGTTTGCCCAGTTGCTATCAGAAATGGCCCCTAAGATTTCCACCATAAGAACTGGGAAAGATAATGTCTCCCTTCTCAGCGACTTGCTTGGACGGGCAACAAATCAACAATCTGGGATGCACTACAGACTGAATAGTGACACATTTATGGGAGCAGGACAGATCAATCAGGCCTCTTGAGACCATGTAGTGGACACTGAAAATTGGGGATGATGCAGAAACCTACACCTAATGGTGTTTCCTGAAGGTGTGGAGTGGAAGGACAGTAATGCCTTCCTACAGAATGTTTTACCAATTCATTCTGAGGCATCTATGCATGCACCTCATGAACTGAAATGATCTCACAGGTCTCTTGGCACTCCAACCAAACCCGCCAAAGACCTAGGTCTATCTTACTTAAATGTTATGGTTTCCAGTAAAGGAGAAGTGATGCAGCTCGCCCAGAAGAGGGGCCCTTCATGTTGCAGGGCTATCAGATCCACATCTATCCTGACTTTCTCTCCCGCCTCACAAACATTGGAGGGCCTTCACAAGAGTGAGGCATGCTGTTATAGAGTTGCAAGTGTCATAACGGTGTATGTTATCATGTGGACCTCAGAATCATCTGCAATGGGACACCCCGCTCTTTCTCAACACCCCAGAAGCAGCAGAAGCCTTCATCCACCACTCGCCATATGCTCCTTTCCTGATGAGACTCAAGACATAAGGATACCAGAGACCAAGCATGACCCTCCATCTACATATGAGGAACCTCTCGGGAAGATCCATGGATGCTGAACTTACAAAAAAATGTCAGGGAATTCTTCAAGGAAAAGTCTAAATCAGGGAATAAATCTGTTTCTCCACATGCTCGGCTCCATGAGTTGGAACCAGAATAAAGAGCATGAGGCCTCGTCCGACAGTTCTTACAGGGAGGCCACAGCTAAGTATGTACTCCTCCTCTTCACAACACAGCAGGAGCAACATGTTCTGAACCCAGATCCCCATGATACAAAACAAGGCCCTGCCACCAGCAGCCTGACCCTCCCCTTACCTCTCAGGACACCATCCGGTTCAGGGAGCTGCATCTCTATCTTACTGCTACTCCACTGACCCTCGACATCCACCACAGGAGAGAAAGAATAAATTATAAAATGGAGTTTTGTAATACCCACACTGACTTCCTGGATGAGGGTTCCCTGCAGTATCCTTCTCAGGTTGTGGACATTTCTTTTCAATCTCAAATGCACCCGAGGGTTGATTATGCCCTTTTAAGACATTTTCTAATGCTAGGCTGTATATGCATATTTGTTGTAACAAAATAATGGCTTTCATGTCTGGGTTTAGTTTGGGAGGGATAGCTATGAGACACTAAGCGCTCTTCATTTTCTTCTGATTGAGGTACTAGACCTGTTTTACAGCCCCAGAAAACCCCTCAGGATTGATATTACACTCTGAATTGCTATTGCAGCTTAAATTTACTTCAAGACACAAGGATAACTGCACTCAAGGCAAAGATTCCACCTCTGTATAATGTTAGTGTGAAAGAACTTATTTGGAGTCAGTTGCTTTGTGTCCAGAAGTGCTTTCTTTATTCTTTTTCGAAAAGTGCAGACACACATGAAAGACTCTCCTCCAAGCAGGCTCCTCACTGCTGACAAAACAGGAAGTCCTCCTTAAAGTTTTTAAGTACTTTTACCAGGCACTGCTGCCCAGGTGCAGCCCCTACCCAGTCTGCCTACTAAGCTTGAATGTACTCTAGTTTGCCTGTTTTACCTGTGATGGTGGCCCACGGCCATGCAGCTCCTTGGCTGTTCCCACCCTTGCCTGGCTCCTTTTACACAGCAGTCCTCTTGTGACCTACAGATGGACTCTGCGCTCATCAAAGCACCGGCACCATTTGCTTTTTCTCTGCCCAGCCCTAGCCACTTCCTTTTCTAGTGCCCACCACACATTCTCTGATGCATAGGACAGGCTACCTGTTCAAACACCAGTTAGCTGTTTCAGTGTCCTTCATTCATCCTCTTCGATGGGGCACCTGGGCTGGGGTTGCATTGTTGCTGCCTGGGTTGCCATCACACCTTTTAGCTGCTGCTCTACCATAACTGGTGTGCACTCCTTACTCCTAATTTGTACCCACTTGTGATGCATAGATGAGCAGAGGTTCACCCGTCTATGGTACCATGGGCTGCCTGGTGAATTTTCTCCCTTCATTTTAGGGACAGTATCCTTTGGGGCCCCTTGACAATTCACATACAGTTGATCTCCAGGTAAGTGGGAGAGGGACATAGTCACCCCTTCTGGTTGCTGCTCTACTCAGTCAATTAGTTATTGATGTTTCCATTTAGATGTACTACTTTATTTTATATATAGTACGATTAGTGTGGTGGGGTCATGAGACCATGCTCTGAGTTTGATCTTTAGACAGTAGCTTAGATGGCCACTGTGACAGTCTACAGTTTACGGATATCTGGCCTTAAGGGGGAGGTGTATTACTAGTTAATCCATTGTCACAGCATCCCTAGCTCTCATTCATTGGTGACTTAATCTCTTGGAATGTCAGGGCATTAACTCCGCTATCAAGAGAAAGCACATCCTTACCAACCTGAAGAAACTGCACATCATGGTGGCCTTCCTGCAGACCAAATTGTCTGCCACCGAGCTACTAAACTGAAGAGGGATGGTGAGCGTAGAATTGCATTCTACATACACCTCAACCAAAAAGGAGTCTTGGTTTTAATTCACAAGTCCCTGAAGTAGCAGTGTACAGCCTCTCTATTTGACAAAGATGTTAGCTGGCTAATGGCCAGATAATCTACTCATTAGGGACCCCTGCTTTTGCTTAATATGTGTGCCCCAATAATAGCAACCAAGTCTTTTCTCCCAACATAGTGCTGAACTCTAAATTTAACTCTCCTCCTGCCTCCGTTATCATAGGTGAGGACCTTAACCTGACAGTGAAGCCCTTGATAAGTAAATCCTCAATAAATGTGCAACCTCATCACAAGTCGGCTGCTGTCCTAAAAGACTTGGTCAATGAATTTTCCCTAGGAGATATATGGCACTTGATGACCCTCGCCTGATTCCAGGGATTATACTTTCTCTCACGGGTGCATCATGCACTTAGTCAGACTAATCTCTGGCTCACCTCCCACACATTAGTTAGGCTATCCTGGACTCCATCTTCATCCTAGAGTGGTCTCAGACCATGCTTCTATTTCGTTAACCATTCTTTGGGGCCCACTTCCCTAAATCTTCCTCTTGGGGCCTAGACCCTTTGTTGCTAAAAGATTCTAACTGTATACCCTGTGTTACAACAGAGGTTCATGAATTTTTACAGTCGAGTGACAGTGGATTGGTGTTTATGGCATACTATGGGATACTCTAAAAGCCTTTCTCCAGGGTCAAATAATTGCCTTATATAGTACACAGGAGAAAACATAGGGAGGCTGAGACTAAAGTCCTAGAACATAAACTAAAGACCCTGGAAGAAAAATTAAAAGCTGATTCACACGGGACCAATCCTTCTAATCAAATCCATTTTCAACTTAATACCCATTACTCCAGGAGGGCAGAGCTGGTCTTGGTACATACCCATCATATGTACTGGGAGGGGCAGAGCTATCCAGCAGAGTCCTGGCTTGTAGACAGCACAAGCTGCAAGTGGAGCAACATATCCCTGGGATAAAAACTTTGCAGGAGTATTATGCAACTGACCTTCTGATGTTAGCAATCTAATGCAAGCCTTTTACAAGTGCCTGTATACCTCCCAGGCACTGCCCACCCCTGAACAGCTCTCCACCTTTTGGATTCCCTAAGTCTGCCCTGTATCTATTCTACCCAATGCCAACAAATGGAGTCTCCCATCTCCCTCCAGAAGATCGCACAAGCTGTTTTATCTATGAACAAAACAAGTCTTCTGGGAGGAGACAGACTCCTCATCGATTTCTATCATGCTCTTCATAACACTGTGAAACCCCTGCTCCTGCAAGTGTATCACACATCTCTTGTCACCCAGTCCCTTCCCTCAAAAGATTTCTCCTTGCCTAGCAACTACACTCATACTGGCCAGTATCATTTATTAATGCAGATTCCAAGATTCTGGCTAAGGTCTGGGCACAGATACTCCCTACACTCGTTCACCCTTCCCAGGTCAGTTTCATGAAGGGTCACCTTGGAAAAGACCATCTTTATACTCTTCTTAATGTGCACTTCTTAGCCAAGTCTCTTCCTACACCTGAAACTGCTCTTACCATAGACTTCAAAAGGCCTTCGACTCCAAATGGCCTTTTCTGTTTGCATAATGTACAGCGTCAGTCTTGGCCCCTACTTCACAGCAGGTATTAAAGCCCTATACTACAAACCATCTGTACAAGTGCTAACTGGCAGCATACTATCTCAACCCTTTCCCTATACAGAGGCACCATCTTGGGAGCCCTTTCTTCTACTATTCCTTCTTACTATTGAACCACTTGCACCGACTTTGAGGACTAACCTGGGTATTATAGGGATAAAACTAGAGAAGCAGAGTACAAAACATTGCTTTATAGGACAACCTGTTTGTTTAGCTAGGGATGCCACCCATGCAATTACTCCCTTCAGCACTTTCCTAATGCCTTTTCCCAGGTCTTGGGCATTAATCACTCCAAATCAGACAAAGTTCCTCAAGCTCTGTACTCATTCCCTCTTCCAGGATACATCTTGAAAATGGGCAGAGAAGGGAATAACCTATATAGAAGGAGTGCCATCACTCTGAAACATCAGCATGTAGCAGGTTGTGACACCAGTTCCAAGTAGCTGTCCCTACCCTGGGGAGCCCGTGGAAGCCTTTCTATGCCAGTTACAGTTTTTCTCAAGTCAGATAGCCGGAGAAGTTTTACACCCTGAAAATTGGCTTCTCAAGGAAAACTGATAGCCAGAGTGTCTCATTGGAATAGTTGCTCTAGCCTGGGGAGCACAAGGAAGTAACAGAATGCTGCTCTTATGAAATTTACAAATCTGGTGAGTACTGGCAGTCAGAACAGTTATGGTGCTCCACAACAGGGGTCAGGAAAGTTAAACACGGTTTGGATTAGGCAAATGAGCCTGGAAGAATTTGGTGATGTTTCACAACTTTATTCTGTGCAGTGAGTCATTGTTTTGCACTGGACTTTAAAAGCTGAATAAAAGTACAGATTTTGGGGTTGGTGTACAGTGAGTGGCCCCTCGTATTAATTGAGAGTTTACAGACATTGCCCTTTGGGAACAGCTTTTTGACTTTGCAGTTCCCTGCTATTTGTACACCAATAAAGAGTAAGTATGGGATAGTGATAGAGATCCAGATGAGCCGAGTAAACCTTGCATCATAATTAATAACCTATATAGGGATTAGGACACGTAATTAATAACCTTTACAGGGACTAGGACATCATAATTAATAACCTACATAGGGATTAGGACATTGTAATTAATAACCTATACAGGCACTAGGACATTGTAATTAATAACCTATACAGGGATTAGGACATCGTAATTAATAACCTATACAGGGATTAGGACATCGTAATTAATAACCTATACAGGGATTAGGACATCATAATTAATAACCTATACAGGATTAGGACATCATAATTAATAACCTATATAGGGATTAGGACATTGTAATTAATAACCTATACAGGGACTAGGACATCATAATTAATAACCTATACAGGGATTAGGACATCATAATTAATAACCTATACAGGGATTAGACTTTCTGCCTCAATGACTGCTATTCCTCAGGCCAGTTTCTCCCCTTACTGGAGGCATTACATAGTGAGGTCGAACGTTGGAAGATTTGCATCTCTCTCCTTTACAGGGAAAGTGAATGCCCAAAAATGACGCTGGCACCTAGGGTACTGCACCTACTGGCCCACCTTCCAATTCATATTCAGGATAAATGGTTCCACAGGTTGGACCAACTAATCAGAAATTTCCTTTAGGAGAGTAAACCTCCCTGATTTAGTTAAGGGAAGCTCTGCAAGCACTAGGCGGAAGGGGCTGGAGCCTTCCACATCTCAGCAGTATCGCTTCACCTTTATTACCTCACAAGTGCTTGATGGTTCTTTCAGAATCCTGCTTACTCCCCTTCATGCAGGGGCCTTGAAGGCCACTTTTGGCCTCATATCCCCCCACCCGGCCTTCTACACCCAGCATCTCCCACTGTTAAACACCATCCCACATTGCCGTTATCTCTGAAGTACTGGTGAAAAGGTTTTTCCCCATGGTGGTGGGGCTTCGTAATTTCATGCTTATGTAGGCTGCATTTTGGGAGATAAAAGGTTTAAGTGCAGTGCTGTGAGTCTGGTAGTTCTTTATTAATTATTCAGTCCAGGAGATCGACAATAATAGGCTTGAAAGAATGTCTGTAAAAGTAACACACAATTTAGTGCTGTTTTGCACTATGTAGGGTAAATATTTGAATGGGGAAAGGTAGACTGTTGGGAGTTGTAGGATGTCCCCCAGTGAAAGTGGTGGATAGCCTTTGGGAAAGTTGGCAAGGGGTTTGAGCCACCTATCTTTGGGAGGTTGTGTTTGTTTAGCTTCTCGAGTATTTGCCTGTTGCCGTGACTTTGGTGAGGGCGCGGGGTCGGCAACAGTAAAGCCGCTGCCTGGATAACTGCAGGACATGGTGCGGATTGCTCCATGGCGGTGCTGACTTGGTGTGTTGTGTGTTCTGATTCTGACTAGTTCCCTTCTGGTGTTGGGTGTATGGACCGCCATGACTTTAGGCACATGTAACCCGAGAATTTAATAAATAAATAAAATAAAATAAAAATTTGTGCTGCTGGGGATAATTCATTTATTTATTTAGTTTTCATTTACCAGGTAAATGCACTAGCCATAAAATGATTATTTTCAGGCACGACCGAGGTTGGGTTTGCACTTCCTAGGTAATTATTTCTTGTAGGGTGCTGCTAGCAAATGTGGTTTCTCGGGTTAGGAGCTGCCCTTCCTCACCCTCTTCATGGACAGTACCATTTAGCTATGCTGTAAAAGGGGTTACAAGGCGTAGTAGTGTTAAGGATAGACTGAAAATAGTTTAAGGATGTATCTTTACATTTCCTCTTTCTCAGCACAGAAAATAAAAGATATTGGGAATAAAATTGCTGTATTTACATTTACTGTTGGTTTTCTGGATGGGGCCTGGTTAGAATGCAGTGGGAGGACTGTTTCCTGTTTCTACTTCACCTGTGTGTAATTTAATTAAAGGGCTTTAAAATGCTGTCATAGAAACTGCCCAAAGAAACTACAGCAAGTGAATTTTGTTACTACTTGTTCAAATGTTTACAGTTAGGTGAAACAATGGTCCTAAGGGAAAGAACTCCACTTACCCCTCTCTCTGATCTGCTCTTCCCTGTGTAAATTCAGGACTCCTTTAGGAGCCTGCTGGCCTGAAGCCACTAAATTTATACAGCCTAAGGCAGGACAGTTTGAATGAAGGTGGAGTCCATTAATTATTCATGAAGTCTTTTGGGTTTTTGTAAAATGCGAATTAGAAAGCATTTGTTTCTAGTGTTATGTTATATAAACGTTATAACAATACTGTTAATTGAAGATTGAAGTAAAAACAATTTGTATTGTGTAAATAAAAGTTTGAAACTTTAGATGGGGCGGGCTCAGAGTCACATGGGTTTGTAAGCAAGTATATAAGGACTGTTAGTGCAAGCTATTTCAGATAGGTATTGAGTCTGGAGACAGACTCCAGCAGGAAGCTCTGAGTATTGCTCCCAGATATTAAAGCAGAACACCTGGGATGGCTAGCTTTTTCTGGCCATGGATTCCCAGTGATTTCTATGCTGTGAGGTTGCCATTTATGTTTTTTGTTTATGTCATCACCGATGACCTGAAATCATCCAAGCAGGCCACTAAAGCAGTAGGTAAGGCTAGAGGATGTTGGGGTTTATTAGTAGGGGTATCACAAGTCGGAAGAGGGAGGTAATAATCCCTCTTTACAAGACACTAGTTAGGCCCCATCTGGAGTACTGTGTGCAGTACTGGAGGCCACACCTTCACAAGGACATTAACCAAATTGAGGCAGTCCAGAGAAGGGCAACCAAATGGTACAGGGACTGCATCAGAAAACATATGAGGGCAGATTAACGGAGCTCAATATGTATACCCTAGAGCAAAGGAGGGAGAGAGGTGATATGATCGAAACATTCAAACACCTTAAGGGCATTAACAAGGTGAAAGAGTCTAACACATTTCAATATAAGAAAATAACAGGACAAGCGGACACAGCATGAGATTAGAGGATGCCGATTAAGGGTACTGGGAAGAAGTTCTTTTTCACAGAAGGGGCGGTGGATGCATGGAGCGGCCTACCTCAGGAAGTGGTGGATATGAATACAGTGCAGGGCTTCAAACAGGCATAAGGGAGCAATACAGATGAGTATGAATAGATAGGCCATTGACAGAGCAAAGGCCAATGGCACATTCATAAGGTAGAAAAGAAATGGGCAGACTGGATGGGCCTTACGGTCCTATCTGCTGTCAGCTTCTATGTATGTACTGTATGTTTCATACAAGTTCGCTGTTTAAATATGTCTTGCTAAAAGAAGAATGATGCTGAAGTAAAATAAAGTTGCTGAATTTTTACCTGCCATTGTGTTACACTACTGTGCAGTTTGTTCAGTCCACAAAGTTAACCGCACCCTCGACAGGAGTATTCCTGACCAATCATACCACTCCTTTCCTCTGCACATGGGACACTTGTAATCTGTGAGGTGTCTCACGTGCAGCTGCCCTCGAAATGGGCATGTTTGGGTAAGGTTTAAAAAATGAATATATTGTTCCCAGAGATTGATCAATAATATATTAATATGGGCCGGCCCGCTGGTGCTGAGGCGCTGGACACTACAATCCATGCTGTGCTGGTGACTCAGGCTTGGGAGCAAGCTTGGGTTGGCAGGGGTGGGAGAGGATCGAGTGTCCGTGGGAAGGAGGTCGGCAGCCCTGCTCCTGGGCTGCCTCCTGGTGGAGGAAGGTGGCAGCATCAGAGTTACAGGCAGCACAGGGCGTGGTTATATGGAGTGTGCCTGCCTCCGTGCATGGTTACATGGGTGTGCCTGCCTCCGTGCATGGTTACATGGGCGTGCCTGCCTCCGTGCGGTTACATGGTGCGTGCCTGCCTCCGTGCGGTTACATGGTGCGTGCCTGCCCTCCGTGCCGCGGTTACATGGTGCGTGCCTGCCTCATGCCTGCGGTTACATGAGTCGTGCCTGCCTCCGTGCATGGTTACATGGTGTGTGCCTGCCTCCGTGCATGGTTACATGGTGTGTGCCTGCCTCCGTGCACGGTTACATGGTGCGTGCCTGCCTCCGTGCAGTTACATGGTGCGTGCCTGCCTCCGTGCATGGTTACATGGGTGTGTGCCTGCCTCCGTGCATGGTTACATGGTGTGTGCCTGCCTCCGTGCATGGTTACATGGTGTGTGCCTGCCTCCATGCATGCATGCTTCGCAGCTGCAGAAGAGGGGGAAGACAGAAAAACTGCGCGAACATGGACTCATGAAGCCCTACCTGCGCACCTCATTCCCTTCGCTGCTGTCAGTGGATCGCTAGGCCCCGATCTGGATTCCTGCGAATTGGTGGGGGATGGCCCTCCCCATCCTGGTCCCACAGCGGGAAATCCATGCAGGAAATGGGGCTCAGCAATACCAGAATATGGCAGGCGGACAAGACAGGGTGGAGCTAGCATGCCCACAGTGCCACCCGGAGGAAAATAAAGGATAACAAATATATATATATACAGTATATTAATACCACCACTGAGACCATGCTTATGGTCATAAGAGTGATGTCACTTACATTTTTAGGGTATAAGACCTGCTCACTTTCGGTTTGTGGGTCTGATATCCTAAGAATGCATGTGAGAACCCTCTTAGAGCCATAAGAGTGGTCTCAACAGTAATAACATACATATGAATGCATGGACAAATAGATGCTGCTGCCTATGAGCGTTGGGTTTTCAGCGTGCAACAGCCTGCTTCATTCACTTATATGGAATGAAAAAATTATGTTTTACAAGCCTCCATACATTATATAGAACAACAGATGGTAAGAGTTACAAAATGATGCTGGCTGAAGGGTTCTGTAAAATGGTTGCCATGGTAACTCCTGAGCTTTGCTCTTGAGGGTTACAGTGGCAACCATTTCTCTGAACCTGCAACAGCACCGCTGTGCATTGCCATGATCTTCTATCACCTTTATAAATAATTAATATGTAAATTCATTCAAATTGCTAGTATGGAAATCATTTCAGAAAAAGAACCTTTCGGAATGTTTTGAGGATCCAAGATGCATGAAGCCTTAAAGAGAAGCAATTGCAGTGATTTGGAAAAAAAAAAAAATCTGAAAGCACCCCCCTCCACAGTGCCTTACCCTGTTTTGGACTTAAGCAGCCCAGATTTTAAATGTTTCTGGTCTATATTTGTAGGCGGAGGGATTGTAATTCATAGCTAATAGGAGCAGGCCATCAGCATCTACCCCCTTCCTGGTCCCAAATTGTAAAGCTCCACCCCATGCCACCTTGTGCACTTCGTTTTGTGAATATAATAGTTTGTAGAGCACAGGAAGGATTTGAAATTAATGTTTTAATATGTTTTAAGTGTCCCCTATGGTCAAATCAAAGCCACCACTCAACGAACAAGGTTCTTGTTCATGGAGCGCAGGTTCAGTTTGACCCCAGTGCAGCTCTGAAACATATAAGAAAAGTAATTTTAAACCTGCCATCAGTGATATCAATAGAGCATGGCCACACGCTCAGCAATCTACTATGTTACATGTACGAGCATTAATCTGCAGCAATGTTTTTTACTACCAGAGGTAGCAGTTTTCACCTCAAGCACACCTTTTACTCATGCAGCTTTTGTACATTGCATGGGGTTACCTGATCCCTATCAGGTGTACCAACCCAATTCAGAGCGGTGCCCTTTAGCATTTTGGGACTGCCAAATGGAAGTAACATGTTCTAAGTGCAGTAACATGTTTTAGGTGAAATAATGTGTTCAAATGACAATAAATAACATGATTTATTCACCCAATTTATTCACCACTGGTGTGATTATACAATGTATAGTAAATATAGATCAATACTTGATAGATCCCATTAAACATTCAGAAAGAATCCTAGTCTCCCAGGACACCAAACGGTCTGCAGTGACAGCAGTTTCATCTGCTGCATTTAATCTTGTGGACTGCTTGAATTCATTAATTATTCATTATTTTAATTAAGCTTTAAAAATACTAGGGGAGTGAGAAGAAGCCTTTCTAGTCGCTAGTGAAGTATATCAGATTCATCCGGGACTTGAGCAGTATAGGCAAAGAAGAAAAACTTGACCCAACCTTGCCACGTACAGTGTATGTTTACTGTACTGAGATTTAGAGACAAACTCACCATTTCCACCTGTTCGTCCCAGGTTGTTACAGAATTGTCAAGGTCAAACAATGAAAGGAGAGCTTTTCAATAGCCGAGAAGCGAGTTGTGCTATCTCCCATTTCATTTGCCACAAGTTGAGGACATGGGTGTAGCCAGGATTTCATATCTGCACACAAGTGGACTCACTGCTACCCCACCCCCCAAAGGTGTAGCCAGACAATATACAAATGTTCACCTGGACCATGTTTGTTGCCTCATTTGGCACAATAAATACAACGTTTGTATCTCATGACAATGTTGTTGCCATGCATGTTCCTAAGACACCCACATACCAGCCCAGAGCCTGTAAAGTTGTATTGTCCTTGGGATGCAAAGAGAGTATTAGTGACCAGTCCTTCTAGTTTTGACTCCTATGAATAAAATTATAGAAAGGGTCAGTATTTTCTTTTAGTTTTCATGGAAAAGGAAGCAGTTCAGAGCCTATTTGCTACCCCCTTAAATAAAATTGCACACCATGGAGTGCTTGGAGTATGCCTAGCTACACCCATGGTTGAGGAGTTTCTTAGAAAGCATTGAATGGACTTTCCTCACCTTTTCCTCTTCAGGAGGGAGACACAATGGGTCTAATTTTGTTGGGTCTCTCTGCCACATTCCTGATGTTTTTTTGTTTTTTTTTTTTTTTTACTTTTTACACAATCTACGTTCTGTTACTCAAAATACCCATCTGAGAAGCAGTGTCGCTGTTTTCCTTGGGTTCCCTGATTTTATCCATTCTTACTGCTCGGTGGACTAAAACATCTTTATAGCATTGAGTTACCCCATTTTGGCCATGGAGTTCCATCCTAGCTAAAAGCTGTTGAACCACAGTTCAAAGGTCATAGAATGCTGTTGTACCATTCTGTGGTACAACATTTTTAATTAGAATGAAAACTCGTGCCACCTGCTGTCTCACTTTCATTCCCCAAACACATACCCACAGTACCCAGACATTCTCCTACACAAACTCTTCAGTATTGTAAAAACAGAAATATACTATACCCCCACCAGTGTAGCTTCTGAGCAGCTGAGTTTTTTCATAATAATAAAAAATGTAAACTCATGATTTTTTATTTATTGAAATGTTTCATCACGAAGGCATGCTGAGCAACAAGTTGCTTGTCTCCTGGTGTGACCTGGGGTAGGAAACATGAGGATAGTTTATAGAGATTTGGTCACAATATACATTTACAGTAGATTACATTCAACTAATGGAGCAGACTGTACAGGAGTAATGAAATAGCAGGATGCTAACAGTTTTGAACTAGATAGATACATCAACGCTTTTGGATTAGATAGATACAACAACACAAAATAACATTTAGGCATACACTAAATGACAGCTGTGTAGCTGGAAAAATGGCTGAATAAATTGTTGTAGATTGATCTAGGAACTTAGTGAGGCATAAACACAGGCAGAACAGGCTGGCTAAGGTATAACAGAAGTGCAAGTTAACTACAAGTGCAGTAGAGAGCCAGCCCGGTGGCGCTGAGGGTTGGCGCTGGACGCCACACCTCGCACCATGCCGCGCGACCCAGGTTCGGGAGCAGGCCGGGAGTCACGGGGGTCGGGGCAGGGGAGAGATTGAGCATCTGGAGGACTGCTCTCTCTTCCCAGGGGTGGGAGTGGGGAATGCTAAGCTCACGGAGGCGACCTCTGGCGGTGGCTGGGGGTTTGCCGACTGAGCAGCACGCAGTGCGTGCTAGGGGAGGAGCAGAGCTACGGCACTACGTTGTCGCTGCTAAGCTGAGCTCCACGGGGTGGAGAAAAGCAAGGGAAAAGCCTCCTACTCGCCGCTGAGATGGCGGTGGCCCTGTGGACCCTCCCACATCCCAAATACTGGCCCAGATGTGCCCTGTGCCTAGACCCCTCGGAGGACCCAGCGAACTCACGGGTAAGACCCTTCACACTTAGGAGTAGCCACTGAGGGAGGCAGAATCAGCCCGGAGATGGTACCGGGGTCAGGTCTGCGGTGGTCGTCGGGGAGGGAGTTAGGGAGATGCAAGGGTTCAGGTTGGGATTAGGGTGGAGATCCATGTGGGCACTCCTGAAGGATGCCCGGGATGTAGGTTGAATAAAAAAAAAAAAAAAAACTACAAGTGCAGTAGAGATTTCATGGCAAGAGAAAAAACAGATTTTTTAATTTTGGGATTCAGATCACGTACTATACAAAATAAATGCATGGAAACCATGCACAACTCAACTGTCTTTCCGCCTTGGGGTTCTGATGACATCCAAGACTCCTTTAGCTTCGCTGTCAAGGTCCATATGATGTCATCAGAACCCTCAATAAACACAGCCTTGCTGTGCATAGTTGCCCATGCATTATTCTCTGGGCGGATATTCAAACTCGCCCACAATGGCCAAGAGCAGGAGCAAGCACAAGTCCATTGTGCACATGCACAATAGACACGATATTCAAACATGGAGCAAGGCCAATTGCGCATCCAGCCAATGTCTGAATATCACACAACCTGCACCATAACGCAACCAGGAAGGGAAGCTGAGCAGATATGATGCGCCATAGTGCAACAAGGCCAGCCCAGCTGAGCAGTCCAGAGGTGCCATAGCGCAAAGCAGAGAGCCCCCAGCAGCAGAGCAATGGAACTGCACAACCAGGGAGATAGGCTGGGGCCCACCACCCATGCCACAGACAGGCACAGGAACACAATGCAGAACTAACAATATACCCCCACACCTAAGCACAGCATCACTGGGGAGGGACAGAATATCCACCGGCCCATGGGGACAAGCCAACAAAGCACAGCAGGGTCATGTTGCCCCAGCACACCCACTGGCAGGCTGAGACTGCCACACATAGGGGTCGACAACCACAGTACACAGCAGCCCCCTTGTGTATAGCACACCTGCACTGTGACCCCAAGACATCACCCATGAGCAGTGATTGTCACTGCAGAATCCCATACATCCCCCGGCACACTGCAACCTCGTGTACCACAGAACCATACAAGCCAGACCCACCATGAGCACCCAGCAGTGGGCGGCAGCAGATGGCAAGACCGACTGAAAGCCACTCCCACACCGGAGACACCTCTCCATGCACACACACACACACACACACACACCCAGGACAATACCACCCCAGATGCCATGACACCACTGCAACTGAGCACCCATAGCCAGCTGCAAATCAGAGACCACCACAGTATTCATAACAAAATATATATATATTCAAACCAATAAATGTACAACACCAAAAGGAACAAACAGAACTATTTACATATTTATAATACAAGGGGGTAGGTAAGGGTAGGGGTGAACAACTGGGAGAGGGAAGGCAGGGTGTGAGGGATGGGTGAAGTGGGAAGGTGATGCACAGCTAGCACCGCAGGCTGCCCTCCTGCTGCCCGTTGCTGGTCCGGGGCCTCTATAGCACCTCACGCCATGGCACGGCATGTCGACAAGAATGTCAAGAGTGGCAATCGACACCAGCGTCAGCCGCTGTGAGGGAACGTTCCTATGCATGAGGGAGTTGGATACCTAGGACAAGGGAACAGAGTCAATGGCTGTGACTGTCCATATCCCTGAACCCCACTCATCATGCAAGGCATATAGCCAAGTGCCCTGCACCTGTGATGGTATGCACCCACCCACAGTGACCGTGCACAGACATGCCCAACCAGGCAGCACCAGCTATGTGTACCACTGCACACACACACACACACACCCCATGTCCACCACAGCACAACCAAGGCTGTCAAGTGGCGTGGCTACATGGTGGGATGCTAGTTCCACAGCCATGTGCCCAGTGCATGCATGGACCACCAGTGCGCACACACAGACATGCAGTGACATTGGACAGTGATGACTGTCACCTGTTCGTGCATGGTTGTGTTGTCCATGGCTGGTGGTCATGTCCCCCAACAGCATGCAATAGCATCCATGATGTAATGATACTCACCTCATCAAGCAGCTGTGGCTGCTACTGCTGCCGTGGCCCAACCATCATGCCACCTCTGGCTGCCACCGTGCCCCGCCATGGCCCTCCTCAGCCCGGCCTGCCTCCCCTCCACGCCTGTGGGGGACAAATGTTGAAAACACATCAGTGTGAACCCAAAGCAGACAGCCCCCTGCCCCAGTGAGGTGTGCCTGCCCACACAGCCAGACCCATGCATCACACACCTGCACACACTGACACAGCCAACCATGGTAGAGCCCTCCCCATGCACCGCCACCAATACACAGTCACACCCCTACGGACAATACAGGTGCATAGATGGGTCACCCACCTGGCCTAGGCACAATGCCCCTCCTGGCACGGGACCTGAGGCGTTCCAGCAGTGCCTGCTCCCTCCTGCGGAGGTCACTATAGCAGTGCCTGCACTATTCTGCCGTCCTGCACCGCCCTGTGACCTGCTCCAGTGCAGTGGCCACCTGCTTCCACACATGGGTGCGTGCCATGTTGAGGGTTCTCCCCAAACAGTGGCCCAAAGTGGGGCTTCACCACAGCCACCAGGTTGGCCACCTCAATGGACTCCACTGTGGAGCTCTCCTGCGTGCCATTACTGGAGCTCTCCTGCGTGCCATTACTGGAGTTGTATAGTAGGCAATATGGCGCCCTGGCCAGCGGCAACCCCGTGGAAATGTTGTGCAATAGAACACCATTAGTTCCTATCGCGCTGTTCGTAGCGCCGTCAGTTCACATGCGCTGTCACCGAACAGCGCAACAGAGCTGTACACATACCAGATGAACAGCGCCGGGGGCAAGGTCAGGCACAAGGTCAGGGGTCTGTGGCGCAAGGCCCGCACGGTGCCATCGGATGTCTACGTCCTGCGCAATCGGTCACCTGCGTGCCAGTGCCACAGTGTACTATTAACGCAGTTGTGCCTAGGCGCTATGAGGTGACCAGCGCTGCGGTGCCACTGGCACAATGGTGGCGTGTCCTGCACTGCTCGCCGTGCACAGCACGTCAGCAGCGCGGCAGGCGCCTGCATAAGCTACCGGGCATGCGCAATGCGGTGTGCTGCACAGTCACAGACATGCGCCATTGGCTCAGCAGGATCGACCTTATTGCGCAAAGCGCAACAGCGCGATATTCAGCCAACATATGCAAATCAACTGATCAGCCATTCAAAGGTGCAGTGGCGCAATTTGCATCTCATTAAAGTTGCTCCACACCTAATTTGCATGCATTGTGCTATAAATGTGCGACAGTGGTCTCGCTGGCCAGATTACGTTACTGCAGCTGAGAGGTGAGTTGCATGCTGTGTGATGTTCTTGGCTATGCTCATGGGATAATGCTGTAAACTGCACAGTGACAGGGTCCACTTCCACCCATACAGACCGAAATGGATGAACAAGGACCGGGTGATGACAATGATGGTGGGCGAAAGAGGAGGCCAAACTTCACGAAGGCTGAGACTGAGGCACTCTTCCAGGCCTACCTGGAAGAGGAGCCACTCTCAATGGACGGCGGGGCACCGCTGCAGGCCCATGCTGCTGCATGGGGGAGGTAGCACATGCCATAAACCTGCCCGGAAGCCACCAGGCGCCCGTGCAGGAATCTAAAGAAGATGGGGACCGACAAAAGGCGGGTGAAGGAAGGTGGCTTCCCTCAGGGCGGCGTGCACAGCCATGGGTGGGGGCCAGCCAGAGGTGTGCAGCTGACCCCAGTGGAGGACCATCTGGCTGCATCCATGCAGCGTAGTGCCATCGGCGTACCTGGAGGTGGCTTCAGACAGGTGGAGCCCAGCACTGCACGTATGACATAGTAGTGGTGTTTGGGGAAGGTGATCACATGCACTAACATGTTCTCACTTTCTGTTACAGATCCTGTGCGGCTGCATGGGACAGTGGTGGTGGGTCCAAGCAGTGTGGACGACCTGCGGAGTTGGAGGAGGTCCATCCACCTCTGCATCCAGCCGACTTGCTCTGCAGCAGTGTGCACGCCTGGCTGCCATCTCCGGTGTCGGTGGAGTCAGGTGTGGGGTGCACATCCTGTGTCCCAGCAGTCTGGCATGCAGGCATGCCAGCACGCTGTGACTGTTGCCGCGGACCTGCACCATTGATGATGCAAGGACTGCAATGGGCAGTGACTGCGTGTGTGTCACATGGCGGACACACCGCACAGGACAGCCGTGCCCCTGGACCTGCGCTGGTTCAGACGTGTGTGCCAACACGTCAGCACAGTCCCAGGCTGTGCCTGTCAGCACCGGTGGGGCAGCACCGGTGGTTGTGCAGGCCTCTGGCACTGTTACGCGGACACAGCGGTGGAACGACTGGACCCTGGGGTACAGCAGTTGGAGGGCAGCAGTCACCCACCAGGTCTGGGGTACAGGGTTCAGCGGAGGCCCATGCACACCGCCTGTTGCCATGGTCATACCTGGTCCTGGTGAACAGCACCCACCATCAAGGGTGTTGAGCATCAGGGCCTTCCACACCCTGGGGAGATTGCCGATGAGGCAGGCGACCCATTGGCCGAACACACCCGCCTGCTATGGGCATGGTACAGCGGCAGATGTGGGTTGCAACATCCGATGGAGGCACTGTGCGTGGCTGTGGGCTGGCACAGCAGGGACAATGCAAGTATCCTTGCAGAGATGGTCCAAATGCGGATGGATGTGACCGCCGCCATTGACAGGCTGACCCAGGCAGTGGTCGGTGTCGTGGCCACATTGGGCACACAGTCAGGTGCCCTGTACTGCCAATACGCTCTCCACTCCACGTTCGGCGTCGTGCGACACCCAGCCTGTCGGCGCGGGTTCTGCTGGGCATCCCGGACACACCTGCTTAGCAGGTATGTTCGGCATGCGCGAACCCCTGTGCGGGCGAGTCACGCTCACGCGGTGGGACCCCTGGTGGTACATGGTGCCACCCCATGTAGCCCATGCTCAGCCTGCCAGTGCTGCTGGGCCCAGGCGGGGCCAGCCCGCATCCGAGGTAGCCATGGCACACTGCCACCTGACTGACCTGTCTCCCAGTGCAGACCCTGTCTGGTGCTGCCCTGTGTGCAATGTGTGTCATGGCGGGCAGTGCACGGTGAGTGCCCTGCCCAACACGTGACACATGGTCCACCTGCACACCCACCTGACTGCTGTCCACAGGTGCATGTGCATGGCGATGCCTGCATTGTACACTACACCAAGGTGCAACGGTGCCCAGCTTCTGACTGCCATGCCTTGGACAGTACAGGTGGTGTGGGTGGTCCGTGGATCTGTGTGTTTGCCATGTCTGTTCCTGCTGTGCTGTGCACTGCTCATGTCACGCTTTGTGCCTGGTGTGTGTGTGTGTGTGTGTGTGTGTCCATATAGCATGTAACTATTCACCCCTCCCTGATGGTGTGTTTGTGTGTGTCCATATGACTGTTCGCCCCTCCCTGATGGTGTGTTTGTGCGCCTGGACCCTTCCACTCCCTTGCCGTCATGCACCCTGGTGTGTTACCTGTGTGCCTGTGGGTTGCGCCTAGACAGTGTTGGTTGCACATGGCCCCTTGACTTACCTGTGTTGTTGCGAAATGCTCCTCCGTGATGGTGTCCCGGTGCAGCTGGGCCTGCTGGATCAGTCGGGGTCCCTGCCGTCAAGGGGGCTGCTCATCACCATCATCACCGGCGTCACCGGTGTCCTCATCGCTGTCCCCTCCTCGACCTGTCAGCTATCCCACAGTCTTTGCCATGTTGTGCAGGATACAACAGGCCAGGAATATCGCACAGGCCTTTGAGGGGCTGTACTGTAGTGCACCGCCAGAGGTGTCTAGGCATTGGAATCGTGCCTAAGCATCCCAAACACCCACTCTATGATGTTGGTGTGTGGCGGCATGTGCCTCATTGTGCGTTGCTGCGATGGGGTGCGTGGGGTGCCGGTAGGGTGTGAGCAGCCAGGGTCGAGTGGGTATCTGCAGTCACCTGTGTGGAGATGGTGGTGCTTGGTAACATGTTCAGGTCCATTCGCCACATCCCTGTATGCCACTATCATGGCACCAGTGGCTTTCCACCCTTGACCCAACATTGCCATTCCCACATGTACTCACCCACTAGATGGCCTGTGGGGATGTTCCCACTCTCGAATCGATGGCACAGTGTGGACTGATGCCATATGAAGGCATCATGTGCTCCGCCGAGTGTGTGGCAGACATTGATTATCGCCCACTGGCATCACACACCACCTGGCAGTTGACACTCGGAAGCCCTTCCTGTTTCTGTAGGTGGCCCCATTGGGGCCAGGTGGTGTCTGAATAGCCACATGGGTGCAGTCTATCGCCCCTAGCCGCCAGGCATACGTGCTACCCTGTGGAACTCCTGCATGTTTGCTGTCACGCTCTGCCCGCGGTGCTGGGGAAATGGATGTGCTCCGCGGCATGTGGCAGCAGTGCGCTGAGGAATTGGGTGAGGATGCGTGATGTGGCCGACTGTGTGATGCCTGTGGTGTCCCCTGTCGGCCTCTGGAAGGTGCCCGTGGCAAGCAGGCACATGCAGGCTGTCACCTTGGTCTCCATTGACAGGCGTGACTCCGTCGTGAGGGTGCCTGCATCACATCACTGCACAGCTCACAGAGCCGCCTCAGTATTGCCCTGTTCAGGCAGTGACCCGACGATCTCTACATCCGTGTACAGCTCAAAGCTGATGTGGACACGGTACTGCCTGTTGGGGCGTGCGCCAACAGGCCCTTCCGCAACCCGCCCCCTGCAGCATGCCTTCTCACCCCCCTCATTACAGCTTCCATGTGGAAGCTGGCACTCATCCATCTCCTGGCTTGTGTCCCCCGGCTGATCTTGCTCTGTTACCCCGCTGTCCTGACTGCTACCTCCACTACACGGGTACACCTGCTGGCCTCTGCAGCCTGTGGCCCCACACCTTCCTTGCTTCTGTTTGCCCGAACACTCCTGGCCTGCCCTCTTTCTCCTTTGCTGCCTCTCTCCCTGGCTCACTTGGCTTCCCTGTAGCATTCTTGCGCCTCTTCCTTGAGCCTTTTATCTTGGCTCATTTCGCTGTGAGCGCACCTTCCGGCTGTTCCGCTATTGATTGCGCAAACCTTTGAATATCGCATTGCGCTCTTTATGCATGGATCCACCCCTTGGGTTGCGCATGCCTTCATTTACATTGCGCTGTTGCTCAGCATGTTTTCGGTGCGCAACTGCCTCGCTGAATATCGCGGTATGGCACATTTCCGGACTTAGCTGACGCAACCCTATTCGCGTCGACGCACTTTGAATATCTGGCCTCTGTATTTACAAGGGTGCACTGCACATATATATGGGACACAAACAGACAAATGAGAGAAAGAAATGAATGCCTTAGCTGGGATTTGAACCCAGAATACCATTCTGCTGCCTACCCAGCTATGGCTGTTGTTTCTTTCCTGCATGTCTGCTTGTGTCACATATATATACATATCTCCTTCTGAATAAAATATAATTCATTCATGTACAGCACTAGCTTGTGCCTTTGAAAAAGGGCAAGGGGCTTCTAGGAGACCCAGTTTCTAGTTACCTTGGTGGTGCAGCTGGTAGGCAGCAGACTGGCATTCTGAGAAGCCTGGGTTCAAATCCCAGCTAAGGCACTTATTTCTTTCTCTTGTCTGTTGGACTTCAGCATCTCATACTCAGAGTCATACAGTGGGTGAGTGCCTGTATTGAATTTGAACCAGAGTCTCCTAGTTCAAAACAGTGTAGGTACTTAGGGTAGCCAAATGGTGAACATCATTTCATTTTCAGTGGGATTCTCTTGCTTTCATCTTGTTTTACATGCTGGAAGGCACTGAAGCACAGGAGGAGGGCGATCACTTGCTTAAAACAATTTTTGGTTTTCAGCAACCATGTATCCCAGTTAGCTGCACCAGAATTCAGTTACTCAAAAATGTCCCAAAGTTAGACTTTCTGAACCTTTCTTTTTTTTTAATTTCTGAACATGAACATGTTTACAACTTACTCATTTTGTGTGACCATTCCAAATAAGGTTGACCAAACAACATTCGACTCCTGGAGGGACTTTTTCTTTCTGATCTCCTGGCTCTGCTCACCTTGGAGCGGTTCCTCCACGTTAACTCACTACTGGCTTCGACTGGTAATCTTTGGCTTACCTTGTCCGAGTAACTGTGAGATAACAGCATGTCTCAGGTGCATAAGGCCCTTGGCATTGCCTTGGGCCTCACTACCTGGGCAGGCCACTATCTCACAATGTAGCACACCCGTCATGCCCTACTGGCAGGTACATGCAACTGAGACACAGGGCACACAGGGTACATCACTCGCAGCAGTGGGCTCCATCACCTTTCTGTTTTGTACATACTGTAATTATTCGTTCAAATGGAAATAGCTCACTCCCAGTGGAGACCAAGAGGTCATCTAGTCGCATCAAATCTGTAAGATATGATAAAAAAAAAAAAACTATTCATTGTAAGTTGCCTGCAGCCAGAAGATTATGGGCACTGCTGAAATCAGAGAGCAGTGTATTTTCCATTGTCATGTATTCATCACAAAGTTATAATCACCCACCATCTGCTTTGTATTTTTTGTTGTTGTTTGGTGGGGTTTTTTGTTGTTGTTTGGTGTTTTTATATATGCAAAAGATTGATGAGGCACCTTCTGGTTCCATCATAGTGGTAGTCCTCAACATTGCTGGACTGCAGCGGAAGAACTGGGCTCAGCAAGTCACAGGTACAGTGTTTATCCTCCTTGCAGCCACTGACCTGCTGTGAATCAGCCACAGCTCCACCTCCCCGAATGACCCGGAGTTACATCCACACCCAGCTAGCATATGCAGCTGTACCCATGAAAGGGACCCCCATCCCACACCAGGCCAGGAACTAATACCGGCATGTGGCTGCACTAGCGAGCCGCGCTGGGCTCTCAGGAAGCCGCGGCTATCAAGCTGCCGCGTCAATGCTGCCATTTTCCTCCCTGTAGCTCTTTTTTCCCCTGGAGTGCATGCATGCAATGATGTCAGAGCACTGATGTGCAGGCGTCCGCTGTACACCTTGCTGCATTGACTCTAGCAGTGCCCCAGTCATCACCAGGGGCCACTGCAGAGCGGTGGGACCCCACTCCCTCCCGTGATAGGAAAGCAGTCCTCCGGATGCTCAATCCTATCCCTCCTGCTGACCCCTGACAACCTGGGCTTGTGTCCAGCCCTGGTCGCCAGCATGGTGAGGCATGGCATCCAGTGCCTCAACCCTCAGTGCCACCAGGCCAGTCTTGACCACATTTTTTCACGTGTTTTCTTTTTAACCTGCTGATTGAGTGGTCTCCTAAACACAGCAGTACCAAGATTGATGTTTTAATTGATAAACTGGGTTAGGAAAGTCCTGTACTCCGATTGGCTGTTGGTGCATAAAGGTGTGTGCTTATGTCCACACAAACCACGGTTGCTTAAAAGTTTCATTTGTGAGTTTAAAAGGGTGGTTGTTCATCTCCATTTTCAAATTTTGTATTTTAATTCTGGTACCCATTTTATAAGCACAGTAACACATTCCAGGGTTTATGGGTTGTGCTGGATTATGAAATGGGCTATGAAAATCTAGTATCTCATTGGTTTGAAACATGTCACATGACTCTGGCTTATTTTCTGACAGCTTCACACCTCACCTACATTTTTTTTTTAAATATGTAAAGCCCATTTATAAGCAGGATAACACATTATTCGGTATGCAGTTGTGACCCCCCTACAAATAGGGGTTCCTATAAATGTCTTCCTGGGCTGTTTAATGCCCATTGTCAGGATGGTGTACTGTGTCTGCAATAGTTCTAAATGTTTTTCGTGAGAGTGCTCAGTAAGCTTCTTGCCTGTCTCTTTAAGTTATCTACTCTGTGTGAGAAAATAGTCTGGGCTGGGTTCGGGTGATTTAAGGCTCGCGACCAGCCTGACTGTCTGTATTCCTGCTCCATTCTGCAGTCACTAATTGCATAGAAGGAGCTCTGCTAGGAACTGTGATTATTAGCCGTTTATCTGCTTTAGTAATTATAATATAGAATTTGTCCAACCTGCCTTCCCTTGCAGCTTGAACTTTTGCATAAGAGCCACCATCTTGGTTCTGGACTGCCAGAGTTGGACCAATCGAACCTCAGGGGACTTAAAATGGAGACTGTCCCCAGAGGTCTTGAGGATTAGTTTCTGCAGGAATTTTAGTTTTTATGGTTAGGCACTTAAATGGACCTGGAGGGCCCTTGCTGTGACAGACAGTTCCCTCAGCCTTTTGAACCTTTTGGACCACTGGGAAAGCCTAGAGCAGCCTGCAGTCGTGTGTCAGTCGAGGTTGGAGTATGGAGGTGAGCAGCTCGCTAGGAGCAAGGAAGAATCGGCAGGAAGGCTTTGCTGGCCTGCCTGTCACATCTTCCATGTGGAGTATTGCCTTGAGTGAAAGTCAGATTTATCTGATAATTGAATCGAGACCTAAACCTGAACACAAGGTGTGTAACCATTGCCTGCAAGTGTACGAAGACTTGCTCCAGAAGTGATCGGCCTGTCAGGTACGAAGTGAGCCTCAGATCGAAGGTTTGCACAGAGATCCTGAGTTATTGCAAACTGACTTTTTCCAAACTGTGGTGAATAGTCAAAGTGCTTATAAGTGTGCTGAATGTGTGTTGTGGGTCACACTTTGGTTCCCCAAGGGAGTTCTGTTATGCTAGCTGGAAGTTGCTCCAGCACTTGTTCATGGACTTCATCCAAACTGTCTGCTCTGCCTGGGCCTACCATCTTGGCCTAGACTGCCACTCCCGATTCAGAGACATTTCTGGCGAAAAATCCACTCAGAATTTGGCCCCTGCTCAACACCACGAATAGGCAGCGACCACCACAGTGAGTCATGTAGGCCCTGCTTCCCGTGGCAATCAGTACAACATCCAGAGGTCTTCCTTTTGTCTGTCCTGCATCCTAGTCTGGATAGTGTGAGTACCAAACAGGGTAGATCCCTGCAACAAAGTTGCAATCATTTGTATGTTCATCTGATTTTCTTGTTTTGGGATTATTTGCAATGGACTGAGCCATCCGGCTCTGGATTACAAATCTTTGGGTTGAGTGCATGTTAACTGTGTTTTCCTTCCTAAAGACCCCAACAACAGCTGCAATGCCGGCCTATCGTGGGCAATGCTTCAGGCTAGCCTGTTCTCCAACTGGGTACCCAGAGTTGTGGGACTTACAGTGCATACACCCCCACCTTGTTCATCCCCTGAATAAATCAGATTGTTTTTCACATTTAACCTAGCTAGTGCGTGCCTTCTTGATAGGGATATTGTACTGCCATTGTATTGTTGTATCACTGGTCTTATTTTCCAGGGGGTCTCCAGGGCAATTGCTGCAGATCCAGCCCTGGTGGTAAGTGCAAAGTGTGAGCACATCATTACTGTCATATGGTGCATGTGATTGTCTTATTGCTCAACTGTGTAGGCCATTAGAAGGGCTGGTGGGTGGCTATAGCATCCTGGAGGCTATACCAACAGCAGTTACACTACCCCAGAATCATTCCTCCATTCACCCCTTAATCTGTGCATAGTCACACAGGTAGAGGTAGTAGCCCATATGATTGCACCACCTAGGTACACAGTCATAAGGTTGATTAACTTTTCAGGTGGTTGTGGCACTCTGCTACACCTTGTGCCTAACAACCACTCGAGGCACACATTATTCCCTAATAAATGCACCGCTGTCATCGTCATCCCTCATGTAGCTAATGCCCCAGCTGGTTGAAAGGTTCACAACCAACTGAGGTGCAGTTATTCTAGTCACAGTCAACACAATGTCCTCTGTTACTGTTTACCAGTTCCACAGGCCTGGGTCCAAACAGTTGGAAGAAACACCAAACTTTATTTTGATGTTCTGTTGCCTGCATCACTTCCTGTGGTATATTTTCTGTGATGAAATTGGTAAAATGTATAAATGAGGAGCTGATCTGGTACTGTGCTTCCTAGGAGCCTGGGGTTCACAAGCAAAGCCCTGAATCCCACAGCTGCAGCGTGCTACAGAGGGAGGGCATAGCTCTCAGTAAGTGGTACAAACTGTGTCAACTGACACGGTTTGTTCTGGAAGCTCATTTATAGTGCTCACCACTCATTCTGTGGAGTAATTTCTCCTATTCCCCCTAACTCTTCCCCTTTTCAAAGGCACGGATTGCCCTTGTCCTCTCATGCTTGTACAGCTGGAAGAGCTCGTTTGGGCAAATGCACGATCGCTTTCAGATAATATAATTTAGCACCCCTCCCCTGAATCTGTGCACTCTGCCGCTGCAGAATGCCCCAGACTCCTCCCATCCAACAAAGGGCAAGGCAAGTCAATGGCATACAAGGGATAACATTTTGGGGTGGGGGCCCAGGTTCGGAAAAAAAAACAGTTTTATCACTGCCCCCCCGTGTACATTCCCAATACATTTTAAACATTTTCTGAAATTTTAAGGGGTCCTGGGAACCCTGCCCACCCCTCTCCTCCCACGTGCACATATGATGGGAGTCAGGCTCGGGACACAAATGTGAGTCTTTCACATAGTAGCTCAACGTGCCACCACTTGACGCCACCAGGCTATAACAGAAATAAAAAAATAAATAGTTTTAACTTGCTGCTCTGTACACCTCCTTCTGCTTTAAGTGGCCCCTCAGCCAGGCTTCCTCTGGCCCTGTCCTCCCTGGGACTTACCCCATGTCTGTCAACCCTGCTGACTTCCCCTGCCTGTCATGGGCTCTTGGTCATCATAACCTGCCCCAAGGCCCCTGGAAACTTCCTCTACAAGAATCAGGAGGCAGGTGCCACAGTCAACAGTGAAGGGCCTGAGGGTGAGCCATCTGTCATCCTGCTTGGTTGGGTGAGATTTTCCTGGTTGCTCCAATCTCACTGGATGTTGATACACATGAGGCTCAGGAGGATTTGAGTACATGCACAGGGGCTGGTGTCCTGAAGCCTGTCTGCCCACCACACTGACTTTGTCATGCTTCCAGCTATGGTCATCTAGGTGGGGCAGCGATCCTCCCTTCTCTGGAGGACAGCATCCTCTGGAACCTCCCGGCTGGCCCCAGTGACCTTGGCATGTTCTCAAACCCACATAACTGGTATTGTGGCGGTACCCTACTGCTATACCAATGGGGCAACTCTTTTTTTATTAAATTCTAACATACTTTTTGCTGCTGAATGATGTCAAGCTTGGAGTCCCTTATGGCACCACCAGCTGCCTACTTCACAGCCCCAGATCTTCATTGTACAACTTCTTCCCAGAGAACTGACCCTTACAGTGCTATAGGTGCCCCAGGAATCCCACCACCACCATGGAGAAGGGTCCTGCAATCTGCACCTGATGGGCACAGTCCACTATCTAACCAGCAGCTGCGGGGAGTGGAGGTGCTGAAGAGGCTCCTAGGAGGCAGGGAGGAGAGTGGAGCCTGGGGTGTGGGCATGTGTGGGGGTTAAGACATCATCTGTCCAGCTGAAGGCCACAATTTTCACTTTTTCTCCTGCCCTTAGATAGCATATGGTGACATCAACAGGTGCAGTAAAACTAGATACTCCAACACCCAGGTGAAAAGAAAATGTAAACAGGAAGGACCAGTGAAGGCAGTTGGAAAATCAGAGAGTTTGTTTTTGAGATACTGGTCCAAGCCCAGTTACTGTTGGACCAATCAGAGGGTATCGCCAATGGTAACTCTTTCACGTCGCACCTGGATTCCTCGTTTCCGCTCCGGATGTTTCTAATCATGCTGGTTATGAACTTGTGGTATTTGCAACCACCCTCACCCAAACACAGTAAAAGTAATTGTTTGGAATAAAGCATCTAAAAATATCACACAATTGCAGCTAATTAATAACACAGAAGGAATTTTTATTTGCTCTTTCATTTACAGAAGCTTTGAAGCGGTGAGTTCAAGAACAATAACTAATGATACCCAAGGCGCATGTAATAACTACACATACTCTTGGGTAATGCCTCCCCACCCTCGCTTTCCTGACACACACTCTTTAAAACACAAAAATAAAATTGTGTTCTAAAAATAAATGCTTTGAGATACCTCTGACCATAACAATGTTATTTCTCGTTGGTAACTCATTAGTGTGTAATAAAGTGATTAATTCCACACAAGGAACACACAAGCCCTAGAATAAAAATATGCCCTCAGGCCGACATATACTTTAGCCCTTATCTGCAGGTTTGTACTGCAGGATGTCAAGTTGATCATCAATGCTAGATATTTCTTTACAAGAGACCATGATTTTTTTTTTATCTTCATTTTTCTAACTGGACTGCTGAAAATGAAAAGGCAACTAATTGGAACTTCTGGCTCTGTGTACCTGAGGATGCGCTGCTATAGTCATTTCAGTTTTATTTTATTTATTTGTTTCTTGGAATAACATCTTTGAGCAGGAAGCTCATTTACAAAGGTTGCGCGTCAAGACAATCAAGAACAAAACAAGTAGCAATGGAACAAAAAGTGCGGTGCTAACAGTATATAAAGGCAAATACAGATTTAACACGCACATGATAAGGCAGTGAAAGCTAAACTTTGTCAGGGTAGTGGAGGGAGTAGGTTGGAAGGGGGAAGAGGGTACAGTACTTAAAAGCAGCAGTACTACCTAACCAGAAAGTGATCCGTTACCAGTGTTGTAGTGCCACAAAAATATGGCGCTGCTAGCTAGTACTGCTGTTGTCAATACAGAGGCGGCAGAAATATAAACAAAAACAAAGGATAAATGAGCAATTACAAGGTGATCGTATAGTGCGGTGGGAAAGAGTACCAGGGACATGCTCAGCAGAGCACAGGAATAAGCGGTCAAAAAGCACAGATTATTTTTACATTGTACTGCTGCTTTAAGCGAGTCTCAGTCATGTTCTTTTTAAACTACCCTTTCCACTCTTGAGAAAGAGATATCTCATGAACAATGCAACCCCATTCAGGGTTCTGATACTCAAAGATTAAAGGCGCCTTTCTCAGTATTTTTAATTCTAAAATGTGAAACAGGGAGTTCCTCCAGGCAGTTTCACTTTTCTATAGCACCCCCAGAAAGGGAAGGAATGGTCATTTGCTGGGCTGGCCATATGATTCTTATCCACTTCTTGACTCTCTGATCTACCCCGTGCACCGACATTTTATAGCGTCTTTATTGGTCAAGGCGGGGGCACGCTGCATTTACTTGAATGGAGTGTCTTTTCAAATCGATTTCCGATTTTAAATTGGGTTTTGGTACCTATTGATGCCAGGGTTCAACTAACAAGGCTCAAGATTTTTTCTTGCCATTTTATAGCATGGGTTAAAACATGGGAACAAAGAATCCAACATCCTGATTGGCTGAAACATGTTCCTACCCACTGGACTGAGACAGCACAACCAATGGTAGAAAAAGTCCTGGTACCAATGTTGTTTTCAATTACTAAAAATATCAGTGTGCAGCTCCTAGACACTGCAATCCCTAATCCAGGTCTCACTTTCATTCACATTACTAATTTTGCTTGGTCCACGTAAGTCACTGAACTAAAACACCTGAAACCAATCTCTTCCCATTCAAGCCCACAAAGTAAAACAGTATGAAAGTTTTTGTTTCAATTTAAAGAAAAAGGTGGAAGAAAACTGGGGAGGGGACTTCAACAGACAGCTCACACAAAAGCCAACACATCATAGTGGCTCACACAGTGCAACTCGCTCGGAGTAGCACCCGTAGTGACAACACATCTACGGAGGCTATTTCACACAAAACTAAAGATTTTTTAAACATTTTTAAGTTTTCATTTTTTTTTTTTTTTTAACACAAACCCCATTTTATAAGGGCAATAAAACTCTCCAGGGTGTTGGTTGTGCTGCCACAACCAGACTTCCAGGGGCTGAAAGGCACTTGGCCTGTGGCCTTGTGCCTTACTACCCCAGGCATGTGGTTGTAGCAGCACAACCAATGCCTCATCATGTCTTATTGCTATATATTGTCCCACCTTAGATACTTTGTGAGGCACGAGGCCGTGGCAAGTAACTTCAGATACCTGGGAAGGCATAATATTCCATGACAATCACACACCTTGAAGTGTATTATTGCAATTATGAAATAGAGCCACATTTAAATTGATAAAAATGTAAAGTTGGTTTAAAAATTTTATAATTTTTTTGCGTCATGACCTGCTTGTTGGTTTATGTCATAAAGCTTCTCTAAACTGGGATTATGTACTGATGTACTCAGATAGCATCCAGCTGAATATAGTCTCAGAAAATTGGTTTAAGGATCTTATTTTTATGTCCTATCCCCCGGTGACCAGTCCGGCTTGGTGGCTATACCGCCTATCCGTGGCACTCATCATCCCCGTATGGGGATCAAACTGCACAACCGTGGGGTTGGGATTTTTGCATAGTGGCTATTAGTGACTGCATAAGTCTCTCAAGCCCACCCCAAAACTACTGTACGAAGGATTGAAGTCCAGGCAGGGAGCAGTGCAGAGACACAGCTTCCGCCAAGTGCCTAGCAGCGTCCTCCCCTCCTGACACCGCCAGCTAGTTGGAACAGTGCCTAACCCTCCACAGGAGAGAGAACTGCCCAAGGGCGCTCAGTCCTGCTCCCCCTACCAACCCCGATGACCGGGCTTGTTCCTGAACCCGGGTCACCGTGCAGCACGAGTGTGGCATCCAGCACCTCAAACCTCAGTGCCACTGGGACAGCTTGGTTTTAAGGATCCTGACCATCAGAGCAGCATAAACAAATTTAAAAATTATTACATGGTTTGTGAGTTTGAATCCGACAAATGGAGAAACTGCCCTCGTCAACTGTTTCAACGTTCTGGATAAGTTTTATTAATAAAAGGAGACACGTGTATTGTGGGACTAATGAATTCTTTGTTGGACTACCCTTCATGTTGTACCACAAAGTATGAATATTGAATTTCCAACATTAATCTGTATGTGTATTTTCTTTTTAAATGTCATTTACAGCTGTGTTGCCATTTCTTGGAAACTGTATTTTAACTGCTGTCTTGTAGTAACATAAAATGCAATAATCACCTATGAACTGTTGGCAACAGGGAGGGTGGACATTGTGACCATCACGGAAGCGTGGGCCACCCAGTAGCAGGATTGGATTTGATGATCCCAGGTTATAGGATATTCAGGAAGGATAGGGCTAAGGGAAAAGGTGGGGGCGTGGCAGTATATGTGCGGAAGGGATAAGGTGCACAAGGGAGGAGGGAGGAAAGCAGAACAGAGGCCCTATGGATGCAGTTCCAAGACTTAAAAGCAGGACATTGAGGATGGGGTGGTGTACAGGCCACCAGCCCAAGGGATGACCTGGATAGGGAGTTAGCTGAGCAAATCAGAAGGGTCTGTAGGAAAGGGAACACTGTGGTGGTGGGGGCTTCAACCTACCGGGGCTGAGTGGAGCACCCAAACCACCACCAAGTGCGAAGCAGCAGGTCACATTAGAGATATTCCAGGTCAGCTTCCTGGTGCAGTCAGTCCAGGAGCCCACTAGATTGGATTGGACTCTAAAGCTAGTCCTGTCAAATGGGGAGGCTGTAAGGGATCTGGGGTGGAGGACCCTCTGGCAGGAGTGACCACCACACAGTATGGTTCACACTCAATATGTGCAGAGAATCAGGTACAAGTATCAAGGTGGTTGAATTTAAGGGGTGGACTTTAAAAGGATGGGGGTTTTGTGGGCAGCCATCTGGCGGGTAGTCGACCATGCATGGATGGCTAGCCAGAAATGGGATATTATTAAGAAAGGGCTGGTGGAGGCTACTGGGTCATGTACAACAACAACAAGGAGTAAGAAGGGAGGGCAAAAAAGCCCAGCTGGCTGGCACTAGGAGGTCATGGTGGGGTGAGGACAAAAAACAGGTTACTCACCTGTAACAGTATTTCAAGGAGTGATATATGTTGTTCATCCACACTATTTGGCATGTCTCTTTCCCTTTAGGGAATTGCGGAAGGTTGTCAAGCTGGCTCCTTCCACCACCGGGTGGTTATCCCTCAGCTCCACCCATAACATCAGATCTTAGCCTGCTGGAAGCAGGTTTTGTGCATATGCAGCCGGAGGGGTCGGATGGTTTTGTGTGGATAAACAACATATACCACTCCTAGAACTACTGTTACAGGTAGGTAACCTTTTTCTAGGATAGTTGGATATGTTGTTTCATCCACTATTTGTAACAGACTCTAGCAGTTCTCTGGGTAGAGGAGGCAAGACGCACCCCCATTGAAATTCACTTGGGAAAAGAGATTGGAGAACTGAGGCCCCAACCAGCATCCCAGCGTGACTCAAGGTCGATGTGGTAATGAGTAATGAAGGTGTTTTCTGACTTCCAGGTAGCAGTCTGACAGATTTCCTGGATAGGGATGTCCTTGGATGCAGTCACCTATGCAGCAGTATGGCATGTAGAATGAGCTCTTATCCCTCTGGGAGGTTCCATGCCCGCCAACTCATAGCACAGACTTATGCAGATGTAATCCACCTTGTAATAGTCAGTTTGCTGCAGGTCTGCCAGAAGCAGCTTCAGCATAGGTGACAAACAGCTGTAAACCTCTCCCAATTTTCACCGTCCTCTCCTTATAATAGGAAGGGCTCATCTCAGGTCCAGGGTATGGTGCTGTATTGGCCTCGAGGTGTAATTAGGGTAGTATACTGGCAGAATTAACACCTGGTTAAGGTGAAACTCTGACACCACCTTCAGAAAGAATTTCAGGTGGGGCATAGGACAACCTTGTCCCTGTGAAAGACCAGATAGGGAGTCCACCAAAGCACCTGGAGTTCCTCTGTCCTTCTGGCAGGCGTGATCGCCACCAAGAAGGCCATCTTCCATGACAAGTCTGACAATGCACACTTGTGCATTGGTTGAATAGCTTGCCCATGAGCTTTGCCAGTACCAGCAGTAGATCCACGGTGGTGAGATTCACGTACCAGAGGGATATGTAATCCAGGCCTTTGAAAAGCGCCAAACCACTGTTTCCTGCACCAACGCCGGCTGACCGCCCACACCCAGTAAGCAGAGATTGCTGCCAGGTGCATCTTAAGGGTCGATGACCAAGACCCACTTTAGACAGACACCAAAGGTAGTAGAGAATGCTAGCCACTGGACAGGACAGGGGTCCAGGCTCCTGTTCTAGCACCAAATGGAAACCTTTTCCATTTGAAGGCATAACATTTTCTGGTTGATTCCTTTCTAGATGTCTCCATCACGGTGAGGACATCCTCGGAAAGACCTAAAGCTGGAACTCAAGCCGCTCAGGTACCAGGCTGTGAGGTGCAGGGATTGAAGGTCGGAAGGTATACCTTCACCTGACAGAGAGAGCAGGTCCAGGCGTGCTGGAAGCTGCTCTGGGGCCTGAAGCTGAGGCTGAGGAGATCTGGATACCAAAAGTGGTGCAGCCAGTCTGGAGCAAGCAGAATCAGCTTCGCCTTGTCCTTCCTCACCTTGAGGGGCACCTTGTGGATCAGGGAAATGGAAGAAAGGCATAGAAGAGCCTGGGGTCCATGGCCTTGAGAGGCATCCCCTGCTGTGAGCCCTGCTGAGGCGGGCATGAAACAGTCTCAGCTTGGGTGTTATCCTGGAGGCAAACAGGTCCACCATTGGTTTGCCCCTGTGGGAGAACAGGCTGTAAGCTACCTCTGGATGGAGAGACTACTCATGGGATGTCTCTCGCCTAAGTGCTGAGAGCATATGCCAGATGGTTTGAGGTTCCTGGCACATGAATAGCTAGGAGATTTGCCTCCAGATGGCTGGCGAGGTCCAGATGTGGGCGCCTCCCTGCAAAGCAGACAGAAATGCATGCCGCCCTGTTAGTTGAGGTAGTACATGGAAGTGGCATTGTCTGTCTGGACTTGAACCACTTGACCCCGGAGCTGAGGGCCGAAGCTGACAGTGCCAGTCTGACTGCTCTGAGCTCCAACAGGTTGATGTAGTGTCGGGACTCCTCGGGGTTCCAGAACCTGTGGGCCCTTTGTCCCCCATGTGGACTCCACAGCCCATGAGAGAGGCATCGGTCATGAGGACAACCGTCAGCTCGGGGCAGACAAACAGGATCCCTTCCTGCAACCGGGTCTGGGGTGGTCCACCATTGGAGAGTGTTCCACATCTTCTGGGTTACAGTGATCAGCTGGTCAAAATGACCATGGCGCTGAGTTCACTGGGTGGCCAGCCCCATTGGAGGGTGCATGTGCCACCGGGCCCATCAGACCATGGAGGTGCATACCGCCATGTAACCCAGAAGGCGCAGAAAGTCCTGGACAGGGTGCAGTTGCCCAACCAGAAATTATTGGGCAAAGAGAGAGAACTTCCACCCTATCCACCACAGAGCTGAGCTCTGGCTTGATGAGATCGAGCTCTGCCCCGATGAAGCACATCACCTGGGAAGGCATGAGGTTCCGACTTGGCTTTGTTGATCAGGCGGCGAGTTGGGAGCAGGTCTGGAGGCCAGGTCCCTGGACCTCTCACCTCCTGCCGGGTGGGTGGGACCTGCTAAGAGCCAGTCGTCGAGGTAGGGTAAATTCTGACACCCCACAATGCCTGAGATGGGCTGCCACCACTACGTGCATTTGGTGAAGACCGTGGGGCGATGACAGGCCGAACGGCATGGCTCAGAACTTCTATAGGGTCCCTTCGGCTCTGAAGTGGAGGAACTGCTAATGAGACAGATGTATTGGGATGTGAAGAAACACATCCTGCAGATCCAGTGAACAGAACCACATGTTTCCTCCAAGGATGGTGTGATCTGGGACAGAGTGACCATCCGAAGGTGCATGACCTGAGATACTGATTCAGCTCATGCAGATCTAGAATGGGCGCCAGCCCCATCCTCTTGGGCACCAGGAAGTACCTGGAGACAAAGCCTGGGTCTGCTGGAGAATCCACCACTGGAGCTACTACCTCCTTGAGGAGGAGGAGCTGAGCCGATGTCGGCTCAGAGAGAGCCTACTGTGAGTGGGTAGATACTTTTCCTCCTGTGGAGGCGCAGGCTAGGCTTGGAGGTACTGCTCAAATTCTAGAGGCAGTCCTGACGACCACCTCAAGACCCACCTGTCCATAGTGATAGTGGACCAGGCAGAAAGGAAGTGGTGGAGCCAGCCCCATGGGAGGATCCAGAGCTGGTGTGACAGGAGAGGGGTGGCAGCCCCACCCGTCACTGAGCAGGCTTGGAGGAGGAGGATCCAGGACCTGAACCTCGGCCTCCTTTACAGACCTGGGAGGGCCTGGACTTGGGCAGGGGCACCAAGCTTGAGCCTGCTGCCACTGCCCTCCTTGAAAGGAGCATTGCTGGTATGCAGGGAAGAGTGCGAAAAGACTTCTTCGCTGCTGCTTCTCACTCGAAGAACCTTTAGCAGAAGTGGCATCGGACTGCTCAATATGCTGAAAGTGACCAGCCAAACCTGGGCTGAAAAGATCGGTGCCCAGGAAAGGCACATCAGCTAGTTCGTGCTGAGTATCTGCCGGGAAAGAGGAGAGTCTCAGCCAAGCCCTGTGGCAAGAGGCAACTGCGACTGCCAATGAGCAGGCACAAGAATCCCAATGTCCAGGGCCATCTGAAGCTGCTGTTTGGCAACAGCCCAGCCCTGGTCCCGGACTTGCTTGACCGTGGTTTGCATGTCCATGGAGATGTGGGAGGACTTCATCCAAAGACCCAAAGAGGGCATGGGAGAAGTGTGCCATGATGACGCTTGAACTTGCCTGATGGAGGCCTAAGATGAGGCCATAGACCTTCCGAGCAGAATGATCCAAATTTTGGATTCCTTCTTGGGAGGTCGATTAGTGTCGCAGAACTGCCAGTATGTCTGACACAGAGGCGGTCACAGGCTCTTGGCCGAAGAGGTGTTCTATGAACCCACAAGGGACCCCATGGGCACACATACTTGTGGAGCCATGCAGGCAGACAGAGCTGGACAAGAGGCAGGGCACTGCCAAAAGTTTTAAGGCCGGTAAACTATGGCCTCGGCCACAGGAAAGCCTCGATGGGGTATCCTCTCTCGAGGATGTCCATGAGAGGATACTCCACCATTTTCTGGATAGGCTCAGGGCATCCCTGTAGACTCAGAGATGAGGTGAGGTGAGGTGAAAAATGCCCTGAAAGGATGAAGGACCTTCCTCCATCTCTATCCACCAGCCAATTCATCATCACGGGATGAGAATGTGAGGCGGTCTCATCCGAATCCAAGAATCTGGATACAGCAGTCGACCACCCAGGTCACCTTCAACTCGCTGAGGGCGGTCCGGGGTGATGGTGACCAAAAGACACCAGGTAGCCAGGTGTCTGGTCTAGCTCCTTCAAAGAGCCCCTCCCACAGGCTGCTTGGGCGGTGGTTCCACCACTATCGGTGGAGAGACCTGTTTAGGCCGAACCAGAGGTTTCGCCAGCTCAGCGGATGGGGAACCACAACTTAATCAGTTCAAGGAGTTGGCTTTGGCCTGGAAGGCAGTAGCCAAGTAATGGCTGGGGTAGAAGCCGGGTCGGCTTGTGACCTGTCAAAATCAGCTGTTGCCACATGAGGTCCTCGAGCACAGACGGAGTTTCCGCCGGAGCCTCCTCATCTGAGGAGGACAAGGACGACAGGTGGCATCACCTCTTCGAGCGCTAGGCTCTTCCTCGGCCTGTCGGTCGAGGGGTCCTGGACCTGATCGAGGATCAGACGGGCCACTCGGTTGCTCAGGAGACACCACTGACCCTCCACCTCCAATGACAAAGCCCTCTCAGGCTACCACTCTAGCACATCTTCAACAAAGCCTTTCTTTCTGGTGGCCTTACCCTACCCAAAACGATGTTCCTGAAATCCTTCTGCTGACCTGTGCACTCAGCACAGGGCAGCTTACTTCTAGGAACAGAATTGAACTGCCTGTCTATATATGCAGGACTGATGGTGAATTTCATTGTAAATATCAAAACAATCTATAACCAAAGTGTAACTTGACAATTAAGCACAATTGTTTTTTATGTAACCTTGAAGTTAAGCTATCTTTTGTATGCCAGAGTATTTCTGTGTATATACTGTTGTTGCTGTTTATTCTGCTCTGTACTTTGTGTGACTTGGAACCTTTGTAAACGAGCCACTGGCTCAAAGGTGTTAATCCCAAACTGAAAAAAATAAGTAAATAAAAACAATGGTAAAAAAATAAAGGAGACAGCGGTCTCATGGACAAAGCAGTGTTTTGTGACCGCTTCTGCATGTTCAGATTTACAGTTGCTGTCTGTCTCATGGTTATAAGATGGACTGGAATGTTTGAAACAAACCGTTCTGACAATACAAATGATGTCATGATTTATAATTTGAGGGTACCACGATATCTTGTAACTCCATAGTAACGTCTCACACCGAACAGGCAATTTAATTTCCTAGCAATCCTGAACAATGGCTGTCATTTTCTGTGCTGTGATTTTTTTAAAGCAGGAAAAAGACACATTAAGCTGAAAGTTTGTTCACAGGTGTGACCTGGGAGCACAAGGAAGTTAAGTGACTTGCTCAGGGTCACACAGTATGCAAGTGGGGGCTGTGGCATTCAAACCCAGGTCTACAGGTTTGCAGCTCAGAGCCTTAAACCACTCGCGCTATACTGCCTCCAGGTGATTACCTTGAAGGGTATACTAGCCATCAAACGTTCTGCCACAGGTGCCTCTCTTCAGCTTCCTGTGAGCACTGAGAAGTTAATAAAGCGTTACAAGATATTGTGGTACCCTGAAGAAGCGACAGTCACAAAACACGGGTTTGCCCACAAGATAGCAGTATCTCCTTTTATTAATAGAAAGTAGTCCAAACTTTGAAACAGTTAGGAGGGTCTGTTACTCCATTCGTTGGTTCGCTGCAGTGGTTTTAGAGCAGACTCCTCTGTGTTTTGTTTTGTTTAGAGGAAGCAAGGCCACACTGGGCCCTGCACCACTTGCAGAGTTTAAGACACGGAGTACTAGAGTGTAGGCGAGGCTGTTGCAATAAGGCACAACAGCGTCTTCATAATGGTGGAAAATGTCACACCTCACGTGTGGAGTGACTTCATCCACCAAGAAGTGATACCGTTTAGCCCACCAGAACGCATACTCGTGAGTACGTTATTGCTATTATAAAATGGATCTGTTTTGTAGCAATAAAACTTTATTTTTTTTTTAATATTTTCTGTTTTTTTATGTGTACTGGTAACTGTAAAAAAAAAAAAAAGACCCCTGGTTTATGTGTTGCTGGTAGTAGGTATCACTGTTGCAGACCTCCATTGTAGTATGGAAGTCCCTCCTCCCTAACACGTATGTGTATGTACACTCACATGTATGCTCACACACACACACACACACACACACTTTGTGGGGCATAGTAAATTCTGGACCTCTGGACTCACACCAGACCAAGCTGGTAAAATGTGACTGGCTGGTCCAGCTGGACTGATGCGACTTGCACAGTCTGGCTGTTCCAGAAGGACCAATCAGTCCAGTTTTACCACTGGTTTCTACCAGCTGGTCAGTATTTAATCTAGGTAAGGGTATCAGTGAAATCAGACCACTGAATGTAGACCAGACCTTTATCACTTTGGTTTATTCCTAGTACAGCAGTTTGCATTTCACCCATACCCTCAGCAAAGAGATACTCCAGACCAGCTAGAATGGGTGGACCACAATGGTAAAAAAATGCACTTACTGGTCCAGCCAGAACAGCTGGACAAGTTGTGCCTGGTCTGATTTTAACCACTTTGGTCCATTCTGGGTCAGTGGTCTGGACTGAACCCATAACCTTGGTTTGCTACTGTTCTAATAAGGCCAGGAGAGTGAGTAGTGGCACTGCTAGTAATAAAATCGTGGGCAATGTTACTGTACTTGTGACACCGCACAGGTGTACAAAGCTAATGCATGGACAGTGAGGTGGAGTACTGTGAAGCCAAACAGAGCAGCTCTTTGTACCAACAGAAATGGGTGAGAGTGCAGGCAGTGAAGATACACACCATGCAGGTGACTGCAGGCATTATCGGGGCAGGCAGGAGATTTTCTTGAATTTTATAAGCTGGGCTGGCAGAGCAGAGGAGAGTTGAGGATTTTTAAAGTGGGATTTGTACTGGCATGCATTAAGGCAGCCAGGACAGCAGAGAACAGAAAGGAGTCAGGACTGGAAGCACAAGTTTTCAGTGGTAAACAGGTTGTTTTGAGCTCTACAGTAGTTTCACCCATGATGTTGAGGATAACCTCACAGGTGAGTAACTCTCGCCAATCAGTTTCCAACATATTTTCTATCCATTTTATAACAGTTTACATTTGCGCTGTTATTCACAGTCAACACTGGTAATCGTGATTCTGAGGTCACGCGCCTGTATAATGGTGTGAACCATTTTAAACTGTGTGAACTGTGAGTAAGATTTAGCTCCATTGAAATCACAGAATAACAGTGAGTGGTCAGCTATGTAACACATAGCACAGAGTTTGCAAAGGCAGACCACAAGCACATCGCACTGTCATGCATACTGTACTCATGCATGCCACCCAGCAGATAGTGTACTCCACATGCACACAGCATACTGTACTTATGCATGTCACCCACCCGCATAGTGTACTCACACACATACACAGCATACTGTACTTATGCATGCCACCCACACGCATAGTGTACTCACACATGCACACAGCATGCTGTGACTCACCGCATTGCCACCCACCCGCATAGTGTACCCACACACGCACACAGCATGCTGTACTCACGCATGCCACCCACCCGCATAGTGTACTCACACGCACACAGCATGCTGTACTTACATGCATGCCACCACCACATAGTGTAATCACACACGCACACAGCAGGCTGTACTCACATGCATGCCACCCACCCGCATAGTGTACTCACACACGCACACAACATACTGTACTTATGCATGCCACCCACCCGCATAGTGTACTCACACACACACAGCATACTGTACTTATGCATGTCACCCACCCGCATAGTGTACTCACACACGTACACAGCATACTGTACTTATGCATGCCACCCACCAAGATAGTGTACTCACACATGCACACAGCATGCTGTACCACTCGCATGCCACCCACCCACATAGTGTACTCACACGTGCACAGCATACTGTGCTTATGCCTGCCACCCACCCGCATAGTGTACCACACACCACACAGCATACTGTACTTATGCATGCCACCCACCAGCAAGTGTACTCACACACGCACAGCATACTGTACTTATGATGCCACCCACCCGCATAGTGTACTCTGCACACACACACACACAGCATACTGTACTCTATGCAAGCCACCACCGCATAGTGTACTCACACACCACACAGCACACTGTACATATGCATGCCACCCACCCGCATAGTGTACTCACATGCACAGCATGCTGTACTCACACGCATGCCACCCACCCACATAGTGTACTCCTACACGTGCACAGCATACTGTGCTTATGCCTGCCACCACCCATAGTGTACTCACACAGCATACTGTACTTATGCATGCCACCCACCCGCATAGTGTACTCACACACGCACAGCATACTGTACTTATGCATGCCACCCACCCGCATAGTGTACTCACACACATACACAGCATACTGTACTTATGCAAGCCACCCACCCGCATAGTGTACCACACACGCACACAGCACACTGTACTATGCATGCCACCCACCAAGAGCATACTCACACACGCACACAGCATGCTGTACCACACGCATGCCACCCACCGCATAGTGTACTCACACACACACAGTATACTGTACTTATGCATGCCATCCACCCGCATAGTGTACTCACACACGCACACGCTTACTGTACTTATGCATGCCACAGCCCGCATAGTGTACTCACACACGCACACAGCACACTGTACATATGCATGCCACCCACCCACAGCATACTCACACACGCATGCCACCAATTCACGATAGTGTACTCACACACGCACACAGCTTACTGTACTTATGCATGCCACCCAGCCGCATAGTGTACTCACACACCACAGCATACTGTACTTATGCATGTCACCCACCCGCATAGTGTACTCACACACACACAGATACTGTACTTATGCATGCCACCCACATAGTGTACTCACACATGCACACAGCATGCTGTACTACCGCATGCCACCCACCCACAGTGTACTCACTGCACACAGCATACTGTGCTTATGCCTGCCACCCACCCGCATAGTGTACTCACACACGCACACAGCATACTGTACTTATGCATGCCACCCACCCGCATAGTGTACTCACACACACACAGCATACTGTACTTATGCATGCCACCCAACCGCATAGTGTACTCACACACACGCACACAGCATACTGTACTTATGCATGCCACCCATCCGCATAGTGTACTCACACACACACACAGCATACTGTACTTATGCATACACCCACCCGCATAGTGTACCACCACACACACAGCACACTGTACATATGCATGCCACCCACCCGCAGCATACTCACACATGCACACAGCATGCTGTACTCACATGCATGCCACCCACCCGCATAGTGTACTCACACACGCACACAGCATACTGTACTTATGCATGCCACCCAGCCGCATAGTGTACTCACACGCACACAGCATACTGTGCCCATGCATGCCACCCACCGCATAGTGTGCTCATACATGCAGCATACTGTACATATGCATGCCACCCACGCATAGTGTTCTCCACAGCATACTGTACTTATGCATGCCACCCACCCGCATAGTACTCACACACACAGCATACTGTACTTATGCATGCCACCCACCCGCATAGTGTACTCACACACAGCATGCTGTACTCACACGCATGCCACCCACCGATCGTACACACACACACACACACACACACACACACAGCATACTGTACTTATGCATGCCATCCACCGCATAGTGTACTCACACACGCATACTGTACTTATGCATGCCACCCACCGCACAGTGTAATCACACGCACACAGCAAACTGTACTTATGTATGACCACCACATCGCATAGTGTAATCTGCACACGCCACAGCATACTGTACTTATGCATGCCACCCACCCACACAGTGTAATCACACACGCACACAGCATACTGTACTTATGTATACCACCCACTCGCATAGTGTACTACTTTACGCTCACAGCATACTGTACTTATGCATGCCACCCACCAGTAGTGTACTCACACACGCACACAGCATACTGTACTTATGCATGCCACCCACCCGCGATAGTGTACTCGCACACAGCATACTGTACTTATGCATGCCACCCACCCACATAGTATGCTCGCTTTACGCACACGGCATATTGTGCCCATGCATGCCACCCACCGCATAGTGTACTACTTTACGCACACAGCATACTGTACTTATGCATGCCACCCTCATAGTGTACTCGCACACGCACAGAGTATACTGTACTTATGCATGCCACCCACCCGCATAGTGTACTCACCACGTACACAGCAGCAGTACTTATGCATGCCACCCACCCACATAGTGAACTACTTGCGTACACAGCCTCTGTACTCGCACACATGCCATACAAACCACTGTGCTCACATGCTACACACGCATACTGTAATCCCATGCATGCTGTGCTCACCTCGGGCCTCACACACACACTGAGCTCAGATGCACTCTGCACACTTTATTCATGCATGCCACACACACGTACTGTAGTCAAACATGCTGCCAGCGTACTGTACTCCCACACACACCACACACACACACTGTGCAAACATACATCCCACACACACACATAATGTATCCACATGAATGCAGCACACAAGTACTGTACTCACATGCACACACAAACACACATACTGTACTCAAACACATGCCACACACACGCACACTGCCCTCACATGCATGTCTCACATATACATACTATGTTAACACGCAGTGTGCTCACTCATGCTGCACACACATATGCAGTCACACGCATGCTGCATACTGTATTCAAGCATGCCACACACAGACAACACATGCTTACTGTACTCAGACACGCTGCACACGCATACTGTACTCCTACTCATACTGTACTCACGCACATCACACATACTGCACAAAATGCACAGTGCACACACACATACTGTATCCACATACATACTGTACTCAAACACTTGCCGCTCACATGCACACCTTAGATATGCATACTGTGCTCACATGCATGTGCTCGCCACTATTGCTCTACATACATATTGTGATCATATGCATGCTGCACACAAACATACTGTACTCACACACACACCACATGTGCACAATATACTAACATACAGCTCACATACACTGTACTGTATATACACACACACACACACTGTACCACATACAGTATTCCAAACACAATGCACACATACTATAGCCACACCCACACAGCACACACATGCCATACAGGCACATACTGTACACTCACGCACACACTGTACTCACACATGTTAAACACACATGCTGTATGCACACACAAGTACACCACACACAAACTGCACTTACACTTCTGCCACATATACAAACTGTACCACTACACATACTGCATCCACATACCCAGCATGCACATATACTGTACTTATGCACACGCTGCAGTGTACTCACATGCACACACCGCACATGCTGTAGTTACATGCATGCTGCATACACATGCACATGCACACACACTGTACTCACAGCTATACAGTGTACTCACATACACTGGCACACACACACGCACAGTATTGTACTCCATACATGCCACATATACTGCACTCACTGCATACAGTACTCACATGCATGCCGCACACACAAATTGTGCTCAAATGCATGCTTCACATATGCAACCTGTACTTACACATGACACACACACTGTACTCACTCGCATGCTGCACTGCACATATTGTACTCATGTATGCACACACACACACACACACACACACACACACACACATGCTGTACTCATGCATGCCACACACAGACATACTGTGCTCACACAAGCTGTGCACAATACTCACTAGTATGTCAGTAGTGCTGTGCTCTGGGTTACGTGAAACATGTAAAGATGAGCACAAGCATTCCCCGGACAGCATTGGCTAGCACTGTTTTAGATGGTGATGGTATAAGTCAGATGCTTGGCCCAACTGAGCTGTACTGCCCCCATGATCTGTTTGTGAAACAGAATGGATTACATGACCAGATTGATAACTTTTTTGGCATTTCCTCTATTTTCTAACTAGCCTTAAGACACTTACCTTCTTCAGACACCTCGTGCCCCTGCTGCATGCATAACTCCACCCTTCAGCCACCAATACCTGCTACCAGCATCAGCTGGAACTCCACAGACTGCTGGCCTGGGTCTATCCTTCCTACATGACTTCCTCCTCCTGCCACCAGGTGGAGTAAGTGACATCTGAGATAGCAGCTGGGGGAATGCAGGCGGTGCTTCAGATAATTTGACATTGCGTGAGTAAAATAAAATTTTGATGAGTAAAGTGCTTTAAACTTGAAAACTCACTCTTTCTGAAGTATTTATGGGGCATTTCAAGGAGTCGGATGAGTGTCAGTACTAAGTATTTCTTACAAATCGATGAGTGAAATAGGCCAGTACTCTCCTCATGTGAAGCACTGGGTGCAGGCACTGCGTGGTGGGGAGTCTGCTGGGACTATATTGCCCTCCGTCCCTCTCCTCCACCCAAAGCTAGTTCTATTTTTTATAGGCACAGGATTTGACTGACAACAGGAACTTCCTGTTTAGGGGCAGAAGTGGTGATCACAGATCTAAGGACCCACCATCCTAGAAGGGGCAAAGTGGCTCTCCGGCCCCTCTAGCTGCTGGAGGTCTGCCTCTGAACAAGTAAGTGGTCTACTGAGAAATATAGGATATTCTTGTCTCAGAACAGGACAATCAGGAGCTTAAAGGGCACACAGGCAGAAAGTAAGAGAGAGAGAAAAAAACAGGCGAAAGAGTAAGGATTGCAAACAGTTAAGGGTCAGAAATAAGACATGATTGGAGTGGTGCAGTGCAGTGGCTGTGGAGCAAGCAGTCTTCCAGGAGATATTCTGGAGGATGCGGTGTTGTCCCATCTGCAGGCACCTCTCTGGGCTGGGGAGGAGGTTGCTCATCTCCAGGCTGAGTTGGCCAGGATTTGTGGGACCTCCTCTTCCATCCAGGGACCACCAGTGCCACTGCCGTTGCCTCAGAGGTTGCCAAGAAAGAGGTGGTTGGACCACAGTGGGCTCCAGGGATGGCGAGGGTGGTGGAACAGAGGCACATCCCTCCAGTTGTACCTCTCCACAATTCCTATGCCATTCTGGCAAAGTGTGGTTCCTCTATGGAGGCACCTACAGTGGAGACCAAGGAGGATGCTGGGAACCTCCACAAAGGAGACTCACAGGAGGGTGGCAGGGGACCCTGCAGGGAAGGAAACAACTCCTGGTGGGGACTCCATTCTTAGGAAGGTAGAACTGGGCAAGGAAGGAGAGGGAGGTAAGGTGCCTGCCTGGCGCCATGGCTTGGAGGGACAGGGAGCGATCCTCAGGATTGCGGAGCAGCTGCACAGGGAGGAGCTGGATGTCATTGTCCACCTAGGGACAAATGACCTGGCTAAGAAAGGGATTAGAGAAGTGCAGGAAGAGTTTGTGGAATTGGGGATGGGCCTTAGTCAAGTAGCGCCACGGTAACCTTCTCGGAGGTGCTACCCATCTATGGCATAGGAGAGGCTAGAGTGTTCCGTCATAGGATTCAATCAGTGGTTGAAAAACTGGTGTGGAGCTCAGGGATTTGGCTTCATTGGGGACTGGGGTCCACCTGGAGTGATGCAAGCCTATACTGGCATGATGGGCTGCATCTGTCCAGGAGGAACCAGGATCCTAGGTGATAGGTTTAAATGCTTCATTGGCAAGCTTTTAAACTAGCCAAGGAGGAGGCACTGGAAAGGAGCAGAGAAAATCTAGCCCCAAACAATCACAGTAGTAAGTGTGGCAAACACCAACATGGAGGTGTTGATAGGGAGGTAAATGGAGAAAGTGACAAAGGCAAGAAGGACAGGGATGGGGCAAAAGGGGTAAGGCCATCAGGAAATGGAGGGTAATGGTACCAATGCCCGTAGTCTGGGCAACAAGCTCCCTGAGCTGGTGGCCTTAATGGAAGAGGGATGCCTGGATATCGTAGCAGTCACAGAAACATGGCACACAGAGAACCATGACTGGGATGTTAACATACCAGGGTACATAACCTACAGGAGAGACAGGCAGGGGAGAAGAGGGGAGGTAGCTCTCTATGTAAAGGAAGGGATAAAAGCATACTGAACAAAGAGTAAACAGGAGGAGAGGAGACACTGTGGGTCACCTTGGAGACTGGAAAGGCACCACAATCCGCACAGGGGTTGTGTACAGACCCCCATGTCAGGGGAAGGAATGGACAAGGATATGATGGAAGGAATTCTTAGAATGGCAGAGAAAGGGGAGATACTGTTGATGGGAGACCTGAATATGCCAGATGTTAACTGGAGCATTGCTGCAGCCACATCCAAGAGCAGGGCCATTCTTGACGCCCTACAGGTGGCAGACATTAGACAGCTAGTTTTGGAACCCACTCGTGAGGGAGCAATCTTAGACCTTGTACTCTCAAAGCGGGGCAGTGAGAGGATCTCAGATCTAGAAGCAGGTTGCCATCTGGGGACAAGTGACCATCAAACAGTGTGGTTCACGTTAAACTCAGCTACAGAGTCAAGCCATACAAAGTGAAGGTACTGGACTTTAGGAGGGCTGACTTTGGCAAGATGGGAGAGTGCCTCAGAAAAGCACTAGCAAACAGGCTAGAAGGAGGTGTGGAGCAACAATGGGGAATTATCAAACTGCCATCACAGACGCAACAAGCCTTTGTGTGAAGCAAATAAACAAATCAAAATGAAAGAAAAAGCCACTATGGGTCTCAAGAGAGGTGGCTGTGAAAGTCAGGAAGAAAAGATAGCATTCCGAAGTATAAGGAAACACAGAAGGAGCAGGACGAGAGCTGTACCAATTAAGGCAGAAAGAAGCAGGAGGGAAGTCAGAATAGCAAAGGCCCAAACTGAGGAAAAGATAGCCAACTCCAGTTAAGAAGAGGGGATAAAACCTTTTATAGGTACATCAGCGAGTGAGAAAGACAAAGGGAGGATAGTGAGGCTGAATAGAATGAATGGTGGGTGGGCAGAGGGACAGTGAAAAGCAGGAATACTGAACGAATATTTCTGCTCAGTATTCACAAAGAGGAGGGGAAGTGCCTAATCCAATTAACAGAAGCACTCTTGATAGGGGTCGATCCCAGTCCTTTCACAGAAGAAAGGGTTCTGCAAGAACTCCTAAAACTGAAGGTGGACAAAGCAATGGGTCCTGATGGAATTCACCCCAGAATTCTAAAAGAATTAAGGAAGGAACTAGTGAAACCACTGGCTACTCTTTTTAATAAATCATGGAGGATGGTGTGGTACCCGAGGACTGGAGGAAGGCGGATCTGATTCCCTTCACAAAGTAGGACCAAGACAGAGGCAGGAAACTACAGACCTGTCAGTCTGACCTCTGTGGTAGGGAAAGTGATGGAGTCACTTCTGAAGGAAAGAATAGTTGAGTACCCTAGAGGCAGTGGAGCACAGGATCCAAGGCAGCATGGGTTCACAGCGGAAGGTCATGTCAGACGAATCTAATAGATTTCTTTGACTGGGTGACCAAAGTAGTAGACCAGGGAGGGGCTGTGGACATGGCCTACCTAGACTTTAGCAAGGCATTTGACACAGTCCCACACAAAAGATTGATAGTCAAATTAACCAGCCTGGGAGTGGGTCCCAGGGTGGTAGCCTGGGTAAAACATTGGCTGGACAACAGGACACAGAAGGTAATTGTAAATGGAGTCCACTCTGAAGAAAAGGCGGTCACTAGTGGGTACCGCAGGGGTTCAGTATTGGGTCCAGTCCTTTTAATGTCTTCATCAGTGACATTGCAGAGGGACTGGAAGGAAAAGTATACCTTTTGCAGATGACAAAGATCTGCAACAGGGTTGATACACAAGGAGACGTGGAAAGGATGAAAGGGACTTGGCAAGGTTGGAGGAATGGTCAGATGTATGGCAGCTAGGATTCAATGCAAAAAGTGCAAAATAATGCACCTGGGAACAAGAACCCAGGGAAGAATACACAATGGGTGGGAGGTAGTAACAACAACAAAACAGGAAAGGGACCTGGGGTAATCATATCAGATGACCTTAAGGTTAGCAAGCAATGTGAGAAGGCAGTAGGGAGGGCCAGGGGTATACTGGGATGTATAGGGAGAGGCATCAGCAGCAGAAAACAGGAAGTTGTTATCCCTCTGTATAGACAGTTGGTGAGACCCCATCTGGAATACTGTGTCCAGTTCTGGAGACCCCATCTCCGCAAGGACATAGACAGGATAGAGGCAGTCCAGAGGAGGCAACTAAAATGGTGCAGGGTCTGCAAGAGAAGCCGTATGAGAGACTAAAGGAGCTTAATATGTATACCCTGAGGAAAGAAGGAGAGGGGACATGATAGAAACTTTCAAGTACCTCAAGGGAATCAACAAAGTCCAAGAGGGTAGCATCTTTCAGAAAAAGAGACTTGCAAGAACAAGGAGACACAATTTAAAGATAGAAGGAGGGCGTTCAGGGGCAATGTGAGGAAGTATTATTTCACAGAGAGGGTAGTGGATGCATGGAACAGCCTTCCGAGGAAGTTGTGGGGTCTAAAACTGTGGGAGAATTCAAGAATGCATGGGACAGACATAAGGCAATTCTTGTGGGGGCAGGAAGATAAAGGCTGTTGGTTAACTAGGATCTGCGGCCTATCCTGTAGGTAGAAATGGGCAGACTAGATGGGCCTACGCAGTCCTTATCTGCCGTCAAAGTCTATGTTTCTATGTCTGGGAGCATGGCTGGAGCATCCTTCCATTATCTGGAATGCCTCAATGGTTCTCCTTTTCCTTCTGTTTTGACTGCCCGCCCACCTCCATCTGACTGACCACGCAGTAGCAAACCTGTTTGAGGAGTACCAGGCGGTACATGACTACCCATTTTGCCTTCACCAAGGGCTGCTAGAAGAGTGGTGCAACCCTATCCCTTCCTCCCACAGGAAGGCATCCAAAGGGTGCTCGGAAGTGCTCCCTACAGGCCTCCACTCCCGACATGTGGGTTCAGGGCATGAACCAAGATCGGCAGCAAGCCAAAGCAGTTCCTCACCACTGGACACAAAGGATTCTGCATAACGGAAATATAGAAAGGTAGAATTTGGCACCAGATAAGGACCACTGGCCCACCCAGTCTACCCATTGTTCCCTACTCCACAGTATCACTGCAGACCCTGCTTGATTTCCAACTCTTTCACCCCTTTCCTTTGCACTAAGATTCCCTTATACCTATCCAATGCATTTTTTAACCCCACCACCTCCGCTGGACTACTGTTCCAGACATCCACCACCACTCTTTCAGTAAAGAAGCACTTCTTCGCATCTCTCCTAAATCTGCCCCTCCAGCTGCATAGCATGTCCTCTTGTTCTTTTTAAATACTCTCATCCCCTATTTACTCCAGTGAGGGTTTAAAGGTTTCTATCATACCCTCCTCTCTTCCAGGGTGTACATATGTGTGGTCCCTTAGTCTCTCCTTGTAGGGCTTCTGATGTAGATCTTGCACCATTTTAGTTTCCCTCCTATGGATAGTCAAGCTTTTGCCCAAATAGCTGACGAGGTGGAGTAGAAAAAGAATGAAATTTGGTTTTATATAGTGCATTTCATACATACACTGTAACCCAAAGTGTTTTACAAGTTATGAAAATCTTGCAGCAGTCAACAGGCAAAATAGAGGGAAGTTTAGCAGAGGGACAGAGAGAGGCAGTTAAGAATAGAGGAGTTAAGTATCTGAATGAGTTAGTGGCATGTGCCACTATACGCGTGGCCTGGATTCGAGAGCAAGCTTGGGCTCCCTACAATCTGGCAATTAGTGGTCGGAGGCAGCAATGGTGGAGGAGGCACCATCCTTCTCTCTCTCATAGAACCCTCTGTGGAGGTGCATATGTCCCCTCCCTCCACCACAGGGTCACTGTAGTCACATAGGTGGGCTGTGGTAAATGCAGGAGGAGGAAGGCAGCACAAAAGGGGCAGTCGGGCTTTGTGACTTCAAGTGGGATCACTTTGGCATGCTGATGACCCAGGTTCAAGAGCTGAGACTGGGACTTCAGGAGCGGAGGTCAGCAAGGAGGGTACAGAGTGTCCATTGGATGCTCTCTTCATGGTGGGGGAGGCTGCTTGCTGTAATGCTCTTCAGCAGCTCCTGGTGGTGGCGTGATAGTGTTACCTGTGATGGTATGGGTCACAGCGTCGTTAAGCTCCACCCACCCGGCCAGTCGCAGCATGGTCACGAGGAAGGGCAGAGAAAACTGGCAAAATGCTACATGGTTTACAATATGTTGGTCTCTCAGCATCCTCCCAGTGCCAATGAACCCCTCAGCATAACACAGATATTACACACCCCAACCTGGCATCCAGGATGAGCAGTTCTTCCTCTTGGTTGTAGGGAGGTGCCCTATCAGGGACAAGCCAGCCAATCGGGAGGGCAGTGAAGGCACTTCAGGAGGGCACCTCCACAATCACCAGAGGAGGCCTCAGTGGAGACAAACCATCCCATCCCCTGAATGTCTAGTTGAGGTTTGGATGGGATCCCTGAGGTGGCAGTGAGGGTTGAGTCTGTCGTGTAGTGGGGAGGCGTTCGAGGCCTGCTGGAATGGGATGCAGGTGGGCACAGATTAGGTCTGGCAGTATAGCCTAGAGGTTAGACGAGCAAGGTGTAAACGGCTTGATACATCCGCTGACCAGACCTGAGTTTGATTTTCACAACCTCCACTTGCATACCGTGTGACTCTGAGCAAGTCACTTAACCACTAAGTGCTCCCAGGTCACCCCTGAAAACAGGCACTTGTGCCAGTGGGCCTCACCCGTTACCAAAGACTAAAATAAAAATAAAAGATGCAGAGAAACATGGTGGGCAACAAAGGGGGGTAGCAAAATTCACCAGTGCTCTCTGACCCTGCACTACCTTTTTTTTTTTTTTGAAATTTCTGTTTATTCCTCTCTCCAGTGTCGGTCTCCACTCTTTCGGAGACACAGACTGCAGTCTCCCCATTCTGTCCCGGCGGTTCCCCATTGAGCCATAGCTGTACGTCCCTAACTGGGTATGGGGCAGCAGGTCCAGAAAATCTTGTTAGTGTTGGATCCACCAGGGTTGTCGGGGAGGTGCGGGCAATCAGGGTCACTGCTGAGTCCCTGCCACCTAGGAGACAGACACTGGTGTTTCCTCCTTTTTTCTCCCTTGGCGTGGTGTGTGTCCCTGACATCAAGGCGCTAAGCACCAAAGTCCACCATGCATCTTGACTGGCTCCTCCGGTGACAGGACTTGCCGTACCCTGAGCCTCTGCCTGGGGTCAGGCAAACTGTGGGCCTTGGCCTCCCTGGAGAGGCGAGCAGTCATGGAATGCTCAAGCCTTTCTCCCCCGGCTGGCCCTCCAGCGACCAGTCCACTCCCGAACCCTGGTTGCCAGCATAGTGGAAATCAACTGCTGTGCAGATGGGCTGGCGACCCTGCACTATTAATCAAGCTGTACTGGCAAGGCTGGGAGATTGTCGAAGTAGGGGCCGCAGGGAATGACTGTAAGGCTAAAACTCTGGATTAAGACTAATTGGATGGTAAAAAATCCTTTCCTTATGAAATCATAGACAAATTATCAGAGGCCTGACTAAGAGTTTGAAGCTATTTCTCATGTCCAGACCATTTGGATAATTCATTTTGGCAAAACTTAAAACACCCTGAACAGATAAGAGTCTGGTTGTTTTGCACTAATTTAGTCACTGCTACATATCCACTTAATGAAAAATATATTACACCAAATTAAGAGTTCATATACATTGGGGACATTACAGTTTGTGCAGGGTGATGTTAAAAAAACAGAATTGTAATTATTGAAGCCAGTAACCACGGAGTACGCATAACTGATTTGAGTCCTTGGAGCACAAAAAAGAAATATATTTTGATGGATTTGAATTCTGGAGGCAGTGCCATGACAAGAATTTCTAGTTACAGTTGATGTCCCACATTTTTGATAATAATTATTTGTGTTCATTTTCTTGTATCCTCTCTACCCCCATGTTGGTGGGCACTAACTGCACCATGTTTCTGGCCAGGAGGCTGGAGTCTAGCCCGTGCCAAAGCAGCTCCAAGTTCAGCCAGCGGGGAAGGGGCATGAATGCCAGGCAGCCCATGACCATCTCTCACAAGAGCCAAGTGCCTTATCGGTCACCATTCCTTGTCACTTACCTGGTCCCTCGGGGTTCATAGAGGGTATTTACTGCGGGAGAGTGTTTCCACTGTGGTGGGTTCCCTTGAGAGTGTTGATAGACATGACCTTCCTCAGGACCATCTAATGTACGTGTAATGGCCCTAAACTCACCTTGGCTGCTTCCAGGGCCCTCAGATCTCACCTAGACACACCTCTGAGGGCTTGACTTGGGTTCTAATGAGGTGGAAAAATGGCACAGTGCCTCCATCTGGGGTAATGCAGGGAATACCTCAGAAGAAACTGCAGGTCACCACCCCATCGCCAGGCTGAGACACTTTCTCCACACAACAACAATCCCCACTTTTGCAGTGATTCACAATACCAGCATATAACATGAATAATTTACAGTATTTGTTCTGGGGAGGAACAAGGAGGAAAATAGCACAACATTAATAACTGGTTGAAACAATTTCTCCCACAGTCCCCACCTCCCACCTACAGGTGCACCCAGCTTCCTAATGGCAGCTGCCCAAAATGTCTCTACCATACCTTTGGTGGGTACACACTGCGAGTAGATGCCGCTGGGGATCTTTTGTTAGCCCAAATAACGTTAAACCATGGAAAACAATAAAACTTCAGGTCTGGGCACAATCCAGCCCAGGACCTAACCCCTAATTTTAACCTAGGTAGCTAATAAAGGCTCCCCAAATCACAGCTAGAGGTACTTCCAGTTCAGCAGTTCATTAGGGTGTTCAACATGCGGATATAGTGCGTTAGCACAGAGGTATCTCGGTGGTGCACCAGAAGGCTGCAGTGCTGGCTGACTTGAAGAGGTAGAAGGATGCTGGTCTTCACCTGCCTGGCCATCTTCACCTCTGAGGCCTTTGTGAGACCGTGTTCGCCAGGCAGGCCTCTCGCCGTCTTCCTCTCACGATGGTCTGGCAACAGGGCTAGCTGGGTTCCCAGGCTTGCAGCGTGGCACAGAATCTTTCCTGCAGCAACAATATAGCTGGGCTTTTGCTCAGTCTCTAACCCAGCACAACCAGTCACTTTGGTTTGCAGCAATAGAGCAGCAGTCTCAGCAGGCAATTACCCCACTGAGGGGACCCGGTACTCGATCTCCTTGTCAGACACAAACTCTGGCTTAAACCACTTCAACTGCTATGCTGTGTGCTCACAATAGCTACTTTCAAGCTGTAAACTCTTCAGTTTCTCTCTCTCTCCCTTTCTCCTGCAACACATACAGCCCCTTTTTCTCAGTCAGAGCACTCTCACTTTTCTCTCCTCCACCACAAACTCTCTGGCTTTTCTACTGCTGCAGAACTCTTGGTTCCGCACAGCTTACAGTCTCTATTCCACACTGCAGCTCCAGACATTTCCTCTTCCTCTGGCTGCACCCCCATGAGTCTCTCTGTCTCTCTCCCTCTCGCTGCAGCAAACTCCAAGCAGCTCTCTCTGCAACACTGCCTTTTTTCTGCAGCACAGTTCTCTCAGGCACTCTGCCTGGCTGTAGGTAGCTGGGGCTGGACAGGTCATTGAGACAAGTGCAGGCCTAGGGCTGGATGGCGCAAAGCAGTCTCTCCTACACTCCAGTTTCTCTTCAGGCTCAGGCTGATCTCTCCCTTTGGCAGGCATGCAGTCCTATTTATAGTTTTCTCAAAGTCCTCTCCTGATAACTGCATAACTTCCCAGTCATTTTCAGTGACCCTTGAACTTTCCAGCAGCCCCTTTCCTGCAGAGTCCCATGGGGCTGCCATATTATTCACATTTTAGTCCCAAAAGTTGGCCTTATTCTTTATTACTTGTGCCCTGGCAGGCAGACCCCCGAGACTTGAGTGTGCTGATCCCCAGCTCCACTGTCTGTCCAGGATATGGGATACATTTTAATAGTGGCTGCCACCAGAACACACTAACAGAGCCACGGCCCCTTTAAATGTCCTCCCAAGCAGCACATATACAGAAGGTGCGGGCCACCATATTTTTATTTACATTTGCGGTCCCTTCCACGGCAGCTCCTGGGACTGTTTGTTGCCAACGTATGCACCTGGAGGCACGGAAATATCAATTGGGACTCAGCCCTCACCTGAACAATGGGACTGTGCAGTGGGACACCGTGACCACAGCCATGGAGCACAACAGGGCCAGCAGGCCTGAATCCCACCAGGGTCACTTATGGATGACCAGCAGGGGCCATAGCCCTCACAGCTAAGCTCCATTTGGTGGGCTTACATATAGACAGACTAGGGCTTTGTGGAATGCACAATTCTGCCATCAGAATTTGTGTGACATAGCAATTCCGTTTCCAAAATGCTTTTGAAATTTCTTTTTAAATTCTGGAATTCTGAAAAGCATTTCTGTGCAAACTGTGGAATAATTTTCCACACATCCGTAATCCATGGAGCGTTATTCCTTTTTATTCACAAGAGTGCGTGGTGCACATATATGGACCCCAGACAAGCAGCAGAGAGATGAAAAAACAGGTTACTAGCCTGTAATAGTAGTTCTAAGAGTGGTATATGTTGTTCATCCACTTCTTGGCATGTCCCTTTCCTCTAAGGATTGCGGAAGGTCTTCCAGCTGGCTCCTTCCATCCAACCAGGTGGTATATCCCTCGGCTCTGCCCCATACGCCTAGATCTTAGCCTGCTGGAAGCCATGTTTTGTGCATCTGCAGCCGGGAGGTCAGGTGGGTCTGTGTGGATGAACAACATACTACTCTAGAAAGATCAGTTATGCAGAGACTTTTACCTTAACAGTAGATCTTCTAGGAATGTCTCTTGCAGTAAGTCATTACTTCTGGGAGTTCCTGATAGGTGGCGCCTAACACGGCAGTTTCTTCTAGCAGTCTCCATACCAGGGACTACCACATGACCTCACTTCCTGGGCTGTGCCTATAAAGTGGGTGGTCCTCGCGAGTCTTCGCCTCGCCGATTTCAGCTCATGAAAGCGAGGGACTGAGGAACAAAGCCTTCCAACCCTACATCGTTTTCCCTGTTACAGAATGGCAGGGGTTGGAGGGAGGGAGGAAGCTACTTGCAGAGACATTCCTAGAAGATCTACTGTCCTCTCCTTATAATAGGAGAGGGCTCATCTTAGGTCAAGGTATGGAGCCTGTATTCGGCCTCCGAGGTGTAATTAGGGTAGTATACTGGCAGAGTTAACACCTGGTTAAAGGTGAAACTCTGACACCACCCTTTGGAAGGAATTTGGCTTGGGCATAGGACAACCTCGTCCTGTGGAAGACCAAATAAAGGCCACAAGAGCACCTGGGCTCCCTTCCTTCTGGCAGGCGTGATAGCCACCAGGAAGGCCATCTTCCACGACAAGTGTGACAGCGCACACTTGTGCACTGGTTCGAATGCCTGCCCACGAGCTTTGCCAGTACCAGCAGTAGATCCCGGAGGTGGAAGTTCATGCACTGGAGGGATATGTGATCCAGGCCTTTGAAAATGCACCCAACTACTGTCTCCTGCACTGTCGGCTGACTGGCCTGTGCCGGTAGCAGAGATGGTTGCCAGGTGCACCTAAGGGTCGATGACTGAAAACCCCTTTGGACAGGGACCAAAGGTAGTGAAATGTTAGCCACTGGACAGGACAGAGGGTCCAGGCCTTACCCTGACACCAAATGGAAAACCTTTTCCATTTGAAAGCACTTATTTCCTGGTCGATTCCTTTCTGGATGCCTCCACGACGAGAGGACATCCTCAGAAAGACCCAAAGCCTGGAACTCTAGCCGCTCAGATACCAGGCTGTGAGGTGAAGGGATTAAAGGTCCAGATGGTACATCTTCCCTGATTGAGAGAGATCAGGTCCAGGCATGCTGGAAGCCACCCAGGGGCCTGCAGCTGAGGCTGGGGAGATCCGGATACCAGAACTGGTGCAGCCAGTCTGGGGCTACCAGAATCACCTTTGCCCTTGTCCCTCCTCACCTTGAGGAGTACCTTGTGGATCAAAGGAAATGGAGGAAGGCATAGAAGAGACCTGGGGTCCACGGCTTCAAGAAGGCATCCCCTGCAGTGAGCCCTGCTGAGGAGGGGCGGCATGAAACAACCTCAGCTTGGTGTTGTCCCAGGAGGCAAACAGGTCCACCATCGGTTTGCCCCAGTGGGAGAACAGTCTGTAAGCTACCTCTGGATGGAGAGACCACTCATGGGATAGTCTCACCTAGCGGCTGAGAGCATCCGCCAGATGGTTTGAGGCTGCCACATGAATGGCTAGGAGATCTGCCTCCAGATGGCTCATGAGGGTCCAGATGTGGAGCACTTCCTTGCAAAGCAGACGGGAATGCATGCCACCCTGTTTGTTGAGGTAGTACATGGTCCTGGTATTGTCTGTCTGGACTTGGACCACTTGACCCTGGAGCTGAAGAGCAAAGCTGACAGTGCCAGTCTGACTGCTCTGAGTGCCAACAGCTTGATGTGGTATGGACTCCTTGGGGTCCAGAAACCGTGGGCCCTTTGTCCCCATTTGGGCTCCCAGCCCATGAGAGAGACATCGGTCATGAGGATGGCCGTCGGCTCAGGGTGGACAAACAAGATCCCTTCCTACAACTGGTCTGGGCGGTCCATCATTGCAGAGCGTCCCACATCTTCTGGGTTACAGTGATCAGCTGGTCAAAATTACCATGGCGCTGAGTCCACTGGGTGGCCAGCTCCCACTGAAGGGGCACATGTGCCACGGGCCCATCAGACCATGGAGGTGCACACGCCATGTAACCCAGCAGGCACAGAAAGTCCTGGCGGGCACAATGCCCAACCAGAAATGATCCGCAGAGGAAGAGAGAACCTCTGCCTTGTCTTCCGGGAGTCAAGCTCTGGCTTGATGAAGCACATCACCTGGGAAGGCAAGAGTTCCAACTAGGCCTCGCTGATTAAGAGGCCGAGTTGGAAGCAGATCTGGAGGGCCAGGTCCCTGGACCTTTCACCTCCTGCTGGGTGGGACCTGCTAAGAGTCAACTGTTGAGTAGGGTATATTCTGATCCCCCAGATGCCTGAGGTGGGTTGCCACCACTTTGATGCATTTGATGAAGACCCGTCGGGCTGATGACAAGCCGAACAGCATGGCTCAGAAATCGTATAAGGTCCCTTCAGCTCTGAGCGGAGGAACTGCCAATGAGATGGACGGATTGGGATGTAAAGAACATGTCCTGCAGATCCAGTGAACAGAACCACATGTTTCGCTCCAAGAATGGTATGATCTGGGACAGAGTGACCATCCAAAGGTCGTGACCTGAGATACTGATTCAGGTCATGCAGATCAAGAATGGAGCACCAGGAAGTACCTAGAGACAAAGCCTGGGTCTGCTGGAGAATCCGCTACTGGAGCTACTGCCTCCTTGAGGAATGAGCTGAGCAATGTCTCAGAGAGATGACTGAGAATGGCGGATACTCTTTCCTCCCGTGAGGCTTGGCTTGGCTTGGAGGGTACTGCTCGAATTCTAGAGGCAGTCCCTGACTGACCACCTCAAGACCCACCTGTCTGTGGTGATAGCAAACTAGGAGGAAAGGAAGTGGCAGAGCCGGTCCCCACGGAGGACCCAGAGCTGGTGTGACAGGAGAGGGGTGGCAGCCCCCCACCACCGAGCAGGCTTGGAGGAGGAGGAGGAGGATCCAGGACCTGAACTGAGCCTCCTTTATGGACCTGGGAGTGCGGGCTTGGGTGGAAGCCAAGCTTAAACCCTGCTGATTCTGCCCTCCTTGAAAGAAGGGTTGCTGGGCTACAGGGAAAAGTGCGAAATACAGGTTACTCACCTGTAACAGGAGTTCTAGGAATGGTATATGTTGTTCATCCACACTCATTGGCAGTATCCTTGCCGCTTTAAATCTTGCCGAAGGTCTTCAAGCTTGCTCCTCCACCACCGGGTGGTATAACTCGGCTCCGCCCCATGGCCCTGAATCTGGCCCGCTGGAAGCTCAGGTTGTCGTCCGAAGCCCGGAGGAGGTCGGGTGAGTGCGTGTGGATGAACAACATATACCATTCCTAGAACTCCTGTTACAGGTGAGTAGCCTGTATTTCTGGGACATGGATATGTTTCATCACACTCATTGGCAGACTCTAGCAGTTCTCCGGGAGGAGGGAGGCAAGCAGCACACCCCATATACTTACTTGGGAAAGAGACTGGAGAACGAGGCCCCAAAACCAGCATCGGCGTGACTCAAAGGTCGTTATGGTAGTGGGTAATGAAGGTGTTGCTGACTTCCAGGTAGCAGCCCTGCAGATTTCCTGGATAAGGGCGTCCTGGGAAGCAGCCACCGTTGCAGCAGTATGGCGGGTAGAATGAGCTCTTATCCTCACTGGGGCTCCATGCCCGCTAACTATAGCAGAGATCTATGCAGGGGTTACCACCTTATCGTCCCGCTTGGCTGCAGGTCTGCCAGATCGGCTTCAGGCGTGGTGACAAACAGCTGGCGAACCTCTCCCAATTTCAGCCGTGCGCTCCTTATAATAGCGGCGCCCTTCTGAGATCAGAGTATGGAGCCTATATTAAGACCTCCGAGGTGTGATTGGGGTAGAACACCGGCAGTCAACACCTGGTTAAGGTGAAACTCCGACACCACCTTCGGAAGGAATTTCGGTGGGGGCGCAGGACAACCTTGTCCCTGTGGAAGACCAGGTAAGGAGACTCGATGGAGCGCCTGGAGCTCTCCCATCCTTCTGGCTGTCGAGATAGCCACCAGGCGGTCTTCCCGACAGGTGAGAGAAGCACACCTGTGCATAGGTTCGAATAGCTTGCCCATGAGCTTTGCCAGTACCAGCAGTAGATCCTGGAGGTGGGGTTCCCGTACTGGAGGAAATGTGATCAAGGCCTTTGAAAAGCGCCAGACCACCTTCTCCTGCGCACGACTGCTTCGGGCCACGCGCCCGGTAAGCAGAGATGGCTGCCAGGTGCACCCTTAGGGTCGTCGAGCCTAAGCCCTTGACTAGAAAGGGACCATAAATAGTCCAAGATGCTTGCCAAGGAACAGGAGGAAGGGTCCAAGCCCTTGCCCTGACACCAAATGGAAACCTTTTCCATTTGAAGGCATAACATTTTCTGAGTGCGACTCCTTCACGGGGCGCCTCAACTACATTGAGGACCTCGTCGGAAAGACCAAAGCCTGGAACTCTGGCCGCTCCAGGAACCAGGCCGTCAGGTGCAGGGATTGAAGGTCCGGATGGAACACCTTCCCTGATTGACTGAGAGCAGGTCAGGCGAGCTGGAAGCTGCCGCGAGTCCTGGAGCTGAGACTGAGGAGATCTGGGTACCAGAACTGGCGAAGCCAGTCTGGGGGCTATCAGAATCACCTGCGCCTTGTCCCTCCTCGCCTTGAAGCACCTTGTGGATCAAGGAAATGGGGAAAAGGCGTAAAAAGGCCGGGGTCCATTGCCTCGAGAAGGCATCCCCTGCAGCGAGCCCTGCTGAGGGGCGGGCATGGAACAGACTCAGCTGCGTTCTCCGTGGAGGCAAACAGGTCCACCTGAGGTGTGCCCCAAGGAGAACAGATGCTGTACTACCTCGCGCAGGAGAGAGACCACTCGTGGGATGCAGCCCTATCCGGCTCAGGGCATCGGCCAGGGTGTTGGAGGCTCCTGCCACGTGAATAGCTGGGAGATCCGCCCCTCCAGGCTTCTTGCACGAGTGACCAAATCACGGAGAGCTTCCTTGCATAGAAGCATGGAGGCGCGTCCCGCCCTGGCGGTTTAGATAGTACATAGTCGTGGTATTGTCCGTCTGGACTCGGACCACTTGACCCCGGAGGAAGCAGGCAAAGGCGGTGAGAGCTAGGCGGACGCTCGGAGCTCCAGCAGGTTGAGTGTCGGGACTCAGCGGGGACCAGGGGCCATGAGCCCAGTGTTCCCAGATGGGCACCCCAACCCATCAGAGAGGCATCGGTCGACAGAGAGACCGTCGGCTCGGGCGGACTGAGCGGGATGCCCTCCTGCAATTGATCTGGAGCGGTCACCACTGGAAGCATTCCACATCCTGTGTCACCGACTGAAGCTGGTCCAAGGGATCGCAGGCGTTGTGACCACTGGCTGGCCAGTCCCACTGAAGGGGCGCATGTTCCAGCGGGCCCAGCGGACCACCGCTGGTACAGGCCGCCATGAGACCCAGGAGGCGCAGGAAGTCCCGGGCAGGGCAAGTGCCCAACCAGAAATGATCGGGCAAAGGAGGAAAGAACCTCGGCCCTGTCCGCCGGGAGCCGCGCTGGCTCAAGAGAGTCGAGCGCCTGGCTGAATAAAATCACCTGCTTGACTCGAGTTCCGACTTGGCCTCGTTGACAAGGAGGCCCAGTTGAGAGCAGACCTGGAGGGCAGATCTCTGGACCACTCCGCCTCCTTCCTGGAGGGAGCTGCTATCAGCCAGTCGTCCAGGTAAGGGTACACCGGACCCTCGGGCCGCAGAGAATGCTGTCACCACTGCCATGCATTTGGTGAAGACCCTGGGAGCTGGAGACAAGCCGAAGGGCATGGCTTGGAACTCGAAGAGAGATCCTTCCGCTCGGAGCGAAGGAATCTCTGGTGAGGCAGACGGATAGGGACGTGAAGAAGCGTCCTGCAAGTCCAGAGGCAGAACCTCACGCCGGCGTTCCAAGGATGGTATTATCTGAGCCAGAGTGACCATCCTGAAGGTTCGAGACCTTAGGAACTTGTTTGGAGTCGTGTGGGTCGAGAATGAAGCGCTCCAACCCCGTCGTTGGAACCAAGGAGTACCTGGACACAAACCCTGGGTCTGAAGGAGTCACCACCTCTCTTACCACCTCCTTCTGGAGGAGGAGAGTGATGTCGGCTCGGCGAGCCGCCAGTGAGCTGGGGATCCCGAAGCCCCGAGGCGGACGGCTCTGAAGAGGTGGTGCCTGCTCGAATTCCAGAGGCAGGCCTCTTACCACCTCAAGACCCACCTGTGTCCCGTGGTAACAGCGGACCAGGGCGGGCAGTGCGGGCCGTCCCCGGGACCCAGGGGTAAGGTAGCGGGGATGAAGCGACACCCTCAGCCCGTCACTGGGCAGGCTTGGAGGAGGAGGACGGCCGAGGACCTCCTGGGCCCTTTCCTCCCTGCCTCCTGTTAGAGGAAGCGGCGGCTTGGGTTTGGGATGGAGGCAGGCCTGCTGGCCCTGGCGTTGCTGGGCCGGTATTTATGCGAGGGCACAGAAGAGACGAAAAGGCTTAGGCTGTGGTTTGCGGCCTTTGTCCTTCTGGCGGAAGAGACCGAGTCAAGGTGGCATTGGACTTCTCGATCCTCTGCAGGTGACCTTCCACCCCAGGGCGAAGAGGTCAGTCCCAAAGGGAACATCCGCCCAACTTGTGCTGGGTATCCGAAGTAAAGGTGGATATCCTCAGCCAAGCCCGACGCATAGCCACTGCGGCCGCCACCGATCTGGCACATGGAGTCCCTACATCCAAAGCAGTCTGAGCTGCTGTTTGGACTGCCCTGCCCTGGTCCCGCACCTGCTTAACCGTAGTCTGCAGATCGGCGGGAAGATGAGGATGACCTCATCCAGGAGCCAACAGGGCATGAGAAAAATGTGCCATGAGGGCGGCCGAACTGGCCTGGCCGAAGGCCGAGAGAGGGCCATAGCGTAGACTTTCGCCCGACATAGTCAATTTCTTGGACTCCTTGTCAGGAGGGTTTGTCCACATCCTGGCGTTGCCGCGCGAAAGCGCTGTCGGTAACAACCCCTCAGCAGAGGGTGTTCGAAACGGACAAGGAACGGTAGGACATGCTTCCTGGCCATCCTGGCCGGGGCGCAGGGCAGGAAGCAGGCGCTGCCAAAGTTCCAGTGCTGGACCCACTGGCCTCGGCCACGGAAGACCTCCGTCCGGAGAATCCCTCGGTCCAGAATCTCCGTGAGGGGATACCTGACCCGTTTGGAAGCAGGTTCGAGCTCCATCCGGTAGACTCCGAGATGAGCGAAGCAGTCCTAGGAAGGACGACGGGCTATCGCTCCATTGGCTGACCTCCTGAAGACTCCAAGTCCAGTCGCTTGGAAGAAGGAGGAATCATCTTCGGACTCGGAAGAGTCCTCGAAAACTGCCTCTGGCCTGAGCCACCCTTCACCTGCGAGGTCGGTCGGGAGTGAGGGTAACTGACAGCCGATGGGGTAAACCCTTAGCCGACCCGAGAATCCTTGGTCGGAGCCCCGAATGGTGGCTGTGGGCGGAGGTTCCACACATAATCGGTCGACAGCTGGTTTTGGCGAACAACCGGCCTGGGTATAAGCTCCTCGGGCAAGTCGAGGGTTGTGTCGGCCGTTCGGTGACAGCCCTTAATGGCCGGGGAAGGCGCGAGTCGCTTATTCCGGCCAGGAGGAGCTGTTGCAACATAAGGTCCTCATCCGTCGGCGTAATTTACGCGAAGCCTCCCTCATCCGAGGAGGAGGACAGGGCCAGCGGCTGACGCGGTGCCGAGACCGAGACCGCCTGGCGGTGGGAGCAGCTGGACGCGAAAGAGGTCGAGACGAGACCGAGAGTCCCGGAATTTCGGGGTCGGTGCAGGGAGGTGTCGGCGGAACCGACTTACTCCCGCCGGCTGGAAGGTCCATCCGAGGGCTCCGGAACCCGGAGGCACAGGCGAGCCACGGGATCCTCAACTCCTCCCGGGGAACCGGGAGAGGGAATCTCGGCTGCTAAAGGCGACAGCCCGATCCAATGGGTGAAAAATCTCGACTTCATCAGTGGGAGTCTCGGTCAACTGACCTGGCCGAGACACCGTGAGGCCAGTGGCGGCTTGAGCAGTCGACCCCTCGACGGTCGGCCCGGCCCGAGAGAGGACCTTCCCGCTCCAAGAGCGTCGACGGAGGACTTACCCTTGTCCCTCTTTTTGGACCGAGAAAAAGGTCCAGCAGGCGCGAGCCCTTCTCCTTTAGTGGAAGGGACAGACAAAGCTCCTTAAAGGAAGCCTGTAGGAAGAACCAGAAGGCGGGATAAATGCAGCGGCCGAGGAAAGATCTGACCGCGCCGCCTCCTCTTGAGGCGACCATCCGCTCGAGCTGATCCGCCCGAACCACGCCGCCCGCGGACACGCCAACCGGGCCTCCTTGGACTTCACGGAGAAGCGCTTCTCAGGACGGCCCGGGTGCAGTGGGCAGCACGGTCTTGAGGGCGTAGGCGAGAAAAGATGAGCACTGAGTCGCAAGCCTCCCGGTCGTGCTCAAGGCCTAAGCAGTGAACCACCGTGGGTGTGGATCCGTCGAGACATCTTCTGCCGCGCCCAGGCATCTCCGAAATCCGGGTCGGTTATCCATCGCGGCGCGAGGATGAACTAAGAATCTTTTGCAAATATTATTTTAAATCCATAAGCGGAGAAATAGGAACCAGTCACAAGCGCAGAGCGTTAAGGAGGAACCTGAGCTTCCAGCGGTAAGGAAGATCTGGCGTCATGGGGCGGGCCGAGGTTATACCACCGGGTGGGTGGGAGGAGCAAGCTTGAAGACCTTCCGGCCAGATTTAAGCGGCAAGGATACTGCCAATGAGTGTGGATGAACAACATATCCATGCCCTAGAAAGGCTTTTTCTTTTCTGCTTCTTACTCGAAGAACCTTTAGCAGAAGTGGCGTCCAAGGTGGCACTGGACTGCTCAATACGCTGAAGGTGACCAGCCACACCTGGGCTGAAAAGATCAGTGCCCAGGAAAGGCACATCAGCTAGTTTGTGCTGAGTATCTGCCAGAAAGAGAGAGTCTCGGCCAAGCCCTGTGGCAGAGGGCAACTCGTGCCGCCAATGAGCGGGCACAAGTCCCTAATATCCAGGGCCATCTGAGCTGCTGTTTGGCAACAACCGGCCCTGATCCCAGACTTGCTTGACCATGGTCTACATGTCTGTGGGAGATGTGGAGAACTTCATCCAAAGACCCAAGAGGACATGGGAGAAGTGTGCCATGATGATGGCTGAACTTGCCTGACAGAGGCCTAAAGATAAAGCCACATAGACCTTCGAGGCCGAATGATCCAAGTTTTTGGATTCTTTCTGGGATTCGATCAGTGTCAACAGAACTGCCAGTATGCCTGAACACAGAGGCGGTCACCAGGCTCTCGACCAATGGGTACTCTGTGAACCCCGCAAGGGACCCATGGGCACCACACTTGCGGTCCATGCAGGCAGGCGGAGCTGGACAAGAGGCAGGGCACTGCCAAAGTTTTAAGGCCAGGCCAACTATGGCCTCGCCACAGGAAAGGCCTCCGTTGGGGTATCCCTCTCTTGAGGATGTCCGTGACAGGGTACTCCACCTTTTTCTGGATAGGTTCCAGGGGCATCCCTGTAGACTCAGAGATGAGGTGAAGAATGCCCTGAAAGGATGAAGGACCTTCCTCTGTCTCTGTCCCACCAGCCGATGAGAATGTAGGCTGGTCTCATCGAATCTAAAGAGACGGATACAGTGGTGGACCCCCAGGTCTCCTTCGACTTGCCAAGGGTGGTCCGAGGTGATGGTGACCGAAAGACGCTGGGAAAGCCCATTGTCTGGTCTAGCTTCCTTAGTAGGAGCCCCTCCCACAGGCTGCTTGGGTGGTGGTTCCACCACAATCAGAGGAGAGATTGAATTTGGCTGAACCAGAGGTTTTGCGGCTCTGTGGTGGGGAGCGGACTTATCGGCTCTGAAGTTGTCTGCTTCGCCTGGAGATGAAAGGCAAGTAATGGCCAGGGTAGAAGCTGGGGTTGGCTTATGACCAGTCAAAATCAGCTGTTGGCACATGAGGTCCTCATGCGCCGATGGAGTTTCCCTTGAGTCTCCTCATCTAGGAGGACCGAGACGACCAATGGCATTGCCTCTTTTCAAGCGCTTATGGCTCTTCCTCGATCTGTTTGCCGAGGGCTCCTGGACCTTGATCGAGATTGGCTAGGCTGATTGAGTCGCTCGGGAAACACCCGGCAGGACCGGTGATTTCCCAGGGTCGGGACCGCTCCTTGATGGAACTCCCAGCGGGCCGGGCCCCCATCTGGAAAGCAAGGACCGGAGTCCAAGTGAGAGAGCTAGCGACAAGGGGTAGATCGATTGAGGATAATTTCAGCCTTGTTGATTGACACTTTGGTCGACTGGCTGGACAACAAAGCTGAGAAGCCAGCGGCCGAAGACGGCACTGACCAAGGTCGAGGATTGCCGGTTCCTGGGACTGAGATCTCTCCGACCCCAAGAACGTCTTCACCATGACAAAGATGATCCCGGTCCTTTTCCCACTTACGGACCGAGAGGAGTGAATGCTCAGGACCCTCTCCCTTAGTCGGGAGAGACTGGCACAATTCTTGGAAGAACCCAGAAAGTGGAGCCCAGGTTGAGTGGAAAGAAGAAGCTCTGAGAGGAAGATGCTGCAGCACGAGCCACTTCCTCCTCGAAGGCTTGCATAAACTCCAATTGTTCAGCGGATCCTTCAGCTGGAAACCACCACCAAGCCTCCTGAGGCTGTGTACACCTGATAGCCCAGCTAAGAACTGCACAGTTTTGCTTACCCTGAGACTGAGCTGTAGTGCTGTTGAGAAGATACCCCAATGCTTTGTTAATTTGCGGTAACCGAGCACAGCGGAAGTGAAACTGACAAAAGCGTCATCAGAGGAGCAGGGCTGCACCACATAAAGCTCACGCTGCACAAGCGAGCGTGAGTGGCGATGCCACTCGGCAACAGAAAAAGGATTTAAAAATAACTCTGTTGAAACCTGAAGTACATCATATAAGGTTTAATAATGTTTTTGGGGTATACTTTTTAAATTGAGATTGTCTGACTCATAGATACTTTTAAATTGTTAAGGTCACAGTACTTTTAAGTGCTTTAAGTTAAAAAAAAAGCATAGTACATTTATTCAGCTAACCTATATTAATTAGCGAGTTTTATAACGGGTTATAAGATTAGTGCTTTTCTCTAGATTTTCTAAATTAAGTTGAAATAATTAAGTAAGAAGATGAAGAGCATCTTTATTAAATTGATGGGACTGTTGGTGGGTATTATTTGCTTAATGCAATTCTGTGGATTAGTTACATCCGATTCTGCAGAGAACAGAACTGGTGTGTACCTGAACCTCTGTCAACCTAGAGCAGGGCAATTAAGAACAAATAAGTTAACAAGGCGGAGAAATCCCTTTAAGTTGATTAGACAGCAGATTCAGAACACTCTCAGGCTAGTTCCTGTAGAAGTTTTTCTTCAACAGATCAGATGCTCCTGATATCCCTAGTCCCTTGTGGGGATATAGAAACAAACCCAGGACCGAGGATGGGGCCATAAAGTTAGTGTTGGATAATGCCAAGTTTAATTAAAAAATGGACCTCCTCAGAGCTTGGGTAGATTTGAAAAGCCAGATATAGCTATACTAACTGAAACCTGGTTAAAAAAGATATTCTTCAACCTGAAATTGAACTTAATGATTTTTATTGTTATAGACCAGCTCGGGGTCATGGGGGAGGGTCATAATCTATACTAGACATAATTTGGGCCTTCTGAGGTTATTTATACTGAGAAAATAGAAGGAATTGAATGCCTGTTGTTAAAATTCCATACAATTAACTGGATTGTGGGAGTTGTTTATTCTCCACCTAAGATTAATACTATGTATTTTGAGAAATTTTCACATACTATTATGGAATGTATAGGCCACACAAATGTGATATTGATGGGTGATTTTAATGCTGCTTGGGGATGTACAAGGGTCAGGTCTTGGAAAATTCTATGAAATATTTAAACCTGGTACAGATAATTGATATACATACAAGGAAAGGAAAATTAATAAGTAAAGGCAGTATATTGGACTTGTGTTTTGTTTCCCAGAATTGACTGTAGTAAATAAAGGAGTTGGGGAACCAAATTTGGGGTCATAATGTAATAAAATGTATTATAAATTTGGGAATTAAAAAGTTCCAAAAATTAAAACTTCAACAGAGTATAAAAGAAGTTATACAAAATTTAATAAGCAGTTATTTGAAAGTATTTACAGGGATTACCATGGCATAGAATTTTCCTAATTCCTGACCTGAATTTAGCTGTACAGAATTTACATTTATGTTTATTGAGGCATGTGACCAATTTGCACCCTGGAAAAAGTTAATCAAAAACAAAATAATTTGCCCTGGGTGACTTCAACTATAAAGAAGTTAATTAGGGCAAAGAATCAACTTTGGAAAAAGCAAATAAAACTTTGAAACCCGATGCATGGGATAGCTTTAAAAAATAAGAAATAGGGTGGTTCAGAAAATTAGAAATCAAAGGCCACTTACTATAAACAAAGGATCAATGAATCAACAGATCCTAAGAAATATTGGTCTTTGATAAAAATCTTACTAATCCTGTCAAAACCAAAAGAAATAAAACTCAGTCACAACGGAACTGTATCTGAAGCAGAAAGAGCTGTGGAGTTATTAAATCAATATTTTATTGAACTTCCTGATTTGGATTTGGGAATAGAAACTAAAATGAAAAGTGTTCGGTCAAAATAAAGAATTTGACAACTGTACGGAAAATCAAGTACCAATGTTTCGGTTTAAAATAGTGACAACTTCAGAAGTATATAAAATAATAAATAATTTAAAGATAAATAAGGCTTGTGGTCCTGATAAGATAGAAAATAGACTTCTAAAGGAAGCTGTGCAAGAAATATCACCCATCCTGAGGGATATTTTTAATTGGAGTCTAAGGGAGGGATTGTATCCATCAATATGGAAGCAGGCAAGAATAATTCCAATTGACAAGGGTGATTCACTGGCCACATCAAATTATCGTCCAATAGCAATATTGTCAGCAGTTTCAAAAATTTTGGAGAAAATTGTTCATGGACAGTTGATGAAATATTTGGAAAAATATCAGAAAATAACTCTGTTTCAGTCAGGTTTCAGACAGGGTAGGTCCAGCTACCACTCACAGAGTTCCTAGATCTACTTGCTACTCCCTTGGGGAGTGGAAGTCATGGGTGCGGTATACGTGGACCTATCAAAGGCATTCGATTTAGTGAATCATTGTACTTTGGTTAAAAATTTAAACACTTGGGTGTGGAGGAAGAATCCTGTGGATGGTTTGTATCATACTTAGACAAGAGATCCCAATTCGTAATAGTAAATGGTTACAAGTCTGGTTTTGGGTTCTGTGACAAGGGGTACCCAAGGGTTCAATCCTGGGACCCCTCTTGTTTTAGTTGTTGAATGATCTACCAAGGTTGATAAAAGCTCACAAGTTAGGCTCTCGCGGATGATACAGTTTTGATTGCATCAATGAGAAATTCACATGAAATAGAACAAAAATTACAGGTGATTTCCTAGTTATGCAGAAGTTTTCTCATAGCTTGGACTCTTGATAAATAGTAAAAGACACAAAAATGTATTTTGGTATTGAGAAGAAAAATAACTCCAAAAATAATAATTAAGACTCAGGAAGGAAAAATCTTGGAGCAAGCACAAGTTTATAAATACTTGGGTATTCAAGTTGATCAAAACTTAAATTTTGATCAACATGTAATAAATTAATTTTAAAAAATTCAAAATTAGGGGTAATGAGGCGTATTATCAAATTGTTTAACAATCACAAAGAAATGCGATTAAACATAGCAAATCAATTAATATTACCAGTGATTGATTATGGTAGTCATATTTACAGACATACCTCAAAAAACAGTTACAAAATTTGGATGTTCTTTATAATAAAATAGCTAGATTTGTATTAAAATGTGATATTGGTACTCACCATTGTGTGATGTACACAATTAGGCTGGAATACATTACATCAGCGGGCAGAGGGAAGTTGGTTAAACCACATAGAAGGATTATTTAAAAATCATTCACAATATCATTTGACAAGAAAATTATTAAACCTGACCATGGATTAAATTTACGAAATTAGGAGCTAGAGATTTCTTAGTTCCAAAAATAAAAAAAGTTTCAGTAGCATGACCCTTCAATATAAAGTTTCAACTAGTTGGAATAGACTTCCTCCTTTTCTCAGAGACCCAAATTTGTCTTTTTTAGAATATAGAACCAGATAAGACATGAACTGCGTTTTAGATGTTTGTGTAATAGGTAGTTACAAATAATATTACACAAGTTGTTTGATTATGATGTTGTGATTTGTGATATAATTTGTATGAATGGTATGTGTAATAGAATGAAATGTATTTTGTAACTTTGTAATAATTTCAATTTTGTACAACACAGGTTTGCCTTGTAAATAGGGATTCTTTGAACCCTAATGGCAAAAATTTCTGTATAAATAAATTTTACTACTACTACTACTTTGATTTCACGGAGGATTCCATTTTCCAGCCTCCCCAACTTCAGGCGTTGAGGCGGTTTGTCAAGGATGTTAGGGTGTAATGCAAAACAAAATCACACTTCAAGGTTCATGGTTGACATACAAGCAATAGGCTACTGATGTGGGGATCGGTGCATGACATCTTCTGGCCACATGAACACAGGCGAAATCCAGGGAAGACTTGTCTTCCACAATCAAGAGAAACAATCATGATCGCTAATGTGAACTAGACGGATTTTCAGAATAACCAAGGTTTTCAAGCCAGGACCTACAAAATGCAGGAGCATGAAGGAGACAACCTGAATCTTCCAGCAGAAAGGAAGATCTGGTGTCACGGGCGGAGCCGAGGGTTATACCACCGGGTGGGTGGGAGGAACCAGCTTGAAGACCTTCCGGTGATCCTTAAAGGGAAAGGGACATGCCAACAAGTATGGATGAACAACATATCCACGATCCTAGAATAAGTGCCTCAGCTGGCATACTTATTTCTTTCACTTCTTTGTTTGGGTTCTGTATATGTGCACACCACACCCTTATGAATGTAAATGTAACTATCTGTGCAGCACCAGTTTGTGCATACAGAGAGTACTGTGCTTCTGAAGTCCCAGCTTTCCAGCTGCCTTGGTGATGCGGAATATTATCCTGTGGATTGTGGAAAAATAATCCTCTCATTATGTAAACTGAAGATTATTAATCTGTAAAAGCATTTTGCACATGAAATGCTGGATTTCTGTTACTGCTGTAATTCCTTTTGCTACTGCTGTAATTCTGTGGAATTCCTGTGGTTGGATTTTCAGCATTTCCTAACAGCCCTGGGAGGGACCAGGGGCAGCACCTTCTACCTTGCTTACCCCAGCCCTCAGGACACCGGCAATGATAGCCCTGTGTATGCATGCACAGGCAGATGCATGCCCATGCATGGTACCCACTAACGCCTCCCTCCTGCTCGCTGCTCCAATGGCCCTGCCACCAGTGGTCAGCTAGGTGGTATAGCAATGCAGCCCACATCCCTCCCTCCCGGAGGAATGCATCCTGTGGGATACTCAGTCCTGTTCCTTACCAGCCAGCCCCTGATGACCCAGCGCATTCCTTAGCCAGGGTCACCTCTGTGCTGTCAGGTTGGTCCCCTGCTCCCAATTTTTTTTATAGGTTTTAATCCGCCTTGGTAGGTATGGGCTGCTGCTCAGCCCTGTCCCCATCAGCTGCGGCTGTCGGGTCTCCTCCACTATCAGGAGACCCTATCTCCTGTGGATTACCCCCCATAGCAGGGCTGGGAATGGAGGGCTGTGCTTCCCACCTGGAACACACAATCCAGATTTGTCCCCTGACCAGAGATACCAAGCCAGGCCACCCGGCGTGACAGGCAGAGCTTCATGAAGCCCATCCTCAATATTTTCCTCCTAGTTTCTCCCTTTGGGCATCATGGATGTGCAGTGAGCACATTGTGCAAGCTCTGCCCCCATGGAGATGCCCACAGTGCTCTGATATGCGCCTTCCCCACTGTAGCTACGCCACCATCTGGTTCCTCCAGATGGCAGTCAAGCAAGCAAGGCACAAGATCCCCCGAGGGAGGAGAGCAGTCCTATGGACACACAATCCTCCTCTCCCGCCAACCCTGAGTGACCCACATCCATTCCTGAACCCAAATCGTGGGTATGGGACAAGTTAAGGCACCCACGGTGCTTCAAGCCTCTACACCACCGGGCGGCCTACTGCTCCAAAGTTTTAAATAAATAATCTTTTGCTCATGACATCACAACCTAACATACAAGAAGCCATGGATTATGACTTTAGAGCAGGAAAAGCAGCAGACAGATGATGTCTAATGTAAGTACCTGTTTTTATGCAAATGACTTTAGTAATAAAGACTCGAGTAGCTCAGTGGCTGTGGTCTCTCCTGAGGGTCCGGACTAAGAGTGTTCAGGCTTGCATTTTCAGGGATGACTATCTATTCCACTCCAGCTTTCCCGACATGAGTTTGAGAGCCTTTTTATTGGTATGAAAACTACACTTCCATATTACCGGTGATTGCGGCATTGCATGTGGCGGTCATCATCCGTCAAAATTTCAGTCTCGACATCCCTAGTTGTAATACTGTGCATATCTGTGCTTCAGTAAAGCCTGCAAACAGACCTTCATGTGGACTGAGCTCACATGAGGGGTCTGTAACTGATGCTCACCCCACCTGAAGTTTACGCTTACAGTCACATCACTACCAGTCTGTCTTTGCTTGTAAAGTGCTTTGGGATACAGTGTGTATGAAAAGCACTATATAAATACTGATATTTGTTCTCTTTCAGGTGGTCAGCAGGGAGGGAGGAATATGTGATGACTTTGGTTCAGTACAATGCATCTACTCCTCCTTATTGCTACAGCACTAGCTTGGAACTTGGAAGGCTATAAGTTCTAGTCCCGACTAAGACCTCTTTATAGTATGGATGGGTGGGTGGGTCAGTTCAACAAAACTATGAGCCCCGCCACCACCCACTCCCAAACCTAGGCCAGTCACGAACAAGCCATTTGTCAAAAAAAAAAGTTAATATGTCTGACCCAGCGGCACCAAGATCAAGTGATAGGATCACATACAAGCCCTAGAATTCCCACACTGGGGTCAGCTGGGGGCAGAGTGCGATATGGAGTGAGTGCTCCTCTCCTAGGGGAGAGAGGTGTGGGTCCACCCACATCCCTTCCCTCCCCTGCTAGCTGACCAACAAGCAGCACTGACATTGGCTACAAGGACAGTTGCTGACCTGCCCTGCCCTGCCAAATGGAGAAAGGGTGCAGAGGTGGTGATGCCATTGGTCAGGATGGGAGAGGGGAAAATGGGAAACAGGGAGAAAGTATAATGATAATAAACAAGAAGTTAATGTGACTCGGATAAGTGTTGCTGGTTTTGCCTTCAAGTTTAAACTATAAAATCAGTTCGGTTGCCCAGCAGGAGTGGTACTGCTTCCTATGCTAGCGACCCAGGTTCAGGAAATGCTCAGGTCTCTCTAGGGGCTGGCAGTGGGAAGAAGGATCAAGTATCCAGAGCCAGCTCTCTTCCTTTAAGGAGAACCGCTCTGAGCCTGAAGGTGATTTTCTCAGTGGAAGCAGTTTTTTAGAAACTGGTTCAAATTCTATTATTGTTCCATCTATTTCTGCCCATTAGTGGCCTTGGTGGTTATGTCTGACTGACAGTCTGGTGTTGAGTGCCATTTTAGAATTTTATGATGTAGTTTACGCCCTCTTCAGCCACAAAGGTCTATAGCAGAACACAGATGCATTGTTTCAACAATGGAAGAGCTGAACAAGGGACATAAATGACATTAAACAGTTCTAAATGGCACTTACTATCTGTGTGTGAATCAGAAACACCCAGTAGGATAACTAAAAAGCCTGTAGAGAAGGAACAGTAACACAATTTGAATGAGTACTTAAAAATCAACTTCTACAGGGAAAAATGACTACGGGTTCAGAGCAGTTCTCCCTTTAAGGTGGGTGGGTAAGGAGATGCGGCTCCTCTCCATGACTGCCACCCGGCTGAAGTCAGATGGTAGTGCAGCCAGAGATGCCAAGCTTGGGAGTACACTGCTGAATACCAGTACACCGCTGGGCATCAGTACAAGCGATGCACGATAGCATGCATCATTTACCCCAGCTCCCTCAGAAAGACAGTCGAGTGGGAAAAATTCCCTGGCAGGCAGGAAGAGAGGTCAACCACCACAGGCCCCCTCCTACTGACCGAGGCCCCACCCACTGAAGAAGTCCTGTGGAAGTGGGAGTATGTCTCAGAGATGGCAGGAAACGGTTTGGGCAGGGGGTGGGGCTTGGAAGAAGGGCAAGCCAGGAGTAACAGGAAACAAAACCTATGTGTGGGGAGCATAAAGCAACGTATCTGTTAGCATGTAATTTTTTCAGCAATAGTATATATCCTGGCAAAAATACCAACATGTTAATTTTCCTTTTCATATACTTTTATTTCTGAACTGAGTTGGGATTTTGAAGTTTTAAAATTTCCCATTCCCTACGAAAAAACTACAATAGCTTGTTGTGATGCTGTAATGTTTACCTTCACAAACTTGTGGCAGTACCGTCGCTTGCGTTCAAACAGGAACCTCAGTGGAAGAGATTTTCAAAATTCGAGTTGCCACCTTCTTTTTTGACTTGAGTCATTAATTCCAAAATTAGTTATTAAAGCTGTTTAAAACAGAGCAGATCTGAAATACACTGGTGAGAAATCTGATGATGCATCATGTCAGAAGTACTGTTTTGCTAAAACAAAACAAAAAACTATAGGATGAAATTTATTGCCGACTAACAAATACTTCTGCATTAAACTTTATAATTATTTTGAAGAAAAGAAGAGTTTAACGGTATTCCCTGGAGATGGTGGTGGAAAGACAAAAATTAGCCTGTTGTGTTTTCTTTCCTGATGTCTTGGGTTGAAAACCAGCATCTGCATCTTAATTATATTCCAGCATTTTGGAGTCCATCCTTCCAAGTCTCATCCCAATCTCACTATAAGACTGTGCGGGACTAGCAGGTGTGTTAGGAAGGGTTTATGTACATAGGCTGTTTACACAGGCTAATAGCAACATTACAGAACAACCAGCAGTACACATCTCTAGCCTCTCTGAGCTTGTACTGGATTTTCTGCCTTCTGTATCCCACAGGCGGTGAGAGTTTACCTTGAAATCTTGTCAAATTTTCTCATCAGATAATCACAGTTTGTTCCAGTTCAACATGCATCAGCTAGTTAAGTGGGTAGCCTTCTGCCATGTTACATAGGAATGAGGAATATAAGAACAGAAGAAAGTGTACAGGCAAAGAAGAAAGTAGGATTACTTTAATTGCCTGTTGGTTCGCATTAAGTGGACTTGACATTTCCCATGTACTGTCTCTCAGTGTTTGGCACAGATTGACATGGTGGATTGGGGGCTGGCTAAGGGAGAGAACACAGTTGGTACTGGTAAATGGGGAGCATTTGGGGGTCATGGAGGTCACCAAGGGTTTAGGCCTTGGGCCAGTTCTCATACCAGCTTCATCCATGTAACCCCCAGGGGCGCTACCCTTAGGGTTACTACCCCTGCCTGCCTCCACGGAGACAGGGTGAGGGAGCCCAGATCCGTTGATGGGTGCCTCCACCCAGAGGTCGGGGTTAAGCGCTGTCAAGATTGCCTCGGTCACAGCCCTCTGGGTTACTGTAACCCCTTCGTCCACTAGTGGCTCACCGTTGTACCAACAGTACTTTTCCCCAGTACACTACCTCCGGCTAGTATCTCTCAACTCACTCCGGGGCCCTCTGTAAAGTAAGGTACAGTTTTATCACAGTCACTATACAGCAGTTCACCAGCAATGCACACAGTAGCCAGGGTGTAGTTGCAGAACAAACAATCTGATGTATTCAGGGAAGTAACCAGGACGGGGAAATCAAGTTAATTGGCTTATCACTATACCTATCTACCTAGGGCTCTGTGCACAGGCCTGAACCTAATATTTACTGTCCCTGGGTACCCAAGCCCTAATGGCTAGTCCACCGTGGCAGCTGGTTTGGGCCCTGACACAGATTGCCTTTACAATCCTGAGAAGGTCAGAATGGAAGAATATTCAGCTAGGCAGTCAGCAGTATAATAAAGCAACTTGAGACCACTGTTGCAACTAGCAAGGAGCTACCCTGATTCAGTACTCACGACTCCAGCAAGCAACGGTTTCTGCACCACTGGCAAGGCTAAGCCTGAGTTTCACCAGCCTCCTCACACATTTATAGGCAACTTCAGAAGGTACCACCAGGCCGCAGCTTCCAAGGCTCACACAACTCTCAGCCGGCTAAGGTGCTGCAATGGCAGTTTCAACTTTCCGAGGACCAAGCACGATTCAGCAATTCTCCAATCCTCCAACAGAGTCGAGCCTGGTGGGTAGCTGGCTGGCCCCAGCCTCCTCCGAACAAGACGTCAGTGGATTTAGTCCCACTCACCCAATGGCAACAACGCCTTAGGCCTTCCGCTGCACCCACCAGCCAGAAGCACACAGCTCCTTCCTTCTCCTCAGCTACTACGCATCTGCCCCCAACAGCAAGGGGTCTCTCCTCAGTTGGGCGCCACCAGCTCCATTGCAACGGCACCCCTCAATCCAACTGCTCCTGCTCTCAGTGGTGCAAAAAAGCCGCCTATAGCCTATAATAGCTTTCCCAAAATACAAGCAGTTCCTTTATTGGTCAGCCACTCAATGAGGGTCCTGAGGTACTGATTGGTCCAATTCAGCAGTCCTGTACCAAAATGAAAGGAGCATCAGAACAGTCTTTGCTGCAAAGGAAAACAGGTTAGAACGACTACATTTCATTTATCACCTAAGTTATTCCCAACAGGCAATTACATCTCTTGGAGGAGCTCCTCTGCACAATTCTCGATGGCAGAAACTGAGCAATTAACCGGCAGCCGGGCAGGACTCAAGCAGGGTAACACTCAAACCCCTTCCCAGATTAATCATGACTGCGAAGTTAGGCAGCCCTTAAAAAGACAGGCACGGAGGCCTTGATAACGCCTCCTGGCGATCACACTTAAACTGCTAAAATGCAGGACACCAGCCTGGCAGGGAGCATTTAAACAAGCTCCTGTGAAGCTGTTAGGAACCCCATTTGCAAGGGGTTACAATCATATAGGGGAGGCTTTCAAAGGAAACTCTGCCTATTTGTTAATGACACCAAGCTCTCTGGCAGGGTAGACTGTGAAGAGGGTATCTGCTAGATGAGGAAGGATCTGGAGAAGCAACAGAAATGTTCAAAGGCCTGGCAGCTGAGCATCAATGTCAAAAGTGCAAGGCCATGCACATATGCATCAGACACCCTGGGGCTGAATACAGTCTCGGAGGAGTGAAGACTGCTGTGACTAAGGAGGAATGGGATCTGGGGTAGTGATTTCCAACACCCTTGACTCACTGGTACAATGTAATAAAGCAATGGGAAAGCAAGTAGAACACTGAGACACCATGGGACGGGTTCGGCAGCAGTGGAAAGGTCATTTTGCCCCTGTTCAGAACACTGGTGCTATCTCGCCTGGAGTACCACATGAAATTTGGAGCGCACCCCACCCAGAAAAACATAAACGGACTGGAGTCAGTGTACAGGAGGGTAACCAAGATGTTACAGGAGTGCCTCAATATGTTCTCTGGAGGCTAGGAGGAGAGGGGTGACATAATCGAAACTTTTGAATACAGACATGAAATAAATGAAGCAGACACAAACAAGCTGTTCACAGAGAGTGGCAGCATCAGTACCGGGAAACAAGAGAACACTGGCTGGGGGAGGGTTAAAAGGACATTTGACAGTATTTCTTCACAGAGCAGGTAGAGGAAAGTGGAACTGGCTCCCCACAGAGGTGGTCCATGTGGAAATGGTGGAGAGGATTCAAGAAGCGATGAGACAGGCATAAAAGGCTGGTTATGGGCGTGGGAGGATGGGTATACCTCTCAACTGCAGCATGCATTTCGTACAGCGCTATGATTTTTACACTCAAATTTACCCTTGCTCTGCAAAGGTTTGCTGATGTTCTGAATAATGTTAGAGTGATTTCTGGACACACAAACTATTAAATCACTGAACTAACTTGATAGAAACATTTCTTAACACTAAATATAGAGGTGGGATATTCAAACTCGCCCAAAATGTGCGCAATAGCAGAAACAAGCACAAGTCCACTGCGACGCACGCAATAGACGCCGATATTCAAACACGGAGCAAGCCAAATTGGCGCAACCAGCTAACGCCTGAATATCGTGCACAGCTCGCCTAGCCAAACCAGGAAGGGGAAGCTGAGCAGATACGACGCGCCTATAGCTAACAAGGGCAGCCCAGCTGAGCAGTCCAGAGGCGCATAGCACAAGCAGGAGCCCCCAGCAGCAGAGCAATGGAACTGCACAACCAGGGAGGTAGGCAGGGGACCACCACCCATGCCACAGATGGGCACAGGAACACACTGCAGAACTGACAATGCACCCCATACCCCAAGCACAGCATAACTGGGGAGGGACGGAATATCCACCGCCCATGGGGACAAGCAAACAAAGCACAGCCAGGCCATGTTGCCCCAGCACACCCACCGGCAAGCTGAGACTGCCACACAAGGGGTGGACCACCCCAGTGTACATCAGCCCCTTGTGCACAGCACACCCTGCACTGTGACCCCAAGACACCCCCATGTGCAGTGACCATCACTGCAGGAATCCCCATGCATCCCCCCATCACACTGCAACCCCGTGTACCACAGAACCATACAAGCCAGACCCACCATGAGCACCCAGCAGTGGTGGCAGCACAGGCAATGCAACAACGGCAGACAAAGTGCCAACACGCACAACCCCTGAGGCACAGCTGAGACACTGAACATGTGTCGCCACAAGTGGTACCCAACACAGGAAAGGGCGTGCCCCTGACACTACTGCCATTGACACAGCACCCTGCACAGTAGACAGGTGTCACAGCCGACTCACCACAAGCCACAGCAGCTAGCACAGACACCAACAGTGGTGCGTGGAGGCATGCATCGCACTGGATGCAACACAGTGCAGGGCAAACACACACCCATACCCTCGGGACACCAACACAAGGACGCAGTAGTGTGGCAACCCAGCCACCAGTGTGGGCACATGTAAACTGTGCACACACAGCCTGCAGTCCACCATGGCACAGGGGTGACACCCACCCTGTGCATGTACTGTGGCCCTGTACGCCACCAGCATATGCCTGGAGCACAAGTCACAGACAGTGCTGCACTGCCCTCAACACACACAAGACACAGCATGGAGGTGGACAGCAACTGTGGTGACCACAGTGTCACCTGAGGCAAACATGCACCCCACGGTGACAGGTGGCAACCCAGCATCGTGGACGGTCACAGTGGATGACCTGCAGGGACAGCACCCACTGACAAGGCAGCAGACCTGGCAGGCCGCAGACATGCAAGGGTGTCAGCTGCACAGGCCAAGGGCAGCTTGACAGGGCACAATGGACACAGAGCAGGCACCATGGAACACTGCACACAGCAATGCAATGCACAGAGAACAACACATACCACAGATCCGACTGAAAGCCACTCCCACACCAGAGACACCTCCCCACGCAACACACACACACATACCCATGACTATACCACCCCAGATGCCATGCACACCACTACAACTGAGCACCTATAGCCAGCTGCAAATCAGAGACCACCACAGTATTCATATCAAAATATCTGTATTACAAAAGAACAACAATAAGAAGAACAAGAACTATTTACAAATGTACAAAACAGGGGTGGGGTATGGGTACAAGGTAGGGGTGGATAAGGGCAGGGGTGAACAACTGGGAGAGGGAAGGCAGGGATGAGGATTGGTAAGGGGAAGGTGATGGGCAGATACTGTCTGTCAGCCTGCTCCCCTGCTGCTGGTCCCAGGGCCTTCTTCTCTGCCGCATCCCATGCTGATGTAGGTCCTGCAGGATGATGAGCGAGTCCACTGCCACCTGCAACAGCTGCTGCATGGACCTCTCTATCCAGCGTAAGTATCCAAACACCTAGGACAAGGGATCAGAGTCAATGGGTGTGACTGTCCATATCCCTGAAGCCCACCCATCATGCATGGCATACAGCCAAGTGCCCCGCCTCCTGTGATGGAATGCACCCACCCACAGTGACCATGTGCACAAGACATGCCCAACCAGGCAGCAACAGCCATGTGTACCACTGCGACACACCGCCCATGTCCAGCACAGCACAACCAAGGTCGTACAGTAACATGGCTGCGGTGGGCAGGCAGTGCCACAGCCATGTGCCCAGTGCATGCATGGACCACCATTGATGCACTCCCAGACATGCAGTGCCACTGGACAGTGCTGACTATCACATGTCGCGTGCCTGGCAGTGGTGTCCATGGATGGTGGCCATGCCCTCCCCCCACCCTGTCACACAGCATGCTATAGCAATCATGATGTCATGGCACTCACCCTCATCGGGCTGCTGCTGCTGTCATGGTTCACCACCACCACCACCACGCCTGGCACCGCTGGCACCACTCCTCGCTCATCAGCCCTGGCCTCCTCCACTCCGCCATGCCTGTGGGAAACAAAGGTGAGAAACACATCAGTGCAATCCCAAAGCATAATCCCCTGCCCCAATGAGTGTGCCCGCTCACCCAGCCAGACCCATACATCACATATCCTGTTAACACCGCCACAGCCAACCCTAGACCAAACCTCCCCATGTACTGGACACAACAGACAGTGTTACCCATATGGACCATACAGGTGCATAGACGGATCACACCTGGCTGAGGCACCACGCCTCCTGGCGGCACCCCGCAGACGTGCCAGTAGTGCCGGCTCCTCCTCCGCAGGTCACCATAGCGGTGCCTGCACTGTTCCACGGACCTCCATCGGCCAGTGGCCTTCAGCTCAGTGGCCACCTGTTGCCACACTTGTGTCCTGGCCCTGTCCAGGGATCTTCCCAAACAGTGGGCCATAGTGAGGCTCCACCACGGCCACCAAGTTCCCAGCCTCGAGGGCACTCCACTGGGGGCTCTTCTAGCGTGCCATCCTTGGATGTACAGTAGGCACTATGGTGCTCCGCAGTCGACCCCACGGAATTGTTGCACAACACAATGCCACTATTCTCATCGTGTTGTCGGTATTAGCGCCACCAGTCCCTATCGCTGTCACCGAATAGCGTGATAGAGCTGCAGACATGCCATACATACAGCGCAAAGGGGCAAAGGTCGAGCACAGGGTCATGGGTCTCTGGCTGGCCACCACACAGTGCCATGGACGTCTATCGGCCAGCACGATTGATAACGCCTGTGTGCCATTGCCACAGCAAACTATGCGCAGTTGTGCAGCGCCATGTAGTGACCCGTCGTTGTACCGCCACTGGCACAATGGTGGTCATACCCTGAATTGCCTACCGCAACAAAGCACAATATCATCATCAGCGCCGCAGCAGACGCCCGCGCAACTACCTGGGCATGCGCAGAGTGCAAGTGTACCACCGCCACAGAACTCCGCCATTGGTTCAGCCTGCTCAACCAGATGCGCGAAACGCGAAAGCGCCGATATTCAACCATCATGCAATCATCCGATCAGCTTATTCAACGCATGAGCAGCGTGATTTGCATCTCATTAAAGTTGCTCCTGACCTAATTTGCAGGGATTGCGCTATAAAAATGCGACACTGTTCTGCAGTGGCCATATTCGGTTACTGCAGTTGATAGGTGAGTTGCATGCATTGTGATGTTCTGGACTATGGCCTCAGAGAATTGCTGTACTGCACAGTCACAGGTGACCACTCTCACCCATACAGGCTGTGAAATGACTGAGCAAGGACTGGGTGAGGAGGATGATGGTGGGCGGAAGAGGAGGCCTAACTTTACAAAGGCTGAGACGGAGGCACTGTTCGAGGCCTACCTGGATGAAGAGCCACTTCTCAGTGAACGGCGGGGCACCCCTCAGGCCCGACTGCTGCATGGGAGGGTGGCACGTGCCGATCAACCTGCATGGCAGCCACCAGCGCTCTGTGCAGGAGTGTAAAAAGAAGATGGGAACCGACAGGAGGAGGGTGAAGGAAGGTGGCAGCCATCAGGGCAGCATGTGCTGCTACAGGCGAGGCCAGCCGGAGGTGGTGCAGCTGACTCCGGCAGAGGACAGGCTCGCTGCAGTGCCATTGAGGGCGTTCCTGGAGGTGGCTTCCAGACAGGTGGTAGCCCATCACTGCATGATATGTCATGGTCAGTGGGGAGGTAGATCACATGCACTAACATGTCCTTCCTTTCTGTTACAGATCCTGTGCATCTGCAGGGGTCAGCGGTGGAGGGCCTGTCCACTGCGGACAGCCATCTGGAGCTGGAGGAGGGACCATCCACCTCCGCAGGTTGCCGGTGCACTGCGCCAGTGTGCACACCTGGCTACCATCACTGATGTCGTTGAGACAGATGTGAGGGTGCCCTTCCTGTGTCTCAGCGGTCTGGCATGCAAGCATGCCAGCACGCCTGTGGCTGTGGCACAGACCTGCACCATTGATGATGCACCGACCACTATGGGCATTGACAGTGTGTGTGTCACAGAATGGACACACAGCAGGACAGCTCACGCCCATGGACCTAGCTGGTTCCGGCGGTGTGCCAGCACATCAGCACAGTCCCAGGCTGTGCCTGTCAGCACCAGTGGGGCAGCACCAGTGGCTGTGCAGGTCACTGGCACTGCTGCGCCACAGCAGCAGAACAACTGATCCCTTGGGCACAGCAGGCGGAGGGCAGCAGCAACAGTCACCCACTGGGACTAGGGGTACAGGGCTCAGCGGTGATGTAGGTGCACCACCTGTGGACTTGCCCATACCTGGCCCTGTTGAGCAGCGCCACCCTCAAGGGTGCTGTACATCAGGCCCTTCCATACCCTGAGGGACAGGTTGCCGATGTGGCAGACGACCTCTTGACGAGCACACCCACCTGCTGCAGGCATCAGTAAAGCAGCAGATGCGGGTTGCAGCGTCCGTGGAGGCACTGTGTGTGGCTCTGGAGCGGCACAGCAGGGACAACGAGAGGATCCTGTCACGGACTGACCATTTGCGGATGGATGTAACCGCTGCCACTGACAGGCTAACACAGGCATTGGTCACTGTCGTGGCACATTGGGCACACAGTCAGGTGCCCCTGTGCCGCCACACCGCGCAGGACGCTATCCACTCCCCATTCCGGCGTCATGCGACACCCACCCTGTCGGCGCGGGTTCAGCTGTGGGCATCCAGGCACCCCTGGTGCAGGTATGTTCGGTGTGCTGCAGACCCCTGTGCGGGCAAGGTCGCCGTCGGCGCGAGTGGAACCCCTGGGTGGTCCATCGGTGCCACCCATGAGGTCCGTGCTCAGCCTGCCAGTGCTGCTGGGTCTTGGCAGGCGCCCACGCATCCGAGGTGGCCGTGGCACTGTGCCGCAAGACCGAGCTGTCTCCCAGTCGCGGGCCCCTGTCTGGTGCTGCCCTGTGTGCAATATGTGTTTGGTGGGCAGTGCACCAGTGGGTGCCCTACCCTACACGCAGACACACGGACCACCTGCACACCCTCCTGACTGCTGTCCACAGGTGTGTGCATGATGATGCCTACATTGCGCTGTACACCACAGTGCGAAGGTGCCCAGCATCCGGCAACACGTGCATGGACAGTAAGTGGACATGGTGGCCTGTGGACATGTGTGTTTTAGTGTCTGTGTTCCTGCTCTGTTGTGCACCTGACCTCTGCACTTTGTGCCCTATTGTGTGTGTGTGTCTGTCTGTCCATGGGCGTGTTACTGTTCACCCTCCCTGGTTGTATGTGTGCTTCTGTGCCCTGCCACTTCCTTGCCGTCATGCACCCATGGTGTGTTTCCTGTGTGCATGTGGGTTGTGCCCTAACCACTGTTGGTGCACATGGCCCCATGACTTACCTGTGTTGGGTGAAGTGCTCCTCTGTGATGGTGTCCCGGTGCAGCTGGGCCAGACGGATCAGTCGGTCCGTCATCCAAGGGGGCTGCCAATCCCCATCATCACCGGCGTCACCGTCAGTCCCCATCGCTGTCCCCTCTTCGACCTGTACGGCTATCCCACAGTCTTTGGCCATGTTGTGCAGGATACAACAGGCCAGGAATATCGCACAGGCCTTTGAGGGGCTATACTGTAGGGCACCGCGGAGGTGTCTAGGCATCGGAAGCGCCTTCAGCAACCCAAACACCCGCCAATGATGTTGCGTGTGGCGGTGTGCCTCACTTGAAGCATTGCTGCGATGGTGTCGTGGGCTGGTAGTGTGAGCAGCCAGGGACGGAGTGGGTATCCACTGTCACCTGTGTGGAGATAGTGGAGGTTAGTGTCTTGTTCAGGCTCATATTGCCCCTAACCCTGTGTGCCACACCCATGGCACCTGTGGCTTACCACAATTGCCCTCGATTTGCCAGTTCTACATGCATACTCACCCACTAGATGTCCTGTGAGGATGTCCCCACTCTCAAATCGATGGCACAGTGCCGACTGGTACCATATGAATGAATCGTATGCTCCGCCAGGGTGTGCGGCACAGACATTGATGATGCGCCACTGGCATCACACACCACCTGGCAGTTGACATTGGCATATCCCTTCCGATTCCTATAGGCAGCCCCATCGGGCCGAGATGGCGTGCGAATGGCCACATGGGTGCAGTCTATCGCCCTAGCACGCCAGGCATCGTGCATACCCTGTGGAACTCCTGTATGTTTGCTGTGTACTCCGCTGCGGTGCTGGGGAAATGGATGTACTCCAGCATGTGGCAGCAGTGTGCTGAGGAATTGGGTGAGGATGCATGATGTGGCCGACTGTGTTATGCCTGTGGTGCCCCTGTTGGTCTCTGGAAGGTACCCGTGGCGAGCAAGCACATATAGGCTGTTACCTTTGTCTCCACTGACAGGCGTGACTCTGTCGTGAGGGTGCCTGCATCACATCACTGCACAGCTCACAGAGCCGCCTCAGTATTGCCCTGTTCAGGCGGTACCAGCCCACAATCTCGACATCTGAGTAGAGCTAAAGCTGATGCGGACTCGGTACTGCCTGTTGAGGCGTACCACGACGGGCCTCTTCCACGCCATGTCCCCAGCATGCCTTCTCACCCCTCATTACAGCTTCCATGTGAAGCTGGCACTGTCCATGTCCCTGGCTTGTGTTCCCCCGCTGTTGCTGCTCTGTTCCCCCGCTGACCTGACTGCTACCTCCACTGCACCGGGTACACCTACTGGCCTCTGCACTCTGTGGCCCCACACACCTTCCCTTGCCCCTATTCTGTCCTCTCTCTCTCCCTGGCCTGCACTCTTCTCCCTCTGGCCTTGTCTGTCTCCCTGCCTCATGTGGCTTCCTGTAGCGTTCTTCGCCTCTTCCTTGAGCCTTTTATTTTGGCTCATTTCACTATGGCACAACTTCCCCTGATCCACTGTTGCTCATTAATGAAGCCTTTGAATATCGCATTGCGCACTTTATGCATGGTTCCACCCTCCGTTGCGCATGCCTTAATTAGCATTGTGCTGTTGCTCAGCATGTTTTCAGTAGGCGCAACTGCCTCCTGCTGAATATCGCAGAATGGCTGCATTTTCGACTCTGCGCAGACGAACCCTATTGCGCATTGCGCAACCCTTTTGAATATCCCACCCAGAGGGCCCACTATTTATAAACACATTATTATTTAAAATAATAAAGTACTTCACAGTCTGGTCATTTGCTCTGAATTCTGAAGTGCATTGCTATGAATTTAATGCTGTGAGGTTGAAGGGTAGGAGGAGGACAGGGTGAGGGGAAGGAGGATGGTTATGAATGCCTAGGGCAAGATAGCATCTCACACGGCAGACTAGATAGACAGTGAAGCCTTCTTTTCTGATAATTTTCTATGCTTCTGTGTCTGAGATATAAGCTGAAGAAGTAAGTCGCTTTATGGAACGACATAGAAGGATTGGATAGTGATGAAACACTGCCCCAGGTGGTTTTTCCTTGGTAAAGCAGCAATAAATGAAGAAAACAGTAGATATGATGCAAAATGATTTCGTATAGTGCCTTTTAAAACATACTATATCACAAAGACATCAGTTTTATATTGAGCAAGATCTGGCATTGACAGCAGTTATCTGTGCTATCATTATTATTGCTGTGCCCAACACCCACATTGGTAACACAACCTCCAGTGCCCACCCAGCTGTGGAAATGGGTAGCAGCAGGACCCCACTAGAAACAAGATGCTGCATCTCAGCTGCAACTGTCCTCCTGGGTAAAGAAATAAAATAAAGTCATGGAGGTTGCAAAGATAGAGTGCAAGAACCAGCAACCAACAAGACAGAGTCAGCACACTCACCTCTGGGCGAGGACCAACTGATCATATATTCAAGCCCTAAACCAGACACTCTGACCGATACCAAAGCGACACTTCAGTACAGCACTAGAGTGGTGCTGCACTATCAGAGGTGTCGTCCCTTGGATGAGCTGTGAAACAGAGCCTTCTGCCTAGCTCTGGTAACCGTGGCACTTTTCAGAAGAGTAACGTAGTTATTCCTGGTGTTCAGGTCAATATTTCTCTCTCGGTAACACAGGATTTAAGGCAGGAGAAAGAGTGTGTGTGTGTGTGTGTGTGTGTGTGTGTGTATATATATATATATATATATATATATATATACACACATATGTGTAGCGTGTGCATGTGTATGTGAGTGGCCACATGGAGTGTGTGTAATCATTTTGACTGCATACCTCAAATGTGTTGCTCATTATGTCTGTCTCCTCAATTCTTACAGTGTTTGGTGCCCATTTATTAAGCAGAATAACACAATTCAGGGACTGCAGTCATAAATGTGCATACTTCTCAAAAGGGTTTGTAGGTACTCGGCTGTGCATCACACCTACAAACTGCAAGGTGTGCATATATTTCTTTATGACTACATGTCCTGTCGTAAGTCATCACTTACTTATAAATGAGTAGCTATACTTAAGAGCGGTGAATAGTCAAAACCCATCACATGACAATGTGATAATATTGATAATGTAAGGTTACAGGTGTTTCTTTCTTTTGACATGTTTCATTTGTTAAAATCCATTTTATAAATGTGGTAACACTCCAGGGTTTGCATTAAGCTATAATCATTGCACGCCGGGTGTTGTAAGGTATTCTGCCTGTGGCCTCATGCCTTACTGCTAGGGCTGTGCAAACTGTTCCGCGAATTTTGCCAGTTGCAGAATTCTGACATTCCGTATGCAAGATGTTTTTGTGCATAACAATCCTCAGTTTACATAAACCAGCGGGTTCTCTTCCATAATCCACAGAAAATTATTCCGCAGTTTATGTGATCTCAGAAAATATTATTCCACAGTTTTACACCGAAATGCTTTTCAGAATTCCTTGCGTTTTCAGAATTCCACGAGTTTGACAAGGAATCGGAAAAGCATTTGAAGCGGACTCGCCATTCCATACAAATTCCAATGGCGGAACCCACATTCCACACAGACGTATGTACTGCACAGCTGGCGGTGTTACTGTTTATGTAATGCATACTTATATGAAAGGATCTTTCAGCCCCATTTTATAGCGTATGAAATGTAACTTGTTAAATCATGCAGTTAGGGTACAGAAAATACAGGTTACTCACCTGTAACAGGAGTTCTAGGAATGGTATATGTTGTTCATCCACACTCATTGGCAGTATCCTTGCCGCTTTAAATCTTGCCGGAAGGTCTTCAAGCTTGCTCCTCCCACCCACCCGGTGGTATAACTCTCGGCTCCGCCCCATGGCGCCAGATCTGGCCGCTGGAAGCTCAGGTTGTGCGTCGAGCCGGGAGGTCGGGTGGGTCGTGTGGATGAACAACATATACCATTCCTAGAACTCCTGTGTTACAGGTGAGTAACCTGTATTTCTAGGGACATGGATATGTTGTTCATCCACACTCATTGGCAGACTCCTAGCAGTTCTCGGGAGGAGGAGGCAAGGCACACCCCATATACTTACTTGGGAAAGAGGGACAGGAGAACAGAGGCCCCAAACCAGCATCCCGGCGTGACTCAAGGTCGATGTGGTAGTGGGTAATGAAGGTGTTTGCTGACTTCCAGGTAGCAGCCCTGCAGATTTCCTGGATAGGGACGTCCCTGGAAGCAGCCACCGTTGCAGAGTATGGCGGGTGAGAATGAGCTCTTATCCTCTGGGAGGCTCCATGCCCGCCAACTTATAGCAGAGATCTATGCAGGAGGTTACCCACCTGCTTATAGTCCAGCGGCTGCAGGTCTGCCAGATCACGGCTCAGCGGAGTGACAACACAGCTACAACCTTCTCCCAACCTCAGCCGTGCGCCTCCTTATAATAAGCGAGCCTCTAGGGTCCAGAGTATGGAGCCCATATTCGCCTCCGAGGTGTGATTGGGGTAGAACACCGCAGAGTCAACACCTGGTTGAGGTGAAACTCGACACCACCTTGGAAGGAATTTCGGGTGGGGGCGCGGACAACCTTGTCCCTGTGGAAGACCAGGTAGGAGACTCGATGGAAGCGCCTGAGCTCTCCCATCCTTCTGGCTGAGGGATAGCCACCAAGAAGGCGGCCTTCCACGACAGGTGAGGAGAAAAGCACACCTGTGCATAGGTTCGAATGGCTTGCCCATGAGCTTTGCCAGTACCAGCAGTAGATCCCACGGAGGTGGGGTTCCACTGGAGGAAATGTGATCAAGGCCTTTGAAAAGCGCCAGACCACCTTCTCCTGCGCCACCGACTGCTTCCGGCCCGCGCCCGGTAGCAGAGATGGCTGCCAGGTGCACCACTAAGGTCGTCGACCTAAGCCCTTGACTAGAAAAGGACCATAAATAGTCCAAGATGCTTGCTAAGGAACAGGAGGAAGGGTCCAAGCCCTTGCCCTGACACCAAATGGAAAACCTTTTCCATTTGAAGGCATAGCATTTTCTGATCGACTCACAGGGGCCTCAACTACATTGAGGACCTCGTAGGAAGACCCAAGGCCTGGAACTCTAGCCGCTCAGGAACCAGGCCGTCAGGTGCAGGATTGAAGGTCGGATGGAACACCTTCCCTGATTGACTGAGAGCAGGTCCGGCGAGCTGGAAGCTGCCATGAGTCCTGGAGCTGAGACTGAGGAGTCTGGGTACCAGAACTGGCGAGGCCAGTCTGGGGCTATCAGAATCACCTGCCTTGTCCCTCCTCGCCTTGAGAAGCACCTTGTGGATCAAGGGAAATGGGGAAAGGCATAAAGAGGCCGGGGTCCACTGCCTCGAGAAGGCATCCCCCTGCAGCGAGCCCTGCTGAGGCGGGGCATGGAACAGACTCACCTAGCGTTCTCCATGGAGGCAAACAGGTCCACCTGAGGTGTGCCCCAAGGGAGAACAGATTGCAGCACTACCTCGGCAGAGAGACCACTACAAGTGGGATGGCCCCTATCCGGCTCAGGGCATCGGCCAGGGTGTTGGGCTCCTGCCACGTGAATAGCTGGAGAGATCCGCCTCCAGGCTGCGCCGCAGTGACCAAATCGAGAGAGCTTCCTTGCATAGAAGCATGGGCCCGGCGTCCCGCCCTGGCGGTTTAGATAATTACATAGTAATGGTATTGTCACGTCTGGACTCGGACCATGACCCGGAGGAGCAGGCAAAGCGGTGAGAGCTGGGCGGACCGGCAGGCTCCAACAGGTTGATGTGGCATCCGGGACTCCACGGGGGACCAGAGGCCATGAGCCGTGTTCCCCAGATGGGCACCCCAACCCATCAGAGAGGCATCGGTCGACAGAGAGACCGTCGGCTGCGGGCGGACGACAGGATGCCCTCCTGCAAATGATCTGGAGCGGTCCACCACTGGAGGCGTTCCACACCCTAATCACCGACCTAAGCTGGTCAGGGATCTGTAGCGTTGTGACCACTGGCTGGCCAGTCCCACTGAAGGGGCGCATGTTCCAGGCCCAGCGGACCCCACGCTGGTGCAGGCCGCCATGAGACCCAGGAGGCAGGAAGTCCCGGGCAGGCGCAATTGCCCAACCAAGAAATGATCGGGCAAGGAGGAAGACCTCGGCCCTGTCCGCGGAGCAGCTCTGCTCGAAAGAGAGTCGAATGGCGCCCGATGAATAGAATCACCTGCTTCGGCTCGAGAGTTCCGACTTGGCCTCGTTGATAAGGAGGCCCAGTTGAGAACAGACCTGGAGGCCAGATCTCTGGACCACTCCGCCTCCTTCCTGGAGGGAGCTGCTATCAGCCAGCCGTCAGGTAATGGGTACACCCGGACCCCTCAGCGCCCAGGAATGCTGTCACCACTGCCATGCATTTGGTGAAAACCCTGGGAGCTGGAGACAAGCGAAGGGCATGGCTTGGAACTCGAAGAGATCCTTCCGGCTGAGAGCGAAGATCTCTGGTGAGACGGACGGACAGGGGCGTGAAAGCAGCGTCCTGCAAGTCCAGAGAGCAGAACCACACGCCCGTTCAAGGATGGTATTATCTGAGCCAAGTGACCATCCTGAAGGTTCGAGACCTTAGGAACTTGTTTGAAGTCGTGTAGGTGAGAATGGAGGCGCAAGCCCCGTCCGTTCGAACCAGGAAGTACCTGGACACAAACCCTGGGTCTGAAGGAGGGTCCACCACCTCTCTTACCACCTCCTTCTGGAGGAGGAGGCGATGTCAGGCTCCGACGAGGCCGCCCAGTGAGACTGGGGATCCGAAGCCCCCGAGGCGGCGGCTCTGAAGGGTGGTGCCTGCTCGAATTCCAGAGGCAGGCCTCTTCCACCACCTCAAGACCCACCTGTCCGTGGTAACAGCCGGACCGGGTGGAGCGGAAGATGCGGGCCGTCCCCCGGGGACCCGAGAGATGGGTAGCGGGGATGGGGCGACACCCTCAGCCGTCACTGGGCAGGCTTGGGAGGAGGAGGGACCGGCGAGGGACCTCCTGGGCCTTTCTCCTCCTGCCTCCTGTTAGAGGAAGCCGGCGGCTTGGGTTTGGGATACCAGCCGAGCCTGCTAGCCCCTGAATGCACTGGGCAGGCGCGCCCGAGGCTGGGAGACGAAGGAGCTAGGCTGTGGTTTCTTGACCTTTGTCCTTCTGACGGAAGAGACCGAGTCCAGGTGGCATTGGACTTCTCGATCCTCTGCAGGTGACCTTCCACCCCAGGGGCAGAAGGAGGTCAGTCCCAAAAAGGGAACATCCAGCCAACTTGTGCTGGGTATCCGAAGTAAGGTGGATATCCTCAGCCAAGCCCTTGACCTTATAGCCACTGCGGCCAACCGATCTGGCACATGAGTCCCCTATATCCAAAGCAGTCTGGAGCTGCTGTTTGGCCACTGCCCTGCCCTGGTCCGCACCTGTAACCGTAGTCTGCAGATCGGGGAAGATGAGATGACCTCATCCAGGGAGCCCAACAGGGCATGAGAAAATGTGCCATGAGACGGCCGAACTGGCCTGACGAAGGCGAGAGAAGGGCATGGCGTGAACTTTTAGCCCGGCGTGGTCAATTTCTTGGACTCCTTGTCAGGAGGTTTGTCCATCCCTAAGCGTTGCCAGCGCGAAAAGCATGTCAGATAACCAACGCCCCTCAGCAGAGGGTGTTCCGAAAAACGGACAAGGAACCGGTAGGGACCGCATACTTCCTGGCCATCCTGGCGGCGCAGGGGCAGGAAGCAGGGCGCTGCCAAAGTTCAGTGCGGACCCACTATGGCCTCGGCCACGGAAGAGCCTCCGTCGGAGAATCCTCGGTCCAGAATCTCCGTGAGGATACCTGGCCGTTTGGAAGCAGGTTCGAGCTCCATCCGGTAGACTCGAGATGAGCGAGCAGTCTAGGAAAGCGACGCAGGCTATCGTCCATTGACTGACCTCCTGAAGACTCCAAGTCCAGTCGCTTGGAGAAGAAGGAGGAGATCATCTTCGGACTCGGAAGAGTCCTCGAAAACTGCCTCTGGCCTGAGCCACCCTTCACCTGCCGAGGTCGGTGGGGAGTGAGGGTAACTGACAGCGATGGGGTAAACCCTTAGCAGGCCGAGAATCCTTGGTCGGAGCCCCAGTGGTGGCTGTGGAGGCGGAAGTTCCACGGAATGAGGTGGAGCAACTGGTTTGGCCGGTAACCGGCCTGGTATAAGCTCACCGGACAAGTCGAGGGTTGTGTCGGCCGTTCATTGACAGCCACTTAATGGCCGAAGGCGCGGTCGGCTTATTCGGCCAGGAGGAGCTGTTGCAACATAAGGTCCTCGTACCGTCGGCGTAATTGCGCCGAAGCCTCCCCTCATCCGAGGAGGGCAGGAGACCCGGCGGACGCCGCTTACGCCGGTGCGAGACGAGACCGCCTATGGCCGGTGAGAACGGCTGGACCGCTTGAGGTCCAGACCGAAACCGAGGTCGCAATTTCGGGGTCGGTCTTGGCGAGGAGGTGTCGGCCGGAACCGGCACTCCCTTAGGCTCGGAAGGTCCATCCGAGGGCTCCGGAACCCGGAGGCACAGAGCGAGCCCACGGGATCCTCAACTCCTCCCGGGGAACCGGGAGAGGGGAATCTCGGCTGCTAAAGGCGACAGCCCGTCCAATGGGTCGAAAAATCTCGACTTCATCAGTGGGAGTCTCGGTCAACTGACCTGACGGGGACACCGTGAGGCCAGTGGCCGAAGCCGAGCGATGGGCGACGCCGACGGACGGCCCGGGGAGAGGGACCTTTCCCGCCCCAAGAGCGTCCGACGGAGGGACTTACCCTTGTCCCTCTTTTGGACCGAGAATAAGGTCCAGCAGGACGAGCCCTTCTCCTTTAGTGGAGAGGGACAGACAAAGCTCCTAAAAGAAGCCGTGAAGGAAGAACCCAGAGAGGCGGGATAAATGCAGCGGCCGAGGAAGATCCGACCTGCGCCGCCTCCTCTTCGGCGACCATCCGCTCGAGCTGATCCGCCGAGCCGCCGCGCGGTACCGCCAACCGGGCCTCCTTGGACTTCACCGGAGGGAAAGCGCTTCTCGACGGCCCAGTTGCAATCGGGCAACACGGTCTTCGAGGGGCGGTAGGCGAGAAAGATGAGCACAGGTCGCAAGCCTGCGGGTCGTGCTCAAGGCCTAAACAGTAGACACCGTGGAGTGTGGATCCGTCCGAGACATCTTCTGCCCGCATGGGCATCTCCAATCCGAAGTCGTTTGTCCATCGCGGCTTGAGGGATCGAACTTTGCAAATTTTTATTTTTAAATCCATAAGCGGAGAAATAGGAACCGATACGTAAGCATGAAGCGTTAAGGAGGAACCTGAGCTTCAAGCAGTAAGGAAGATCTGGCGTCATGGGGCGGAGCGAGTTATACCACCCGGTGGGTGGGAGGAGCAAGCTTGAAGACCTTCCGGCAAGATTTAAGCGGCAAGGATACTGCCAATGAGTGTGGATGAACAACATATCCATGTCCCTAGAACCCAGAGGCAGAGTACAAAATGGGAAAGGAGATGGAGAAGACCACCAAACAGGAAAAAACCCGGAGGTAATCATATCTAATGATCTAAAGCTGACAAGGCAGTTGGGAGGCCAGTGGGATACTGGGGTGCATAAAGAGGGTATAACTAACAGAAGGAGGGAGGTGGTGGTTATTATTCATTTTGTGTTGACCGAGTAAGTGCACTAGGAAGATTCTGCCTATTTTCAGGCACGACCGGGGAGGATACAGATGAATGCCAACTGACCTTGAACCAGATTAAGCTGTTGGTAGTATTTTTAGTGAATGATGAGCGAGTGTTGCCTCTCTACAAATCGCTGGCGAGACCAGTTTGGAGAGCACATCTCCAGAACGACAGAGTGCATGGTGAAGGCTGTCCAGAGGAAGGCATCTAAAATGGTGCAGGGTCTGTATCAGAAGCCCTATGAGGAGAGACTAAAGGACCTTAATATGTACACCCTGGAAGAGATTAGCGAGAGGGAGAATAAAATACCTCCAGGAAGTGAAAAAGTACAGGAGGAGGTGTTTTCAGAAGAAAAGATGCTCAAGAACCATTGTCATACCATTGTTCAAATCAGGTGACCTGGCGATCTCAATAACTACAGGCCAATTTCCCTCCTTCGGTCCTGTCCAAGCTCCTAGAGAAAATTGTAAATGCACAGCTGAGGACTCACCTTGTGTCTAGGGAACTGCTAAATCCTATGCAGTCCAGTATTCAGAGCTAAACACAGCACTATCTCAGCCCTCTAAAGTTACTAACGACTGGCAGCGTAATCTTGAGAGCAGAAACTTTATTTGTGCTGTTTTCCTTGATCTAAGCAAGGCTTTTGACACCGTCGACCATAGTCTGCTCCTCTCCTCCCTTCAAACCATAGGTGTGGACCCCTCATCTCTGCGTTGGTTTACTATCTTACAGGGCGCCATCAACAAGTTAAAGCGAAGGAGGCCTGTCCCCATTAAAACTCTGCAAAAGAGGGTACCTCAAGGTTCTATATTAGGGCCCTTACTTTTGCAATCTACATTAATAACATCGACTACTGTATAAAGAAGCCAACATTCATCTGTTTGCAGATGATACAGTTCTCTATGTGAGTAGCCCAACACCAAGCTGCCTGCAATGACCTACAGTCAGAATTCAACCTTTGCAAAGCCAACTCCTCCAAAAAAGCTACTCCTAATGCCAAAAAATTAAAGCGATGGTCCTCTCCCTTTTATCCGTATAGCTAACCCTGTGTCCAGTGGGACAGTTCCCCAAATTACCACAGTTCTAGGTGAAAACTAGAATTTGTTACAAAATTCAAGTATCTGGGAGTTTGGATAGACCAAAGACTCTCCTTCATTGAACAGATCAAGGACTTGCTAAAACGACTTGCAATGGCTTGGATTGTTTTTAGAATCAACCAATTTCTCACCAGAGATGCCAAGAAACAACTGGTCCAATCCATTTTCCTATCATTGGTTGATTATGCTGACTTCCTCTACAGCCAATGCCCCAACTCTTACATGGCTAAACTGGACACACTCTACCATCGAGCATTGAGGTTTATAACAGGACTCCCCTTGACACACATCACTGCACCCTATATGCGGCAATGGGGTGAACATCACTAAAGTTCAGGCGCCACAAACAAGCTCTCCGGACCTACAGAGCCATCTCTAATAAGCTGCCTTACTATATCTCCTGCTGTCTTCCCTGAGTATAATTGGAAATACGTGTTAAGAAGTTACTCAGCTATTACACTTAAAGTACCCAAAGCAAAATCCCGCTTCGGCGGAAGCCATAAACCGTGCTACCTACCTTATGGAGCGATCTACAAAAACTCAAATTAAGCACTCTAATCGGTATAAGTGCCTTCAAGACACTTTATTTCCATACAATCAGAGAAGTATGTAACTGCTTCACCCATCAGACCCAGTACCGTGTCTGCACTGGTATATAGCCACGCCTAGACCCAATTTTAAGTACTGACCCCCAGCTTGCTCCTCACCAGCCTAATTGTTCTCTCTCTTATCCCCTGTCTTATCAACACTAGGCCGTCCATCCCTTATTCTTCCTTTCCCAACCTCGGATGAGACTCACTACCCTGGGTTGTGACATCCTACCATGCCCGTGCTATAGCATTCAATCCAGGGGTTCACACATACTCCTTTTCTCCATCCACCTTCTCTACATCCAGCTTTACCAACTCCTTTCTGTGCACCGTGCCCTCCTAGCCTTTCTCCCCTACTCCCTCCCTCTCTTCCCTACCTTCACCTCTACCTGGTGTATATTTTTATTTTTATTTTTTCTTCTGTTACTTCCTCCTGCAACCTTAGATAACCTGCTTTATCTTCCTATAGACACTTCTATGTATGTAAATACCGTGTAATCTGTACAATATCTGTATAATTCTATGTACATATGAACTTCTTTTTCTTCCTCTCTGTAAAGAGTATTATCTGTATTGCCTTGTAAATACCTGTGTTGACCTGTATATACAATTGTTCATGCTCCACCCAGGTCCATCTTGCAAATGAGCTTCTGCTCAACGATGAATGCCTGGTTAAACAAACACTTGATTGATTGATTGATTGATTGAAGAACAAGTAGACATGCTATGAAACTGAGGGGTACATTCAGGAGAGAGGTGAGAAATACTTCTTCACAGAAAGATTGGTGGATGCCTGGAGCAGTCAGCTGGTGGGGTTCAAGAATGTACTGAATTCCCGCTCGGTGTACGGAGGGTTGAGGCGCTGGATGCCACACCTCATGCCATGCCAGCGAACCATGCTCAGGAGCGAGCTCGGGCTGCCAGTGGTCGGCAGGGAGGAGATGGTTGGGCGTCCATAGGCAGCTCACCTTCTCCTGGGGAGGAGGGATGCATGGGTTGGCACAGGGTGCCTCCCAGTGGTGGCTGAGCAGTACTGAGCTGGCTCCAGCTAGCAACTGGGAGGCATAGCGCCCGCAGACATCGGCTGGAGTGTGCACGGAACATGCGTATCCCTACTCGATGTCACTGCACAATCGTGCTTGTCATGGGAAGGATGGGGTGGACCTCACAAACAAGGAAAAACCCAAGCCTTGGGAGGCGATGATGCCCTAGGCCCCATGCCCACCATCGGACTCCGCCCACCAGGGTCCCGATCCTCCGTGCCACAGCCGACTCCTGCAGCAACTGGATTTCAAGAAGCGTCAAAGTTGTGGTGGCAGCCCCACCTTGGGGGTATAAACTCAGGGGTCACTGTCAGGTAAGGGCTGTGAGCGGAACTCTGGGAGGGCACCCTGGATGGGGAAGTCTCAGGCAGGGCACAAACAGCCGAGGGACATCTGAGAGAAATCCCTGGGCTTGGCGACTGGAGGGAAAAAGTCGGGGTGGAAAAGAATGTACTGGGTAGGCATAAGGAAATCTTAGTGGAAAGGGGGGGGAGAAGAGCCAAAAATCAAGTAGGGTCTCGGATGACACTGTAGGCAAGGAGAAATGGACAGACTGTGGGCCAAGCGGTCCTTATCTGCGTCAGATTCTGTTTCACCTCTTAAAACACATTTTATTCTATTCTTATAGTCACAGCCAAATACATGGTCAGATATTTCAGGAGAAATCTCCTGCTTTCTCCACTTCCACAGTAGAGGCAGCAGAGAAACTCTTTAGAAAGTTTGCGAAATATCTGGAAATATCTGACCATGTCTGTGGCTACTACTGTATGTGCAGTGTTGTGAACTGAGTATTTCATGTGGTACAGCGTGCTGATTGAAAATAGAAAGTGTCTCTGAGCGTCGCCTCATCATCAGGTGCAGATGGCGTGCTGGTGCCCACACTCAGAACCTTTCACTATTTTAGTTAGCTTATTGCAGGACGTGTCATACTTGTTTCACAACATCACTTACTTTGCCTTAACCCTGCTGATGTCTACTGTCAGGCCATATACTTTGCACAGTATATTAAAAAATTTGGGGTTTGTGAATTTTCATGTTTGCTGGTAGTTCACTAGCCATCTTTGAAACCCTGCACACAATAGGAGATGCTCATACTTTTAGCACAGAGAGACATAATGTGATGCATGAGGTTGGCTGATTACCAAGATATGAGCTCAGTCTGAGCAAAATTACATTTTGTGTACTTCCTGTGATGTCACCCAGGGCCTGAAACTCAAGTCACTCAGGAACCAGACCCTGAGGTGTAGGGGATGCAGGACCTTCCCTGTTGTCTGGTTAGCAGATCCTGGCAAAGCGCAGCTCTCATGGAGGTCTGCTGCCGGGTCTGAGAGCAGCTGGGTACCAGAACTGCCTTGGACAGTCTAAAGCTATCAGGATCATCCGCGCCTTGTCCTTCGGGCCTTGAGCATCAGTCTGTGAATCAAGGGGGGGGAGGGAGGGAGGAGGGCATACACAAGGCCTAGGGTCAGGGCCTCGCAAAGGCATCCATCAGCAGTGTCCCAGATGTTTGGGGCAGGCAAAAACAACCTTAGTTTGGCATTCTCCCAGGAGGCAAACAGATCTGCTGGATGGGTGCATCACAGGAGAACAGGTGATTCACCACCTCTCAATTCAGGGACCACTTGTGCGACATCTCTCCTACCCAACTGCCAGCGTCTGCCAGCTGACTGCACTCCAGCGACATAGATCACTAGGAGATCCACACACAGTCTGTGCAAGAGGGTCCGGGTGTGGAGGGCCTCCCAACACAAGGAAGGAATGAGTACCACGCTGCCTGTTTTGGTCTAACATGACCTGCACAACCAGACCCCTGATTAGAGCAGCAAATTACGTAAGAGCTAACCACACTGCATGGAGCTCCAGCAGGTTGATATGCTGACTGGACTCCCTGGGTGACCAGAACTCTTGGACTGTGGTCTCCCAGGTGTGCTCCCCACCCAGAGATGTGTCCATCATGAGCATGATGGTTGGTTCTGGATGGACAAATGGGACCCCTTCCTCCAGATGCTCTAGGATCAGCCACCACTGGATGATATCGCACATCAGCTGGGTCACTGTGACCAGCTGGTCCAACTGGCCTAGGCACTGGGACCACAGATGGCAACTCCCACTGCAAGTGGCGCATCTGCCAGTGGGCCCATTGGACCATGCTGGTGCAGGACACCATGTACCCCAGCAGCCACAGGAAGTCCCAGACAGGGCATGAGAGCCCAACCTGAAATCATTGGGCAAAGGAGATAAGATCCAGTGCCTGGTCTGCAGGAAGGTTGGCCTTGGCCTGCAGGAGTCTGTCTCTGCCCCAATAAACTGCATCATCTACAAGGGGTCAGTTCTGACTTGGCTGGGTTGACCAAGCGGGCCCAAATCACATTGTGCATAACAATCCTTAGTTTACATAAACCGCGGGTTCTCTTCCGCAATCCACAGAAAATTATTCCGAAGTTTATGTGATCTAGCAAAAATATTATCCCCAGTTTTACACTGAAATGCTTTTCAGAATTCCTTGCGTTTTCAGAATTCCACGGAGTTTGACAAGGAATTCAGAAAAGCACTGAACACTGAGGTCAGATCCATGAGCGCTCCACAGTCTCCTTGGACGGCACAGCTATCAACCAGTCATCCATGCAGGGATACACCCTGAAGCCCTTGCATCACAGGAAAGCTGCCACCATGCATCATGTAGTGAGGACCCTGGGAGCAGACGAGAAGCTGAACAGCATGACCTGGAACTGGCAGAGAACCCTTCTGTGCAGAACCAAAGGTAATGCCAGTGGGACGGACTGGGATATGGAAGAAAGCGTTCTGGGGATCCAGAGTGCAGAAACCACATGCCCTGCTCCAGGGGTTATATGACCTGATTCAGAGTTACCATCCTGAACTTGCGATTCCACACAAATTGGTTGAGATGATGCAGATCCAGTATGGGGCCAGCCCTCCCCCATCTGTTTTGGGACCAGGAAGTACCTCAACATGTACTCTTGACTTGCCATGGTGTCTGGGACACAGGCAATAGCCCCTTTGCAAGGAGCTGAGTGATGTCCTCCCTTTGGGCACACAGTGTGTCCTGTGACACCGAGTACTCCCGGGAGGCGTGGGATCAGTAAGCAAGAGAGCCTGGAAATCAAGAGGCAGCCCTCGCCTACCACCTCTGGAACACACTGCCCAATGGTAATAGTGGAGCAGTGTGGCCAGAAGTGACAAAGCTGACCCCTCCATACACAGACACACAGGCAGCTGTGTCATGAACTGGACAGGAGGGAGACTGACACCCCTGCTAACCCGTCATTGTGCAGCTTTGGAGTACATGGCCATCAAGACTTGAGGGGCACCACTTCCCCTACCAACCTCGTTTGATCCCTGGCTGAAGAATTTGGCCTTGGGACACCAGACATAGTACTGCCCTGCTGCTGCTGCTGATGAAAGGACCAGAACTGAAAGGCCTTTTACCTAGGTTTCTGAGCCTTAGGGTCCTTTTGAGGTGAAGCTACAGAATTCAGGGTGGCATCTGCATGCTCAGTCCTCATGAGATATCCTTCTACCCCTGGGCTGAAGAGTTGGTGCCCAAAAGGACACATTGACCAGCTTATGCTAAGTGTCCGCTGTGAAGGTGGAGAGCCTCATCCAGGCCCTGCAATGTATTGTGATGTCGCTGCCATGGCCTGGGTGCAGGAGTCTCACAGGTCAAAGGCCATCTGGAGCTGGTGTTTAGCTCGTGTTTGACCCTGGTCTCTGACCAACTTCACTGGCAGCAGCTTCTTAGCAAGAAGGTCAGGAGGCCATCATCAAGCACTCCCACCGTGGACCACCAGAAGCTGGCCATCATCATGGCACAGCTCACCTGACGAAAACCAAGAGAGGAGGTGGTGTAGACTTTCTTGGCTGCATGGTCAAGTTTCTTAAGACTCCTAGGGAGTTGTCCACATCCTTGGCGTCTGGAAGGCCAAGGTCTAGACCAGCGCCTCAGCCGAGGATGGTCCAAGAACCCTGAAAGAGACCTGGTAGGAACTACATACTTGTGGACCACATGGGTAGTGGACACTGGATAGGATGTCAGATGCTGCCAAAGCTCCAGGCAGTCTCAGAATGGCCTCAGTCATGGGAAGGGTGACCCACGGGAATAGTCCTTGTCCAGGATATTTGGCCTGCTTATAGATTGGCTCCAAGGACACATACTTGGACTGTAACATCAGTCAGAGAACAGCCTAAAAGACACTGGCCAGTGGTGGGTAGTCTGCTTCTCATCTGAAGCCCGATCAAGGTATGTGTCCTCAACAACATGGACCACCTGTCCGAATCATCAGAGGACTCCACAAAATGGCTCTTGGACATCTGTCACTGCCTGAGAATCTTCAGACTGGGGTGACTTCCACCAACAGCCAGCCTGGCAAACTGGCTGCAATCTACGGGAGTCCTTGGTAGGTGCTCAACCAAAGGCTGCAATGGAGGTGGCTCAAGGACAAGGACAGAGGGACAGATGCCAGAGACAGCTGTCGAGGATGACCAGCATGGGCATGATGGGTGCCTGCCAGCTGACCACAGGTGACATGGGTAGAGCCCTACCTGACCCATAATGCTCCACTGCTGCCAGAGGAGCTCCTCATAGTGTCATCAGTATCCTATGGGGTGCCTCTTCTCACCCAAGGACAAGGATCAAGAACGGTTCGGTGCCTCCTGGTCAAGTGGGATCAAGGCGTGAGCACTGCCTCGAACATGACCTTAACTGCAGACCTTATGGCCAATGCAGAGAAGAAGCTACCAAAGGTTCAGTACAAACTACATGCCAGTGTATGAGCGACTACCAGCTTCAGTGGCAAGACCACCGATGGAGGTTGAACCGAGTGGAGCCAGTTGGGGACACCGACTGGTCCATGTCTTCTCAGAGAGACCAGGGTCTTGGAGATAAACTCCTCGACAGTCCCCTCCAACAACTGGTTGGCCGGTCAAGAAAATCTCAGCTGCCTGATCGGCCGATGTCAAGGTCGACACACCTGATGGCATTGTGGAGTTGTTGACCGAGCCCTCTACCTCAGCAGGTTGACCAGAGTCAAGCACTCAACACGTGTTGAGTAGTCAGGGAGATTGAGGTAACAGGAGGACCACAATCTCTATGATCCCATGACTGGTGCTGGTGGTGCTTATGTTTCTTACTATGGTGGACAGGGCTCTCCACACAACCAGGAAGGCCTAACACATCTCCCAAAAATCTTCAGTGAAGGACCCTCTGACTCTGGCCCCAACCCGAAGAGGTGCCCACTGTGACAGCCGCCACTAGCTTCTTCCATGGCCCAAGTTGAGCAAGCCAACCCCGCCACAGTGGAGGTCAACTTGTGGCCTTTCAGCTGAGTTTGGGATCTCTGTCGGCTGGCCGGAGAAGAAGCTGGGCTGTGTGATCCCCAAGGAAGAAGGAGCATCAACTAACACAGGACAAAGCCAGAAGCATTGTGCACTACACTTGAACAGTAGAGGTATGACATGTGTGGGTCCATCTTGACATCTGCTGTCGACAGGTGACACAGAACTTGAAGCCACAAATCAGCTTTGCTTCCTCAGAGTCCATCTTCCATCGATGATACAGAGCTGGAGCGAAGGAGAGAAACATAATAAAGGGACAGTTCCAATACTGAAAGAAATCGAAAAGAAATTGCCAATGGCACAGTTGGTAGCCGACGCTGCTGCACAGCTGCAAAGGAACAGACTGAACTCTTCCAGTGGAAAGCAAGATGACATCACAAGGTGGAGCAGAACAAATACTACCTAGGTGGTGGGAAAAGCTGAGCTTGAAGATGTTCTGATTGAATCAGCAGTTCCAGTGGAACTACCAGTGTGTGGACAGTGAACTATATATCCACACCCCTAGAATAAAACATTTGAAATGTCAGATCTCAAAGGTAGCTAAAAGAAATACTCAGAAAAAATCATTTTTCAATAAAGTTAACCTTTATTTTGGCTGAGTGGCACTATCAACCTCCTTCAGAAAAGTTTACATCAGGTCTCCTTAAATAAGTCTACTTACAATATTTACACACACACTTACATAAATTATATATATACACTTTACAGCATGTTTGAAGACACAACCTCTTTAAAAAAATCTTTACAGGAATTTACAATGCTAGTACATTTCAGTGCAATTAAAGGTGCCTTCTGTGGACAGCAATTTAATACGGATATCCCTGGTATTGTGGGCAGCACCTTGCGTTCACTGATTGGGGTGGGATGCAATTCTACCTTTTTCCTCCTCCCCATGCCAAAGCTTGAGAAACAGATGGGGTTGGGGAATCTATTCCCAAAGCATGCAAGTTCCAGTCTTTTGTGCAACTTTGACTCGCTTCAGTTTAGCGTAGGAAAGCAAGCAGTCAGGGCACACAAGATTTGGAGTAGTTAACTGAAAACGGCGTAAAGATTAGGACAAAAGTAATTGGACAAACTGACCCAGGATGATATCATGGCGGTCCCTGGCACATCCACTGATGGCAGAAAGTAACAAAGAAATGGCATTTGAATAGCCCACCCATGCAGTGGTAGAGCCTACTGCTGGGGACACTGAAAATCTGTGTTCGGGAGAAGCCCAGGGTCTTGGAGAGGAAGGAGGATGAGCCTCCCCACCTTGGCCACTCTACTCCGGAGGGGTGCTTTAGTCTCTGCTACAACCCTCGAGACCATGGGACAGCTGTGCAACGCACACTCTAAAACAGGGAAGAGCATACAGGCCCAGCTGCTCGGTGGCATGCTTGACGGGCGCTAGGAGCTCTTAATGTGCTAGTGTCTGTGGGGGTGGGGAGAACAAAGAAACACCCCAGCAGTGCAACAGGATGACAGAGCACGCTGGGCTCTGAGCCAAATGACCCACCATCACCACCTTGAGATCCTTAATACAGAAGGACCACCACATTACCAGTCAGTGGCCTGGTGAGCCTCACCATGTTTTGGGGGGCGGGTGTAAGCCAGGGAGGGAGTCGGTCAAGGGATGATCACAGAGAAGTCTGGGTATGGGTGGCCACAGGTGGCAGTGCAACTGAAGTCATTGGTGGGCAGGGCAACCACTGACCAAATTCTGCCACAGCACGCTTGGCATGTGTGCCTGTATCCCTTGCATGCAGACAGCCATAGGCCAGGGACTGCAATGAAGAAAGAGGCCTGGATGAAGAAACCCACATCACCCACACCAGATGTCACAGGCACCCAATGACCACTGCTGTAGGAAACAGATTACAGAATCGCCCTCAGTAAGGCAGCACAGTGTCAGGGACTGTTAAGGAGACATGAGGAATCTGCCTGGGAAGAGTTTAAGAAGGAGCATCTAGGTAAGTAAGTTAGTGCGGGGTGGTCCGTGGTATGTGCACAACTTAATGTAATGCAGATTTGAAGTGAATAAGAAACAGAAATAAAATAAAAAGATGCAACAACTTGTTTTCAGCAAGGTCCTGCTTTTAAACCTAGATTTATTGCTGGAGGAACTGAAGCACAGGGAGGTTATGCGACTTGCTCAGGGTCATTCTATAAGTGGCTCTAATGGAATTGGAAGCTGGGTCTCCAGGTTCGTAAGTGAAAAGTGAAATATTTTTTTAGAGTTGTACCCACAACCGGAAAATGGTTGCTGCATCCAGACAATCTAAGCTGCAAGGTGATGCTTTCAATCCTCAGGGAGGGATTTTACAGTACCTAGTGCACAGGGATCCCTTGTTGAGTTATCAGGCCCCCTGATTGGGGAACCATAGCCAAAGATGGTAGCTATAGTGTGAGGGAGGAGTGACCTACTGGGGATAACAGCAGCTGTGTATTAAAGGACAGGGATTCCCAACGCCATGGGCATCACTCCACTGTACACCAGGGCCCGCCATCCTCAAGACTTTGACTGTTTCACAAATTGTGGCTACAGGGACCTTGTGAGAATGTGCCCTGCCCTCTACATGATAATGTAGGTGCTGCAGGTAGAAGGACATGCTGCAATTGCTTTTACTGGCAAACAAAAGAAAAATAAAGGCAGCAGGAATATCTGGCAAGGAAGGCTGTGTGGTCCAGTGGTTAGAGAGAAGCTTTGGAACCAGGGCCGGGTTCAAATCCGACCATAGCCACTTCCTCAATGTGTGACCCTGAACAAATCACTTCCCTTTCAGTGCTTCAGTTTATCCAGCTGTAGAACAGGATGCAATCAGGACCACACAAAAAATGAGAAGCTGCATCTCTGCTGAACTAGCCTTGGTAAATAAATTTGCTTAAAATAAATAATACAGAGAGAGAGAGAATGAAAGGTGACATAATGTAGAAATTAGGGTGAAGCCACGTGCCTGGCCCTACAAGAGCTTCAGGGGAAAGGTGTTGAGGGACGTAACACTACACCTGCAAGTTTACAACACCGGTTTTAAAAAGAACTGTGCTCCTTCAACACTGTGGGACTGGTCTGTACCTCTATTTTCACAGCTGGCCAGACTGAAGCTGGTATTTGGAATCAACATACTTCTTCATGGGGTGAATTAAATAGTCCTGTCTAAGGGTACAGCACTGGGTTTGAAGCATATGTCAGCTATTAAGAGTTATTTACATGGGCATATACAAACATGTTTTTTACAATTTGGTCACTTCCAGTGATGTAAAGTTCTCCACCTTGCCAATGGAAACTGTCTTCCCCTCCCCAGCTGTACTAGGACCCTGACAGCAGATGCAAGGTCAGTTGTGGAAAATGTCTGCTTTTGGACTACCTGTTCCAGAATTGTTGAAACATCCCCTACTCCACCCCCAAAAAAAAGCATGGGATGGCTTCATGCATTTCAGCAACTTTTTCTAAATAATCCCGACAGCAAGCTCGAGGGTTTATAAAACATCCCACACCGAGGCTGTGTATAAAAGCTGAGTTTTAAACAATCCTTGTTTTGTTTTACATAACTGCTGGAATGTGTTTTTTGTCCTAAAGGCTTCAAATATGCGTCTCCAATTGTACTTGGTTGCCTGCCTGACAATCAAGTCCTCAGTGCACTTAAACTTAGCCATGAGAGGGGTAGACCAGGTCGGTGGGAGGCACTCTATCCACAGCCTCCACCACCACCGAAAGTCATACTACATGCCTTCTCTCACTTTCATGGAGCAGGCCATAGCCCGAGCTCCGCACTAGCGTGGAGTTGAAAGTGCCAGCTGGCACTTACAGTTTAGCTGTAATCGTGCTGAGCTACAGCAGCGCAGACACTCTCAGGGGATGCCGCACGTGAACGCGGTTATAACCAGCTTCCCATAAGGGGAAAAACAGAGCCCACCAACACATGAATGCCATTATAACCAGCTTCCCTAAGAGGGAAACAGAGCCCCGTTATTGACAGTCTAAACTGACTGCAGTAAGAGGCTCTATCCTAGCTTTCTAAGGTGGTTGGCGCAGGCGGACTTTAAGCGTTTGGAATGCCATGCTAGTTAGAGTGGACTATGCAGCTTTCCAAATCCCTAATGAGGTACTGAAACTGCACCTAGCTAGGCAAAGCATGTTGCAATGGGTCAATGTTTTCCTCTAGAGCGGGTGGGGCATTGCTGCTGGATGCTGCAGGAGGTGATTTGACCCTGCTGGGCAGTGAGTGACTTCCCTTTCAGTGCTTTAAGGCACTAACTTAAGACTCTCCATGTTGTTACATCAATCCCACCTTTCATTAGGGAACCATCACCTCACATACACTTCATGTATACATTGTGTAGACTGTTAAACAATGAAAATTACATCTGCAGGGTGGGTATGACTTGGATTGTTTTCAAGAATGTCTGCACCAGCCAGCTGCTTGTTCGCTAGCCAGTTGCGTACCAAGTAAAGGGTGCTGGCAATGTACTTAGGGCCAGTGTCTCCAATCAGTGACATCACTGGTTAGAATCCATGATTGGCTCCTGACACAGATACCGCCACTACGCTGATAAAGATCGAGCAGCTCCTCACACGGTTCAGTTTCCACTGAAGCAGCAACTTATGCAAGCAACGGTATCAGCATCAGGAGTCACGGACTGACTGCAACCGATGAGGTTACAGGTTGGAGCACATATGATTGAGCGCTGGGGAGGGGTTAATACAGAGCTTGTTTTAAAGGCAAGGGAGTCATAAAAGACAGGCATTAAGTAAAGAAAGAACCGGGGATATGCAAACAAGAATGGGGAATGCTGCAGTGTGTCCCTTCCCCTTTAAAGCCCGTCTGGTCCACATGACGGGCACATCCAGGCCAGAGTTCTGATACATTCTCTCACCCTTTCAGGACCCAACACACATGCTGTGGAAGCTAAGCTGAAGAAGCGGTTACCAGTAGTAACAGTGTAATGTCCACCATCCTCACCAGTGGGACGTGCTTCTGAAGAGTAACACAGCACAGAGCCCTGTCGTTTCTAGTGGAGATGACCAAAAATAAGCCTGCTTTTTCTGGGATGTACTGACTCAGCCTGTTGTCAGCAAAATGTCCTGGCTAGAAAATCACATCACATTTCTGAAATTACAGCTGTAGCATAGCGAATGGCACAGACATGGCGTTCAGATGATTTTATATTCCGGTATGCTATCCAGCTACTGAAGTTTACATCTTCCTAAGTGAGGTAGCTAAATGAGACATTTACAGTACAGGGAAAGTAACCTGCATACAAAAACAAACAACATTATATAAAAGTAGGGATGCCACAATATCAAATTGTAAGTATTTGGATAATCTGCATCATTTATCGTTTTAGGAAAATAGTAATCTGACTGGAGGAAGGTTGCACCTAAATAGGAAACACTGCTGGAGCAGCAGAGAGGAGAACGTTATGATGGTTTATCATGATATATTGTGCTGCATGATGATCACGACGTTTTTTTACAATGATACAGATTATCTTGAGTGGGAGTTTTTGTGCTATATTGTCATCATATTCTGTTATCGTGACATCCTAAACAACAGCAACGTGAGAGTGTGCCAGCCAACTGAACACAATACTCTACAAAATGGCAAAACTGGATTATGCAGAGCAGGTAAAGGCGTGCTATTTGCAAAGGTAACAGGGATCCACAACATTCTGCCCCTTCCCAATGGCCTGGTATAGCACAGGTGTTCTACATGGGGAGGTGGGCTCGTAGCAGGAAAAGCTTGGAGGCATGGTGCCAGACTACCCACACCAAAAGTCCGCTGGTACACCGGACCGAATCCCATCCCCACCCTGGGTCCCTGGGGCATGGCGTCCTGCTGTGGGGCAGTGGGAGATCCTTTGGGAATGTGTGCTGGTGTCGAGACAGGAAGTGGGTCTCTAGCCAAAGTATTGCATGTAGCCCCAGTGGATGAAACAGCATGTTTAAAAAAAAAAAAAAAAAAAAAAAAAACAGCGGAGCCCAGGACTGCATAAGGGCAGAGACAGAATTACCTCAAGATTGAAAATCTCTCTCAACTCTGGAGAGCGCGATCCTTCAAGGTCAGAACTAACCTACACTGGCAGAGAAGGGTGAGAGAGAGAGAGGCACTATTTCCCATGTTGTAATTGTCTGTTGGGAGTTTCCAGTTTCCAGCGTCATCAGTCCTCACCATTTCATATGCACTTAAAGCGAATTAAAATACATAAATAAAATAAGATACAATTATTCAGTAGAACTGGCAGAACGATGTGAAACAATTGACTGGCACAACCCTACAATAAATAACAGTTCACTTCACCTGCTCTGCTTTCTCATACAAAGCCAGATTTCTAACCCTTTAAGTAAAGCAACTTCAACTAATGATGTACATGGCTACAGCAGTTGTGCGTTACATCTCTATGAAGCACTTTAGATTAAAAGGGCAATGTAAACAACAGTTCTGCTGGATTCAATGAGGAAGTAGCTGGTGTGGCAAAAATGAGTTTGCTGCTGGTTAGCGCAAGCAGCAAATTAGGTGCAAATGATACCGATAAAACACTTCGGGAAGCTAAACATCCTGGTTCTTTGTTCAACATTTTACTGCAGTGGCTCCTTCTGTAGTTAGTAGTCATCTACAATATTGCGCTCTAGTACCTAAACCTGCTGGTCTGGTATTGCAGGGCTCAAAAAGTCAACAATACACATAACCCAGGATCACAGCGCAATACACATAACCCAGGATCACAGCGCAGTACACATAACCCAGGATCACAGTGCAATACAAATAACCCCAGGATCACAGCGCGAGTGTACTGAAGACTTTCAAGGACACTGTTGGGAAATTGTTTATCGTTATCTCCACACAACTGTTCCTTCAAGTTTTGCCCTTTTCTTGTTTGGTTACCTCATTGATATATCAAAGTTGCGCCAACAGCAGACAGATTCTCTGACAAGGAATGGGCACTAGATGCAAAATATGTCTAGAAATATTATAGCAGACAGCACTGCAAAATCAAAAGCAGGTGCCACATGAGAATAAATTTGGCATTCCACCTTCCTCATTGAACCCTAAGCAGGACTGCATTTTGGTTATCTGACCCTTTCTAAAGGTTTCCACAGCGTAATCTAAAAATATTAGTCACATAAATGTCCAGCTTGGGCAAGAATACTCCAGTCTCCAACCAGTTCTTCATCACAGCAGTTAGGAGGCTTTCCTAAGCGATACATGCCGGCTCAGTGACAGTTCTTAAAAAGCAACGTTTGAACCTAGTTAATATCCTTACGTCCAATGTACATATGCCAACTCCCTTGGCAATGGACAACCCAATCCCAGCCAATGTTGCATTCACAGCTTTAATGAATTACTGGGACCTAAAAATCCTGATTAGACCCCACACCAGAGGAGTGATAAACTACAGCGCCAGCTATAGTGAAGTCCCGTGCTAACTGCAAAGACTGTGCTTGCTCATCTCTGTTAAGGTCTTCTGGTTTCATCCAGTAGTGCAAATGCCAGTTTCAGAAGAGGCTCATGAGATGAAGGTAACTCAGTCAAGAACATTGCGCCAAAATGGTTGTTGGGTTCTGCCATGAGAAAATGTGGTTCAGACTTGCTGCAAATTACATGGTACAGCACACCAAATGTAAACCAAAGAAGCATATACTGTCTACCACAAGTTGGTGATGTGTCTCATGTAGGAGAAACATTTTTAAAAGTCCACATTAGGCCGGGCGTTTATTCTTGCCCTGTCAATACTCTTCAACGTTATGGAGCAGTGACAGGCTTGTACATTTTTACCCGCTAAATATTTCACTAATGGAAAGGGAGATGCATTTTCTGAGAGCATATCTACTTGGGGAGGGTGGATGATTATTTTAATTTTGTAATGGATTAGCAGTCACTGAGCAAAACAGAAACAAAATGGAATTTGGCAGGCGGCCTCGCATTCACTTGAGCTCAGTGTGGCCGTTGTCTGGATGTAATCCTTCAATTTCACATTATTTACGCTGGCATGTATGCAAACCAGTTTTGTTTGTTTGTCACATAGGAAGAAACAGGCGGAACCGCATACTTTCCTGCTTGCTGGACTTCTATATTTTGTTGAAGGAGCAGGTTGATGCAGAGATGTACCCAAAGACATTTCTGCTGAGTTGCACAAGCACTCATTGAAATTTAAGCCCTCCAACTCCCATGCAGCGTAACATTCAGAAAGTGTGGCTCAGTCAGCAGGGCTCACATTGGCTCTTGTTGATAGCCTGACATTTGACCCTAGCAATGAACCTTTTGTGTCACTCTGCAGTATACTCCCATTTCCTAGACTTTGCCATTGAGTATCCGTCTGCAATTCAGATCTTTACTGTCAGGTCACTAGAGAAAAAAAAAGGAAAATCCGGTTACAGCAAGGCAGTTGTGCTAGAACAAATGTCGGCAATAGACCTTTAAACATTTTGTGTTTTACATGGCTTCTCAGGATAAAGCCACTTAAAACTTTAGTATAATTAAGCAATATACAATGACAGGGAGTGGGTATATGGTTGGATTTACCACACCTAGGTGTGGTTTTGGTCACAAGGCAGCAGAGTGACTTAACCACACCAGAAGTGGTAAATCCACCCATATACCCACTCCTCGTCATGGTATATTGCTATTATACAATGTTAAACTTGTTGTTTTTGTTTTATAGCGATATAAAACTTTTTACAGTGGGTATACTGGAGGACTGATCACGGTCATGTGATTGTTTTGACCAATGAGGTTACAGGATTTTCATACCCCATTGTATAATATTTGTTAGTCACCATGAAGTTCCTTTCCGAATGTTTTCATGCAGCATTATCAATATTCCCATTTTTTTGTTTTCTTTTAGTCCTAAACTAAGATAAGCAATTTGACATTTAAAAGTTCTCGCTCCGTGCCATGCCCACCATAAGAATTTAAATATCTTGGTACAGTGTTGTGCTTTTTACTACCAGAAACATGTGGCAGCATCATCCTGATACATCGACAGCATGAATTTAGCATGTACACAAGGATGTCAGAAATACATTTTCCACAAATTAATTAGACAACACTTCCTGCCAACTAAAAATCCTGCTACTTTAAGATACAACGTCCAATTTTATTTTTTGGGGTGTTGTTTCTACTGGTTTTAACTGGTTTGCGTTATGATACAGTATTAATGTAAAACGAAGTCAATAAAATTTCTTTGGCAACACATTTTTAACTGGGCAACCTTCCTCCATTGCTACTCCACTTATGTCACAATGCTGTACCCCATATCTGAGTTCTTATGTTACTGACAAGTGTCTCCAGTTCCTCTTATGGGTACTGGCACTGGACAAAGGACTTTTACCTAGCCACAAAAACTGCAACAAGCTGCGGACACGGATCTCCCTGCTACTGGAAAACCTGCAGCTAATTGGCGGACGCCAAACCAATCTATGGTTTCAAACACTGCTACAACAGGTGAAGAGCTTAGTGGTTGTGTAGTGGTAGAGGCGGGGAGCACTGGGGGTATACAGAGTGGGACAGAACCCTATATAGACAGTAAGTTCCAGGTTTGTTAGAGTTCTATGGGATGACTGGATGGGTCAGAGCTCCCTCTCAAAGGAAGATCTATTGCTAAACCTGGACACTTTGCATTGCAGCTCAAGAAATATTTTTCAGAGCAATTCTCCTATAACTGTTTTTTTTTAATGACATTCAGCAGTATGTGTTTTGTAACATTATGCATCATTATTAGTCTGTCTTCACATGCATTATTGACACTGGTTTGACCCTGTAAAAGGCACTACTGTGCCAGAGGTCTCACCGGTAAGTCAAACTACCTACCCATTTTGCAGCTAGAAGGAGCAAAGCACAGGAGGTCACATGACTGACTTAAGGTCACATGGTGAGCCAATTACTATTGTGGGATTTGAACCTGGGGTACCATGGTTCACAGTGGAAGTGCTCTAACACTCCTGCTACTATAACATCACGACAAATTAAGGTAGAGGAAGTTAAGACCTTGTACACACTAGTATATGCTTTAAAAACATTTCTGAAGCGTTTTAAGCATAGTGATGCAGAGAGTCCAGGGCCGCCTCGGACGAGTACCAGAGCACCATTGCGGCACTCATGCAAAGCTTACTATGCGTTTACAGTGCATGATGCAGAGATCAGGAATGTCACTGAAGACAGCTGAAAAGTTGATGCTTAACAGTAACTCATTACAAGCTTTTTTGTGGCTGTTTTAAGCCCAATTTTGTAAGCTGAAACTTGCAATCAGTTTCCTTAGTCTGAATTAGAGTACAGTACAAGTACACACTGCTGCTCACACAGGTTAATGAAACCGTGTTGAACTAAACAGTGCTCTAACCAACCTTCAAGAAAGGTTAGGGCACGGTTTCAAACACAGATTACAGCATGTTTTTACTGTGCTACAGTTTGGACACACATTTTTAACCATTTTATCAGCGTTAAAACAGTTTAAAAGGCACAGTGTGCACAGGGCCTAATTAGAAATATAAAACGCTGCAAAACTCTGTTCTTTAGTACTCAAAGCGTTAACTGGCACTGGTCCATCACAGATACTGGTCCTGGCATTTAACTTTCCACACAGAACGTAAAATGGGCCCTTCACTACATGTGACGGAGGCGGACTGTAATAAAAGGGTGAACCAAAAATTTAAGCAAAGTGATTGAGCAAGAACCCACTCATTACAACAAATAGATCTGTGTGAAATTCTAGCCTTTTTCTGTTAATTAAAAATCCCCTAGGATCCTACTACCAATGTATCTAACATTTCACACAGAGGCGTCATCAGGGAATAAGGGGTATAAACAGATCTTATGAGGTCATACTGTTTCTTTAAGATCTTTAAAGGACTATAGGTCCATTTGGAACTAAATCTGACAAACTGCATCAGACATCTGGCTCCAGGCCATCAGCTGCTCACTGCAGTCCTTGAAGTGCACAGTAAAACAATATGGCTTCATTCAATCTGTATTTACCTCTACCTCCTGATGAAACCTCTAGGTGAAATGCTGCATACAGTGACAGCAGATCATGGCGGACTTTTAATAAAGCAAAAATCCTGAAACACAGATACATGTGGCGTGTTGAGTTCTTACTCCAATTTCTTGCTGAAATGTACCGGATCATCATAGATTGGACCAAGACTCCTCCCTGTTTTTTTTTGTTTTTTTTGGCAGGTCAGAGGTCATACTGGGAGCAGTCTTGTCTTGAGCAATAAATCTACCTATCTCTGGGAACCTGTTATATCAGGGTGTCTGCTAACTGTAATACTCCAGATACTGAGCACCTTACTTTCGAAGCAAGCTCTGCTTTCTCCAGAATGAGGACACCCACGTTTGGATGCCAACCAGTGAGCTGACACAGTGTTAGAATTACACTTCACGAGTTTTGAATAATAGATCAAAGAAGTGCTCTGCCTCTTCTGCATGTGAGACAGTCTTATTTTGAAAGATTGTCTCACATGGAACTAACCTACAAATGGGCATGTTTGGGTCAGGTTTAAAAATGTAATATATTATTGATCAAGTTTGATCAATAATATATTTTATTACTTTTTATTTTATTTATTAGATCATTGGTTTACAGACCTTTGAGTCATAGAATCATTTACAAAGGCACCTCGTCAAGAGAGCATACATCACAGCAAACAAACAGTACAGTACATAACGCTTAGATTAAAAAAGCAACCAGTGTTATAGGCATTCACTGGTGGTACACGCTTGGAAATAGGTAGGTCACAGTAGTCATAATATAGGTACACGAGTACCACATCAGGTAGCAACCAGAGATATTTTTGTAACCCCTGCAAATGGGGGTTCCCAAAAGACTTCCAGGAGCTTGCTTGAATGCTCCAAGCCTGAATGGTGTTTGGCATTTAAGCCATTTATCAGTGAGTGTTTTTAGAACCTCTGGTACTGTCTCTTTAAGAGCTGTCTGCTTGCAGACATAATTAGTTAGGCGGGGGACTGTGTGCTCTCTGTTTGAGTACCACTGAGCTGCTGCCAATTCACTCCATTTTTGCAGTCACTAGAGTGCAAAGGAACTATCTGAAAGATGTAACTGTTTGCCAGAAATCATTTACAGTAATAATGAAATTACAGTTTGTCTAACCTGCTTTCTTTGCAGTCAGAACTGTGTCTGCCTAGTTCCCATTCTGGTTTTGAACTGCTGAACTGGACCAATCAGTGTGGGGAGTAGCTAGCTCTAAAATGGTGCCTTGACGAATCAGAACTTGGACTCATAATCTGAGCCAGCCACAAAAGGATTGTATGGGCAGTGACTCTGGGAGATGTAGTTTAGACTTAGGCGCCTTTTTGGACCAACAGCAGCAGTCTATTGTGATGACAGCCAATCCAGTCAAAACTGGGAGGAACTCAAAGGAAGTGCCCGGTTTTGTCTGTTGGGAGTTTCAGTTTTAGCTTTGGCAGTGAAGGGGAAGAAACCCTGTGCTCCTCCAGCACAGTTTCAGTCAAAAAACGTTAAGGCCCAGAGTTCTGCCCGCAGCTTGTGTAACTGCTTGTTAGGACTGAATCCATCCCGTAAAAAGAATCAAAGGATCTCTGAAGAGTAGAAACCAGGCTCACCCTGTAGAAGACTGAAGAAATTGTTGAATTGCACTCGGTCTGTCAGGAACTGAATCTGCTGTGTGTTCTCCCGGGTATTGTGCAGTAATTGCGATTGGGATAGAAGCAGCCTGCCTGGTATAGTACTTTCTTTTTTACCATATAAATGTGTGAAGAGTTTCGTGGAGCTCAAAAGTAGCCCTGCTGACACTGAAGGACCCTATCTTGTTTGGAGGTCGTGAGTACTAATTCAGGGTCGCTCCTGTTGAATTGCCACATTAAATCCAAATGGAATCACTGTACTGCTGACTGTTTAGCTAAATTTTTCTTTTCACTGTGTGAAAGGGGCCCTACCAGCTGCCACGGTTTGACTAGCCACTAGGGCTTGGGTACCCAGGGACAGTAACTGGTAGGGATAGGCCTGTGCACAGAGCCATAGATAGATAGATAGTAAAGTGATAAGCTAATTAACCTGATTTCCCCTGTCCTTGTTATATTCCCTAAATAAATCAGAGCTGCTTGTTTCAGCAAAGTTATACTGCCTGAGGTATTTGTCTATGTTAAAGTACTGTACTGTGATTGTTGCACTGTATCTTATTTCACAGGAGGTCCCAGTGCGGAACCAGACCTGGGGAAAGTGTATACTGTGAAGGTAATTCTGATATATTGTGTGGGCCACTAGTGGGAAGAAAGGGGGTTGCAGTGTCCCAGAAGGCTGTGACCAAGTTAGTTTAACTATTGCAAACCCTGACCTCTGTGTGGAGGCACCCGCCATTGGATCCAGGCCCTCAACCTGTTAGTGGCAAATCAGGCAGGGTAGCCCCTGGGATAACGCCATCTAGGGGTTACATTTTATTACATTAGTCAGCAGATGTTGCATGAGACCCCAGGTATATACAACAAAAGTAGACAGGGCATATTAATACCACCATCGAGACCACTCTTACGGTTTGTAAGAGTAGTCTGACATTGTTAGGGTATCAGAACCGCTCACCTTTGGATTGCAGTCCTCATACCCTAAGAATGCATGTGAGACCACTCTTACAACTGTAAGAATAGTCTCAACAGCAATATTAACATACACTCCAGCTCCCCAGCCCATGAAAATATAACACACACATTTGGTATATAAACACCAGTGGAGATAAAATGACACGATTAAAAGGGATTATACCCAACTTACAAGATATGTAATATTGTGAGTAGGGTACCTCACAATGCATACTGACTGAACTAATCAGAAAGCAGCTTTCCTATTGACATCACAAGAGCCATGTAGCGGGAAGCCAGCAGTTCAAATCAAAGACAAACAGTTAAATCGTCAAACAAACAGCAGATTTAAAAGCTATAACTAGTAAACTGAGGTTGAATAAACTGAATATGCAATGGTCAAACTCCAAATGCACACTATATCATCACTTGAGAGGCAGCAGGACTCCTTCCCTCTCACGTGAAGATAAAGTGGATATTTCCAGTCAGCCTGTTGTAGATCTCATTTTTATATCTAATGAATTCCAGTGGACATTGGGGTTCAGTTATTACAGTGCAGCAGTAGAGACAGACAGGTTAGACCCAAAGTCCATCTAATCACTAAAACTATGTTTTATGTATTATATATATATATATATATATATATATATATATATATATATATATATGTGTGTGTGTGTGTGTGTATATGTGTGTACATATGTATATATCTCCCATCCAAAATGAGGTTTCTCAATGTAAGATAAAAGTAAAATATATACAGCTGATACACAATCAATAGATACCTAAACATATAGATCTGCTTATTGGACAAAGATAGTATTTTTAAAGGAGAATTCAATGTACTGAAACTCCCCACCTCCCAAGGCCTCACTCTCCAGTTAGGCTTTTTCGCAATTAAAAAAACCAAAACAAACAAAAAAAAACATGGCGATGTCTGCACTTATTTGATTGACTGTATTTCTCTTAAGTCCACCGTCCAGCAACACTGCAGATGCTGCTGTGAGCATCTCGTGTACAACATGTCACCGCACTGCTCGCTTGTATTGACAGGCATACAAGCAGTTAGTGTGGCGCTGCACTGTAACACAAGATGGTACAGCGCAGCACCCACCATGTTGCCGGACAGCTGGACTTTTACAAAACATCACAAAGTGAGTAAAGGCATTTTTTTTTTTTATGAAAACCTAACGGGGGGAGTTTCAGCACACTGGCATTCTCATTTAAAAAGAAAATGTATTCTTTATGCCCTCTCTCTGGTGCGGCCCCTTCCTCTGGTCAAGCCCCATCCAACCCTCCTGTGTCTCTAGCACTTAACCCTCTATGCTCCCTGATTTGCCCCCAGGAGGGGCTCATCCAAAGCTGGCAATATTTTCTGTCTCTCTTGGTTTTGGGGCAGGCAAATCCACAGTGGGGGAGGCTAGGGTACGAGTCTGTACCATGAGGGCACTGTGGCTACACCAGAGGATTTCCTGATTTTCTAGCTGGCTACTCCCACAGGACAATGGTGCTTCTGAAGCCCCAAGCCCACGCTCTCAAGCATGCTGTGCAGAGACAGGCAGATATCCGTCCACCCATTATGCTTCCCGCAGTACTGCCATCAGGTGGCGGTATAGCAGGGGATTGTATCCTCCCTGACCAAAGGAAAGCAGCTCTCTGGGATGCTCAATCCTTCCCTGGCTGGCCACTGATGACCGAAGCTCGCTCCTGAACCCAGGTCGCCAGTGTCATGAGTGGTAGCGCTGCTGAGCCAGCGTAAAGACCATACTTCAGAAAAATGTTACGCTACATTTTTCTTAGACATATTGAGAGTACTCAGAACAGACAATAAACCCCCTGGGAAATACATGTACATATACTGTGTCATACCATTAAGACGCAGGGAAGATTGGAGTGCAGAAAGAGAGAGGTAAAGAAACAGGAGGCAGGAGGGCTCAAAGTAGGCTAGTGGCACGGCCTTGATGGCAAGGACACGGCGCGAAGGCACGGTGTAAGGCCTGGAACGCATTCCACAACTTAACTCGGCAGTCACTGCAGCAAGAAACGAAGAGGGAAAGAAAAATGAAACATAAGGCACAGAGAGGAAGGGTAAGTGTAAATGACAATGCCGAGTGTTGTTGTCACTGCCCACTATCCACAGTACTGACACCACCAGTCGATTATGTATTACTGTCTGTCAATCACTGCGCCACTGGCTTGCCCCACCCAAAAATGTACCTGTTAAATGTCCAATATTTCACACAGCAAGCAAACTCTCTGTGCTATGCTGTGCCTTTGTGGGAAATGGACTGTGCCAAATGAGCTTCAACTGTAGGATTTCAGATCCGTTTGCACGCAAGCCTCTCTTATTATAGATAGAGGGGTGCTCCAGTGCTCCTTTCCCTGCAAGTGAAACACTCTTATTCTTTAGAGTGTCGTATATGCAGGTGCCCTGGAAAATGCTACTCATCACCCTCAATCAACTACGAGATCACTCCCATAGTTGCAAAACTGGTCTCACAATTCTTAAGACATCAGAATTTCTCACCTTCGGTTTGCAATTCTCGTACCATAAGAATGGTGCATAAGACTACTCATACAACCGAAGAGTGATCTCTGAGGAACTGTTATTGTTAATGCACAGAAGAGTCCTAGAATGTTAAGAAATAAACAATTCTGGCTAAAAATAGTTTCAGAATCCCCCAATATAGCTGTTTGGACCTCAATGGCTGCCTTTGCTCTTAGCCACTAGCTAACCCCCAGCCCTGACTGCCACTCCCCACCATCGTGTCCAGCCGGAATCTACAGGAGTGAGACCAGAGTGTCGAGGGACCATCATTCTGGTGGCTAAGGCACACATCTTTTGTGCTGCTTCTCTCTCATCCCTCCCACCACCCCAAGATGTTTTGCACAGTCTCTGCAACTTCAACATCAGCAACACCGCAGGGGCTGACACCACCCCTCTCGAGGGAGCTAGCTCCACAGCTCGCCACCTGCGGCCACTGCAGCACGCAGCCCAGCCATCTCCCCTCCCAAGCTGGCCTGCATTCCTCAACCTGACCACCTGCTACTAGCCAGCTTGGGCTCGCTACCGAACCGGGTCGCCAGAAAATGGATGCGATGTGCTTCTACTGAATCATCAGATGGCCCTTTGTTTCAGGATTTTTTTTCTATAAAGGTTTTGTTTTCTCCTTGGCAGGCTGGGTGGCTGTATCAGCCCAGACCCCAGTTCACATGGCCGTCCCATGTCTCCACCATTCCTCCTTCTGAGACCGGGTGGGTCGCCCGGTGCTAGATAGGCATCATGGAGCCTGTCCCCATTTTACTCCAGATTTCCTCCCGGGCATGGCTGGACGTGCAATGAGTGTGGTGTGCTTGTTTCGCCCCAAGGAGGTGCCTGAGCTCTCTGTATGCTGACCCTTCCCAAGCTCGTGACTGCGCACATGCTGCCATCTAGATTCCTCAGGTGGCAGTTGAGTGGTAAGTTGTAGGATCCCCTCCCGAAGGAAGAGAGCTGTCCTATGGGGCACTCAATCTCCCTCCCTGCCAAGCCCCCAGCAACTCGAGTCCATTCCTGAACTCAGGTCACTGGTATAGCAGCAGGGAGGCATAGATGCCTCAACCCACCACGCCACTGGGACAGCTCATTTCAGAATTAATTGTTTTTGTCGTAACAGAATGATTAGTGAGCAGATGTGCAGATGCATAAACACACTAATGCGTGCACACACAAAACACACAGATTATTGGTCTATATGGCAAACTACACTTTCAAAAATGGGGAACACTGCTACTCCCCTAATGACCCTAACGTGCAATCTGTGCCTTGCCTCCAGCAACCCTAACATGAGAAGGTTTAATAGGGAAGGCACCTGAGACAAATCAGCGTTAACCCTGGGTAGATGAAGTATCCCTCCCACCACACTTCCTGAGGGCCCTCCAGGCTCCGCCCTTGCCAGCTCCAGCACCGCCAGTCAAAAGAAAGTGTTCATGGGGAAGGGGATTCCCTGGGCCCTGCCTGTGGGGAATAAGCCACAGGTTACTGCAAAGACTGGTGTAGGGCTGCGAGCAAATGCAGATTGGTGAGGAGCACGACTGGCAGGCTCTCAAGTAGGACTTGAGCTCGGGAAGATGGGAGAAGGATCTGGGTGCTAGTGTGTAAGAAAATCCCAGAAATAAAATGTAAAATAACAACAATAAAATGCGCACACTGCAGTAATTCCATACATGACACACCTGTCAAATGGGAAATGGTCAAAATTACTACCCATAAGTCTCAGTGCCACTCAACACCACATAAGAGCACGTACAGCCACTTGCCCATCCTATGACCAAACCTCACCACTGAGGATGAATCTCTCCTGGGCCCCACAAAACACATTTGCCAAAGGCCCACCATGGCAGAAAACTTTGTTAAGAACAGGGCTCCCTGGGACACCCATGACGATACGCTGCCCTTGGCCAGAGCTGGAGTGTCTCACCTTGAAGCTGTAAAGATGCTTTTGGAGTTCGTGCAGATGGCATTGATAGGGCTGTCATGACCCTTTATCTCCCAATCGGAGTGAAGCTGTCCACGTTCCAGACTTTGAGCATCCCTCCGGCAGCCACTAAGCAGCATCGGTCGCGGGGTAGGGACATACGCCAGGGCGCAAACTCAGTCCTTGTGTGCATTTGGAATTTGCTGACAAAGCAAAAATACCATCGGCATGAATCAGTCTTCATATTCAAATAGAACATTATCACCAACACTGAAATATTAACACAGGTAATGAAAAACAGGTTACTCACCTGTAACAATATTTCTAGGAGTGGTATATGTTGTTCATCCACACTTCTTGGCATGTCCCTTTCCTTTAAGGATCGCTGGAAGGTCTTCAAGCTGGCTCCTCCCACCCAGCTGGATGGTATATCCCTTGGCTCACCCCATGACGAAGATCATAGCCTGCTGGAAGCCAGGTGTTGTGTGTCTGCAGCCAGGAGGTCGGGTGGGTCATGTGGATGAACAACATACACCACTCCTAGAACTACTGTTACAGGTGAGTAACCTGTTTTTCTAGGATTGTGGACATGTTGTTCATCTACACTTTGTGGCAGACTCCTAGCAGTTCTCCTGGAGGAGGGAGGCAAGGTGCACACCCCACTGATACTTACTTGGGGAAAAGAGATTGAGAACTGAGGCCCCAAAACCAGCATCCTGGCATGACTGAAGGTCGCGTGGTAATGGGTAATGAAGATGTTTGTTGACTTCCAGGTAGCAGCCCGACAGATTTCCTGGATAGGGATGTCCCTGGAAGCAGCCACCGATGCAGCGGTATGGGGGCAGAATGAGCTCTTTTCCTCTGGGAGGCTCCCATGCCTACCAACTGTAAAGACAGACTTATGCAAGATGTAATCCACTGCAATAGTCAGTTTTGCTGCAGGTCTACCAGATGTGGCTTCAGCGTAGGTGACACACAGCTGGCGAACCTCTCCAATTTCTGCCGTCCTCTCCTTATAACAGGGAGAGGGCTCATCTCAAGTCCAAGGTATGGAGCCTGTATTCAGCCTCCGAGATGTAATTAAGGTAGTATAATGGCAGAGTTAACACCTGGTTAACATGAAACTCTGACACCACCTTGGAAGGAATTTTGGGTGGGGCATAGGACAACCTTGTCCCTGTGGAAGACCAGATAAGGAGTCCACCGAAAGCACCTGGAGCTCCCTGTCCTTCTGGCAGACATGATAGCCACTAGAAAGGCCATCTTCCACGACAAGTGTGACAACGCACACTTGTGCATCGGTTCAAATAACTTGTCCATGAGCTTTGCCAGTACCAGCAGTAGATCTCACGGAGGTGGAGGTTCACGCACCGGAGGGGATATGATCCAGGCTTTGAAAAAGCACCCACCACTGTCTCCTGTGCAACGTTGCTGACCGCCCACGCCCGTAAGCAGAGATGGCTGCCAGGTGCACCCTAAGGGTCGATGATCAAGACCCTTTGGACAGAGACAAAGGTAGTAGAGAATGTTAGCCACTGAACAGGACAGAGGGCCCAGGCCCTTGCCCTGACACCAAATGGAAAACATTTTCGATTTCAAGGCATAACATTTCCCGGTCGATTCCTTTCTGGATGCCTCCACCACAGTGACGACATCCTCGGAAGACCCAAAGCCTGGAACTCTAGCTGCTCGGGTACCAGGCTGTGAGGTGCAGGGATTGAAGGTCTGGATGGTATACCTTCCCTGATTGAGAGAGATCAGGTCCCGTGCTGGAAGCCGCCCGGGGCCTGCAGCTGAGGCTGAGGAGATCTGGATACCAGAACTGGCACAGCCAGTCTGGGGCTACCAGAATCACCTTCACCTTGTCCCTCCAGATCTTGATGAGCACCCTGTGGATCAAGGGAAATGGAGGGAAGGCAAAGAGGAGGCCTGGGGTCCACGACCTTGAGAAGGCAACCCCTGCAGCGAGCCCTGCTGAGGGCGGGCATGAAACAGCCTCAGCTTGGTGTTGTCCCTGGAGGCAAACAGGTTCCCCATCGGTTTGCCCCAGTGGGAGAACAGGCTATAAGTTACCTCTGAATGAGAGAAGACCACTGTGGAATGTCTCACCTAAGCGGCTGAGAGCATCCGCCAGATGGTTTGTGGCTCCTGCCACATGAATGACTAGGAGATCTCCTCCAGATGGCTGAGGAGGGTCCAGATGTGGAGCGCCTCCTGCAAAGCAGATGGGAATGTGTGCCACCCTGTTTGTTGAGGTAGTACATGGTCATGGTATTGTCCGTCTGGACTTGAACCACTTGACCACGGAGCTGAGGAGGAAAGCCACGGTGCCAGTCTGACTGCTCTGAGCTCCAACAGGTTGATGTGATAACAGGACTCCTCGGGGTCCAGAACCTGCGCCCTGTTGTCCCCCATGTGGGCACCCCAGCCCATGAGAGGGCATCAGTCATAAGGACAGCTGTCAGCTTGGGTCGGACAACTGGGATCCCTTCCTGCAACTGGCCTGGAATGATCCACCATTGGAGCGTCCCACATCTTCTGGGTGACAGTGATCAGCTGGTCGAAATGACCACAGCACTGAGTCCACTGAGCAGCCAGCTCCCACTGGAGGCGCGATGTGCCACCGGGCCCAATGGACCACTGAGGTGCACGCCACCATGTAACCCAGAAGGTGCAGAATGTCCCGGCAGGAGCAACTGCCCAACCAGAAATGATTGGGCAAGGAGGAAAACCTCGCTCTGTCCACTGGGAGCCGAGCTCTGGCCAGCGAGTCGAGCTCTGCCCGATGAAGCACATCACCTGAAGGCATGAGTTCCGACTTGGCCTCATTGATCAAGAGGCCGAGGTTGGGAGCAGGTCTGGAGGCCAGGTCCCTGGACCTCTCCACCTCCTGCTGGGTGGAACCTGCTAGAGCCAATCGTCGAGGTAGGGGTAAATTCTGACCCCGATGCCGCAGATGGGCTGCTACTGCTGCAATGTGTATTTGGTGAAGACCCGTGGGGCCGAAGACAGGCCGAAAGGCATGGCTCGGAACTCATACAGGGTCCCCACCGCCGGAAGCGGAGGAACCACTTCTGAGATGGACGGATTGGGATGTGAAAGAATACGTCCTGGAGATTCAGTGAACAGAACCACGCTTCGCTCAAGGATGGTATAATCTGGGACAAAGTGACCATCCGAAAGATGCGTGACCTGAGATACTGATTCAGGTCTGTAGATCTAGAATGGGGTGCTAGCCCCCGTCCACTTGGGAACCAGGAAGTACTTGGAAACGAAGCCTGGGTCTGCTGGAGGATCTGCCACTGAGCTACTGCCTCCTTGAGGAGGAGCTGAGCAATGTCATCTCAAAGAGCCAACTGAGTATGGGTGGCTACCCTTTCCTCCTGTGGGGCGGGTTCAGCTTGGAGGTACTGCTGGATTCCAGAGGCAGTCCCTGGCCGACCACTTTCCAAGACCCACCTGTCCATGGTAACAGCAGACCAGGTGGAAGGGAACTGGTGGAGCCAGACCCCACAGGAGGACCTAGAGCTGGCATGACAGGAGTGGGTGGCAACCCCACCCGCCACTGAGCAGGCTTGGAGGCGGAGGATCCAGGCCCTGGACCTCGGCCTCCCTTACAGACCTGGGAGGGCCCAGGCTTGGGCCAGGGGTGCAAAGCTTGAGCCCGCTGCTGTTGCTGTTTCTGCCCCTTGATAGGAGGGCTGCTGGGCCACAAGAGAAGAGAGCCAAAAGGATTCTTCTTCTTCTTCTGCTGCTTTTAGAACTAGAAGAACCCTTAGCAGAAGTGGCGTCCAAGGTGGCACTGGACTGCTCAATACGCTGAAGGTGACCAGCCACACCGGGCCAAAGAGATCGGTGCCCAGGAAAAGCACATCAGCTAGTTTGTGCTGAGTATCCACCGAAAAGGAGGAAGAGAGTCTCAGCCAAGCCCTGCGGTGAGAGGCAACTGCGGCTGCCAATGAGCGGGCACAAGAGTCCCGATATCCAGGGCCATCTGAAGCTGTTTGGCAACAGCCCAGCCTGGTCCTGGACCTGCTTGAACGTGGTCTGCACATCTGCAGAAGATGTGAGAGGATTTCATCCAAAGACCTCAAGAGGGCATGGGAGAAGTGTGCCACGATGATGGCGAACTTGCCTGACGGTGGCCTAAAGAAAAGGCCACATAGACCTTCCAGGCAGAATGATCCAAATATTTGGATTCCTTCTCAGGAGGTTGGTCAGTATTGGCAGAACTACCAGTACACCTGAACACAGAGGCGGTCACAAGGCTCTCGGTGGAAGGGTGCTGTGAATGCTGCAAGGGACCCCATGGGCACATCGGGCAGACTGAACTGGACAGGAGGCAGGTGCTGCCAAAATTCTAAGCTGGGCCAACAATGGCCTTGGCCACAGGAAAGGCTTCCGTCGAGGTATCCCCTCTTAAGTATGTCAGTGAGAGGGTACTCCTCAGTTTTCTGGATAGGTCCAGGGGCATCCCTGTGGACTCAGAGATGAGGCGAAGAATGCCCTGTAAGGACAAAGGACCTTCCTCCTTCTCTATTCCACCAGCCGATTCATCATCCCCGGATGAGAATGGAGGCATTTCATCGAATCGAGGAATCTGGATACAACGGTTGACCGCCCACATCACCCTCGAGCCCGCCGGGGCAGTCGGGGTGACAGTGATCAAAGACGCTGGGAAACCAGTGTCCAGTCTAGTATCCTTAGAAGGAGCTCCTCCCACCGGCTGCTTAGGCAGCGGTTCCACCAAATCGTGGAGAGACCGGTTTAGCCGAACAGGAGGTTTGCACGGCTCCCGCAGGTGGAGGAACCGATTTGATTGGCTCCGAAGGAGTTGGCATCGACTGGGAGGCAAAAGCCAAGTAATGGCCAGGGAAGAAGCCGGGTAGGCTTGTGCCTGGTCAAAATCAGCTGTTGCCACGAGGTCCTCGTAGCACGCTGGAGTTTCCACTGAGCCCCTCCTCATCCGAGGAGGATGAGGACAACTGATGGCGCCGCCTTTTAGAGCTTATGGCTCTTCCTCGGCCAATCGGTCGAGAGTCTGGGACCTCCATCAAGATTGGACTGGCTGACCCAATTGCTCAGGAGACACCGTGGGACTGGAGACTTCCTGGGCCTCGGGACCACATCCTCGACAGGATTCCCAGCAGGCTGGGTCTCCTCATCGGGAAAACAAGGACTGGAGTCCGAGCAAGAGTCGCCGACCAGGGTCGGCAACAGAGGGTCAATCGGTCGAGAATTATCTCAATGTCATCGACTGACACTCGGTCGACTGGCCAGACGGCAAGGCCGAGAAGGCAGCAGTCAAGAGGTGATTTCGACCGAGGTCAAATGGCCAGTTCCTGGGACCGAGATCTCCCGATCCCAAGAGTGTCTTCGCCTCGATCCTGGGTCGTTTTCCTGCTTCACGGACCGAGAGAGTGCATGCCCGCAGGACTCTCACCCTTAGTCGGGAGAGACTGGCACAACTCTCAAAAGAACCGAGAAGGTGGAGCCCAGGTTGAGCAGAACGAAAGAAGCTCCGAGAGGAATATTCCACTACCGCGAGCCCTTCCTCCTTGAAGGCTTGTATGCACTCCAATTGCTCAGCGGATCCAGGGCCATGGAAACAGCCCACCGGCCTCCTTGGATTTCACTGGCGGGTTCTGGTTTTAGGCCTCCCGCAGAAAGTGTCGAGATGGTCGTCGAGGACATTAGGATGAAATGTGAGGCAAAACTACGCACATTGTGGTGTCCACGGTCGACACCCAGACAATAAACACATGCGGCACGCAGGTCGGTGCGCGACATCTTCTGGCTGCATGAACACAGGCGAACTGGGGAAGACTTGTCTTCCATAGTCGAAGAGAAATTGCCAATCGCTAACACGAACAAGGCAAATTTCTGGAATAACTTGAGAGGTTTGAAGCCAGGGCCTACAAAATCGACAGCACAAAGAAGGCAACCTAAGATCTTCCAGCGGAGAAGGAAGGTCTGGCGTCATGAGGCAGACCGAGGTTATACCACCTGGGTGGGTGGGGGAGCCAGCTGGAAGACTTTCTGGCAGATTTAAAGTGGAAAGGGACATGCCAAGAAGTGTGGATGAATAACATATCCACGATCCTAGAAAAATAATTTCAGGCAAACTAGCTTTTAGAAGTCAGATCTACAGTAGCCCACATCAGAACCCACAAACTGGCCAATGAGTTCGCACTCATGATGTTTGCATTTATAGCCCTGCCCACCCCGCAGCCTGGCCTCAGTATGCAGAAACACTTTCATCATCATTGTCTACCTGTATGAGTTGGTGCTCCTCCAGGTCCCACTTCTTTATGCCATTGTCCCTGGACCCGCTGAACAGGATGTCACCCTGGATAGCCAAGCATTCGATCCCGTCATAGTGCGGAGGCTCAAAGTTATGGCTGGGCCAATGTTGCCGATGGCACCTTCAGCGATCTCAAACTTCTGCAAGGAAGCAGGCCAACAAAAACCCAGATTAGAAGGGGCTGCGCCAATCTTCAGGCTTCTCTACAAGGTATAGCCTCAACATAATATGCTGGTTGTATACTGTCTACTTACAAAATGAGTAAGAGAAATCCTGTACTTTGATTGGCAGAACCCAGTCACTTTACTGTGCTATTATATTATAGTATAACCAAATGGGTCAGCTAAAATGCTTTTCACCATTTGATAAGACCAGTAATACATTCTAGTGTGTGAAGTTATGACATAATAAGCAGATGGTTGAAGGCATATTAAACTCACAACACACTCGAGGCATGTGGTTGTTGCTAAATGTACTACAAGTATCTACTGTAAGCCAATCAGAATAGAGGAAAACTGTCATTTAATATCCACAAACATCTGCAACCACATTTTAGACACACCCGCTGTAGATTATCCACATTTTAGACACGCCCACTGTAGGTTATCCACATTTTAGACATGCCCACAAGTAGGTTATCCACATATAATTCAAGATTGAGCCCTCGTCCCCATAGAAAAAGCCATCATATATTTCCCATATATGATGGTAGCCAATCAGTGTATTATGATGCATATTAGCTAATTACACTGTATTAGTGTTAACATCTTAATAACAGATTAATACCCAACAAGCACTATACATGCTACCTATATATACACACTATCACTATATTAATGTGCTACTAACAGCTTAATAACATTTTAATACATAACAAGCACTATGTCTGTGTGTGTGTGTGTCTATATATATATTATATATATATACAAAATCACACATGCCCACACAATGCAAAGCATCATGGGCTGCATATGCAAATCACCACAGAATGTTATGCTGGTTCAACTTTAAGCAGAATTGCATGGTGCCGAAAGGCCTCTCACACAGTTTGCAAAGGGTGCTAACAGATGACATAGACACGTGTTTCGTCCTACCAGGACTCATCAGTATGCCTCATCTGTTTAATGGGTTCACCACAACATAACCCAGACAGACCGTCTTACGGTAACTGGTCCATTCCACTGGGGTGTCAAACAGACAAGGCATACTGATGAGTCCTGGTAGGACAAAACACATGTCTATGTCGTCTGTGAGCACCCTTTGCAAACTGTGTGGGAGGCCTTCGTACCATGCAATTTACTCAAAGTAGAACCAGCATAACATTCTGTGGTGATTGCATATGCAGCCCATGATGCTTTGCATTATTTTATATTTTCTTGAAACTTGGCTTCCCAGCCAAATGCCCTTTTGGGGTAACCCTTTCTCAGTGTTTGCGCACAGAGGTTCTGTGTCTTTATATATATATATATATATATATATATATATATATATATATATAGCTATACTACCTATACGTACTATCACTATAGAAATGTGTTAACACATCACTACTGAATACACCACAAACCACCCTAATAACACATGTAACAACCTTCTTAATAACACATATAACAGCCACCCTTCCCCACCAACACTATGGAAAAATGGGACACAGCAACAAGCATCCAACCTAATAAATTATATAAAACAAAAGATGGCAAAGTCCAGCATACTCATGCCATAATACCATTTGGGAACAAGCATGCTCAAAAACGTCCACCTGCCCTTGACTGATGACTCTATGCTTGTGACCCTCAGTACTCTGCCATCATTTATTCTCTATTCATAAAATGGGTAGAGTTTTCTGTGTCTTGTTTGGTCAGGACCCATGTCCTTATAGGACAACCACCATAAATGTGGCACCTTTTTGGCAAGTTGGCCTCGGTGCAGCCACGTATTCATGCCTGCCAGAAACTTTTGAAAAAAAATTCTGGCAGCCATGTTAGTGCTATGAAAAAAAAAAACCTTGATACCCATAACTTTCCCTAATGCAAAAAGGACATTTCCATTTACCTTTTGAATAGCCATACCAATCCCACAAGTATGGAACACATGGCAAATTAACAAAATGTTTTTCAAAACAAAACTTTCTTTTACAATTTCCAGGCATTTTGTTTTAGTCAAGCCTCTGATCCCGCGACACCGTGCTGGCATTATGACTGCTTCCCCACTCCACCACACTGCCACCACTACAATTTTGAGTCCTTTCCCACCTCAGACTGCTTCTGTTCATGCAGCCTGGGCACCCGATGGATTTCACAATGTTTATTTTTATTAAACGTGAGCACTCCGCCCTGTCACAGCAAACAGTGCTGCAAAAGCAAGCACCCAATCATGACCAATTGACTAAACTGGAATGAAGCCGGTGACTTTCGACTTTCACTTTTGATTTTAAATGGGTGGCATAATTTAAAGTCTGCACTATAAAGCGCATCTGAGTTATTACCACCGATGGGGAGGTAAGGGAGAACAACAAGAATAAGATAGAGAATCTCAGAAGAAATATTACATCAAAGTGGGAAACTGCCCTCTACTGGCTGTCTCAGGTACCCTCTAGTGGTATAGACCACCACATCAAACATGTTCAATAAAACAATAGGGATAACATTGACTGAAAAAAACAGCATTTTTAAAACTTTTTGAAAAGTATTTATTTATTTTTTACATTTTTCACATTATACTTTTCTCTGAAACCCATTTTATAAGTGCAGTAAGACAATCCTGGGGTGTGGGTTGTTGCTAACAGCACTTCCCAGGTGCCAATGGCACTCTGTAGCCTTGCACCCCATTATGCACCTGGGGTGATAAGCTATCAGACAACTCACTCTGTCATGTCTTACTACTTACTTTGGACAAGCCCACAGAAGGTTATGCACATTTCAGACATGCACAGCAGTTTAGCCCATAGAAAAAAGGGGGAGAATAGCATATTCTACTTTAACTAACAAAGAACTTTTAAAATCCTGGGTTCAAAATTCCTAGTCATATAACAGTAATAACATTCGGCTAGCCATAGCATACTCAGAATAACCAGCTTCTGTGGTTCATAAAATGGCAAGGCCTCTATCCTCGTCATTTAATCACCCACATCAGCCCGTCATTCCTTCACATACTCCAACTAACTGAATGTTATCTTTTAAACTAACCACACGTCAAGTCACATTATTGCTTACTTGTTAGTAGGTTTGTAGATTGTACTGTAAGATAAACTGAATACACTACAGACATTTGAGTTTTGCTCTCGTGCTTTGGGGATCTTAAAGTTGCTACCTACCTTTGCTGAACTTTTAGTAATGCAGGCAATGCCAGATGTACAGTACAGAAAATTCAGTAATTTCTATCAATGGATACGGCAACTTTGAGATCATGGAAGCGCAGCCTTCTAAAACAGCACCCTCCACATTTTGTGGGTCTGCATATACATTCAGTACAGCCAGTCAAAGTCACCATATGTTAGCACTGGAACGAAGGATAAGAGGAAGTGTAACATTTCTGAAGTGTCTTATTGCACTTGTTTTTTGTTGTGTTAACTGACAATACAGGAGCTGGGCTGTTGGTGCACTAGTACTACAGCTCGTGATGCCAGCGACCTTTATTCGAGGAACTGTGCAGGTGCGTCCAAGGGCAGGAGGACTGAGCGCCCACAGGATGCTCTCCTCCTCCTCCGGAAAGGGAGGGCGCTGCTCTAGCTATACTGCCACCTGGGTGACCACAGGTGGTACTGCCGCAGGTTGGTGGTGTGCTAGGCGTGCTTGCATGCGCATCTGAGCCTCCTGCATCTTGGGGCTGAGAGAAACAAGGAAGGCCCCCATGCAGCATGACAGCCCCAACACACTGACCTGGGCAACTTCCAGATGACTGAATACTGGCGCCTTAAGGGACTGGCCCTGGCTCCACTGTGTAGGGTAAATCACGGAGTAATGTGGAGAGAGAAATCCCAGGAGAAGGCAAAGGTGACCTGGGCAGGGTACAGTGGGGCTCGAGAGGGAGTCGAGGGAGTTAGGTGCATAAAGAAGGAAAAAACTAAAGGTATAGAAATACACTGAAAAATGTGTTTGGTTGAGGGGTTTAAAATCAGATTTTTTTCATTTTGACTGGGAAGCAAATCTCACTCTTGTGTAATTATGGGAAGATAATTACATGGGTTGGAATGTTCATTAACCAATCAAATTCTTCTGAACAGACACAGTGGGGAAGAATTTGCTAAACAACACTCCGCCCCATTTGCCCTTCTAGTTGCCTTTCAAAGTCTTTTGTGAAATGGCGTACAGAGGCCCTGTACCACCACTATCTAACGTGCTGTTCTATAAAGTGGTTCGAGATACAGCCTTTATGAAACGATTATATAAAACCAAATAATAAAGGGAGGGTGGTGGCACCTTGACTAGTCCGTCTGCTGAGGCAGTGGTGCAAAAACAGTCAGGGATTCAAGCAGCACTGGGACATGATGAAGAGAATAGTTGTAACGGAGGCAACAGGACCAAGGTGGAGAATAGAGAGAGGACGGGGAGGGTTAGTACCCTGGTGGGACATGTAGGTTCCAGGGATATAGGAACTTGGGCACACTGGATGGACCTCTGCTCTTTTCTGCTGCCATTGTCTCTGTTTCTATGTTAAATTCTAGACTACCTCAGGAAAAAGAAAATGTAAAACGGAAACATCGTGGCAACAAGATATGAAGAACACAAAGTACCTTGACATAGTGGTCCTTTGATCCAGTAATGACCAAGTCGTGGTGATTGGCTGTTTGGCTCACTGTCAGCACATCACTGGTCCAATGTGGCCAGTCAGTTTCCCAACTGGCTGCATCCTAGACAAGACAGCAGGAGAACAAAGGAGGAGTCAGAAGCCTTGTTTTCTTTCACAGGATTAATACTGAATACTGGGCCTGTTCACTGTTCCAAAATTCAAGTTACAAACTGTTGGTGGTAGGGATTTTACAGGTAGGCGCCCACCATGGAATGCACTACCAATCTTCATTCAACAAGGCGGTTCGGTGCCACTTTTTTTTTTTTAAAGTCTGTTAAAAACCTACATTTTTCTGAAATTCAAATCCACGAATCAAATATGTCGTCTGGATTTATTTCATTTTGGTAATCAGGTTTGTAAGTGTATACACTAGACAATGAAAGCCTATATTCAGAAACACCCCAGGTAATAGAGAGTATACATAATCCAAGCAGAATGTAACAGCAGCATAACAACATTTAGGTGCAATCCAGAATATTCAGAGTACAGCCATATGAAAAGCATCAGTTAACATATGTGATGCAAAACAGGGTGGTATGGAGTAGATACCTTTTATTACAAAGCAGAGTCCCATAAGGAGGTCTACAAGGCAACCAGATGGGCATGGTTCAGGGAAGCAGGGCAGAAACTAATGACAGGTATGGGCTGATTGAGCTACAGCGCAAAGTGGCAATGATTTCAATTGCCAGTGGGAACCAGAGCGCCTGGCCTGATAAGGAAGTTGATGCCAGAATCTAGAGGCCGAGTATCAGAAGGCCATTTGACCCATCCTGGTGGGGGCATGTAGACTCAAGTAAAAGGTGACACCACACAGTAAATTACCAGGTGCTGAATGGACTAGTAATACAGCAGAGAAGTGTGTGTGTGAGGTGCTGACTATTTGGTAAGGAAGCTGTCCATAATATAGGAATGCTTGGGAGAAGGAAACCCAAAGAAACAATAAAGGACGCAGTGGTGAGGAGATGAACAGTAGAGTAGGGGCTGTGCAGTGGCTGAATATTACTCAAATGACACAAATAGCAGGCTCCCTGATTATTCAGGAGCCCTTCCTGAATAGGGGACTACTTGTATCTGGGAAGAGTATTTGGCAATCTGAAGAAATAATAAAAAAAAGAAAAAAAAAAAACGCACCTCTTCTCCTCACCTAGCCCAATGTCCAGTAAACTGCAGTCACTGCCCCCCATACTCTGTCAGCAACCTCATCCAACCCCTCCTCCCAGCAGCTACAGTTTATTGTATTTAATTATGAATTCTAAATAAAATCCCACGATGGCGACTAGCACAACCTGCTCTCATCTTAGTCATTCAAAAATACTTGCTTGCACCAAAAAAGAACTGTGACTAATGTCCCTCCTTGCCCCCGCCCCAGCCCCAGCCCCAAATCTAACCTTGAAGGTTACTGGCAAAATACAAAATTCTCCACAGCTGGCTGCCTATTGGTGAATAAAAGTGCTCGCATGCCTGTTCGATGTAACGGTAAAACTAGCTGATCACAGGACTCCTCAAGCCACAAGTCAAAGCACCAAAGCACACATTTGGAGGGGAGGATGCAGCCCACCAAGACGGTAGGTCATGGGTAAAGGTAGAATAGTAAGGGCAGTCTCGATGGACTTTAGATCTCGTTTTGACATCAGATTCTATGTTTCTGCTCAAATGAGCACAAATGCACAAAGTATTCCAAACATTTGAACAAAGTCCCCATAAGGACTTAAATACAGTAATTCAGAAATTCCTACAGGTGTTCAGGATTCTGATGATCCACCCCGTGTAGAAATAAATCCTTTATTTTCACTCTAGAGCAACATTAGAAAATATAGTATGGATATTCCATAAGATGTCCAGGAATAAGCTTTTCATTCACTTGAATGTTGCCTGTAATGCCTTCCTAGCAACAAGGAGGCATAGCCTCGAGCACTAGTCTGGCATTACTGGCATCATACTCGTGAATAAAAAGCTTATCCCTAGACATCCATGTGATATCCTATTTATACCATGGGGCTAGTGTTTGTCTGATGTTCACATCCTTATATGGTTTACGTTTCTGTTTTAAACAGCAGTATATTTTAGTAACCATAACGTGTTTTTTTGTTGTATTTTTCCAGCTCAGAGGATCACTGGACCAGCAGGGATCAAACTGACCAGGACCAAACCAGGCACACAAGAGAGGATATGGCAATCTGAGCATGGATGCCAGGGGCAGCATCAGAAGAGAAACAGCATGCAAGAACAGGCAGTATAGTCATGGGAAAGGCAATCCCCAGGGACTCATCCTTGTCCAGGATATCAGAAAAGAGGTATTTAGCCCACTCTGGACTGGCTCCAAGGACACATTCATGGACTCTGACATCAATCAGAGGACAGCCACAAATGACATTGATCCATGGTTGGGGGACAGTTCCTTGACAGAGGCTCCGGTCGAAGGGCGGTCCTCAGGACACCATGGATGACCCGTCCAAGTCATCTGAGGACTCTCAAAAATGACTCTCGACCATTTCGCTGTGGACCACTAGCGTGTCTTCCAACTGTGTGATCTCCACCAACAGCCAACCCAACAGCAGCACATAAGTCCTTAGTTGTGGTTCCCACCAAGGGCTGCAGTGGAGGCGGCTCCAGCCAAGGGTGGAGAGGCAACTACCAAAGGCAGCTGCTGATGGTGGTCCAGCATGGGCATCACTGATGGCTTCCAGGTGACTGCAGGTTCTGGGAGCAGAGCTCCCTCGCCCCAATGGTCCACTGTTGCCAGAGGAGCTCCTTGTAGTGCCTATACATCTTGCTTTACCAAGGATGGGAAGGTTATTGAACGTCAGAGGTGGCTCCTTGTGGCACCTCCTGGTTGGCAAGGATCAAGAGCACAAATGGTGCCTCGGCCATCTACCAAGGTCAGATGTCGAGGAGAAACCTCCTAAGGATTGGTATAGATCACATGCCATACCATGTTAAAAGCATTGGCTTAGAGGCACAATCACCAGGTCAGGGACATCGACCAGCCCAGTCCCTCCTGGGTGAAGACTGGAAAACCAGGGTCTGGGAGATAAACTCTTCATCGATCTCCTTCGACAACTGGTCGACAGGCTCGAAGCCAGGGATTTCAGATCTGCACAGCAAGTGGACTCATCATACCCCCGGCTGTAGCCAGACAATATACAAATGTACACCAGGACCATGTTTGTTGCCTCATTTGGCACAATAAATACAACTTTAGATCTCATGACAATGGTTGTTGCCATGCAAGTTCCTAAGACACACACTACCAGCCCAGAGCCTGTAAAGTTGTACTGTCCTTGGGATGCAAAGAGAGTATTAGTGCTCAGTCCTTCTAGTTTTGACTCCTATGAATAAAATTAAAGAAAGGTTCAGTATTTTCTTTTAGTTTTCATGGAAAAGGAAGCAGTTCAGAGCCTATTTGCTAACCCTTAAATAAAATCATCACCATGGAGTGCTTGGAATATGCCTGCCTACACCCATGATCTCGACAGGCTGCTTCACCAGTACTGAGGTTGACAAGCTCAACTGGACCACAAAGGAGCTGTCAACCAATTCCTTGACCAGGGAGTTTGACTGGAGTTGAGCAGTTGGGAGTCAATCCAAGACTGGATGAATGGGAGTTGGCTGAGGTTAAACCCGGAGAAAACTGAGGTGTTGGTTGTGGACAAAGGTCGCTGTGAGGCGGGTCTGCGGAGGGATCATCCTCAGGCCTATGGCTTGGAGGTGTTCAACTGATGACCTCAGATCAGATCGCGAATCTTGGCGTAATAATTGGCGACCGTCTGACACTTAAATCTCAGGTGTCAGCGGTCGTCAAAACTTCCTTTTTTCATCCGAGGAATACTGCCAGGGTGAAGCACCTGGTTCCTCAGAGAACCTTCAACATTGATCCGCATATACGTTACCTCCACGTCTTGACTACTGTAACTCCCCTTATACCTAGGGCTATCGGGGTTGAACCGCCGTCTGCAGCTAGTGCGAGCCGCGGCAGCCAGGTTTGACTGGATCTTCTAGATCCAGCGATGAGAATGCCTGTGTTGCTGGACTGCACTGGCTGCCAGTGTTTTGGCGAATCAACTTCAAGGTCGGTTTACTGACCTATAAAGCCCTCCATGATCTGGGACCTACCTACCTGAAAGAGCTCCTTTGCTCCTACAATCCCTCCATGCCCTCCGATCCACTGACGAGGGACTGCTAAAGATTCCCAGGTTGGTTGAAACATCCGGTGCTAGATCGTTTAGTTTTATGGCACCTACCCTGTGGAATTCTCAACCTGTCAGGTGAGAGATTGCCGACCGTGCCTTAGCTTTAAGGGAGCTTTGAAAACCACCTTTTAATATAGCTTTTAAGGACTTATATTAGTTTTAATTTTATTGTATTTATTGTTTTGTGAATTTGTACAGGCGCTTTGATTTTAAGAAAACCGCCTTTTAAAAATAAAGATGAACTGAATTGAATTGAATAGAGCAGGAGGATAGCAATCTCTCCCAATCCCAAGACCTGCAGACGGCGGGGCCTGCACTTTTACTGTGGTGAGCAGGGCTCTCTGAAGGCCTGGAGGGCCCGCACGTATCCCAGAACCCATTTGATGCTGGCCCCAGCCAGCCAGGAGCAGCACTGAGGCTGACAAAGTACTCACCGTGGTAGCCGCCACCTCCTCTTCCAAATCTGCCAGTTGAGCTGCTGACCTGGCCACAGTCGAGGTCTCTTGCAGCTTTAGGTGAAGTTAGGGGTCCCTATGTACAGCTGCCCTAAGAGGAGACTGGTTGCGTGACTTTCCAGCATTGCCTGACAAAGGCCACAGCCAGCCACGTTATACTGCAGTCCAATGCAGATGCAGCACATGGGTCCGTGTTGGACATTCTTTGTCGACACAAGACGAGACTTTGAAGCCATGGGATGGCTTACTTCCTCAATAGCTATCTTCCATAGACAGAGGCAGAGTCAGAGCAAAGAAGCAAAGTTTTGATGGAGGAATGAATCTCGATGATATTTCTCTGAAGAAAATTGCTAAAGCGCAATAGTAGCCTTCAATGCTGCAGAGAGCGGTGGAGGAGAAGATCTGTCCCTTCCAGCTGACGTCACGTGGCCTAGCCAGAGGATATGCCATCTATGTGGTAGGGGAAACTTGGCTTAAAGAAATCCAATGACTCAATACTTCCAGTGGAACTGCCAGAGTGTGGCTAGTGAACTGTATCCATGCCTTAAAACATGTTTACCACCCAGAGGTGAATAACAGGCCTGAATAACCATGTTTACTTAGCCCTGTTATTCATCCCTCCCATGATATATCTGCATCTATTCTCACAGCCACATATATATATATATATATATATATATATGTGTGAAAATAATGATCAACCATTAATAACAAAGTGATTACCTTATATAAAGTACAAATTGTATTTTGATATACATTTTGGTGTATCATCATTACTAGCCAACATGGGTTCGGAAGCAGCCTTGGATCGCTGCGTTGTGTGGCAGGCCAGGCTGTACAAGTTGCTAAAGGCAGTATGCCTTGGCTGAGGAGGGTTGGTGGCAGGTTCTGGCAAGGAGATTGCTCCTTCTGCAGGGCAGGGACATTGTGTGTACACAGCCATTAAGTGGCACTGCTCATGCTAAAAGTGGATGGATACTGGGGATAAACGGGGGGCGGGGAGAACACAACTGCTATGTATATGACAACTCCAGCCTGAGCAGGGTATATCCCTATATCACTGAACTGACAACAACAGTGGGCCAGATGATAAACATCTAAATAAGCAAAATAAAATCTACACATGCAAAAATTGTTAACAGTAAAAATTTGGATTTCACTGGGATTCAAATTCAGCGTAGTTTCAGTATACAGTTTCACATCTCAGGCTCCAAAAGTTGAAAGTCTCCCTCTAAGGGGAAGAGGCAGAATCCCAATGTTACCTGTTCAGGTCCCAGATCGACGGAGTTGCCAGTTGCCGCTAAATGCGGTGCCCGTCGGGTTCAGTGCTATCTGATTAATTTGGTGCTCCCTTCGCGGTGCTGATGGTTCTTGTGGCCGTGCTGGCACAGGCATCTCCAGAAATCTGCTGGCCTGAGGATCTAATCAAGCAGATCAAAGGAGACAGAAAGGCCCTTAAATTAGCAGTATTTGCGCTGCAGTTAATCTTTCTCTTTTTAATTTTAGTGCTTGTGAGAGGTGTTGGATTAGCGGCACTAGAAACTGAAGCCCTCTATCTAACCATGACAGGTACTGGCGATCACAGCGCAAATTTCCCCACACACATACACCAAGCGTGCTTCAACCCTGCCATGGAGGAACCACCGCATAGGTGAGAGGTTAGTTCAGACGCCATGCCCATTCAATCCTTGACCTCTCATGTGAGACTACCAACAAGGGTGCCAGTTAGTGAGAGTTGTTTTGGTGGTTTTGTGATGTGGACGCCTACCACTGGAATCTGTGCGAGACCACCACAACTCATTTCACACAGGCCACTGAACAGCCCGTAGGTGGATAATGGCTTTCAGCCACTGCTGACCTGGGCTAGATTTGAACAACTAACCTACAGGTACATGGCTACTTAACCCGCTAACAATACACTGAGCCCTTGGTTTCTCAGCAGTATTTGTAAGTAGGCAAAAATGTCATCATATAATTTTTAACAGTAATATATTTCTGAGCTAATTAGATAATTATAGTTTTAAGATTTTTCAAATATCTTTTTCACCAATTTTATAATTAATGATTAAAGGTAGTCTAACTGAATGCCCAGTGTCTAGCACAGCACCTTCTCCTAACCCATCCCTTCTGCACAACCATCCATGCGCAGCCGTGGAAGCTGGCAACTGTGCGGCACCTGTCGAAGCGGATCAAGGGCACCCAGATATGTGCAGACCAATGGAATCTGGATATCTCAAGGATCAGGTTCTAAGCACTAAAATGTCATCAAAGTATTGTGGCCCTGAGAGATGAGCAAAGGAGCAGCAATGAAAAAATCAGGTTATAGCAACAAAAGCCACAACTAAGGGGCTCTTTTTACCCCAAAACAATTCTGTTGCTGGTACACACTACCAGTAAAAAATAAAAATAAAAAAATAAATAACTACCTATATTTAAGATTATGGGTGACCTTCAGAGCTTTTTGGGGTGGCTACCCCTTTGATACGAGAATATATGTTGCCACTGAAGTGTACACCACTCCCATGGGAAGCCTTTTAGAAGGCAGTCAAGTCTCATTTATTCACGTTACCTACAGGGACTGTAATTATAGCATCACTCAATGGTTTGTTTTGCTTTCTTTATGAGGTTTTATGATTTTTATTTCTTGCTGCAAGGTACTCCGAGCCTCGTGGATATGGTGCCATTAAAATAAACTTGTCGTTCAAGGGATCAGTCAGCACAAGGGCCCGATACTCAAGTGTGGTGCGGTCCGATGAGCACTTTGTGTGCAAAACCAGTTTGGTTTACTTACTGTTTACTGTAGTGTAATAGATTGTATTACACTAATTTTCCTTATTCTAGGCCATCTTCTGTAACTTCAATCCAGAAGTCCCCTGCAGCTTACGTCCAAGCAGTAGGCAGCACTAGGAGATTCAACAGCCTGCAGTGCATGTTAGAGCTTTATAATCTTCCATCAGATGTTTTCTGGGTCTGCTTTTCTCTGGGGACAAGTACAGTCCTCTGTGACTGTGCTTACGTTAGCCCAGGGAGGACAGTGAGAACAGCAAACAAAAGATCAGAACTGATATAAACAGTAACATGCACTGCAGTCTGCTGAATCTTCCACTGCTGCAGTCCTCCTCTGATGTCAGCTGCAGGGATTCTGGGGATTTGCAGTAAAATAAGATGTCAGCCTACAGCTAAGCAAAAAGTTTGATACCATTATACTGCAGTAGACAGTAAGTAAACCAATATGTTTTTGCTTTAAAACACATGCTTCATGAGCATGGGGCTCTTGTTGCCGATGGTTCCCCTTTAATTAAATTCATTCTACTGGCAGGCTGAGCCCCTGACTGACAACACTAGGACACAGAGGTTGCAGTGTCTAGTAGGCTACCCCTGGATAAATAAATTATATAAAAATATACACAGCAGGTAAAAGTCCATAATAGCACATGTTTGCCAGTTTGCTCTTTACTTACGTGAGTGTGCGAACACATCTCGTTGAGTCTCGGATGTCCCACACTTTAATGAAAGATGTTGAGACAGAAAAACCAGACTGGAGAGACTGCAGTATTTAACGGAGACCACGTTGTTTGGATGTCCTTTTAGAGTTGCAATCTCTGACCCGTAACCAGGTTCCACATTTTACAGGTTCGGTCTTTGAAAAGGGAGGGAACAGATCATTAACAATGACTCCATTCGTACCTTCCACAATGTTCAAGCAGAGAAAGATTTAGTGATCACGAAACATGAAACCGAGACTTTTGCAGTGTTGGTGCTACAACTGCAGTACTTTCCAAACAGGTTATGATTATGAAAATTAAAGGAAACATATTTACTTGATCTGCATTTGAACCAATAATCTGAAAAGTTTAAAATGTTAAAACTAATATAGTAATACAGTTAAACTGTTGTATGTCTCGAGCTTTAATTTAAACAAAATTACATTTATAGCCCTAACAGTTCAAAGTTAGCCCTTTTAAAGAACTAATGTACTGCCTCAAACTAATATTCGTTGTTTAAAAGAAGTCAACTGTTGCCTTTTATATCAGAGGTATCCCTTTAGTTAGATTGTTTGCCTGATGTCAGTAGGTGTGATGTGTGGGACAGCACTCTGCCTGGCAACTAAAATATCCATCTCTATTCCCCCATTACATCATCAGCACTTTGACCTCACAGACTGACATCACTGCTGCTAGGAACAGCCACTCAGTAGCTGTCAGGTCAGTCACTTGTGGCGTCACTATCCATAAGATCACAATGCCGATGATGTAATGGAGAGCGAGAGATAGATCTGTCAGCTGTCAGGCTGAGATCTGTTCCACACAGCCAGCACAATATTATCACACAGAAGAATTTCTAATGAACAAAAGAAAAAAGAAAATACTTCCGAAATAAAAGTTACAACTGACTACTGATTAAAAGTTGTATTATTTTCCTGTCCGCCTGTTTGGCTCCTTGTTGGTTGCCGGTGCCCTCATTTAATTACCACATGCTCACTGTAATATATAAAATGATGTTTAAGTTACCCCCATAGACTATAATGTCCGTGTCCTATGCTCTCCTGTGATCATGTCATAAAGTTGGCTGGCGTGGGGTGGCTCGGGGGTAGATCTTAGAACCGGGTGCCTGGATCCCAGTTAAACAAATTTTTCAGAGTGTTCCGCCAGAAACTAGTGGATATTTTGCATCTTATATGCCTCAGCAGTACTTCAAAGAGGTAAGGCACCAAACTATGGCCTACAGATCTACATTCATTTAACTAGGGAGTCTCTCTAACTATGGCACCTCTCCTACTGCCTGCATCGTAAAGTCTGACACTTTCGTATACTGCGAGCAAGCAGCGATGCAAAGTCACCGCATACCGCCTCGCCACGAGAAACCAACTAACTGCAGAGCCAAAAGAACCCCGTGCTGAGGGAAAAAAGCTGAGAATGATCACTGAATACCACTGCGATAGTGACCACAAATACTTATATTTGAAGTTAAAACAAATATCAGAGACCCTCACACAGTAACACCAATGTTTCATGCCCTTGGACACGTGCTTTTCAAGGTGTCACACTCATTGTATATAGACTGTTTGCTGTTAAATCACTATGTGTCTTTCCTACGTACCACTCCCTTAGACACTTCTAGAAATGAGCTCTCACAGCTCAGCAGGCCCTTCCTGGCAAAAATTCTTCAGTCAATCAATAATTAAACAAAATCCTCATGGGCTTCTAAATTCATATGCCTACCCCGTTCCCATTCTAAATATGTCTGTCATCTTTGTCTTTAAAACCAGCCCTATCTGAAACACACACACACACCACCATGCTCCATGAATGGTCTGCTGCTCCAACCATAGAGGCTGTAACTACTAAAAACCGAGGGGTCATCACGTGACAAAACAGGGGCTTCGTGCCACCATATGCCACGTGGCCTGTAAGATCTCTATGGAGCTATTATGCAAATGTCTGGAGGGGCCACATGGCGACCCCTCTAGTTTTAATATATCACGATCTCTAGAGCAACTGTATAATATAAAATCTAGAGGTCGTAGTGTGACCCTCCACTCATCACATATTATCCCCTAAAACATGGTACAGGCCACTTGCATGGCGGCATGAAAGACCCTAGTACTCCATATGACATTCCCTTTTGTATTTATACATAGGATCTCTTTGGGCTTGAACCTGTGACAATATCGGCTGCAATGAGTCAGTAGCTTCCAACACTGATACTGCTACTGGCACAGGCTGCTTCACCGATGAAGATGAAACAGCAATGTGCTCAGTTTCTGTCGCATTAGTAATCTATAAGAAATTGTATTCTTTTATTTTTGCAGTTAATGGTTTCTACCTTGGTCCCAAGCAGCCCTCGGACACCAGACACCCAGCCTCACTTCCCCAATTTTTTCCAGGACTTACCTTCACATACGCCATGGCCTGGGTGTTCATTGGGTGCGCATTACTGGGTGGCTAGGGTCAGCGGCCACTTGGGAAACCATGTTCCATTTTCTTCCTGATGAATGGCATGCAATGCCACCCAGACATCCCAGGTATGTTTCTGTGCTTGGATCATCAACAGTCACAACCGCCCCCCCATGCTGTGGGTCCCGACTGCCTTACCCTCAGCCAGTGCTAGGGAGCCAGGTTAACACTGGGCACTGAAATCCTCCATCCCAGGAGAGGCAAGCAGTCCAATGGACACACTATCCTCTCCCGCCAGCCAACTCCTAGCAACCTGAGTCCACATCCAAACCCAGGTCGCCAGCATTGGCAAGTATGGTCAGTGCCTCAACCCTTAGCACCACTGGGGCAGCAACAAAACAGTATTACTTCAGCATAGGGAGCCACAGACTGCTTGCAACCAATAGCACTGCTAGATGGAGCACCTGAAATGGTGTGGGGAGGGAGAGTACAGCACTGGTTTGGAAGAGCAGGAAGATGGAAAAGCGAGAGAGAAAGAAACTACAGAAAGTGAACTGGGGTGGGGGCTAGAAAATATCTACTGCAACCTGCTTTCCTTCCAGCCTGACCTCCACACCCCCAGTGCTGGCATCGATGTCCACCACCAGTGCTGGTAGCCCACTGGGTTCCTTCCACAAAAAGATGGACTAGACCACTGGTGACAGGAGACATGCTACCACGACAGAACTATTGTGGAGAAGGTGGGGAAGATGGGAGCACAAGCACAAAAAAAGTGTGCAACTTCACTCGGGGCTGCAACGTGAAATCCGTTTCAGCATTTTCATTTTTGTCTGAATGTTGAAACTGACCACGGCAGGTCCCTCGCCTGAGTGCCACAAATGTTTCGCTTAATTGTCCTCTGGTATCATGAGGAGGAGTGTATCATTGTCATGGAATTGACAGATACCACCAATCTTACCAATTTTAGGAAGACTTCATATCTTTAGCATTTTCCGTGACAGCACCATGCTTTGATATTTTTCTTGACAGCATAGTTTTCAGTGTTTCTGAATGACAGACTGATAATTCTGTGCCTCCTTCAACAATGCACCTGGTCCCCAGTATGAAATTCTATGACTTGCACCCAGGCCTGTTACCCAGATAGTAGTACGATGTGCCACCTCCTGTCACCGAGCCAGCCAAAAATTTAACTTTTTAAACACTTAAATCTTCAATGTGCTTGCATAAAATATGTCAAAATAGAGCAAATTTGTATAACAGACAATGGGTCCATGACGTTTCATGACTTTGCAATGGTTTCCATGACATCTGTCATTTTGACCATGATAGTGCCATGGTTTCCTTCAAAATTTCCCATGACAAAGTACAGCCTAAGCAAGGAAGTACAGTTACGTAAGAACTTACCGTAACAGTAGATCTTCGAGAACAGCTCTTGCAGCAGGTAACACCATTAGAACTGAAGCGGCAGGCGTCAGGACTACGTAAAAATTCTAGCTAGCTATCTTCAGCGGGGACCTCCCGGCGCTTGATCCCGCCTCCGGCGTCAAGCGTGTGGTACATAAGGCGGTCCTGCCAGAATCTCCAGTTCTCCGCCGGAGACTCCCAGCCGCAGGATGACATCAGAAGGGAGACCAAGGATCCACCGTCAGAAGACAATAAGGGAGAAAATCCGATACAAGCCTGCCTCCTTCTAAGGGGAAGGTGGGCGGGGAAGGTACCTGCTGCAAGAGCTGTTCTCGAAGATCTACTGTTACGGTAAGTTCCTACGTAACTGTACTATCTTACTTAGGATACAGCTCTTGCAACAGATATTCCCATTAGGACTGATTCCCAAGCAGTAAAGCTGCCAGAAGATCGGGAGGAGGCAAAAGGCAAGAAATAACATTCCAAGCCCTGACTTAGGACAGGAGACTCTGCAGCACGCTAGGCGAAACTGGCTCTTCACCGAGAGGCGATATCCAGACTATAATGCCTGATAAAGGTATGCACAGAACTCAAGTGGCTGCAGCGCAAATAGCCGAAATGGAGATGTTCTTAAGTGCTGCAAAGGAGTAGCCATACCCTGGTGAGAATGACCCCGGATAGAACCGGGAGGGCTTTGCTTAATCTCGTAACGATGCGAAATACACTGGACAAGCCAGCGGGACAAGGTCTGTTTGGATACTGGTTGACCCTTCATTCTCTGAGAAAGGAAACAAAAAGCTGGTCAGAACCCGAGAGGGTTTAGTTCTGTTGAGGTAATACCTCAGGCTGCGGTGAACATCCAGGGTGTGGAGCAAAGCCTCTCCTCTATTAAGGTAACTAGGAAATAGACCGGAAGGTCAATATCCTGGTTTAAAGTGAGTGTCGAAACCACCTTAGGCAAAAATTTAGGGTTTGTCCTCAGGGATACTCTGTCCGGTGGAAAACTAAATAAGGCTCTTTGCACATGAGGCGTGAAGCTCAGAAATCCTTCTAGCTGAAGTAACAGCAACCAAAAATAACGTCTTCCACGACAGAAAGCGTGGCTCGCAATCCGCGGCAGGCTCAAAGGGGCGTGAGTTGTTCCAGGACAAAAGCAGATCCATGAGGCACTGGGTCCCTGATGGGAGGCCTAGGTGTAACCTCCTCTGAGAAATTCCGAGAGGCGTCTAATTGCGCAACGATACGATGCCACCAGAAGGTGGTAGGCAGAAATAGCGAAAGGTGCACCTTGATAGAGAGTGAGCTGAGCCTGAATGAAAGAGAGAAAGGAGATAGTCTAAAATTACTCCCACAAGGCAACCTAAAGGGAAAGATAATGAGCCCGTGACCATAAACAAAAGCAGCCCACTTCATGGCATATCGCATGCGTTGCAGCTTTCTGGCTGCAGAAAAACATCTGCAACCTCTTGCGAGACCCGTGACGCAAGATGGCTATGTCTCTAGGAGCCAAGCATGCAGGTTCAGAGAAGCAAAATCGGATGGAGCAATGAACCTTTCTCCTGAGACAGTAGGTGGGAGCTCAGCGGCAGCGAGGCGGGGTTCCGAGATAGCTGTGCCAGCAAGGGAACCATATCTGTCTGGGCCAGAGCAGGGCTACCAGAATCATCTGTCGTGCTCCTCGCAGCTTGAGAAGAACTCTTTGGATCAGCGGGAAGGGAGGAAAGCATAGAGGAATCTGTTCACCCAGGAGAAGGACAACGCGTCTTGCCAGAAAACACCAGGCCCTGGATCTAGCGAGCAAAAATTGGGCAGTTTTGCATTGGATGGGGATCGAACAAGTCCAGCTCTGGAGTTCCCCATCGAAGGAACAGATTCTCTACCACCCCTGAAGAAGTTCCCACTCGTGGACTCTGGCCTGGGGCGACTCAGGCCGTCTGTGATCGTGTTGTCCACCCGGAGCGTGTACAGCGATCAGGTTTGCGCCGGTGTCCGATTACCCAATCCCACACTCTCATGGCCTCCCTGCAAAGGGGTAAGAGTGTCGCCTCCTTGTTTGTTGAGGGTAATACATCACCGCCGTGTTGTCTGTCTGAAGCAGGAGAGTGCACGGTGGAATTATCGACAGAAAAGCCTGTAGTGCATAGAGGACCGCCCTCATCTCTAGGACATTGATATGGAGATGAGCCTCCACAGGGTCCATGCACCCTGAGACTTCACCCATCTAAGTGCCCCCAAGACCTGAAGCGTCCGTGGTGAGGTTACCTCCAGGGACGGCGCTGCAAGCAGGGCGCCCTTGGAAAGCAACCCGGGCTAGCCACCACTGCCAGTCGCAGATCACAGATTTCGTGATCCTGACCAGATGCTGCAAATGGTCTTGCCTTTGGTCCCCTGCACCTTGAGCATCCACTGGGTTATCCGCATGTGGAGTCGTGCGAGAGGGACCGTAGGAATAGCCGCAGCCATGTGTCCCAGCAGGCAGAAGGCCGATCTGGCTGAGTACGGTCTTGTTCGATGACAAGTCCCTTATGAGGGACCTGATGCGTTCCGCCCTGTCGGCGGAAGAAAAGCTCTTCCCTGGACCGTGTCCAGTACTGCGCCTATAAACTGCAGCTTCTGTGGCGGTACCAAAGAGACTTCTCGTAATTTATGAGAATGCCCAGCGACGGAACAAGTCCTGAGTGTCCTGGATCGCGAGCAAGAGCGCCTCTCTGGAGGTGGCCATGAGAAGCCAGTCTGAGGTACAGGAACACATAGTGGCCCTGTCTCCTTAGAGATGCTGCCCGACTACCATGCATTGGTAAAGACCCTTGGTGCGGATGACAGCCCAGCAGAGCACAGAACTGAAAATGGTGGCCGAGGAACTCGAGCGCAGGAACCTCTGATGCGCCTGAGCTATGGGGATATGCAGTGCAGCGTCCTGCATGTCTAGGGAACGCTAGAAAGGCATCTTGTTTCAGCATGGGAATAAGACCGGAAGAGTCACCATGTGAATCTCTTGTATGCGACCGACATATTGAGGTCGCTTAGGTCCAGAATCGGACGGAGGTCCCCTGTTTTCTTGGGAACCAGGAAGAAGTGAGAATAATATCCTGTCCTCTCTGGTTCCCGGGACGTGCTCTATACGCCCTCTTTTCTAGGGACCTAGTACCTCTTCCAAATTAAGTTTCTGTGCTGACCCGGATACCGGGAGGCAGAGGAGGCCTCGGTGGCTTTTCTGCGAACTCTATAAAGTGGCGATACTGACCAACAGCAGAACCCACCTGTCGGTGGTGATAGCCTGCCATCCCGGCAGGAAGTTCCTAATCGACCCCGGTCATAATTTCCCATTGATCCTGAGGCGGGGGCGGAAGGAGTCATGCTGTGGCGGCAGATGGGCCCGTTGGCTGGGTCGCTAGGGTGCGCTGACCTCGGCTGGCGGGCTGTTTACCCTGGGTTCTCACGAGCCAGAGCCCTCTCTATTGTGTAGCGGAGGCGGGCTGTTGCCTCTGTGTCCGCCCACGAGCGACTTTGGTTCCTGAAAGGAACCAAGCCTAGGTCGTACATGGCCTGGACCGACCTCACCACCTTCCAGCCTATTGGAGTTTGGTAATAATCTTCTCAGAAGGATTGCAAATAAAAATCTCCCTCGAAAGGCGTCCATAATGTTCTTCTGGGCGTCCGGTGTGACTTGAACCACGAAGCCAGGAGTGTCTCCGGAGGCAACGCTCCGGAAGCTGCTGCTCGGGTCGATGAGTCCAGCGGAATCGTCTGCAGCGCTCGAAACGCAGGTCCCCGCGTCTGAATCCGAGCAGAGGAGCTGGAGCATCTCCTCTTCTGCTCACCTTGGGTAGTTTCTCAGCTACCTCAGACCCTGTTCCCACAGGCGTTCTGAAACTGAACCATGTGGGTCAAGTAATTAAGGATCTGATGGCGCGGTGGCGGAAGCATACGTCGCCTGCCCAGAGTCCAATTGCTTGGATTCTGGATCAGTGGCAGTGTGCTCAAATGCTGCGGCCTCTGTGACCCGGTCATGTGAGGCTGTTATGACCAGAGAATCGGCCTGAGGTTGTTGCGTCAGATACTGGTCCTCCTTAGGAGCTTTGTATAGACGGTCAGCTTTCTTGACACCGCCGGGAAGCGAATGTGGATGCTTCCTGTGGCCTTGAGTGGTGTCCACAAAAGTGTCGACCAAGGGTGGCACCACCACAGGCTTAGGGTCCTTTGCCAAGATACTTGGCAGGCGTAACCTTTCGGGTCTAACTCTTCCGCATCCCACCCATGTTCTCCTGGATATGGCGCATGATATCCATGAGCGAGGGGTCATCGGAGGAGACCTTGGCGTCTCACGTGGGTCCGGAGAAGGGATGGAGATTGGAGATGGGGATCTAGAGGTGGAGTAAACTGATCCAGTGTCCTCCGTCGACGGTGAGCGTCGGTGTCCCCTGGATCTCTTGGGGCTGGGTGATCCAGAAGAAGATCTTGACGGAGGTCTCCTTTCCTGATCGACCCCTGGGAGGAGATCTTGACTCCTGGGGAGGGTTGAACAGCCAACCGACCCGCAGGCATGGGGGCGGAGCTGGAGGAGGAGGAGGAGGAGGAGGAAGAGCAGTGGGCACCACATCCCTCTTGATGGTGTCCCACCAGTGCGTGAAGATCCTTCACTTCCGCTAAAGACAATCCCGGCAGCCCCACAGGGACCTCGGGCGGTGACAGGAACCCTAGGAGACTGCGGGGCCGGTGCGCCCGTCTGGTCCTCGAGGCTGCGTCAGATCTTCCTCCGTCAGCGACTCCTGCCCGGCGAGCGGTCGGAGGCACAGGAGTCCTCTTCTCAGGCGTGGCGGGCCGGTCCCCAACCGGCGTCCGGTGGAAAACAGCGGCGGCGGTCTCACGGCGACCAGCGGCTCCGAGGAGGATGACGCGACGGTCGACACAGGTCGAGCCAGCGTCGGGTCTACCGGCCTCTTCAGAGGTAAGTTCCAAAGTTTTGCGGGGTGGAGCGGAAGAGGACCAGACATCGGTGCCGATGGGGCGGGAACCCGACTTATGGTGGTGGTGGTGGCGCTCCCGGACTTCGCCGAGGCCTTGGAGGTGGAGGGACGGCGACGGCCTGGCGGAGGGGCCTGAGAAGAGCAAGAAAGCGGGAACCGCAGCAGGGAGAGAGAAGAGGCCCTGGATGGAGAGCGGTCAGACTTGACCCGGGCTGCGGGACTGGAGGCCCTCGTCGGAGACCTGGAAGGGTCCTTCTCCCTTCTCTTCTTTTCAGCATGTTTGTGGGATTTCGAAGATTCCCCTTAGAGGACATGGCTCTCAACTTTCTTCTAGCAGGAAAGCCTGAAGAGCCTTCTGGCGCCGGATCCTTGTGCGGCTATTAAACCCCATGGCAGAGGAACAGGCCGGGTATCGTGCTCTGGGCCCAGGCACGGGCGCGAGCCGTGTGGGGGTCCTTAAGGGATCTGCTTCCCGCAAGCACACTTCGATGTATGCCCGAGGTCGGAGAGGACATCAGCGAAAAATTCTTGATGGGAGGAAAATCCGTGGGAAAGCTCTGCAACCACGGCGTCGTGCGCTAGACTAAGACCGGAGGGTCGAGGCATGCAAGTCGATGGCGGGAAAGAACTGGGGATTCTGGCGGGACCGCCCCTTATGTACCACACTTGATGCCGGGCCGGGACGGCGTCGGCGGTCCCGCTGAGAATAGCTAGCTAAATTTTTCCGTGGGGTCCTGGCGCCTGCCGGCTTCAGTTCTAATGGTGTTACCTGCTGCAAAGAGCTGTATCCGGCGCAAGATCGGCTTCAGACCAAAAGAGCCAGGGGCACAGTACAGCTACAAATGATAACTGGGGTCTCAGATGACACAAAGATATTTTATAAAAACAAGCAAAAGAGGAAGGAAGGGGTGCACACAAACCCTCTTTGCAACCCCTTCCCAAATCAACTGTCTTTTATACCATTGGCTGGCTGGCACTTCTGTCCTTATCTGTTATGGTACCACAGTTTCAGATGTACATGCCCTTTGCAAAGCGATGGCTCTTCTGGTGAAACCTTCCCATCATGCCTTGCAGAATGATTTGCATACCCATGATGCCCTGCACATAGGCTGTTAGTGTATGTGTGCGGTTTGAGAGATGCAGAGAAACCAAGCCACATAACTGATGTCAGAACAGATACTGGAATTGGGGAGGAAGATATCGTTAACCACAAATGGCTTTACAACTCACCCTTTGACCCCGTGAAAAGCAGTTAGTCTGTTGCATCCAAACACAGAACCGCCGTGGTGTCCTTCCATCACAGATATGCACTGCAGAGGGGCGGTCCTGGCTCCTTTAGCACCACCCATTGGGTTGATCACACCCCTTAACAAGGAAACAAAGCTCTGTTTACAAATAAAGCATCAGCCACAGACTGTGGGTAAATGAACGAGTGAGCAGGATGTGCGTGTGGATCCATATGTGTGAGTGTGTGTGTGTGTGTGTGTGTCTTTGTTTATGTTTCAAAGAAATAAATCCCTCCAAGCTATGACATATCTAAGAAGATACAGCTAAACTTTCCATACACAGAAAGATAAATGTATTAGACTATTTTAAAGTCATCTGTCATGGCTGGGAAAACTCCCAAGAACATAATATTGAGACACAATCAGACTTATTTGCATATATTTCCTGTACTGACCATTTCTTTGTTCTTTATTGCTAAGAACATTTGCATAAAATGCATAAATGATCCTGTTTTCCATAGCTGGACGCGGCACTGAGCGCTTACCTCGCTCCGCCCGGCGACCAGGTTTGGGAGCAGACTCAGGTCATCGGGATTGGCTGGGGAAGGAGGGTTTGAGCATCTGGAGGACCGTTCTCCTCTTCTGGGTAGGGTGGGGATGCATATCCGGCGACTAACAACCCCACTGGTGACTGGCAGTGCTGAAGCCGGGATGCCGAGAACATAGGGGAGGTGGCAGTGGATGTGCTGCAGGCAGTGCAGGAGTGCGCCTGTCCGCATTGGACATCATTGCTCATCCACACCTCTTGAGAATTACAGAAACCCCTCCTCACAAGCAGCATGAAGCCCCCAATGGACTTCCACTCCTCCGGCCAAGAAAGCCCAGTGTAAGTCAGGGCAGGGGTTCCAGGGTGATGTTGCCCCCCCTCCGTGGGGTAAACCATGGTCCTTCCTGTCCCTGTAGCTGAGGACGGAGGCTGGCCAGGGAGTGTTGAGGGTCCACGTAACAAGGTGGACTAGGGAAAGCGCCATCCCGCCGTGAGTGAGGAGACCAAAATAGAGTTCACAAAAAAAAAAAAATCCTGTTTTCCTGCAAATACCCTTTTCTCTCTCTATAGAGCTTTTCCTGCCCCAGCCATCATCACTGCAGGGACACAGAAAAACACAACTGCACATACCCTAATAATTCAAAGCATCATGGAAGTATATGCAAATCCCTACAAAGGAATTTGGATTAAATCAGAATGCTTGTGTTTTGTATTTCAGGGATATAGCCTGGTCCCAAGTATATAACCTGCTCAGGCAGGCATCCCAAGGGCCTCCTGAGTCCCCAGTGAGACGGACAACCCCTATGGCTTTGCCTCCATGGCATGGGATCCAGGGAGGGCTAGCTTTCTCCCAGAGACAGTCCTATCAGAACTATGGTCCAGCAGCGACTAGGCAGAGAATCCCCAGAAACTGCAGGACTGAGGCTGTTATGGAGATGATGTGTGAGTTTTTCTCCACGTTTTCTCCCTGGCCTTCCCACCTCAGTGGCGTCAAGCGAGTCTCCCTGGTAGCCTTGGCTGCATGAAACAACATCCTTTGAGGCAGCAAGTTCCCTTGGTCCACAGAAGGGATCGCTGCAGCACCGGAACCACCATCCACCCTCCCCAACTGCAGTCCTGTTGTTTCTGAGCTCGCTACCAAACTCAGGCTGCCGCACAGTAGCGCACTGTGCCATCAGGCGAATCTGCAAACACCATTTTAACACTTAGAGCAGCAGTGCACCCAAACATGTTTTCCACAAAAGTTTGTTTCAGCTACATTTAATAAAAATGTTAGCATGCTTGTCAAATGTACTTGTCTTGGGTACCTCTAGGCTGTGCGCCATGCGCCTTTACCTCCTCGATCGAACCCCTGCCAGGTCTACAATGCTACTTCTATGCAAAATGTGGCAGCCATCTTTTTCTTGAAAAATAAACTGAAACAATTATACTGAAATGTTGGTGGAATTAGAAAATTGTACCACCAAATTAAACTGGCAGATGCCTGGAATCTTTTATAGTGAAAAAAGGTAGGGTCACATTTTTGCCCAATTCCGCTGCACTGCTGCTTTGAGCAGTGCATATCTTTATAAATGACCGATTTATTTACATCAATTTAAATAACCTTTTAGTTTTTTGTTCTTTGTTCCCATTTTTTCCCTGCCTTCCCGCCTCCCTCTGGTGCCGCTGGTAACCCAGTATCCCACAGTGCCCCGGAGACCGCGATCCTTGGCCGCTGCTAGGAGCGCTGTGGGAATGTAGACTGGTGCCTCCCTCACACAGCCAGGAAGCGCCAGGCAGGTGCCTGAACTTGGGGCCACCTTGGACAAGTGGGACCTGGGTCATTTTCGAGCTGCTGGGTCACCCACAAGATAGCACGAGTGTCACCGCTGGGCCAACCCCAATTCAACCTTTTAACACCTACCTCTGCATCCATTTTTCACATCTTTCGGAAAATGTTGCCGCGAAAAGTCAGGGCATGGCAACAATTTTGGAACCAAGATGATTCTATTAAAACTGTCGGTGAGCGGCCCGGTGGTGCTGAGGGTTGAGGCGCTGGACGCCCCACACCTCGGGCCACACACGGCGACCTGGAGTTCGGGAACCAGCCCGAGTTGCTGGGGGAGTCGGCAGGGAGGAGGAAGATGACTGAGCATCCAGCGGACAGCTCTCATCTCCCAGGAGGGAGGGGTCCCTGCCAGCGTTCGGCTGCTCTCTGGCGGAGGCGGAGACACACAAGTGCCAAAGGAGCAGAGTAGGAAGTGGGGAGTGGCAGATGTCAGAATCAATGCCTTGACGTCAGGCGCGGCCACTTCCAGAAAAGGAAATGCATTTCGGCTCCGGTGGAAATGGAGCACGAGACTTGCCCCGATTTGCGGCCACCCTCCTGGCAGCCACACAACCAATGTTACTGCAGTGTCAGGGTGTTGAGACCCCACCTCATCCCCGCCGAGAATGAGCCGAGGCTATCTCTGAGGCAAGGACTGACCAGGTAGGGCGGACACTTGGGGAGGACTCCTTGGTGCTCCCGAGGAGACCGGAGCAGAGGTGGAGAAGGAGGAATAAATAAGAAAAACAAAACAAAAAAAAAAAAATGTCGGTAGGTGAGGGAATCTACATAAAGTAGATAAAACTTGCACATATTTTAAAGAGGTTCCAGTCATTAGCAAAAAAAAAAAAAAACCACCACTGAAAGGGTCAAAATTGGCACCACTAACTAAACTATGGCAGATTTTGTATTTGGCTAGTAAAATGCTTCTTTAACTAGCCTTGTTGGCTCATCCTGGAAGAGGTAGCATTTTACTAGGTACACCAGCTGGGCCAGCGGAAAGTCTGCAGGGCCTGTGGATCTCCTCAATCACTAGTCCTGGTGGCTAGTGTCTATAAACTTAACTTTGACCCCTGCCAATGACATTGGCTGACCTCAAATTCCAAACATTTCAAACAAATTTGAATTCCAAGCCTTTTTATTCCTTTATAGGGCCCTGGTGTTCTGCGGCACAATTTTCTGACTTCTGTGGCAGCATTTTCTGATTTCTATGGCATGATTTATCCATTTCTCAGGCAGAATGCAGTCCTGTCATTGGCTAAATATGATGTGATGTCATCGATGACATCATATGCTGAGCATAGAGGAGGGCTTCAGGATAAACCAGGTGGAAAAGAAAGCCTGACACTATGGAAAAACAGTATATTTATATGAAAATACACCAAAACAATGAATTCTGCAGCACTATATATATTCTGCGGCATGATGCAAATTCTGCGAGCAAATTCGCAACCGCATGAAATTCCAGGGGCCTTCATATTACTAAGGAACTCGACATGAAACTAGGATACTTGGCCCTCAGTGTTCATCCACAGCTAATATTCAATCAGGGACTGGCGTTATAGTGCCCTGCCTGTGACATTATTGTCTTTCCATAGTAACAGACCATGATGTCACAAGCTAGGCATTGTGACTTCAGTTCCAGAATAAACCAGCAATAGATAAACAGCAAAAGCGAAACTCCAGTTTTCTTGCAAAGGTACTAGGAAATTAGGAAGGGCGCCTCTGGAGTAACAGCGCTCACGCTCACTCACGCCATCGACCCGGTTTGGAAACAGACTCGGGTCGCTGGGGTCATGTGGAGGAGGGATGATCGAGCATCCCAAGGACAGCTGTCCTCCTTGAGAGGGGACACTGTATAACGGGCCGCGTAGTGGAGGGAGGGGGCGCAGCATGAACACCTAGACAAGGGGTATGGGGCAGCAGATGAACACCAAACACCAAGTGAACATGGGTGTGCCAATGCACACATGCATATAACTGCATGCTGTTTGGGCAGCATCCAGGCCCTAGAGTGAAAAGCTCTGGTCCAGTGCCCCAGCACTACAACCCCCCGCCCGCATGACCAACACTGCAGACCACCCACCACGCTGTGGCCCCAGGTAAGTGGTAGATAACCAGTAAGTCCTGAGAAGGTCAGTGACGGGGTGGGCACTGTCGGGTGAGCAGGTAACAAGAAGTAGCTCGATGGAAAGCAAAAATAAAAAGGCGGCTTAAGGAGCACCAGTTTCGATGCTTTCCTGAAGCCTCCCCACTAGTAGCTTACCTGCCCCGGAGTTTAACTCATTAGGTTTTAGCATTTTCCTTGATATTTTGTGAAGTGAGAAGGATTGTAAATTAGAGCTTGTCGCTTGATCCCTTCCCTTTCTCGGTTTCCCTTCTTGTTCCTGATGTAGTCCAGCTCCCCCCTGTGCTCCAACGTTTTGTGACATCAGAGTTTGTAGAGCTCAGGAGCACGATCAATACTATGAATGGGAGTGACTTTACAATATATATTTTATATTTTAGAGGGTCACTGGGTTCATGTCTGTGCTGCTGATCAGAAAGGTTCCTAGTTGATCGGTGGCACTGATGTGACAGTGATCAATAATTAATTACTATTGGTGACAGATGTGGTGCTCTTTATCCTGTTGGTTTGGAACCCTGTGTTTTTTTTTTTTTTTTGGGGGTTATGGTACATGGACTGAATGAGACAGTACACATATGCTAAATGATTCCGATATCCTACCTCACCCCACCCAGGACTAGTATTAGAGCACAGTGAGAAATCCAGCCACCCATACTGTACCTGACTTTAGGTCCCACCCATCTACAAACAGGGAACTCATCACAAGGTTCAAAACAAAGAAAATGGGCATTTAACATTAGAGGTAAAAATATCCCAGATACTGGTGTATTTAAAATAATCACTCAAAACACATGAAAAAAACAGCATGCAGTACTACAGACTGGAATGAAATAGACAGATGCCAGCTCTGCAAGAACTACTCATTTAAAAGTCTCCCCACTTTACATCTCCATGTCATGGTCCCAAAATACAGGTTACTCACCTGTAACAGGAGTTCTAGGAATGGTATATGTTGTTCATCCACACTCATTGGCAGTATCCTTGCCGCTTTAAATCTTGCCGGAAGGTCTTCAAGCTTGCTCCTCCCACCCACCCAGGTGGTATAACTCTCGCTCCGCCCCATGACGCCAGATCTGGCCCGCTGGAAGCTCAGGGTTGTGCGTCGAGCCGGGAGGTCGGGTAGGATTTGTGGATGAACAACATATACCATTCCTAGAACTCCTGTTACAGGTATAACCTGTATTTCAGGGACATGGATATGTTGTTCATCCACACTCATTGGCAGACTCCTAGCAGTTCTCCTGGGAGGAGGGAGGCAAGACGACACCCCCATATACTTACTTCTGGGAAAGAGAGACTGAGAACCCGAGGCCCAAAACCAGCATCCCGGCGTGACTCAAGGTCGATGTGGTAGTGGGTAATGAAGGTGTTTGCTGACTTCCAGGTAGCAGCCCTGCAGATTTCCTGGATAGGGGCGTCCCTGGGAAGCAGCCACCCCGTTGCAGCAGTATGGCGGGTAGAATGATCTTATCCCTCTGGGAGCTCCATGCCCGCTAACTTATAGCAGAGATCTATGCAGGAGGTTACCCACCTGCTTATCGTCCGCTTAGCTGCAAGTCTGCCAGATGCAGCTTCAAGCGTAGGTGACAAACAGCTGGCCGAACCTCTCCCCGACTTCACGCCGTGCGCCTCCTTATAATAAGCAAGCGCCTCTTCTAGGGATCCAGAGTATGGAGCCTATTCGCCTCCGAGGTGTGATTGGGGTAGAACACCGCAGAGTCAACACTTGGTTAAGGTGAAACTCCGACACCACCTTTCGGAAGGAATTTCGGTGGGGCGCAGGACAACCTTGTCCCTGTGGGAAGATCAGGCAAGGAGACTCAATGGAAAGCGCCCTGAGCTCTCCCACTCCTTCTGGCTGGACGGATAGCCACCAAGAAGGCGTCTTCCACGACAGGTGAGAGAGAGCACACCTGTGCATAGGTTCGAATGGCTTGCCCATGAGCTTTGCCAGTACCAGCAGTAGATCCCGGAGGTGGGGGTTCCCGCACTGGAGGAAATGTGATCAAGGCCTTTGAAAAGCGCCAGACCACCTTCTCCTGCGCCACCGACTGCTTTCCGCGCCCGCCACTGTAAGCAGAGATGGCTGCCAGGTGCACCCTTAGGGTCGCTCGACTCCAAGCCCTTGACTAGAAAGGGACCATAAATAGTCCAAGATGCTTGCCAAGGAACAGGAGGAAGGGTCCAAGCCCTTGTCCTGACACCAAATGAAAACCTTTTCCATTTGAAGGCATAGCATTTTCTGGTCGACCTCACTGGGACGCCTCAACTACATTGAGGACCTCGTCGGAAAGACCCAAAGCCTGGAACTCTAGCCGCTCAGGAACCAGGCCGTCAGGTGCAGGGATTGAAGGTCCAGATGGAACACCTTCCCTGATTGACTGAGAGCAGGTCCGGCGAGCTGGAGCTGCCGCGGAGTCCTGGAGCTGAGACTGAGGAGATCTGGGTACCAGAACTGGCGAGGCCAGTCTGGGGCTATCAGAATCACCTCGCGCCTTGTCCCTCCTCCTGAGAAGCACCTTGTGGATCAAGGGAAATGGGAGAAAGGCGAAAAGAGGCCCGGGGTCCATTGCCTCGAGAAGGCATCCCCTGCAGCGAGCCCCGCTGAGGGGGCGGGCATGGAACAGACTCAGCTTCGCGCTCTCCATGGAGGCAAACAGGTCCACCTGAGGTGTGCCCCAAAGGAGAACAGATGCTGTACTACCTCCGGCAGGGAGAGACCACTGTGGGATGCAGCCCCTATCCGGCTCAGGGCATCGGCCAGGGTGTTGGAGGCTCCTGCCACGTGAATGGCTAGGAGATCCGCCTCCAGGCTGCGTGACGAGTGACCAAATGCGGAGAGCTTCCTTGCATAGAAGCATGGAGCTGCGTCCCGCCTGGCGGTTTAGATAGTACATGGTCGTGGTATTGTCCGTCTGGACTCGGACCATTGACCCCGGAGGAGCGGAGCAAAAGGCGGTGAGAGCTAGGCGGACGCTCGGAGCTCCAGCAGGTTGATGTGGCCACAGGGACTCCCGCGGGGACCACAGGCCATGAGCCGGTGTTCCCCAGATGGTACACCCCAACCCATCAGAGAGGCATCGGTCGACAGAGACCGTCGGCTCGAGGCGACGAACGAGATGCCCTCCTGCAAATGATCTGGAGCGGTCCACCACTGGAGAGCATTCCACATCCCTGTGTCACCGACACAAGCTGGTCAAGGGATCGCAGCGTTGTGACCACTGGCTGGCCAGTCCCACTGAAGGGGACGCATGTTCCAGCGGGCCCAACGGACCACGCTGAGCAGACACGCCATGAGACCCAGGAGGCGCAGGAAGTCCCGGGCAGGCGCAATTGCCCAACCAGAAATGATCGGGCAAGGAGGAAAGAACCTCGGCCCTGTCCGCGGGAGCGCTCTGGCTCGAAGAGTCGAGCTGCGCCCGATGAATAAAATCACCTGCTTGGCTCGAGTTTCCGACTGGCCTCGTTGATAAGGAGGCCCAGTTGAGAAGACCTGGAGGGCCAGATCTCTGGACCCTCCGCCTCCTTCCTGGAGGAGCTGCTATCAGCCAGTCGTCCAGGTAAGGGTACACCGGACCCTCGGCGCCGCAGAAATGCTGTCACCACTGCCATGCATTTGGTGAAGACCCTGGGAGCTGGAGACAAGCCCGAAGGGCATGGCTTGGAACTCGAAGAGAGATCCTTCTGCTGGAAGCGAAGGAATCTCTGGTGAGACGGACGGATGGGGCGTGAAAAAACGTCCTGCAAGTCAGAAGCAGAACCACACGCCTGCGTTCCAAGGATGGTATTATCTGAGCCAGAGTGACCATCCTGAAGGTTCGAGACCTAGGAACTTGTTTAGGTCGTGTGGGTCGAGAATGGGCGCCAGCCCCCGTCCGTTCGGAACCAGGAAGTACCTGGACACAAACCCTGGGTCTGAAGGAGGGTCCACCACCTCTTACCACCTCCTTCTGAGGAGGAGAGTGATGTCGGCTCGACGAGCCGCCAGTGAGGCTGGGGATCCCGAGCCCCGAGGGGCCGGCTCTGAAGGGTGGTGCCTGCTCGAATTCCAGAGGCAGGCCTCTCCCACCACCTCCAAGACCCACCTGTCCCGTGGTAACAGCGGACCAGGCGGAGCAGGAAGTGCGGAGCCGTCCCCAGGGGACCCAGGGTAAGGTGTGACGGGATGGGGCGACACCCCTCAGCCCGCCACTGGGCAGGCTTGGAGGAGGGACCGCCGAGGGACCTCCTGGGCCCTTTCCTCCCTGCCTCCTGTTAGAGGAAGCGGCGGCTTGGGTTTGGGATGCCAAGGCCCGAGCCTGCTGGCCCTGACGTTGCTGGGCCGGGCGCGCAGGGGCACAGAAGGACGAAAGGGCTTAGGCTGTGGTTTGCGGCCTTTGTCCTTCTGAGCGGAAGAGACCGAGTCCAAGGTGGCATTGGACTTCTCGATCCTCTGCAGGTGACCTTCCACCCCAGGGCCGAGGGTCAGTCCCCAAAAGGAACATCCGCCAACTTGTGCTGGGTATCCGAGTAAAGGTGGATATCCTCAGCCAAACCCGCCCGGAACATAGCCACTCGCGTATGCCCGATCTAGCACATAGGTCCCCTACATCCAAAGCAGTCTGGAGCTGCTGTTTGGCCACTGCCCTGCCCTGGTCCCGCACCTGCTTAACCGTAGTCTGCAGATCGGCGGGAAGATGAGGATGACCTCATCCAGGAGCCCAACAGGGCATGAGAAAAATGTGCCATGAGGGCCGAACTGGCCTGGCGAGAGCCGAGAGAGAGGACGCAGCGTAGACTTTCGCCCGACATGAGTCCAATTTCTTGGACTCCTTGTCAGGAGGTTTGTCCACATCCCTGGCGTTGCCGGTGCGCGAGCGCTGTGGCCAACCCCTCAGCAGAGGGGTGTTCCGAAAACCGGACAAGGAACGGTGAGGGACATACTTCCTGGCCATCCTGGCCGAAGGCGCAGGGCAGGAAGCAGGGCGCTGCAAAGTTCCAGTGCGGACCCACTGTAGCCTCGGCCACGGAAGAGCCTCCGTCGGAGAATCCCTCGGTCCAGAATCTCCGTGAGGGATACCTGGCCCGCTTGGAAGCGGGTTTGAGCTCCATCCGGTAGACTCCGAGATGAGCGAAGCAGTCCTAGGAAGGACGACAGACTGTCGTCCATTGACTGACCTCCTGAAGACTCCAAGTCCAGTCGCTTGGAGAAGAAGGAGGAATCGTCTTCGGACTCGGAAGAGTCCTCGAAGAGCTGCCTCTGGCCTGAGCCACCCTTCACCTGCTGAGGTCGGTCGGGAGTGAGGGTAACTGACAGCCGATGGGGTAAACCCTTAGCCGACCGAGAATCCTTGGTCGGAGCCCCAATTGGTGGCTGTGGAGGCGGAGGTTCCACAGGAATCGGTGGAGCAGCTGGTTTTGGCGAACAACCGGCCTGGGTATAGGCTCTCGGACAAGTCAGGGTTTGTGTCGGCCGTTCGGTGACAGCCACTAATGCCGGGAGGCGCGAGTCGGCTTATTCCGCCAGGAGAGCTGTTGCAACATAAGGTCTCGTGCAGTCTGGCGTAATTCACGAAGCCTCCCCTCATCCGAGGAGGAGGGACAGGGGCAAGCGACGCCGCTTACCAGCAGTGCCGAGACCGAGACCGCCTATGCGTGAGGAGCGGCTGGACGCGAAGAGGTCCAGACCGAGACCGAGAGTCCCGGAATTTCCGGGTCGGTCGCGGAGGTGTCGGCCGGATTCGACACTCCTCGCTCGGAAGGTCCATCCGAGGGCTCCGGAACCGAGGCACAGGCGAGCCACGGGATCCTCAACTCCTCCGGGGAACGGGAGAGAATCTCGGCTGCCTAAAGGCGACAGCCCGTCCAATGGGTCGAGAAAAATCTCAGCTTCATCCAGTAGAGTCTCGGTCAACTGACCTGGCGGGGACACACGTGAGGCCAGTGGCGAAGCGAGCCAGTGCACACCGGCCGACGGTCGACGTGCCCGGGAGGGGACCTTTCCCGCCTCCCAAGAGCCGACGGAGGGGACTTACCTTGTCCTCTTTTTGGACCGAGAATAAGGTCCAGCAGACGCAGGCCCTTCTCCTTTAGTGGAGAGGGACAGACAAAGCTCCTTAAAGGAAGCCGTAGGAAGAACCCAGAGAGCGGGATAAATGCAGCGGCCGAAGATCACCGCGCCGCCTCCTCTTCGAGGGCGACCATCCGCTCTCGAGCTGATCCGCCCGAAACCCGCCGCCGACACCGCCAACCGGGCCTCCTTGGACTTCACGGAGGAAGCGCTTCTCGGGGCAGCCCAGTTGCAATCGGGCAACAACGGTCTTGAGGGCGTAGGCCCGAGAAAGATGAGCACAGGTCGCCAAGCCTGCGGGTCGTGCTCAAGGCCTAAGCAATGAACACCGCGTGGAGTGGTCCGTCCGAGACATCTTCTGCCATGGGCATCTCCGAAATCCGGGTCGATTTGTCCATCGCAGCGCGAGGGATCGAACTGAAGTCTTTTGCAAAATATTTTTTAAATCCAAACGGAGAATAGAACAGTCAGAAACGCAGAGCGTTAAGGAGGGAACCTGAGCTTCCAAGCGGTAAGGAAGATCTACGCCATGGGGCGGAGCCGAGTTATACCACCCGGTGGGTGGGAGGAGCAAGCTTGAAGACCTTCCGCAAGATTTAAAGGCAAGGATACTGCCAATGAGTGTGGATGAACAACATATCCATGTCCTAGAAATACACTTGCATGCAGCAGTTTGTCAAAATGTTATTCTAAGATAAAAAAGAAAAAGCAGAAAGGAAAAGAAACAGACAGACACTTCTAGAAGAAACTAGCCATTCTAGTGAAAGAAAAAAAATCACATCTTGACAGTTTTGGGACACAAGGCCATGGCGCCACTAATGCACCACAGGGCCCAGCATGCAGACAGAAAATTGAGCAAGCAGTATGGTGTGTACATAAGCAGGGGGGTGTCACATGGCTCACACAAAGCAAGGCAGTCAACAGGAAAAGATATTGATACCTTAGAACCTCCGAGAGAGAGGAGTCACTGTCATCAGACCTAGGGATAGAAAATCAGCAGGATTATGGGAGAAAAACGAAGACAGCAAGTCAGAGAGCATTCAGAAGGGTTAGAGCTATTAATTCACTGCAGCGACAGACAAGTTAATGGGGTAGCGATATGGCGTTTGCCCTTAGGAAAAAGCAGCAGGTGTCAGTTTGTCATGTATCTGTTTGTCCTCCATTACGGTGTCTGGTATGGTCATGTTATTTTCTGTACTTTGCCCCTACTTCTGCCTCTGGCAACCAACTCCTTTAGGCATCCCAATGTACTCTCAGACTCTATGCCCCTACCAACCTATGCTGCCTGCCTTCACTGAGCCTTAGTTTGCCCTACCATCCCACCCCAGGCAAGGTTGGGTATGTATCCTCCGCAGTGGATGTTTGCCAGGTGGCCAGGGTGGGGGCCCCAGAGGCTCCACCTGTGGTCACCCCAGTGTCCCTTCTGCAGCGGTGCACTACCTCCCTCCCTGAAGGAGACTGTCCTCTAGGAAGCTTTATCATCCCCTACCCCGTTCAACCTCAAATGACCCAGCCTCATTCCTGAACCCTGGATGCTGGCATCGTGAGCAGTAACTCAACGACAGCACCAACAGGCAGCCCATGGTTATTATAAATCATGAAATGTTAAGTAACCAACAGTTCTGTGGTTTGTGCTAGCCCATTGTTGTGGCCTGCAGCAAAATGCCTGAATGCACTCCATGTTCACACAACCAGCCCACTTCACCCCACCCCGCATGCAAGAGTTTTGTGATGTCACTATGGGGAGGGCACAGGGACCTACTCCACTGAACCGTATGCTATATCTAAATACTTCTCTCAGATTTATGTGGACTTTTGGTAAAGATCAAAGCCAGGGTTCAACTAACACAGCTCTTGTTTTTGTTTTTAATTTACAGTTTTGCATTTTTCTTCCAGGACCCCTGCAGACACGCGTGTGTGCATGTAAAGTGCTACCGCGCTGGGTACCCAGCTTGGCCCCTTCCACTCCACCCCAGCAATCGCCTGCCGCCCTCCATCTACGCTCCCATCAGACCTCCACCCGATGGAGCGGAACTATGACGGGCAAGCACTCATCCCTCCCTGGGAGAGAAGAGCCATCACGCAGCTCAATCCCCGCCTCACCCTCCCCCGCCAACTTCCCCAACAACCTGGACTCATTCCCAAACCGGGTCGCCGGCATGGCACGAGGTGTGGCATCCTGGGCTGACAGTATAGCCTAGAGGTTAGAGGAACGAGGTGTGAACAAGCTTAGTACATCCAGCAGACCAGACCAGAATTTGATTCTCACAACCTCCACTTGTGTACTGTGCGACTCTGAGCAAGTCACTTAACCACCAGTGCTCCCAGGTCACCCCTGAAAACAGGCACTTGTGCCTAGTGGGCCTACCTGGTTACCAAAGACTAAAATAAAAATAAAATAAAATCCAGCGCCTCAACCCTCAGTGCCACCAGGCGGCTGTAACACAGCTCTTGTTAACTGAACCCTGGCTTTGATTTGTACCAAAAGCCATATATCTAGAATCCTCACTTTAGACAAGTCACAAAGGAACGTCAGCCAACAGCTTCACTTTTGGGTCACGGTTCTCATACCCTAAGAATGCATGCAGACCACACAACCGTAAAAGTGATCTTGGCAGCGTATTAAACATACACAGTTGCCTCGACTGCACTCAAAACACAGCACTGAAATCAAACAGTTAAATCTTCATAAAATACTCTAACTCAAGTTTTACAGTTTACAATACATTGTATGAATTGGACACACAATGGCTTGATTCAGAATAAGCCATTTCAAGCCAATGGCTCGACTGGAATAAGCCATTTATCTCCACCTGTGACAGGGTCTGCCACTCTTGAGTTACTAACCTGCCCCCTACACGTGAAGATAAAGGCATATTCTCGATCACTCCATTGTATATCCATTTTTTTGTTAATACACTGACTTTACTGCTCGGATGTTATGTTCCGCCTTGCTCATGGCTAAATGACATATTCTGAGTTAGGCAACTGTGGATCCCTTTTTATTTATTAGATGTTCATTATCTGGGATAAGAACAGCTGAGATGGAGTATCTCATTTACAAGGGGTCCCAGTGGTATTTTGGCTGTAATTATCATTTTTAAAAGTTGCTCCTGTGGTGTCAGAGACTCTTTAAGTAGCCATAATGCCACAAAGATTTATGCACCAATTCCACAACACTGCATGAAATGGCCACTATTATATGAAATTTGGCCATTAAAAATTTGGGCCTTGCTGACTCAGTGGCACTGAGGGTGCTGGATACCACATCTCACGCCACTGGCAACCTGTGTTTGGGAATGGCGTGGGACGATGGGGGTCAGTTGGGGAGGGATAGGATAGAGCATCTGAGGAGCGGCTTTCCTCTTCTGGGAGGAGGACTGCTGCTCCACTGAGATGACTGCCACCAGGTGGACTGGTGGCCAGTGCAGGACAGGTGGCGGTACTGCGTGGTGCTGTGGGACTCTTGTGGCGTCGTGTGCCTCAACACGTGCATGCCGACATGCACCCAACAAGTAAACCTGGGGAGAAAATGGGAGGGAAATCGCAGTGGGGCACAGCTGAGACTGGATAAGTTCCTCGGGAGGGTACAGCCTTCCCTCCTGACCCCACCACGGGGGAGGGAGCCGTGGGAGCATTCAGGCCAGCCGGTACGTCTTGGGCAGTCAGGTATGGTGGGAGTAGGCAGAGTAGGAAGGATGAGAGCCTAGCCTGTCTTGGGCGAAGCATACACTATGAATAAAGAACATTTGGGCCTTGGGCTGGGCCAGTGGCGTGGTGGGCTGAGGCACTGGTTGCCAGTACTGCCACACCAGCAATCAGTTTGGGGAATAGACCAGGGCCCCTTGGGGGCTGGGAGGAGGATTGAGCATCTAGGGACAGTTCTCTTTCTGGGGAGGGGACAGTATGTGCCTCACGTGACTGCCACCCAGTAGAGGTTAGGCGGTACAGCACAGGATGCCTCTAGAAGGTCAGGCACAGGTGCCGAAGTGCAGAATCCTCATGCTACATCTCTGCCATGGCATGTGTGCCAACTTTAGGAATGGCAAAATCAAGGTGGAAAAACTCCACCGCCAGGATGACACCTGTCAGCCACCACAGGCCCTACACCACCTACCGGTGACTAGCTTGAACCAGGTTAAGTCCCCAAGACACTGGGTGATGGGACTGGGCAGCCTGGAAACCAAGGGGCTGCTGGTGACAAAGTGGCACAAATAAAGGATGACAAAAAAACTGGAGCCTGGAGGTTACCTGTTTAGTAAATGTTGAGATAATTTTTGGACACTTAGCCCACTGGGAAGGTGTTAGAACTATTATTAAATTACATGGCTGCCCCATTACCCGCTGATTTCAGTGGAATGAAGAACCTTATTCCCTACCCCAATGATGTCACTTCTGCAACTAATGGATAAATGATGGCCCAAGTAACACTCTGCTCCTAATGTCACACACACTGCCACCCGTCTGCAAAACAAAGTAAAACAACCTACCTGCAACACAACCAAACTAGCACAGACTCTCAACACACACACACACACACACACACACACACACACACACACACACACACACACACACACACACACACACATTCACCCACTTAATACAAACTGAATGAGACCGTCCTGAAAAACAAGCGCTTCAAAAACAGCTACAAAAAATCAGATACTGACAGGGACCTATAATAAAACTCCTTCAGGAAATAAAACAAATTTGAGAATTCTCTGAACCAGAAATGTCCGCATGCACTCTGTGATCACACCATCAGCAAATCAACTGAAACAAATTAAGTAGTAACCCCATACATAAACAAAAAAGGCCTTATTTTGACTTACAACACCTCAAAATTAAGCAGTTGCTACAAGAACAAGCCCATGGGTACTTTTAGAATAAACGCTATATTTGCTTTAAAGAAGGAAACTTAACCGGCCCAGTGGCGCGGAGGTGCTGTGAAGCATCTTACCTTGCACCATGCTAGCGACCGGAATTATGTCTGAGCTCAGGTTGCTTTGAGGCGGGGGCTGGGAGAGTACTGAGTGACCTGCCAGGCTGCTCTCCTCTCCTGGATTGGGGAGAAGAGCCTTTCCAGCTCTTGGCTGCCACACAGTGAAGGCTTGGTGGCAGCACTGAGCAAATGGGGAGCTGGCGCTAGGCTGGGTGGGTGGAGCAGGGCCGCCAGTTGTGTGCAGCGTGACCGTGTTTGCTGAGGCCCTGGGGAGTTAAGGGAGAAAACCCAGGAAAAACAGCACGCCTCCCCACTGCAGTATATGGTGGTCCTCGGGACTCTCAGGTCCCACACCATATAGGTCCGAGCACAAGGAGTGACAGACTGGACTGGCAGTCCCGAGTTTGGGCCTTATGCCAAGCGTGGGGTGGGGGTCAAAAGTTCTATTTAAAAAAAAAAAAAAAAAAAAAAGAGGGAAACTTGTATGGTTTGTAAAGGCAGCAGACTGCTTTGGAAAGAACCTATATTCAACAGAGCTGTGAGCAGCACAGAAAGAAAAACTACTATCAATCAGAATAGGCTACACTATACTCAGTGATCTAGATAAAACTTGGACTGCAATTATCAGTTAGACCTGAAGAAGGGACATGTGAGGCCCCAAAAGCTTGTATATAATTCCATCTTTCTGTAAGACATTTGCTGGTCCAACAAAAGGTATCAAACCTTCCAGAGTCTCCAGACTACATACACTAAATGCAATGCTCTAGGTACAACCTGGGATGGATTCTTCTGATACCTGCTGCATTTCACTAGTCTCCTGCACTCCGTTTCCTAAAGGTACTTCCTCCTAACCACAATTTGTGATCTAAATTGCTTACCAGTGGCTAATACTGCACCAAAAACATTTAACTGTTCCTCCTAACCATGTACTACATGGGATCACACAGATTCTACTGCATGATTAGATTAGGTCTAGCGACTGGGCATGCTTTATCAAAATAAAGGGTTTTACTATGGAAAACCACAGCACAGTTATTAGTATTGTCTGTTAGTGGTCATGGTATCCCGATTTACTCGGCCATCTTAGTGCACTGACATGGGTAGGGCTCTTTAAACAAACATTTAGTATCGTTCTCGACTGTGATCGTAGGGTCCATCACTATCACGTATATACTTTCTCTGCATGGTTGTCATTTCATCAGCGTCCTCTGTCTTACAAGGAGGCTATGGTTTTGAAGGCCCTCAATTCTTTATCTAAGATGTGACTGAGCAGTATTTACCTCCGTATACAATATTACAAGATTATCTGATATGTTAAAACTAAGGGTACCAACTACTTTTCTATGCAAGCAGTTATGTTTTGGAGCACACTACCTATACCATATTAGTTCTAGTTCTAATTTTAAGTACTTGTTAAAGCTTGATTTGGTTTCAGTGTACATCTCCGATTTGCCTTTCAGCTTGGTCATTGCCTACGTGTAAATGACATAATAGCACTTTAAGTACATAAAGTTTATGTTATTTTCTGTATATTTTATTGTACCTGTGGTTTGGTACCCAGGTCATTCTTGTAAACAGATATTTTAAATATATTAAATACTGAAAACTGCAGTTGAGTTTTTAAAGGGCGCCTGTCCTGGTTTATTTATAGTAAAACAGTATGAACCCTTCCCTGCCCTGGAGTTCCTGGATAAATAAATTCTAATTTTTAGATTCATGGTTTGGGGTAGGAAGGAATCATCCAGGCTTTGTGGAGCCAAGTCCTTCCACTTCCTTGTCCTGAGCACTGCCCCGTGCTAGCACCTTGTGTGCTGTAATTATATGAACAGCACGGGCACAAGCCTAATAGACTACCATAGGAGCTGGTTTTAAAGTAGTTATTTAAATACTTCAGGGTTCTGATTCACATAAACCAAGGCCACTGCTCAACTAACAAGGGTCTTGTTTGGATAAGAAGGGTCTTGTTAGCTGAGCGGTGGGCCTTGATTAATCAATTGGAACCGTAAAGTATCAAAATAACTACTTTAAAACTCTTCTAATGTCTATTGAAACCCGTCCCATGTTCTCCATATAATTAGATCACATAATAATGCTGCGTGGGGGCGCCAGGACTGGGAAGTGGAAGGGTTCGCAGCTCCACTCCACCGAGCCAACATTCAATCCCTTCCCTCCCAAAAACATGGATAGTACAGTTACGTAAGAACTTACCATAACAGTAGATCTTCGAGAACAGTTCTTGCAGCAGGTTACACCATAAGGACTGAAGCCGGCAGGCAGCAGGACCCATGTAAAATTTCTAGCTAGCTATACATAGTGGGGACTGCTCGGCGTTAGCCCTGCCCCGACATCAGATACATCATGAAAGGCAGTCCCCAGCATGCCTCAGTTCTACGCCGGAGACTCCCAGCGTAACGATGCGATTCAGAAGGGGAGACAGAGGATCCACTTCAGAGGAAGACTAATAATTCTGATGCATCTGAGGCGCTATGAAGTAGAACCAAACCTCCTGAGGTGAAGGTGGGAAGAAACTACCTGCTGCAAGAGCTGTTCTCGAAGATCTACTGTTATGGTAAGTTCTTACACAACTGTACTATCTTACTTTGAGATACAGCTCTTGCAGCAGGTTACACCATAAGGACTGATTCCCAAGCAGTAAGGGTGTATTGCTAACCCCGTCGGGTGGAGGATAGGAGAGATCAAAGAGAGGGATCTCTCAGGACAAAAGTCCCTGGAGGACTGCCAGGCCAAAGCCTGCTCGCCTGGAGGTGATGTCCAAACTGTAGTGTCTAATGGCGTGCACTGAACTCCAAGTGGCAGCCGCTGAAATGGCCGAATGTCACCACGTTTTTCAAGGCAGTGAAGGAGGTAGCCACCCCTCATAGAAGGGCCTTCATCAGTCCTGGTAAGGGCTTGTTGCATTTCTGATAACAGAAAACAATGCAGTTAACAAGCCACCTGGAGAGAGTTTGTCTCGCTACGGGTGCACCCATCATCCTTTGAGCCAAGGATAAAAACAGTTGGTCGGACTGTCTGTGAATGGGTTCTGGCCAAGTGAAACCTCAAAATCCTGAGCACATCTAGAGTGTGCAATAGGGCTTCCCCAGTTCGAATGGTTAGGGAAGTACACCAGAATGTCGATGTCCTGGTTTAAGGTTAAGGCTAAAACCACCTTGGGAAGGAACTTAGGATTGGTCTTTAAGGACACCCTGTTCTTGTGGAAAATCAAGTAAGGCTCTTTGCACATGGCGCCTGAGTTCAGAAATTCTCCTTGCAAAATACTTGGCAACTAAAATACGCCTTCCACGATGGGAAATGAAAGCTGCGCCATCTGCGCTGGTTCAAAGGAGGCATTATGAGCTCCTCCAAGATAAAAGAAAGGTCCCAAGGAGGAATCTGATCCTTTATAGGGGTCTCAGATGCAAGGCGCCACACAGAAAACGTTGGAAGCCTCCAATTGAGCTAATGAGCGTGACCAATCGGTGTGTGGTATGCCGAAATGGCACAGAGGTGTACTTTCAGAGAGAATACACCAATCTCGACTGGAAAAAGAGGTTCAAAATAGACTTCTCAGGGCATCGAAGTGGATCAAGGTCGTGAGCCTGAGCCCAGAGACAAAACCTCCACCATTTCAGGCGTAAGTGGCACGAGTAGATGGTTTCCTAGCTGCCACCAGGATATCGGCAACCCTTGCGAGACCCGTGCCTAAGAATGGCTATGTCTTTAGGAGCCAGGCATGCAGGTTCAGGGATTTGAGGTTCGGATGGACTCTGTAGTACTTTCTGGTGGTGGATCCTAGTTCTGCTGTTAAACTGCTCACAGATGGAACAGGCCTGGATATTGTGATCCGAGCCTAGGCACCGCACACAGGCTGAGTGCCTATCTTTGAAGGGATCTGTTTGCCATAGCACTTTGAGGGTGTCCTTCTGTGGAAGGAGTGGGGAAGAAGACGTGTACTTGTCGAACAGAGATGAAATCTCGATGGAAAATATGGCAAATTCTTTCTGGCATCATTCGTCTGCTCAAAGGCGTCCATGGAGCTGATCTTGGGCAGTCGGTGGGAAAGAACTGAGGTATGCTGGGGACTGCCCTTTTATGATGTATCTGATGTCGGTGGCGGGGCCGATGTCAGGGTGGTCCCTCACTACGATAGCTAGCCAGAAGTTTTCCGTGCGGTCCTGCTGCCTGCCAGCTTCAGCCCTTATGGTGTAACCTGCTGCAAGACCTGTATCTCAAAGTAAGATCTAAAAATGATAATTTATTCATCAAGGAACTCCAGGGGTGTTTCACGGGGCATTTTAGAAAGAGGCACGAAAGGTGGTCTTTAAAGTAAAATGCCTTAAAGTGATAAAGCGGCAGACCATAGTTTATCAAAATGTCATTCATACCTAGAATCAGATCGCTCATGCTCTAATTTTTGCTGTGGCCCTCAGATTCTTAAACCATTCTGCTAGTCTACCTCCTCCGTCTGATTTCCAGTTGGCTGTCTGTAGACCTTTAAAGCCAATGCTGCAGAGAACAGCCAAGTATCCTGAAATGTGTTCACTCTAAGTCCAATCTGTGATTGAAATTGCTCAGCAGTGGTTAAGGCTACACGAAAACCATCTATTCCAAGTTGCAGGACACACAATACCAGAGAAAGGAAGTATATTCAAGGAACCCCAGGTCCAACCATTCGAGCATGTAGTTTTGTGGTTAGAGCACTGGGACAGTATTCGGGACCTGGGTTCAATTCCCAGTAGGTCACATTATTTCTTTCTCACTACAATTTGTGATTTAAATTTCTCAGCAATAACTAATACTGTATCAAAAACATCTAATCAGCATCTTGAGTATTCCTAGTTGCAGGATATGCAATACTAAAGAAAGAATGTGCCCGGAACCCTGGTTCCAACCATGTAAACCTGTAGCTCAGTGATGAGGCGCTGGGATGGTATTCTGGGAGCCAGGGTTCAATTCCCAGTAGGCCTCATTATTTCTTTCTCACTACAGTGTGCGATTGAAATTGCTTAGCAGTGGCTAATACTGCACAAAAAAACATCCACTTGCCACTGGGGCAGGTTGTATAGCCTAGAGGTTAAGTAATGATCTGTAAACAAGCTTGGTAAATCCAGCAAACCTGGGTTTGATTCCCACAACCTTCACTTGCATACTGGGTGACTCTGAGCAAGTCACTTAACCACCCCAGTGCTCCCAGGTCGCCTCCTGAAAACAGGCACTTGTGCCCAGTGGGCCTTACCCAGTTACCAGAGACTGAAGTAAATCTCAACCCAGGTATAAATTTATTACAGCCTAGACTATAACTCGAAGGGTGAAAGGAATATTTAAAGGGACACAGTCAACCTCCTTAGGCCTCAAAGTGTGCCTACGTTAGAAAACACATTTTATGATTGTTCACATTCTATAGAAACTGCTGATGCAGCTGGTAGTTTGATTCAGATCCCTTTTAAGTGAAAACTGAGTGCCTACTATACTGGTGTTACCACACCAAAACATGCTTACATTTCTTGTTCAGTTCCCAATGCATCTTTCCGGACTCAGGAACACCCCCAACACAGTCTAGCCACTCATTATGCAGTGGGAGTAGAAGAGACTAGTGTATCATGAGTGACTGCACCGTGTTCCCAATGTCTGTGCACTAAGAGAAGTTCGTGATTTGAAGCAAAACAAGGCTGGGTGTAACTATACATTCCCATGCATTTCAATTCTACTAAGCAAGGAGGCAGATAAAACAACCAACAACATCAATGAATTTTAGAAGATAATCATAAAATGTGAGGTTTACCTAAAAATAATATGATGCAAAAAAGGTTGACAGTGTCCTTTAACCCTAAGATATTTTCACAAAAAAAATTAAACACAGGGATGAATACTGAATGGTGTATTATACAGTTAAGGACTTGGATATAATTAGTTGTAGGGCTAATTCCGCCTTCCAGTATCTGGCTTGACAGTCAGCTTGATTTCTCTCCACACACTGATGCCATTTGCGACTCCGGCCCAAACTCGTTGTCCTTTACGCCACAAAGACAGCCTCCCTCTCCCAACTCGGCAGGAAATAGTCCTCAAAACAATTCTGCCAGTCCTGGATTAAGCCAACATAGTTTACAGCTCAGTTTCAGCCTCCTCCCTCTCCAAACTTGACACCTACTCAATTCCTTCTGCCACTGGCTCTCCTCCTGTTACCCACCACTGTTTCTCTATGCTCCTCTCCCTTGCCCTACTTTGGTATACGTCATTACAGCGATGGAAATGTAGCGAGTACAATTGGGCGTAATTCTATTAGCACTCATACAATTACAGCGCATGAGTTTGTGAGCGCATTTCAAAAGGAGCTACATGTGAATTACAGCACCTGTGCAATAAGGGCAATGGTGCAACAATAGTGCAAGAGGAAGCAGTGTAAATAGCCTACCCACGATCCAGGTGCGATGTGGTGTTGTAATCTATTAGATGGGGGCTGCGGAGGGCGTAGCCCTCCCTGCATGACATGGAGCCCCAAGTGCAGTTGAACCCTGATTTCAGCCCCCCTGCACGCCACTTCTCTCAAAACACACAACACACTACAGTCCACTCACTAACACTAAGCATGGACAGCACCTTGATGCACCGGACACAATGGGCAGTCGGACTTATCTGAGGCAAATTCAGAGGAGAATGCAAAATTGGGGCAGCGAGTCATCCTGGTCTTCACAGGTCAAACTGCTCATTCGCGCCAGCCTTCTTAATACCTGTACATTATTGTTACTCTCTCCCTCTTCCAATGCTGAGATATACCGTTAGCCCTTCTTGCATTACGCTGTGCTGTCGTTGCCAGGAGCTGTGATTGTGTTAACTTGACAGCTCAATAATATTCCCTCAAACTGCACTTGCCCAACAATTCTCGCTTAAATGACATGGAACCCTCCGCCTTCCCAGAGATCATCGATCCACTGTACCTCTCTAAATGCCAATCTTTGGTTTGGCTCCTACCCCACTACCTATCCTCCCGCCTGCACCTGCAAAGTCCACAACATACTCTACGCCACAGAGACTCTCACACCTTCTCCATTTCCCATCCTCACACCACTATTGGTCAGTCTGCTTTCTCATACTGTTTGTTTCCTTCTACTCTGGAATAACTTACCTCCGACCTTCATCTAGTCTCCCTCTCTCGTCCCTAAAAGACTTCTCCGACTACTCCCCTCACCTCTGTGCCCCAATCTTCTTAATCTTTTTCCAAATCAGTGTTTTGTTTTCTTCCTCTCTAATGCCCCTGCTCAGTTTCACTGATTTTCCTCAGCCTGTACAGTCTTCCTCCTGACTCTCAAGCCCATTTCTGCCGACATTATGCCCTTACTAGGGGCCCTCATGCCAAAATGTGTAACTGCTGTGAAGCACTGTATTCCTGTAATTCTTGTAAAGTGTTTTTACTTGCTTCCACTTGCACCAAAACATTAATCTCTTGTAAACTCCTACTTATTGTTTATTACATGTTGTTAACTCCTGCATTTACTTTGTACCCAGGTCACACCTGGAAACAAGCCTCGCTCAGTATGCCTTTCCGATCACCAATTTTAAATAACTAAACAGTAAAAGATTTAAACTGCTGGGTAATGTTTTGTATTAAACTAATAATGTGATCTTTATAAGATGCTGGATTTTACAGTTATGTAATGGTATCTACTGTATTTAATATGTTTAAATGTATGTTTTGTTCGTGTTTTTACTTTTTAAAATAAACTAAGCAGATATTTTTCCCAATGAATCAACCCGATTAAAGAAACAAACAAAATCAGTCATTAGATATGGGTGCCTGTGAAGAACCAGGTAATAATTTCATCTTGTGAAGTTGGGGCTGAACATGTAATGAGGCCATCTTACTCTGCCCTCTGCTTGCCTCAGTGAAATTTCACCCTGTTCTTCATACACATACACAGATTATTATGATGATTAATTCATGCCTTTATGCTACACAGACACATGGGGCTAACAAAGGACATAGCAGACTAGGTCAGCAGGCAACCAGACACACATGTTATGGGCAACAGCTCCTAGTATGGGAACCTGCAATGGACAGCATCAGTACACACAACTGAGAACACAACAGCGAGACAGACAGAAAAGGAAACATTAAAAAGAAATGTCTCAAAGAGTTCTGCAGTTAGTGATGTTTCTCCCCTGTCTCCAAGCAGCCTCTGGATGCTGGTCACCACAATCCTGCTCCTCTGATTTTTCCCCAGGACTTCCCTTCATGCTTACGCAGCATGGCCTGGGTGTTAGTCATTGTGCAGGGCTACTAGGTGGCTGAGGTTAGTGGCCACTGGGAAACCATGTTCCCCATTTTCTCCCATGGAGTGCCGTCAGTGCCACCTAGACATCCCCACGCATGCTTCTAAAGTGGAACACCGACAGCTGCAACCCCCCATGCTGGCTGTCCCTGACTGCTTGCCCCCAGTCAACGCCAGCCAGGATAACACTGGGTAATGAAACCCTCCTCACCCGGGAGGGAAGAGCAATCTTCTGGATGCTTAACTTCCTTCCTGCCCGCCAGTCCCTGGCAACCCAAGTCTTCATCCAAACCCAGGTCACCGGCATGACGCAAGGCGTCCAGTGTCAACTCTCAGTGCCACTGGGTCGGTCTCCGAAATGTCTTTAAGAAATGTAATAGTGAAGAAGCCCATCCGATAAAATGAGATGCTGCAATTTTGACTGGACATGGGACTGAGCGTGCAAGAGCGTGGTTACCAATGGAGCCACAAGGTTCTCTTTGTTCAGTTGCAAAATGCTGCTAAAGACTGGCTAATCTGTTTCTGTGCAAGTCAGACAACCAGCAGCAGCTCTTCTGTGGATTCGGGGAACCACTTATGGTTGCTTACTCACCCAAATTCAGACCATTGCAACAATTATTTACCTTTTAAAAAAAAAAACTGTTATGTTACCCTGGTTATGCTGTTCCTCACCGCACTGGGCGACTAATGATTTCTGTTTTGTTTTTTATTTTACAATTTTTTGTCCTACCAGGGATACTCTTAGGATCTTGTTCAAGTCATCTCAACCCCCACCGACTCCCCACCCCCAACCCAACTCCCGCAGGAGCTCCCACTAACTCCAGTTCTCATATGCCCCCATAGCTGGGGCCCAACTGTAACCCACCCTCTTCAGCAGCTGGGAGCCAATATTCAGCAAAACAGAGAATGGAGGGACACATCCCAAGAACTTGTGAGCAAGAGTTCAACAACATCCTCTTCTCAATGACTTTTCCCCATTTCTGTTTCTCTTCTGTCCTGCTGCAGAATGCTACAAAATGAGCCAATGGCTAGACAGGCTCCTTGGTCCCCCCCTTATGTGCACCATGCTGAGCGTGACACATGCAATCCCTAGGCCACCGGGGCAATCAGCAGCAACACAGGCACTCTCTGTCCTAGTAGGCAAAGTGTCTATGATGTAGCATCTTCCATTTCAGGCTTGGATCCAGATCACTGGCTTGGTATACTGAACCCTTGCATGCTGTGTTACTAGGCCAATGACAGCCAATGCATATATCTTCCTAAAATGTAGCTGTTGATGACATACAAAACAGCCAGTACTCACAGACCTGAACTACACCTTACCAATTTCCTCCATCATACTGTAGGACTAGTAAAACTTACAAGGCGGCCAACATGCATCCTGGGGCAGAAAGGTGAGCAATGTGAAAACTGCCAACTTTGGTATGGCATCGATTCGGACCAACTTCAGCAAAATACACTTTTGGGTACTTGGAATGGGAGTGCAACTGGCTAAAAACAGAGGAAGGAGGATCCCTACCCCACTCCCTTAATTCCAACCTCTTCTGTCCTGCCTGGTTCCTCCAGTCAGTTTAAAAAATGCTTAGCACCTGGCACAGAAGCAGAAGCTGGAATTGTTTTCTTTTCAATAACAAAATGTCTGGAAGGCTTGAGATGCAGATGACCGGGTTGGGAGCTAACCCAGGGATTTCTGAGGTCCAGGCAAGGGGACCAGGCTAAGCATGTGATGGACTGCTCTCTTTCTCTGGGGAAGGAGGGGATCTGGTGCCTGGCAACATACCAACTCCTTAGCAGCGGCAGGGATAGGTGAGCAAAGGACCAGTGCTGCATCTGGATTGGTGGAGGCAGCAGACATCTGCATGTTGGGGGCAGAAGCACACATGACCATGTGCCAAAGTCAATGTGCATCTGCACTTCACCAAGGGAAAACAAACTCGAGTGAAACCCCTCAGGCGACGAAGCAAACATGAAGTCACATGATCCTTGGACCCAGCAGACCGATGTGGGGTATATCCCTGAGTTGACCCAAGAAGCATAAACAGGTCATTAACAAAAAGTCTGGAAATGGAGGAAGAATGGAGAGAGTGACTGAGGTGGGAACAGCGTGGTCACAGAAGCTGAAGCCTGACGCCTGGGAAAACTAAAAGCGTTCCAAAGTGGCCCAAAAGTTTGACGGACTGAATCGAAGGCAAAGTGACAAACTGTCATATTCACGAATACAAATTTGGTACTGGATTATGTTTAGTCAAGTGGTAAGTAGTTGTGGTGAGTAGCGGTGAGTAGGTGAGGGTGTGAACCAACTTGCTTGCGGTGTATTACACATCCTCAAAATGAAGGTACTCTCTAGGGTGCACTTTCATAAATCCTGTTGTAAGTCCGCTTAAATTATTAATTGCTAAACCACAGCAGTCATGGCTAGTGTTTCTAAGTGTTTTCTTAAAAATTAATAAAAACGAAGTTTAAAAAATAGTGGCGAGTAGCTCATTCAGATCTCACTACATTTCTCCCCTTCTCATTTGTCCCCCATCCCACCCAGATGTGTGGGGTCACAGCTGCTACACCCTTCCTCCAGTGGCAGTGGCAGGGGAGGGAGCGTCTTCAGAGGTGACATCCAAGCTGCTCCATGGTCAGGGATGCAGGAATGCCCAGTGTCTCGGCCTCCCTGGCAAGCGTACTCACTTTCGTGGGCACCAGCCACCAGCCACCTCAGTGCAGAAGTTGAGGGCATAAAGCAGAATAGCAGAACGCTGGTCACCACTGGGTCAGCCCTCCCTTGTGTTTAATTCCTCCTGAGTGCACCTGTGCTTGACAGAAGTGTCTGTAACCAAGAGGCAGCAGGTCACTTGGATGAAAAACCCAAAGCAGAACGTGCATTTCTCGATGAAGGTGGAAACCGCAAACATTAAAACATGTGGCTGTGGTGGAAGAGAGAGTGGAGTTGCTCTGTGCCTGTCAGGTTAATACAACTTGAACTAAACATCTGCATGGTAAGAACAGCACAAAGCTGTCCCTTGCCTTCCAAGTTGTTCCCCAAACCAGTATTACCCTATATAGTGGTACTGATTTATTAGACTACCTCCTGCAGGAACTGTTCCCAGCAGAAAACCATCCTGCTAAATGGGGAGGATGCGTTGCACTGTTATTCAATGAGAAAGTGTTAACTTTATATCTGTCTCGCCCCCTCTTTTGGCTGACCTACCACCAAACTACCCTGGGACTCAACATCCGAATCAGCAGCTTTAACTATTCCTCCAAAGAGACATTCAACCTAGCTGGGAGCTCAGAGAGTTTCTTCTACTGTCATGCTTGCTTTTCCATGGCCACCAACAGAGATCCTAGCAGTTCCAATTACTCAGCACTGTTTCTGAATGTTATTCACAGCTTTCACCCAAAATGGCACTACTTCAGACAGACCACCTTTTGTTAGCTGGGATGGCCACTAGGAGCAGTGCAGAGCAGTTAGGTAAGGTGGGCAGACTGGATGGGCCTTTTTCTGCGTCACTGTTCTACGATAAAAGCGATCTGTAGTCGTATATACAACATTTATAAACATCACTCTGTTCTTTCAGGACTTGCTGTCCCTTGCTGAAATAACATGGCAAATGAAGAAGCACTTTTGCACAATGATACAAACACATCCAAGTTCTGTAGAAAAATACTGCAATGATCACGTGAGGATTTATCTCACTGTCTCATGATAATGCAGGGGAAGAGCGGGCAATAATATTTTAATTTTGGATCGTCCCCCACCACGTGCCTAGTTAAAGCAAAACTGGGGTGTGGACCAACTTTGCTTATGGGTATGATCCAGAGGTAAAAGAGGGACTTTTGGGCTTAATTTCAGGGAACTGGGAGGGGGGGCACAAGAACAGGATCTTGCTGTGGACACCCTTCCATGCCAATTAACTGACAGGTCCCCTCTCATACAGAGAGAACATATACCTGTCCTGAAATGTAATGAGGGGAGAGGAAATAATATATTCACTGCTGACTTTCTACTTGTATCATCTTTACCCGAGGATGAGAATCAGCTGGGAAGGACCAATGCCTGCAGGGTAAAAGTGTGCCTCCCATGTGAGGTTTCTTCTGCTCCTGGTGATGACATCACTAAGTGACACTAGAGCAAATCCTTCCACTCAGTCCAGAATGTGAAGTGGTGTCCATGGATAGCTTACTTGTCAAGAGCAGAACCTTGGCTCTGATTACTGGTGAGGCGGGAGAAGCGTTCCTGTCATTTCTGGGTCTGGTTGGTGGCGAGGCGGAGGGTGACTCCAACATCTGAAGGTCTGCAAACAAAAACAAAATCACATGCCACAGTCAGTTTCTGGTACTCAGGGCTGAAACTACTACGATGTCAACAACAGCCGCCTGCCTTCCCCTCTGGATAAGTGAGCCTTATGGTTATCAGAAGTGGAGCGTCTGACAGTTTGCCCCATTGTAACAAAACAGGAGGAGCAGAAGGGCCAAAACAATGTGCAACTTGAACAGTTTAAACCACAATGGCAAGAGTCAGCTGCAGTACAGGGCTACTTCACCTGGTAGGTTGGCCCATGCGTAAGATTTTCTTCTTGATATTGGTGAGGTATCTGCACCTCGAGACTGTCGAGGGCTGTAACAGCAAAAAAGAAAAAGGATTTAAAAACATTAAAACTGGACGACACAAGCAAGACAAATGGTTCAACTTGCAATATAATTTCTTTATTTTCTTTATTTATTTATTCAAACGTTTCACCAGGAAGGACACATTGAGCAACAAGTTGCTCATCTCACAAAGCGCCCTGGGGAAGGGTAAAGGGAGATACAAAATACAACACACATCAATCATTGTGACAACAGTAGAGGTAGTGGAAACAAAATCAGCATACAACAGTTATACAACAAGAGAGGTAGAAGTGGTTACAATATGAAATAGAAACAGCACTTATTCAGTACAACATTAGGACTACGCTTTGACAGTAAAGGCAAACAGGAACTAAATTTGATGAGTTCTGAGGACAAAGACTGGTTTTGACATCACATTTTCTGTGGCAACATGCTTTGATGTCAAGTAGTGAGTTGATGAAGACAACTCTCTGTGCTCACACGGTTCTCCACCCTGCCACTCTAGAGGGTTAAACATGGAGCAGAAGCAGTTTTTTATGTGTTACCACCTCTGAGATGACTCTTATGTTAAGAGAGGTCTTGTGTGCATTCTTACGTTATGGGAACTGTGAACTGAAGGTGAACAGTTCTGCTGCCTTAAGAATGTAAGTAAAACTACTCTTAAACCGTAAGAGTGGTCTCCACTGTGGTATTAATCTATTATTGATCAAGATTGATTAATGCTATATTTAAATAAAAAATAAAAACCTTTCCTGAACATGTCTGTTTCTGGAGCAGCTATGTGTAAGACACTCTTCACAGAGTATGAATGTCTGATGCCAGGGGAAAAATAAAAAGAGTATTCTGATTGGTCGGAAGCACTTCCTCAACAGAACAGGCCGCATTCTTATCTTAACAGTAGATCTTTGAGAGAATCTCTTCATCAGGCCACACCTATGGCACTATAAGTCACCAGGCACTAGGACCACACAGAAACTTTTGCAAGCAGTCCACCAGGGACCGCCACGAAGTCCGATGTCGGCTATCCCACATAAACATGGGTGGTCCCTCCTCTCCTCAGTTCCCCAATGCAGATCATGCTCGGAGGACCTCTCTATCGGGAACCAGGGAGAACCCAGCACCTGCAAACCCAGGCAAGGCAGAGAACTATAGGTAGACCATCACGGAGATGGAGACAGCGAAAGCTGGAGTCTCGGTCCCGGGAAGGAGAGTGGGAAAGGCATGACCTAATGAAAGAGAGTCTCTTGAAGAGCTACTGTTACGTACGTACATAACTGTTCTATCCTCTTTGAGGATGTCTTTTTCATCAGGCCACACTTACGGAATGAGTACCAGTCAGTACTGACTGAACACCCTGGGTGGCTGAGCCTACAGGCAAGAAAGTAGGCCTCGAGCACAGCTAGGCCAAAGCCAGCCCTTTTCGAGACAATATCCAGACTGTAGTGTTTAGTGAAGAACCAAAATAAATAAACGTAAAAAAATTTATTCAACTGAACAAAAATGTATTTTGTGTTGCAGCACAAAGATATCCAAGAACACCTCCATGTTATATTCAGACTTACAAAGTATTTCCTCTGGTTGGGAAGCTAATAGTTAGAGACACTTTATCCCTGTCTGAATCCCTTACAGAGAATCCAGCCATCCTCTTTAATCTCCATGAGTGATATTAAGGACTTGGTGATGTTTTTGGTCGAGATGTCAAGTCGGGCCAAGACATTCGGCTGAAACTGCCTTCATCTGAACGGACAGCTTCGTTCTCCTTCAGACAGCAGAGCACGGAAGCATTAGTGTAAGGACTGAATGAGATTTCCATTTAAACAAGCACAAAAAAGTCAATAAATAAAAAAAGTTTCAATTTTTATTGTTGTGTAATCCATGAGTGATTTATATCATTAGTTTGTAACAAGTTATCTATTGTATTTGAATAAATAACTGCTCACCCTGTTGGGATGACTCTGCCGTATAAAGCTATCTATTATGTCCTGGGTCTTCTAGTAATGGAAGGCACTGTACAGTCCAGTAAGCTAACTCAGTTAACATAATGAATCCCTTCTTTGCATCACTAACTCAGTTTTGTAATATGCTAAAAGCCTTGACAGTTTTAGGGCTGTCGGACAGTCCAGAGATCCTGTGTGGCACTGCCAAACAGACCACCTGGGTTCACACTGCAAACCCAGATTTCCGATAATTTGGCAGGAGTACCAGGAGCTGCACTTTCTCTTCAGGGTCAGGAATGCTCTTTGTCCCAGGCTGTCAGCAACCCTTACAGGCAGGTCAGGTAGCGGCAGTCGTATATGCGCTGGTGTCATTCGTCACTGAGGTACAACAGATGGCTAGACATCAGGTAAGGAAGCCCGGCATCTGGAACGAGTTTGCACCAGTGACCAGGTTTGCACGCTCTGAGGTTTGAGCTGGGATAACCATCAAAAGAAAACAGAAAATGGCTTCACCTCTGAAGGCTCCTCCCCAATCCTCTGACCCCACTCTAGACCAAGGAATTCCTGTTTCAGCTCCCAGCCTACCAAGAAGGTAGACAGGCCATGCCATGTGACAGAAGCTATGGCCCACTCGAAGTCCGTTGAGGACTGGGCTCAGAGGAAACAGACAAGGGTAACAATGGAGGGCAAAACGCCTGAGAAAGTGCAATTCAGGCAGCTTTAGTACTACTGAGGACAGACAACAGCTTTATATAGCACCTTTTCAACAAACTGTATCCCAAAATGCTTTACAAGTTAAGAAAGGTTACATCCGCCATTTGGTGTGCACAGGACAGTTAAGTGAGATACAAGGAAGCTAGACAGCTTGTTCCTGTGTCACCATGTCAGGCTGCCCTGCACCAGGAATAATATACTGCTACCCATGATGCTCTGCACTGGGTTTGGGGCATGTGACTGAGAGAATTACACACAGAATGGAAGAAAGAGGAAGTTAAGCACAGAAATGTTAAGGAAACCACATGAATTCATGAACTGGCATCGTTAAGTCCCCCTTCATTTAAAATTACTGTGCTAAAACTTTTTTGTACCTCAGTACTTGTTAAAACACATTGTACACAGCTGTCCATACACATGGCTCTCCCAGCCACTGTTAATACTAGCGGTGAAACTCAGTCTCTAGTCAAATGAGGCAGAATGCTGGACTTTCAAAGCCCAGAAAACTGCACCAAGGACAACCCAATGTTTGCAAGGGTGCTCATGTCATAAATGTCTAAAGACCAAGCACCATCACCTCTTTTGTCAGCACTGCAACATGACATTCAGTGTCCTGTATCATGACATTCAGTGTCCTGACATATAGTGTCCTGCATCATTTCAGTGTCCCACTTCACGAAATGCAGTGTCCTGCGTCATGACATGCAGTGTCCTGCGTCATGACATGCAGTGTCCTGCGTCATGACATGCAGTGTCCTGCGTCATGACATGCAGTGTCCTGCGTCGCGACATGCAGTGTCCTGCGCCATGACATGCAGTGTCTCATGCATGACATGCAGTGTCCTGCGCCATGACATGCAGTGTCCTGACATAGTGTCCTGCATCATGATACACAGTGTCCTGCATCATTTCAGTGTCCCACTTCATGAAATGCTGTGTCCTACGTCATGACATGCAGTGTCCCACATTATAACATACAGTGTCCCTACATCATGGCAAACTGTGCCCTGTGTCATGACATGCAGTGTCCACATTATAACATACAGTGTCCCTACATCATGGCAAACTGTGTCCTGTGTCATGACAGACTGTGCTCAGAGTCATAAACACAGTGTCATGGCATATGGTAAGGGTGTCACAGCAAATGTAGAAGTAATGCATCCCAAACAACAAAGTTACGACTGAGGCTGGGGTTAAAAACAGTACATAACTCCACAAAACAAACTGCATACCTTAACCTTGAAATCATCTTGACTGCAGACACCTTCATGCTAAGCGACTGTGAAAAACTAACAGAGAAAAAGTTGTACTGTTAAGAAATGATCATGTTGGAACTTTTTTTTAATTCAACATCTTTACAAGTCCACCAATAAGAGAAAGTGAAATCGGGTTTACTTTTGAGTACTTCTGCAGCAGCACCCTTTACAGAGGGGCCCAGGTTACCAACAAATAAATAAAAAGGTTACTCACCTGTAACCATTGTTCTAGGAGTGGTATATAGTTCACATCCACACTCTGGGAGTTCCACTGGAACAGATGATTTGCCCAGCTTCTTTAAGCTGAGCTTCTCCCACCACCAGCGATACATCCCCCAACTCTGCCTTATGACATCGGCTCTTGCATGATGGAAACAGGAATCTATGTGCCACTTGCTGGGGAAGCCAGTGGGTTGTAGATGTGAACATATACCACTCCTAGAAAGATCAGTTACGCAAAGACTTTTGCTGTAACAGTAGATCTTCTAGGAATGTCTCTTGCAGTAAGTCATTACTTCTGGGAGTGCCCGATAGGTGGCGCCCAGCACCAGAAGTTTCTTCCAGCAGTTCTCCACACCAGGGACCACCTACATAACCTCACTTCTGGGCTGTTCCCATAAAAGTGTGTGGTCCCTGGTAAGCTCAATTCCGCCAGTTTCAGCTTAGGAAGCGAGGGACCACGGGAACCCGGTGCCAGCTTCCAACCCTACATTATTTTCCTGTTGCAGAATGGGGGGTTGGATGGAGGGAAAGCTACTTGCAAAAGTCATTCCTAGAAGATCTACTGTTACTGAAAATTCCTTTGCGTAGCAGTCTATCTTCCATGGAATGGTCTCTTGCAATGCGTCATTACTTCTGGGAGATTCCCAAGCAGTTCTATGGCAGTGGGGTGGCCAAATATGGCATTCTCCGCACATATAATGTGGTCACAAGGCCAATAAATGCTGCGAGTAGCGTATCAGCATATAGAATAAATTTTGTCTTCTATTTGTAAGTGTCACATTATCTTATTTGTTTTAGGGTTATGGCTAAAATATAAGCCAGACCTGCTATTATTAGGTGTTCAGGTGGAGAAGTAGCCACCATGGATGTCTGCTGCTGAAGCCGAGGAAGATCCGGGTACCAGAACTGCAGGAGGCCAGTCTGAAGCTTATCAGGATTGTCCATGCCTCATTCTTCCAGGCCTTGACCACCAACTTGTGGATTAAGGGGACAGGAGAGAAGGCACACAAGGCCTGGGTTCAGGGCCTCATGAAGGCACCCACAACAGTATCCCAGACTGTGGGGAGCAGGCACAAAACCAGCCTCAGTTTGGCTTCTCCCAGGAGATAAACAGGTCCACTACAGGAGTGCCCCACGAGAGAACAGGTGGATCACCACCTCCTGATTCAGGGACCACTCATATGATATTTCTCCCAACCTTCTGAGAGTGTCTGCCAGCTGATTGTTCTCTCCTGCAACATGGATCACCAGGAGATCCCACCAGGCTGTGCATGAGGGTTCAGGTCGAAGGGCCTCCGGACACAAAGGAAAGGAGTGTGTTCCGCTCTGCCTGTTCAGGCAGAACATGATCGTGGTGTTGTCCATCTGGACCTGCATGACCTGAACCATGCCAAGTGGGCGACTTCATTAGAACCAGTCGCATTGCAGAGAGCTCCAGCAGGCTTATGTGGTGATGGGACCTCTGGGTGACCAAAACCTGTGGGCTCTGAAGTTTCCCAGGTGTGCTCCTCACCCCACTGGAGATGCATCCATCATGAGCGTGATGGTCAGTTCTGGGCAGATAAATGAGATTCCTTCCTCCAGATGTCCAGGGATCAGCCACCACTGAATGGCATCACACATCAGCTGGGTCACCACAACTGCCTGGTCCAAGTGACCTGGGTGCTGGGACCAGTAATGGCCCAACTCCCTCTGCAGGTGGTGCATCCATCAGCAGGCCCACCAGACCATGCTGGTGTGGGGCACCATGTACCCCAGCAGTCGCAGGAAATCCCAGGAAGGGTGCAAGACCCCAATCTGAAATGATCAGGCAAAGGAGATAAGAACCACTGCCCAGTCCACAGGGACTCTCCTACTGCCCTGATGAACCTGATCACCTGTACGGGTACCAGTTGAGACCTGTCGGCAGGTATGAAGAGTCAGATCCCTGAACCTCTCAATGGCCTCTTCTGATGGACTGGCTAGCAGCCAGTCATCCAGGCAGGAAGAACCCTGGCGCTGAGGCATCTCAGGCAAGCTGCCATCACTGCTATGCACTTCCTGAAGATCCTGGGCACTGAGGAGAGGCCGAAGGGCATGACCTGTAACTGGTACAGGACCCTGTCTGCTCAGAACCAGAGGTACTGGTGGTGGGAAGGATGGACTAGGATGTGGAAAAATGCATCCAGTAGGTCCAGGGAGCAAAACCACGTTGCGTTCCAGGAGCGGAATGATCTGATCTACAATGACCATCCAGAACATGTGCTTCTGCATGAACTGGTTCAGAGCATGCAGATCCAGTATCGACACCAGCCCCCCACCAATCCATTTTGAGACCAGGAAGTACTTGTACGTAACCCTGAATGGATAGGGGATCCAGGACACAGGCTATTGACTCTTTGCAAGGTGCTGAGCAATGTCCACCCAAAGGATGGACAGCAGTGTTATGCAACACCCTGGACTCCTGAGGCATGTGAAGGAGGTAAGGCGGAAGAACCTTAAAGTCCAGGGCAATCCTCTGCCACTGCATTCTACACCTACTTGTCTGTTGCGATGAGTGGACCAATGTGGCAGAAGTGATAGAGATGAGTGCAGACAGGGACAGAATGGATGGAGGAATGACATTCTCAACCCGTCACTGGGTAGCTTTTGCAAGGGCACCAGCAGCTGCAGCTAGAAAGGGCACAACCAACTTGACCCCTCCTTTCCTAGGACCCTGGCCCCAAACTTGGGCTTGGGACACCAGGCATGGTATTGACCTGCTGGGGCTGCTGCAAAGGAGGCTGTGGTTGAAGGACTGGTACTAGAAAGCTTCTTTCTTAGACTTCTTTTCGAGTCCTTCTGGGATGAAGCCACAGAATCCAGGGTAGCACTAAACTTTTTTTTTTTTTTTTTAAACAGTTAATTTCTTTTTGCCACCTCGTCCTGGATGGCATTCCTTCTAACCCTAGTTCCTCAGCCCGTCTCCTGCTCACAGCTTACCTCTGGCTTTCCTCACAGCTTGCCCCCATGCGGCGGGCGGGGATCCCTCAACCAGCTACGGATCTGGTGCCAGGGTTTTTGCTTATTCACGGGATGGCACCTGCGGAGACCGGCTGTCATCCAGCTGCACCCAGAACACTGTTTTCTCCTCTGGTTTTCTCCCTCAGGAGAAGGCATGCAGTGATGCCCACAGAGGGAGTGTGCATGCATCTGCACATGCTCCCTCCAAGCATCTGCCTCTTCTCCTCCCTATCTCTGGAGCATCAGTGTGTGCTGCCCCAAGCCACCGCCAGAACAGTCAAGCACTGACTGCTGGTGCCCCAGAGAAGGAGAGCAGTCCTTCGGATGCTTAATCCTTCTCCTCCTTCCTACCCGGTGACCTGTGCTCATTCCTGAACACGGGTCGCTGGCATGGAGTGAAGAAGGTGTCCAGTGCCTCGGCCCTCAGCGCACCAGGCTGGCCAGCACTAGACTTCTTAATATGGGTGGGATGTCCTTCCACCCCAGGGACAAATAGGTCAGTGCCCACAAAGGGACATCAGCCAGCTTGTGCTAGGTGTCTGCTATGAAAGTGCACAAGCGCAGCCAGGCCCTGCGAGGCATGGAGATGGCCCTGCCATGGCATGGGCACAAACCTCCCATGTCCAAGGCCATCTGGAGCTGGTGTTTAGCCAGCAACTGACCCTGGTCTTGGATGGCCATCACCACCGACTGCTGCTCAGCTGGAAGTTGAGGAAGATCACATCTAACACTCCCATTAGGGAGTGACTCAGAATTAGCCATCATCAGGTCATAACAAGCCTGACAGAGATCCAAGAACACCACAGCGTACACCTTTTTGCGGCGTGGTCAATCTTAAGGGACTCCATGTCCGGAGGCTGGTCCACATACCCCTGGTTTCCCAACTTACGAAATCTGAGTCAGTCACTAACCCTTCAAGGGAGGGTGGTCTGAGAACCCCAAAGGGACCTTCTGGGGACCACATACTTGTGGATCATATGGGTAGAGAGTACCAGACAGTATGCTGGAGACTGCCAAAGTTCCAAGGCCAGTCCCAAAATGGCCTCAGCCATGGGAAAAGCAATGCCTGGAGATTCATCCCTATCCAGAATGTCAGTAAGGGTTACTTTGCCCTTTTCTGAACTGGCTCCAACAGGACTGACATGGACTCTGATATACATCGGACTAGTGCCCTGACAGATACCGGGCCGTGCTCAGTGGAGAACTCCTCGATTGAACTCTGGTTGAGAAGGAGTCCCAAAGGAGGCCATGGACTTATTATAGTCCAAGTCATCCAAGGACTCCTCGAAAATGGCTCTGACTGTTTCTCACCATGGACCACCCGGGTATCCTCTTCCAGGCGTGATGTGCCGGCAAGCAGCCTGGCAACCCAGAGGCTGAACTGGCATCTTTGGTCAGCATGCCCACCTTTGACTGTGGTGGTGGCAGCTCCACGCAAGTGGTGGAGAAGCAATTGAGGGAGCATCTGCATATCATGAACCAGTGGGGCACCACTGGCAGCTGCCAGGTGACCAGAGGTCAGAGTGTAGGAGTCCTACCCTGCTTCACGATGGCCTACTGTTGCCAGAGGAGCTCCTCGCAGCACCTGTGCTGTTTGCAACAGTGCCTCTCCTTGCCCGAGGAAGATGAGGAGCATCAGCGCGATGACTCCCAGTCAAGCAGATCAAAACAAAAATGCCTCGACCATCGACCAGGTGATGGGTGTTTAGGTGAGCCTTCCAGCTGGTTGTGGTATACCACATGCCAGCCTCGCCGACCAGCAGAGGTGTAGAAGGGTCAACCACCAGTGGAGGCTGCTCCTGTGGCAGGCCAGCTGGGGACGCCAACCAGTCCACATCCTCCTGAATGAGGACCGGGAGCACCCCGGGGTCTGTGAGATCAACTCTTTGAACTTGTCCAATAGCTGGTCAACAGGTTCAAGGAAAATTTCCAAGGCCTGGTTAACGGAATCAAAGTCAACAGGCTCAACGGAGGTGCTGAAGAGCCCTCAACTTTCCCGACCTGTCCTTTGACTACTATCTAGCGGTGGGAAATCAAGAGATTGGGAGGACATGATCTTTCCTTTTCCCATGACTGGCGCTGATGGCATTTATACTTAGAACCATGGTGGGCATCAGGGGTCAGCAGGGAGATAGAGAGAAGACTGAGCATCCAGAGGACAGCTCTCTCTCCCGAGATAGAGGGGTTCAGACTCAGCGCTTGACTGGCCTCTGGCGGAAGCTGGAGGCACAGCAAGAGGATGAGCACAAAGATAGGGGTTGAGAGTGAAGATATCAGTGGAGATGCCTTGACGCCGGGTGTAGCCACTCCCTAAGAACAGGAAAAAGACACCAGAGCACCAAGAGGAAGGAGTGCTGAGAATGGACACTAATGACTGCTGCCTGCTGACCACCGGAGTAGACCCAATGAAATATAAATAAATACTGGTGTACAGGCCCCACTCTCACTCGCCTGGGGATACAGCCATGGCTCCACAGGGTCTACCGGGGATCCAGGTAAGGCAGCAGTGGGGTAATAGTTATGGCATCTCCTGACTGCGGGGCTCCGGTGTAGTGGGGGAGAGAAAACTACAATTTAAAAAAAAGAACCACGGTGAGCAGGGTTCTCCCCTAGGGTCTGGAGGGACAAACATATGCCCTAGAAATCTCTGTTAAATGACCCTCTGATGCTGGCCCCAGTTGGGAACAGCACTGAGAAAGGAGGTACCCACCACAGCAGCCATCACTTCTACTTCCAAGGGCTGCAAGCTGCTGTGTTGACCCGGCAGCTGCCAAGGCCTTCTTGCGTTCCAGGGTGAGCCGGTGCTTTCTGTCCTCAAGGGACTCAGGAAGTATGGACGAACAAAGGCTGCCTGCCCAGGCACATGTCGTGCAGGTCAGTGACCAGCATCCTTTGCCAGTACCAAACACAGAATTTGAACCCGGTTTCTGTTGCTTCATCAACATTTGAAGAGAGGAGTTGATGGAACCAAGGAATAAAATGCCAAAGTTGTACAAACTTTAAAACAAAGTTTGCCCAAGCTACACTAAACCTAAGTGAGAGCCACGAGAAAGAAAATCTGTTCTTTCAACGGAAATAAAACTGATGTCACAGAGTAGAATCAGGGATACACTGCCCAGGTGGTAGGGAAGCTTAGCTCAAAGACATCTGGAAAATCAGCTATCCCAGTGGAACTGCCAGAGTGTGGATAGTGAACTATAGCCACACCCCTAGAAACATAAAAGCATCGATGGGGTTAGTGGGCTTTTCCAGAATTTCTTTTGTTTTTTGAGTTCTGTTTATGCTGCTTCTCTGCCCCAGCGCAGGCATGCTTCAGCCCTTGCAGCACCTCCTCCTGTAATCCTCCTTCCTTGACAACAGGCTCCTGGCCACCCACAACACACCACAGTCAGGCTTGCCCCCAGGACAGGGTTACCTTCTGCTCCCAGTGAACTGCCCACTCTATCTGGTTGACTCTGGTAAAGGCTAAGCTCTGTGAGGTCCAGGTGCAGGCAGGTCTGACTCAAAATGGAAATGGGGGTTTGTGGAGTGTCATCTCCCTGCCACCGACTGACTACTTTCGCTTACAGGTTGCCCCAGGGCAGTAAGCATGCAGTGATGTACGCCTGCCACTTCCCTCCACTGTGTCTGTGGATCCAGGCTTCCTAACCATCACTAGGGGCCAAGCGCACACGGACACCACAACCTTCCCATCCCAGGCGAGGACAGCAGTCACACAGATGCCAATCCTCCTCCCTCTGCCGAAGTGGTAGCGCTAACGTTGCATTGGTGAGGCCAGTTTCAGAATATTTTTAAATGGGGCCAGTCCCAGTGGTGTGGAAGCTGCACATCGCCCTGTCAACTGGGAGACCAGGATTCACGTCTGAGCCCCAGAATCCCAAAGAGAGGCTGGTTGGGAGCCTGAGGCATCCTGGAGATAAGAACATGATGTCTAGAGAGGATGTTGTGGGCTACCCTTACATTTTGCACCCTCCTTCTGACCCATCACAGAGCTGAAGGGGTCACAGTGAAGCTGTGCTGCAACTAGCCAACAGGGCTAGTGTCTGGCAAAATCCACTAACCCCATAGACTCAACCTTTGCCCAACTGGTGTACTTCTGAAATGCTGCCATCTCCAGTACATGCCAGCAGGGCTAGTTAAAGGGAGAATGCTACTGGCCCGGTGCAGAATCTACCAGCATTTGGCCTGAGGGATGGTGCCAGTTGTGAACACTAGAGTGGCAGTGGCATCAGCTGTGAAGAAGGAGCCCTCTGCCTGCCCTCCCAGTGTGTACAGTGTACCCGTGGCAATTCTGTCACCAGGGTTGGGCATGGGATTGGGGGGTGCAAAAACTGGGGAAGAAACAAATGTTTTACAGACAATACAATGGAAGCAGAGTTTCAGCAGGCTTGGATCTGCTTTTCTCTAGACCCACTGAGTATGTATTGGTACCAGTCAGAAGCAGAAAACAGCCAGACTAACACACGATTCTGCTCTGAAAATACAGGCCACCTGACCAGTCACTATTATGCTTTTTTCTTTCTTATGATCCACCACCGAATGTATAAATTACATCACAGTGGCACCAGCACATCCAGCGCTTTAACGTAACAGAATCTTTAGTTTTCTTGAGTTAAGACTGAGCAACGGAAGGTCTGAACATGTATAAAGCACTAATGGAAGAAAATACAGGTTACTCACCTGTAACAGTAGTATATGTTGTTCATCCACACTTTGTGGCAGGTTCCTTGCCGCTTTAAAGCTTGCCAGAAGGTCTTCAAGCTGGCTCCTCCCACCACCCAAGTGGTAAAACACTGGTCTCCGCCCATGACATCAGATCTTCCTTACACGCTTGGTTCCCAAAACTAATTTTAAAATTTACAAGACTAAGGTCTTCGTCTTCCCTACGTGGCTGCGGTGGACAAATCGACTCCGGCTACGTCGGTGCCCTTGTTGGCAGAAGATGTCCCGGACAGATCCGAACTCCGTGCATCTACTGCCTGGGGCTTGAGCCCACGATTCGCAGGCCTACGATTTGTGCAGGTATTTCTCGGCTTTGGTCTTGGAGGACCGTGCCCAAAAAGGTACCCGCCCGGTCAAGTCTAAGGAGCCCGGTGTCTGCGGTGTGAGCTCCATAGAGCAGTTAAACAGATGATTGCCCTCAAGGAGGGCGGCCCAGGCCGCTTCTTCTTCCTCCTCGGCCGCGGCATTTATCCTGCTCTCCTTGGGCTCCTCCTACACTGCTTCTTTAAGGAGCTATGTCAATCCCTCTCCACTAAGGAGAAGCGCCATCGGACATTCCAGTCGGTCCAGAAAGAAGGACTCTAAGGAAGACAAAACTGACAAGTACTAAGACTTGTCAGACCTGAGAGCCGTGATTCGAATCTGTAAATACAGACTTTGTTAATACTTCATTCACTGTTCAGCATTTTATACTAACATAAAAGTCACAGACTTGCATAGCAGCTGGAGTGCTGTGTTTTGGTGTTTTCCATGGATTTATGTTTACCAGAGAACCCCATGTAACTCGGTGAGAAGTCAACTTTTATTTGCAATACAACCGAAGCACACTTACCTGCCCTCCGATGCCATACTGAATTCAGACACATCTTCATCAGTGCTGGCGTAGCCATTTTCTAAATATGAAATGAAAATAAAAAAAAAATCCATTGATAATCCAAAATCTACAGATAATCCAAAATCCATAGATAAATCCATAAATCATAGATAATCCATAGGTAATCATCACTGACTCTCCCTGTGCATGCTGTGAATCTTAAATCATTTAAGTGCCTTAAAATGTTTTAGATCCCACCACTGTTTGCATCCAGTTAAGACAAGCCCCTTAAAAGGTTTTAACAGGCGGCCGGTGGTGCTGAGGTTGGCGCTGGGCGCCACACCTCGTGCTACGCCAGCGACCTGGGTTGGGAATGGACTCGGGTGGCGGGGGTCAGCAGGGAGAGGAGGATCGGCGTCCCAGCGGATGCTCTCCTCCCTCAGGGGTGGGAACCAGAATGCACTCATTCTGCATCCCCTTACGTGGCGGTGGAAGCACGACAATTGAAGGGATGGAGAGTGCTCCGTTCGTCGAAGTAGGGAGGGGGCGTTGGCGCATGAGGAGGTCTGGCGTGCCTCAGCACGCCACCACTGAAGACGTGCGCCCTAGCGCCGGCGTCCCTGAGGGTAGGGGAAAAGGAGAAAGCAGGAAAAACACCTCCCGGCGACCTAGATGATAGCCTCCGGTACCATCTGGACCACCAAGGGACAGACCCCAATGTGCAGGAGGGGAAAAGGGGGAGGCACTCTAGGGGCAGATCCAACGAAGGTGGAGCAGGGGTTGAGAGGAAGGAAGGAGAGGTCTCCAGGAGCAGGCAAGGAGGATAAAAATAAAAGTAAAAAAAAAAAGGTTTTAACAAAAAGGTTTACAACCCTGCTAGGTAACTAGTTTTCCACTTTGTTATTTGCCCTGCCTACCACCTTCACCTACTTGGCGACAGAAGTCAAGGTGTTTCTGGTTTCTCTCCCCATTATCCCAGGACCTCAGAACCGCAGACGCTTGGCATGCGCCGCCGTGGCTCCAATGACGGCTCCTTCCTCCCACCCGCCTAGTGCCAGGGTACCAGGGCTTGGCGCTGCCACCTAGCCTCCACCAGGTGACAGCCAAGAGCGGGGACACCCCATCCCTCCCGGAGAGGAGAGCTGCCTAGCGACTGTCAGCCCAGCTTCTCAGCCCAGCAGCCCCTGGCGGCTGAGACTTGTTTCCGAACTGGGTTGCTGCAAGCCAGGTGTTCCTTTCAACGCCAACCCTTCACCTACCAGGCCAGCTTCTAGATACCTAGTCTTCAAACCATTTAGAGCTAGCATGATTTCACTCATGTTTCTGGATGAGAGTAAAAATGGTTTAGGCTACGATTAAAATAAAACCGCTCTAGCAGCAGTATGGACAGGCAAACACAGTTCTGTGTGTTGGAAATAACAACAAATGGTTACAGGAGAACAGGTTTAACGCCAGTAGTGTGGATACAGTAAAACATTATCAAGAATGGTTACTGTATAGTGGACACACTGAACTGGTTTTACCAAACTGGTTTAAAAATGATTTTGAAAAACAGTTCCATAATGTAAATAGGGCTTAAAGCGGGGCACTGAAGCACTCTCTGCAGTTAATGATGCCCAGTTTTAAACCCAGGAGCAACTGCTGAGGTTGGAATAGAACTCACAGAACTGCGGAGTTTCTCAGTCTCAGACCGTCAGGCAAAGGGATGCAGGGATGGGGGTGAGAAGGGGTTCTGTTTTACAGAGATGACATCATCGGTGACTTAAGCAACAGCAAGCTGGCACGCAGACAGCTGGACTCCTGGCCAGCATCTCCCAGCTTGCATTCGATTCCAGGAGGGACTGTGTGGGATGGTCACTGGCAACAGCCACCACTGTCACTAGTGGGCTTACTACAGGATCAAAGAACGTAATCACTGCTGGGACAGGGTGGGACTGAGAGAGACCACAACTAGAAACACCCAGAAGCAACCTAAGGTGGAATGTGCTGGGAGACTACCAAGCAGAGGTGGTAAAAAGAATGTGCATGTTTACAGATAAGCACTTCATCAGTTTCTTTCCATCTGGTCAAGAGTTTAGGGCCATTTACACAGCCACTTTTGCACTGCAACACCCAGAGCACTCGGGCTGCTGCAGTGGAAAAGTGACCCTATGGACATTTACTGAAAGTCACTCGTTAAGCCCTTGAGGCCCAACAATGGAGCACTGCAGAAGCGGCGTTGTAAGCAGCCACGTGGACAGGCTGCACTGCTTTCTCTGATGTCATGGGGTACTATCCCAGCTTCCTTCATTGCCTCTCAGCATAGCTGGCCCTCCAGCGCAGGCTGTCGGGCGCTTGAGAGGGACTTTTCAGGGAATGCAAAGGGTATCACCTACTGAGGTCGGGGCAGTGCAGACATGCACCACCACAGAATAGAAAGTGGCCACGTAAACAGCTTTTGTGTCAAAATTGGCATTTTCACTTGAAAATGATCATTTCTGAAACAATATTGCTTCTCAAAAAGAAACACCCTTGTAAATATTCTGAAGCCAGTGTCCCCAGCTTTACAACAAAAGATTGAGACTGGTCTCTTTTGATCTTGCCGCCACTGCCAGCCACTACACCTAGAGTCCCTTCCGGCGTAAATAATGTTGTTACTTTGTTACCAGCTAAATCTGTATAAACCTCTCTACAAAGGAGAAAGTCCGTCATATTTACCATACTCCCTTTTCTGTTATCTACAACATTGTCAACAGCTGTATGTATTGACTCCCCATTGACAGCGTGGAGCAATACAGAAAGGCTGTTCTTGAACATCAATCTCTAGAAGCAGCTGCTTTGAGGAGCCAGCATTTTGTATGCTATAATGAGGTGCCTGTTACAAACAGGTGGCATTTAAAAGAAGGGCACACACACTGACTGAGCGCAAACTCACAGCGAGAAAACATGAATAAAACAGTACTGACAGTTGAGGCGGTAACTGTGTAGACTTTATTTTAAAAAGCATCAGCTGAAGCGAGAAAAACACTGAAAAGAACTCCCCGATATTTGCGGATCACCACTTGGCTTCCTTGGTGCTGAAGACATTTACTCAAATAGGAGTACTAGTTTATTGATTTTGCTCTCATTGCAAGTGTGCACTCCTTTAGTGTGGTTCCCCGTCATTGTTTTGGGAGCAGCACCTTCCTGCCTGATGCTGCAGCGCCCTTGCCGTTTCTTTGGCATTTAGAAGAGTTGGCAGTACAGCTCTCCTGCTGTGATGTCATCATGAAGAGGCCCACCACATCAAACCTGCTGTCACACAGATTGTTGTCAAACTTTAGGTTTCTCATTAGGATTGCTCGGAATCTGCTGATCCATGATTTCAAACAGACTTCTGGATTTTCGAATTGAAGTCCATCAATCCTAAATCCTAAACTAAATCCTAAAGTCTATTTTACACAGAAATGTGAGATTCCATATCCAATTCAACTCCTAAAGGATCTCAAAGATTGGAACTGGAGTAGGAATTGAAATTTCAAAACTCCTAAATCCAAAAATCGGATCAGAATCGGATGATTCAGCGCATCCCTATTTCACATTGCACATCAGGACAACTATCATTGCTCTATTTAAATCCTGCTCATGAGATATAATGGAAGAAATCTTAAATACACTAAAAGTCAGCTTTAAGTTGACCGTTAACCTTTAAGGAAAAAAGGGAAAGGGAAATTGTTTAACCAGGAAAGGCACACCAAGCAGGAGCTTGCTTCTAGGTGTGACCTGGGAGCACAAGGAAGTTAAGTGACTTGCTCAGGGTCACACACATACCTCTCAACCTTTTGTCCCACAAATGGGAACATTGCCTGCCAAAATGTGGAACAAATGGGCAAAATGTGGAACACTAAGCAAATCTTTACTTAAGAAGCTCAAACACTGTTAAAATGTTGCATTCATGTGCAGAAAGTCAGTTATTAATTGAAGAATATATTTTTTCCATCATTTACTATGGATGTTTGCTCTAAAATGTTGACTTTGAATGTGGAACAGGAGTTTTTGAAGTAAAATGAGGAACATTCCTCATAATGTGGTACAGTTGAGAGGTATGGTCACACAGTATGCAAGTGGGGATTTGGGATTCAAACCCAGGTCTCCAGGTTTGCAGCTCAGTGCCCTGAACCACAGTGCTACTGTCTCCTTTAAAACCTACCTCTTCCTGGACCCATGATTTTGGTGCATCGGGCAATGGGTGTGTGGACAATAAGACTGCTTGCTAAAATGGACTCCACGTACTAGGCAGCGCAGAGCTGGCTGGTATGCTGGCAAACTAGGTTAGTGTCCTGATTTAAGGCTTAGGAGCACAGGTCACTTGGACACTCTTCTCCTGGTAGGGTGGGTCTGTATGTGTCCCCTGCTACTTGGCCGAGAGCTATGCAGGGCTTGTGGTAGTGTCAGTGGAAGAAACCTTGTTGGTTACTTCTTCACCCCCCTCCCCCAACCTGGATCACTGCAAGCAGGAGTCCCAATCAGAGGAAGGAGGTGGGACCGCATAAATGGGGAAGCCCTCACTGGCTCACAGAATGAAGGGATGGCCAATTTTTAAAGACGCCTGCATGCAAAAGCTCCTCCCTCACTTTCCTCTTGAGGGACCCCATCTTCCTAGAAGTACATCTAAGTGCCATACAGGAATACAGGACTGCAAAGGTGACAACCCGTTGTGCAGTGTTGGGGGCGCCTGTCAGATGGACAGCCAAGGAATGGAAAGTCAGCAATGTGACCTGTGCAGGAAGACAACAGTGAGGAGATCAAACACTTAAGAGAAAGACAGAATGAGGTAAACCGATTAGCAAACAAAAGAAGACTCCAGCCCTCAGAGTGGCAGTGGTTACATGACACAGGCGTGGCAGAAGTAGCAATGCCAGCCCCAAGCAGAGTTAATGAAGTGCGTGCCTTGAGTCACCCTACCCTGCTGTACATTCTGGATTAGCGCCTGCAGCTCAGGAATGGACTCTGCCTTCTCGCAAGGCATCCAGAATGATGTGATTTTGGGAAGACCCGTCATATCTGTCTGCTTCAACCGACCCTCGAGCAGCGGATTTGAGCCTCCTTCTGGCGACCTGTAAACCCTGTTCCAAAAAGAAAAAAATGAACATTGCTGACTTAGTCATCACAGAGTAGTATTCTGCAAACATTTACACCTAAAATGTGGTCCCGTTTTTTCTTTCTAGCTTTCTATCAATTAATCTATCCATCCATCCATCCAGTATCTATCTATCTATGTCACAACACAGAGAGAAAGTTCAACAGGAAAGAAAGAATAAGAAATGCCCCAGGCTAGTTACTCAGAGGGTATGTTCTACTATTCAAGTCATTTTTCACACATTAAATGTATTTATTTGTAGTTTTGACCAGGAAAGGCAGGCTGAGCTGTGACAGCTCGTTTCCAGATGCCTCCTGCAGGGCAGATTACTTGCAGCACAGGTGGGGAGAAGGAACCTCAGGCTAATGTCTCACCCAAAGAGCAGCCGCTCAACAGTGCAGCCCCCCTCGCACTGCAACTACAGTGTCAGTTTATGGGCATTACCCCAAGTAACGGTGTGGGGCTAGAACCCAGGACCTTTTGATCTTCCATTCCGAGAGGTGAGCTTGCTGCCTACTGAGTCACTGACACATCGCATACTACAGATGTAATCAGTAAACTACTTTTTCCTCATTTTTATCATCACAGTTTTCTTTATCAAAATTCCTGTTCCTACCGAGCCCTTAATTGTCAAATCTGTACTCAAATCTGGGAAGAAAATTGACATAGTGAGAAGGTAAGGAACAACGTTACAAAACATTTAATGTCTCTGAGAACATGGTCCACGAGGACTGACTTGCTGAAGCAGGACTCTTGTACATGGAAAGGAGATGACTCGGGAGAACATAATTACAGCATTCAAGCATTAAAAGGGACAACGCTGTCCGACCAAGTGCTGCACTTCAACGTGCACATGGATGGAAGGGCACAGGGGCGTAATGTCACTGAAGGAGGAAGATTCAAGGAAACATCAGGAGGAACTCCTTCACAGATCAATGGTCAAAGGCTACAAGTGGCGGCTCAATAATATGTCATCGCCTTCACGTACTAAAAAACAAAACAAAAAGCAGAGCTGCTATCATCCTAGAAGACACAAAAGATTATCCAACACCTTGGAGTCTTTTAAACTGTTTATTAGAAAAAATTAAAAGCTAAATAGTAGCTCCCTCTATTGGCGCCTGGCGTTTCTTGTCAGCTGCTGCGCTTTTTCAAGGTGTCACAAGTCAGACAATTACCCTGGTATTTATATGATAAAAACTGCAGCTCAGCAATAACTAATATCTCTTCCTAAAGTGTCAACACTCGTAGCATTCATAAAATACACATCACTGTAAAATATAAAGGCCGCTGTCTCAAGCTAGAACAATCTGGCCTTACCTCCTTTTATTTTCTATTCACATTATTGTAAGATTTTTGCAAAACACAGACTAGTAGAGAGACAGAACCTTTTATATTCATATATATTTACAGTGATATGTATTTTTTTCCATATCATAGTTTTTTTTTTTTTGGGGGTTCTCCAATACCTGCACCACAATGTCCCCGACAGTGCGATAGAGTGGAAGTACGTGTGCGCCATTCAGGATGCCCCTCCTTCCAGTTGTGCCATTGGCCTCCTGTGCCACTAAACCTCCATTCGGTGACAGCGGGACTATGGGGGGACACACCTTACCGGGAAGAAAGAGCCAGCGTTCGATCCTGCTCCCCCCAATGCTGGCACCCAGGCAGCTCAAGGTCATTCCAGACAGGTCGCCAGCGTGGCGCGGGTATAGCGTCCAGCGCCTCAACTTCAGCGCCACCGGGCGGCTGTGATATGTATTTTATGAATGTTATAAGTATTGACACTTTAAGGAAAGATATTAATTAGTGCTGATCTATATTTTTATCATATAAATACCAAGGTAGCTGTCTCACTTGTGATGCCTTTGAAAAGCATGAAGTAGTGATGCGAAATGTCAGGCACTAGTAGAGGGCGCTACTATTTATCTTTAAATTTTTGTAATAAACAGTTCAAAAGACTCCAAGGTGTTGGAGAGATTTTTGTGCCTTCGAGGATGACAGCAGCTCTGGTTTTTATTCTACGGACCCAGTGGTGAACATTTGGAATGCTGCCAGAACATGTGACATAGCTGGTACTACAGTCATCTTCAAGCTACGACTCAATATGTACTTTGAAGAATACGGAGGTATTCCCACTGAGCTGTTGGGAGGAAGGAATTCCATGGAGCAATGGTGTTCTTGTACATACCTTCTCTATAGATGTCTTGAGAAATTGCCCAGCAGGAGGACGAGCTTCGGCCAGGGAACAGGAGCTGATCACAACTGAAGTGTCCGTGGAGTCGAGTTCATCCTGTTGAAAGCAGTCATGGTAAAAATGCTGTAATTTTATACTACATCAGGCAGTTACTGCATTCCAGAACAGACTTCAAGATTTAGGGAAGGAAGCATTTGGGGGGCTTCTCTTCTAGAATGAATTTCCACTTTACCTGCAATCATGTTACAGTACTGTGGCCTTCAGAGGTTTTAAGTCTGCATTAAATGAATGTTTAAGAATAAACTGTTTGCAAGTATCATGATTATTTTTAACTGGGAGTCATCTTTGCAGATCCTGTCTGCTTCTATATGCGTAACAGCATGTGTTCCCCCATGTGTCCATAGCCCCATATCACCACAAAGAGCGGGGTTTTAAGACAGAGCCTACTGATGTCCAGGTATGCTGTGTGCCTCGTGGTCCTCAAACACCTGTAAGTGCAGTGTGATACAGCTAGCCCTGGGTGGATTACTGCACCTAAAACAGCTAAACAGAAATAAAAACCCTGCTGTACAGATGTTTTCATCTTTAAAAGCAACTTTTGCCAGCCGGTGGCGCTGAGTTGAGGCACTGGGCGCACACCTGCAGGTGGCCCAGGTTCAGGAGCGGACTCGGGTCACCAGAGGTTGGCAGAGGAAGAAAAAGGCTGAGCATCCGACAGCTACGCCTTCTCGGGAGGGTGAGATCCATCCTGGCGAACAGTGACCTCTGGCAGAGGCTGGAGGCACGACAGCTCATTGGCACCTCGGGGTTTGATTGGTCAAGGCGGAGGCCTGTGGACCAATCACCTCTAGAGAGCTGCATCATCAAGAGGGGCAGGGCGTTGTGGACATCAGCACTCGCACCTTGACGTCAAGGGTTAGCAATGTCCTCACAGAATAGGGAAAATCACCCTCAGAGCCAGGTAGATGGGCGCTTGAACCCAATCCTGATGTGCCACTGACTGCCACTGTCTGGGGACCGGAGAAGACATTAAGGTACAGGGTTTAGCCTCACCCTGAACCCCACCCGGATGTGGGTAATCCAGCGCAGGATGAGGACCCTGAGCAGCAGGTAAGTCGGTAGCAGGGATGGGTTTCATTGGCGACTCCTGAAGGTGCAGCTCTGGCAGGGACATAGGAGGTGAGAAAAAGAAATTAAAAAAATAAATAAAATAAATAAAGCAACTTATAACCCCACTGATCACCAGCTGTGCAGCAAGGCGATTAGCACTTGGAAGGAGTCTTTTTTTTTTTTTTAATAATTCAAATTTTATTGGTTATATATTAAAACATTTTAACACATAAATCATCTTATTTTGTATATTATGTCTACCACCCTGCAGTTACTAGACCAGGGAAGGAAAATGGTCTACCAGCAAAGACAATGGACATGAAGATAGTACAGGCCTTGGAGGAAGCCTGGACAAAATTCTGCTTACGAGGAGATCACAGGACAACCATGATAACAGGACCGGTGGCAAAGCCTTATAAATTAGTACCCGTTTGCACAGAACACTTGTTAGTCCCTGCTGATGAAGTGTAAGGCGGACGTGATGAATCGTGGGTGTTTTACAACCCTAGAGAAAGAGTACCAATTCTGGTCCTTACAAAAGAACCTTGTTAGTTTAGCTATGACTTTGATTTTCTTTTTTTTTTTTAATCAAACTGCCATCTAAAACACCTCAAAAGCATTTGAAAAGACAACCCTATTATTTTTGATGAAGTGTGCTCCCAGTACGGATACCACAAAACAAAGCGGGGACACAGCTCAGCACACCAGGAAGTGGAAGGGAGTGCGTTGTTGGTTCTTCAAAGCCTAACTACAGTCCCTTCACTTCCCAAAATGTGGATATTAAAGATGTGTGAACCACAGGGCCTGAACTCCCACACACAGGGTGCATCATGGACCTGTTAAGAGTTCTGTTAAAAGCAAGCGTGATGGACCGCCCCAATGGCCTAAGCGGCAGCAAATGCACTGCCGTGCAGACTACCTGGGTTCAGAAGCAGTGTCAGTTCTGGAGGCCACATCTCCGTAAGGATGTAGACAGGTGGAGGCAGTTCAAAAAGGGCAACAAAAGATGGTGCAGGGCCTGCACCAAAAGTCATAGGAGGAGAGACTTGGAGACCTCAATGTGTATACCCTGGATGAGAGGAAAGACAGGGAGATGTGATAGAAACCTACAAATATCTAAGAGGCATAAATAGGGTACCGGAGGTAGCATCTTTCAGAAAGGAGTTGTCCAGGAGCGAGGGGCATGACATGAGGTTGGAAGGGGTAGACCAAGGGGTGGCGTGAGGAAGTATTTCTTCACAGAAAAGTGGTGCATGCATGGAACAGACTCCCAGCATAGGTGGTGGGGGCAAATACAGTGGGGGGACTCAATCATGCATGGAACAGACATGGGGAACCCTAGCAATAGGAGCGAGGAGGTAAAGCTGCAGATCAAGTAAGGGCTGCGGCTTAACAGTAAACAGGAAAATGGGCAGACTAGATGGGCCTAGCGGTCCTTATCTGCCGTTAATGTCTATGTGTCTAGGATTGTGTCGGGAGGCGGGCTGGGCTGAGGTAGCCACCATGCAGCAGCATGCTCAGCCAGGAGGCTTGACAGCAAGCTCTAGCACACAGCAACCCTGTGGCAAGGCCAGGAATCTTGTTCTTGCTGCAGGGATATGCTCGCGTACACACAAAGCCAACTGAAGCTGCTGTTCACATGGCTGAGGGACAAGAAAAAGGAAGAAAAACCCACCACTGTCTGAATGACGGCTGGGCTCTTGGCTCCCATGGGTCCCTAGTGCCGCTGTCACTGGATCCTGGTCCACATGGTGGATGAGCCTCAGTGGGGAGGATGGCCCCCTCCCAGAGCCTCCTGCCCTGAGATCCGCACCAGTAGGCTGCCAGGCCGTGCTCCAGGAGACACAGGCTTCAAAGGTGACACCCCTGGGACCAGTGTACATCCCTGATTGACAGATGTGGCTGGGTAGAACAAGCCTATGGAAAAAAAAAAAGCGAAAGCCCACAGATGCACTTTAAAAATAATGCTGTTAAGAAAAGTCATGTAGGTAGTGGAGTATAGTTATTCATACAGCAGATAGGGAGCGACAGCCACAAATGTTGGGAGTTGCCCTTTATACACAGAGGCACTGTGGAGAGTATAAAGGAAAGTGGGTGTTAGTATTCCAGACAAATCAGTAACTACTGGAGGGCTGGCTCAGGTGGGAGGCTAGTTAACTGGGAGCGCTGGTTCAGGTGGGTGGGCTGGTTTAGGTACAGGCAGGTTCAGGCAGAGAGGGTGGTTCAGGTGGGAGGCAGGTTCAGGAAGAAGGATCTTTGAGCTGGTCAAGCAACAGGCTTTGAAAAGTGGGAAGGTTAGGGTTTGCTGAAGAGGGCGTGATGGATTGTTCCAATCTGTCGGCGCCTGAGAAGGAGGCGACAGATATCCATTGGCGTTGATTATCCTACTACAAACAGGTGAAGGACCTGAGCCTGCAGCATTGCTAAGGGTTTTGGGAGGACCAAGGCCGCATTAATTGCACTGAACTTTTTTCTTAACAATTTATTCACCCCACAATATCCTACTTAAGATGCAATGTTTACGTTTTCGGTGGTCTGCTTTTAACTCATTCTGTCTTGTATGGCCATTTTGAGTCAGGTTCAGCAATGGATGGTTCCGATGTCGTAGGCGCTACCGGTAAGAATGGGCAGTTTGCAGCTAGGAGAAATTATGCAGATGGAGGTCAAGTGGCTGGCTCAAGGTCAGAGAGTGAATTGGTGTCTGCAATGGGATTCTGAACCCTCTGTTTCATGGTGAAGTGCCTGTGTGATCAGATCTCACTGCTCACAGGGTATCTCGTGGAGCCGAAATCTTGCAGTGGCACAATATATCCTAACAGTTCCAGTGATGCCAGAATGAGCCTACTATACTAAGAAAGGGTCTAAGAGGAAGACGAGGAAATGGAGGTGCAAGAAATAGATGGTTGTAATGTTGGTGCTGAGGCCATACATCAATACCTGCACTGTTTGTGTCTGATAAGAAAGTCTCATAACCAGTATGAGCATGGCTAGCAATGTTAGTGTATCTTGTATTACTTCTCTCTCTCTCTCTCAACATGTTACTATAGGGGGCCCGGTGGCGTTGAGGTTGAGGTGCTGGATACCATACCTCGCGCCATCCCAGCGACCAGAGTTCGAGGACAGGCTCGAGGCGCGGCGAGGAGGAGAAGAGGATCAAGCGTCCGATGGATTGCTCTCCTCTCACTCAGAAGGATCCTGGGCATCTAGGTGCAGTAGAGACACCGGTGAGACGGGGGTACTACCTAGCATGAAGCAACTAATGGGGAAAAGTCACGGCCGGGCGTCTATGGGGAAAGTCGTGCTGAGCGTCATTGCACAGCAGCTCTCGGGGAAATGAAAGAGGAAAAAAACATTACCATGCTGGTAGGTGATGGTGGGGCTCAGTGCTGGGGCCCCATGCCCAATGTCAGTCCATCTGTCCTGGTGCTTCCGGTTCCTCACCGCCTCTCCGGTGCTCCACTGGATTATAGATACAGCGCGCGGAGGAGTTGGTGGTCCCACCTGGGGGCTCACTGTCGGGGATCCGGTGGCTGGATAAGATCGGGGATCCATGTACAGGTAGGCACCAGGAACAGAAGGCTTCAGGTGTGCGGCAGAGCCACCATCGAGACCCTGCTGACAGAGTTCAGCATGGTAGGAAAAAAAATAAAGTTTACAAAAAAACATGTTACTACAGGAACAGTGGGGGTAGGGCTGTACAAGACCAAAGAGGGCTCACCTTGGTCTCCTCAATCTGCATTATGGTGGCCTGGCAGTCTGAGATGCTGTCGGTGATGTAGTCGATATTGGCATTCAGGGCCTCGATCTCTTCATTCAGCTCCTGGATCACCTTCTCGTCCTCGGGTTTTCCTGTAAGAACTTTTCCCTCTTTCCAAGTAGCACCTCCTGCATGACAGCCAGCTCCTCCCTCTTCTGTAAGGTTTAAAAAAAAAAAAAAAATAACTGTGCTAACCTCAGCTTAAAAAAGGGGTTGGGTAGGTCACAGCTCCAGTACCATCCGTGTCAGTAGCACTCCGGCCTCTGGGCCATGAAGATTAGATGGTCACGGTTCAAATCTTGCACCAGGCACTTGGGCCCAATACCAAATCCTGACATGCAGTGGCACACTAGAGAGGTGCTGTACTGTAGGAAATGCTGTCCTTCTGATGAAATGTTGCACAGAGGTCCTTTTTCATTCATTCCCCAGCTCACCTGATAGCACCCCAGCACCATCACCAACCTTCTCATGAACTTACTGGTTATCCACCACTTACCCAGGACCACGATGCTGGTGGGTGGCCTGCAGTGTCGGACACGTGTGGGTCTTTAGGGGTGCAAGGGCAACAGTGGATATGGGCTTCTTCCTTGAGCTCTTGGTTTCTCTGCGAAGGTGGCAGTGTGCAGCAGCATGCATATGTAAATGTCTGCAGGCAGCAACCCTCTCCCTTCTTTATGCTCCACTGTACTGCCATCCGGCATCCACCAAATGTCATTTGAGAAGCAGGATGCAGCCCCTCCCCACTTCCTGAGGGAGGACTGCTGTCTTCACGATGCTCGAGACCTCCCTCCCTGGTGGCCCCAAGCAACGAATCCATTCCCAAACCTGGTTACTGGCACAGCGCACAGTAGCACTATCAATGTACTGGCGCCGTCCCTGGAGGACCCTTTGTGCCCATCGCTGGGGCTGTCCAGAGACATTAAAGCTTTGATGACACTATTATACTTTTGTAAAAGCAAGGTAGATATCGCTGGTTCAGTGGCCAATACTCCCGTCTCAGAAACACAGGATCTAATGCAGTACAGGTGCCTTTCAAACATGACTGAGACTAGCCAGCCCATCGACGCAGTGGTAGCCTTCCAGCTCGTGACCTGGGTGACCCGAGGTTTGGGAATGAGCTCGGATCACAGGGGCCAGCTGGGTGGAAGAGGACTGAATGTCCGAAAGGGCATTCTCCTCCTCCAGGGAGGGAGGGTTCTGTTTCCCACTGTGATACTGCCACCTGGGTGACTACGGGTGACACTGCAGTAAGGGATGGAAGGAGACATCACAGAGGCCGGGAGGAAGAAGAAGCATGCATGTGTGCACATCCACTGCCTTGGCATCACCATGCGTGACATCCCAGTGGACATCCAATGAAGTCGGCCCAGGTATATCCAGGTTCCTGCCTCTCCAGCAGGCAACCCAATGCCCTGACACAGCAAGATGTCCAGGGGTGGGGTAGCTCCCACCCCGCCCTCCGCTTAGAGGTGAAGCCAAGGCTCCATAGATTAGGGCCACAGCCAGAGGGGTAGAGGGATCGGGAGGTGCCTGAAAATCCATCGGTATGGAGGAGCTGGAGAGTAGGGGGCATAAAAGCGTAAGTTTAAAACAAACAAAAAACAAACACACACATGACAGGGACAGAGTTAAGGGCTTATTAGTTACTCGGGGGTAGCAGTAAAACAGTGGAAAGAGAGGTGGATAGTGTAGATAAAACCCTGTACTGACAAAGTCTCGGCTATGATAGGGTGTTACAGACGACTGGATGGATCATTTGTTTTATTTTTTTCTGTCATCTGTTTCTGTGTTTCCTGTTATACATATTGATCCGACTAACCAGATTCCATCCCTACAGCTATGCACCAGGGTCTTAGCACTGCCACCATTTTCGTCGATTTAGCAAAAGCATTCAACACCACCTCTCGCTCACTCCCACGCCACAAACTCAGGTCAGCTGGTCTTTCAGTCCCTACCACCCACTGGTTCAGCTCCTACCTCACAGGGAGATCTCAATCTCTGAGGCTAGGAGGAGTCATCCCTCCCCATTACCACGGAGTGCCCCAAGGCTCCGTATTTGGTCCACTTTTATTCTCCATATTTCTAAATGACCTTCCCTCTGCTTGCTCATCTGCGTCCATACAAGACAACACTACCCTATTTGTCTCTGGTTCTTCGCCAGCTGAGCTAGTATCCACACTCCAACCTGATTTCGACTCCATTCAGAAACTGCATCAGTCAAATCAGTTATCTCTAAATGCCAAAAGATGGTCTCACTGTGCTTTGGCACTAGTCCAAGCTCTCTAAATTCCATCCCTCCCTTCCTTCCACACTTTTGATGGTATCCCAACTGACTGACGTGCCTTCAAGTGCCTTGGCGTTTGGCTTGACTCGCCTCCATTTCTCCCAACACGTAGATGCCATTCATAAAAGCTTCACCCTAAACTGGGTGCCCTCTTTAGAGCATAAGAGCTGTATCCCCCTCCCTGCTCGCGAGACATCCTTACTAACATGATTTCCCCATCTCTGACCATGGCAATACTGTCTGTGGTGCTGCCGCCAAATCCACGCTGGCCAGACTGGATCCCGTTCCTCCTTCTGCTGCTTTGCTCTTAACTACCCTACCGCACCCACCACTGTACTCTTCCTCTGCTCTTTCCCTCCCTTCCCTGGGGATCGCTGTCTGTCCCACTGCACCTCCTCTACTTCCAAACTCTGACTATCCTCCCTACCCCTATCTTAATGCCCTACTCTCTCCAAAACTCTGGGTATTGCTCCCTCAAGTTCCTTCCCATAAACTCTCGCTGGTCAATCAGCCTTCTCTTTCTGCTTTCCTAACCTCTGGAATTCTTCCTTAAACATTAGCTCCAGCTTCCTCAAAACCCTCACTAATCTCTCTTCTCCGTTCCACACCTCTCCCTCCTGCCACTGTCCTTAAGTGCACACTAACCCTCCCGCCATTCCCCTAGGTCCGAACTATTGTGACTGTATTTTGCACTTATTGTATTCACCTACTTGAACACTAGATACATAGATACATAGACAGTGTGGCAGATAAGGAGCCTATAGCCCACCTAGCCTGCCCATTTGAGCTTGTAAGTTCAGTTTGTTTTCCTAGAAGTCTGTTTCCCTTACCCTGCCCTCTAGAATTCCTTTCATGTCTATCCCATGCATTCTTAAATCCGTGATTGTTTCAGCCCCCACCACTTCCTCTGGCAGGGTGTTCCACTTGTCCACCACCCGTTCTGTGAAGAAATTCTTTCTCATGTTTCCTCTGAATCGTCCTCCCTCCAACTTCATCCCATGCCCTCTAGTCCTGAAACATCTTTTTACGCTTAAACATAGTGTTTTCCTGCACCCTGTTCCTCCCTGTAAGATACCTGTATGTCTCTATCATATCCCCTCTCCCTCCTCTCCTCCAGGGAGTACATGTTCAGTTCCTTCAACCTGTCTTCATAGGACTTGTGATGCAACCCATGCACCATCTTTGTTGCCCTCCTCTGAACCTTCTCTACCCTGTCTATGTCCTTACGTGGGTATGGTCTCCAGAACTGTACACTGTACTCCAGGTGGGGCCTCACTAGTGTCTTGTATAAGCGGATTATGACCTCCCTTTTCCTGCTGGTGATGCCCCTGCCTATACATCCCAGCATCCTATCTGCTTTACCTGATGCCTTGTCACACTGTTTCCCTACCTTGAGGTCATCAGAGATGACAACCCCAAGATCCCTTTCCTGCTTGGTCATGCTATATCCTCACCCCCAACTGATATATTGTGTCAGGGTTTTTGTGCCCCATATGCATTATCTTGCACTTCTTTGCATTGAATTTCAACTGCCAAACCCTTGACCATTCTTCAAGTTTCTGCAGGTCCCTTCTCATTCTGTCTACACCCTCTGGTGTCTATTCTATTACAGGCTTTGTGTCATCAGCGAACAGTGAAATTCTGCCTTCTAGATCCTGTGCAATGTCACCGATGAAGATGTTGAATAGGACGGTCCCAGCACTGATCCTGGTACCCCACTGGTTACTCTTCCCTCTGTGGAGTGACAGCCATTTACCACCACCCTCTGTGTCCTGCCACCCAGCCAGTTACCTACCCACCACACTACTGTCCTGCCCCACCCCATATTCCCCAGTTTGTGTAATAGTCTTCTCTGTGGCACAGTGTCAAGGCCTTGCTGAAGACCAGATAGGCCATGTCCACTGCCCTCTCCTGATCCACCTCCCTAGTCACCCAGTCAAAAATTCAATGAGGTTGGTCTGACATGACCTCCCCTGGTGAAACCATGCTGCCTTGGGTCCTGTAGTCCATTGACAACCAGATGTTCCACCAATCTCTCCTTCAGTAGTGCTTCCATGATCTTTCCCACTACCGAGGTGAGCTGACTGGTCTGTAGTTCCCTGCTTCCTCTTTGTTCCCACTTTTGTATAAGGGGACTACATCTGCCTCCTCCAGTCTTTGGGTACCTCCCTGTTTCCAGTGATTGGCTGAACAGGATAGCCAGAGGTTCAGCTACCACCTCTTAGTTCTTTAAGGACCCTAGGTGCACCCCATCTGGCCCCATTGCTTTATCAGCTCTTATTACTTCCAGTTCCTTCAGGACCCTTTCTCGTAAAGGGACTTGTGTCCATTTCTGCACCATTCTCACCCCTTGTAATTCTTCTTGGACCCATTACCCCTCTTCCTTAGTAAAGACTGAGCAGAAATACCTGTTCAATATGTCAGCTTTATTGTTGTCATCCCAAGCGGTCCCATCCTCCCCTTCAGTCTCACTATCCCTCCTTTGTCTTTCTTTTTTTCACTTATGTACCTGTAAAGGTTTTGTCCCCTTTACCCACTGATTTTGCAATGTGTTCTTCTGTCTGAGCTTTGGCTTCCTTACTGACTTCCCTGCCTCCTTTGTTTCTCCTGGTACTTCTCCCTATCCCCTTCTGCCTGTGTCTTTTTGTATTGCCTGAATGCAATCTTTTAGCTTTCACTTTCTTTGCTACCTCTTTGGAAAACCATAATGGTCTCCTCTTCCTTTTCCTCTTGCTAACCTGCTTAATGCATAATTCTGTTGTTCTTGTAATCCCCATTTTAAATACTGCCCACTGTTCCTCAACCCCGATTCCTGTCCATTCCCTTAATGCCTCTTTCAAGTATCTCCCCATTTTCCCAAAGTCTGCCCCTTAAAATCCAGGATCGTGTTTTGTGTGGTTTGGTTCTGCTCTTTCTGTGATTTTAAACCACAATGACTGGTGGTCACTGTTACCCAGGTGCTCCCCACTGTTACCCCCATCACACTGTCCCTGTTTGTGAGCACAAGGTCCAGTATTGCCTTCTGCCGAGTTGGTTCCATGACCAGTTGCTGTATGAACTCAGGTTTCCTAACTACTACCACTGTATATTGCACTTACCGCATATACCTATGTATTTCTGTTACATTCTGTATATTTATTCCACCCACCTCTGTGCTCATTATATTTCTCTGTATGTCAGCCTGTGCAATTGCATATATCTCTGTATAATGTTCTTGTGCTTCACCTCTCCCTTTCCCCAGGACACATCTGGAAATGAGCTGTTTGTGCGCAGTATGTTTTTCCTGGTGAAACGCTAATGATAAATAAACAACGAAGATTTAAACAAACACTGTGATACTCCAAACTAAATATTGTGACATCCCTCAGAAAGGGGATGGGTGACAGAAAGTATCTATAAGACACCCATAATGACAGCAGCGGTCCATGTCTGCCTCCATGTTAAGGATGGTCATCCTCTGCATGGCGATATCCACGATCCGTCGCTCCAGGGACTGCCACTTCAGCCGAGCCGCATGGAGAAATTCTCAGGGCCTCCTTTTCTCTGGAACTTCTTTCTACTTGTAGATTCAGAGAGAAAATCAGTAACCCTTGTAGGATCAGTGCTGCCCACTAATTTTTTTTTTTTTTTTTTTTTTTACTTTTACTTTATTCCAGCAGAGGACCAACTTGACACAGGAACATTTTCGATCAAACCCTGCCTACAAATAGAGTTTGTGCTAAACTCAGAATGACAGTTTTTTCTTTAACATGCCACCCTTCCTACAAAGCAGCAGAGCAGCAAATAAGACTTAATAGGAACATGCTGTACTCTGGCGTTGTTCATTGTCACTCAGTGTTGTATCATGCTATTGTGATGCTGGTGGTGTTTTGGCCCCAATATTGAACCCCACCCTTGTGGCATGCTGCAACACCACCCATAATCTGCAGCGACCTCCTGCAAGAGGTAGGAAACTACCACCCAGGCTCACCCATAAGGATCTCTACAAGAGCGGAATTGGGGTCGCTTCCTCCCTGACCAGGAAATGCTGCTGCTGACCACAGGCCCAACTTGGGACCATATTACAGAACAGACCCCCACACCCCTCCCAAACCCAGGTCACCCACATCATAATGTAAACGCTGGGCTAGACTCAGTTCTGATTCAAGACCAGAGCCCTTCAGAGGAGAGTCTCACATACAGTCATCAGTCTGCCTGATTCAGCAGAACATTTTTGGGTTTAAATCACCCACCTGATGGGTGGGTTCCATTGATGCTGGTGCTGGTTCTACCAAGAAGTTGTTAATCTTCCTATTCCACTGCCTGACAATGCTAGAGACAGAGCGTGAACCAGATTCGGGTTCAAGAGGTGGTGCTGGCTGAGAGCTCCGCGACCAGAGTCCAACATGCTGGGCTTGTAGGTCACCTCCCAGCCACTCTATCAGACATCGGGTTTGGCTAACCGTCTCAGAGCGGACACCTGCAGGATAAACAAGACAGATACCAATTAATTATTTATTTGAGCTTGCCCTGCAATTACCAGACTTATTAATTAATCCCTGTCCTCCAGTGTGGTGCCTTATCTCTGGAAAACCTCCAATGCTGTACCCATATTTAAAAAGAGGATCATAAATTGATCAACAATTACAGAGCCATTGCTGTACTCCCTTTATTTAACAAAATCTTAGAAAATTGATTCATCACAGCTCACAACCTATCTTACCACCCCAACCTTCTTTTGCCCATGCAACGTGGTTTCCATGAGGGGCACAGTACTACTACTGCCCTGCTTTCTCTACACACCATATAGTCCCAGGCTTAGACAGAAGCCTTCAACCTTGTTGAGCACCTCTTCTTCTAAAAACTACATTCCAGCAGAGATTCGACAAAGTGCCTCATCATTACACTACAAAAGGCCTTGGGTGATCTGGAGGAGGGGCAAGAACATAAACTTACTTTTAATGCTGATAAATGTACTGTGATGAACTTGGGTTCCAGAAATCTTAAACATGAGTATACATTAAATGGAATAACACTGAGGAAGTCACAGATGAAAGAGACCTGGGAGTCAGAATATCTAACGACCTTGGTAGTAAGATACATTGTAACAAGTGGTTAAAAGGCAAGCAGTATCCTAAACTGCATTAGGCGACATATAAAGACCAGGGATAAAGAGGTCCTAATACCCTCTACTCCTCTGTCATCAGATCATATACGGAGTACTGTGTACAGCTGTGGGCCCCAGGTGGCAAAACTGAAATAAGAGCACTGAGAGAGTACAGAGAAGGCAACTAAACTAATCAGAGGGGCACAAAATCTGGAATATGAGAACAGACGACGAAATTGGGAATGTACAGTCTGGAGTATCGTGAGGCTCAGAGGGGATATGTGTTTGGTGTATAAAGCCTTCTCTGACCCCGACCAGTGAGATCTGCTAGATCTGGACACTAGGGACCAAAGCCATAACACAAGGGCACATCCCTACAAATCGCAGGCAAAAGATATCATAACGACAGAAGGAAATACTGGCTCTCAGTAAGAATACAGAAAGTCTGGAACAGTCTTCCCATAGAGGTGGTGGCCAGTATAACCTGTGATGAATTTAAGCATAGGCTGGATAAATACTTAAACAGCATAAAAACAAGGGGACACTGAAAACTGGCTAGCACTATGGGCTATACGTCTTCTTTGCTCCAAACTACCTATGAAATTCTCATTTCGCAGAGGGTAACCTGAACATCTACTCAAGGTGTTTTAGCATTCCTGCCCCTAATTCACATTAATCTGTCGTTGATTTTGGCAATTGCCGAGTCCCTTGTCAACAAAATATTTATGATAGCTAACTTTTTACAGCTGCAGTGGGCGAGCCTGCAGCCGTTCAGATCGTTCAGAAAAAGGAGCTGACGGGATACCATCCGCAGCTTTTCTTTGGACTTCTGGTAGTGGAGGTGGGCGCATGTCCACCACACTACTTGCTCGGCAACCAGAGCACAGCACTTTTCTGCCATGTTTCAAGATGGCACGCCAGAGAGTCCCACTGCACATGCACGACCATTTGCGCATGCGCACAAGAACTCCGCGTGACTCAGACATTTTCAGAGCAAGTGGAAGAAACAGATATTCTGAAAGAGTGTTTTGAGCTGAGGTAAGCAAAGTTAGTTGTTAGTCAAAGCGGGCTCTCCAAGATAAGAAATTTAAACTTTGAAAGCGAAGCCATGACTCTCTTACATGCTCATTATTTCAACAACAATGCGTGATTTACAGAGTCACAGCTTCGCTTTCAAAGTTTAATTTTTCTCATCTTGAGCCTGCTTTCACTGCCCACCTCAGCTCAAAATGCTCTTTCAGGAATATCTATTTCTCCACTTGCTCCAAAAAATTTGACCCATGCATGCACATTCCTCCGCTTCCACCTGCAATCTCGACGTCAGTCATGCCGGCTCTTGCTAGAGTTTGTTTTGTATAGTTAATGTCTGGCTGTTTATCTTTGTTATGTATCTCTCTCTCTGTTTCCCTGCAGGTTTGTTTAATTTTCTCTCTTTCTGATTATATACTAGTTATATACTGTTCCTTTGTCCTCCACTTATGATTTCTTGGACACAGACTTGCTTTGCCTGTACTGTCACTGCCTTGTACCATTCTCTGTAATGTATTTTATACTGTACCCTCCTGGGTGGTCCTAAAACAGGCATTTGTTTGCCTAGTTCATTTACCCGTCAACAAAAACTAAATAAAATAAATAAGTCTGTTATTGCCATCAATGTAATCTGTGAATGTTGCACCTCCACTGGTTTGAAAATGCCCCTCCTTTTGTGCTCACTTTCTGTCTGGCATACGCTTCCCTAACTTCTGCTTTCTTTAGCTCTGTACTTGGGTGTTTTGCCCATGTTGCGTACACTACCATTCTGTGACTTACTGACTGGTGTTTGGATTTTATTTTGCACATACTTGCATAGATTAATATTTCTACAAAGTAGTACTTGGACTTTTGCACTTTTACTGTTTCTGTACAGGCTCCCGTTGCTGTCATTACACAGTTTTCTGTTTTATACTCCTTGTATCCTGCCCAGGTCACACCTGGAAATGGCGTGCCTAATCCCAGTTACCAAATTTTCAATAAATAAATAAAATGCCGACATGAGTGCTGTTTTCGTCCCATCTATCCTTCTAACACTCAACATTTATAGCTCAATTCATATGTAGCCCCCTCAGGAGCTATGTACTTCTAAGAGTGTCTAGTCACCTCTAGGTTATGCCATTTTCTGTGCCCTTGGAGGACTGGGTCAGCTGGTCTGACTGGGCACTCTAAGGGAAACCAGACTAAACTCAAGAAACTAGAAGAATGGTCTGGAGAGTGGCAGCTGAAATTTAAGCCAAAAGTGCAAGGTCATGCACATAGGAAAGAAAAATCCAAGAAAGAGTATTATCTAGGAGGTGAAAGACTGGTGGCCTCAAGCCAGGAATGAGATCTGGAATCATAATCTCAGATGACTTGAAGGTTAGTAAGCAGTGTGAGAAGGCAACATTGAAGGCCAACAGAATGCTGGGCTGCAATGGGAGGAATCGAGCAGGAGGAGAGAGGTGGTACTATATAGATCGCTGGTCAGGCCTCACCTGGAATCGGAGTCCAGTTCTGGAGGCCTCACCTCAAAAGGACACTGAACAAGTGGAAACAGTCAGAGAAAGGCGACAAAAATAATTCAGGGTTTGCAGTACATGTCCTATGAGGAAAGACTTGAGGAACTGAATATGTACTCCTGGAACAGAAAAGAGAGGCGGGGACATGATTGAAAGATTCAAGTACATAAAAGGCATTAACAGGGTATAGGCACAGGAACTTTTCACTTCAAGAAGGGCTCCAGGACCAGTGGACATGACCTCAGGCTGCAAGGATGGAGGTTCTCTACCAACACCAGGTAGTTTTTCTTCACAGAAAGAGTGGTGTATGCCTGGAACAGCCTGCCCCAAGAGGTTGTGGGGATCAACACTGTAGGGGATTCAAGAATGCATGAGATAGACACAAGGGAGTCATGACTACAAAGGGCAACTAGAGTGTCAAAATAGGTCTAAAACAAATGGGCAGACTAGATGGACCTAGCAGTCTCCTTCTGCCATCAACTTCTATGTTTCTACGAGTCCGTGGTTGAGATGAAGAGCCCAGCCTAGTGACTGTCAGTTGGTGGGAGTGGATCGACAGCACACAGTGCCTGCTCCCACTGTTCTAAAGTTTCTCTACAGAGCCTGGCATTGTGTAAAGTACTCATTCATGGCAGCTGCCATTGTACGAGACCCTGGTCTGTCCGAGAGGAAATCTGTTTAGAGACAGCTGTGGGCAAACAAAGTAAGGTGATATTACATTTTTTGATGGTTAAAGTGACTTGGTCTGGTACCCAGTGGTGCTCCAAGTGAGGACAACTGACTGATTTACCTGTGAATTCTGGTCAGTGTTTAGGAATTTACTGCAGAGTGGTTTTCCTGGCTAGGATAGCCCAGAAGGTCTGTAGATTGCTGACTGGGACCTGACAAATACCCACTGTGGGTGAAAATGTTAAAGTTAAAAGTCCTGAGTATGTGAAAGAATGCTTGTAAACAGACTGTGTGGGAAGACACAGTTTATTCAAGATTTGCCTGAAGGCCAAAGTATGCTGCAGAGCTGTAAGCACTTGGAACTGTTTTAGCTGCCGATTTTGGAGAAAATGGGACAGACAGGCTACTGTATGCCCAGGGTCCACCTCCTTGTTGCCTGGGGTGGTGGACTCTGGAGAGAGTTATTGGTGCCTCTAGCGGGCAAGTAAAATGCCAGTTTGTACCCCAGCAGGGCTGCAACCAACCCAGGAATAAGAAAAGGTTAATTCCATGGTGAAAAATGGGTAAGGATTTTGCGGCAGAAGTACAGGGTTTAGGAAATTAACTTTTGGACATTTAAATTTGTACTCTTCAAGTTCTGCCGCTAACCCTTCTGTTGCAGCTCCGATCACCCTGTCATGTGCCACTGGAGTCCCAAAGCTCAGCTTCAGCTGGGAGTTCAAGTAAGTGTGCTTTGGTGTTTTCTGCAGGACCCTCTCTGAAAACATTACCACCATCACTTTACCCCTAAACCAGGCAGGAGGGACAAAGACGCAAGCCAGAAAGAATAAATAGAAGGGAATACTAGAATACTAGAAAATGTAACATTACATATACCTTAACAATGCAAAGCATCATGGAAGTAGATGCAAATCACTAAGAAAGAATTTAGACTGGTTCCAATTTAAGCAGGAATGCATGGTGGCTATGGCCTCTTACACAGTCTACAAAGACTGAAAACAGAATACTCAGACGAGTTTTGAAAATGTGACACTTTCCACCTTCTACTTGAACAACCTCCAAGATACCACCCCAAGTCATCATTAACCTATTACTTACTTCCTGGGTTTTCCTTCTCAGCACAATCTCCTGTTGCCGCTTTTGAGACTCGACAGCATTATCTGAAACTGTTGGAAAGAAGGGGTTATCGATAATTATATAACGATGGCGGAAATGGAGCGTTCTGATTAGCTGGAGACCCTTCTGCAAAATAAAACAATCAGAAGATAAAAACACAACAGAGGCGCGGGTTAGGCTGAGATAACTGCACACCCTGGTCGCCCGTGAGGCCCAACGCCACAGGCAGAGTGCCTTACAGATCTTGGAAATGTGGTTATCTCAGTCAATCTCCCACCCTGGAGTGTCTAACAGCATTTATAAAATGGGATTTATGGTAATAAAATGTACGAGACTACAGAATAACAGTTCATTCAATATTTTAAGTGTACTGTTACTGTTTAAGGTATCCCAAAACTTCCAAATATGAAAGTAAACATGCATAGGTATTTCTGCTAATATGTGTGGTAATTAGGTAAGCTGGCACCAGTATATTTTCTGCCCAGTCAGCTAGGCAAAGGTAGAAATACAGTTAGTATCAGTATTAGCTAATCAGCAGCCAGCATTCTTTATGCACACTTTATAACTGAATCTTCAACAATGTTAGTTAAAAAATGAATACAAATATTTTAGTTAAAAAATATGTAATAATAATAATAAGAGTCGACCACAGGCTGAGATAACCTTCCAAAAAGAGATTATCCTGGTTTCTAGTAAATAAAGTCAGTTTGCATCGGCAGGGCTCAGCTTTGCAAAATTCCAAAACAATGTGAATTTAACTACCTTCCACTTTTTAGTGCTAAAAATATGTTCATTGAAACAAGATGTTATAAGCAGCCCGGCAGTACAGCGGAACCACTCACGCTTGCTACGCTGGCAAATCAATCGGTGTTTGAGAACAAGCACAGGCCGTCGGGGGCAGACCAGGGAGGATGGATTGAGTGTGCTAAGGACTGTTCTCCTTCCTTGGGGGTGGTGACATTGTTTCCACTCTGGGAATGCCAACTGGTGGAGACTGGTCAGCAGCACAGTCAAGGACACCAGAGGGAGGGGCTGCTGTCGGATGCCGTCACGTATGCATGTCACCGCACACATGTGTGACAGCATCACTGCACAATGGCTTGCATGGGGTGAAAATCAGGAGCAGGAGTAAAAGGTGACTAGTCAAGCCAACACCCCAGCAGGCTACTGCACGACTGACATGGCTGGTCACCCTCCACACTGGGGTCCTGGTAAGTGGGGATAGCTGGTATGTCCGATAAGGTCCATGTGATGGGGCTGAGGGACTGCCATTGGACAAGACCATCGCGAAAACAGCTTGGCAGAAAAGAGGAAAACAGAAAGATCGCATTCCTTAGACTTCGCCTGTTCACACTGCTGCTGTGAACTAACATAATAATCCACTGCTTATGACATCTGGGCATGGCGTAGGGAATCCCTGTGAATTAGCACATGGTTGCACAGATTACTATGTTATTTCCTGTTTATGAAGTCGGGGGTGGGGTACAATAATGAAGAGGTGCTTCTCTTAATACAGCTATTCCTAGGTTTTCATCAGTATTTAAAACTGTTTTTGTATGCCTGTTGTCCTCATAAGGGCAGGGAGCCATCTGCTGCATGCTAGTTCATTGTAGTTGCAAAAAAAAAGTACGTTAAATAACAGGTGTTCAAAACAACAGAAAAACTGATTAAAACCTAGACCAAGCCATAATTAAAAGGGAGCTCCTTTATTATTTCAAGTGTGTAGAAGGTTAGAGGAAACTCAAAATGGGGAAAAAAAACAGTAACAAGACAGGAGGTCAGGGCCACTCTAAAACAGAATAAAAAGTGTAGGTCAAAATCTTCATGCTAACATGCACTACTGCTTCAAATAATGTTATTAAATGGGTAGTAAGAATGCTGACTCCTGAATGGCCAAAAGTGCATTCAGTCAGGCCATTATCCCAGCACAACAGCCGGCTGAAGGTAGCTCAAAAACAAATACATGTTTAAAAAACATCCAATTTCCCAAAAAGGACCCATTTCATAATCGCAATAAGGCACTCCGGGGTATTATGGTGGGCTAACAGCTTCTCCTCATGCTTCAACCCACCCGAGACGAGCTGTTATTCCACCATAACGCACCTCCTGTAATGCCTTATTGCTCAAGTAATGAGACCCCTAGTGCCTTAGTACATATATAAATCCAAGACTAATAGGACCACTAGTAAACCTCCCCCATTCCCACTCATTTTCATACTGAATTTTAAAACCTTTTTCACCACAATGGGATGATTCCTCAAACACAGAACTTACACTGACCCGAAGCACAAAACTCACACTGGCCCAGTGGCACACAGACCTCACACTGGCCCAGTGGCACACAGACCTCACACTGGCCCAGTGGCACACAGACCTCACACTGGCCCAGTGGTACACAGACCTCACACTGGCCCAGTGGTACACAACCTCACACTGGCCCAGTGGCACACAGAACTTGCACTGGCCCAGTGGCACACAGAACTCACAATGGCTAAGTGGTACACAGAACTCGTACTGGCCCAGTGGCACACACAATTCACGCTGGCCCAGTGGCACACACACCACGCTGGCCCAGTGGCACACACACCACGCTGGCCCAGTGGCACACAGAACTCACGCTGGCCCAGAGGCACACAGAACTCACGCTGGCCCAGAGGCACACAGAACTCACTCTGGCCCAGAGGCACACAGAGTCACACTGCCTCAGTGGAACATAGAATTCCCACTGACATAGAGGCACACAGAATTCACACTGGCTCAGTGGCACACAGAACTCACACTGGCCCAGTGGAACATAGAATTCCCACTGACATGAAAGCACACAGAATTCACACTGGCTCAGTGGCACACAGAACTCACACTGGCCCAGTGGCACTGTCTGCAATCCGGGAGACAACGGTTGCGTGAAAGCTCTGTGAATTCCACTCTGGGGCTAGCAGAGGGCCCAAGTATGTTGCACTAGCAAAGCATTCAGTTCCCAAACAGGGACAGCATTTGCCACTAAATATTTGCAAACCCCTGCAAGCCAATCAAAGGCACATATCGGCTGTGGTGCCAGCCACTCCTTCTCTCTCCCAACTGGAGCTCAAGTGCAACCATGGTGTGCCGGACTGTGGGGGTGGGAAATGGGAATAAATTAAGTGAAGAAAGTAGGGTGAGAAAATCACCCAAAATGTACATCTCTGGGTTTGGGTAAATGCTTCGTGGCAGCTCTAGGGCACAGCTATAGTACCTTGTGCTTCCACTTGGGACGCCCGAGTTCAGCCAGTGGAATGAGACTCTGAATGCCACTATACCCTGCCTAACTTCTGCCCCATTTACCTCTTGTCTACGCTGCTCCTTCTTCAGTTGTGCAATCTCGATTCCTTTTGCCTCTATCAACCGCCTCTTCTGTTGCTCCTCCCTCATCTGTTTCATCAGCGCTACCTGAATGGAGTTTACAGAGCAGAAAAAGAAAAAAAACAGTCACTGGCAAATTCAATGAGACCTTTCCACATCAAACTTCGAAGCTTGGATTGTGAAAATACACCACCACCAACTTATGCAGGCACACAAAGGTTCGGATCATAGAGCTGTATAACTCCCCGCCCCCATTTATATGTATTTAAAGGTGCAGTTCACGAACAGTGTTCCTGACAAGTGAAGAAACACAAGTTTTTAAACAAGGTCTTGGGCTTACTTGTAGGCAGCAGGAATCCAGAGACATCCATCACTAAGTTTGCTCTATAACAAATACATTTGGAGGCTGGCAGTATAGTCTAGGTGTTAGGTAACAAGTTGTCAATGAGCTTGGTACATCCAGCAGACCTGGGTTTGATTCCGCATCCTCCACTTGCATACTGTGCGACTCCGAGCAAGTCACTTAACCTCCCTATTGCTCCCGGACTGCCCTTGAAAACAGGCACTGGTGCCTAGTGGGCCTTATCTGGTTACCAAAAGAATAAAAAAAAAAAAATCAAGGTAGTAGTTCGAGATGACCATTACTAAGTTTGCCTTATATTAAATCAAGGAAGCATTCCAGAAATAGATTACTAAGTTGGCCCAACATCAAATCAAGGCAGCAGACTCAAGAACTCAGTTACTGAGTTTGACTTATTTTAAATCAGGGCAGCAATCTAGAGATTCTGATTACTAAGAATGCCCTATATCAAATCAAGGCAGGAGTATGGCAGTCTCTGTTACTAAATTTGCACAAATCTTTGTCCTTTCTGACTACTCGTCACTGCCATGCCCAGTCTAGGTCTGAAAGGCTGGGAGCCCCACACCTCCAGTATTGCTCCCAATCCTGACATTTTCCTTACCTCCCTCTCCAGAGCTTCAGCCATCTAAACTGTTCGATCTAGTGCCCTGCACACTATCCTTACTCTGCGCTTCCCCCCATCCATCACCTGTATCCACAGTGACCCTAACCCCACTTATATGTCTTCTGTCATCCAAATATCTTCCCTCACATGTACTGCCACCCTCACCCCATTTGCCTAAGCTTCCAAAACCTTGTACCTTGGAACATTTAGGTCCCAGCAGTTGTTCATGTTAGCCAACTTTGAGTAATGGCTGCTATACAGTATCTGTTTCCTCAACACCCATCTCTGCCTACACTTCATCCATCTTGTTTCCCAGACTTCTCGTGTTGATGTAAAACACCTTCCATCTGTCCTCCTTCCCTTCTAGGATTCCATCCTTTTGCCCACTATGCTTTATTATTTGCCTTTCCCCATTTTCCCCATCCCTAGTAGCCCCTCCCATCCTGCTTGTTTGGGCAGGTGCAACTGGGCTCTCAGAGTGATCCTGTTCTGGTCCCTGTGCCCTAATACAGCCCTCCCCACATCTAGTTACAAACTCCTAACAAAACATCTAACTTCTGCCCCAGCATTAGGGGCATGGGCAGCAGGCTGTCTAGGCTGCTCGGCCTGGCTGCACTTACAGAAATCACAGCTAGATGGCTCACTGCTACCCCCGCAGATCTGGGCTCCTGGAAACACAGAGTAGAGGAATTAAAGGACATGGAAGGCCTCACAGCTGCACTGCAACTGAGAGAAGAGAAATGTAGAGAGCAGTGGGGAACATGCTGCGAGAGGGGGGGCAATGGAGGAGAATCACTGAGACACCAGAACCCAGTGGATCTTTGCACTAGATCCTGGGATTTCTGGGGGTCTTACTGTCGGGCTCTTCTAGGAAGGAGTTTCATTAAAGCAGAGTTAAAGCAAGAAGAACTGGTCATAAACGACATCTGAGACTCCTGCAGGGATAGGGTGGTGATAAAGAAAGGACTGATCCGCCCGGATTGCTACAAGGGTTAGTAACCACAAATGCCTGATGAGTCTCCTGTAAAGTTAAAGACTCTTGTTGAGCCTATGTTTGAAGGGGTCTACCCCAGAGTTTATTTTCTTTTTTTTCTTTAAAAAAAAGAAAAACAGGAGAATTTTTCTGTGTAAAATGATCTTCTGTCTAGTTTGATATACCAGTGTAACATTCAGTAACTGCCTATTAATGGGGCATGTTGCTTCATCTCTTTAGAAGATACGCAGATACCGAGGAAAGCGTACAGCTCATAGCTATCTGGGAGGATTTACTAAATAGAATATATCTTGTTCAAGTCTGATCTTCAGGAGGGATATAGAAGAAAATGTATAGTCCTCTATCGGTAACCGGTCAGTTAACTGTCGAGAGGTTGCCAGGGCGACCGTAAACGCAGAGGAGCCGTAAGCTCGAGAGGTTTATGTCGCCATGGCAATCTCGAGACGGTTAACAGTGACCGCTGTCGATAGAGGGACCATACATTATTTTTATAGTGTATGGTCCAACGTAAAAGTAAACGGCTGCTTACTTTTTGAAAAATAGTCACCGCCTGCGGCCGTTCAGTCCTTCCCTAACCGCTGCGTTCATCCATCGGTTCCCCATTGGAAAAAAGCGGCACATGCAGACCAATCGCTACTGTTAACCTATCGACGTGGCGTGGCATCGATAGGTTAACAACATTTCCATCACATCAACAGGTTAACAACCTTAGAAAATGATGATTTCCTAAGGTTAACAGCGTTCTACCATACATTATAGAGTGATTATAGAAACATAAAGTGATATATCTTTCCTTCAAGAAGTATAATAGGGAGATATTGGACAGAAAAAATGACTGTGTATATAACTAATGGACACGGATGCATTTCTGTGATACAATATGTATATGGGCTGTACACTTGATTCTGGAAATAAACTCTGAGTTTAAAAAAAAAAATAACTTCTGCCCCAGCACACCGGTGCCATACCACCCCAAGCAGAGGCAGGTGGTCCTTTCCAAACAGCCTGTCATCATCCTAGAAGCATACCTCTCAACCTTGTGTCACTGAAGTCGAGTCACTGACACTCAAAATGTGGAAAATGAGGGCCACCGCGGTCAGAATGTGAGCTGCATCAAGGACCTTGTTACGTCCAGTGGCCTTGATTTGCTCTGAATGGCCACCTAAAATATGAAAAATATCAACTTTAAAAGCGGCACCATTCATGTCTGTGGAGCATGCCCTCACGCTCTCCATGTAATGACATCACAAAACATGCCGGCGTGGGGCAGACTGGGGCAGATCACACTTTCAGGAGCTACCAGGAAGTGGAAGGGATTGGCAGCATGGCTCCACACAGCCAAAATACAATGCCTTCCCTTACAAAACAGGGCCTACTAGAAAAGAAATATTAGCAGCATGGGACTTTGCGGCAGGTAAGGGTTCATCATGCTTCCTGGGAGGGAATTTAAAAAGCGGTGTTTAAGTGCTTTTAAAGCAGACACTACGGAGTGAGATTTGTATAAAAAATTCAAACCCAACCTTCACTCGGCCATCTAAAGCTGCTCCCATAGGTGCCTGCAAAGTGGCATGCATACACCCTCTGAAATGCTGCCTTAGAAATTACCAAATATAGTGACTGTCCAGAGTACTTTCCAAGTAACAGGAAAATCTCCTACATTACTGCTTGGTGAAATTTTACTAATTCTGGCCAGATTTCACCAGCGTAATTTCAATTGTGTATAGCCCATCTAAACCAATAGGTTTTAAGGCCAAAGGACAGGCAGAGGAGCCGACTGATGATGGCACGCTAGCATCAAACTGTTTCCGACCAGGGTAGGTGGAGCTGAAGAGCCACCTCCCACTTCTGGCCAAGTGGCCCAAGTTCTGATTAATATGGATGACCACATATGAGCAGACAGGAGGGAACGCCACACGGATGTTGCCGCAATTGAAAATTCCCACTTTCATGCTGATACAAGTCTTGAGTGTCATACCATCAGCAGCCCTGATCCTTTGGAACAAAGGGCTCTCTTTGGGTGATGATGTTTCGGGGGTGTGAGTCAGAAACTCATGGGGGAAGGGTGGGGACAGTCAAAATAATTACCTGTAGTTAACCCTTTGCTTAACGGGTAGCCAATGCAGCTTGCACAGTGTCAAAGTTATACTGTCTGATCTGGCTGGTTACCAGCATTGGAATTAAACCTTATGAGCTTTGGAAGCAAGGGGCTTATAAGGGTCCAGTCTTTAAATTGAGCCTCCCATTTCTAAATCAATAACAGTGATGCACGAGTTACTGGGGCTCACTTCAGAGCTAGGGAGCCGAGCCCTGGCGAGCCTCTCTGTTATTCAACACTGCTGGTTATGGGACCTTGGGGACATCCAGGTTACAAGATTAAAGTGCTACTTTACTTCAAATGAGAAGAAAATTATAAAACAAAAACAGACCGAAAATGGGTAAACGTGGCAGTTCCTAGATGGGAAACAAATGAACACCAAAATATCTGTACAAAATTTTCATAGCAGTATGAACTGCTTCTTAAAACTGTTGAACCCCAAAGTAAAACTCAGTGACTTATCCCTCCCTCTTCCAAACCTTGGCTTTCTTCATTTCTGCCACTTCTCCCTGCAAGCTTCTTCAGCTCTCTTTCGTAGCGTGACTGGTTCTTAAGGAGGCGGGTGTGCTCTTCTGGGCTGCCTGCAGCTTGTGGAGATCCCGGTTCATTTCCTTCAGTCGTCAGACCGCTTGATCTTATTGGCTTTTTCTTCAGTGTAGCATTCCATAGTGCTCAGGGTATTTAAAACAAAACAAACAAACAAAAAACATTTCTAGTAATTGGCCACTTACCCATGAGTGAATTAGCCAAATGCATGAACAGGCTTCCACTGGCTACTGAGGACTGCTAACAGTGTAAAGCTTTAGGCCAGGACAAGTATTCTGTGGTTTGGGCAAACAAGCCTGCCTCAGAAGTGCCATCCACCACCAAACTGATGCACCCATGTGCACTGCCATTTTAGTAATTTCGTCTGGTTTCTAAGTGCTCCAGCTCCACACTAGGGCCAATCATTTTCTGTTTTCAGCGAAAACACCAGTAAAAAATGGAATTTGCCATTTTAAACCACCACTTAGAGTCAATTTTCATGAAAAACTATTTTCACCACTTTATCATACAGTAAACCCCATTTGCACCAGCTTTTGGGCAAACCCATCCATTTGAGATATTTAGGTGAAAAAATGGAAATGATGTACCTCCGTAATTCTTGATCTTCTTGGATGAAGTCTCCACCACTCATTCACACTAACGGGAGTACTCTGGAGGCACTAGGACCCAGCAGGAGCCACATTTTTCAGGAGGGCCGGCTCCGAGATGGAGCTGCAAGGAAGCGGCACTGCGAGCCGGGCTCATGCAGTATAGACTATCCGGCATCGACCCTCCAACCGCCTCAGCACCTTTTTTCTGAGGAGGTGCAGCATAACGAACCTAGGGAGGACTAACCTAAAAATCAGACATAAGATAGTCCGAATGACCTATGTAAGAAGGGTCAAAACAAAGTCTTCACAGTTCAACCACTGAGGGAGTGAAGACCAGAAACAGAGAAGTGAGCTCAGGGATGGAGGTAGGGTGTGAAAGAGTGGTGGAGACTTTGTCTAAGAAGATCAAGAATTACAGTAAGTATGCTACTTCCATATCTTCCTGGACATAAAGTCTCCACCACTCATTCACACTAATGGAGAGTACCGAGCTAAATAATCCCCGAGATGGGTGGCAGGAGAGAGGGAGGAGCTCACTTTTAGGACAGAAGTCCATTAAGAACTGTCCTGCCAAATGACTGATGTCGCCTGGCACGTACATCCAAGGCATAGTGCTTAACAAAAGTATGCACAGAGCTCCAGGTAGCCGCATTGCAAATGTCTGCAATGGGGACATTACAATTTCCGCCAGAGATGCCGCGACTGCTCTGGTAGAGTGAGTATACATTCTGCCTTCCAGCTTGACCTGTGCCATGGAATAGCAGTGGCAAGGCATGCCATCAGCCACACTGAAATGCACCTGACAGCAACAGGTTGACCCAGCGGGTCGTGCTGAAGAAACAAATAATTGTTGAGCCTTGCAATTTCCTTCATTCTATCCAGATAGAACCACAAGACTCTTGGAATTCTGAGATAACCTAAGGAAGGAACGAGGGATGAGTCCTAAGAACTACTTTGTCCTTGTGAAATACAGTATACGGGGTGGGGGTCTGTGACCAAGGTGTGCATCTCAATACCCTACAAGCAGAAGTAATGGGCACCAGGAAGGCCATCTTCAAATGAGAAATTTCAACTCTTAAGTAGCTAGAGGCTCGAAAGGCTTATGAGTGAGCATGTCTAGCACAAGGTTAATGTCCCAGGCTGCAACTGACGCCTAATAGGAGGTCTGGTATGCAGAATACCTTAAGAAACCTCAACTACAGGTAGCTGAGTCAGCGACATAGTACTGGCTCATGATATGCAGAAATTGCACAAAGATGAACCCTGACTGTGGAGTATTGCAGACCTGTGTTTGAGAGGTCTAAGAGATACTCAAGACTTTATTCGGTGGGCAGGAAAAAGGATTCCAAGAGGCTTTTGTACACCAGATAGAGAAGCGCTTCCATTTAGCTGTGTAGGTCTTTCTGGTGGCTGGCTTGCGTGCAGCCAAAAGAATATCCAAAACCCTGAGAAACATTAAACCTATTCACCTCCATCTCCTCAGGAGCCAAGCATGGAGGTGAAGAGACCTCAGGTTGGGATGGACTACAGGGCCCTGGGTCAGAAGGTTCAACTGAAGGGGAAGCAGTTTCGGAGGAGTTTCGACAGTCTGTTGATTAGGGAAACCAGATCAGACGAGGCCAGAATGGGGCGATGAAAATCATTCTTCTCCGTGCCTCCAGTTTGAGAAGTACCTCTGAATTAGAGGAAAGGAGGAAATGCGTATAGAAAGAGTTTTGTCCACTGCAGCCTGAATGCATACTGACAAAAATGCAGAAGAGAGGCAGTTTTGCGTTGAGTGGGGATGCAAAAGGTCCAGGTTTGGAGTTCCCCACTCTTGAAAGAGTGACTGAATAGACGGTGAAGTCAAAGACCACTAAGTGAAGATCTGTCTCCGTTCTGCTGAGGCGGTCTGCCAGCTCGTTTGTATTCCTGGCAGGTAAACCGAGTGAATCAGAGCCTTGTGTTCCAGGCACCATTTCCACCTCTCATTGCTTCCCTGCATAATGGGTAGCGTGTGCACTGCCCTGTTTGTTGATGTAGTACATCACAGCCCTGTTGTCTGTTTGAAGGAGAATGTTCTTGTGACAAAGTATGTTTTCAAAGCTCGGACAGCATAGAGGATGGCTTTCATTTCCAGGATGTCTATGTGAAGTTGAGACTCGTCCTGAGTCCACGTACCCTGGGTGTGGAGATCCTGGCAGTGAGCGCCCCAACCCATCAGGGACGCATCCGTGGTAATGGAGATCTGATGATCCAGAGGGGTGAAGGGATATCCTTCCAGAAGGTTGTCCTCCGAGACCACCAGGTGAGTGACCTCTTCAGAGGTTCCGTCCCTTGATGAGAAAGGACTGAGGGTGAGTGGTTGGGGACCACTTTGTACTCAGCATCCACAGAGAGGTTCTCAAGTGGAGATGAGCCAAAGGTACAGAGAACACCGAGGATGCCATGAGACCCAGCATCTGTTGCATCAAGAGAGCTTGCACTGAGCTGTGTTCTCTGATGAAGCGGGCCATCTGTAGGATATCACTCCTTCTGTCCTCCAGAAGAAAAGCTTTTGCACAGGAAGTGTCTTGAAGGGTTCCTATGAAAAGGAGCTTCTGGAGGGCTGCAACTGTGACTTTTGAGGTTCCAGGACTCCCATGGATGTGAGGAAGTCTGAGACTGTGGCCACGGCCTCCAGAGTCTCCTGCCTGGAGAGGCTCTAGAAGCCAATCATCCAGATATGGGAATACTTGAATTCCAATTTTCCTTAGATGCACCATGAAGAACTGCACAACACTTTATAAAAACTCGAGGGCGAGGATAGCCCAAAGGGCAGGACTCTGAATTGATAGTGCTGACCCAACGCCATGAACCTTAGGTATTTGTGATGCTTGGTGTGTATGAGAATGTGCTGGTAGGCATCCTGCATGTCCAGGGAGGCTAGCCAATTGTGTTGATGAATCAAAGGTAGCAGGGTACCAGGTGATATCATCTTGAACTTTGCCTTGTGAAGGAATTTGTTTAACTTTCTGAGAACCAGAATGGGGTGCATGCTGCCACTTTTCTTTGGAACCAGAAAGTAATGGGAGTAGAAACCTGTGTTTTGTTGATCCAGCAGAACTACTTCTACTGCCCTGTTGTTCAGAAGGCCTTGTACCTCAGAAGCAAGAAGGTCTGATTGTGCATGCAACAGCCTGGGCTGTCACTTGGGAGGATGATCGGAGGGGTTTCTGACAGATTGAGAGAGTACCTGACGGATTATCCTGAAGACCATTGTCTGATGCTATAGATTTCCACTGGTCGTAAAACTGAGTCAGACATCCTCCACTATGAGGAAGAGCCCCCTCAGACAGGTGAGGTGGGACCTGGGCGACTCAGAAGGTGGCACTGGGCGCTTTTGGGCCTTGTGCTTTCTGCTGCGTTTTCTTTGTGGCTGAGAGGTTTGGTTTCTGTTAAAACCTCCTCTGCCTTTACCACGAAAGGAGTGACTGTTGTGAACTGACGCTTGTTCCCACCTCCTCGAGAGGGAGTGGGCGGAGGTCTAGCTGTTTTAATGGCAGACCTAGTCTTCTGTGTGGCCTCTAGTGCTTGTTCCACCTGAGGCCCAAACGATACATACCGTCGAAAGGTAAGGCCATGACTTTTGTTGGGCGTCATTCATAAAGCCCTAAGCACGCAGCCAGGAATAGCGACGTGTGAAAATGCCAGCCACCGCCCAGGAAGCAATATCGAAGCGTCCATTGCAGCTTCAATTTGTTGCTTATTGGACTCAATACCTCTAGTTATGGTCTGTAGTAGCTCTGAGTTAACCTCCGACTCAGGCAGCGCTTCTACCATTGCTTTGAGCGAATGCCAAAGAACATACTCGATTGAGAAAATAACCCTGGTAGCTGGCAATCCGCAGCCCAGGGTTGAGGCAGCAAAGCACTCTTACCCAAGGTGTCTATCTTGCAAGATTCTTTGTTTATAGGATGGGCTGTAGATTCCTGAAGGAGGACAGCCTTATTCTCGCCGGACCACAATGGCATCAGCAAAGGCTTGTGAGGCCAAGATGGGGCAATCCTTGGGAGGGCACATTTCTTATATATGGACTTGGCCACAGAAAGAATAGAGCCAGATTCTTCCACACCATCTGGGAAAGAGTCTCGAAAGAGGGCTGTACCTGAGGGGTTAAATCCAAAGGATTTCCGAATATGTAGATATTGGAGGCAGAAGCTTCCAGGATCGATTTCCATGGTCTGGAGAAAAGAGTAGAGTTTAAATTCTTAGCAGAGACTTAAAGGAAAGGTCTTCAACAACAGGCTCTGCAGAAGGATTGATCCCTGCTCCCAGGGCAGTGTCATCAACATCATCACCCAGCCAAGATCGGGATCAGGCTCAAAATCATCTCCTGACAGTCCAGGGGACTGTAGACAGAGAAGGAATGAAAACTAGGAGGAAGAAGGAGGCGAAAGAATCGGAGCTGAAAACCTTTGGAAACTATGTGGTGCTGTGCACATCCTCAGCGCTGTCGAGAGAATGGCACGAGTACAAAAATGTCGCCGACACAGAAAATGGCACTGCGCATGGCATCGACAGGGAGTGCAGCACCACACTCTGCACCGTGCCACCCCAGCACTGAGGGCGGTGCCAATGGGTAGTGCAGCACCACATGGCGCCAACACCAACACAGAGGACAGTGCTGACAGGGCATGCAGTGCTGCAGATGGCACTGACACCATCTGTAGCGCCGAAAAGGACCTCGGCGCCAGAAGCCGGCACCACAGGCAACGGCAGCCTTGCAGAAGTCTGAGAACTGCAATTTGAAGGTAAAGGATGAAAACTGGTGCGTCAATAAGGGCATCGGTGTTGACCCCTGCGCCACAGCCATGTGAGGGGATACACCGGGCGTAGCGTCAACGGCACTGAAGAAGGCACCACGTGACTAGCAAGTCCTAGCTGCCCCACCTGCCGATCTGAAACCAACAGGCCCCAAGGCCCCGGGGACGGACTGGCCGTTCAGGCAGCTGGGACAACCTCCGAGCCCACTGCTCCATAAGAGCGAACCCAATGGTGAAACTGCTCATCGGAAGCCCTTCCAATAGGTGGAGAGAAGCTCCAGTGTCAAGAGGCCGCTACCAGAGACAGAAACCGCAACTGCGAAGAAGCAGAGACCAGTTCCTGACCCTAACAACCGACCGCCACGCGCAGATATACCAGAGGGTGACCTCAAGTGATGCCATTTCTTCTGAGCGGTGGGCGAAAAAGGCTCAAAGTCAAGCGGTGCACGTGAATGGGACAGTTTCTTTTATGCTTCAGGACCATAGCCCCAAAGCACTGGACCATCCGTTGTCAGAATCCCCTCCAGAGAGGGCAGCAGACAGACCCAGCCTGGCTGACTGAACAGCTTTCATATGAGCGTCCTTACCATCACCTGCCCCACTCATGGTAAACTCCGCCAATGGAGGGCTGAAGACTTCTTTCTTGTACAAGTAAGTAATTTATTAAAATGTAAATCAGTACTTTTCGTGATAAAATACAAAATAATAAAACCGAAAACTAAGCTGCTAGGTTGAAGTTTGACTCCAGCAGGCGAGTGATGTCGTCACTGAAGTGTACTCGACGGTGAGAAAAAGGAACTGAGGCGGTTGGAGGGTCGATGTCGAGATAGTCTATACTGCATGAGCCCTAGCTTGTGGTGCGCGCTTCCCTCGGCTCCATCTCGACATCAGCCCTCCTGAAAAGTTTGGCTCCCGCTGGGTCCTAGCACCTCTGGCGACTCCCATTCGTGTGTGAATGAGTGGTGAGACTTTATGCCCAGGAAGATCATGCTGATTCGCCCTCACTTTTAGGGAGAAAAACAGATTTTAAGATTCTGACAAACAGAATAGGCCATTTTGAAAATCGAAAATCACTGGCTCTCCCTCTGCCTCCTGAAGCCCTTCCCAAACACTCTGACCATGACTACAAACACAGCAACCTGCATGGAAGTGAATCAATTTTGCCAGAGAAGTTACTACTGTACCTCATAATCATCCATTTTCAGGAAATGTCCCCAACTGTGGATGTCCCAAATGCCCTTGTTCCTCCTAAATGTGACATTTGTGTATCAAAAAGCAGGGATGCGAAACATAAAATAATCCAGACCAATAGGGATCCATCCTAGCACCTGACTCCCGAAGATTTCAAAATGGCTGTTCTGTATCGCACTATAGGCCTGGTGCCTCACTATCATGGCATTTACCATGAGACTGGTTGAGGGGTTGGAGAGTGGGGTTTGGCCCACTGATTTTCACATAATGATAGTACCACAAGGGTACCATTATTATGGGGACGAGCCCTTTTCAAAATCTTGCCTACCATACTGGTGTGAGTCAGGTGCTCTAGTTGTTTCACCATTAGTGTAACGGTCCAGTTCTCCTTCTGAAACCACTTTTCACACTAGGCCAGTTCAGAACCCGCTACTTGAGCCATTACTGCTATTCTTTAAGATGGTGTCCCTGGCAGCACACATGGCCCAATAGTACTGCGTTGTGTAGCACACTGGTGAGTTGGGTGTGGGCGAGGCCAGGAGGCTGGCAAATGGGCTGACTATGATCCAGCAGTGCTGCCTATGGCAGCTTACCCTCAGTCGGTACAGAGCTGACGCACTTTCACAGCATCGGCAACACCAGTAGTAGGGCCTTGGATGATTCATCCTCCAGCCACAGGTGGAACTGAATGCCGGTGAGGCTGCCAAGTGGCTGTGTACACTGCAACTGTGGGTGATGCAGGGCTCATGGGAGAAAACCAGGTAAAATCGTTCCCCACCAACAGTATGATGGCTGTCGGTACTCTCCGGCCTCGTGATGGAAGCTGTGAAGTAGCCAACAGGGCTGAGAGGTTGTAGGTTAGGAGGTGAAGGAAGGCGATGGAAGACATTGGAGAGAGAGGTAGGTAAGGGTGAAAAGCTTAGGTTTACAAAAAAAAAGCTATCCACATCGTCAGTGCAGCAGTAGTGGTACTGCTTGCCAGCACAGCGATGGGGGTTCTGGAAGTAAGCCTTTGTACGTCCAGAAGCCATCTGGGGAGGAGATCAAGTATCCAGCAGATGGTCTCCTCAGAGGAGGGAGGGAGGGTGCCATCCTCCGCTGCAGTACTACCACCTGGAGGACCACAGCTGGTAGTGCAGCTGGAGGACCACAGGAGGGTGGGTCATCACTGATGTCAATGTGCTGACATGCACAGTATGCTCATGCCCTGACAGCCTTGCGCAACATCCCATGGGGGCCAGGAGAAACTATAAAAATGGCCATCGCAGCAGCTGCGACGACAGACCCTGGCACATCCAGGCCCTACGTCACTAACCCGAAACTCCTGACGGGACACAGACATTCAAGGAAATCCCCAACACCCCATCTGAGAGGAACGCCAAGGCTCAATGGAGTAGGTGACCGTGAATGGGTGAGGTGGGAGTCAGGATGCACCTTGGGATCTCCTGAGGGAGATGGGTGCCAGTGACACAGGAAGTGGGCAGAAACAGAGAGTACACAGACAAAAAAAAGTATACCTGATTTTGATCAACTGCCCCCAATTTTGTAAGCCTTGTTCCTAATTTGTGAGGTAGGGGTTGAGAGATCCACCTGCCACAGAGCCTAGGGATGAAGTGCCAAGGAGAACCAGGGAGAATCCTGCCCACAATCCTTCTACACACCGGCTAGAGAATGTATCTTCTGACTTTATACACTTCTGATTTTTGTGGCTCAAAACCTCTGAGTGGTCCCTCCATTACACTGTACAATATGCGTGTATAGAATAAATGATGCATAAGTGTGGTATACAGGAAATAAACCCGTTAATGGAGCTAACCAGATCAAAAGCCATGAGCCAACAGAACAAGTGGCTTTATGATTTGGTAAGCCCCATCCATTGGTTTATTTCAAGTATAGCAGACACCCATTTTTATTCAGCATAATACACATGGATGGTTACGGTTAGTTGGGATCTCATTAGTATACAGGGAACTGCTAACCACTTCTATGAGAACAGTCCCATCCATGTAATATATGTAGTTCTAATACATGGCTAAGCCCTATAACCCAGTGGTTTCAATAAGGTAAGAAACTTTGTTACTAGAAATAGACAATGGCAGCAGAAAAGACCATTGGTCCATCCAGTCTGCCCATTCACTGCTGACACTCTGTACTTCACGGGTGTGACATCACACTACGAATAACACAGTGTGAACTGTGAACAACTGTGTGACCTGTTAATGTCAATGAGTCACATCTGAACTCGGTACTCCAAGTGGGTTAAAACTTTACAAAGCATGTAAGATTATTAACAAAACATAGGTGCTGGAGAACAACTTGGTTGGAATTCCATCTTGTGAAGCTGGAGGCATAACCCAGGAGGATAACCCTCCGGACGACACCACCAGTTACACTTGATGAAATTAACCCCCCTTGTTGAGGCATCCATACATATTCTGGAACCATCAGTGTGAAAGCGGCACACGGAGAGGCAAGTAAAGTCTCTTACTGAGGTTCTGCAGGACCCGATCCCGCTCAAGCTGAGTGTCCCGGATCTTGTTCTGTAAGAGGATCAGTTTTCCTCATACTGCAGTTTCAGGGTCTGAAGCCTCCGCTGGCTGTTCTCCAGCTCATCAATCAGTTTCTGCTTAATCTCAATCTCGCACGTTAGGGTCCGCTAGGTCTGCCTGAAATTGGCTGTGCAATTACAAAAATACATTGATATTTGTCTCTTACGAGCTTTTTCTTGAATTGTCTATGCATTCACATACACACCACACAGACCCTCATGCACACTTGTACACAGGTGCACACACATATATACCAAGCACACCACCATGGCAGAAGCTCTAATGCTCACATGATGGCCTCACACACACACACACACACACACTCAGAACATGCATCAGGCCCTCACAATACGCATCTACATACATATTCACCTAGCACACAATCACCCAAGCCTTTAAACACACATTCGTGTGTATACATATACATACCTAACACAACACAATGACACACATACACACACAAAACCCCACAATGACAAACCCACAGTTACTCACATAGCAGCACCCCATACCTACTAAGCACACAAGCCCTTATACACCCATGTATGTATACAGAAACACCCAAGACAACATAGTGACACAAGCCACACACGCACACACTCACCAAGCACACCACCATGACAAGCCCTCACACACATGCACGAAGCAGACCACAGTGACACAACCCTTACATACATGCCAGGAAACATTTTTACCTGGGATATCACAGCAGTAAAACTACATACTAATCCTGGACTGCAACACAAAACTGTTTATGCATTAGCAGTCACTTGCTATGCATCTGATGTCATCGTTTTGATACAATACTTGAAACAGGATTAACTACAAAATGCTACATTATTTATTTCCTACTGCTGCTCAAATAATGAACTGATCTCAGAAACTACTACACAAATTATTCTGAATATGATTTTCCATACATACACACGCACAACACAACACAACACAACACAACACAACACAACACAACACAACACAACACAACACAACAACACACTCTTCCTTTGGATCATGTTACCTTTATCTTCTGGGTCTGAATCGGAGTCATCAGGAGTTTCATCACTGTCAGATTCATCGTCCTCTCCCATCCTCTTCCTCACAGCGCTTTCATCATGCTCTTCCTCCTTAACAAGTACAAGGATTAAAAAAAATCATCTCTGCTTATGATTGCTTAACCATTTTCAGGTGGTCGATTTACAGTCACCAAATAAGGCCACACTGTGACAAAAGAGACACCAAAAAAAAAAAAAAAGAAACTTCGATGTAGAGATATAGATTAATGAAAAGCCCAGGGTGCCATCACCGCTAGCGTTAGCGCTTACTGCTTTTTGTGACGCCAGTCACCCAGATTCGGGAACAAGCCGGGTGAGGAGGACTAAGCGCGTCACACCACGCCTGCCACTGTCACCCGTGGATGCACAGGCATCACAGTGTAGGTGGGGAGGACTGAACGCGTCACAGCACGCTCTGTCACTGTCATCTGTGGATGCGGAGGCATCACAGTGTAGGGTGGGGGAGGACTGAACGTGGTCACACCACGCTCTGTCACTGTCACCTGTGGATGCGCAGGCATCACAGTGTAGGGGTGAGGGAGGACTGAACACGGTCACAGCACGCCTGTCACTGTCACCTGTGGATGCGCAGGCATCACAGTGTAGGGTGGGGAGACTGAACGCAGTCACAGCATGCTCTGTCACCGCCACCTGTGGATGCGCAGGCATCACAGTGTAGGGTGGGGAGGACTGAGCAGCGGTCGCAGCTCTGTCACCGTCACCTGTGGATGCAGGCATCACAGTGTAGGGTGGGGAGGACTGAACGCGGTCACAGCACGCTCTGTCACCGTCACCTGTGGATGCGCAGGCATCACAGTGTAGGGTGGGGAGGACTGAGCAGCGGTCACACCACGCTCTGTCACCGTCACCTGTGGATGCGCAGGCATCACAGTCTAGGAGGTGGGGGAGGGGCGCGTCAGGTGCTGGCCGAGGCTCGTCTATACATCAATAGCTTGGATGTATGCCCTGTGCAAGCATCCTTGGAGAAAGGAGGGTTGTGGAGAAGCCAAAGTTAAATTCCCTTTACTGAAAGCAGTGTAAAGGCCACCAAAGTGTGGTCTCAAGAAGGTATATCTGAAAAGGAAAAAAAAAAAAAAAAGTGACAGGGTGCAAAACATATATATAAAAATAAGCCCTAGTGCTCAAAAGACACCTAGATATATGCCTCTGCATAGCCCACCCCAGGTACCAATGTGGGGTGACACGAGGACATGGAAAAGAGTATCTTAACACAGAGCTCAGAACAAACCCAAATGCCAGGTTTAAAGGGAATCTGCTTCATTTGTGAAAATTATAAAATTACGACAGTCATCAAACAACTGGATAGGTTTAACAGAACAAAATCATGTATGTGTAACAGTCCTTTAATTTTACCAAATGCAACGTTTGCAATGGATTTATACTGCACTGGTGCGTATCTAGAAGTACTACCTCAATTACATGCCTGTTCCAGAACCGAGTGCCATCAGTTAGTGGAGTGGAAGGTCTGCATGGTAAGCTTTTCTGCCTAGGCTTCGACCAGCTGATGTCACCAGGTTCTGGAACTAATGATGATTTAAAATGAATACTGGAAGGGAGAAGTCAGCATTAACAAGAAACCATACAGAAGGAAATAACAAGACTATTTCCAAACTAAATCATGAATCAATACACTGGAGGTACTAAAACAGACTTGACAAGTGCCCAGATTTCTAATTATATTAAAAATGTAACAAAAAAAGAAGAGAGAAAGCATGCCAGCTCTGAGGCAGCAACTGGTATGGGGCTCACCTGGCATGCCTGCTAACCAGGTTCACGCCCTCACCTGGGATGACCGAGCCGAGTCCAACAGGGAAGGTGAGGAACACCCACATGGATGCTCTCCTCCAGAGAGATGGGAAGGTGTACCACTCGATAAAAGTGTGCTTGTTGGCATAAGTAACCACATTGCTGCATGCTCCCCAGAAGTGTGACATAGCCGGCCCGATGGCGCAGAGGGCTGAGGAACTGGATGTCTCAATTGACCGCACGCCGCCACCCAGGTTCGAAGCGAGCCCTTAGTCACCGAGGTCGGCACGGGGAGGAGCCAGATGGAGCAGCTGATAGGCAGCTCTTCTCTCTGGGGAGGTGGGATGGCACCCTCACTAACGGCTGCCCCTGGTGGAGGCGAGGGCTGCGCAAGCAGGTGCCAGGCGACAGGCCAATCGGGTGGGCGGAGGAGGGCCGTTACCGGGCTGTAAGGCGATGCATGCCTTTCACACGCATACAACTTTCTCCTGAGGCCCTCGGAATATAGGGGAGAAAAAATGAAACCGGTGGCAGGATGGCAACAGACTCTGCAGGCACTGCTCCCCGGACCAGGCATAGGGTAAGCCCCGTAATTCCAGGGAGCGGCTGGGGAGCCAGTCAGATGGGGGCCGTGCGGGAGGAGAGAAAGTATTCAACGATAAAGAAAAAAAAGTGTGACATATACCTCTGTAAGACAGGTGGGTAAGGAGAAAGGGGAACACAGAAAATGCCCACTTATGGTGTGCCATATGATGCCTCTCTGTGTGCCTCCCATGCCACTCAACCCCTCAATGCACCGACTCTTGCTCCCAACCAGCACCCTTAACGTGGCAAGGTGCTTCCTCTCGTGGCAGCCGGAGGCCTCATGGCAGGGATAAGCCAGAGCTGATGGAGTGTTACACACCTCAGTGATTCTTTAGGTATGTCTTGGTAATGGGAGGAATGTCCTGCAGGCAGCAAGAGACACTTGTGGGATCCGAAGGTACAGGCACCAAGAAAATGTGAAAACAAAGGTCATGGCACCCCATGGCCCAGTGGGGCGCTATGCACTCATATGCTGGTAACCTGGGTTTGGGGCGGACTCAGCAGCTGGCAGGGGATGGGGGCTGGGAAGGTGCTGCTGAGTGGCTGCACTCCCAGCTGGGAGGGATGGGCATACAAGTTCCACCACATCAGCGACCCCTCTGGTGGGCTGGGCAGCCTGCTCCTCCACAGGGGTATGCTGACTACATGCGAGGGATGGTCAGGACATGGCCTGAACTCGAGGCAAAGGCGAAAACAGAAAACTGATGAGCACCGGTCACCATGAATCATGGCACCAGCACCGTTGAGCCCTGCCCAATGTGTCCCCACTACACCAACAGTGAGGAGAGTAGCAGTCAGGATTGGATTGGCGAATAATGCCTGAAGTAGGCATAAGGCGGTGGCCAAAAGGCTCTAGGGAAAGGAGAAAAAAAGGTCAATATTCGCTTTAATGAACTGCCCAGCCAACAATTTCAGCACCATGGACAGTTCAGTGAGCGTAGTCAACGTGGTTTGAGCCCATGGATTTGGTTTTATCAAAGCTTGCGCTCCACAGGCCCTCTTAAGAGTCAGTGCCTATGGCCTCCGGTAACTGAATGTCTGAGCTTTTCTAAGGTACAACCATCACTAGGCGATAACAGTTTTAATACTCACCTCCTCAGGCTCATTGTCGGTCTCCTCCCGTTCTCTTGCTCCAGCTTTGCTCTCTTGTTAAACCCATCATTATCAGGGCTGTACAAAATTAGGGTGGGGGCGAGGAAAAAAATTGTATGCACTCATTATCCCGTATCCTTCTTTTAAATTTTGATTCTGAAAAGTACTTTTTGATGCACATTAACCCAACTCCATGACCGTTAATACCGAGTACAAATACTTCCCAATTATCCATACATTTTGTAATATTACACATAAGTAATAAAATGCATGCGCCTCTTCTCGGAGTTGTACAATTATTTCATACAACTCTCTGGTTATACCATATGCTGGTGTGATGGCACCTGGAGAAATGTGTTCAATTCTGGAGACTGCACCTCATAAAAGACAAACAGAGTAGAGGTGGTTCACAGGAGGACAACTAAAATGGGGTGTAGTTTGCACAAGAAGCCCTACGAAGAAGATTGTGGGATTTAATAGTCTACACCCCTAGAAAAAGGAGAGCTGGGATATGATAGAGACCTACAAGTACCTCAAAGGAGTGAATAGGGTACAGGTGCGAGTCTCATATAAGAACAAGCACCAGGACCAGGGGCATGCAGGAAGCTAGAGGGGAGAATTCAAGAGTGATGTGAGGAAATATTTCTTCACTGAAAGGACAGTGGATGCCTGTAATAGATTGCCAGTGGAAGTGGTGGATGCGGAACAGTGGGGGCTTCAACATGCATGGGACAGACACAGGGTAAATACTGCACTGGATGCAGGGAGGTTGGAGGTCGAAGGAGACGAGATAGGATCTGCAGAAACAGAATAGGTAGGGAAAATCTGGGCAGACTAGGTGGGCTACATGATCCTTTTCTGTCGTCCAAATTCTATGTTTCTACAGTATTTCTAAATTACATAATAAAGGGAAGTGAAATTGTTTAACCAGGTGAGACACACTAAGCTGGAGCTTGTTTCTAGGTGCAACCTGGGAGCACAAGGAAGTTTAGTGACTTGCTCAGGTCACATAGTATGCAAGTAGGGACTGATGGGATTCAAACCCAGGTTTCCAGATTTCCAGCTCCATGCCCTTAAACAGTACGCTATGCCGCCTCCTAAGCATTGCACCTCAACTTCCCACCCAGAACCTTAAATCAGGAATCCTAAACTGTCATGAACACGGGCTGTTAATGGACTTCAACCCTTGTGCAGAATCAGTGAAGGTTATTAGGTCCCATGTTCTACAGGGTTATGTGGCATTCTCAATATAGTTGTGTCAAACAGAATCTTAGATTAGATAAACAATTACACTGCAACTTTAGCTAACTGCTCCAGTACCGTGACACCTTCAGTAACATTTATATAATTCATAAAAATACACAAAATAACACATACCCCCATAATGTAAAGCACTATGACATTTTAAGCTGATTCAGCTTTAAGCTAGAATGCATGGTGCCAAAGGGCCCTCACACAATTTGCAAAGGGTGTAACCAGAAGACACAGACACCTAAGGACAGCTGGTTAATTTCCTCTGGGGTGTCATACAGATGAGGGCACACTGATGAGTCCTGGGTAGGGCCGAAACGTGTCTCAATGATAGCTTCTGTTTGCACCCTTTGCAGGCTGTCAGAGAGAAGGCCTACGATATCTAGCTTAAAGCTGAACCAGCCAAAAATGTCATGGTGATTTGCATATATAGCCCATGATGCATTGCATTATGGGGGTATGTGTTATTTTGTATTTCTTTGAAACTTGGCTTTATGGCCAATGCCCTTTGGGTAACCCTTGCCTCAGTGCTTTGGCACAGAAGTTCTTTGTCTTCTAATTGATAAAAGTCAACCGTAAAGTCAACCGTACTGCACTGTGGTATTCCATTTGCAAATGGAGTCTGCCTGGGGTGCAAATAAGGCACCTGATCTCCTGAAGAAGTTCAGCATCGCATGAGGCTGCCAGAGCTCCATAAGTTCATGGTGAGTGTGTGCAAATTGCTATTACTGCTTTGCCATCTGTCTAGCACAGGAATACTGAACAGCGATAGCGATCGTCAAATACTGGTTGGATGAAGTTACCGATAATGTCTGTGACAGGAGGGAGCCCGTTTCACACCGCCATCACTGTTCATGATGTCACATGAATCATCTCATTATATCTCATGAATTTAAATTTAGATAGGCCATCACACCAGTGTAATGGTAGCACTATCACTCGTGGCGCCAATGACCTGGGTTTGAGAGCGAGCCCAGCGTTATCGGAGACCCAGTCGAGAGAAGGTTGAGCGTCTGATGGACTGCTCACCTTCTTCAGGAGAGAGGGATCTGGCACCTGGTGACATTAAGACTCTAGCAATGGCTAGAGGTGGGTCAGTCTGGCACCAGAAGCAAATACCTGGGGACTGGTGGAGGAGGCGGACATCTGCATGTTGGGGTTGGAGCACACCCAACTGGGTACTGACATCACTGCAGATCCGTCTCCACCAGTGTCACAACTACAAGCATCAAAACCCCTTGGACAAGCAGCGTGATGTCCAGGATTCCTTAGCGCCACCTCTGCTGTCTCAAGGAGCCACTAACTCTTAGGATTAGCATCTCTGTCCCCCGCCCGTGGCACTCAGGGGAGCCCCAGCCATGTGAGGCAAGCCGCGGTCTCCCAGGGACCAGGTGCACTCCAGAGGAGTCAGCACAGCTGGAGTGAAACTGAAAGGGACCCAGCAAAAACCTCCAACTATGCAAGTGCCTTCAAAGAAAAGCTCAAAGCCCTACAAAGCAGATTTAAAACAAACAAGTACCTAAAATAAATATTCAAACTGGGTGATTATTAAAGTAATTAACAGATACAAATATGTTTTTCAGCAGTCTGTTTTCTTATCAAGGTGTTGTTCCACCCAGGTACATCTCCTTTCAGCGTTGGCCACCACTTAGCCAAGGTCACAGTGAGACAGGAAGTGGAAGGATTGAGCGGCTAGTCTCCTCAGAGGCAAAATATGATCTCTTCCTTCCTTAGGGTGCAACTCAGTGTTTTAAAACTGGTATGAATGAGCTCCCATTCAGGTATGGGAGCCTCCTGTTTGTTAAAACTGAAGTGTGACGAGGGGCATAGCCAGCAGCTGAGCTCAGCAACTTTTAGAGCTATGTGGAAAACAGCAGCTAAACACTTACAAAACTACTTTTAAAGGATTTTGCTTCTTAAAAGTTGGCAGAAACAGAAAGAGAACATTGTGTGGAGCACATCAATGTCAAAATTATATTACTAGCCTCCACACAGCCTGATTATGGGGAGAACCAACAGGACAGCGGGACAAGGTGGAGAAGGACCCTGACTGAAGGAGCAGCAGCCGGTGGTAGTAGGGCCTTGCAGATGCAGGGAATTCATGAAGACTCTCTGCAGCCCACCAATGCCGCCTTGTTAAAGCAGCACTGGGTTAGAATAGCACTGACAAGAATGTCATGGCATCATGAGCGCAAGCAAAATGCAGTTGATTTTGTTTTAGGATTCTCACTCCGGGGTGAATCACAGGAAAGTAAAATTTGTGGGGCTGTGGAATACTATTTCACGGCCTCATGTAAAATTATAAGTCCCAAGTGCACAAAAAGTTGGAGACCAGGATTAGAACCCTGGTCTACAATGCCACTAGCAGACTGCTCGATGCCCCAGCCCTCCACGCCACAGGAGCAGCGTGGGCCAGCCTCCTGGATCCTGGTGCCCTCGTGTGCCAAAGCACCAGGAACAGTGACCAGAGGAGCACTTACTGAAAGCGCTGTAGGTACCCTCTCGCTGTCTGTATTGGCGCTACAGGACCAGCACTCACTTGACTGGTGCTGTTCTTGTGGTGCTAATCTAACCAGGTACCATTAAAAGCAATCGAAGACGGATGGAGGACGGTTTCAGACCCAAATGAAGGCTACAAACAGTAAAATCAGCTCTTTATCGGATGATACAGTAAAAGCCACACAGCAGATAGGGCAATCAAGGTAGCCACAGGCTTGGCAAAAGAAATGATGCTTCTAAGAAAATGCTGGAAAATCTTGAAAATTCAATCAGAGAAACGCATGTTCGAATACTTGGATTGCCCAAGGTTCGAGGGGGACAGTTTAGCACTTCTTCTACAAATATGGATACCTGAATATTATCAAACTCTCATGGCCCCTAATATTCTTAAATGCTACAGGATTACACCCTATGGATCCCGATCTTGCTCGCACTCTAATACGCCTACCTCAAACTGTATTAGTTGTACTGAGTTCTGTATGGGACAATCTCTTGTTTACAAGCTAAACAAAAGGGCCTCCAAGTGGCATGGCAGCAAAATTCATCTTTACCCAATCTCAGCTACGAAACAAGACAACACCAGGAAGGATTTGATGGCATTTGCAATAGGCTGAGACAGCTAGGGATTCATTACATCATGTTGATGCCCGTGAGCTTAAAGACAGCCTACAAGGAGAAAACATACCAATTTTCTGATCCAAAGCAAGCAGCTAAGATGCTGGATAAGGTTGAGAAGAAGTTCCAGACACGGATCAGCACTTTGGAAGATGAGTGCCAGGAGGATTAACGCGTATACAAGTATGACTGTCTAAGGGAAGTATCTACTAATGGTTGTCACTGTTTTGACTGCACTCTCGTACAGCTGGTGGCCAAGGATCGTGCCAGGAATGGACAGGAAGATCAATAACTTAAATATTTTGTATTCAGAATATCTATGGTGAGAATTGAGCCCAAGACTAATACTGCATTGACAAAATGGCACGCCGCATGGTGTGAACTTCACTATGCACTTGTGTTGCCTTCTCTCTAGGCCTCAGTGTTTTCTTCTTTGTGCCAACCAAACATTTTCCTAAAAGACTGAAATGATTGGGACAGAATGTTTGAGTGGGATCTCTGTTATGCTGTTGCCTGAAGTACCAATAAGGCAACTGACTCATTTACATTATTGTTATATTATACATCTGAACTGGTGTTCAAAGTTAAGTCTGCAGCTAGCAATATTCCCAGGACTGTTGCCCTTTGTTAATGTTGTTCAATCAGGGTTGGTTGGAACTAGACATAGAGTGTGTCTGTTAAAGATGCACAGATAATCTTATTTTATAAATGGAGCAGAGATCTGTTATAATTTACCAAACTTATCTGTTTTCCCACAGTTAGTTGTGGGTGAAGCTTTTCTAAGTTTGCCTACGATGCGTTTACACGCAAAGTGGGATTTGGGTGGAAACCCTTCTGCTCTATTTTAGGTGCAAGATTATGTATATCTATTATTTTTACCCCCACTCATGGCAGCATGTGGCCATTACTGTTCACTTTACAGGTTTACACTTAATTTGTATTATAATGGAATCCCATATGATGCAACAGTATTTGGGACATAGCTAGTTAACTGTCACACTGATGTATTCTCTGTAAATTCCAGAGTTTATTACTTGTAAAATGCCTACCAACGTGCTATATTGGTTTACCATAAAGCTTAAAATAAAGTAAAAAAAAAAAAAAAACAAGTGTGATAATAGTGAGGAAAGGTGCTTTCACCTCTCCATCTTATTAACCATTTAAGTTTATCTCTGCTGCCCCTACTGTATCGTCTTTTGTACTGCAGTGGCCAGAACCATACAAGACTGCTCCAGGTAGGGCCTTATCAGTAGAATTCCATTCCTTCATGGTAGGCTACGCTTCTTGTAGTCCAGTCTAGCCTTACCCACTCCTGTTACACAATGCTGCAATAGATTCAGCCTCACATCAATAATTTTTTTTTTTTTTTTTTTTTTACACAGCCCATTTACTGTTAGTTATTACTATTTGAGTAGGACTCGCAACAGAAATTCTTAAAACCTAAGTGAATGTGCTGGTATAACCTAATGGTAACAGTAACAAGCGGTGAAAGAGCCTGGTATATCCAGCAAACCTGGGATTTATTCTCACCACCTCTACTTGCATACTGTGTGACTCGTTAGGCAAGTAAATTAAACTCCCAGAGTTCCCAGGTTGCCCCGTAAACAAGACATGTGGCACAGTGGGCCTTACCCAGTTACCAACAAAAATATTAAAAATGTTTTTCTTTTCACATGTGTCTACATTGAGTTTCATTTGCTTCTTGTTGGCTCACTAATCCAGTTCATACAAATACCATTCTCTTTCTTTCCCTGGCATCTACCACTCTTATTAGCGGGGGTCATTTGCAAGTTAAAATACCTTACTTAGTGAGCACTTCTCTCGGTGCTAAAAGTAGAAACATGGAGCTCCGTTATCTCAATGAGGGCTCCACCACGATATTAGAAATGTTTCTATTAGCCCCCACAGGAAGGGCAGGGATCATGACTTGTCTCCGAGGGGTTGGGACGATCTCTTTCCACTTCCTGACTCTGTGATCTACCCCATATTCAGACATATTGGGCGTCGATATATGAAGAGTGCAAGTCTTTTTCTAAGTTGATTTCCCAATTTCAAATCGGGTTTTGGTATTGACTGATGCCAGCCAGGTTCAACTTGTAAGCTGAATCCTGCTGGCATCAATCAGTACCAAACCCAATCTGAAATTGGGAAATCAACTCAGAAAAGACGCACATTCAAGTGAATGAAGCATGCCCTATGTCTCCATATAGAGCCATCACAAAATGTCATAGCACGGGGTAGATCACAGAGTCGGAAGTGAAAGGGACAATGCTGCCAACCCTCGGGGCAAATCATGATCCCTTCCTTCCTTTGGGGCCATCAGAAAAACGCTTTTAATATCGTGGTGCTCACCTTGAAGTAAGAGAACTCCACTTTTCTGCTTTTAGCAGAAAAAATGTAGGAAGGGTTCACTTTAAGACCCGTGAATGCCTGTCTTGGTTGGGTTTCAGTTTCAAAACCAGAAATAACCACATGCGCATTGAGATGCTCTATATGATGACATAGGACTCCTGGTGCGATAAATACAATGCATCCACGGCCAAGCATACCTTTTCTTCCTCTGCCTCCTCTCCTTTTCTTCAGCTTCTCCAAATCGAGCTTGGCCCTTGAGGACTTCATTCGCCTCTGCTTCCACGGAGATGGACGGCTGCCCACAGAGAGACCAGGGCGGGAGACTGACCCGCTGAGTAGGGGAGCGGGCAGACATGCGGGACAGGTTGCAGCTAAAGATTCATTCATGGCTTCGCCTCCAGCAGCTTAGTCCTGGGGAAACAAACGCCTCTGACTGTCACCCAAAGTGGAAGCATCCGAGGTTCCCAGACCAGCAGTAACGTTATACAGAATATGAAGTTCATTATACATTCTTGTTGTGCATGGGCAAAAGTAGTTACCCACAGTTCTAAGGTCACGAAAAACTGCTGTCTGGTTCTGATGTCCAAACCATACAAACCAACTTTTCAATTTTTAGTGTTATGCCTCTCCACTTCTCCAAATAAGAATACTGCCATTTTGTTTAAAAACAAAAAAATACAAATTGGACCCACACCTTGCTCAACTACTTAGTACCACCCACCTAGTACCACAGATAATGTTTCCTACTCCACAGTGCGCTCTTTAAAAATGGAAACATATTTCAGTAAACACCTTCGGATGGCGCAGGACAATTTCAAAAGTAGTTACATTCATTTATGAAAAATGAAGCGTAGAGCCGCCCTGAAGGCCCAGTGACAGTGTGCTACACTGCCATGTAAGCAATCCACGTTCAGATGCAAGCTGGGTCACGGCTGGGAGGCAGGCCAGGCGAGGTAGCTGTCGCATGGCAGTACACCTCAGCCAAGGAGGGTTGGCGGTGAGCTGCACTGCCACAGCGCCCCTATGGCCAGGCCACGGGCATGCTCCTTCCATGAGGTCAGCTGTGGCGTGCAAGACCACAGGCAGTGCTCACGTCCAGGAAAGAGGAGGGATGTGAGAGGGATAAAAGAACCACAGCTGTCTGAATGATGGTCCCTAGTGCTTACCGCCACTGGATCCTGAGACACACACATACGTGTATGTGGACTGCCTCAGTGGGAGGACAGCCTCCCTGAGCCCCTGCACAAAAAGTCACACAGGGCAGCCGGTGGGCTACCAGGGTCGGGGACCAAGCGAAGCTCTGGACCAGACGGAGCACATTCCTGGGCTCAGGGTATATCCTGGAAGAATGGCTGTAGCAGGAGAAAAGAACTGCTATGGAAAAATAAGAACCAACGGGTAATACTATTTTGGCACTAGGTGTATGGTATTAAGGAGCTGGAAGCATGGTGGGTTTGTTTTAAAACCCCATGATTTTTTTTTTTTTTTTTAATAACAGATGTGTACCCATTTTGCATGTGTGGTTTCTGCAAATCATTCTTCACACAGAACCATGCAGAATGACTTGAAATGTTAAAATGGGTTTCCATGGAGACAAGGAAAATATATTTTGAGCAATCATCTTTTTTTGCTCCATCAACTTGGGAACTTCACGAACTGCCCTGCTGGTACTTTCTGGCATTGGCGCCCCCAAAGACACTGTTCAGGACCTCCGGAGATCTAATTTTAATACAAATTGTTTATGTTTGCAAAATGAGCAAATCATGTATTATAAAAACTAAGAAATCTATAACTGTGAAGAACTGGGTGGCTAGAAATCTTGAGGTTCTGGTGACATCATGTATGACAAGAGCTTAACTCGTCATACTATGATGTCTAACTGATATTGTGTTGCATTTATTAAAAAGCTAGTGTACTGCCTAAAACTATTAGCTTTTAAAAGCAGTCAGCCATTACCTTTTACTTCTGAATTATTTTTCTTTTCCTTTTGGTGAACTAGAAGATTGTTTATCTGATGTTAGTAGGTGTGGTGTGTGGGACAGCACTCTGCCTGGCAGCTGACATATGTAGCTCTGTTCCATACCCCACCCCAATACATCCTTGACACTGTGACCTCACTAACTCAGACATCACTGCTACTTAGAACAGCCACTCAGTGGCTGCCAGGTCAATCGCCTGTGATGTCACAGTCACCGAGTCACAATGCTGATGATGTAGTGGGGGCACAGACAGAGATATGTTAGCTGCCAGCCTGAGAACTGTTCCATACATCCAGCAAAATATCACGCAGACAATTTTCTAATGCATGAAAGGAAAAGAAAATACTTCAGAAATAAAAACCTATAACTGACTACTACTTAAAATTTGTATTATTTTCCTGCCTACTGTTTCAGCTCTACTAGCTTTTAATGGAATCTGCCCAATGGACAAACATCAAGTAATGTAGTGTCCCATGCTCGTGGCCTGGGTTTGTGTCATTAGCCCACGCTGTCCACATCAGGTAGCAGAGCCAGCACAGAGACTCTACCTCAGACCCTTCTTCCCTCGTCAGGAAAAGTGTGGGGGTGGAGGGCTCCTGTCATGAGAAGACAGCCTCCTGCTGGCCAGGGGAGGAAGCTGAGTGGGCAAGTGGACCCAGTCCCAGAAAGAGGTGAAAACGTGCCACTGGAATAATGCAGAAAGCCAACACGGAACACAGCAGTGTCATACTGCAGTCCTGTGCCAGCGAGTGCCTGTCGGGAGCTCAGTAGGAAGGTTGGGCACCCAGCCCACTTTTTTTTTCCCTTCTAGGTTACCACCTTTTCAGAAGCCCAAAGTGGGACATTTCTTACTGAAACATGATTTTTGCAGGATAGCACGCAACCTCGACCAATGCAACAGACTTGTTTTTCTATATAATCAGAATTAAGGCTAAGTATTGTAGTTTCATAGTTGCTTCTATTGTTCTTTATTATTTTAAGGTATTTTAGTTGAGGTATTGTAGTTTTCTTCAACATTTAGTGGAAAGTTAGAAAATATTTTTCTACTATAAAATCAGGACATGTAGTATTTTTCATGTTTTTTGCAGGACACTAGCTGCCCAAATCAGGACTGTCCTGTGAAAATCAAGACAGGTGGTAACCCTATTCCCTTCCATGATGTGTTTTATTTCCTAGCAGATTGTCTGTCTGGAAGGGATGTATCCTGCTCAGGCAAAACTCAATGCACCGACTTTGTTCCTGAAGGGGTCATCCACATCGGCAGCATAATGCACGCCACTGCATCCAGATGGGAACCCAGCCCACGCCTGACTAGCCAGAAAGGTCTCCCATCTTGGACCAAGCCCCAGTGGACTGGGGAGGTGGGGGACTTAAGGAAGATGAAAAAGGGAAGCCAACAGTGGCATTCAGACAAACAGGCATTCTGGGATGTCAGTTCCACCCAGTGTTGGAATCTGGGAGGATGGGCTCTAGAGAGGAAGGTCTCCTCACTCTGAAGTGAGTCCTGGTACTTCATGCACCCCTATATTGACTTATGATGGGGAAGGGGGCTCAGATTAAGCGATGGCACCAATGGAAATGAAAGCTCATAAAATGCAATCCCAATGACAGTGCCACAGTTGGACACTGCTGAGTGGGGAGCAATGCCCTGTGGAACCGACATCCCAGAACGTCCGAAACCCTAGAAACAAGCAGCAGGGAACAGTACTGAAGAGAACAATACAGGGCAAGCATCGGCAATAAAAAGTAGAGAATTATTTCCATTTTTTTTTGCGCTATGTAGATGTTTATCCGATGACCGATGCCCCTGCTCAGGCCTGTGCCAGCCACAACCCAGCTCTGCCACCCACCTACCCCATCTTCATGGTACTCTGTGACTTGTCCTTCCCTTCTTACCCACAGTGAGGGCTGGTGGAGGGTGCCCCTCCTCAGGGCAGAATCTGTTGTTGGAGGAGGCAAGTTTAGGATCTCATAATATACTAGCGCCATCCTAGCAGCTACCATTTTCCTTCCCTTACCCTCCGACCCTCCCCATGGGGCAGCACACCCACCTTTGCCAGCTCACACACACATGCAGTAAACACCTCCCTCCCTTCCACCCATAGTGCAGCTGGTAGAGAGTGCCCCTCCACAGCAGGGAGAAATTTAGCATGAGAGGAGGGCAAGTACAGTGCCTGGATTGTGCTGGTGCCGACAACCTCACAGCTACCGTTTTCCACCACCATTTTCTTCCCTTACCCTCTGACTCTCCTGTGGGTGCAGGCTCACCCTTGCCAGCTAGTCCGCAGAGTGAATTCCTGATGCAGGAACATGCAGGGGTCGCTGCAGCTTTGAAACATGTAAGAACCCTCTCTAGAGTGAGGCATCTTCCCAATTTCGTTCCCCGAACCATGGCCTGAAAATCCTTTTTTTTTTAACAAATCATAAAACACCTCAAACATGACAGAAAATTGGCTACAATAGAAGGAAAGCAACATTAAAGTATTGAAGGAAACATATATTGAAGACCATTTCCTATTAACCAACACAATCCAGGCAACAGCAGTACTACAACTGCACTTCAGCACTTCCGCTTTTTAACCTGTTACGCACTGGTCCAACTCACCTGAGTTCTTGATCTCGCGGATGTAGTTTTAATTAATGCACCAATTTCTTCATTACCATCCCTGAAGAAGGGAAAATAAAAATCAGTAGGTTAAGAATCGATCGAGTGCTGAGAAGCAGATTTGATCAAGTGCTGAGAAAGCTTCAAAAGTAGCTGATGCGCCTGGAAGAACTTTGAAAACGTACAACACATATTATACATCATATTTAAAAAAAAAAAAAAAGGACCCCAATGCAGAAGCACGAGTTACACAGAAATTGTACTGGCAGCAAAACTAAAGTTTAAAGCAAAACAGTATGCAAACCTTGCACTCTCCTCAGTCAATAGATATGCCGCCAACAAGAACGTTGCGCATAATTAAAATGTATTTACTGCCTAGCAATAGGTTTTAAAAGCATAATCCTAATGGTACAGCAACTACAGTTTAAGCACACCAGCAGGCATCTCACACGCACACCGACCTGTGCTCTTTTTAAGTTGGCGAGCTTTGCAACTCTGCCATTAGCTGGTAGAGCTAATCAGCATAAAGAAAGCACAGGAACTCAGTCAGCGGGTGCGATGCGAGTGTTCTACAGGCATGTCTAACTCGGACATTGCAGCACGTTAGATTATGCTTTGAAAGCATATTGCAAGGCAGTAAAAGATCTGAATTATGTGGCAAAACTCTGCTGGGGACGATCTACTAACTGGGGAGGGTGCTAGGTTAACGCGGTGTTTTCCTTAAAGAAACACACCATTATAAAATGGCAAAGAAAAGTCCTGGGCTCTGATTGGTCAGTGCTGACCTTCAACAGCGATGGTATCCCAATACAGCATCAAGCTTTTTCAAAATGCAACTAAAAATAACGCATTTTAAAATGTATTTATTTTCACCTTTTTTAGTTTGTGTTTTTTGTTTTACAAGCAAGCCATTTTATAAATGTCAATATTGCACTCCAGGACACGAGTTGTGGGGTAACATCACTTCTCAGGTGTTGGATACACTCGGCCTGTAGCACCCAAGGGGTGATGTTATCCCAGCATGACACACCCTCGCCATGCATTATTGCTTAATTATCATGTACCCCAAAGTGCAAGTCACTGTGGGTAATATATGCAAATCTCTGGGGCGAAGGCTTGACTCCATAATTAAAATTCATACACAGGGCGGTTATCAGTCAGTGAGGGAACTATTACCTGCTTTCAGCGAACCTGATTGATCTCGTCACAGCAGCTGGGTCACCCTGCTGTTGAGCGCATCGATCGTCTCTTGCATGGCCTTGACCCTCATTCTCAAGGTGTCATTTTCTTTCTGCAACATGGAGTTCTCATGGAACAGGTCGCTAAGCCTTCTGATCCATCTTCTCCAGTCACACGCTTACCCTTCAAGGCAGAGTTGGACAAGAAACTTTAATGCAACCACCTCTGGTAGGCTGGAAACCATTTTCTTCAAAGAACAGCCCAAATGCAAAGCAGCCTGGGTAACATTATGCAAATTCCATAGGGTGGGGATCGGGGGTTACTGACAAGGTTTTAGTAGGGCTAAGTCACCTGAAGTACGATGTGGGACCTTACAGTCAACCCACCAATGTAGTGAGCAGTTCTGGCGTCCTGAGGCCATACAAGGTGACATTCTTATACCATAACAGGCCCTCAGCCAGACCCTTACAATTATTACAGATCGTACTCACTTATTCTTAAATTACCATTATTTTCTTCTAACGTTGTCAGTGAGCAGGCAATGAGAAGCCTGCAACTGTCACACTGCATGTGAGACACTCTTACGGAAATAAGGACTGACTCAAGCACAACTGAAGGGAGTGCTGTGATTAGTCAGGACCATCACGTGATGCTCCAGCGATGTATAAATCGGACATGAATGCCATTTGGTGCTTCAAAAGTAGGGGTGTGGAAATACTGGGCAATGAAACAGCCCTAGCTTTTTTTTTTTTTTTTCCCCTCGGTCTCTCAACACATGCCTACAGCACACTGCAGCTGAAGCAGTACATACTTATGCAATTTGGGTGGGGGAAGAGGACCCTGATTGGGAACAAATGAGTTTAAGGTGAACCCCAATGAACAGTAACTATGCTCCTTCTTACCGCCCTTGTACCCATCAGTCTCCATCTGCAGCCGGGCGATCTGCCGTAGTGCGCTTGATCTGCTGGACTGCCTTGTCCTGGTTTACCACCACTTTGTTCTTGATGTTCCGGGCCCGGTTGGCATATTTCAGAGTGTTGAGGGTCTCCATAAAATCCCGTCCGAGGGCTGATGCACGCTAATCATGATCGTTTGACTGGAGGAGGAGGAATCAAGTCTGAGTTAACTGCTCTGGTTGGCCATCCTTTGCAAAATACATAACTGCATAAGCACAATTATTACACGATCAAAATTCAACAAAGAGCACACAGAGTGCATCTCCTATCAGGAACATTTAATAAAAACACTGAATTCATACAAAAACAATGCAATACCAACTGAATAACAGCAATCATATAGGGTGGTGGGGAATCCCAGCGTACTTTGGGTAGCAGGGTGGGTGTGGAATCATTATAAATTAGTATATGTCTACATAGCATACTTGTTCATCCCTGCTTATGAGTTGGACAAGGACACGATAGATTTAGAGTCCTTCCATCCTTAAATTACTATCACGTTAATAGGATCCCGAGAGGTGTCTCTTATGGTACAATAGACACTGTGTCGTGAGGTTTGGGTGAGACGACTGCTAAGTGATGCTGAGTGGTTCTGTCTGCTGAAACCTCACAAAAGGTGTCTCATATACCATTAGAGACATCACAGGAGGTTCTAGTAACTTATTATAAATCACTCTAGTTTAGCTCGGTGAGTTATAATAGGTTTAGAGCCTTCTTTTAAATATATTCATGCCATCCTCCCCGGTGCTGAAGTGGGTTACTCTCACCTAACGCCTCCTGCAGCAGACTACACTGTACATAGGCTAAGATGTACAGTGGTTCTGTCTAATGATTGGCTGAAATCACCCGGTGATTTATAATATGCATTGTATACATAGGGGAAGCAATTTGGCCTCATGGTCAGAGATCAGAGCTGTGAACTTCAAGAACTACGTTTGAACCCCACACCTGCCACTTAATCACTGTGTCAGTTACCCTCCCTGGGCCTAGCCTCTCTGTAGTCTCTCTCTGTGCTGTCTGAATCTTTGTGTGCCTAAGGCAGCAAGATTCTCTTCCTCCCTCTCTCCCCTCCGGATTGTAAAGCACTTGGGATACAGTCTGTATGAAAGGCACTAAAACCAAATTCCATTCCAAAACTCTGCCCAGGCAGGAGGAACTAAATCAACCTCCAGTGATTGTAATTCAATAAGCTGGCAGGATGTGCATTGTTGCAGGATAACAGCATGCTTCAGGAAGTGAGGACACCCTGGAGTGCCTTGCAATTATAAAATGGTTCTAATGATTTTTTATTGTAAAACGGAGTAATGAGGTTCAGAATATTAAGTATTTCTGAAGTATGCTGTTGTGCTGGAATAAAGCACAGTCATGTGATTGCACCCGACCAATCACAGGTCTTTTTGTTTGTTTACACTCATTTTATAATCAGACTTGAATCTCCCTAGGTACTTGGGGTACCTGTATCATCCTGACAATCAGCAATGCGACAGCTGTGTCCTTCCTCCATCTGCAAGGCGCCAACAGCTGGCTCCACAGCTGATGCCAATAGCTTGCCTTAGCCCGGCCAGTAAGGGAAGGACCAACACCTCTCCGAAGCAAAGCCTCTCATCTCCAACACACCTGACCCCCTAACAAACCCCAGAGTAGGATTTGGAGACAGGCATTGTGAACTTTGTTTCCCAAGAAGCAGTGGGTAAGCCGTTAGAACCAAATGAAAGACTCTGCTTGCCTACTATCTTTTTGTCTTGAAATATTATTACACTTGCTCTAATTTTGTTAAGCGTAACTAACCTCCGTGTTATGAGAATGCTTTTGCTTTCAAAAGCAACCTTAACAATAGGGTGGGGTGGGTGCTATTTCGATGCTACTAACATTACCTGTTTCCTCCCAGAGAGTCCTGTAAGAGCCTTGTCAGCTTCGGTCCGGTATGCACGTGGCCTGTTTTCTTACTCTGGTCTCCCAGCGCACTGATAACATTTCCTAAAGCAAGCTGAGAGAGAAACACATGAGAAACTATAATGTGTGCAGCATTTTATTGATGCCGTTTATTTATTTTATTAAAATTTGTTTACTGGGGAAAAACATTGTGTCTGAAGTCCTATTCACACATATGCCCTAAGTGGTAAGCGCAAAGGCTGACAGCACACTGTTACACATCCAGCAGAATCCCAAACCGACATTAATTCCACATTATCTCATCCATGACATTTACAGGTTTCTAAAACACAAAGCGCTTTCTCTGCTTTCTTTTCTCTTACTTCATTTTCATACCTAAGTTTTGAAATGCACGATACCGCCTTATGCTAAATTATTCAGCAATGGTACATAGATGTAGAACTAACTAATTAGTCCATCATAAGGTACATTCAAAATGACGAGACAGAACTTATTAACATCCTGAAGCAGAAAAAAAAAAAGAAACAGGTACGGTAAAGTCCAGAAGTGGGGTTCACGACAGTCCAGGAGCTGTTCGAGAAGGCAAATTTGCAAAATAAAACACTGTTTTCCTTCAGTCTGAGTGCATTGCAGTTAATTACTAAATTTCATTCTAGTCCTAGTATATCAATGCAGTATCAACTAATTAGCTCCATTCTTAATAAACTAAAATCTTAAGTTTAGTCTTGTTACTTCATTAACTGCTCTTGTTAATTTCACCATTACAGTTTCATTTACTCGCCCCATAAAACAAATGAGCATACAAGAGCCTACAATATTTAAAATGAAAACAATTTCGTTGCACTTTGTGAGCTAAGTTTCTTATAGCGCACAAATGCAAAGACTATAGTACTTGCTGCACATTTGTAGTCAGATGGGTATTATTTCTCCATGGTAGTTTTACAATACCATTTGAGTATCCATACTGTTGGAAGATCAGTCCGACAGTTCAGAGTCATTAATTCTTCAGCAGCTTCCGCTGTAACTTTGACTTCTTCACAGCAACAGTATGAGAGTTAATAAAATCAGAAAGCTCATCTGTATCATAGACAGTTCTTCTTTACTGCCTACTGTGACCCGAGCTTTGCACAGGTAAAGAACAGAACATTTACCCCAGTCCTTCTCTACACTAATGGTTTGGGTTATACCTTTGTCTCGGAAGTCATGGGTTCCATCATTTTTCCCATTTCTATACAAACTCCAGGATGTCGGCGAGTTTCCATGGCAACACTATAGTTTGTGGTGCAAATAACAGATCCATGGTATTCTGCCACCCCACTTCAACGTGTTGGGCCTCAGTGTCTGTCTGACTTGATGTGTGGTGAACCGCCGAGAAGCAGGTGAAGTCACAGTCACGGGTAACTGTAAGTCTCACACATCCATGAGACTGTGCTCTTAGATAAGTGCCCCAGTTTGTCCCTAGCCTTTGTGTGAGGCTTGGCAGTGCCACCTCCTATCAACCAAGTCTCCACAGTGAGTTAAAGACCCCCAAAAAGGCTGTTGTCTTGCATGAACTGGAATGTGGCCAGACTCAGGTCATGTAAGAATTGTAGGGTCATCCACGTTTGGGGCACATACACTGATCATCACAATGGGGCCCTGTGGTGTAGCAGTTTCAACCATCAGCCACCTGCCATTCCTGTCTTTTGTTGTCCTTCCCATTTTCCAAGACAGGCTTTTATGGAAAAGTATAGATACTCCTTATTTCTTCACATCTGTGGTACCGTGAGCCTCAGCTCATACCCATTCTATCTTAAGCTTCTCCACCTCCTCCTTTAGTAGCCTGGTCTACTGCAGAAAGCCATCAAACAACTTTAAAGGGTGTGTGTGTGTGTGTGTATGTGTGTGTGTATGTGTATGTATAAAGTAGAAGTATTACAATGCAATGGTAAAGCAATAATGTACCAGCTCCATCAGCAGGGACCAAGGGAACATTGAGACACAAGCAGTACAAGCCTAGAGAGCAGTACAGCACTAACAAGGATATGAAGGCATCGCCCTTTGAGGCAGTCCTGGGCCATATAATTACACTTGGCTCCTGATGGGTGCAACAGTTCTGGTCGGCCATAGCCTTCAGAGTATATAGTCAGACTGGGTTGCACACATCCTTCAGGAAGGAGTTTGTGAGCAAGTCAGGCTGAAGTCTGTGAAGCCGGGATCTGTAGTGTGTCAGTTACTGGGACCTGAAATTCACCTGCTGGGAGGCCAGTCACAGCCGCTACTAGGAAACTGCTTCTGCTCATGACTTGGGACATATTGCTGGGTCTCCATAGATCTGCGGGACTTGTGTGGTTGCTGGCAGTGAAGCAGCATCATCCGGAGGAGCAGCCAACAGAGGAGAGATGAGACTGCTCCCCATCATAGGACAGTGTGTGATGGAAGAGGCACAGAGTCTCACTTCAGCTGTGGCTGAGACTTTGAGGTCTAGCAACCCAGTCCTACATTTTTGCTTTGGCCTTTCTGTTACATCTTCTGTGCCAAGGAGAAAGAGACCATGATTCAGAGTACTCCAGTGGTGGTTTCTTTGGTGGGCCATAATGCTTCATGAAGGGGCCTCTGGTCTCTGCTATCAGGGTTGTGTCCACCGGCCTGTTTGTGGAGGGGTCTCCCCTCCTTCTGGAGTGAAAACTGTGCTTCTGCCTGCCCACTGCTGCCTTCAGAGCATGAAGTGCTGGGATACTCTGTTGCAAGTTATATGTGGGACAGTTGGGTACTAGAGGCTAACGAACCACAAGTTCCATCAGGGCTTTCAGGGCACGTATATAGGCCTGGCGGCAATTTGAAAGGTCTAGAAAGAAGTCGGGTAATATCCTGAGAGGGTGTCCCTGCAAAGAAAGAGACCCTTTCTGTCTGGCCCATTGCATAACCCTCTTTGTCAGTGTAGTGGCGGAATCGAGCAAGCACTGGCCATGGTCTTGCTCCTGTTTAGGCGGTGGGGCCAAGGATCTCTGTGCTGGATCTACTGATGTTGGAGGGAACAGTCAGGATTGAATAGTTCAGCGAGAGCCTTCTGGAGCAAGCTGCTTGTATTCTTGCCCTCAGAGCCTTCAGGGAACCCTACAAATCTGGGGCTGTTCCTCCAACCTCCATTTTCGAGGTCTTCGCCTTTCTCCATGACAGTTGGATGACTTAAGTCTTGCTTCCTGAGGTGCAAGAGAAGTCGGTCTGTGGAGTCCTTGTTGATGGCAATCCACTGTTCTACTATACTGACCCAGTCTCCGATGGAGATGATGTATGCAGTAGTTAGCTGGGATGCCAGCTCAGGGTTTCCTATTTGTTGAATTACATGTCCAAACACTGATTTTACTTCCCACCTAGCTGTTTCAGAGGAGCTGGGAGTTGCTGTCACCATTTTGCCACCTCAGGGTCTGTCGTCAGTCAGACAGAGCTGCACAGCACTCCTGCCAATAACTCACCGCAGAACAAAACCGAGACAACCAAGGTATGTACAGATTCCTCCGAACATCCCCCAGTGAACTAGCTTGATGTTGAGGTTTGGTTAATAGGTTTTGATACAGATTTTAATGGATTGTTTTAAGGGGTTACTAAGCAAAAGCTTAGGCAGCCATCTTATGGAGTAATCAAGCCATGCCCCCACTGAGACCACTCCTACAACCATAAGAGCGGTCTCGGTGGCAGATTTAATATATTGCTGCTGAAGCTCAAGCAATTATATTTTTTTTAAAAGCTTTGCAGGAACATGCCCGTTTCCACGGCAACTGCCATAAGTCACTCTTCACAGATTAAGAGTGTCTCACGCACAGAGGAAAACAACACTCCGATTGGTCAGGAGCACTCCCTCGATCCATAATGATTATAAGAGTGTCTGGAATGTTTAGAAATAAACAATCCAGACTAGCAAAATGATATCATAATTTACGATTTATTTTGAGGATTATGATTTATCTTTTATATTCTTTCCCCTCCTCAACAATCGTCCACCTCTGGCAGGCCACCTTGTATTCAACTCCTTCTTTTCACTTACACTTGGTCTCCAGAAGGCCCTTTGAGGGGTCTCCTTTGGGTCAGTCTAATATGCAGGAAACCATCAGGCAGTTGGAACCAGTAGGGCCCAAGACTGTCACCGTTACAGGGTGGGAGGGACCCTCTTTGTTTCTCTTTCCTTTAGGATGCAGCCAGAGAGGGCACCGTGGTATGCATGCCTTGTGTGGCTATGCTCCAGAGCCAGGCTTTGCTTTCCCTCCGTGAGCCTCCCAGCTGCACTGCCATCTGTGGTCCCCAGGTGCCGCTATAACAGCAAAGAATGCTGCCCTCCATCACTTCTCCCTCCGTGAAGCACAGTGGTCTATAGGATGCTCAATCCTCCTCTCTCCCTCCCGACTGTCCTCCGGTATCCCAGGTTCAAGAACTGGTGCCACATGCGGAACCAGTGCCATGGCTGACTGGCCAACGTCGGCCCATCTCTGAGGAAGATAAATATCCCATGGCACTTTTCAAGAAGAAGAAGGTGATTGCCCCAACAGTGATCTAACCAGCAAGCCTCCTCTTTTTACCCATCTCCATCCCCACCGTCCACAGGCGGATGGACCACTACAGTCATCACAGCGTCACTGTTCCTTTGGCCTGGAGGATGACCAAGTGGCTGCCTTCACACCAACGCCTAATTCAACCTGCTGTAGGCTGGCTAGTACAAGGTGCACGAGTACCAGGCGGTCCTTACCCACACTCACTCAAAGGAAGCCAAATGCCTAACCTCTGCAGTGCATTTACCACCACCACCATCACCCTGCCCCAGTCAAGATGTACAACTTCCTCGCATATCCTGGCCTCCCATGTGACAGCCTGTGCTGGCTCTACATGCTAAAAATAATTAGTAACTTGGCTAAACGATTTCTTTTTTTTTTTTTGCCATGGTCTCTTCTCTTTTAATCATTTAGCCGTTGTTTCAAAATGCATTAGGCAGCAGTGGCCAATGATTATTTTTTAACTAAGTGATTAATGGCTCGCTGGGTGACATGTAGGTAACACTGACAGCATAACACACTGCTGTCATACCACTCTACCAGTGCAGCACCAGTTCTGGTAATTCTCCAGGACCGTGTGGGATGTTACTGGCGCCTACAGGTATCTGCATACTGTCACTGCACTACCAGAATCTGACTTGCTGGTCTGCTAAGCGCGTTGACATAATCTGTATACAAAAACCACATTCTGTCCTAGTCTAGTAAGTCATAACGCAGCAGAACACCTATAAGTACAGACACACATCAGGTAAATAATCCTGTGGTTAACTGGCTCGGTAGCACTACCACTTGCTACACTGCCAGCCCAGGTTTGGGAATGGATGTGGATTGCGCGAGGACCAGTCAGCGGAGGAGGCAGGACTGAGCATCTCAAGGTAAACTCTCCTCTTTTGGGAAGGGGGTTGCTGCATCCTGCTACTTGACTGCCCCTGGTGGAGGCCAGATGGCAGCATGGCAGAAGTACCTAGATGCTGAGATGGGCAGCTGAAGGACACCAGGCATGCATGCCCACTGCCACACTCAAGGAAAAACTAGGAGCTCGCAGAAAAAGCCTTGGTCTGCCACTGTGCTAGAACACCCCACATACACACAGATCCACACATGACCAACATGGGAGACCACCTGCTACTATCGTGGTTCTAGGCAAGTGGTACATTACCAGGAATTCACAAGAAAGTCAGTGACAAGGCGGGGTGGGGTTAGAAATCTTAATAAAGAATAAATAACAATATATTCTTAGATCTGATGTCTAGTCAAGTCCCTTTGAACTACACTCAAAGTCCATCGTGGTTACCCTAGTTAAACACCTTCCAAATAAAATAAGGCCCATGGGGCCCACGTGTTAACACATTAACTATGCCCATCCCTGCTCTGCCAAGACAGGATCTGAAGTGGACTCAAAAGTGATGCTGCTTTTGCGATTCGATGGTACCCAAATGGAAGGCCAGTTTATTCAGTGAGCATATGATATGCGAACCATGACAAGAGTCTACAGAGGATAGAAGACTGCAAGAACAGAAAATGAAAGACAATTCAGATGACAATACCCTTAACAGTCCCTCCTCCCAACACACACACAAACAGCATGCTCAAAAGACCACCAGAGGCGCTTCTTGACTTCCAGCCACAATTAATGGAGATGCCTCCTTGGCTCTTTCTCCCGTCGCTCCTGTCCTTTTCAGTCGCTCAGAGCCTGCTAGGTCCACAAAGTGAAACTTGGCTGTAGGGTTTCATACTCACTCACAGACTAGAGATCCCTCTGGTAAGCCATTTACTTCCCCATTGACCTATTCACCCCAAACAAACAAAAAAAAAAACACAAATCCATAACCTGAGCGGAAACAATGTGAATGTGTCTCTCTGTGCATGTCAGTTTGTATTTATGTCGAAGCATGTGAATGTACCAAGTATACATGCGACAATGTGCACCTAATTTTGGGTCGGTAGCTCACAGGTGCACACTCTGATAAATAATCCAGCATACATATAGGTGGAACTGCAAAGTCAGTTCAGGAGGGCCTAGCAGGCTGCACCTGTGATAAAGAATACATTAAGGAGGCAAACACGGTTTGAAAGCATGTGGAAGAGAAGTGATTCATTGGATATTACATCTCTGGGGCTCACTAGTTTATTTATTATTTATTTTTTTTTTTTAATTTAGTATCCTTTCTTCTCCTTACACAAGCCAGGCCCCATCGTCCTAGCCAGTCCGTGAGTCCCATCACCCTTCTTCCCCAGTTTCTCTCTGCCACTTACACCTGCCTTACCCCCAGGGCAAGGCCATTGTGAGAGGCCACTACCTCCTGATGGAGACTGGGCAGGTGCTTGAGGAGAGCATCATGGTTGTCAGTGTGGGGCATGCAGCAAGGGTGGACGTCCTCCTGCAGTGGCTGCTGCTGCGGTGGATGCAGATGAAGACTCCCGATGTGTAGGTGTATACATGCACGTGCAATGCACATCGGGGCCTGTCACCATCCTTCCCCAGTTCCACTTCACTTGCACTGCTACCTGGGGTCACCCAGGTGGCAGCAACACAACAGAGTCAGATCCCCACCCCATGAAGTGGAGAGCATCCTCCCAGACGCTCAGCTCACCTCCCTCGCCAGCCCTCCAAAGACTCACTCATTCCCATACCGGGTTGGGGTCTCACTACTTTAAAAATCCCCTAAGTTGCAGAACTGGAAATGCTGTCCACTTGTACAGCTTTGCTTCGTTGCCACCCACTCCCAGATTATTCCCAGACCCGTTTGCTCGCCCTCTCTACGTCACACAATATATTACAGCGGATTAGTACAACAAGGCAGGCAGGTTTGGCTTGTTCCTCCCTCCCCAAGTACTTACCATATTGGGGCAGACTCTCATTTGGCACAGGTGGATGGTAAAGATGGCATGAGGCGTGAACTTCGTAACGTTCATTTGGGTGCGCTAGCGGTAGTCGGGACAGGGCTCCTTGTTTTAGGCACTGGATCAGCTGGAAGCACAAAACAAACAGCAAACATTACTGGGAACAGCATTACATTCAGAGAGGAAGGAGATTCAAGAGGAGCTTCCTCATCACAGAATTAGTAAGTGAAGGAGATCAAACAGATCACTTGACCTCTGGTTGCCAGTGGTTTTGCCTCTGTCAATGTTCTTCCCTAGTGCTAAAGTCTATAAAACATGTTGTGATGCTGCTTGACATCAGCGATGGCTCCTCTATTTCTCATACTGTTTAACACTGCAGCAACATGGATGGCAGGAGGTGAACAGGACCGACCCATAATCTTTTACAGCTAGCATTTCCAGCATTCCACTAAGAAAAAAAATAAATGAATAAACAAAGCCAGAAGGGGTTCCCATTGGTGCAGAGGTAGGGCTAATGCTTGCCACACTAGCCAGCCGGGGGAGGAGGGTTCACATCCAAGTGACACTCTCCTTCTCCAGGGGAGGGTGGCAGAGTGCCGATGCCAGTGCCCCATGAGTAAACAGGCTGGAGCTGCAGGGCAGTGCACCTGGGGAGGGGAGCGATGGCCGACGCCACACAGCAGCACATGCTGCGTGCAATGCTCATACCTGGCATCTTACCGCCAACATCGCAAGGGAGGGACAGAAAGAAAAACGTCCCTGATGTTTGTGACGACAGACCCCAGCATATTCCACCCCTCAGATTCCCCACCCCCCTCATACATCAAGGCTCAGCTTCCACCCACTGTTGGGGTACACTACCTTTCCTCAACACCATGTGGGAGTTAAACCAAGGCTACATGGATGCAGAGGGTGCAGATGTGTGGATGCGGTCTTACAGTGCCCTGGGGTTTCTGAGAGTAGTCAAGCGCCCGGGGGGTTAAGTAATTTCGATATTAAGGTACCGCTTAGAGTATATGGTACATTATATGCTGGTTATAGTCCTTTTTGGCATTTTAAAAATGTTATTTGCAGCCTGTATTTGTTGCAAGGGGTGGGTGCATAGCCCCTCGAAGGTGGCCAACTCATCTTTCCGCTTCCCTATTCATATCCCCAGCTCAGGCACACTATGATGTAAAGCAAGAGCACGCACTGTGGCACGCCCACTGGCGTGAATGGGAGTCTATTTCATTACAATTTAAAACATTATGGTGGGGAGTTGGAGATCAATGAAGGCCACCACTTGACTAACAAGGCCCCTGCTAGTCAACGGTGGCCGCCATTAATCTCCAACTGGCCATCATAATGTATTAGATACTAATGAAAATAGACTTCCCATTCAGTCCAATGGTGGGGCACCATTGCACTCACTCTGCACACATCATACAGCTGGGGCGTACATGAATAGGAAGTGAAGGTTAACTGGCCACCGGAGCCCTTCCAACTACATACAGGCTGCACATAAATATATAAACCGTCAGAAACAAACGATCGCTGATGTAGGTACCATATCCTGTAAGTGATTCCTCATTCTAGAAAAAGGGAAAAATCACTTTAAAGGACAGATTAAAAAAAAAAAGATATCAGTGCTGCCCCTAGTTGTAAGGCTCCCAGATATAAGGCTCCTTTACCAAAGCTCTCAGTTTTCGTTTTACCCGTTAAAGTGACACTCTCGTATGATATACAAAATACAATAACCGTGATCTGCAGCCCAATAGTGTAGTTTCAGCGTCACATGTGGTCAGTATGGGATGGTTAATAAACCACGGAAATCATCTGGGGTCAAGTACCCCCACCACCTGAAGGCAAGCCCCAATATTTAAGGAATAAAAACTATGGATGCACACACTCAGCTCTCCCTCTTATGCCATGATACTGTACACTCTTTATATCAGTACTGTTATTAACGGCTTATTATATATGTTTGTGCTGAGTAGCTTGCTACAACAGTAATGTACCACGCCACATGCTATTGATGATTTGGAATTTACCAGGTCTACACTGTGACTGTTCTATTATTACCTTGTATGTGCCTGTTACAAAGTTGGAAACTCAAAAAAAGAATTGCGCTCAAAAAGGGAGGAAGGGCTAGCACAGGCTTTCAGAGTTTCTTTTCCCTGCTACACACAATGGTACGGACAGACGGACATTAACCACGCCAACCAAAACGTAAAATAAAGTTCTGAATAGAAGGGAGCTGCTTGCCCAGTTGTTGACTGGGCTGTAGCCTTCTAAGTGATTTTTATTAATTTGTTTTAAACTATTAATTTATCTAAGATAACCCAGCTGAAATTCAACATCTCATTTCCACTGGGGTCTGGCTTCTACCAGTTTTACAGTGGCGTGTACTGGAGCACTGAGAGGTTAAGTGACTTGCTCAGAGTCATATATTATTTGGCTCTAGTGGCATTTGAACCTCTGATGATCTTACCAGGTTGGTGCTCTAACCCATAAATCACACTACCTTGATGCTTCAGTACCTCACAAACCCCTTTCTGCAAATGATGATAAAGCATGAGGGTGCACTTTGGCAATTCTACCCCAACCACTGAATGAACAACTTCTGTGTTGCACACAGATTCAACCAGCTACGGCAGGGACAGTGGGGTAAAGGCATCCTTAGAATGGCAGAAAAAGGGGAGATATTGTTGATGGGGACCTGAATATGCCAGATGTTAACTGGAGTAACTTTGCTGCAGGCACACCCAAGAGCAGGGTCATTCTTGATGCCCTACAGGGGCATGCCTCTGACAGCTAGTATTGGAACCCACTCGGGAGGAGCAATCTTAGACCTGGTACTCTCAAAGGGGAAGGAGAAAGGATCTCAGATCTAGAAGTGGGTAGCCATCTGGGAACAAGTGACCACCAAACAGTGTGGTTCACACAAACACAGCCATAGAGTCAAGCCATACAAAAGCAAGAGTATTGGACTTATTAAGGCTGACTTTGGGAAATGAGAGAGTGCCTCAGAAAAGCACTACCAAACGGGCAAGAAGGAGGGTGGAGGAACAATGGGGAACAACCAAACAGCCATCACAGAGGCAACAAGCCTTTGTGTAAAGCAAATCAACAAAACAAAACGAACGAAAAAAACACTATGGTTCTCAAAAGAGGTGGAAGGGAAGGTTAAGGAAAAAGATAGCATTCAGGAAATATAAGGAAACACAGAAGGAGCAGGACAGAGAACTTTATCAGTTAGCAGAAGGGCAGAGAAGCAGTCAGAATAGCAAAGGCATAAACTGAGGAAAAGATAGCCAACTCTGTTAAGAAGGGGATAAAACCTTTTATAGGTACATTAGGGAGCGAAGAAAGACCAGGGGATGGATACAGAGACTTAATAAAGGGGAGGAATGTGGGCAGAGGGGACAGTGAAAAAGCAGGTATACTGAATGAACATTTCTGCTCAGTATTCACAAAAGGAAGAGGAGGAGGTACCTAAACCAAACAAGAGAGAAACTCTGAATAGGAGGGTCGCGACCAGTCCATTCACAGAAGAAAGGGTTTGAAAGAACTCTTGAAACTGAGGGTGGACAAAGCAATGGGGTCTGATGGGATTCACCCCAGAATTCTAAAAGAACTAAGGGTAGAACCAGTAACACCACTGACTACCCTCTTTAACAAATCATGGAAGGATGGGGTGGTACCAGAGGACTGGAGGAGGGCAGATGTGATTCCACTTCACAAATGTGGGAGCAGGGCAGAGGCAGGAAACTACAGACCAGTTAGTTTGACCTCAGTGGTAGGGAAAATGATGGAATTACTTCTGAAGGAAAGAACTGTTGAGTACCTAGAGGCCAGTGGGGCACTGGGACCCAAGGCAGCATGGTTTCACAGCAGGAAGGTCATATCAGACCAGAACCTAATAGAATTTCTTTGACTGGGTGACCAAAGTAGTAGACCAGGGAGGGGCTGTGGATATGGCCTACCTAGATTTTAGCAAGGCATTTGACACAGTCTCACACAAAAGATTAATATACAAGTTAACCAGCTTTGGAGTGGGTGCCAAGGTGGTAGACTGGATAAAAACTGGCTGGACAACAGGACACAAAAGGTAATAGTAAACAGAGTCCACAGTGAAGAAAGGAGGGTACCACAGGGTTTGGTACTGGGACGGTCCTCTTTAATGTCTTTATAAGGGACATTGGAGAGCACCTGGAAGGAAAAGTATGTCTCTTTGCAGGCAGCGCAAAGATCTGCAACAGGGTTGATACACAAGGGGGTGGAAAGGATAAAAGGGACTTGGCAAGGTTGGAGGAATGGTCAAATATATGGCAGCTCAGATTCAATGCAAAGAAGTGCAAGGTAATGCATCTGGGAAACAAAAACCCAGGGAAGAGTACACAATGGGGGTGAGATAATAACAACAACAAAAATCGAAAGAGACCTGGGGTAATTATATCAGATGACCTAAAGGTGGACAAGCAATGTGAGAAGGCAGTAAGGCGGGCTGGTGGGATACTGGGATGCACAGGAGAGGCATCAACAGTAGAAAACAGGAAGTTGTTATCCCTCTGTACAGACAGTTGGTGAGACCCCATCTGGAGTACTGTGTGTAATTCTGGAGACCCCATCTCCACTAAAAACATAGACAGAGTGGATGCTGTTCAGAGGGCAACCAAAATGGTGCAGGGTCTGCACCAGAAGACATCTGAGGAGAGACTAAAAGCTTAATAGATATACCCTTGAGGAAAGGAAAGGGGGGCATGATAGAAACTTTCAAGTATCTCAAGGGAATTAAAGTACAAGAGGGTAGCATCTTTCAGAAGAAGAGATGTGCAAGAACAAGAGGGCACAATTTGAAGATGGGGACGGCTCAGAGGTAATGTGAGGAAGTATTTTTTCACAGAGAGGTTTGTAGATGCATGATACAGCCTTCCTGAGGAGGTTGTGGAGTCAGGAACAAGAGGAGAATTCAAGAATGCATGGGACAGACATAAGGCAATTCTAGTGGGGGTAGGAGGAAGTAAGCTGTTGATTAACTAGAATCTGCAGCTTAACCATCAGGTAGGGAAATGGGCAGACTGGGTGGGCCAGCGGTCCTTATCTGCCATCAAATTCTATGTTTCTATGTAAAGTATCTCCCAACCTACAGTCCATTTGGCTACAACCCGCCACATGGAAACAGAAGGTGGTGCCTTACTGTTAGCTTACCTCCTCTTCTGAACTAACGAGGTGCAGTGACCCCCTCATGAAATCCCACCGCTTGAGTCCTCATGGATCTTGATGTTGGATTTCCTGTGTCGGCTCAGGGTCCCTGTTGAGGCATCAAACAGGTCAAGGATCTCTTCATTGTAGAGCTAAATGCAAAAAGCAGCCTATTACAGCCAACCCTCTCAGAATTCGGTGGTTCTGCGGCCAGAGAAGCCACAGAACGAGGGCCCTACAGCTTCAAATGAGCTTAAATTTCATTTAACCATTCATCTGTTGAAATGAATCGGATACTCCACTGCCCCTCCCAAGAGACAACTTTTCTTATTATTCAGTCATATGTCAAGTTATTCTTTTCCTGAGTTCCAGTGCCCCCCATGATGAGGGTTATCCTGTCTGCACCTTTCCTTAGGCTGGGAGTGGTGGGTGGGGTAAGTGCCTGCTGCCAGTCAGTGATGTTGCTTGGTTGGCCAGCACAGATCGTGCAAATGCTGAGCAGCCCATGTCCTCAGTCAATGCATGCCAAGCGCCTCCCTTCAGGGACTCCGCTGGCCTGAGCCACCCTGGCATCTGAGATTTCTGACCATATTTGATGCTTCGCTCACCACACAAAGGGTGTGTCCCAGCACTCCAGCTCTGCCTGGATGTAGAGATTAGGGCACTGCACATTAGAAGGTCACATCCCCCACCCCACCCCCTCCTTCCAAGAGCACAGACGCACTTTCAAAAGGCTCACAGATGGAGGTCTGGGTTATAAAAGGAACAGTACAGGATGCAGATAAACATCCCCAAAACAATCCTTCTAAGAATAGCCTTCCTGTGCCATTCAGGTCAGACTGGCCACCAATAATATTGCTGTTGTCTTAAAAACAAGAGCACACCACTCTCCGTGAAGGACATGTCCCTGCAGTTAGCTACTGAGATCACTGTGTTTTTCTAATCACTGTACAAGGGAGGCTGGTTCCAGCTGTAGTGTTCTGCTGTCGTAAGCAGTTTCAATTCTTATTTATTTATCTTTGCTGTAAGCGATTAAAGAGCTCCTAACAGTCTGCTCCATAGTACTGAGCATGTTGGAAGGAACATTCTGACATGGTGGGCACCAAGGTTCATGCTTCGAGCCTGGAATGCCAGGAGCAGAGGCCAGGAGGGAGGGTGCGGGGTATCCGATGGACACTCTTCTCCTGTGGGCAGAGGAGGGGTGATCACTGCCCACTAGCTAATGGTACTGGTGGCTATGGTGAGGTGCCTTGCCAGCGTGGGTGACCACCGCGGCAACTGGCCTCCCCTCCAGACCAGCCCGGCGCAAATAGAGGAGGCAGGAGAAATAACTGGCGAAATGCCATACCAGTACACTAGATGACAGCCTGGTTGGACCCCCACATTAATGGACCCTCACAGTGTTCCCCTCAGAGGACTCCTCCAGCCCACATCACAAAGGTCAGCTTTAAAGTTCCTCCATCTGGGCCACAGGAGGTACAAGCCAGCCCTAGATGACCTGGGGGCGCCTGGAGATCAGGATGGTATCTCCAGTGGCAGCAAGGGTTAGTCTGGCAGGTAGTCAGGGATGCTGGGTGTCCTGGGGGGCACTGCGAGCAAGAGAAGGTGCAAAAAATAAAACCCAGCCGCCCTAACAGAAATTTTGAGAACAAGCTTTAAAAACACTGCTTAGATTTCACATGTTCTCTGTATATAGCATCCCCTTTCCATAATAACTATGCACGTTAGCATTAAAGGGAACATTTAGGAACAGTGCTCATCATAGTTTGAATGTGCATAAAACAATAACTGAAATGAGGTATTGGGCTCCTCCAAAGCTCACAAAGTCCAGAGATATCAATTACTAAATCTGCTCCATGCTTGTCGTCGGTAGCAGCAGTTGCATTTCACTTGCAATGCAGCGACCGGAGTTCGAGGCGGACCGGTCGCTAGATGGCTGGCTGGGAGAAGGCTTGAGCGTCCAACAATGGCTCACCTTCTCCAGGGGAGGTGGGGACGCAGTCTGGTGTCTGCTGACTCCCAGTGGAGATGAGGTATAGCAGCACGCCCGAACAACTGGGGGTGTACTCTGGCATATGCCAGACGTCATGGTAGCCGCGCCCGAGAAAAGGGAAAATTCTCCTCCGCCGACCGAATGATGGCCATCCGGTCCTCCACCACTGAATGTCCCCCGATACCACCTCAGCAGTACCCAAGGGCAAAGTACCTGTGTTGGCCAGCCCCTACTGGTGCCTTTCTCCTGGAGAATCCATCTGGTGAAGGGTTACACCATATTACCCCGAGGGTGGGTGCCATTTGAGGTGGTGGACAGCGGCAATGGGCGGAGGCGCAAGCAAGCTGTAGAGAGGAACAAGACCACTGATGGCCTGAAGGAGAGGCCGACGGGGAGACAAGGGAGGAGGATAAAGAAATAACAAAAAAATCTGCCCCATATTTATACTACTTGCCACCATTTTACATCCTTGTGGTGTCACTGATGATTAAGCTGTGCTTGACTTCAGCATGGTTAGCCACAGCTTGCCCGTCAGTGACACCACAAGGATGTAAAAGAGTGTCACTGTAGTACTGATATAGAGCAGACTTAATCATCAATATTTTGAACTGCTACCAGCTATAGGGAGTTCAATACCGTGTTTAAAGAACATTTCATGGTTTTCACCTCGAGTTTTACCCTCCCTTGAATGTCGATGGCAAGGAAGCCATGGAAGACGGACACTTGTGAGGCATGCTTGCATCTCCGAATCAGCCAGCATCAACCAGCCTGCAAGCTGCCCCAACTGTACCACTACCCGTGGTCAGCCAGGTGGCGGTACACCAGCATGCCTGCTGTTCTCTTCCCTGGAGAAAAGAAGAGTGTCCACTGAAATGCTTGATCCTCCTTCCCCAGATCAGCCCCGATGCCTGGGCTGGTTCCCAAACCCAGATCACTTGTTTCCCAGAGGTTACCCCTGCCGCTTCACCAATGAGGTGGCCCAAAGCAGCATCTGCAGACACATTTAAGTTTATACTTGCTATGCTGTTGTAGTTTCTGGGTTTTATGGTTTTCTCCCCCGTGTCCTCAACGTAGTGCGTGCATGTGGAGGCACATCTGCGCATGTCCTCTGGGATGCCCCTCCCTGCCAGTTATGCGTTGACTGCCTGCGTCAAACCTCCATTCGATGACGGCGGCATTCAGAGGCGGCGACCCCACCCCTCACCCAGGAGAGGAGCGCCAATGTCGATCCTGCTCCCCACCACCCCCGGCACCCAAGGTCATTCCCTCAACCCGCCACCAGTGTAGCGCGAGGTGTGACGCCCAGTGCCTCAACCCTTAGTGCCACCAAGCCAGCTTGCTATACTGTTCTGTATTTAACTTACCCCTTTTCATTATAACGCTGCACATTAACACAAAACAGGATCACCATCCCTACACTTCATCAGCTCTGACTGCCGGTCTACACCGGGCTTCAAAAGCAGCTGCTGTGACATCACAATAATTTCCACAGCAACAGGTTGTGATGTCACCAGCAGAGACTGTGATGTTATGTGTAGACAAGCAACAGAAGAAATTAAGTCAAAGGACAGGCTCCTCTTGTCATGTGCAGTTATATGATAAAAAAAAAAAAAAAAAAGGGAGGCTAACCATAATGGATATGTGCTTTAAACATCAGTTTTGTTTTTTCGAATTTTCCAGACATGTAAGGGACCTTCAATGATGCTCCCCACTCCTTACTCCCTCCCATCCACACACAGTGCCTTGCTGCTAGTAGGAACTGACAGCGCTGGAGACAGAAGTCCTCCGTTTATCAACCTGACAGGTGCAGCAATGGAAGGCACAGTCCCAGCCTCCGCACCTCCACAGCCAATGCATCTCAGCTCTGTCATGGAGAGACGCCCCCCTCCCACTGTTTGGTGCGAGGTAGTTCAGACTCCATGTCCATTCAATCACACCATGTCAGATAGCCAGCAAAGTTGCCAAACAGTGCCAGTTGTGTTGGTTTTTTTTTTAGTAATGTGGTCACCTGTCCACTCAAGTGAGCTGAGAACCACCACAACTCATTCCACGTGACCCCAGACATCCGCCAGTTGATAATGATTTCCTGAAACTACACTGCCACCCACCAGGATAAAGCCCACATCCCAGTTTCTGCTTGGGTCATCAGGGGCCAGTCGGGGGAAGGGGATAGAGAGTCTCAAGGGACACTCTCCTCCAGGGAGGTGGGCCACTGTCCTCACTGCTATACTGCCACCTGGGTGACCACAGGTGGCAGTGCAGTGAGGGCGCTGTGGGAGGATGGATACAAGTCGGTGGTTCAGCAAACAGCATCCATGGCGTGTGTATGCACCTTGAACCTTCCATGTGCACCCACGCCCATGGAGACAGGAAACCATGGAAAGACCCCACTGCTTGACAGGCGACTGACCCCTGTGAGCTGAAGGGGACCTGACCTGCACCCTCAGCAGACCCGCCTCCACAACAACAAAGTATTTAGAAGGGTCCATCCCTCTTCTGTACCGAGGCGACAGCCACAGAAGCATGGAGGTAGGAGGCAGCTGACAGGGACGGGGCCCAATGAAGCCATGCACCTAGGGAACCCAGAGGAGTCAAGGCAAAGGTGTGTAAGGGCATAAACAGTAAATTAAAAAAAACAAAAGAACTAGACAGAGAACTACCACAGCTCATTCCATGCAGGTCACCAAACATCCACCAGTTGATAATGATTTTCTAAAACTACTCTGCCATCCAACAGGATAAAGCCCACATCCTAGTTTCTGCCAGTGATATCTTGCAGGATCCTGCAAGAACAAAATGGAATCTAATCGCAGTCAATATAATATGTCATGCAGGAAACTGTGAATTTTTTTTTTTCATCAATACTTTCTAACATCTGGGTCCGCCATCGACAGCTCCTCCCCAGCCCGTCATGGACTTGCCAAGCCTGTGGGGAAACCGAGAGGCTGGTAGCATTTCCTCCATAAATTTCACCCTGGAATGTCGACGTGCAATGACACGACTCATCTGCTGACATCCCCATGTTCCACTGTTCCGCTAGCGCTGTCACCCAGCCTCACGCAGGTGGCAGTCAGGTAACAGGACACAAGTTACCCCTTCTCAGGGGAGGAGAGTTACAGATGCTCAATTCTCCCTCACCTGGTTGACCCCGTGACCAAACTGCTCTTGTACCTGAGTCACCAACATGGCGGCAGCTAATGCCCAAGTGCCTCAACCCTTCAAGCCACTGGGCTGGCTCAAACGGTGACATCTTTATCAAAGAGTGCTTTATCCTGGCAGGCTGCACTGTACCTATCAGGAAAGGATTCAAACCTGCGGCCCTGAAGTGGAAGACTCTATAGCTCCCCCACACACCCGTGCCATTTGGTACTCACGCCACAAACTTGCCAGGATCTGACAACATAAGCACAGGCTTAGCAATCCTGAGATATCTAAAAACTCCCTCCCCTCAAAGCTTGTTCCCTCCCAGCACAGCACAGCACAGCACACACAGCCCCCAATCACAGGCATATTGTTGACTTACCTGAGAAACTGTGCACTAACTTTAAACTCGGGAGGTGGTGCCCCCATCTCCTTGCCACTCCTTCCGCTCTTGATCCCACTGAAGAGGTGGCCGACAGCCAATGGGATTATCCCTGTTCCTCAGGAGACATATTCACATCAAAACCGGTTCCCATGGTGTAGGTCTTCCCTGAACCTGTCTGTAAAAACACGAAGCTGCACAATCAATGAAGACCTGCAACTTTTCCTCCACCATCTCACTACCTCTACATTTTAATTACGTTTGTTTGATTTTCCCAAATATATTCCTGTTGAAGTCCCTCAATTTTGGAACACACTGGCTGAGTCTCATGTGGAAACTCCCACACTGGAGGACTATAAATGACACCTGAAAACATATCTAATTAGATGAACTGAAGACTGATTTTTGAGTACAGTTTGCATGATGCTTTGAATACTGTTTGCACGATGTTTTCATTGTTACGGTGGTCTTAGGACCAGCCAGTCTATAAGCAAATATCGGAATATGCTAATGGAATCTGATCTGAGGCATGGTTCAATATAAAGTTTAGTATTATTATATAATTACAGCCAAGGTTAGCCAGCCCATTGGCGTGGAGGGCTGAGGCATCATGCCTTACCTCCTGCCACGCCGGCGGCCCGTGTTAGCAGTGCGAGCAGGTGCATGAGGAGTCAACCCGAGGAGGAGGATCAAGCGTCCAGAGGACAGCTCTCCTTTCCCAGGAGGGTGGGACGAGTCCGCTACTTGACTGGCCTCTCAGCGGTGGCTGGGGGCCGGTGCAACAGTCCCACACAAGGGGGCGGAGCTGAGCTAGACATCCTGCATGCCGTTATGCGGGCATGCAGCTCGGCCACTGACATCATTGCATCCATGGCTCCACAGCGGCAGGGGCGGGACAAAAAAAAAAAAAAACAGAGGCAAAAAGTTGACCGGCAGGAAGAAGCCGGTCTCCCCATCGCACTGGGCCAGCTGGCACTCAAATCTGCGAGAGGTGATGGCCGGTATGTCGTCCAGTGGCAGCAGAAATAAAATAAATAAATAAATAAATAATTATAGCCAAGGTTTGTGTATGTGTCCATCTATGGTGGCTGTAGCATCCAAATGCAAACACAAACCACAAATGTAGACCCAGTATAAGACACACGCACACTAGGCCCAGCCTATCCTGAACCCCTCCCCGGTCCAAAAAATAGGTTACTCACCTGTAACTGTAGTTCTAGGAGTGGTATATTGTTCACATCCACACTCTGGCTGTTCCACCGGAACAGTCATTAACCGGATATCTTTAAGCTAAGCTCCTCCCACCACCCGGGCACTCTGTCCCCGACTCCGCCCTGTGGCGTCAGATCTCGCATGCTGGAAGCAGAGTCCATGTGCCACTTTCAGGGAGTCTTAGTGGGTTGTGTGGATATGAACCATATACCACTCCATGAATTACTGTTACAGGAGAGCAACCTATTTTTCTAGGGGCATGGATATGTTCACTTACCCACACTCTGGCAGACTCCTAGCAGTTCTTCAGGAGGAGGAGGCAAGGTGCACACCTCTACTTGGCAACTAGAAATTGGAGAATCGAGGTCTCAAGTCAGAAACAAGCATCCTGGTGTGACTCACGGTTGATGCAGTAGTGGGAAAAGAAGATGTGTGCTGGCTTCCAGATAGCAGCCCTGCAGACTGGATAAGGATGTCCCGTTAGCAGCTGTTGAGGCAGTGGAATGCCTGGTGGAATGAGCCCTAAGCCCCACGGGAGGCTCCTGCCAGCCAACCTATAGCAGAGGTTAATGCAAGATGTGAACCACCTACCAATCGCCTGCTTTTCTGCTGGTCTGCCAGGCATAGCTTCAGCATATATGACAAACAACTGGCGAGCCTATCCCAAACTCCAACCGCGCACTCCATGTAACAGGAGAGCATCCTCCACAGATCCAGGGTATGGAGACTGGGGTCGGCCTCCGAAGATGGGCTGGTGAACTACACTGGCAGGTTAGTCACCTGGTTAAAGTGAAACTCTGATACCACCTTCAAGAGGAACTTCAGGCTGGGGCGAAGGACAACTTTGTCCCTGTGGAAGACCAGGTAAGAAGGCTCCTCCAACAGCGCTAGAGCTCCCAAACCTTCTGGCTGACATAATGGCCACCAGGAAGGCCACCTTCTGTGACAGGTGTGACATCGCACATGTGCACCAGCTCGAGAGGCTTGCCCATGAGGCACTGTCAATACCAGCAGTAAGTCCCACAGTGGAGGAGGTACACACACTGGTAAGGACAAGTGGTCCAGGCCCTTGAAAAGCACCCAGATGCACCTTATGGGTCGTCATCTGTAGTCCCAGCTAGGAAGGCACCAGCAGTAGCCACAGGGTAGCAAGTGGATCAAGTCCCTTGCCCTGACATCAACCAGAAAATCTCTTCCATTTGAAGGCAAAGCGTCTGCAAGTCGACCCTTTGCAGAGGGCCTCCACAATGTGAAGGACCTCCAAGACCCAAGATCTGGAACTCTAGCCACTCAGGAACCAGGCCATGAGGTACAGGGACTGAAGGTCCCAGTGGAGGACCATCCCTGTTGTCCGATCAGCAGGTCTGGGTGCAAAGGTAGTCTCCACGAAACCTGTTGCTGAGGTTGAGGAGATCTGGGTACCAGAACCGCCTTAGCCAGTGTGGAGCTATTTTGGACCTTAACCATGACTTTGTGGACCAAGGGAGGGAAGGCATATACAAGGCCAAGGGTCGAGGGCCTAATGAAGGCATCCCCAGAAATGTCCCAGACAGTGGGAGCGGGCACAAAACAAACTCAGTTTGGCATTCTTGGAGGAGGCAAACAGGTCCACCCAGGGTGTGCCCCATCAGGAGAACTGGTGGTTCACCACCTCCTGAATCAGGGACCACTCATGCAACGTCTCTCCTACCTGACTGACAGCATGTACCAGCTGATTGTTTTCTCCTGCGACATGGATCGCTAGGAGATCTGCACCCAGGCAGCACATGAGCGTCCAGGTGCAGAGAACCTCCCGACACAAGGGAAGCAAGTGAGTTCCATCCTGCCTGTTCAAGTAGAACATGATCATGGTCTTGTCTGTCTGGACCTACCTGCATGACCTGACCCCTGACTAGAGGAGGCGAATTCCGTCTGAGGCAAATGACCTGCATGGAGCTCCAGCAATTTAGGGTGGTGACAGGACTCCCATGGTGACCGGAACCTGTGGACTTTGGAATCTCCCAGGTGCACTCCCACCCACCAGAGATGCATCCGTTGTGAGCACAGTGGTCAGTTTTGGGTGGACAAATGGGATTTTTTCCTCCAGGTGTTTACAATTAGCCACCACTGGATGGCATTCCATATCAACTGGGTCACTGTGACCGGCTGTTCCAAGTGGACTAGGCGCAGGAGCCACTGATAGCTCAACTCCCACTGAGGTGATGCATCCACCAGTGGGCCCAATGAACCACACTGGTGCAGGATGCCATGTACCCTAGCAGCCTCTGGAAATTCTGGGCAGGGCATGAGAGACCAACCTGAAATGATCAGGCAAAGGATGCAAGATCCCAGTACCCACGTCACAGGAAGGCAGGCCCTGGCCCACAGGAGTCTAGTTCTGCAGCAGTGAACCTGATCACCTACTTGGTACTTATTTGGACTTGTCCAGATTGACTAACAGGCTCAAGTCTGGGCAAGTTTGGACAACAAATCTCTGGACCTCCACAGCTTCCTGGATGGACCAGCCAACAGCCAGTCATCCAGGTGAGGTACATTCTGACCCCAATGCACCGCAGGTGGAGCGCCACCACTGTCATGCATTTGGTGAAGACCCTGAGTGCTGAGGAGAAGCCGATGGGCATGACCTGGAACTGGCACAGGACCCCTTCTGCTCGGTAGCAGTGGTGGGATGGATGGAAGGGAATGTGGAAAAATGCATCCTGGAGGTCTAAGGAACAGAACCACATGTTCTGCTCCAGTGATGGAATAATCTGAGTCAGAGTGACCATCCAGAACTTGCATTTCCACATAAACTGGTTCAGATCATGCAGATCCAATGCGGGCGCCAGCCCCTCATCCATTTTTGGACCAGGAAGTATCTGGACACATAACCCTGACTGAACAGGGCATCCAGGACACAGGCTATGCCTCTTCTGGAAGCAGCTGAGCAATATCCGCCCGAAGGGTGGACAGCGTGTCAGTGACACCATGGACTCTCAAGGCCATGGAGGTGGTAGGTGAGAGAGCCTTGAAGTCCAAAGGCAACCCTTTGCCCACTATGTCCATTGTGACAGTGGACCAACGTCGCAAGAACTAACTCAGCTGGCCTCCAACTGGAGCGGCGGACAGGATGGGTGGGCATGATGTCCCTCACCTATCACTAAGCAGCTTTGCTAGGGCACCGCAGCTGCTGCCAGAGGCACCACTACCCCTGCCCTTCCCTTTTTGGACCCTGGCCCTCAGACTTGGGCTTGGGGCACCAGGCCTGGAATTGCCCCTGCTGAGGCAGCTACCAAGGAGGCTGTGACAGAACAGAGTGGTACTGGAAGGCCTGTTTCTTAGGCTTCTTCTTCTAGTCCTTCTGGGATGATGTCATAGAATCTGGGTACCACTGGATTTCTTGATGTACGTGAAGTCCTTCCACGCCTGGGTCAAATAGGTTGGTGCCCGAAAGGGACATAGGTCAGTTGTGTTGGGTGTCCACTGTAAAGGTGGACAGGTGCTGCCAGGCCCTGCCACACATGGAGATGGCGCTGCCATGGCGAGGGCACAACAATAACCCATGTCCAAGGCTGTCCGGAGCTGGTACTTAGCCAGCGATCGACTGGTCTCTGATGTGCTGCACTACCAACTGCTGCTCAACAGGAAGGTGAAGGAGGACTATATCAAACACTCCCATCAGGGAGTGGCTGATGCTGGCCATCATCATAGCATAGCTAACCTGGCGGAGACCAGAGACACCGCAGCGTACACTATTTTAGTCACGTGGTCGATCATGGGGACTCCTTGTCTGGAGCCTTGTCCACATCCCACTGGTGACTAGATTTGTGGAACTGAATCAGTGACCACCCCTCCGTCAGGAGGTCAGAAATCAGACAACATCAAGGAACATAAATGGTGATGCCATCCAGTCAAGCAGGATCGACAGCAGGAATGCTCTGACCAGAATCTCGACCATGGCCTTGAGCGATGACCAGCCATTCGACAGCAAGAGGCCCTTCTGGTGGGTTGCCAGAGACCACGTGCCTGCTCATGTTCAGCAACACGGGGCAGAAGGCCCGACATCTTGTTGAGGGCCATATGGGGACACCAACTGGACCACGTCCTCTGGGTGAGGACAGAAGCACTGCAGACTGTGAGATCGAATCCTCAATCTTGTCCAACAACAGGTCGACAGTCTTGAGTATGATCTTGGCATCCTGCTCGACCAGAGTCAAAGTTGACTGGCTGTCAGGGGAGCGGAAGAGCCCTCAACATGCCCCACCTGTCCACCAGCCAAGGGGCACTTGACAGTCATCGAGCAGTCGAGCAAGTCAAGGGACCAGGAGGGAGGACCTTGATCGCTCCCAGTCCCACAACTGGTGCGGCAGTGCTTGCTTTTAGCACTACAATGGGCAGGGCTCAACACATCTCCAGTGAATGATCCTCCGACACTAGCCACAGGAACAGTGCCAAGACCATGGCCTCAACCTCAAGGGCTGCAAGCTATTCAGCCAACCCAGCTGCAGCTAAGACCTTCTCGTAACCCTTAGGGTGGTCCTTGGATCCCGCTTTGAAGGCCGACCCAGCGAAAGACAGAACTTCCTATGTTTTTATTGAGGAAAGAAGGGAGAGGGACATGATAAAAACTTTCAAGTATCTCAAGGAATTAAAGTACAAGAGGTAGCATCTTTCAGAAGAAGAGATGTGCAAGAAGAAGAGATGTGCAAGAACAAGGGGCACAATTTGAAGACAGAGGACGGCTCAGAGTAATGTTAGAAAGTATTTTTCACAGACAGGGTTGTGGATGCATGGAACAGCCTTCCTGAGGAGGTTGTGGAGTCAGGAATAGTGGGGAATTCAAGAATGCATGGGACAGGCATAAGGCAATTCTAGTGTGGGGGGTAGGAGGAAGTAAGCTACTGATTAACTAGAATCTGCAGCTTATCCACCAGGTAAGGAAATGGGCAGACTAAGTGGGCCAAGCGGTCCTTATCTGCCGTCAAATTCTATGTTTCTATGTTTCAAGGGACTCCAAGCATGCTTCTGTAAATGCTGCATTGAGATACACTGTATTGCAGACTCATGCAGTGCACACATGTGTCATGCCAATTAGTGACCAAATCTTCTGCCAGCACCACACAAAATTTAAATCCTGGCTTCCATTGTCAATCACTGGAGGGAGTTGATGGAACTGGAGAAGTAAACAAAGAAGTATTGAAAACTTTGAAGATAATGTTTGCCTTATGGCAAGTGAGAAAAAATACAACAAATATGTTGCAGGTGATACCTTTTATTGGACTAACAAAATTATTTTTAAGACTAGCTTTCGAGAGGTGAAACTCTTCCTCGGGCCAAAAGTCATGGCGCAAGTAAACCTAAGCAGGAGTCAAGAAGGAGCGACCTGTTCTTCCATCAGAAAGAAAAGCTGATGTCATGAGGCAGAGTTGAGGGATATATTGTCCGGGTGGTGGGAGGAGCTTAGCTTAAAGATGTCCTGCTAATTGCACTGTTGCAGTGGTATTGCCAGAGTGTGGATAAATGAATCATATCCATGCCTCTAGAAATATATATATATTTTTTAAACCTGTCCTATCCCACCCTGCTCCTGGATGTGCACTTACTCAGTAGGGGAATGGGGCTGGCAATCTCCACAGGATAGGGAGGGGACCACAGAGTTAGCCTGGCATTCAACTTCTATTTTCCCTCGCCCATTGATCATGAATCAGAAATCATCACAGGAGCCTCTACTAAACAACAGTATTTGGGTGCCGTAGGTAGGGGTATTGGGCAAGAGAGGTGAAATGAGTATTAAAGACAGTGCTGGCCAGGGGAGAGCGACTGAGAGGCCCAGAGCACGTAGCCGCTCTCCAGGAGGGAGCTGTGCAATGTCACCACTACAGCACCACCTGGGTGACCACAGGTGTCATTACAGGCAAGGTGCGCCACTGGGAAGGGGAATGCAGGTCGAAAGTGTGCAGCAAGGAAAATGGCTCCCGCTGCGTGTGTGGCGGACCCCAGTAAACAGAGGCTATGTGCCTCTACTACCCACCACCTGACATGGACTACTGTAGATGGGTATACCACCCCAGCCCCACAGGAGGCTATCACGCAGCAGCATCGAGGCCGGCGAGTGCACAGAAAATCATGGAGGCTCCTGATGTGCTCTGGGCTCCAGAGGAGACAGGCACGAGAACAAATTAAAGATTTTTTAAACGCTCGCTCCTGGCACCATGTCAGGAGCAGGAATGCCAAGTATGGCCTGGCTCCCCGTATCTTTGTGCCATGCTACACAACTGTGCTCCTGGTTGCAATCTATGCTCCTGAGATTCACAACTTCTTTGGCCATTCCTCTTATCAGATGGGTCACTTAGAGCAACCAAGCATTTTTAACGTATGCTCCTCAGCTTTGAAACCAACTTCCTGCTGACGTAATAGAGATTTGAAACTGAGATTTAGAAGTAGTCTAAGAGACACCTTTATGGTTTGTTGCACAAATCTTTTGAGTACATTAATCTGATGTACTAATATGACTGATATTTTGTATCAGTACTAAACGTGATAATATAGTTAATATTCAATTTCTTGTTTTTAGTTATGGTTATATATTATATACTGTTATATTTGTTCTAATGTGTTCTTCTTTGATGGTTATATTTTTTTACATATTGTTTCTTTGTTTGTAAAAAGAAAACACAAATAAAAATTTTACTAAAAAACTTCCTGCTGACGTACAGTCCACTGCAGTTATTGTTTGCTTTTAAAAGCATGCCTAAAATTTTTTTTTTTTTTTTTTATGTTTAGCGTATTATGCTTCCTGCTTACAAATTTAAGTGATTCAATTCCTGTAAAGCACTTTGAAGTCTCTGTAAAGCATTTAATAAAAAATACTATGATTAAATAAATATTATGATCTTTGAACTTCACATTTTCTCTCGTGTTTCCACTTACTTCCTCCTCTCCAACTAATAAAAGTTTGTCTAGGCTATCCTGGGCAAATGCTGGCATATAAAAGGCATTTGCTCACTCTCATAATTATTTTTTGTTTTGTTTTAAGTGTGTGAATTTAGTGCTCATGAAAGGTGTTGGACTGACAGCACTGGAACCTGAAGTCCTCTATTTAGCCACGTGGCAGGAACATGCAGGCGATCCCAGTGCAAGCTTCCCACACTGCCCGCCAATGTGCCTCAACCTTGCCAAGATGGGACCATTACACAGGTGAGAGGGCAGTTCAGACTCCATGACCATTCAATCTTTGGCTTCTAATGTGAGAGCGCCAACAAGGGTGCCAATTAGTGCCAATTGCGTTAGCGTTTTTGTGCTGTGGACACCTGCCCACCTCTCTCACAATTTATCATTCTTACTTACTATCCAGACAGCTGGTGAGACACCATCTAGATACGGTGTCCAGTTCTGGAGACCCCATCTTCATAAGGACATAGACAGGATGGAGGCTGTCAGAGAGGGCAACTAGAATGGTGCAGGGTCTGCATCAGAAGCCATACAAAGAGAGACTAAAGGAGCTCAATAGTATACCCTTGAGGAAAGGAGGGAGAGGGGGACATGATAAAACTTCCAAGTACCTCAAGGAATCAACAAAGTCCAAGAGGGTAGCATCTTTCAGAAAAAGGGATGTGCAAAAACAGGGGCACAATTTGAAGACAGAGGACGGCTCAGGGGCAACGTGAGAAGTATTTTTTCACAGAGAGGATGGTGGATGCATGGAGCGGCCTTCCTGGGGAGGCTGTGGGGTCAAAAACAGTGGGGCATTCAAGAATGCATGGGACAGACATAAGGCAATTCTGGTGGAGGAGGAGAAAGTAGGCTGTTGGTTAACTAGAATCTGCAGCTTATTCAATAGGTAGAGAAATGGGCAGACTAGATGGGCCAAGCGGTCCTCGTCTGCCATCAAAGTCTATGTTTCTATGTAACTCTTAGTGTATAATGAGGATGTTCTCAGTGCTGTATTATTCTTTGGCCCTCATGTTGGCCCGGCCCTCTACAACCTCCGTCACCCCAGGTGATGAGGGGCACTTGCCACTGTACAGGTCCCTAGTAGGCTACACCTTGAGTACTGTGCACAGTCCTGGAGTTCACATCTCAAGAGGAGATGGAGGTCAGTTCCATGGTGCCTAGCAGGGGCTCCTCTGGCACGCTGGCAACCGAGGTTCAAACCCCAAGCCCAGGACATCAGCAGCAGAGGCCAGCAGAGCGGATGATAGAGCATCCCTCCTCCCAGGGAGGGTCCTGTGGAGCACCACTCAGTCAGTGACCCCTGATGGTGTGTAAGCATTGCCAGCATGGGTGACCACATGTCAGTTCCCCCTCCATGGCGCTGCTGCTGTGCACACCACTGGAGTGTGGGGCAGGGCCCAAAAAACAGAAACTAGCACCCATCTTGGCCTGCCAGAGGATTGCTGTAGTCTCCTCATAACACAGTCCCCTACCCACCACTCCTGCCCCCCAGCCCAGCATACATCGGAGGACCACTCAGCAATGCTACTCCCTTTCTCTCTGACGGGGGCCCAGAAGGATAAACTGGACCCTCCAAGGAAGGGGGACAGCCTGGGGAGCCAGGTGACAAAGCAGTAGCACAGGGGAGACTGGTGGGCAGACGAGGCGCTGAGCAGCCAGGACGGAGTGGAGGTCGGGGAGGTGCAGGGAAGGCACAAAAAGGAGCAGGACTGCACAGAGACCGTACAAAGAAGGGCAAGCAGGATGATCCCAGGGCAGCAGGGGAAGTTGTATGAACAAAGGTCGGCAGTCCTTAACATGTATATGCAATGGAGGCCAGAATGGAAAGGGAGGGGACAGGATTGCAAGAGACTCAGCAAGGTGGACTGTAATGACTTGTTTACAAGGAATGAGGACACAGTTTAGAGGGCACAAGTGGAGATGTGAGGAGGCGATTCAACAGGGTTGAAACTGGCACTGGCCCACTAGCCAAATGCTGGTAGATTTTGTGTCGGGGACTAAGATTTCCTTTTAACTAGCCTCTGGTCTTGTAGTGGAGAAGGTAGCATTTCAATAAATACATCAACAGGACCAGTGAAAGTCTGTGGGGCTAGTGGATTTTCCCAGTTACTAGCCCTGCTGGCTCATGGCTGCAGAACTTCATTTCCACCACTGTTCAGCAGAGATGTGAGGAAATTCTGCACAGAACAGGAGGTATGTGACTGGAACAGACTGCCCAGAGAAGTGGATGAAACCGAGACCGTGATGGGGTTTAACCTTGGGTGAGGCGGGTATAAGGGAATAGTGGGACACATGCGGAAATGGGAAGAGATACCTGGGAAGGCGATGACCAACTCACTAGAGCGACTAGCTGTCTAAAACCAGCCCTGGGTCAGGCTGTTCACAGGGCTAGCCAGGAAATGGGCAGACTGGATGCCCTCTGGGTCTTTTCTGCCAACACATTCTATGCATCTTAAACTTGAGCCAAGAGATATCTTGGGCTCTCCTACTTCTGCCCTTTGTAGCCACAGGCAGCACCACATATTCTGTTCATACCTGCCCATAAGCCAGCACAGTGGCATTATAGCCTTCAAAGCAGCCCTCGATGAGTTTGTGCACAGCTAGTATAGATCTGTTCTTGCCCAGTGTCCAAGTCAAAGACGAAATCATACGTGAAGGCCTTGTCCTTTCCCAGCAGCACTTGGGGCTCCCTGGAGTTACAGAGGTGCAGATGTGACATCCTTCAATCTTCTCCTTTCCAAGCTGTGGGCGTATTCTGTCAGAAGACGTAAAATGAGATGTTATTAATTCTTTATTATTCTAGATAGACAGAGGAAGAGATTTATTTATTTCTAACATGTTTGGGACTTTTTCACATAGAAGTGGTTGGCAGTTATTTTCCTGCTACTGCATTCCCTGCTATTGAAAGCAAAAAAAAAATAATAATATATAATAATCTGCAAGTAATTTATATGTCCTGCCTTTTTTTTTTTTTTTTTAACTATTTATTTAAGATAGCCCAGCTGAGACGCAACATCTTGTTACCAGTGGGGTCCTGCTGCTACCCTTTTCTGCAGCTGGGTGGACTGGAGAACTGGGAGGTTAAGTGACTTGCCCAAGGCAAATACTGAGTGGTGGGTGAGTGAGTAAGTAAGTAAGTAAGTAAGTAAGTGAGTAGGTAGTGAGTGAGTGTGGGTGGGTGAGTGGGTGAGTGAGTGAGTGGGTGGGTGAGTGGTGGGTGGTGTGAGTGAGTGAGTGAGTGAGTGAGTGAGTGAATGGGTGGGGTGAGTGGGTGGGTGGGTAGGGCTCTAGCAGCATTTGAACCTGATCTCCTGGTTCCAGAGCTGGCGCTTTAACCACTAGACCACACTGCTTCCTTTTTGCCAACTAGCAGACCACATGGGTGTCAGAAGACACATTATATACATTCTTTGACCAGCCCTATAGCTGCTGAACCCTGAGGTCTGGATTCCCCTTATATACCACTTGTCAGGCAAATGAAGGGAAAAACGTTTGGAGCAAGTGATTCTGTTCCTAGATCTCTGAAGACAAATCTGGGTATTGGTCTAAGAAACAAGAAATTTCCGTGCCCGGGCCAGAGGAAACTGGGTGCACTGCGGAGGCAGCACACTCAGTCTCGGGGTCCTGATCCCACTGCTTGAGAGTCTCTTGCAGGTCAGGCATCAGTGAAGTAGCGTATGCAGGATAGTGTACATACCCCAGACATCATGAATGATGGCCAGCCTGCCTTGTATGTTATTCTTCTTGCACCACTCCCAGCTCGTCTCCACACCCACACTAAAACTGGTGATTCCTTCTCTAACGGGCAGGCCACACAATCCCTTTTCTAAGGGTTAAGCCATACTGTGTGTGTGGGTGTTCAGTTCCCACAGGATAAGAGCCAGCCCACTGGACGTAGCAGTAGTGCTTCCGCTTGTGATGCCACCGTTCCAAGTTCAGGAACAGACCTGGGAGTGGAGGGCTGGCCTGGGGGAGGAGGAGGATCGAGCATCCCATGGATAGCTGTCCTTCTCTGAGGGAGGGTGGGTTACAGCTCGGCGCTTGATTTACCCTGGAAGAGGCCGGGGAGGAATAGCTCCTGGACTTACAGTGTGTCAGAAGGCATGCTGAACTTGGTGCATTGCACCTCACATCACTGCATGACACGCCTACCATTAATAGGGACAAAAATCCCTGCTTGCACAGATGATACCCACCTCCACACCAAGCCTCACGCAGCTGTCCGGCACTGTACCGCTGGACCTCAGCAGTGGCACCACTTGGGAGTTAAGGGGATGGCTACTGAGAATCCGCCCTGGGGCAAATCTAGGAGCATTCCGGTCTGTGGGCAGGTAAGTCCTGGGGAATAAGGGGAGACAGCACGGCCGAGCAATGGTAAGCTAGGAGGTAAAAAGAAAGGTTAAAAGAGAGTTCCCACAGGATGTGTGGTGTTGTGGAGGTCTGGGAAGGCAGTCACATCAAGTGAGGACTGTCAAAGATTCACTCAGCAGGTTAGGCCCTCTACTCCCAAAGTGCCAACCTCTGAAGCAGTCTTGTGAACAGTGTAACAGACAAGGTAACCCTCTTGTCTGTTTTTGTGAGTTTGGATCAACCTTTGTTCTCAGGGATTCAAACTGTTAACCTCTTGCTAACATACCCAATGCACAGGCTCAGATATATCCGTCTTGGAGATGCAGATATCTTTTCACAGGCACCTAACCGGGTATTCCGAGATGAACCCTTTAAAACTTTTATAAAGACCTCAGATTTAAAACTCTTCTCTTTACAGTTTGATACCACCATACAAGCTATATGTCTGCTGAACCAAAAATATTTCTTCATAAAAGAAAGCAATTCAAAGACAGACCAGGTTTCTCTAAAATTAGAGTTTTACTAAAATATATAATAACATGTCAAACATACAATACAGAACTCATATCACAAGACATACAGATTTTTAAACAAAACAAGGTTTAAAACAGTGCAATTCCTACAACTATATTTAGATTTGTCTAGCTTTCTAAACACCTCTTTTCAGTGCTCAGATGTTTTCTTGGTCAGTGTCAGATACAAAATGCATCTGTATAGTGAAAGAGAATAATCTTTACAAGCAGTATTGGCCAATTCCTTTTGGATGAAGTCATCCAGCCCTCCTCTGGTCAAATCTCTAACAAAAATATATTTTATACAACCACAGATGTAATTTTATTAATCGATACTATATAGCTATACAGGATGTATTAATTCTGCAACCTTAGCATAACATAAGCTTCAATGACACCTCTTTGATCTCATGCTGTACCCTCTTCACACAGGCCTCATAGGGTCATCCACAACATTATACCTCTCGTAATATCCTAGCTTTCCTTATTTTAACGTCATAAACCTAGCTTATGATTTCTCTCTTAACAAAATTAACTTAACAACTCTGTAATTAGCTCAGAGAAACAGGATCCTTAATAAAAGTCTTCCAGTAACACATTGTCTCTAAAAGACTGAGTGTGTCAGCAGTTCTCCTGGCCACATCTGTCAGCTAAAATCTTGAGAGGGGGATGAGAGAGGTCATTCCCAGAGCATTTGAATTTTCAGCAGAGACATTAATAATTTTATATTAAAAATATATAATACAGCACTTAGAACTGGCTGTCTGCGTCACAAGGACCACTAGGGGCTTTTACACTACTGGATCCGCACAACTACCAGCGATGCAGGTGGATTATATTGGTGCAAGTCTGGAAGTGTAAAGCTGCAGCGTTGAAACTGCTCCACTGCAGCGTGGCGAACACCCCAATTTGTTGGGAATGCGTGTGGAGTGCATCGGTGCAGGCATTTTTGCAAGCATGTAAGAATGCTGCTTCACCTGCACTAGTGCCACTCCCATTCAGTAACCCTCACTAGAAATGCCTCCCAAAACATATGAAGGCCATCAGGAATGCTGCAAAACCGCAATGTAAAAAGAAACGGAGGCAGTGTGATCAGAGCAAGCCGATTCAAGACAGCAACGCTCTATGTGAGCTGTGTGTAAAAGCCCCAATTGTCTCAACAGTAGCAAGTTGCAGATGCCAAAGTAATGCAGGAGGGCTGAAATAAGGAAGGAGGAAGGAGGTGGGTTTCCGGAGTGAGGAAAACATTAATACTTGGAAAAAGGACTTAGCCTTGACCTTGGCTAATTTGCTATCCCCTTCTCCACTAGCAATTACTTACTTTCTGCTACTATCTGCAACATTCTGCCCAGTGCCAGCTCCGATATAGACACTAGGTAATGCTTCTCAGCTCATAACGGCAACAACATTAAAATACTCTGGGTCAGTACAGCAACTCGAGACAGGTCAGTTAATGCCATTCCGGCAGTGATGAACAAATGATCCAGGCTCGACAGTGGTGGTGGCGATGTTAGCTCTCTAGCCTTTGACCTTTTAACGTCTGGACTGGTTAAAACCAATAAGTTACAGCTACAAAGAAAACAATGTATCCTAACTGGGAACTGAACCCAGGCCCCTCCTGAATTGTGTACCAGTGCCCACCAGATTGAGCTATCAGGCCAGCTTGTCAGCCAAAGCTTCCTGTGCCCATTTTCTCATTCATACTAGAAATCCTGAAGCTGGGAGACTGATTGACCGATTTATTTTTGACCAGGAGAGGAGGGCTAGGCAGTTCTGCCTATTTTTAGCTTCACGGGGTGGGGGGACATCCTGAACCAGATTAAGCTGTTGCTGGTATTTTTCTGACTGGGGGACTCTGGCCAGGACACCAGGGAATCCCCTACTCTTTTCAAGAAATGCCACCAGAACCACCACCAACACATGCAGACTGCATCTCGGCTGAACATCCCATCTGAAAGACGGCAGCTCAGGAGAGCACCACCACCCTCATGCTGCACTACAGTCAGTACTGGATTTTACCCCAAGTTCCTGGTGTGGGGCTAGGGTCTTTAAGAGGTAAGGAAAGAAATGTGGGTTTATACAGCACCTGTTATACAAAACGTATCCCAAAACACTTTACAATCCAGGACAGGCAGGAGGAGAGAGACTGTTTCTCCCATAAGGCCACAGGAGATTCAAGCACAGAGATACACTAGAAAGTGAGATTACAGAGAGGCTAAGCACAGAAAGATTAGCCAATCTGATGTTCCCATCGACAGGACGTCACACTGACGTGCAGGTGAAAAGGGTTCGGAAGAAAATTTGAGACACTTCATCGGGTCAGGTGGAAGTAGCTGCCATGTGGTGGTGTCCTCGGTCTGGGTGGGTCAACGGCAAGCTCTGTCATCACAGCAACCCCAATGTGCAGAGAGAGGAATTATCCTCACATACTTTACAAAACTGAAAATAGGGAAAGGGAAATTGTTTAAAACAGGAAAGGCAAACTAAGCCAGAGTTTGTTTCAGGTGTGTCCTGGAAGCACCAGGAAGTTAAGTGACTTGCTCAGGGTCACACAGTGCGCAAGTGGGGCTGATGGGATTCAAACCCAGGTCTCCAGGTTTGCAGTTCAGAACCCTTACCCACTACGCTAAACTGCCTCCTAAAGCAGGGACCCATACAAACTACTGGGAATAGTGTCAGTGGCTCAACAGGTAGCACAGTCGCCTCTGAGGCCAGGAGATCAGAAGGCTGTGGGTTCTATCCCCACACCAGGCACTTGGGTTAATATCCCAGTACTGACACTGCAGTGCAGCATGAGGATGCTGCACTCCTGAGGTGCCGTCCTTGGATGAGATGTTAAACCGAGGTCCCATCTGCCTGTTCTGGTGGTAGTTCAGGTGGACATTAAAGATCCCATGGCACTTCTCAAAAGAATAGGGGAATTTCCTGGTGCACTGGCCAAATTTCCCCATTCACTAAAAATACCACTAACAGCTTAATCTGGTTCAAGGTCGATTGACATTCATCTGTATCCTCCTCCCGGTCGTGCCTGAAAATAGGCAAGAATGTGTCCAGTGCACTTACTTGGTCAACAAAACTAAATAACTAAAATGACCACAAATGCACAATACTAATGGGGCTGAGGCGGTTTTCAGATGGCACTCTGCTCACAGTAAGTGTGCGTCACCCACCCCATCAAAAATTTATAAACTGCAATCACCTCCTAAAGGGCTACCTCACTACAGAATGTAGCTAATCATATGCAAGCGACACACATCCTATCTGATCAAAAGCCAACAAGGAAGATGAAGAAAAAAACAGGAGAGACAGACAGAGGAAAAGAATTGAAGACAACACACTGAAGACTCTTCAAACACTGCTCTGTCTCTGCGTTGGCAGGATGTGAAAAGCAAAGGTCAGAGGTCGCAATGACAGGGTCCCCTAGCAACCAAAACATCCACTACGAATATGCAAACTAATCATCCAAAACTCGGAAGGCTGAACAGAGCCATTGATGTAAATAGTGTCAACTAATATTCTAATAAACCCTGGCAGACACAAAGCGTCATTTGTTCTACCAGAAGTGGAAGCCAACACTTGGGCAGGAGAATCAACGAGGAATTGGACCAGGTCCAGTAAGCTGCAGTTACGGAACTGCTAGCATTGTCCAACAACAGGAAAAAGGGTATTCTAGGAAACTTTAAATGTATTTGGCCAGTTGAGGCAGGGTGGAAACAAGAGAAGGTACTTAAACAATGATTACTCTATGGTCTGCACTGGCAGAACTCTTAAGTTTAGTAGGTAACAGCTAAGTGTCTCTCCGATATCTGGTTACTGCACTGTTGCCAAGGTGTAATGCATGGCTACCAAGGTGTATGTCCTTGACTATCAATGTGAATGGAATGGCTACCAATGTCGACAAAGGGCTGCACTGGCATCAGCTGTGAGGTAACCATTTGCCGCCATCGTGGCTGAAAGGGTCCACCGTGCAACCCACTGTCATGGAAGGGAGAAGTCAAGGCAATCCCATTGTCATGGAAGAGTGCAACCATGGCAACCCTATCGTAAAGGGTGAAGAACAGGGAGTAAGCATTGGAAGAATGGGAGGAGGCAGGCTACATTGCCAGCTAAGTTTCTAGACATCAGGGTGGTTCCATAGTGTTTCTGGGTTCTGTTTCCATTGTTAGAGCCGTGTGCCAGATTTCATGGGGAAGCTTATGAAATTCAAACCTGTGATCACATGTTTCACAGTACATTCCTCTAACCACTAATCCACCCTGCCTTCCTTGGAAGGCATAAAAGAAAACAACATTCAAGTGTGCCCCCTTTACTGTAAGTCCACACTGCAAAGGGGTCTTTGTACTGTGTGTTAACCCGGTTGGGGACACTGCTCCCTTGTCCTCTACAGGAAATTAATGACTTCAGACTCACTTAAAACTGTTCACACTCAGAAAGGCAAACCACAGAGAAAGATTCATGGCTTAATTCAATGAAGAAACAGAGAAGGCACTCACTCTGATTATTTTGCACAGAAATTACTGCATGCAAATCTGGTAAAGGGACAACTGTTTGCATTCAGAGAAACTGTGCATGGCAACAGAGCTGGAGTGGACCCCAAAAACTCAAACTTTTCTGGTAGTGCAATACAGGTTGTTTGCCTCAACTGCGAATCAAGGACAAGCACTAAAAAGTATCGTCTCCCAGGCCTTTCACATATATTTACTACCTGTGACTTAGCTGGAAAGGTCAGAACTTTCCGTGACTTATCAAGGTAATTTTTATTAATTTTACTTCAATATGACAGTATTGTTTACTGCTCCTGTATGAGCACTGTATGGTGGTGTTCATCGTGTTGTATTTGCTGCTTCATGTGAAAAGCCAATAAAATTTGAATTACAAACAATGAAGAACTTTCTGTGACACTCAAATCGGGTCCTTAGCTGCAAATTTTGAAGTTCCATGTTAAAAAACAACCTGTCTTGGGACAAAATGGGAACATAATGTATATTAAAATGTTGTAATACAGAATTGTCCATTTTGAAAGCCGAGAATCAATGGCCCTAGTGATACCACACGCTTTCAACCATTGAATAATGCCAAGTAACAGTATGAAAATTCATTAACATGGTGTCTTTCTTTTCCATCTGTATTTTGTGCCCCTCCTTACACGTTCTTCTCCCAACTCCTTTAGGAGTTAGGAGTTAAATATACTCCCTCCCCGGACCATACACCTCAACCATCCTGACTTGCAGGCCCTTCCATAGAGCCTTGGTTTGCCACACCGTGGTGCAGTGCCCCCAGGTGGGGTCAAATGGAGGATATACCCCAACAGCTGTTATTTGCCAGGAAGCCATGTGGTGGCAGTGCAGGATCCCAGATGTACCAGAGCCTACTATCTACAGGTACCAACAACATTGTTGCTTCTTTTATAAAGATGGGTGAATGCCTCAGGGATGACCTGGCAGGGTGATGTGAGGGGTGGAGAAGCAGTGGGCGAAATGAAAGGGGACATAGCGGAGCGATAAACCTCTACACCAAGCAAGAAAGCAAAAGCAAGAGGAAAAAGTCACCAGTATGGTTCTCGAAAGAGGTGGCAGAAAAGGTAAAGTCTAAAGAGGCGTCAGTCAGAAGATATAAAGCAGCAGCTAGGGAGGTGTATCGGAAAAACGAGAGAGCGTAGGAAAGAGTAAAGGAGCACGAAGCACAAACTGAAGAGATAATAGCCCATGTGGAAATGAAAGGGATATTTTTGGTCTTGGTGAAAAGAGAAGACCAGGGGTAGGATTGTAAGCAGTAGTAGTATTAGTAGTAGTAATTTTTTTTATTGAGCATTCAATCCCACAGGCTCTGGACACTGTAAAACATAATACAATCAAATCGAAGAGACACAATAGACAATAACAAATAAACCAACTAACAAGCACATGTTCAGCAGTCATGGTAACCCGATACGAAGACCACAAGTGGAATTAAATCAGATTGAATGCTTCACTGAGAGGTGGGTCTTTAGGCCTCCTTAAAGGCCTCCACTGAAGAAGCCTCCCTCAGAAACCTGGGACGCAGATAAAGAACATACTCTGGTTGTCAAGTTCAAATGTTTGTCTACATTAATGAATGTGATTTATGTCATTGTTGAATAAAGATGAGTTTAAAAAAATAAAACCTGGAAATGAGTTCCACAGGGCCAAACCAGCTACCTCAAACATGCGGTCATTCGATATATTAAACCTGGCCCTGGGAATCACTAGGAAACGCCCTCGGAGGAGCGCAGAGAAGCGAACTAAGGAGTAAAGACAGAATCGCTCTCAGAAAACCTGGGTCCTGTCCATATAGGGCGCTCGCAGGTCAAGCAAACTGACCCTGAAGGAGATTCACCACTTCACCAGCAGCCATGCAAGACACGCAGCAGGGGGTTCACATGACATGACCATGGAGGTCTGGCCAGTAACCTGGCTGCTGCATTCTGCACTAGCTGCAGGCATTGTAGGACCCTTTAGTCACCCCAGATAGAAAGTGTTACAGTAGTCGATCCTGTAGGTCACAAGCGTGCACCAGTGAGAGCAGGTCTTCCGGCGGATCAAGGCTTTAATTCAGGAGATGTTATGAAGGTGGTAAAGTCTTCAGACTACAGCGACACCTGAGCCTTAAATGTCAATCTTTCATCCAGAATGACACACAGATTCTTCACCTTGGTAGAAGCTACCAGACTAGAGGAACCAAGTACCAGATTGTTCCTCTCTGCTGCAACTCACACACCCTGCCATCAACCAGGCTCAATTACTAGTACTTTGCAGACGATACAAAACTTGCAACATAGCTGACACTCAGGAAGGGTGGAGGAATGCAAAGGATCTGAGAAAACTAGAGGAATGGTGTAGGGAATGTCAGCTGCGCTTCAGTGCAAAAACTGCAAGGTTATGCACTTAGGGCTGCAAAACCCAGGGGCTGTGTACCAGATGGGGTAGTGAAGCTTACAGTCACCAATCAAGAAAGACACCCAAGGGTCATTGTATCGGATGACCTCAGGATACAGATTTGCAGTTCACAGCCTTAAACCACTGCGCTATACAGCCTTCCTTAATGAGATAGGCATAAGGAATCTTGGTGAGGAGGAGGCTATCCAGCCCATCCTGAATGGGGCAGTACCAAGTTCCACGATCACAGCAACCCCGCTGTATGCCGGGGCTTGCTCCTCCACAATGCCTGCTGCGTGTGCCCAAGGCCACCAGAGACACTGCAGGGCACCACGCAGCTGGAGAGAGGGTCAGAAAGCATCGAGGAGAAAACCAGAAAAATGGCAGCCATCTTGATCACAGCCCTGTGACCTCTGTCCCAGCACCAGCTCGATCACAGCTTTCACACCAGATTGTGCTCCGTCAGAGGAAGCCTCTCAACAGCATTACCACAGCAGATAAGGCATGAAGGACCTTGAAGCAAGGGTTGTCAAGTAATAGGGCTGAAGGGGGTGCCAAAAGGATCCAGCCAGAAGTAAAGCCTGACAAGGAGGATACATCAAGTGTGGAATCTCTATGCTCTCTCAATGCACACAAGCACTTTACTGTAAAGTAGTGTTTCAACTGGCTCTGATTCCTGCCATTCTCCAAGACGGTGATTACGCTTCATCAACACTTACCTTCTGACAGCCCAGGAGTGCAATACTGACTGCATAAAAACTGAAGCACACTGAAACACAAGACGTTCACCAGCAGAAGCCTTGCGGGCTAACAAGTCGGTCCAATCAGAGTCCATGCCTTAAACTTACATGCTGCTCCACCCCTATCCTCCGTAGATGCCTTTAGGGGGGTGGGCGTGACATTAAGAGGATATGGGAAGTACTTCTTCACAGAAAGGGTAGTGGATGCCTGGAGCAGCCTGCCAAAAGAGGTGGTGGGGTGAAGACAAAGAAGGGCTTCAAGCATGGGTGAGATAGCACGTGGGCATAAGTGTTGGGAGACACCTGAGACCAAATAGGGTCCGGGGAGTAGAAATAGGAAGGGAAGTAGGGCAGACTAGATGGTCTATTGGTCCTTTTCTGCCGAAAAGTTCTATGTTTCTGTAGTTTTGTCACACCCTCGAGTCTTTCTCCCATACTCAAATATGGCAGAGTGGAGCCATAGGTGGAGGGGTTACTAATTCACAAACCCAGTAATCTTACTCTGTGGATGATTTTTAATTAAAATGAAGATAAAACCAGATAAGGAGAAACACCCCCCACAAAACATATATTGACTTTCCTCTGGTTCCAAAATTAGAATTCCTGTTGAAAAAAGACCAAATGTATCCCCACAAAAACTAAAACTATCACATCAAACCTCAATGTGGGGAGGCTAAAATTAGCCCTTAGAAGAACCAACATACGGGAACAAGCCTTACTTAGGGAGGCAGTTTGGTCTAGTGGTTAGAGCAGCTGAGTTGTGAACTTGGAAGCCCAGGTTTCAATCCCACAGTTGCCACTTACTCACCATGTCACTCCAAAGCCAGTCATTTATCCTTCCTTGATTAAACTCTCTTGAAATTGCTTTCTAATCTAGGTCTGTGCTCACTGAATCTCTGTACACCTACTACTGGCACAAACTCTCTCTCCTCCTTTCATGGCACCCAAGGCATTGTGGAACATAGTGTGTATTAAAGGTTCAGGGTCAACACAAGTACACTGTGTCCCGACCCTTAGCCAACCAGAAACTGGCAAGGCTCTTGCCTTCCCTGTCTTCTTCACCTTGGATGGCACCCACCTGGAGGTTGTCCTGCCTTCAAGTACCTTGGTGTGTGCCTAGATAACAAGCTTGCCTTCTCTGCCCATAATGATGCCATCCATACCAAACTTCATCCCAAGCTTGGCATCTTGTACCATAAAACAGACTGCCTCTCCCTCCAGGTGCGCTGGGGCTGGTGACCAAAATGGTCCTCCCAGTTTTGACTATATGCAGATGTGGTCCATGGCACTGCTCCCTCCTCTTACCTTGCCAGACTGGCCACCCTCTGAAATGCTTTCTGTTGCTTTGCTACCAACTCTGCACTCACCGCTGCACCTCTATTCCTCCCCTTCCATCCCCCACTACCTTTACGTCGCCAGTACTACTGCACCACCTTCACTGCCAAATACTGGTTTGGTTCCCTTCCTCCTACCTCTCCTCACTCCTCGTCCTACCACTGCTCTCCCCTCCTACCACTCCTCACTCCTCTCCCCTGCCCTCTCCTCTCCCTCCTACCTCTCCTCCTCCTCTCCCCCTCCTACCTCTCTCCTCTCCCTCCTACCTCTCCTCCTCCTCTCCTTCTGCCTCTCCCTCCTACCTCTCCTCCTCCTCGTCCACTCCCTCTCCCCTCCTACCTCTCCTCACTCCTCTCCCTCTCCTCCCTACCCTCTCCCTCCTCTCTCCTCACTCCTCTCACTCCTCTCCCTCCTACCTCTCCTCACTCCTCTCCCCTCCTACTCTCCTCACTCCTCTCCTCCTGCCTCTCCCTCCTACCTCTCCTCACTCCTCTCCCTCCTACCTCTCCTCCTCCTCTCCTTCTGCCTCTCCTCCTCCTCTCCTCCTCCTCGTCCTACCCTCCTCTCCTCCTACCTCTCCTCACTCCTCTCCCTCTCCTCCTACCCTCTCCCTCCTACCTCTCCTCCCTCCTCCTCTCTCCCTCCTACCTCTCCTCCTCCTCTCCCCTCCTACCTCTCCTCACTCCTCTCCCCTCCTACCTCTCCTCACTCCTCTCCCCTGCCCTCCCCTCCTACCTCTCCTCCTCCTCTCCCTCCTACCTCTCTCCTCCCTCTCCCCTTCTGCCCTCTCCCTCCACCTCTCCTCACTCCCTCGTCCTCCTCTCCCCTCCTACCTCTCCTCACTCCTCTCCCCTCTCCTCCTACCTCTCCTCCCTCTCCTCCTCCTCCTCCCTCTCCCCTCCTACCTCTCCTCACTCCTCTCCCTCCTACCTCTCCTCCCTCTCCCTCCCTACCTCTCCTCCTCCTCTCCTCCTGCCCTCTCCTCCTACCTCTCCTCCTCCTCTCCCTCCTCTCCTCCTCCTCTCCCCCCTACCTCTCTCCTCCTCTCCCCTCCTACCTCTCCTCCTCCTCTCCCCTGCCTCCCTCTCCTCTACCTCTCCTCCTCCTCTCCCTCCTACCTCTCCTCACTCCTCTCCCCTCCTACCTCTCCTCCTCCTCTCCCTCCTACCTCTCCTCCTCCTCTCCCTGCCCTCTCCCCTCCTACCTCTCCTCCTCCTCTCCCCTCCTACCTCTCCTCTCCTCTCCCCTCCTCCTCTCCTCCTCCTCTCCCCTCCTACCTCTCCTCACTCCTCTCCCTCCTACCTCTCCTCACTCCTCTCCCCTCCTCACTCCTCTCCTCCTACCTCTCCTCCTCCTCCTCCCTCCTCCTCCTCTCCCTCCTACCTCTCCTCCTCCTCTCCCCTGCTTTCTCTCCTTCCTCTCCCCTGCCTCTCCTCTTCCTACTCTCTCGGCTCCAGGGATTCCGTGCCTCTCCATTCCCATCCTCACCTCGTGTGCTGGGCAAGCTTCATCTCCCTATAGTCTCCCTCCCTCTGGAACTTCCTCCCTCTTCCTTTGTCTCCCCCCCTCCATACCTTTAGGCAACTGCAAAGGCATATTCCTGCTTCCCTCTCTATCTGTACTCCCTCTTGAACCGTCCAACCTTTTTCTCACAGTTTCTCCTGTTCCACGCCTGCCTAGGACTCCCATAATCTGGGCTAACTGTGCTCCTGGCCTCAGTCTACCCCTACTGAGCGCAGTGCATCATTTTGCACTCTAGCACACATTGCTCAGTGCATCTATGTATAATCCATGCACTGTTCATTTTATTTAATATGAAATTCCGTTACTGTTGTTAATTCATCTGGGACTTCTCACTTAATCACCTCAGTTGGACTACTGATGTATTTTGTATTTTTGCACTCCAGATGTTCATAATGCTTTTATGTCTGTACCCCCATTAGCTCCTCCCCAGCTCGCACCTGGAAGCGAGCCTTGGCTCAGTGTACTTTTCCGGTTACCACAATTTTAACTAAATAAATAACTAAAAGTGCCATGTGAAACAAAATTTATGGCAATTTAAAGGTTAAAAGGACTCTAGGTCTATCATGTCACTGTCACGTTCCCGGTTTACAACAGGTATAAAATTCCTTTCCTCCTTAACAAGACAGAAAACATGACCTTCCTAACAAGTTTATGCCAGGCAGTCTTTACAGGAACAGGGAGCGAAGAAGGTATTGAAAGTAGTAAAGAGTTCTTGGCCTAACAAAATGGCTTCACGTGGTGAGCAGTCATACGTGTTGTGACACTGTGCACATCAGAGCAGTGGAAGAGGCCAAAAGCAATAGCCAATGGGAGAGTCTCCTTCAGCTCAGCTACAAAGTGTCTGCTGTAGATACAGTGTGTTCAGGCTACAGGTTCAATCCCTGATGGTGACACCTAGGAGGAATTTGCTGTGGTTGAGCTCTGCAGGTGTGTTATCTCCTCCACCACTTGGAAAGGCCCCACAGACCACTGCACAAGTTAATTTTTTTTTCCTCAAGCTTCACTGCAACTTTAGAAGTTCAGGCCACTTGATTTAAAAAAAAAAAAAAAAGGAGGAGGAGAGCAAAAGTCAGAAATGTGATCAGCTGAGAGGAAGCCGTGAAACAGCATGAGCAGGAAAAATATATCCTTTTCTAGGTATAAACTATATCTACTATGTTTTACACAAATAAATAAATAAATAAATGAATGGAATGAAAGTTCAACAGACCCCGAATTAACTACAAAAGGTGTACAGTGCAGCTTTAAATAGACCGACCAAACAAACTAAATTCAGACTGTCTTGTTTTTAAAGTTACATGGGGACCTGTTCTTAAAACAGTCTCACTAAGGGGTGGAGCCATTTCCTTGTTGGTAACATACCAGCGATTTTTTTTTTTTTTTTTAAGTAGTTATAGCTGTCCTGGGTCACCGACCTGGCTGCTACAGGAAGTAGCACGCTCTGATAGCAGCCTCATTTTAACCCCTGCTAGCAGCCATGGCAGTTTGTCTGTCATCAGTACAAAACAACAATGCGTTCAGATCATGGCCCTAACACATATAAATGAGACAGTTGCCCAAATGAAAAAAAAATATAACCAATTAATGTGGAAAATAGTCACTTCACATTGTTCCAGTGTCTACTGAGATCAACTAACTAAAGCCATATCTCATCCAGTTGGGACTAATAAACAATTAATATGGAAATGACATTTTCACTACATCTACAAATGGAACATTCCTTAAATAGGACACACTGAGTTTATGCACCTGGCCCTAAGGCAGAAAGCTATGTCTCCTCGCCCTTAAGGTTCACCCAAGTGCCAGGGACGATAGGGAGGCTGGACCCTTTTTGGGGAGGACTGCAAACTAATTACATTTCACCTTTGTGAGTATATTGCATACTTTTACCTCATCACTGGCTTGCTTTCTCTAGAAACCAGTTCTCAAGGACCACTAATGAACTATCTCCAGCCTCCTTCTCCGTGATTATCACACTACTCTATCTCAATTTCAATTTATTTATTGGTAAGCAACTCAAGCGCGAGGTCTCATTTACAATTAAAAAGAAATTAGTATTTCTATACAAACATACGAAATAGCCAGCAGAAGAAGGCTTTATGGTCCGTCAAGTCTGCTCGTTAGATGTGCCCCAATCCAGAGATTACAGTGGGCCTCCCCCACCCCTCACCATGGCCTCCCTTCACTCTGTCCCACCATCTCTTGAAACCCCTACCACCTTTGTTCACGGTCCCAGATGGAAGTTCATTCCATCCCAACCTATTCCTGAACTCAAGTCACTGGTGTGGCAGGAGGTAAGACACTAGTGCCTCAGCCCTTCACACCATTGGGCCCAGCGCCTTGGGTTCTTTTACTTTACCTGGACACCACCAGAACAGCACCAGAGATGGGCAGAAGGGACCTCGAAGGATAAACACACCGAGAGTAAGCACCCCCAGGACTGTACTCAGGTGCCAGCATTTATGGTATGAGCCCAGTCCTGATGTGGGACTAGAACCCACAACCATCTGGCTTAGGCGGACGTGCTACCAACTGAGCCACGCTGACACCTATTACACCCAGTACAGTTGAGCAAAATGACAGCAGGTAAAGACAGTGGAATAATTAGGGTAGCAATAAAGGCGTGTTGTCATGACAAAGGTATTCCTCTGAAATACTTCTGATGGAGAGGGCTGAGTGCTGACACACTAGCACTGCTGGCAGAGGGATAATAATGTGTAAATAAATGGAGGGGGCACTATGGTGCAATGGCAGGTGCAAGGAGCTATGAACCAGGAGACTACAGGTTCGTGATCCCACCACAACCACTGATTCACTGACTAACCTTGGGTGACTCACTTCACTAGCCTGTGCTTCAGTATGCCTGCCTGTAAATCTGGGCCAGAAGCAGGACACCACTGTAAATGAGCACTTCATCTTCACTCATCAATGCTGGGTAAATAACTTGCAGAATAAATTAAAACAGAAAAAAGAGAGCGAGAGAGAGAGAGAGAGTCTCTCCTGCTCTGCTGGTAAGCAACGGTTAAGCATGCTTAAAACCCTGGTTGGATTCCTGAACTCAGGTTATCACATGGCAGTCCAGAGGTAAGTTGGATGGCTCCTGTGTTACTTGACTGTCTACTAGTGGCCCAGGGGTTTAAACAAGTGCGGGCAAATTCACAGCTCCAGGATAGTAAAGTTCATGTTGGTGTCCTATGTACAGTCCTGCATCAGTGAGTGTTAGTAAGACTAGTGGTCAGGCCATCTCAGCCGATACCCCAATGTGGTGGGGAGGCAGAGAGTGGATGAAAGCAGCTATAAACAATCACCCCACTCAACCGTAGCGCCTGGATCTCCAGGCCCTCTGCCCCTCCCCTCAGGGCAGAAGACTTCTGGACAGTTCCAACAGTGTCACTTTAGGAGGAATGGCACATGGCATTTTCCCAGTTGGGATTGCTTCATCCCACATCTGTCCTCATGGAAACGGTGCTGCCACACAGAGAAGAGGTCTCAGCCTCACACAGGTAAACCCAGACTTCAGCTTAAAATTCATAATACTTTATGATGCTATGAAAGTTAAAGTTTATGCAAATAAAACATTCACTTTTACAAATAAAAATGCACACTTCAATCATGTTTGGAATTTGCAATCCCATGTTCAGTGCTGTGATTCACATTTTGGAGGCTGGCATGCTGCATTTTCACACACTTTGAAAGTCTGTGTAACACACATTTCATTGACTAAGGGTTGAGATGTATGCTTCCTGATCATCGTCACCTAGAGAGGTACTGTATTTCAGGGACTGTATACAAAAGGGCAGCAGCAAGTATCCAGGGAGGGTCCAGAGGTAATTGCCCCTGTAAGCATGGGATCCAGTTCTTGTGGCTGGGCTGAAGCAAGGACTGACCACCAGGTGAAGAGGAAAAATAGAAAGTAAAACATAAAAGACGCTGGGATCTTGTATAAAAACGCTGTGCCTCTCTGCTCCCCAGTATGGCACACAACTACCTCACTTCAAAACACCGAGGCTATAGCCCTCTAGGTTATGTATATATATTAGCAGCACTCTGTACAAAGCCAGGCTCATGCCTTTGCCCAAACACCCATGTGTGCAGACGGATTACTAACAAGCAAGCCCTCAAGATGCTTCAAACCTCCCTCCTGAGATTTCTACTACTGCTACTGCTCCTCTCAGGAAGCATTCACCTAACCCAGGTCCAGCTGGACCATCGGCCTATGGTCAGCGGCAGGAAGTTGGGGACTCTTACCTTGGCGTCCATAAATATCCGTAGCCTCCTCGGTAAACTTGATATCCTCCAAACCTGTATTCGACAATATTTATTTATTTTAGTTGTTAAGCAGTTATAGCACACTAAGCTGAAAGCTTTTTTACAGGAGCAACCTTGGGAGCACAAGGAGGTTAAGTGACTTGCTCAGGGTCACACAGTATGCAAGTGGAAGCTGTGGGATTCAAACCCAGGTCTGGTCTGCTGGATGTCACCAGATTTGCAGCTTGGAGCCTTAGACTACTGCGCTATACTGCCTCAAAGGTAATTTATATCATAGTGCAGTGCTTTAACCACTAGGCCACATAGTCTGCACACTGCACGCATAATACAACCCTGACATCCTCTGGTCATTGAAACATGGCTAAATCCAAAGATCCCAGACAGTGCAGTTGCAATTCCTGGATACACGATTTTTAGGCAGGACAGGATCTCTAAGCGGAGGTGGCTATGCCATCTATCCGAGGGATACTCTTAGGGACACGCTCTCCCTCTTCCAAGCCTGGGATCAACATCGCAGGTCCTTACTGTCAAAGTCCTATCGGGGTCCATAACAAAAGCCTTACTATTGTCTCTGTTTACATCCCTCCAAAGGACCTGGATAGCAGCTTTAATAATGTCATGGAATGTCTCGAGGGTCTACGCCATAACTCAGAGTCCATTATCCTGGGAGATTTTAACATCAACTGGCTCGCTCCAGAGGCCTACATCTACAAGGATGCAGTTATGGCACAACACCTCACACAGCTAGTCCCACTCCTACCAGGTGTTAACTATATAACAAGGACCTACACCCTTATTGACTAGATACTGTCCAACCACCCTGAAATAATCTCTATGGTGTCTGTTCTCCCGACTCCTTAAGTGGCCACTCACCGTCATCTGCTCTTGGGCTAATAACTTCACCAAGCCCCTCCTAGAATAATATACACCAGGGTGCTCAAGAAGGGCACTTACAGCTATTAAAATCCCATCTAAACAGTCTGGATTGGTCCAAAATAGACTCACTCAAGGATGTAAACAAAGCACTTGATCTGTTCATCAGTAGATTCACTGAGGCCTGTGACATCCATGCACGATTAAAAAAATGAAGGTAAAGGTAGACCTAACCCTGGATAAACAACGGCTTACTATGTAGCTCAAACAAAGGGACCATCTTTGGCACTGTGCTCGTGCCACAGCTGCCCAAGCAGACTTTCAAAAATACAAACAAGCAAGAAACAGCTGCACCAGCGTATATAGTTGGCAAAAGCAAATACTTTAGAAGTACTCTCCAACACTTGGGGGATGGGAAAAATTCTGGAACAACCTAAAGGACCTATTTGGTAAAGATACCAAGTCCCTCACCATGCTCAACATAGATGGTACTCCAACGTTGGACCTAGATATCATCTCCAACACGTTCATCAATGCATTCTCTGACCTGAGCAGTGTCCTCCCTCCTGATTTTTGATGCCCCACCACCAACACCACCCTGCGCGGCATCCCAAGCACACTCTGCTCCGCAGTTCTTCTTCAAAAGGATCCCAATGCACTGTCAGGACCCATATATAGGCTCTCAGCAAAACTGGCTATGGTGGTGACGACTCGACGTTAAACTCCTTACACTAGTTCTAGATGAGATCCCTTGAACCACTGACAATGATCTTCAACCTCTCCTAAGGCATTGCCAATTCCCATCACTTTGGAAAAGGCTACCATCACTCCTGTGCACAAAAGTGGAGACAAGTCACTGCATACCAATTACAGGCCCATGTCTATCCTCCCCCATTATCCAAACACTGGGCGAACTGTCTGTGATCAGCTTGTAGAGTTCCTGGAAAAACACAATATACAGTGCCCTGAACAGCATGGCTTCCACAAAGGGCACAGTACCACCACGGCATTGTTGGAATTCACCAGTTGTATCCATGACACACTTGACCAAGGACTTTCTGGGGGCATATTCATTGACCTAACAAGGCCTTTGATACAGTAAATCATCCACTTCTACCGAGGCAACTGTCTGCTCTTGGGCTCTCCAATGATACACTGCCCTGGTTGCTAGCCATCTTGGAGGGAGGTCCAAAGTGTTAAAATTGCTGGTGTCTCCTCAGTTGAAAAGCCAGTACTCTCTGGTGTCCCTCAGGGGTCTATACTGGGTCCACTACTCTTTTCCCTCTTTCTTAACAGTCTTCCTGTCATCTGCCACCAGAGGATACTCACTCACCAGACGATGTGGTTCTCTTTTCTAGCAATCAGGACTTTAATCTGCTTGGCGTCAACTGCAACAGGATTTCAGGCTCGTGGAAAAATGGTTTGGCTCTCAGAAACTTATCATGAACTATAACAAAACTAAGGTCATGTACTTCTGCAATGCACATAGCAAGTATAAACCTCTACACCTCACATCAAGAACCAAGATGGGACCTCACTTGATCAGGTCCAAGAGTCCAAATACCTCGGCATCACCTGGACTGCTCACTCTCTTACTCCCAGCACACAGTGCAAGTTGCTAAGTCTGCCAACATCGCCTCGGCCTGCTCCACAAATACAAACACTGTATGACCTCTGATGCCCTTAGACTGGCCATCCACAGCTCTGTTACCTCCATAGTCGACTACGGTCTAGTCATATATGGCTCTGCTTCGCCTCTACTGCCCTCAGGAGGATATCTGTGATCCTGAACAAGGCTTGTAGACTTCTCAAGGGTGCTGACCGCCTAACACACACCTGTGACCTGTATGCCCAGGCTGGATGGCTACCACTCATTAGTAGAATAAAATACCAGATCTGCCTGATAGCCAAAAAGTTCTCTCGGACTCACCGCCAGGTGTGGCTAGGCTCCTAACTACTAACAGCAGCACCAAGCCAACACGTGGTTCTCAATCCCAGACTTTCCAAGTCCCCAGGCGCTGGACTTCACTGGGTCAGAGATCCTTCATGCACAGGGCTCCTCAGTGGTTCAACACCCTTAACAAAGAAACTCTAGCAGCTGTAACACTAAGCCCCTTTAAAGGCAACTAAGTCTATTCCTCCCTCTACCTCTCCTGGTGTGACTGCCTCCCCTAAGCATTGCTCTATGCCCCTTACCCTTACAGTGGCTGTAACAGGCTTTTCCTGCCTTGCTTTCACTGCATCAGCCTCCCCTTCTCTCCCTTTGCCCCCTGCTCACCCACCCATCAATGCCCTAATGACGCTGTTCTACTCTCTGGCTACTGGCTCCTTCCCCCACTCTGTCCATCCTTGTCTGACAACGGCACCTACCTGCCGGCTTCTTCTGACTTCCACCAACATAGATACTGTTCTACCATGAATTCTGTTAAAGCTAGCTTATGTTGATCGACTTATTGACTGTACCACTTAGGCCTTAGTAAATCAACATGTTAAGTTTGTAATCTTTGTTCACCTTTGTGTTATGTCACCCCCATCCTCGGACGTGGAACTTTGTAAATGAGCAGTCCCTGCTCAAAGGTACTTGTAATCCTAGAGTTTAATAAAATAAAAAATAAATAAAGGTCAATCCGTCAGCAGAGAAAGGGCTGTCGCTTGTGATACCTCAACTCGGATTCAGAAATGAGCCCAGGATGTCAAGAACTGGCCAACTGAGGTGGATCAAGCTTTCCAAATGGTGCACTCCTCATCATGGAAGAATGGTTAATGTCTCCACAGCTTAAGCGCCACCTCGGTAACCACAGGTGGTGGTGCCAACAAATAAGTAGGGCTAGCGCTGACTGGCTCCAACATGCATAGTCACGCACTATTGTGCAACCATATGATTGAGCCTGGGTTGTCGACGTCCTGGGGCAGTGAACAGAAACCAAGGATACTCCTCACAGGTGCATAGGATAATACAAGGGCATTCTTGGGCCCCAGACAAGCCGACTGTCCTCCACCTCCCAAAACGGAGTCATTTGGACAACCCGGTACCCAGCTCCCCATGGGAGAAGCCTGGGGTAAGACAATGGTGAGGTCAATGGCAGAGAAGTCAAGGGTGGGGCTGGGAGGTCCCCAGATGGAAAGGGAGGGGCCACTGCACAAAAAGCAGAAAGACCAAATAAAAGAACACTGCAGTCAGCTGTGAGTGTGAGCAGACTCTGACACATTCAGCAGTCAGTGCAGTCCCTCTGTCAGGAAAACGTTCTGTTGATTCATTACTATTCCACCCAGGGCTCAGGGTGTAATGTGTTAAGCACAACAAGGAAAGCTTTAATTTTCCACCCCGACCATATCGCAGGCCTGTATTGTGGCACAGACTTATGTTACATCTGTGCACCATGCTTGTCTGTCAAGAGAGAAAAGACAAGTGGTGAGCAGAGGCCAGGTTTGAAGCTGTTCCTGGCCTCATGCCATCGATGTGTTGAGCTTTGATGTCAGTCTGACATTACACTGACTCACTGCATCAAGAGGGCATGAAAGATCAACTTGAGTAGAACACCACCACAATAGATGGGAAAAGCCACAAACGAGTGTAGTTTTCATGTGGTCTTTACCCTCCTTTCATTACCTCCTTACACATAAGGGAGCATCCTCTCCTTCAAATGTCATTTTCTGCAAAATTCTACTGACTGGTGGGCACCCTTTGACCCTTACACTGCCTTACTGCTTGACATCCACTACCCTTTCTGGAGAGCTTAGCCCTCGGCGTCTGAAAGCACACCTCTCAACCTCCCAGCATTAAAATGCATAGCGCTAGCCTTCAAAATGCACAGCAAATGACCAGAACGTGAGCCACCCTAAGCAATTTAGGTCTTTGTAGAAAATGAATATTAAAACAAAAAAAAAACAGACACAATGCAGTTATCTCAGACTCCTCAGGTCAAATCTCAACATCTGACAATCAATTCTTGGCACTGGAGCCGCTGTTCCCCCCACCCCACACCTTTACATTTTCTGTGTAAAGTTGTAGGAAGTTGGCAGATCAACAGATGTTTGGGAAGCACATTGTTCAAAAGGCAGCGATCAGACAAGACACATAGCATGTCAAAATCACCTGCAACAGGAAAATGCCTTCATTTCACAAAGAAATTGCGGTTGAGGCTTTGCCTATCTAGGAAGCGAAGCTTGCTTGTGGAAAATGTAAATGACTTCAGTAAATACTTTCCAATGCAAATCTTTTCAAAGAGGCCCTGTTGTCATCTGTTTGCCTTTCTGACCCATTTGGTGTGGTCATGCGATTCCCCAACTATAACAAGTGCCCCCAACAGTGGGGAGGATGTTGAACAGAGTTACCATGCAACAGTTGATGCATGTCGGCAGGCATATTACAGCTCAAATGTTTCCCACGTTTTACATGCTCGTATGTGTTTATTTTTCATTTATTTAAGATTACGCCAACCAGGATAAAACCCCGTGAGATGCAGCATTTCTTTTCATGGGGCCCAAAGAACAGCGATAGTCATCAGGTAAACATACTACAGCGGGAATAGGGACATGTAGGGTAAAATATCAAAGGAAACAAAAATACAAACTGTAACGGGAAGTACATCCAAACAATAGTCAAAACATGCTAACAAAGTGTGGTCACAGCAAACAAACAGCATTTATGATGGTACTATGTCGCATGCAGGTCCTGTTTTTGTGGTGTGGGCCTGTGGAACAATTATACATAACTATAAGCGTATGATTTGTCTCAATGCATTTATGGTTGTAAAAGTAAAACATCTTATTTAAAACTAATTCTCAAAGATAAAAAAAAAAAAAACTGCCATCCATGTATACTTCTCACCCTTTGGATCCTGGTTAGCTCTGTTTTCAAGGCAGCAGTTCTTGTTAACAATAATGATTGGTGACGTGATTTTTTGTTTTTTTTAATGATCTCTCTTCTGTCCTGTCCTGGCTGGCCCACTCATGTTTCCCACTCCCTTCAAATGGCTTTTCCCAGACTTACCCACTTTCGATTCCCCACGGCTTGCCCAACCTCGACAAATTTGTTGCTGGCCAATGTTACATCGACACCTTTATTTTGACCACAGGGTTCTGCCCCCACAACCCCTGTAACTAAAATAATCAACTCCAAGCCAGAGTGGATTCAGGAAAGGGGTGCAAGACCCCAGAAAACAGTGCGGGCCCCACAACAACACTACAGTGGCCTGTCAATGTTGCCGCTGTACTGTCGGGCGCAGTAACAATGTCGCCAGAACGATGGCATACCACCCCACTGCATCCCCGCCCCTGTGGCAGGGAGTTCTCCTCAACCCCACGGACATGGATCTGGTCACAGGTGCTGCCCGGGTCACTGGTCTGGGCCTGCAGAGGGTCAGTGCTCATCCTGCCAGCCAGGGCAATTTCCCAGTGTTCTGTCCGCCCCTGAGGAGTGTGCATGCAAGCACGTCTAGGGTGAAGCCATGCGTGCCTCCTTACACAGCGCACTCCAATGTTTGTTACTCCTCCACCCTCATGTTGTAGCTTTTACAGTGTCTCGCCTCCCCAGCCACTGCTAGGGGCCAGGCATATGCCGGATGCCAGCGACTGCCTTCCAGAAGTGCAGTCCCTGGACACTCTATCCTCCTCCCCAGCTGACCCTCCGATGCCCATAGCTCGCCAGAATCCAGGTTAATCCACACTGCAAGCTGTAGTGCTACCACTGCGCTGGTATGCCAGCATGATAGGGGACCCACTTTTGTTAGTGGCCTCAGGTCGCTAGCCTTAGAGGGAGGCCAGGTCAGGGTAGAGGAGGTGTATTCGATAAACCAAAACCCTGTTCCCGAGTTTCCTTAGTGCAACACCGTTTGCCTGAAACACTTGCATGAAATTCACTCACAGCGAGGTAATTTTACTTACTTAATATAACCAACTCCGCCATGGGCGAATTTTGAATGTCAGGCAGAAGTGCGTTTGAACCAAGTAGTCAGACTATTACTAGTGGAAGTAGCTGCCAAAGGCAGTGTGCTTCAGTTCAGGGAGAGTGCTCAGTGGGTTGCGGTACCATGATGACCCCGGCAGAGGATCAGGGAGCTAGCTGCACTGCAGGGGCACCCTGTGCATGAGTGAGGCCATCAGCACCAAGTTTACGTCTAAATAGACCCAGGCTTATTCGGACCCTGAGGTCTGCTGCCTGGACCACTGGATTATGTCTACCTCAGGAAAGTAAGGACAGCCCTCCCCAGAGCTCCTGCCATGGAAAGAATGACTGTGCGGACACCTGAGCAGCAAGGAATGGTTAGCAGTGCAAGGCTGGGTGGCCTCCTGAAGAGCCCGAGGAGGGTGACGATAAACCAGCAGAGGAGAAAACCCTGACTGAAAAGAAAACAATGGTATATAATTAATTTTGCATTACTTTTAATCAACAGAGCCGACTCCGCTGTTCAAGCATGACTTACCGCCCAGCAGTGCAGTCGACTACCGCTCATTAAGTCGGGTGACCTAAGTTTGAAGCAAGTTCGTGTCATCAGAGAACGAGGCTTCGTTATCTCAATGACAAATCTCCTGCTTTGGGAAGGGAGGATCACACATCATGCCGTCTGACTGCAACCTAGCAAAACCTGAGTGGCAGCATGAGTTAGGACTCTGTGAGATAAAGGGATGAAATGCTGCTGATGCCAGCATCAATCAGACACATCACTGTATGGCAGTGTCCCGGCAGAAAGAAATACAGGGGACAAATGGCTACCAGTCGAAAGCCGAAACCTATTTGCCCACCATGTCCACGGTCTGACTGACTCCTCCTGGCTCCAAGACTGGCTCTCGGGTTTCGCCTCCACCATAGGCAGCTGGATTACAGGGTGGAACTGCCGCTGGAGCATAAGGGCAAGTCCTAGTTTTGGAGCCTCATGCCAGGGAAAACGTAGCAATGTGTTGCAGATGGTCTGTACAGTCCCAGGATGCCCAGGTGAGAAGAACCCGACAGATGGGGAGGTGGCGCTGACAGAGACCAAAGGCGGTCCTGGCAAGAAGATGGGAGGAATAGAGCAAAGAAAAATTAAGTGCTCCTTTAAAAATATATTTCATTTTTCCTGAAATGTTTTCAATTTTTATTTTCTTTTTCCTTCCCATTTTTCCTCTTTCCACTCTGTGACTCAAGGCCACCACTAATGCACTTCTCCTCCAACAAAGAAGACGAGGGAAGGATATGCCTTCACAGCTAGTGCCCATGTCCACACTGAAAACAAGATGTTACATTTCAGCTGGGCTAGCCTGGGTAAATAAATTGTTTAAAAAAAAAAAAAAATGTTGCTCTATGATTGGTTGCATGAGTAAAGGACATAGGGGCTACACGTGGCCTCCTAAGAGCCATAGATCTTGCCTCGGTAACACACCTGACCCTTAACCAACCCTGGTCAGGATTTTAAGGCTTGCATGAACACCCCCTGCCCCAGTCTCTGACCAGGGTGGCAATCTGTGCAAGTCTGTTACCTCTTGTACATAAATGATGGCAGCTAACACACCATTGTGGCCACCAGCCTTTCTTTTTCTATTTCTTTTATTATTATTATTAATAGGTCAGAGAACCCAAGACATACTGTATATCTGGACAAAATCTGATCACTTGACTGTGTGTTATTCCAATGTAATATATGGATAGTTTCAATAATACTATTTATTTATTTATTCATTCAAGTGTTTAACCAGGAAGGCATACTAGGCACGCTAAATGCTCAAAGTACTCCATCGACAGTATTACGGGATCTAAGTAATCAAACTGCTAAGAAAATATCTTTTATAGGGTGGCCAGCCCTGTCTGACTGCCCTTGGTATGAGGAGCATCCCAGCTCAAAGAAGGCTGGTGTTAACCTCCTTGAGCAGTACTTGCCAAGCTTAGCCCAGTTAGCTTCATAACTCCCAGCAGTATTTGACACAAGCAACTAAGCGGCACGTTGGCACCAGCACAGAAGAGGTGCCCTAAAGTAGAAAGTAAAGCAGAGATCAGCTTGAAATGCAAAAGTACCACTATAAAAACAAAGTTATTGCCGTCATCCTTGTATTTACAGTATTTTTGCCACTTTTTAGATGTAGTTTGGGCATAATGGCCATGGGTTTTCAAAAACAACGATTCATTTTGACCAAACAGCTATGTATCTGGGGTACCAAGTAATCAAAGAAAGATACTCGCACATCCGATTAACTTTCTCCCTTCCCGCTGGATGAAGGATGTTTTGTGCACCATGTTTTTCATTTGTCAGTGGTTCACTAGACTGCACACACAACACTGGGGTCAAAAGATGAGAACTAAGGGCAAGGGTTCTAGTCCCGCACTAAAACCATGGGCCAATAAACAACATTGACACTGGTGAGGTGCCAATATTCAGCTAAACTTTTCTTTGTTTAGTTAGCTTTTTTTTTTTGTTTATCAGGTGCACTCGACAATATTTGACTACTTTCAGGCACGACCTGGCAGATGACTAGCATGAAGACTGACACAATAATGTACGAAAATACAGACAGTCTTTATACAAAACATAAGGAGGGTCTAGAAACAGAGACAATGACGGAAAAGACAGAACATAATCCCTGGAACCTACTGTTCCTCCAGGGTACTAACCCTCCCCGTCATCTCGGTTCTCCTCCCTGGTCCTGTTGCCCCGGTAACCACTATTCCCTTCATTATGTCCCAGCCCAGCTTGAATCCGCTTTCACACCCACCACTTCAGCCGACAGACTGTTCCAAGGTTCCACCACCCTTCCCATAAAGTAGTGCTTCCTCATATCCCTCCTGAACCTACCTCCTGTTAATTTCCATTCATGTCCACGTGACCGCAAATTGGTATTCAGGATAAATTGTTCCTCGCAGTTCACTTTGTCAATTCCTTTAAAGGTACTACTGGGTGAGGTGAAGCCCAGACCGCTGCACAGATCGGGGCTTCACCTCACCAGTAGTACTCTTTAAGGAACCTCAAGGTCTCGATCATATCTCCCCTCCCTTCTGCTCTCCAGTGAGTACATATTTAGTGCCTTGAGGCGCCCTCACAGGATCTGCCCTTCTGGCCCTGAATCATTTTGTATATAATTGTCTAGGAGAAACCAAATACAACACGTGGTAAGTACGATACAAGACACAGGGCAAAGGTCCAACAGTAAGATACAAGTAACACATACACGGATAGGTTTCATACATCTAGTGTTGGTAATCAGCCATACACACAAATGCAACGGCTCACTGGTCCTATGCAGCCTACGGATAAGTACATGTTGGGGTCTCGAGGAGGAAGTAGTAGTATCCACTCTGGAAGGCAGGGCTGCACGGACACAGTCGGACCGCAGCCTGACTGGATTAAAACCTAGATCCCTTCTGCCCATCTTTGGTGGTGGCTGTCCAGGTGGAAGCTAGAAGATCCCACGCCACTTGTTGTAAGGGTAGCAGAGATTGTCCCCCGTGTCCTGGCCAAAATTCACCTTGTCATTATTGGTAAAACACAACCCATGTAACCCACCCCAGGACACACTTAAAAATGAGCCATCACAGCTCAGTGAGACTTTCCCAGCTAAAAATTACAAATAAATGTTACTAAGTAATGCTTCTACTGACTGCTATGACGATCTTGGTAAAATAATTGTACTGTTTTTTTGGGGTTTTTGGTTAATTTCTGTAAAATATACCTTTACCTGCTTCTGCTCCCTGAGCGTACCTAGAAACAAGCGGTTTTCATTTAATAAAATGTGTTCAGTTTAAAGAGTCAGCACACACTTTAATATCATATTGTCTGAAGTGACCTTTAAAACTGCCCACAGCACCAGACAATGCACCAAAACTAACACCATGTTGGCCATCAGGATTTATGGACTATACAAAACATATGATGAGAAAATTACATTTGTAGAGCAAGATAAGAGCACTCAGGAGTGCTTAAATAGGAACAGTCAGCACAAAGGGCCCCTACTAGAGCCAGTGGAATGCTAGGGTGCACAGGGAGGGGCATCACCAGCAGAAAGAGGAGGTGGTGAGACCGCTGTATCACCCCCTGCGAGACCTCACCTAGAGTACTGTGTCCGGCTCGAAGTCCTCATGTCCGAAAGGACATGGAGTTGAGGCAGTCCAGAGGAGGGCAACTAAAACGGTGCAGGATCTGCATCAAAAGCCCTATGAGGAGAGACTGAAGGACCTCAATGTGTACAGACTGGGGGTATGATAGAGACTTTCAAATATCCCAAGGGTATAAATAAGGTTCAAGAGGGAAGCCTTTTTCAGAGAAAAGGATGCACAAGAACAAGGGTCATGTGATGAAGCTGCAAGGGTCAGAATTAGGGGAAATGTAAGGAAACACTTCTTCACCAAAAGGGTGGTGGATGCCTGGAACAGTCTCCTGAGAAGGTGGTGGGAGCAAAACTGTGTGATTTAAGAAGACATGGGATAAGTATAAGGAACCTTAGAAGTGGGTGGGTGGGGGTAAAGCCGGGATCAAGTAGGGTCCATGGTGTGACAGCAGGAAGGGAACATGGGCAGACTAGGTGGGCCAAGCAGTCCTTATCTGCTTTCAAATTCTTTGTTTTTATGTTACTCGGTGTGATGCTGGCCCACCGCTCTCAGATGCTGGAACCAGAGTTCAGGAATGAGCTTGGGTCACTGGGGCCAAAGGGAGGGAGGGAGGATCAAGCGCCCAAGAACAGCCCTCCTCCCTCAGGGTGAGAAGCACAGCATCTTGCTGCTTGACTGTCCCCTGGTGGAGACCAGGAGGTAGAGCAATTCAGGGAAGAGCGAAAGAGGCCATGCCTGCAATCATGCATGTCATAGCAGAACAGCACCTAAGGAGAAAAAGTCCCAGTCTGACCCAGCGCCACCTGCAGGCACATGCATGACCGACATCGCAGGTCACCTACCATCCCGTGTGGTCCCAGGTAGTGGTGGATAACTGGTAAGTCTTTGAAAGGTCAGTGCCAGAGCTTGTGAAGGTGCCACAGGACTAGGGGTCAAAGATGCAGAAAAACAGGTAAAAAAAAAAAACTAAAAACAGGCAAAGAACGGCTCAGTGATGTTAGCCTACACCTAACAGCAATGCAAAGGTTAGTCATTCAGAGGCTACTCACCATTTCCAACATCTCTTCTTTATCATCTTTGACTTTGAGTCATTAGACCCGTCAAAACATTGTGCCCCAGCCTCCCACAGCCTCCCCATTCACCAGTTTGCTGTTCTATTGTTCACTAGTGAGGCCACACCTGGCGTACTGTGTTCAGTTTGGAGACCGCACCTCAGAAGGGACACAGAGAGTGCAGGCAGTCCAGAGGCAGGCAATAATGATGCTGGGATTGCACAACGCCATACAAGGAGAGACTGGGAGATCCCAATACATACACAGTGGAAGAGAGGAGAGCAACGGGGGGAGGATGACATGATAGAGATCTACAAGTACCTCACATGGGGTTATTAAGGTACAGGTGGGAAGTCTCTTTCAAATGAGAACAAGCACCAGGACCAGGGGCATGCAATGAAGCTGGAGGGGAGGATTCAAGAGTGATGTGAGGAAATATTTCTTCACTGAAAAGGAGGTAGATGCCTGGAATAGACTGCCAGTGGAAGTGGTGGAAGCTAGAACAGTGGGGCTTCGAGCATTAACAGACTCAGGGTATATTAGATAGCAGGCAGGAAGTGGAAGGATAGGGTCTATGGAGATGGAACAGACAAGGAATATGTGGGCAGAGTGGGTGGGCGAAATGGTCCTTTTCTGCCATCAGATTCTACGTTATTATGCACATACAGAACAGCACTCTGTCTGAAGCAGACGTGTCAGTGCTCTTCCTCTTCATACCTCCTCAGCATCATGACCTCACTCGCTCACCATGGTATCTCTGATGACCAGACTGGCAGAAAGAGAGTGGCTTTTCTTGCTCAGGTGGGATGTCACAATCAGCGACATCCCAATGCTGACGAGCATGAAAGGAAACAGCACTACCTACAGTATGTGAGCCTCCTGGCTCTGTTCCACTGACACATCACACCTGGAACTGCAAGGTGGAAAATCTAATTAGCAAGAGGAAAAAGAAATAAAATGATTCATATATGAAGATGCAGCAGCTGGGTGCTTTCACAAAATCTACTGGTATTTCCAAAGGATGCAGTAGTTCTTTAAAGCAGTTCTTTCTGCTTAATACTGAATGACCATGGTTAACGGGGGAGGGTGTGGTGGGTCTGTGTTTTTATGCTTCTCATGGAAGGGCAGAGGTACATTTGCCTCAGTGCCAATGCAATCAATTTCATCAAAACACACACACACACACACACACACACACACACACACACACACACCCCAGCTGAGAGTTATTATCATCATTTTTATTAGCCTCGCAAGCTTTGGACCTCAACTGGATAGCTGGTGCTGGGACTACAACAAAGTCTCCATCTGATGTGGGCTGTCACTGGCTCCGGACCAGTTAACAGCCACACATAAAGCCTGTACACCAATGCATCAGCATAGAACAACATCAGCTCATTGTGTGCAAACCCCATCACACACACACACAACTCACACATGTGCACACAGTATAGAAAAATCCTTATATTTTCCATTTTAGACCCAAATTGTATTTTGAATATACCCAAACTGACCCATTTGTGGTACATTTGAAAATGAAATTGTGGAAAATAAATGGTGTAACTGTATGTATGTGACACATATGCAAACGCTATAGAGAAACTATATTCTCAAAATTTAAAAATTAAAAAGCCACATTGCCAGACCGCTGGCGGAGGGCTGAGGTGCTGGACGCCTACCTCATCCCACGCCAGCAACCTGAGTTCAGGAACAAGCTCGGTGGTTGGGGTCGGCTGGGGTGGCAGAGGACTGAGCGTCCGGAGGTCTCTTCTCCGGGGAGGGGGGACAGAGGAGTTAAGCTGCATCTCTCCTAGACTGCCACCAGGTGGAGGCAGATGGCAGGGCAATGGTGCAACTTCATGGGAGACGTCCAGAGGCAGAGGCGTAGAGCCGGTGTGCCTCTACACACACGGATACCCGAGTCACTGCACACTGTATTACACCTGACGCACCACCCGCCTGCGCTGTCACCAGGACTGCCAGCTCACCTGGATCGTGCTCCAGGTGGGAAGGACAGCCCTCCCTCCTGGGTCTGCCACGGGGATCCTCAGGGATCTTGGAGGGAGCCTTGGGGAGCAGTAGTCAGTGGGGTGTGGGTTGGGGCTGATACCCATCCAGATCCAGGGTCGCAAAATAAGCTTGACTAAAAAAAAAAAAAAGCCACATACAATTTTCATTAATGAGCCCTATATTCTCTGTGTACACTTCATGTGTGTCAAAAGACTGATTTTGCTGTGTGCCTGCACGCTACCTTTTCCACTTTCATGTATATGTAAGGTCCCCCAGTGTCTAGGGGTATGCCAGATGGTGCTTCAGGGGACGCCACAGCCAGAAACCCAGTCACAAGAATTAGCTAATTTACCTGGTTCTGAAGATGGTCCTTAGGGTGTTGTCAGTTTCATGGGGGGAACTAACAGCTGCAGGAGGCAAACAGTTGGCATATCACAAAGATGCCACACGGATTAAGATCCCTGTCCACACCATGTGAAAGTACAAAACAGATTTAACTGGAGAATAAAACGGCTACTATTCGTGGAGCGTTGAGACAGTTCAAAATGGTGGGCTTGCCACATAGCACAAGCTCATGCTTACATTCCAGCAGCAAACTTTGATCCAGGGATCTGCACTGCTACCTTCACCCTGGGAGCCAATAAGGCTCCAAACTGCTTGTGGTGGCACATTTTCTAGGGCCTAAAGGCTGCAGGTGAACAGGCAGCTTCCATTCTCCCTCCTGCATTGGCCTTAGTTCATTCAGTAAGGCAGGTCACAGCTCACTCCAAACTTCACGCCGACACTCAGAGCACCCCACGGAAACAGCACTTGCATCCAAGCTGCTCCAGAGTGGTTTCGACTCCCCAGCATTTTGCACATCAGGGCCTTCAAAATGCCGCTGCCTAGCCAGACACAGGACAATTCCCAAACAGGTGACTGGGATGCAGGCTGCCACCACTGCACCCCAATGAATTGGTCTCCCACCACAGACTCCAGCACCCAGGACCCTGTGGCAGCCAACCGTGCCAAACAATACGGGACCCTTCCATGCTTTGCTGCCCGGTGCCAGGGATCACGGTGTAGGCTCCACTTTCTTTACAGGCCCCGCTCCCAACCTCTGCGGCATGGAGGTCCTGACCCTGCAGCAACCACATGGACTGCTATCCCTGGACCCCTGCCCTGACAACCCTGTTACACACCAAAACTTCAGGGGCGGTGGGCGGGTGGCAAACACCCCATCTCACCCCGGCCCCAACCTCGGCCCTCCCTGCTGAACTGGCCGCTCTCCTAGTGCTCTTCCTTCCTCAGGCCTCTCCTTCTTTTGCGCCAACCCACCCTTTTATACTACCTGGGACCCAAGCCCCGCCCTGCCAGCAGATGGTCCCAAGCCCTGCTGCAGCATACTACTGGGGCACTACTAGTAAGCTCCTCACAGAGAGCATACATATATAACTGCTGCTTTGTATAATTCTTTACATTTTTGCAATTTAGGCACTTTTTACTTGTCTGCACTTTCCCTTGTTGCCCTTCCCTGGGTCACATCTAGAAATAAGCTCGGCTCAGTGTACCTTTCCCAGGCAACAAGTTCTAAATAAAACAAAACAAATGAAATAAATAAATACATACTGTACATTTTCCCCACCTTTTCATAAATGGAGCCAAGTCTGGTACATTAAAAATACAAACCATGTAGCCGGCCCGTTTGTGATGCTGACCCGAGTCATCGGAGGAGTCAGCCCGAGGGGAGTGGAACTGAGCATGCGTGGGACGCTCTGTTCCTCGGGAGGAGGGTTCACAGTTTCCACTGCTCACCTACCACCGGGTGACAATGAAGCTGAGCTGGTGCACAGGAGGGAGTACACGGACGAAGCTCGGACGCGACGCATCAGCATGCATGCGCATCCTTAGCTCACTGCTGGCATCCTAGGGGAAATTAACTAGAAGACTGGAAAAAAGAAAAAAAAACGGACACTAAGAATGATGTCCACCCCATGTTGCAGGCCTGCACCGCCAACAAAGGCATCCACCGCTTGAACCATGCTCTAACTCCATTGAGCAGAAGGCTCCACCACGGCAGCCCCACCGCTGGGTGAGCCAGGGAGGACCAGATGATGGGGTTAGTCCCGAGAAGATGGGTGACAGGGCTGGGCGAGGGTAGAACCAAAGAAGGGCCTGCTGGGGTGACAAGGAGGAATTAATGTAATGTAAATAAATAAAATGCAAACTACGGCCAGGTCTGGGAAATACATTATTTTCCCATATAGGACAAGTTGCACTAATCATGCAAGCAAGATTCTACCAAATAAAATGTCATGAAGTACTTTTCGTTATGCTTCATTGGGACAATCCAACATTTTTTTTTTTTTTTTTTTTTTTATAAAGTCTGCATTTTCTGGTTGCGTTGCCATTATTAGCCCATATCAGCTTCCACTGCTCCAATAGGCGAGACGAGACTGGTTTATACTGGCATAACCACGAGGCAGCCTGTGGCAGAAGGTACTTAAAGGAAGCTTTCCGATATAAGGTATTGAGCTTCATGGCCCAACACCTTATGTCATCGTGAGCTCACCGCTACAAAAATTTTAAATTTTTAATTTAGTAGTTTTAGTAGGTGAAGGGATCGTAACTGGGCGAACCCTCGGCCAGTTGATCCTTCAACTTCCTCATGAGCCTCCGCTAACTCTGCCCCCGCGCTCTCGGAATTTGTGACGTGTGGCCAAGGAGAGTGCGGGACGAGCCCCATACAAGTCTATGGGCTGTTGTATTTAAAACTGCTTTTAACAACATCGCGACGCCGCATCGATGGTAAAACGCTTTTATAAAAGGTAGATTTCTACCAGAACAATGTTCTACCACACATTATACGGTATTATTACATAAATGACTTTGTATTAGCAGTGTTTAAAGCAGCAGTACTACCAAATCAGGAAGTGATCTGTCAAAATTCTGCTTTTGCCTGTAAGCATGCGACCATAGTTCCAGTTTCCATATCTGTAAATATTTTTTTTGCAGTCATCTTTAGTTTTTAGATATTCGCAATTTATTTGAATTGTTGTGGCGCCACAATAAATATGGTGGTGGACTAATTTTCAGCTGCGCTTTTCCTTCCGGTGGCATCACATCTTTTGACTACAGCAGTGGGACCCTGTGCTGACCATTCCGGATGTCCCTGCAAGTCGTGCACATCTGCAGTTGGCAGCAGAGGGTTCCAGTGCAACAAGCTTAGGGCCACGCTGATTCGTGCAGCCCAGCATGCAGCAGTGCCCCGATCTCTATCAGGAGCTGCTGGCATGCCGGGTGATCCCCACCGCCCCCAGGGAGGAGAGCAGCCCAGCAGGTGCTCAATCCTCACCCACCACTGCCGTCCCCGGTGGCCGAGCTTGCTCCCGAACTCAGGTCACCAGCATGGCATGAGGGTGTGGCGTCCAGCGCTTCAACCCAAGCGCCATCGGGCGGCTATAAAGCAGAGGATAACTGAGCAAATTACTTCAGTGATAGTACAATGTCGGCGGGAAAGACTACCAGGTATATGATCAGCACAGCACAGGTAATAAACTGTTGAAAAAGCGCTATTTTTTTTTCAGTACTGCTGCTTTAAACAAATTACAGTTACAGAGAGTAGACTCAATGGACTAGGTGAATACAAGAATCATGTAAGGAGGGATAGACAATTGCGTGACAATGGAAAGGACGGTATGGAGGCAGCAGAGGGGTAGCTTTAGATGCAGTTATATGTATGAGACACACAGTTGTGCAGAGCTGACAAGATGGATGAAGGGGGAGGAATGTCTAATTTGTTTAGGGACAGTGTTCCATAGCTTAGGGAAGTAGTAAGAGAAAAGCAGCCTGACCTACAGAGGTGGATCGATTTTGGGGGGGCTATTTTGGTCCAGGTGTAATGAGATCTTAGTGAGTGTGTGGGAGGGGAGGACATGACAGTGCATTAAGTAAACATTAATGCTTAAAGCGAAGGAGGCTTCTACTGGGGAATTAATGCATGGTTTGGGGGGTTGTGGCACAAGGTCAAGACAGAGTGCCTACAACCACCCAACCATGCATTAATTCCCCAGTATAAGCCGACTGAGGGCATTAATGTGCTTGTAACATGACAACTGTAAGGTTAATAATGTTTCAAGTCTATTACATGTGGGACAGAAAGTAGCAGCAACTCTATATTACTGAATGCAATATTATGTGCTGTTCAAGTCTGCACTTCTACATTACTACATAGGCTAACTACATCTGGCGATGGTGCGTGCACGTTCACTTTTCAGCATCTATTTATATTGTGACTGTTTTTCCACATGTCTGAGTCTCATGTTTCAATACAAGTAGACAGAACTAGTACAGAAGCACTTCCTCTGTCTTTTAAGATAGTGTTCCTTTCACTCGTTTCTTTTCGCTTTTGTTCGAATTCACTAATGCATATGGGGACAGTAGAAATATGTGCATATGTGACATCTCACTTGCTTAGAGATACCAATGTATGCAAATCTTCTAATGTCCCCACAATACATTAGTCATTGGAGACCAGTGACAACACTCACCATACATGTACTGCGGGCTAAAATCGCGAGTAACACGGAGATACACACAAGAGTAATCCTTCTTGCTGATTTGTCTGTCTGTCTGTTCCTGTGCATGGCGGAAGTGATTTCTAAGGTGCTTTGTTTCATGGACCCACTCCTGTGCACAGCAATTGCGTAAGCTTGCCTCTATGGTTTTATAGTATTTTTTAAACATGCAGAGCACTGTTTAGCTCCATCGGTCTCTGCTATATCTGACAACAAGTGATTGGTGAAGTGCTGCAGGGTGGGTGGAGGTGAAACTAACTTGACAGAGTGCTAACTTCTGCTGCCACCTACCGGGGCAATTGACCACGGACCACAGTAATTTCCTAGGTGCGATCCTGCTGCCTAACGGTGATTATTGTGTTGGAGTGGGCATTCCAGTGATTAATCCCGCCCAACTTTGATCAGGTGATGCATTCTGCCCAATCACATTGCATTATTTCACCTTTTCTTTTTGCCATGTTGCAAAATGCTTTAATATTCCTCTCAGATTACAAAGCAGCACAGCAGCTTAAATAGCGCAGAGCGTAACACACAATCACGTCAACAAAGCATGCTATCCAAGAGCTATCACGTCTGCCAATAGCACCGTGATTGAATTTAGTAATTCTGCTCACGCTTGTTTCTCATTTCTTAAAGCAGCAGTAATAATTAACAAAAAATAAATAATTTGGTTGGCAGTTAGGACAAACCAATTCATCAATGTATCAGATTTACTTTTTGCTTTATTTCATTTCTGTGGCAAGACAGGATTCTGAAGTTCTTGAATGTTATTGGTCCTTTGCCAGTTCACCAACATGGATGTAAGCAGATCTGGGTGCTGCTGCTGCGCTGTCTGACCTCAGAAACATTTGCTGGCAACACCTGACATATCTGCATTATAAACACAGTGTGTGTAGCTAGTGGGTGATCTCTGGGGAAAAGATTTCTGAAAGTTGATGGGGCTGCAATCTTTATTGTGGATCCACGAAATTACAAAGCTGTAATTAAACAGTCTTAAATATAGCAGATTCAATGAGAGAATTAGCCACAGTTTGTTAGATGAAAAACCTTGCTTCTAATAATATGGTCACCCTTCTTAGAAAGTTAAAACACAGATAATCCCATTAGATAAGATCCTGGGACAGACTTGTATTCAACCAACAGAAATGAACCTAAAGGTAAAGTTAGGATACCAGTTTGTAAGTTACAGTATGTAATGACAATTGAGTAGGTATTTCTTTAATATATTATATCATACGGACACTACATGTAAAAATGTTACTTTGAATGAGCACAAGAAAGTGAAAACCAGTTATTGAATAAGATTTTAAACTTACGTTTTTTTATGAAAAAAAATAGTTGCTTGAATTTAAAATACCTATATGAAGAATGTAAGACTATCAGGAATAAATTACTGCTAAAAGGTAGGATGAGATGTTTTGCTGGCTAACTTGTAATGCTGCTTTAATTTGTTTATACCCCCTACTGTCTGCCCCACCCTGTTTTGCCAGCTCCCCTGCCCATGACACTCCTTCTCCTGGTACTTACTGCATCTTCTTGACCCCATGGCTTACCCTCACCACTACCACGGTGGGCCTGTCAAGGATTTTCAAGCCCCTCTGTAGCTCATGCTGGCGGGTGCCATGAGTCGGCGATGTGGGGCCTGCAGGGCTTCCTCCTGTTTCAGCCAGAGCTTTTTCAGTTTTCTTCCCATTCTCCCCAGGGGCGTCACAGCAAAGGATGGCACCTGGGGTTAGCAACACAGCTGAGCACACTACTCTCCCCCTTGAAGGGGGAACCATCCCTGGGATGCTCGGTCCTCCTTTCTTGTAGCCAGCCTCCCAATGGCCCAGACTCATTCCTGAGTTGCCACACATCCTATGATATTTCCACATGATACTTCCACACTTCCTATGTTATTTTCACACCCCATTTCATTAGAACACGCTATGACTTTACGTATTTTGTTTTCTTCAGGTCTCCGGATTACAGCTTTGTGCTCTTACCACAGGGATACAATGCTACTCCCAAAACATCTAAAATGCTACAAAGTAGCGTCGGCCCACTGGCATGGAGGGATGAGGTGGTTGTACTTACCTCCTGCCACATTGGCAACCGGAATCAAGAATGGACGCTGGACACTTGGGGATTGCCAGGAAGGGAGGATTGAGTGCCCGTCAGGACAGCTCTCTTCCTTGGGGAGGGGTTTCACGACCTGCACTGACTGCCACCTGGAGGCATCCAGGTGGCAACACAGTTGGGCATGCAGAAGAAACAAACGCACATGGACATCTGAGGCTGTCTCAGCAGAGGCGGACCTCGCCCATTACGCCACTGCACATGTGCGTCTCGGGAGGAACCAAGGAGGGAAAACCTGTCCCTTGCAAGGCCCTGCACTGGTAACTGGGCACCCACCATAGTCCTACAAGCGGAGGACGTCGGCGAATGTAAGTCCCGGGAAGTCAGGTGACCGAGCTGGGGACCGGACAGAAGGGGCATGCCGGAGGCAACCGTGGATAAGAACTGTGTGGCAAAAATAAAGTGCTCTAGAGTGAGTAGCATTTACACAAAACACAAACGTTGTCGGCAGAAGGCAAACTAATGGTCCATCCAGTTTGCTCAGGTGTTGTCTCCCTATGTCATCCCATGACCTACTGTCCTGGTAGAGCTTCCACCCCATCACCCCCCAATCTTCTCAAGTACTAACTCCCTCCATGCAGCTATCAGCCCCCATACTCTGTCCAGCTGCTCTTGAATCCATTAATAGTCTTTGCCCCGATCACCTCTGACAGTACACTGTTCCATGGGTCAACTACCTTCCCTGTGGGATAAAAGCTTCCTCACATTCATGACCCCTCATACGGACTCTGTTCCTACCGAATCGGTCCTCACTGTTCGCCTTGTTTACTGTTCTCAGAGGGATGACTACACTGAGAGGATCTATCCTCATAGGATCTGCCGTGATTTGCACAAATTTACCTACATTGATTTATTCACTTGTGGCTCTGCCACGAGTGAGCGATTCGCTCTGCACAAACATAAGAAAATGTACGTGCTGAGAATACTTGATGTATTACCTATAAAACACAACATATCTGCAAGTCGGTAATGTACACCCTGCCTGTGCCAGCGTAAAATGGCCCTTATCCAATTAGGACTCTTACAGTGAGTGTGCCACCTATGGGAAAACTTTGAAAACATAATATTTAGACACAATTCAGCCAACATTGTATGGCTATTCCTTTTATTCTTCATCACCAGACTCATTTTCATAGCAACGGATCCGTGTCCCTACATTGATCTACCCCCACGGTTTAATCCCTTGTTGGAGTCGAAGTCCTCTGTGACATCATACTCATTTCCATAGCAACAGACTGATGTCACAAACAGAGGACTGTAATTTCAGTAAAGGATTAGCAGCAGCAGCAGTAGCAACAGATTAACTCCAGGGGACAATGATCCCATTTCATGGAAATTACCCTAGTAATGAAGAATAAAGGGAAGAGAAATGCAGACAATATATAAAACATTAGCTGGAATGTGACTAAATATAGCATTTTTCAGAGTTTTCTCAAAATGACAAAACACACTTTACATTAAAAGGGGACCATCATTTCTCTTTCAACGTACCAGAAATAACACTCCAGCCAACCACACTATACCAGGTTCATCAACAGTGCACCTTTTCCATATTGAGAAATGGTGTGTCCCGATTGGCTGAGCCTGAAACACTCAAGTACGCTCTGACAGCCCGTTTCCTGCAGGCGGTTGCACTCTCACGCACAGAAAAGAATGACTGTGCCTTTTTTTCACACATTTGATTTAAAGCAAAACAGCAAGACAAGTGTCTCCTGCTTTTACAATAAACACACTGGCTTGCTTCATCAACAGTAGCACTTTGCCCAGCAGCACTGTCATTTATAGATTTGTGTTTGATAACCAAGCAAGATACTCTAGGCACAAATACATCTACTTTCAGGAACAGAGTTACAATAGCAGTCACGAGCAAAAGAACTACAGAAAACGTTCTCTAACAATACGGAAATTAACAAGCAGGAACAGATAATCGGGCTTTACAGTTAAAGAGCACCCACTGTGGTGCTTTTCCTTAACCCCCTCGCTCCCAGTGGCAGCTTTACATCTAAAGGGACTTCACAAGTCCACTTCTCAGAATTTTTTATAGCCTCTGTAACTAAAGGGAAGGTATCGTAAATCTTAGAAACACAGTAAAATGATGGCAGAAAAGGCCATGGCACATCCAGTCTGCCCGTGGATTGCCCGGGACATAGTGTCTATCCGAGGACCTAGCCCCTCCCTTCAGTTCATCCTTCCCCCTCCCACACACACTGGAGAGCTCGGTCCCACCTGCTTGAAGCCTTCCACAGTTGTGACAGCCACCTCTTTTCGGCAGGCAAACTGTTTTATGGCTACACCATTCTTTTGGTAAACAATACTTCCTCAGGTCCCTCTTGAAGGTCCCCTTTCAGTTTATATCAGTGCCCAATTGTCAATGAGCTGGTGTTCCCAAGTAATTCAGCACAGTTCACTTTATTAATCCTTTTCAAAAACTTGAATGTCTCTATCACATCACCCCTCTCCCTCCTGGCCTCCAATGAGTTCACAGTTAGTCCCCTTGGATGTTTCTCAAAGGATTCCCCTTACTAGTCCCTGAATCATCTTGGCTGCCCTACAATGAATCTCCTCCAGGCTGTCCTTATCCTTTCTGAGGTTAGGGCTCAAGGGCCCTGTTAGCTGAGCCATGGCTTACATTCGACTCCTGCGTCCTCTAAAATATATATATATATATACACATATATATACATATATATATATATATATATATATATACACACATATATATATATATATATAAAAGAGTAGTTAAAGCCCAGCTCCTATTACTATCGATACAATGTGCCTGCATTCTCTAAACTAATAAATCACAAAACGTGAGAGCGCGGGGTGGCGCCTGCTCAAACTGGAGACCAGGAAGGGAAGGATCAGGTGGCGGCTCCTTGGCTGAGGATTTACAATTCCTTCCGTTAGTTATAGAGGCCATAAAATCCTGAGAAGTGGACTTCTGAAGTGCTCTGGAAGTAGACTGCCGATGAGGGCTTGAAGAAATATTTAAAATGAGCATGACTGGTTCTCTTTCCCTCGAATAGACTTTTCTGCTGGAAAATGTTTTTTCACATGGTTACTTACTTTATTTCGGAAAAGTCTTGATCCTAAACATAGTGGATGAGTGCGCTCCATTTAGTGTGACAGTGCGGTGCCACAGCTTGCTTCAATACAAATGTATTGAAGCGAGCGGCACCGCACTGTTGCACTAAATGGAGTCACGCACATCCACCATGTTTAGGAATTGCAGACTTTTCCAAAGTAAGTAAGTAACCATGTGGAAAAAATAATAATTCTAGCAGAAAAGCCTAATCGGGGTAAAGCTTTGGGGGTGTTACTGATACAGACCGCTTCCTTTAAGCAGAACTTACACTAACATTTAGAATCAAGAAGTACAGTGAAAGCAGCACAAACATCAGAATGGCAACAGAAAATGTTAACCAGCCTGTCAGACATGGTTTCATTTAAATATAAGAAGTTTATTAGTGATAGTTCTGCTCATCTCTTTTTATTTTTTAAGTTCACAATTTGTTTACCCAGAATAGCCCAACTGAGATGCAACATCTCATTTCCAGTGGGGTTCTACTTCTGCCTAGTTCCACAGCTGGGCATTGAAGGTTAAGTGGCTTGCCCAAGGTCATGCAGTGAGTATTTGGCTCTAGTGGGGTTTGAACTTGCAGTCTCCTGGTTACCAAACCAGTGCTATAAACAATCGCACACACTACATTCAGGGGACAAGGATCTTTCACCCAAGGAGTCCACAAATGCACATGGACACAGAATGATTCATGTGTGATATGTTTACAAAATTTACAGTATGGACGGAAATTGCACAATGAATGAGGACATCAGTAAGACTGGCGCTTTGCTATACCCAGAAGACTCTTAAACACATTGTTTGCCAAGAAAACCTAGAAGACCCGTATTAAACAAAGAAATGCATTGCCTCAGTTTATAAACACATTAAAGGAATGAAACCGCCACAGGTTCCCCTTCTGTTTTGCCTCCTCCAGTTTTCCCCTACAGACCACTACTTCTCAACGATGACCCCACATACAGTCACAAAAGTGGGGTGGCATGGCATTTAACAGAGCAAAGATGTGCAAAGCTGGCACGCTGTCACCAGAGGTGGAATCCACTGCAAGTGTTGCAGCTTGGTACTAAATTCAAATGAGTCGAGCCATATTTTAGTGTGTGCCTGCTAATGTGCTGGACTGCGACAGCTGCAAGTACCGGGTGTGGCATGGCACCAGTCACCTGAGTGCTGTACCATGCCGGAGCCCTGGGCACACTGTGTTATCGGATAGTCGCGCCTCCCTCCCCAATCCTCACCTTGTGCTAACTCTTGGGCTCCCCTGACATGGTGGTTGCATTCTTCACTGAAGGTGAAATGGCCCTCATCATGCCTCAAAACCTTGGTTTATCCCGGATATCCAGTTTGCCCGCCCCGGAGCCCTGTCCGTTACTCAATCTGCAACTGATGATGTTGTGCACAAGTTAACTCTCTTCCAGTCAGAACTTTCTTTCAGTTCCTAAGCCTGCTCTTCTCCCACCCCCATGTTTTTGGTAGTTGTCACAGCGTGTGGGGATAAGAAGAAGAATCAGCATTTATATAGTGCTTTTCATACACAGTGTATCCCAAAGCACTTTACAAGCAATGCTAGACTGGTAGTGAAATGACTGAATGTTTAGTGGCGCCATATCGCACATCAACACCCACACATAGCCTGGATGATTTCATGAACGGTTTATGGGAAGGGAATGTTGGCCAGGACACCGAGAATGTCCCCTACTCTTTGCGAAAAGTGCCCTGGGTTCTTTTACTTCCACCTGGACACCCACCAGGACAACACCAGGATGAGTAGAAGGACCTCGGTTTAACGTCTCATCCGAAGGACAGCACACCCAACCGGTACAGCACCCCTAATACTGCACTCTGATGCCAGTGTTTTGGGTGCAAGTTCAATCCGGTGTGGGGCGAGAACCACGACTTTCTGGTCCAGAGGCGGATATGCTACCAACTGAGCCATGCTGACACCTGATAAACATCAGACAAGGCAAATTTACAAGTTTAAAACACACGGTGTGATATTTATTTTTCGAAGTTCGAAAATAATGAAAACAAAATTGCAAAGAAAATCACTACTTAACATCAGCAGTTTCTCGCAATTTATTTTTACATCACATCACTTTTACTTTGCCACTTTAAAATTTACACATTTAAAACATTCCTTCATCTTTCCCGCGTTATCCATCATAAAGTCCAACATTTAATATTCTGTTCAATATCATAGTTCAATTGTCTTTGTAAATATCTCTGGTTCTCCTGTCGTCTTCTCGGGTCCGAACGCTTTGTAAAGCCGATACTCTTAATCCACTTTTCCTTGAAACAGTCTGTTGTCCGTCATCTTTCGGGGTCCAGACACTTGAAAAGCCAATATCCTTCTCCTAGTCCCATTGCTGCCTCCCTTTGGGCCTGGACCGCACCATATTGTTACTTCCTTAATCGTAGGCTTCCTTTTCGTCTGCCTCCAAGTCCAGTGTCTGCGCCCGGCCGTGGATCTTACTTGCTCTCCCTCCTTTCCAAACCCCCAATTTTATTTTTTCCCAAAATTTTGCCTCCACACACAAATCCTTCTGGAGATCCTTTCTTCTTCTCCGACCTGTTGCCCTCTTTCAGCAACCCATTCTTACAAATCTGCCTCCCTAAGGTGGCGTCTCCTTACCCTTTTCTTTGCTGGCCCATTCTGCCAACCCATGTCAACCGTGGCTTCCTCCTTCTCCTGTCACCCTGTTTCGATGACCTGGTATCCCTTCTCCTTCCACATATTCATGCATCCTTCCCTCCCCGTAACCACCTACTGGGCGGGTGCTAGAGTTCAGATCCTAGCAAAAGAGGGAGACCCTCCTCTGCTGGCACCTAAATACCCCTAAGCCACCCCCTTCCTCCCCGTCCAATCCCTACCTCCTTACCTGTCCTCATATTTGTCATCGGGGATGACATCCGACCCCTCCCCTTGGCAGGGGCTTCCTTCCTACCATCCCCCACCTCAATCCGAGCCTACCCTAACCTGTCCACCCACCCCAGCCAGTCCTGTCCCCTGTGCCTTTTCCTTAAGGAATCCCCTGACAATTCAGGTTGTTCTTTGGGGCAACCGCATTTGTCAGAGGAGATTCCCAGAAATAACGCACAGACAACTCTTAGTGGGTGCTTCGACTGTCAATTTAATTTATTTTATACATCACAACATCACCTTTACTTTGCCACTTTAAAATGTACATATTTACAAACGTTCCTTCATCTTTCCCCACGTTATCCATCATAAAGTCTAATATTTAACATTCTGTTTAATCCCATAATTCAATTGTCTTTTGTAAATGTCTCTGGTTCTCCTGTCGTCTTCTCGGGGTCCGGACGTTTTGTAAAACCTGATACCCCTTAATCCACTTTTCCTTGAAACAGACTGTTGTTCGTCATCTTCTCAGGGCCAGGCGCTTGAAAATCCCAATACCCCTTCTCCTATTCCACTGCTGTCCTCTCTGTGGGTCCAGTTGCCAGCCCCCACCCATATTGTTACTTCGACCGTAGGGCCTCCTTTTTCATCTGCCTCCTATCACCGCGCTCAGTACTGACGGTGGATCTTACTTGCCCCCTCCCTTCCGACCCCCATTTTATTTTTAAACATGCTTTGAAATCCTTCCTGTGGGAAAAGCTATGGTTTTACTGTTCATTGATCTGTTTTTGTTTGGTTTTATAATGTTGATTTCTATATTTTATCTTATTGTATTGTGCCTTGATATTTGAAAGGCACATAATAAATAAAGTATTATTATTATTATTTTCCCCAAAATTTCCACTAGCCCATCTCCAACTTAGGTGATGGAATGATGGGCCTCCCCCACCCCTCCCTTCTTTTTCCAAGTTTCTACACTATCTCCCAATTGCAGCACATATGCCGACATCCCCACTGTTGAAAGGTGCACCCCATCCAGTCTGTACATCCCTGGATGATAAATGAAATGTCTTCATGGGCTATGTATGTTTCTCCTACCCCTCAACCATGCTGCCACCTGACTGTTTTTTTTTTTTTTTAATGTCTATTTTTGCACTGACCGCGGGAACTCTCTGGGCATCCTCCAGTGCCCCCAGCTATACCTCCGTGCCTGAGGCCTCCATCTCCTGGCACCAGCCCGGCTATCCCCAGCTCCGGCCCCCAAGGTAGGGCGCCCTATCTGCCCAGAGCTCTATCTTGAATTCAGGCTGGGCTGGGCTTAGCCAGAGAGAGGAGGGCAACGGCGTGAGTGTGGCTGGGTGGGTGGGGTGCAGGTTGCCTATCCCGAGGTTGGGATTTTCTACATGTAGGTTTCCCCGGGGTGCAACGTGCTAACGACGCCCGCACACGGCTGCCTGCTGACATCTACCGCACTTCCTGCCCAACATTCAGGCTGGTGATCCTGCAATACCCCTGATCTCCATCGTGGGTTGCAAGGACACAGGGCAGACCAGGATCCCTCCCAGGGAGGAGAGCCATCCTCCGGATGCTCAATCCTCTCCCTCCCTACACCCCTGGCTCCCGAGTCCGTCTCCCAAACCCGGTCCGGCGTGGTGCAAGGTGTGGCGTCCAGCACCTCAACCCTCTGGCGCCACCGGGCCGGTTACCACCTGCCTGTTAATCATCTTCCTAGCCTGCTCCACCCTTTAATGTCCCTGGCCTGCCGCCAAACCATCCTAGGTGCCATTTCTGACCATGCTATCCTCACCTGCGGCAAAAATGCTGAATTGCCCCTAGCCCCTTAGAATTTCCTGCACAAAATCCTCAAGGGTGATCTCCCAAATCATTACCCCCAAATATATTATCAGCAGGTCTGGCTGTGGCCACTTTAGCTTCAGCTCCTCCAAGGTTGGCATGATCTGTGCCCACCTCATGCCCCAGACCCTTTTCAGTAAACCATCACTTTGTCGGGTCCTGCCCTAGCCGTTTTCCTCCCGACGGATGGCAGCCACTTCTCTGCCCAATAAATGTATGAATGCCTGAGGATCCAGACCTGCCTGCACCTTCCTGACCTGTGAAGGCTGAAATACACGTTTACCAGTTTCTCACATATTTCTTACAGCAATTTGACCACCACCTCCCAGCTTTCTCTTAATTTCTTCTTCCAATCTCCCTTCTGCAGCATTGACGCTGCTCCAATCCTAAATGAATGAGAGGAATAACTCTGTGGGTTCTCCCAGATGTGCCATTCTCTTCTTTAGAACCCCGTTACTTGGAAGCATGTAACCAGCTTGCCATCACTATGTGTAAAGAACTGCCTGCCACCCTTTTCCTCCTCCCTTGTATTTCCACAGGGACGAGACTGGGTTTGTCCCTCTGTCTCCTGTCTCTCCAGTGCAATCTCCACCCCTGACCCACTCTGATCAGTCTTAGAATGCCTAAGCCAAACTGTCACCCTTCTTGCTCCCAGCGTTTTTTCCCACAACCCTCCACTCTCATCCTTTTTGTTGTCCGCCACTACTTCACTGACTCTGAATGTGCCTTTTGCCATAACTGTAAAAATGGCCCTGAATAAGCAGACTTGAAGTCGGATGTACATATCTCCCCAGTGCCCCTACTAGTTCTTCCAGTTTTTTCCTGTTACAGGTTTCTCAGCTCTGCCTTTTTCCTCCTTTTAACCACTGCCACCTCATCAACATGCACCGAACCACTTTAAACTTTTTGGTTCAGCCCAACATTTCGTGCTGCAAACCCAACTTATCCCTGCTAATTGTACACCTAATGTCCCACTAGCCATTCCCGCTTACCACTTTGAACCATGTATTTTATTATCTGGTCCTGTGAAACCAGCTCAGCTTACATTGAAACCTCCTGCTCCCAGAACTCCTGAAATGCCCCCCATGCCCTTCAGATGCCCTCAGTGTGTTGGCAGACCAGGAGTTCCTATATAGCAGCCAGGCTCCTTCCAGCCAGTTTCCCATGCTCCCTCTGATACCTGTGTTCTTTGTGCAGTCACTGTGGTGCCAAGGACCTGAACCTCTCCAGATGCAAACAGGAAAGGCTGTCAGTTATGTCATGTTTTCTCCTCAATATGCTTTGCTTTAATGACAAGTTTATTCCTATCCCCCAGCACCAGTTGCCTCAGACCCCGTTTGCTGCTACAGAGTGTTCTCCCTACCAATGGAATCCCCTTCCCTCATATGCCCCCCACTGTAGTCTGATAAGAGTTTCTGCCCCACCTCCTCATCCTGCCTTATCCTCCCCTCAAATAAAAGAACCCTTGGGAGCAACTCCCCATGGGTCCCAATCTACTCAACTCCCTTACCCTGTTTTCTGATCCTCCCTCATTAGCTCCCCATGCCACCCAACCCATAATCTCCTCTCCCTTGTAATCCCTCCCATCCCATTTTGGTAACCCCCATGCCCCCCAAAACTGCCCATTACCCACCTGTCCGTTTGTTGTTTCACCCACTGCCCTGCAGCATGCCACTGGATGCTGCCCAGAGCAACTCGAGCAAGCATGTCTGAACTTACAATTTGTCCAGAACACAACACTTGTTGAAACCCCAGCATGTTTTCACCTGCTGTCCACTTCCCATTGTCTACTCCTTCCCTACCCCCCGTGCCCTGACAGATTCCTCACCCATAACTCGGAATGTGCGAATCCCCCTTAAATCTCCCTAGCCTCCATCCTCTGCCTGAAGGCTGTTTCATCATATTTCAGCCACCCCAGGCCTAACTTTGCCTTGTAAGCATCCTTTATTGTGGTGGCATATGTGAGCAGTGGAATGGCCAATTCTGGCTTCTTCTGCAGCAGGATGGTGCTGAATATAGCAAATCCCACCTGCCATGTTTCTATATTTTTCCCTTATAATTTGTCTCCTCCACCTTGTTCTCTCATTATCACTAATGTCACTGCCATCTCGGATTTCCCACCATTTCTTTTTGCACATACCTCTTTGATGACTCTTTGTCTACCAATGCGAATATATCCATGTATTTGCTCTTCCAAATCTTCTCTTTAATAGTTAAAGGTATATGATCCCCCAGTGTCATACCCAGAATCCTGTCGTTACCCACTCTGTTTTTGTGCTCCTTTTCCCAGCCACCTTCAGTTCCACTAACGCCCTTTCTATTTTCTCTGTACCTCCTCTCTCCATATCTCCCAGCATACCAAAATACTCAATCAGATCCCCATCTGTGTTCTGATCTCCCTGTCCTACCACTCGTGCCCTCCTCGCATCCTGGTCCTCAGCCTGTTCCTGTTCTGGCACCACCTGTGGCGTCCTTTTCCACTGGCGTCTTCCGTTTTCCTGCGCTTTGGTCACCTCCCTTCTGTTTAGCTGCCTCTCTCAACTCGTTCACCTTCTCCATCAAGCTTTTCCTGCTGTCTTCTTGGCTTTTGCCCTTGCAGCTTCTTCCTCCTCCTCTTTCTTCCACGCCATCTGCAGCATCTCGGTGACCTTCAGCATCATTTCCACCGCCAGCTCCATCATCTGGGCACTTGTGATATCTACGTTTCCTGCCATCCTGTGTAAGTAAATACTTGAGGGCTATATAAAGAAGACACAGTTATCCACTCTCCCAAGCCTCCTGGATCTCATTATCTTTTGCCAGGCCCTTACTGCTCTAAACCCCTTCTGACACTTCCCTTCTCTCGCTGCACATGTATCCCCTTCTCATTCTGTTGCTTTAAGCCCATGATCGCACCATATATTTTACTAGCGTGTGACCACACAAAAACGTACAGTGGCTCCCTCCAACAGCAGACCAGAATATTTGAGTAAAACAAAAGCACCAGGTTTCCAGGGACAAGACACTAGGACCCATCTTGAACAAGATATTGTAAAGACTTAGCGACTCTACCCTTTTTTTCTTCCAGTCACTCACTGGTGTGTGCTTTATCTGGTGGTTACTGTGCTCTTTAACCATACTAATGTTATGTGCGTTTATGGCCTGCAGTACAACAAGCAGCTCTGTGGGGTCACCATTTTACATCACCTGAAACTTGGGGTGATAAAAGGAAACCTATCTGCCTGTACTGACTTAAGGGTTGCCCTTTAGTATCTATGTACAATTCAGCCCTCCATACCTTGAAACTAAAGTACTAATTATCCAAATGATCCCTCCTGTCTGTGCCTCTTTTTCTTTTCTGCCCCTCATGCCTATGAAAGAAACCCATCCCTTGGCCCCCATGCTCGTTTTCCACTCTATGTACCTTTTTTATTTATCTTCCGTTTATTTTATTTCGGACCTTTCGAAAGAAACAACCAAAATGGCCTCCCTCGGCCTATCTGCACATGCACGTCGCTCACTGGCAGACTCATACATCGTGGCCATCCAATCTCCCAAGCCCCCTTGCCCTTTAGGCCTCAATATGGCCTGGCTGCTTGCCAGCTATAGTCCTGGCCCTTAACCCGCCTCTCCAGGGCCACCTCGCTCACCTGCTCGTGTTCTAGCCCATATTTTCCCCTGCCCCCTGGCATAACTGAGGGTGCTCTGAAGCACGCCGCCCGGTCCCTCCCCTCGACTGTTGACCTTGGTGATGTGGCTGACCAGGCCCTCCCACAGCCAATGCACCGCCCCTGCCTGCCCCTCCATGGAGCACCCCAACCACACATGGTCCACCATCTCAAAGGTGCCCCAGGCTGCCCAAGCCCTGGAGTGCCCTTGTAGAAAAACCACCAACTCCCGGGCAGCCTGCGCGCCTCCCATGGAACCCTCGCCTCCTCGTGAAATCTGTGCCTCATGTCACCTCCCACCCAAAAGGACATGGAGAGACAGCAATCGCACCACTGAGTTGGCCCAGCTCCCTTTGGCAGCCCGACCAGTGGCAGAAAACAAATGTGCTGTAGTTCTGCTGCCCAGCTCCCTGCGCTCTTCCTGGCCCACCAACATAGTGTATCCTCCCTTGGTGCTATGCCCTCCTGGTCTCGATATCACCAAGCCAACAGTAAATGAAGCAAGAAGTACTAGTGCGTTTCTCTGGTTTAACCTTTTTTTTTTTGTTAAACCTAAGAGGCAACCTGCGCTTTTTAAACTTGCATTTTGGGCGATGTAGAGCATGGTTATTAATTAGATGTGCCTTACTACACACCTCTGCAGGTCACCGACCAACTACACCTTCAACTTTATTCATTACTTTGTAAGGCATTGCATGTTAAAAGGCAGTAAAAGGCTTTCAAGTAAATCAGCAGGTTCACATTCAGGAGACCAGGACTAAAATCCTGGTCTCCAGCACTTTCCAGCCAAGTTGCTTATGTTTTGCACTCCACCACAGGTGCAGCTTGAATTCCACCAGTCTAATACAGTCAGTATGCAGTTCAAAACATTTTTATTTTTTTTCTACCTAATCCCTCATATTCAGCTACCACTGGAGCTTAGGCCAAACTGCTAGTAAAAACTTTATTTTTTTTTTTAAATGAAAATAAATGCATCCCTTTTAAATCCCTGGGTATATATGGCCTGATCTGTCCCATCCTGCCAGCCTACTCTCCCCGCTACTCTTACCCCCATGCAGGCCCTCTCAGCCCGATATCCCAATCCTCCACCATGTGGCCAGGCCTACTGTACCCACAACACCCATCTCCATTTGAATCTTGCCAGTCAAAGTGCTAAGCTCTGCTAGTTCAGATCCCAGCAAAGAGGGAGACCCTCCTCTGTTGACTCCTAAATACCCCTAGGCCACCCCCTTTTCCTTCCCCTGACCAATCCTTACCTGCTCACCTGACCGATCATATTTGTCATCAGGGATGACATCATGACCCCTCCCCTTGCCTGGGCCTTCTTTCCTTCCTACCATCCCCCACCTCAACCTGAACTTACCTAACATGTCCCACCCCACCCCCCAAGCCAGTCCTGTCCCCCTGTGCCTTTTTCCTAAGGAATCCCCTGACAATTTAGGTTGTCCTTTAGGGCAACCGCATTTCTCTAATACAGTCCTGGATCTTAAAGCTCCTAAGACCCTTCTCATCTGCATTCAGCCGCTTGTCTGCAGTAGCAGCAGAACCTCTCCTCTCTCTGTCTCTCAGGACTGAGCCCCACTGGGCTGAACTGAAGTAAATTCTGTGAAGAGGTATTTATAAATTTTGGTTGGGGGGGTCACCTGACTAAGCCCTTTCTATTTACAAGTCTGGACATGTTTCAAAACCAAGGCGGGGGGGGTTTGTTCAAGGAACTTCTTGGTTCAGTTAAAGGTACAGTCTATATTTCCACAGATATTGACTGTCTCTGATCCACAGTGACTAAGCACTTTTATACACAAAATCTTTATACAGTAACAGGTTTATAGTGTGAATGTATGAAAATACCTTAAGGATTTCTTATAACTGTACTAATCATGACACTATTATTGTTTTATATGACTTCTGAATCCTTTTTCTTTAAAAGGCTTTCTTAACTGTAGTCATTCCTATTTAAAACAGCCTTCATGCTTTTTGTACACAAAATGCACTTATGCACTTTATACAACACCTGTCCAGGTGTTTGGCACCATTCCAGGGACTGGATGGATGGAAATGGAAAAGAATGAAAAGAGAGAACTAGTAGGAAGTTTAGTAGGGACAGTAAGAGCTCGCTAGGTGGCCAACCTGGGGTGGGGGAGAAGAAAAGCAAAGAAATGTGTTAACTGTTGCTAGGAAATAAGGAGATAGAAAAGTGGTCCATCAGTCACAGCCAAAGGTGTTCCTAACTCATACACAGTATTTTTACTCCAGCGAAACCTGTGGTGAGCATGGCACAGTGACTAATTTGCAAATTGGCCCCACATTCCTTACCACTACTAGCTCTTTTCCCAGAGCAGTCGCACACACCTTAGCAACCATGCGAGAATGACTGACCCATGGAGCACAGCACTACCGGGCATAAAATGGCTCACTGGCAGCAAGAGGTCCTCTGCAGGCACTTTGTGCCAGTATACTGCGATTGCATACAGAACCTATTAACTCTTGTTACCACCACACTTAACTCTCTCTTTACAAACCCAATTCAGCAATCTCCTATTCTCCGTTCGCTGACACATTACTATATAGGGTTAAAGGGCAAAGTAAAGTGCGGTTAACGCTGGAATTGATGCTCACACATATAGACTGTAGTCTCCCAAATCCCTACGTCACCCTCTCATACAAACACACACAGAAACATGCTCAGATCTCAGTGGCGCGCTCTCGTACTACAGAGAGCAAAGACCTGGTTCTGTGACGGACATCTCCCGTCTCCCTGTATCACACCTGCTGTTCCTGTATTTGGGTCAGTGCCAGTTGCCACTTACCACCCACGACAAACCACTGCCACAGTGAGCCTTTTCAGGGTAGGTTTTTTTTTTTTTCTTAAGACATACCATTTTAAGAGGTCCCCTAACTACATGTACCACAGTTAGAAACCAAATATTCTGGCAAGGACCTCTGTGTTTTCTGGTGGTGGGGGCAGGTTGAGTGACGGGCATCCTACCCAGAAAATAAACTGCCTCTGTCATGCAAACTGGTGTGGGGCTTTTGTTGCCTAATTTCTATTGTTTTGAGGTTTATTTTAAACAGATACTAACATACTAAAGCCAGCAGAATAGGCCTGACAGTCTTTCGTGTCTGCTCAGTAACCAGCCCTATTGGAGCTCACTCTCCCACCCCAGCCCCTGAGAGGGTCATCTTTGGATTCAGTTTACCCATGCACCTGTCCTACCTCTCCTGAAGCCTTCTACTGTACCCTCCTCCACCAGACTCCCGAGCAGTGCATTCCATGGCCCCACCACCCTCTCAGTGAAGTAATGTCTTCTCCGTTCTCTCCCTGTAATTTCCCCTCCAGCTTCCACTCATGCCCCTCGTTGTGCCCCCTTCTTTAGCCTGAACATTTCTTTGGCTCTGCCCATTTATCCCTTTCACATATTTGAAGACCCTATCATGTTCCCCTGTCTCTCCTCTCCTCCAGTGAGTACAGCCCTAGTTCTTCCAGCCTTTCCTCATAGGTCCTTTCTCTCATGCCCTGAATCATCCTGGTTGCCCTCCTCTGGACCCTCTCCAGCAGTGCTATGTCCTTCTTAGGTGAGGTCTCAGAACTGCCACAGTACTCGAGATGTGTCCTGACCAAGGCATTATACAGAGGGAGGATCGCCTTCCTCCTCCTGGATGTAATTCCCGGGCTATGCAGCCCAGAATCCTGTTTGATTTTCCGCAGATCTTCTGCAGTTTTCAGTGTTATTCATTTTGGTGTCCATCATCATTCTCCTCCTCCTCCATCATCATCATCATCGATAAATCGTCATCATCATCTTTTACTGGCAAACAGCGTCCAACTAAAAACAAAACTTAGCCAACTAAAAAACATCCAGAATGCGACCATATATATGCACCATGGCTCTAAATAAATGTGAAACAGGAGCAGTGGAGGCCCAGTAGAAGCACTACGTGTTTCCATGCTGGCAACCCAGCTGTGGGAGCCAATTCAAGAGCCGTCATGGAAGCCACCAGGGATGGAGAGTGCTGTCGATTGCAGCACAAACTAACTCAGGGTGGGGATGGTGGGCATCCAGCAATGCAGTGGCCCTGTGGTGGGCCAGGAGGTTACTCCACGGCAAACCGTGGTGCACACACCCAGTGTGCACTGCATTGTGCAAGGCCACAATTTGTTGACCTATATCAGGGTAGAGGGAGGCACAACACCAAACAGAGAGAAAAATGGTGGAAAACTTGCAGACGGCACCATGAAGGTCAACCTCCTGTAGGGTTTACACCACTGACCAGAAAGCTGCCTCACAGTCTGGATTATCACCCAGCCAGGAAACTGCACTCCCCAAGGACTCTGCCATGGGGAAACATAAAGGCAGAGATAATACAGGAGAAGGCAGGTAATTGGGCCAAGATGAGTCGATTGGAGCAGGGGCTGCCACTACATATAGAAACATAGAAACATAGAAGTTGACGGCAGATAAGGACCCCAAGGCCCATCCAGTCTGCCCATTTCTTTTCTACCTTATAAATGTGCCATCGGCCTTGCTCTGTCGTGACCTATCTATTCATAGTCATTTGTATTGCTCCCTATGCCTATCCCATGCCTGTTTGAAGCCCTGCACTGTATTCATAGCCACCATTCTTGTGGTAAGCCATTCCATGCATCCACCACCCTTTCTGTGAAAAAGAATTTCCTCACATTCCCCTTAATCGGCCTCCTCTAATCTCATGCTGTGTCCTCTTGTCCTGCTATTTTCTTATATTTAAACATGTTAGACTCTTTCACCTTGTTTATGCCCTTAAGGTGTTTGAATACCGCGATCATATCACCTCTCTCCTCCTTTGCTCAAGGGTATACATATTGAGCTCCGTTAATCTGTCCTCATAGGTCTTCTGATGCAGTCCCTGCACCATTTTGGTTGCCCTTCTCTGGACTGCCTCAATTTGGTTAATGTCCTTGTGAAGGTGTGGCCTCCAATACTGCACGCAGTAATCCAGATGGGGCCTAACCAATGTCTTGTACAGAGGATTATTACCTCCTCTACGACTTGTGATACCCTACTAATACACCCTAACACCCCCTAGCCTTACCTACTGCTTTAGAGGTCTGCTTGGATGATTTTAGGTCATCAGTGATGATGATGCCCAAGTCTCTTTCTTCCTTTGTGACTGCTAGCAACTCCCTCCCAGCCTATAAGTGGCTTCAGGGTTTCTCTTCCTATGTGCATGATTTTGCACTTCTTTGCATTAAATCCCAGTTGCCACTCTTCTGACCATTTTGCTAGTTTATCCAGATCTCTTCTCATTCTGCCCACCCCATCTGGCTCATCTACTCTGTTGCAGATCTTGGTGTCATCTGCAAACAGACAAGCCTTACCTGTAGTCCATCTGCAAGGTCACTAATGAAGATGTTGAATAGGACTGGCCCCAGGACTGATCCCTGAGGTACCCACTTGTGACTTGCATCTCTTCTGACTGTATACCATTTACCACCACTTCTGTTTTCTGCCAGTCAACCAGTTTGCCACCCAGTTGACCAACTTGACCTGCACCGAGCCTACCCAGCTTATTTATCAATCTTCTATGTGGAACAGTGTCAAAGCTTTGCGTTGAAGTCAAGGCAGGCGACATCAACTGCTCCCCTTGTCCACCACTCTGGTTACCTAAGTCAAAGAAATCTATGAGATTAGTTTGACAGACCTTCCTTTGTAAACCCATGCTGTCTTGGATCCTGTGCCCTATGGATTCCAGGTGTTGCACTATCCTTTCCTACGGGCAGTAAAACATGAGGGCTGAAAACAAAATGTAAATTGCATAAACTCAGGGAGCTCTGCAAGGAGAAAACACGGTGTTTTTGCTTTTTTACTGTAAAATAAAATCGGCATCGTTTGGAGGGGGGTAGACAAGGACTCCTTCCGGCTCCATCCAAAACACTAACCTCAAAACAACCAGGAGTAATTTTGGGACTGGCTGTGAACCTGATGCCCCTTCTCTCTTATCGGCAGGAATACATCAAAACAGCTAGAAAAGAAGGAAGCACGCAACACATGCAGCAGCAGATAACAATGCTTCCAGCATATCTTAAAGGACTGCCCCCAAAGCTATTCGTTGCAGGCACTGATGAAATCCTTATGCACGAAGTACCAAGCATGCAATCTGATATAGTAAACTGACTAGACACTTCTGCTTGTGGCAAAAATGAAAGTTCTCTAGCACCTTGTAGCGTGTATCATAAAGTTAAAAAGCATCATACTGTAATTAGGGCCTGTCATAACCAATATCAGCGTTGACTTCCAAAAGAAAACAGCAAGCAATACATCTGGTTTGGTATTTTTTTTAATTATTTACTTGCTGCATGTATTGCTTTGTTTCTAGTCATTTGAAATGTTTCCTATTGTTTTTATATCACTTTATCTTTTATTGCAGCCTTCTGGGGTACACAGAGATTTATGTGTAGCACATACATTGATTGCCTGCCAGCTGTGAAGCATAGTACAAAGGACTGTTCAGGAGACTGACAGGTTCCAGCAATTCCCACTCTCTCCCCTCTCGTGGTTCTGTCATCATCGACAGAAGCCCAGGGTCCCTAGAGCCACCGTACTTCAGAGTAATTTGATAAGTTAAGGTCAGAGAGGACTCTTTGTCCATCAGGTTCTCCTCCCTGCTTCATTAAAAAAAAAAAAAAAAAAAAAAAAATCGGGGATAATTATTATATATATTTTTATTTTATTAAGCCAAGATAGCCCAGCTGAGATGCAACATTTTGCTTTCAGAGGGTTCTGATTCTACCATTTCTGCAGCTGTGTGGACTGGAGCACCGAGTTACATAGTTAAGAGGTTTGCTCAAGGTCACACAATGAGTACTTGGCTCTGCTGAGATTTGAACCTTTGATCTCCTGGTTCCCAAGTTGGTACTTGTATTAAGTAAGTATGTTGTGTAAACATGCACTAAGGTCCGAGCCACATAGGTGGCTGTGACTGCACAAACAGAGTGTATCCTGGACGTGGCTCTGCATCCCCGATGCCTGCACAGAATGGCACCATAACCTCACCAGCCACCAGTACCAAGCTGTGTGCTGTGGCGGGGTGGTGCTAGTCCTGACCACAACATCCAACTGAATGCCCATGCCAGTCTGCAAACGGATCCCTGCCTGAGCAGAATGCAAGGTATATCAGGATACAGCAATCCTCCAGGGCGGCCCTATTCCCAACAGAATGGTTGTCAGTGTGCAACACACTGGCCAGTGCTGGTCCTGCTCCACCTCCAGCCACTATGGAGGCTCCTAGGACTGGTGGGGCTGACTGGGCCTATAAATGAATATGTGGCCGGGGAAGCTGTAATCCGCTCAATGCAGCCTCCACAGCTGCACAGCTTCCACTACTCCACCGGGCTCACCACACTGTAGAGAACATTTTAAGAATTGGGCACATACCTGCCCATGCCCCTCATCCACCCACCTGTCCCTCCTGCCCATTTGGCGACAGGGCCCATTTTAAGAAATGGACACTTACCGCCCATGCCCCTCACCTACCCGCCCATGCCCCTCATCTGCCCGTCCCATCCCTCCTGCCCATGTAGCAACAGTACCCCATTGGTGTGCATCATATGTTTGAGCACTTCGCAGCCCTCCACATGTGCGAAAGGGCTGGGAGCATGTTGTGGATCAGGCCCTTATTCATGGTTTTCCATCCATCCATCTACACACCCTACCATGGTGCAAACTTTTATTTTGGCCAGGAGGCAGGCGGGAAGCTTAACTATAGGTCAGGGATGCTCACTGCCAGTTTACAAAAGAAACTCCGGGGCACTTGGGACTTGAGCTCCACAGACCCCGCTGTCAGCACCCATGCCCTCCTACCCAAGGTACATAGTGATTCAGAAATTTGTTCAGGCTTACCTTGAAGGTCTGTATTATGTCCATGTTGGGGTTTTTTGTGTTTTTTATTTTTTTTTTTTTTAAATAACAGATTAGATTGGCCATTTCTCAACAACAAACTAAAACAACTGAAACAATTTGGCCAATCATCAGGGTGAATTGAATTGGTGCTGAAGCCAATTGAGCATTTACTTAAAGCTGATTAAGGAAGCAAGTAATAAGCCGCGACAGGGTGTGCATTAAAGGATTTTAATGCACACCCAGGGGTGTCTAAGGTAAGAGGCCAAAGGCAGAGTGTCCTTACACCCTGGAAAGTGCATTAAAATCCTTTAATGCACACCCTGGAGTGGCTTATCACACTTATAAAATGGGCCATCATCATAAAAGAATTAGTTTGATTTACTCTGATAGGGATTAAAATATATTTACTATTTTCAAAAGACTGTACAATACATTACCAATGCATAAAATAGCATATATCAGCTATGGGTTAACTAGTACAGTACTTTTCAGTAAAGTATTTATTAGTAGAGTTTGTCTGAAATAAATATTTTCTCTGTAACATGTAAATGTTGTATAACTGCACTGTAACATCTGTAAATTTGTAAAAACATAAGCAGTGTTTAAAACTTAATTTTCATTACACTGTAGTCATATAGTGTCATTGAAGGCAACCTTGTCTTTATTTTTGTTTTTACTTATGTGTTAGGTCTAGTACATGCTACAGAATTGAGGTGAAAGGTTAGTAAGAAAAAAAAACTTTAAACCTGCCAAGTTGCCCCTTTTTTTTTTTTTGGTGGGAAGGGAGTACACCTGAAAAACACCTACATGTGATTCAAACGTGCGTGCTTTTACAAACATCAGCAATGTATTTGAGCAGTTTGGGTCTGCCTCAGCAACTGTGTTTTCCCACCTTTTCTCTGTGTTTATAAAGTATTACTGTATTGCCTACTTTCTTCATCCTGTTTTTGTTTCTGTTTCCCCACATTCAAGATATGGAATGTTTACCATGAAACACAAAGATTCAAAATTCTGCTCAGTTCCACTGGTTGATGTTACTCTCCTAACATACTGTACACACGGACAACAAAGGCCTGTTTTAGAACCAGAGACTAAATTATCTCACTGTCAGGGCAAGCAGAAGAGATTTCCCCGAGAGCAGGTAAAGACAGAAGGGGATTTTTCACTGTTAGTAAAGAAACAGTTGTAATGAAAACTATAAACAATACTTAATATTTCTAATTTGTTTATGTGTGCAAGGAGAGTGTGATAATCAGGAAACAACATTTAATTAATTTGTTTTATTGTTTATTTAAGGTAGTTTTATTTTTAGGGCCCAGCTGAAGGTTTTACAGTGTAAAGGTAGCAGCCATGTTTGTGATGGAATATCAGTTCTAGTTGCAGGAGGACTGATGGGAGACAGTTCTGGTTGTAGGAGGACTGATTTGCTCATTGTGTGATGTGGTTTAGGACCAAGATGACTGTGCGTATATAGAGATTTAATGTACAGTCAGCTGATGTCTCTTGGCCAGTGAGATTTCTAGATTTTTCTTGCCATTTTATAAGTAAGCTTTTAACAATAAAAGTATTCAGTTTGACACCACAGAGAACTAACAATAGACAATTCTTACTAAGGTCTCTGGTTTGAACTGGCTTCCATGCAAACCCATTCTGCACACTAGGGATACTCAAAGCTGCAGATTCTGCATCATCGGGTCCCATCCTGTTTTCAGAATTAGCATATTTAAAACTGCTGTCCAAAAATCCTAGTTCAGAAATTAAAGATTGCAAAATATTTTCCATAGGCAATTAGGGTTTAGGATTCCAATTCTGAATTCTATGTTGACTCGAGGTCCTTAATGGAATGTGAATTAAATCGAGTTGAATATTCGGAAATTCTGATGGAAGTCTATTGGATCATAAGTGGTCAATTACAAGCACTCTACTGCTTACTCTAAATTGATCAGTGTTAACTGTTTTTTAAACACGTCTACCTCTCTGTGAAATTCGACTTGTAAAGAACTGGAAGATAGCCAAATCATGGATTATAAATAAAATTACACAAGAAGCCAGAAATGTTTTCCTCCAATACAGCATAACATATTCACACATCATAACATTTCAGCACCTTTATATGACCTCAACTAAATGGACACCTACTAGACCCCATGCACCCCAACACTGGGGGACCAATTACTCTAAATTTTATCTCAAATCTGATATAATCTAGTTCACCAATGGTTTACAAGCTCATTACCCTACCCTATATTGGGCGGGGGATGCTGAGAAAAGGCCTGTAATGCATTTCTGAATAGTGTCCGCAGATCGACAGCAGGGTTCTCCTGACACATCTGTTACATTTCTCACCACATTGACGCAGCGTGGTAAATTGCAATTAAGGAAGGCAGTCAGAGCACCAGATCGCACAACAGGAACTCAAAAGCCCAACACAGCCACTGGCTCACAGTGCAACCTCAAGGAGTCGACCTCTCTGTACTTTAGTCCTCATGGCTATAAAACTAGTTAGAAACAGGACCCCACCCAAACCACAGTAAATGAAATACTGCATCTCAGCTGGAGTCTCCTAGCCAAGCACTGCAGATTGTAAAAGTGAAACACAGCTACACACCATTATTATGTTTACCTACTGCAGCAATTCCGTATTTATGTAAATTGGGTACTAGCTGAAACTGGCATAGGATTTAACAGCAAATGGCTCTGCAGTCTGTAGGTAATGAGTTTCGAATATCAGGATGTGGGAAATGCTCTTTAAATGTATTTTTATTGAGGTTGCATAAAAATACAACCTACAAAGCGGACAGAGTGCAATACGTTCCAATTTCATTACATACAGAGCAACTTCAGGGGTTGAAATTTAGTTTTTGACGCTAGCCAGCAGGGCTAGTGACTGTCAAACTCAACAGCCCCACAGACCTTTATGCTGGCCCAGCTGGTGCACTTATTTATTTTTTCCAATTGTTTAACCAGGAGTGGCACACTAAGCTGAAAGCTTGTTTACAGTGACATGGGAGCACAAGAAAGTGAAGTGACTTGCTAAGGGTCACACAGTATGCAAGTGGGGGCTGTGGGATTCAAACCCAGGTCTCCAGGTTTGCAGCTCAGAGCCTTAAACCACTGTGCTATACTGCCTGTTACCTTCTCAGCTGGCCTGGTGGCACTGAGGGCTGAAGCGCTGGACGCCTTACCTCACACTATGCTGGCGACCCTGTTTGGGAATGACTATCGGCCGCTGGGGTCGGTCAGGGGCGGAGAAGGATTGAGCATCCAATGGTCTGCCTCTCTCTGGCACTTGCCTGCTCAGCGGAGGCTGGGGATAGGGCGCCTCTGCTGCAGAAGGAGGAGGAGTCAGGGCAGACGCTGGAGGAGCACATGTGACACTGCACGCCCTCTCTGCGGGCATCACTGCATGCCTCAACTCCTGGGGAGAAACCAGTATAAAGAGATGCTGTGGCACAATGGTGGCGCCGCAGGGCGCCGCCACCCTGAATCCGGGTCTCTGTAGAGGTTGGGAAACCTGCTAGTTCCCCAGGGCGGCAAGCCCTGGGAGTATGGGTCAGCACCAGATAGTGGACACAGGGGACGGGGCTGGGGCTCAGCCAACTCAGAAGTAATAACTAATAAATGTTACTTTCTCCAGTACAAACCATGAGGGCTAGTTAAAGAAAATCTTACTAGCCTGATACAAAAATCTACCAGCATTTGGTTAGTGGCCGGTATCAATTTTGACCCTGAACTGAAGATCTAGTGCAGCTGAAATTTGTTACCTCATTTTGGGGGTACTACTGAAATTTGATTACCACCAGGTTGTGGTCGCTATGCTATATGCTATCAAGGAACATGGCTTTCAGCTTCAAAGTTGGCAGAAATGAGTCATGATTGACTATTTAAAAAGGTTATAACAATGTATTGGTTCTTCCTGGACCGGGGAGAGAACAAGGATGATAGTAACAGACTTCAGGGTGCAGACTTCAGGAGATGGGAAGGATCCTAAAGATCGCTTGGACAGGATAAGGTCGGATATGGATGCTGCCAGCAGGTGGGAGATCATTAGGAGGGGAATACAGGAGGTTACCAGATCCCGCGCGGAAAGGCGTAAGTTCGGTGAGGCCAGAAAACCCTGCTGGTGGACCCGGAGGTACAGGAGGTGGTGATGGAAAGAAGGCGCCTATAGGCGCTTTTAAGTGCCTCAAGGACTGAAAGGATCAGGAGGAGTATGAGCTGACAGCAAGAGAGTCACCAGGGTGGTGAGAGCAGCTAAGGCAAAAAGGAGCAGTCCTTGGCCAGTGGGATCCGGAGGGGACATGGGGTTCTTTAAATACATGGGGGGAGAGGGGAAGATCAGCAAGATAAGGGTAGGGATGGTTGAGCACAGGAGGCGGGGGACCAGGCAGAGTCCTAAATAAGTACTTTGTCTCAGTGTTTACTGGGGGGATGGAGGAGCTATGTCTTGCGAGGGAGTGGGGCAAACTGGAAGGGATGGGACCAGTAGAGACCAGGGTCCTGACGGGTCTGGGGAAGGGAGTGGCCACCACAAACAGGTGGGGACCAGCAGTGCAGTGTGAAAAGGGGAAGACATGGAGGCAGAAATCCCGGTAGAGAGTAAAGGAACCCCTCAGGTCCTTCGGACAGAGAAAGCACCTGGGCCAGATAAGATACATCCCAGGGTGCCGAGGAACTGGCGGATGTCCTGGCAGTCCCTCTAGCGGAGCTTTTCAACATCTCTCTGAGGACTGGGTGGGTACCCCAAGACTGGAGGGTGGCCCATGTAGTGCCAATCCACAAGGGGGAATCAAAGAGGAGGCAGGAAATTACAGGCCTGTTAGCCTGACATTGGTGGTCAGCAAGGTGATGGAGGGCATTGTCAAGGAAAGGCTAGGAGGGTTACTGGAGCAAACTGGGTACTTGGGCGATATGCAGCATGGCTTTGTCACGGAAGATCGTGCCAGACAGACCTTGTTGAGTTCTATGACTGGGTGACGAGGGCCTGGACCAGGGTAGGCCAGTGGATGTCCTCTTTCTGGACTTTAGCAAAGCTTTGATTCAGTACCCACAGTGGCCTGCTGGCTAAGCTGAAGGAAATGGGGTGAGGGAGACAGTTGTTAAGATGGATGGGAAATTGGCTCTCTGAGCGTACTCAGAAGGTGGTGGCTGGAGGGTTAGCCTCATCCCCAAGGTGGGTTACTCAGTGGGTTCCCCAGGGGTCCAGTGCTGGGGCCACTCTATTCAATGCTATGTCTCAGACATCAGAGGAGGGATCAGAGAGAGATGAGTCTCTTTGCAGATGACTCAAAGCTGGGTGCAGTGGTGGCCTTGCAGGAGGACCTGGAGGCTCTAAAGGTGGTCGGAAAATGGAAACTAAAATTCAATGTGGAAGTGCAAGGTTCTGACCTGGGAGTCAGAAATCAGGCCAGGTGCATACCCTGGGAGGAGACATCATTCAAACAATGGGAGAGTGAGAGGGACCTCGGAGTAGTGCTAGATGTCAAAATGAACAACTCAGATCTGTAGGAGGGCAGCGGCAAGGGCAGATAGGATGCTGGGATGCATCGCCAGGGATTACCTCCAGAAAGCGGAGTGATCCTTCCATTGTACAACTGCTTGGTTAGGCCACACCTCGAGTAGTGTGTGCAGTTTGGAGACCACATTTAAAGAGGGACATTACACTCCTAGAGAGAGGGTCCAAGGAGGGCAACCAAAATGATCTGGGGCCTGGGAGAGGACCTATGAGGAGAGGCTCAGGGGCTCAACATGTACACCCTGGAGAGGCGGAAAGGGGACATGATAGAGGTCTTTAAGCACATGAAAGGATCAATAAGGAGGCCCAGTCAGGTGCTCCAAAGGAAGGAGGGTGGGCAAACAGAGGTCACAGGTAAGTTGAAGGGGCAGGCTCAGAGGGGAGAGGAGGAGGAGGAGATGTTATTTCACTGAAAGGGTGGTGGAGCCATGGAATGCACTGCCCAGGGAGTTGGTAGAGGTGGAGACTGTGGACGGGTTTAAATGGGGATGGGACAGGTACAAGGAGAGTAAATCTGACCAGGCCCAGTACAGGTGGAACATCTGGGACTGAGGACAGTATAACCCGAGGGGAGGACACCAAAATTGACCCTCAGTGGAGGTGCTGAAAATCGAGCAGACCGAGAGACCATTAGGCCTATTCTGCTGGCATTTTAGTATGTTAGTATACTTTATAGAATGAGTAGCACAAAATTTTTTATAGATGCTGGCAGTGTGGCCTGAGATTAGAGCAACAAGATGTGAAATGTGGTTGGTACATCGGGCAGACCTGGGTTTAAGTCCTACAACCTCCACTGCATACTATGTGACCCTGAACAGGTTGCTTAACCTCCCCAGTGCTCGGGTCACCCTTGTAAATGGGCCTTACCTGGTTAACAAGTAATAAAATAAATAGTACAACATGGGCACAGGCAGATGCTTATTTTTCCTTCAAACGCTCCCATTTCAGTAAACCCTTACATTAAAATTTTTAAATTTAGCAGTATTTTGCAAAGAGTCATCAGGATTACAATAACCAAAACTACAAAATGAGCTCATCCTTTGTTCTACTGTAATGTTTTCAATTAAACAACAAATAAACTACAAGGCATGAAATTTTATGCTCAAGCCCACCTCCCTCTACTTGTTCCTGTCACTACCTTCCGACCTCCTTCTCTTCCCTTTTCGACCTACTTCTCCCCTTTCTGTATTAGCTCACTTCACCCATACCCACACCCTCTCCTTCTCGAGTGAGGGCTCTCCATTCTATTTTTTCTGCCTTTATCCCCCACCATATACCTGTTGTAACACTTTTTTTATATCACTGTTTGCCGTGAACTTCAAATGTATTCCACCGTTATTTCGTTACCACTATATTGCACTTCACTGTTGACATTTGCGCTCATTTGTTGTAAATGGCTGCTTGGTTTTAGCCCCTTCACCTTAAGGCCCTATATGGTTTTGGCCCTGGCTATTTGTCGGACCTTCTTACACCTGCCGCACCAGTCCACTCCCTTCTCCTCCTCTAGGGGCCTCTAGAGACTCCCAGGGTGAGGTTAAAAACTGCCAGCGATGGAGCATTTAGTGGCCGCTGGCCCGTTCTATGGAATTCGCCTCCAGCTATTAGGGAGGCCCCTTCCGTCAAGGCATTCAAAGCCCACCTTAAGACCCACCTATTCAGTCAGGCCTTCCCAGACTTAGGCACTAATGTTAGTCTTTATTAGCTGCTGTTCAGGCTTTGGCTATATTTCAACTATTATCATTAGCCTTCCGTTTTATATTTATGCTGGTTTTATTTTTTTTTATCTTTGCTATTGTTCTGTATTATTTCGTATTTGTATGGCGCCCAGAGCCACCGGATTGGGCGCAAAAAAATTAAATGTGCCCTTGCCTTGTCCCCCCACCACCACCAAGTCGCACCAGGAAACGAGCCTTGGCTCAGTGTGCCTTTCCCAGTCACCAAACTTTTAAATAAATGAAATAAACAAACATATCAATGAATAAAGGCACAGCTTACTGCATTCGCTGTTTAGCTGCTTTGTTTCTAACTGTATGAATTGTTATTTGCTATGCTTGACTGTACCAAATGTATCACCTTGTCTTGTATGTTGCTTCAGCTGTACTGTATGTGCCATCTAGATGGCCTGGGACGATACCTAAAATGGTCCTCGGAACAGTGCACCCACCGGTAAATAAATAAAAATAAAATAAATACAGCTCCAAACGGAGCAACAGAGAAGCAAGTATCTAAAAATATTTATTTTTCTACACCCATCTGCACGGGCAAACGAAAGCTGCCCCATCACCTTTGTCCTCCTGGAGCCAGACTCTGAACACCTATGTGTAGCACCATTCTCATCATGTGTGGGCAGTAGTGCACTACAGAGCTGGAGCCCTCACAAATGAGGCACAGTTAGACAGGTTGGTAAAACATAAAACCCCAACAATACAAGTTAAGGCCATCAGCATTAAAACGTTAGTGTGTGCCCAGATCCTATGGGAGAGGGATGGATGTCAGAGCTCAGCAAAGAGGAGCAAAATCAAGGTTACCTCAGCCTCCGATTCCACACCTCAAGTTTCCAGAGCCATCTAATCTGTCCTTCTTCACCTCCAACTTCTGAAGCAAGACAGTTTGCGTCTAGAGGCATTGAAAATATAAAAGTCTTACTGCCTGCCTCTATCCGTAATTGGTCCAAGTACAGATAAACAAGAGAGACTTTCAAGTCTCGCAGCCAGTGCTCTGTCCCCAAATTATTTTCTGTGCTGCCAGGTTGCAGAAAGAAGGTTAGGTTATAACTGAATTATTGCCTCCCAGCCATTAGTTCTTTTCTACGCTGTGCTGAGCTCAGCTCCTAATCTCAGAGGCTCAGTTTAGTCAACACAAATGAGCAGGGTTTGTGGAAGAATGCACATTAGCCGGGGCCTTCATCAGGTTCACCCGATGTACTATATCTATAAAGCCAAACTTTGGAGGGGTCATCCACTGCAGAATTTGTGGAAGCCAGGTCTCCAGGAATCCCACTGGGTCCTGTTCCTTGAATCCCTCCGTCAGCCCAACTAGTCTCAGATTCCGCTTAGTGTCACCTCTGCAGTTTCCGGCAGTCACTTAAGTATAGTGGTCTCAGAGATGACTTTAAGCATGACCACCACGCTGGCCAAGACGCCAACTTTTTCTGTTAAGCTCAGTTGCCAACTGCCCCACTGACTTTAGGTCGGCCACATTCCAGGTCACTCAGGAGAACCGGGAGCTTCTGGGACAGATATTTGGTAGACTATACTACGAAATACCAAAACTCCTTGCCCGTGTTTCAGTATCCCAACGCCAGCAGCCTGACACATGGCTGCCCAACACTGAATTGTGCCTGCGATGGAGTTTATTTCATGTTTCGGGGCTTTGCACCTGCACCCCCTTAATTTATAAAACTAACTCCGAAGCAGGCAAAATTTAATGTTGGGCAACTGGTGTGTAGGGTTGCTACGCTGAACAAACTCGACAAGTAGGTTTCAGTCATTTGTAATACTCCCATTTGGTACAATGGGGGCAAACTTGGCACTAGTTCACTTATCAGAAAATGGTAAAAGGAACAGTGATTGCCAGCTGCAGCAGTGTGTGGATCGGGGAACCAGTCTTTTCGGTACTACATGGGAGGCTATACGGACTTTGCACATCTGGATCAGAGCGTGAGAAGTGTCAGATAAGGTGGTCCAGGAAACTGCATTACAGAGATGGGTGACAGCAAGTACTTAAAGGCTTGGGGGCATATTTTGTGGACAACTGAGGAAATGAAGTCACCAGACCTAACAGTCTTCTCCACGTACTGCTGCCTGAGCCTCCCCCACAGATGACAAACAGGTGATCCCAGCAACAGCAGTGGCATACTAAAGGTAAGGGAAGGAGACACAGGGTGGGAGGGCTTTTCTGGCCACTAACAGGCTCTTGAAACCTCTGTACTGTCTTGAGCGGTGGTTTTAAAACATTCAGATGTAGACTCAGAATCAGATTCCAATTCAGATCTGACAAGGGTTTTCGAATTCAGATTTTTGGCTTAGAATACCGAAATTCTGAGTTCCAAAAAGTTTGAAAACGATGAATCTGATTACGTTCACGGATTCTGAGCAACCCTAATCTCCACAGCCACAGACTGCAATGTTACAAGCAAGGAGCTATGAATGTTGTTCCTAAACAGGCCTCCACTGTAAGGGAACTGTCCCATTTTTATGTACATAACCTTCAGAATAATAGGGTTGGAAATTCAAAAGTTGGGGTAGTGGAGTGCAACTGAATTCTGATTTTTGTTTGTTTGTTTGTTTGTTGCTGGTGCCCTCTGAATGATGGGCCAGGCCAACCTGACTACACAGTGCAGGGGCATGATATGCCGATGCTCTAGGTTAGCGCAGGGCGGTCAGAAGAGGATATGCAACCCCCTCCAGAAAGAGCAGATGGAAGCCTCTACCAGTGCCCTGCCCTTTCTGGAATTCTAGCCTCTTCCTGAGGGGAGGGGTGTCCAAGAGGGGAAAAGAGGAGTGTTTCGACACGATGATGCCTCTGTCCTACAACTAAATCCTCCGCTGCTCTAACCTCTCCATGGGGAGGGTAATGCCCTTCTCACCTGATCTCTATTTAGGGCTAGAAATTTAGTCTCATAGTCGGCCTGTTGGCACAGTGGTATAGCTCCAGCTTGTGATGCCGATGACAAGTTTAACCCATTGAGGGCCAGCCAGGTTGAGTTGAACTGAGCATCCAAAACGGATGCTCTCCTTCTCCACAGAGGGAAGGCTGTGTGTTCTGCTGCTACACTGCCACCTGGCAGCCATATCTGCTTACTAGGCGCGGGCTGATAAGCGACGGTGACCGAAGATAAGGTGGTCAGGTGCTTCTTAAGACCTGGACCTCTTGTCCCTCTGGTGTGCTAGCCTCTGCCACCTTGGGACCTATTGCTGGTGCTGACTATTCTTATGGGCAAGCCATATGAGGCTATGCACAGGTGTAAGATGCCTCACCTGTCCTGGAAGACGGCCTTCTTTGTGGCCATCAGATGGTCCAGTGAGCTCCAGGGGCTCTCAGTGGAGTCTCCTTACCTGGTCGTCCTTCACCCTACCCTAAGTTCCTCCTGAAGGTTGTATCAGAGTTTCACCTTAATCAGGTGATTAACCTCCTGGTATATTTTACTAACCTTTCTCAAGGCCACACAGGCTCCATACTCTGGATCTGTGGAGGGCGCCTCTTACTTACAAAAAATGCACAGCTGAAGTGCGGGTGAGGCTTGCCAGCTATTTTGTTATGTGCACTAAAGCCATGCCTGGTAGAATGGCAGCAACGTGGACTGGCAGGTGGATAATATCCTGCATCAACCTCTGCTATAGGTCGGCTGGTAGGGAGCATACCGTAGGGGCTTAGAACTCATTCCATCCGACACACAGCTGCCTCAGTGCCTGCCTCTGGGGACATTTCCCCACCAGGAGAGCTGTAGGGATGCTACCTGGAAGATGGCCCACACCTTCATATCCCCTTACAACATTCACATCATGTCCCATCAGGATGCTGCTTTTGGGACCTTGGTTTTCCAGTCTCTGTTCACCAAATAGTGGTGCGTGCCCTGCCCTCTCCTCCCAGAGAACTGCTAGGAGTCTGCCAGAGTGTGGACAGTGAACTATATCCACGCCCCTAGAAAGACACGTTACTCACCTGTAACTGCAGTTCTAGTAGTGGTATACAATTCATATCCGTACAACCCACCCAACCAACCCTGGCAAGTGACACATGGATCCCTGCTTCCAGTGTGCAAAGATCTGACGCCTTAGGATGGAATCGGGGATGTACCATCTGAATGGTGGGAGAAACTTAGCCTAAAGACATCTGATGGGGAGCCTGTTCCAGTGGAACTGCCGCAGTGTGGACAGTGAACTGTATCCATGCCCCTAGAAATAGCCATTTGGTACAGATCATAGCCACACATTATTTTTTAATCCATGCTGAAATGGTACCCATGTGGGAGACATGCGACTTCGAGCATCGTGTTTATGTACATCTGGTTCACAAATGACCACAAGAAAGACTTTCACTAATGTAAGCATTTTAAAATGCAAAAGGCACATCGGGGAGGGACTGGCTTTCCTTACAAGTGGTTAGCGCTTAATTTCTTTTATTTTTAATATGAATTCAATTGAGCTTAGGTCTGGCTTTAACTTAGAGGGTCGTTACACAAAATTAATAACATTTTATGGCTGGGACAAAGCTCCGACTGGCTTCTGCCACAACCACTAAAAGCAGTCCCCCTGCCTCCCCCAGATCAATGTTTAAAACTGAGCACTACACCAATTCTGCCAAAACCAGAGCACAGAAATTACTATTTGAATGGAATGAGAGTAAGGATTTAATTGTATTAAACAGATTTACAGAGAAAATTCTATTTTTGGAGTGGGGTGGTGACACAGTTTAAAAACTAGTAGGATGAATCGGAACACAAGTGAGGTTTGGCAGGTCAAGTGTCCCAATAGCAAACTGTGGCAGGGTCTCAAGCCCCACCACTCCAGAAGCAGCCACAGGGCATAGAATGACAGAGGTCTAGAAACTCAGTTGTTCTGACATGGGTAGCAAGAGAGAGGAGTCCCCACCAATCCTTGCTTTGGTGTGGTGTTTGAATCCAGCTACTGGTCCTGCCCTATCTAAGTCACCCTTCCCCATATGTCACCCGCTTCCAGTGGACTTGGCTCAACTCCATCTTCCACCACAGCTTACCTCCCATGGCAGAGGCAGTGGAGGTCCCTCATAAACACCCCACCAAAGAATGGCTTTAAATCCAAGGAGGGTTTCGTCACTGGTGGGGTCTGTAGAACTGGGGATTTACGCCTGTTTTGTTTCCCTGGGACACCCATGTACAATGACCACAAGCTAATGCACAACATGTGAAGGGCATCACAGCCCATGCACCTCCTGTCCTGAAGCCACTCCAGAGGAACTGGCACCTGTGGTCACCCTGGTGGCAGACAGCAGCTGAGCCAACTGCCCTCCTTCCCTGAGCACCGCGCCTGCTGGAATGCTCCATCAGATTTCTCCGACAACTTAGCCTCACTCCTGAACTCGGTCACCAGCGCTTGGATTGGTACCGCTAAGGCCAATCTGTCAGCTCTGTACCTGGCTACTAAAAATACAGCCACACTTGCCAATTTCAAAATCTTTCTTTTAATTAAATGGTTCCTAGTCATTACAGAGCAGAACTGGTGTGGCTGGCAAATCTACTGGTCCACACGACATCACATTGACCCATCTGGTGTACTTTTTTTTTTTTTTTTTTAAATAAAATGTATGTGCCCCATACAGGTTCAGCCGCCATCTCCAGGTTGAGGTCAGCCTGCCCTCCAGCCTCTCTGGTGTTTATGCCCCAGCTTCCAACCACAGGGCTTCTCCCATGGTGGGGCCTGGGCAAACCAGATGTAAAACTGCTGCTTCCTCCAGCATGCAGAAATAGGGAGAACTGGGGTCTGGGAACAGCTAATTGCAAGAGGCAGAGCATGAAAGCGCACCTGAAGTCATCCCACTCGAGCCAAGGCGTTTTTCTTGTTCTCCCTGCCCCTTGGAAATCGGCCCTCTAGATGCTCCAAGCCCAAGCAAGGCACTGCATTCTGGAGAAGTATAGTCCGGGTGATCTCCTCCACTGCCACCTGGTGGTCACCCAGGTGGCAGAATTGTAGCAGAGGTAACTGCTCTCCCTACCTGGAGGAAGAGAGAGTCCTCTCAGATGCTCTAGTCTACTTCCCCGACTAGCCCAGTGAACAAGGTTCACTTCTGAACCTTGTCTGCCAGCCGCCGTGAGCAGTAACGCTACCTCCACACCAATGGGCCAGGCAACTGACGTAATTATTAAAGGGTTATCTCATCCAACACTATTCAGTACAGCACGTCAGAGGAAAATGTTACTGGTCCGACACGAACCTACCAGCTTGCCAATTTTGGACCCTGATTAATTTAATTACCCCAGATTTTGTCCTGTTTCCCCATCCCCCACCCCAACAATAGAGGCTGCCATGCGTAGTACCTTTCCTCCAGCCAGGAGGGTGGGTTGAGAGTTGTTTTTCCAATCTGATGACAGTGTCACCTTGGCCCACAGGGAGCTGCACAAATGTTGGGCAGACACCACCTCTCCCTCCTCTGCAGGCTAAAAATCAAGCTGGTTCATCTGCAGGACATGCCCATGCCCCACTGTGGGATTCTGGCAGCTCGCATGTGAACTCTGATCCATCCATGTCGAAATGTGTCCTCTTTAGGGCTGACACACATTGAAATTCCTCAGTAGAATGCTGCAAAATGTCATTTTCACAAAATGTTGCCAGTATGTTAACAGCCCCCCATAAAGTTCATATTGTTTGGCAGGTTCGAGTCACTGCAACACTGGGTCACCCTGCTGATTTTTAGTTCCTAGCTGAAAGGACAGAGAGTTATGAGCAGCTGAATCATTCTGCACAAGCATTATATCTGGGAATTTAGCCAAGTGCTAGTCTCGCTCACACTGTTCAGTGGCAGCCCTGACTGAGGTACAGTGCCTCACTGTAATGAAGTGACACCAGACCCCTGCTGATTGTTTCTGTGGAAAAAATGGGGGTAGAGTTCTGACCCAGCTAGCTCACCTGGAGAGAGAGAGAGAGAGAGAGAGAGAGAGAGAGAGAGAAGAGAGAGAGAGAGACACATTTCTGAAGGATCCTCTCAATGGTTCTGGAAGACATGTAACCCTTACCCCAGCCACCATCTCATTCATCTATAGTCTTCCCCACCCCAACAACCTTCAGTTTCAGATTCCTCCCACCCCCAAATAAGGCTCTTAGGCGACATCCATTCTCAGTTAAACTGATAAGCATGGAGGAACTGTCACACACCTCTGAATCCTTCAGCTGCATCACAGGCTGCCAAATGTCTTGGGGGCGGGGACTGCTTCCCACATCAATCTCAACACTCAACCAGTGTCCAAACAACATGAGTAAGTAACAGTAATTTACTAGCCAGTTGTGAAATATGGGTAGTAAAACAAAATGTGGATGCATGCAAGTGCTTTATATCTGGCAAAATCTGCTCTCCCTTTTCCCTCCTCCTTCACCTGGCTAGCCCCTTTCTACACTGCTGTCCCCCCTAAACCTATCATCCACTGTCTTTGGGACTTACCTGTGGGACTCTCCTGTTGTTGCTCCCCAGCTTAACCCCTGTGGCGAGGCCGACGGTGGCAGCCCAAGCCCTACGGATGCCTTGTTTGTTCAGTGGGTCCTGCGCCAGCAGGCAGTGTGGGGTCCGTAGGGAAACACAAGCGCCATCCTGTAACAGCCGGTACTCTCTGTCTGCTTTCATCCCAATCCTCAAATGCTCCGCCTGTTGCTGGTATGAAGTATGCATGTCGAGAATGCTTATGTCTGTCATCGGGAGTGTCCCTCCCAAACTGCTTCTCCAGTTGCATCACCACCTATGGTTACCTATGTGGCATGTTACGCAGAGCTGCTGCCTTCCCTCTCCCCGGGACAGCATCCTCGGGACACTCAATCCTCCTCCCCTGATGGCCCCCGACAACCCAAGTTAGCTTCCAAACCTGGGCCGCCAGCATCACAAGTGGTAGCGCAACCATTGTGCCACTGCGCTGGCAATCTGCCCCTTGAATCACAGAAGGTCTTATGAAACACTATTCCATCGGGTGTGGAGCATTTTCAAGTGCTGGCATGAGTATCACTACTCATTAAAATACACTTCTGAAGAAGGTCACCAAGTCTGCCTGTACTACACCTTAGCTACGCAACCAGGCAGAGGAAGAAGAGGTATGACATGGTACGGGCCATCCTGAAAGTGGCAAACGTCTCTCATGGTATGGTTTCTGCAGCCCTGCTTCGAACTGCACATCAGGGAGAGTGTTCGTATTTTTCTGACCCACCGGGGGCCTTAAAAGGGCACAGCCCAAGCAGCACCAACATATTGATGAGAGAAGCCATCTCAGGCGGAGTCGGAAGGAGAGGACGATGGTGAAACCGGAGACATGTTGCAGGAAAATTTGGGTTTGCTGCTCAGAACTTTTGGCTGGAGTCTGGCAACTTACAAGTACTTTTATAAATGGTGAGAAAATCTAGAAATGTCATTGGTTAAAGATGTCACCTGACCATGCATTAAATTTATAAATGCATGGTCAGCTGCCAAATCTCCACCCCCCAAAACAAAACAAACAAAAAAAAACATAAGAGTAATTTTATAGTATAATAAGCCCTCCAGCTTGTGCATCATAGAACTTTAATGCGCATCCCACTGGTGTGAGGGACACCGGCCTTCAGCGCGTGCCTTACTACATCCCTGGGCGTGCATTAAAATCCTGTAAACACACATCCTGCCGTGGCTTATTCCAGGGCTTTTGGGGCATGGGTACGCGCGTCCTTTACACACATTGTGTGTGTCAGGACGCTCTGGATTTTTCAGAAGTCCCAGAGATACTCAGCCACCAAGCCCAGGAGTCACTTTAGAGGCTGCGCCCCAGCCAGCACTCCTTGTACTGTAATATTCTGTATAGTGCATAGGCGTGCTCCATTGTTTCTATTGGGGCATTTTGAACTACATTTTTTCATGTTTCAGAGGGTGACTGCAAATAAATTGTGGCAACTGCTCAACCAACAAAGCCCTTGTTAGTTGACCAGTGGCCATAATTTATTAGCAGTTACCCTCTGAAACATAAAAAAAAAAAAAAAAGTTTAAAATGCCCAATAGAAACTAATGGAGTGCCTGTGCAATTGTACAGAATATTACAGTACAAGGAGGTTAGAATGGGGGTGGGTTCTATGTATTTGAATGGGGACTGCAAATTTTCCAGGGACTCCTACTTTGAGCTCATGGACTTTTTTGGTAGGGGCCCATCCTGACCCCCAAACAAAAATCCTACTTGAGAGCCCTGTCTTATTACTTACTTACTGCATTAGTGACTTACTGAGTTAAAATCTGGTGAAACGGTTGTCGACATTTTATTTATTTCGCTTTTGTTGACTGGGTAAGTGCACTAGACAAATTCTGCCTATTTTCAGGCACAACCTGGGGAGGGGGTACAGATGAATGCTAGCTGACCTTGAATCAGATTAAGCTGTTGGTGGTATTTTTAGTGAATGAGGGAAATTTCAAGGACACTGGGGAAATTCCCTACTCTTTCAATAAGTGCCATGGGATCTTAACATCCACCTGGACTACCACCAATCCAGGCATAATGGACCTCGATTTAACGTCCTCATCCGAAAGATGGCACGCCAGAAGTGCAGTATCCTCTCATGCTGCACTACAGTGTCAGTACTGGGATATTAACCAAGTGCTAGATGTGGGAACTGAACCCACAGCCTCTGATCTCCCAGCCATAGCTACAAGTGTCTCTTTGCTCCTTCGGCTGGAGGTTTACACAAGTTCTAATTATCTTAAAAAGTTGTTTTACTGTATTGTGGATTATTAACTGGTTTGGGGTGCAGTTCAGCTCCATTAAATTTTTACTTTTAACAACTGCGTTTTTCTGTTCCGGTATGAGTCTGTAAAGCACCAGTATATTTGAGCTGCACTCCCTCTCGAGTAATACCTGTATGGTATAAAAATACTGTAAAAGCATGAATCTCTCACTTTCATTTTCAGGAACAAAGAGACTTTGAACTTTCTTGCTTTTCATTTTGTTTAGTATTTTTCATGCAGTTCATGGCCTCAAACACAGCGTGTTATGCAGGTGATATACATGCTGTCATCAGAGGGAATCTCTAGTCTTATGGTTCACCCCAAAGATGTATCTTATTGATATAATATCATTGGTATTTGTAATTGATATCCTCATGTACTGTTACCCAGTGAAATAATAATTGCACGTTAATTGTTATATCAATAAAGTGAAAACAAATCCTGAAGAGTTCTTACAATAGGAGTTACTCACCTTATCTGGAGCACAGCTTAATCCATAACTTAACTGAGCAATGATGCACAATATGGCATATGTCATGCTGGACAATGTCACACTTTGGGTGGTTAGGCATGAGGTCACGAGGCCATGTGTGTCCAACACCTGAGAAGTGACGTTATCCCCACGACACACCTCTAAAAGACATTACTGCACTATAAAATGATTTACTTGTACAAAAAAAAATACATTTAGTGAATCTTTGTATTTACTGTATAGAAATTTACTTATGCGCTGTATGTAATTAGAATCAATGTATTCCACGAATTAATTCCGGGTCACTCCTGAAAATGGGACATCTGGTGTCAGTGAGCCCCTACCCTACCAAACCCCAAAAATAAAACAAATAAGTTGCTTTTCGAACAGGCGATGTTATGCTGGGATAACATCGCTGTTGAAGGTCAGCACTGACCAATCAGAGCCAGAAATTTAAACATAAATACCTGACTGTTATCTTTTGAATGTTGTAGAGACTTCTCCTCAAGGCTGTGCTGTACTTCCTGTGCTCAAACCTATACACTTAACCCACTGATTTCGATAGTTCCTCTTTGTGTTGCACTGCCCTACATATAGCAGAACAGGAAAACACAATAAAGAATTAGAAACAGCTGTGCACGTTTCAGTAACAATTTTGAAATATACTTTATTTCTATTAGACGTCCTTTATCTTTTGGTCTTGCATGATATCCTTTTTACCCCATCGTGAGCCTGCTTTAGCACTTGTTTTAACATTTAAAAGAGAGGAGCACACCTAATAACATAGCCATCACTAGGTTTTTCATTAGTATTCTCTGCTGTTTTTGTACACCTGTTGTTCCTATAAGCACAGGAGCAGTGTCTGTTGCATGCTAGTTTATTATAATCACAAAAGTGATGCCTGGGGCTGACCAATGAGCAGACGCGAAAGACCGTTAGGCCTATTCTGCTGGCATTTTAGTATGTTATTATGTTAGTAAACAATTGCTAGAAACGAGAAGTTGACAGCAGATATGACCGCAGGACAATCCAGTTTGCCCATTTTTCTACCATCGGCCTTTTACTCTGTCAATGGTCTATTTATTCATACTCATCTGTATTGCTCCTTTATGCCCATCCCACACCTGTTTGAAGCCCTGCACTGTATTCATATCCACCACTTCCTGAGGTAGGCTGTTCCATGCGCCACTGCCCTTTCTAAGAAATACAGGTTACTCACCTGTAACAGGAGTTCTAGGAATGGTATATGTTGTTCATCCACACTCATTGGCAGTATCCTTGCCGCTTTAAATCTTGCGGAAGGTCTTCAAACCTGCTCTCCCACCACCGTTGGTATAACTCGGCTCCGCCCCATGGCGCCAGATCTGGCCGCTGGAAGCTCAGGTTGTGCGTCGAAGCCGGGAGGTCGGGTGGAGTCGTGTGGATGAACAACATATACCATTCCTAGAACTCCTGTTACAGGTGAGTAACCTGTATTTAGGGACATGGATATGTTGTTCATCCACACTCATTGGCAGACTCCTAGCAGTTCTCCGGGAGGAGGGAGGCAAGACGACACCCTACATATACTTACTTGGGAAAGAGAGATGAGAACTGAGGCCCCAAAACCAGCATCCCGGGCGTGACTCAAGGTCGATGTGGTAGTGGGTAATGAAGGTGTTTTGCTGACTTCCAGGTAGCAGCCCTGCAGATTTCCTGGATAGGGACGTCCCTGGAAGCAGCCACTGTTGCAGCAGTATGGCGGGTAGAATGAGCTCTTATCCTCTGGGAGGCTCCATGCCTGCAACTTATAGTAGAGATCTATGCAGGAGGTTACCCACCTGCTTATCGTCCGCTTGGCTGCAGGTCTGCCAGATGCGGCTTCAGCGTGGTGACAAACAGCTGGCGAACCTCTCCCAATTTCAGCCGTGCGCTCCTTATAATAAGTGAGCGCTCTCTAGGGTCCAGAGTATGGAGCCTATATTCGCCTCCGAGGTGTGATTGGGGTAGAACACCGCAGAGTCAACACCTGGTTAAGGTGAAACTCCGACACCACCTTCGGAAGGAATTTCGGTGGGGGAAGAGACAACCTTGTCCCTGTGGAAGACCAGGTAAGGAGACTCATGGAAAGCGCCTGGAGCCTCCCATCCTTCTGGCTGACGTGATAGCCACCAAGAAGGCGGTCTTCCACGATAGGTGAGAGAAAGCACACCAGCATAGGTTCAATGGCTTGCCCATGAGCTTTGCCAGTACCAGCAGTAGATCCCACGGAGGTGGGGGTTCCCGACTGGAGGGAAATGTGATCAAGGCCTTTGAAAAGCGCCAGACCACCTCTCTCCTGCGCCATCGACTGCTTCCGCCCGCTCTTGTAAGCAGAGATGGCTGCCAGGTGCACCCTTAGGGTCGCGACCTAAGCCCTTGACTAGAAAGGGACCATAAATAGTCCAAGATGCTTGCCAAGGAACAGGAGGAAGGGTCCAAGCCCTGTTCTGACACCAAATGGAAAACCTTTTCCATTTGAAGGCATAGCATTTTCTGGTCGACTTACGGGACGCCCAACTACATTGAGGACCTCGTCGGAAAGACCTAAGGCCTGGAACTCTAGCCGCCAGGAACCAGGCCGCCAGGTGCAGGGATTGAAGGTCCGGATGGAACACCTTCCCTGATTGACTGAGAGCAGGTCCGGCGAGCTGGAAGCTGCGCGAGTCCTGGAGCTGAGACTGAGGAGATCTGGTACCAGAACTGGCGAGGCCAGTCTGGGGCTATCAGATCACCTGCGCCTTGTCCCTCCTCGCCTTGAGAAGCACCTTGTGGATCAAGGGAAATGGGGAAAGGCGTAAAGAGGCCCGGGGTCCATTGCCTCGAGAAGGCATCCCCTGCAGCGAGCCCCTGCTGAGGGGGCGGGCATGGAACAGACTCAGCTTCGCTCTCTCCATGGAGGCAAACAGGTCCACCTGAGGTGTGCCCCAAAGGGAGAACAGATGCTGTACTACCGCAGGAGAGACCACTGTGGGATGCAGCCCCTATCCGGCTCCAGGGCATCGGCCAGGGTGTTGGAGGCTCCTGCCACGTGAATGGCTAGAGATCCGCCTCCAGGCTGCGCACGAGTGACCAAATGCGGAGAGCTTCCTTGCATAGAAGCATGGAGCGCGCTCCCGCCCTGGCGGTTTAGATAGTACATGGTCGTGGTATTGTCCGGCCTGACTCGACCACTTGACCCCGGAGGAACGGAGCAAAGGCGGTGAGCTAGCGGACCGCCGGAGCTCCAGCAGGTTGATGTGGCATCGGGACTCCCGCGGGACCAGAGGCCATGAGCCGGTGTTCCCCAGATGGGCACCCCAACCCATCAGAGAGGCATCGGTCGACAGAGAGACCGCGGCTCGGGCGACGAACGGGATGCCCTCCTGCAAATGATCTGGAACGGTCCACCACTGGAGAGCGCTCCACATCCCCTGTGTCACCGGCTACAAGCTGGTCCAAGGGATCGAGCTGTGACCACTGGCTGGCCAGTCCCCACTGAAGGGGACGCATGTTCCAGCCGGGCCCAACGGACCACGCTTGGTACAGGCCGCCATGAGACCCAGGAGGCGCAGGAAGTCCCGGGCAGGGGGCAGAAATTGCCCAACCAGAAATGATCGGGCAAAGGAGGAAAGAACCTCGGCCCTGTCCGGAGCCGCGCGCTCTGGCTCAAGAGAGTCGAGCTGCGCCCGATGAATAGAATCACCTGCTTCGCTCGAGTTCCGACTTGGCCTCGTTGATAAGGAGGCCCAGTTGAGAGCAGACCTGGAGGCCAGATCTCTGACCACTCCGCCCCTTCCTGGAGGGGAGCTGCTATCAGCCAGTCGCCCAGGTAAGGGTACACCCGGACCCTCGGCGCCAAGAGGGAATGCTGCTCACCACTGCCATGCATTTGGTGAAGACCCTGGGAGCTGGAGACAAGCCAAGGGCATGGCTTGAACTCAAGAGAGATCCTTCCGCCGGAAGCCGGGAATTCTGGTGAGACGGACGGATAGGGACGTGAAAACGCGGTCCTGCAAGTCCAGAGAGCAGAACCACCACGGCCGCTCCAAGGATGGTATTATCTGAGCCAGAGTGACCATCCTGAAGGTTCGAGACCTTAGAACTTGTTTAGGCCGTGTAGGTCGAGAATGGGCGCCAGCCCCCGTCTGCTTCGGAACCAGGAAGTACCTGGACACAAACCCTGGGTCTGAAGGAGGGTCCACTCACCTCTCTTACCACCTCCTTCTGGAGGAGGAGAGCTGTCGGGCTCGACGAGCCGCCAGTGAGGCTGGGATCCCGGCTCCGAGGGCGACGGCCTGAAGGGTGGTGCCTGCTCGATTCCAGAGGCAGGCCTCTTCCCACCACCTCAAGACCCACCTGTCCGTGGTAACAGCGGACCAGGTGGAACTGAAGTGCGGAGCCGCCTTCCACGGGGGACCTAGGGTAAGGTGATCGGGATGGGGCGACACCTCAGCCCGTCACTGGGCAGGCTTGGAGGAGGGACCGCCGAGGGACCTCCTGGGCCCTTTCCTCCCTGCCTCCTGTTAGAGGAAGCCGGCGGCTTGGGTTTGGGATGCCAAGGCCGAGCCTGTGGCCCTGACGCTGTTGGCCGGGCGCTCGGGGCACAGAAGGACGAAAGGCTTAGGCTGTGGTTTGCGCCTTTGTCCTTCTGAGCGGAAGAGACCGAGTCCAAGGTGGCATTTGACTTTCGATCCTGCAGGTGACCTTCCACCCCAGGGTCAAGAGGTCAGTCCCCAAAAAGGAACATCCGCCAACTTGTGCTGGGTATCCGAAGTAAAGGTGGATATCCTCAGCCAAGCCTGGCCGACGATAGCCACTCGCGGCCGCCACCGATCTGGCACATGAGTCCCCTATATCCAAAGCAGTCTGAGCTGCTGTTTGGCCACTGCCTGCCCTGGTCCCGCACCTGCTTAACCGTAGTCTGCAGATCGGGCGGGAAGATGAGGGATGACCTCATCCAGGGAGCCCAACAGGGCATGAGAAAATGTGCCATGAGGACGGCCGAACTGGCCTGACTAAGGCCGAGAGAGGACGAGCGAGATTTTCGCCTTGACGAGTCCAATTTCTTGACTCCTTGTCAGGAGGTTTGTCACATCCCTGGCGCTGCCGGGCGGCCAGAAAACGCTGTCGGTAACCAACCCCTCAGCAGAGGGGTGTTCAAAACCGGACAAGGAACCGTAGGGACCGTGATACTTCCTGGCCATCCTGGCCGAGGCGAGGGCAGGAAGCAGGGCGCTGCCAAAGTTCCAGTGCCGGACCCACTATGGCCTCGCCACCGGAAAGGCCTCCGTCGGAGAATCCTCGGTCCAGAATCTCCGTGAGGGGATACCTGGCCCGCCTTGGAACGGGTTCGAGCTCCATCCCGGTAGACTCCGAGATGAGCCGAAGAGTCCTAGGAAGGACGACGGGCTATCGCTCCATTGACTGACCTCCTGAAGACTCCAAGTCCAGTCGCTGGAGAAGAAGGAGGAATCATCTTCGGACTCGGAAGAGTCCTCGAAGAGCTGCCTCTGGCCTGAGCCACCCTTCACCTGCCGAGGTCGGTCGGGAGTGAGGGTAACTGACAGCCGATGGGTAAACCCTTAGCCGACCGAGAATCCTTGGTCGGAGCCCCAATTGGTGGCTGTGGAGGCGGAGGTTCCACCGGAATCGGTGGAGCAGTTGGTTTTGGCCGAACAACCGCCTGGTATAGGCCCTCGGACAAGTCGAGGGTTGTGTCGGTTGCCCGTGACAGCCTTACTTAATGGCCGGGAAGCGCCGGAGTCGGCTTATTCCCGGCCAGGAGGAGTTGTTGCAACATAAGGTCCTCGCATCGCCGACGTATTTACGCCAAGCTTCCCTCATCCGGAGGAGGAGGACGAGGACGAGCGGCGACGCGCTACTGCTAAAAGCCGAGACCGAGACCGCTTATGACGGTGGGAACGGGTTGGACCGCCGAAGAGGTCCGAGACCGAGATCGAGAGTCCCGGAATTTCCGGGTCGGCGGGAGGTGTCGGCCGGAACCGCACTCCCTTCGCCTCGGAAGGTCCATCCGAGGGCTCCGGAACCGGAGGCACAGACGAGCCCACGGATCCTCAACTCCTCCCGGGGAACCGGGAGAGGGAATCTCGGCTAAAGGCGACAGCCGTCTAATGGGTCGAAAAATCTCGACTTCATCAGTGGAGTCTCGTCAACTGACCTGACGGGACACCGTGAGGCCAGTGGTCAAGCCATGGTCGGATCAAGCCGACGGACGACGGCCCGGGAGAGGGACCTTCCCGCCCTAAGAGCGCCGACGGAGGGATTCTACCCTTGTCCCTCTTTTGGACCGAGAATAAGGTCCAGCAGACGCAGGCCCTTCTCCTTTAGTGGAGAGGACAGACAAAGCCCTTAAAAGAAGCCGTGAGGAAGAACCCAGAGAGAGCGGGATAAATGCCGCGTCGGTGAAGATACGCCTGCCGCCTCCTCTTCGAGGCCACCATCCGCCGAGCTGATCCGCCGAAACCCGCCGCCGCTGACACCGCCAACCGGGCCTCCTTGGACTTCACCGAGGGAACGCTTCGGGACGGCCCAGTTGCAATCGGCAGCACGGTCTTCAGGACGAGGGTCGAGAAAGATGAGTACAGGTCGCAAGCCCGCGGGTCGTGCTCAAGGCCTAAGCAGTAGACACACGGGAGTGTGGATCCGTCCGAGACATCTTCTCCCGCATGGGCATCTCCGAAACCGGAGTCGATTTGTCCATCGTAGCCGCGAGGGATCAAGACTGAAAGTCTTTTGCAAATTTTTATTTTAAATCCGCAAACGGAGAAATAGGAATCAGTCGCAACGCAGAGCGTTAAGGAGGAACCTGAGCTTCCAAGCGGTAAGGAAGATCTGGCGCATGCAGGAGCCGAGTTATACCACCCGGTGGGTGGAGGAGCAAGCTTGAAGACCTTCCGCAAGATTTAAAGCAAGGATACTGCCAATGAGTGTGGATGAACAACATATCCATGTCCCTAGAAAAATAACTTTCACATTACCCTTAATCATCCTCCTCTCATCTCATGCTGTGTCCTCTTGTCTTGCTGTTTTCTTATATTAAAACATGTTAAAAAAACACACACTATTGGGGTACACTAACCCCTCACATGTGACTATCTGAGAGGAAGACAGGGTGCTGAAAACAGAGCAAAGTGACTGGAGGAGACACCCAGATGACAGTCTCCATGCATGCTCTTCTATGCAACCAATTCTGCAGGGCTCCGTGCATATTCCTCCAGCAGTGGTTCCAAGAGTAGACACCACTCCCCCCTCAGTGGCAGTGGAGGGCCCTTAGAGAGGTAAGACACAGGCTTCAGGTCACAAACCACCTGAAGACTGTGGCAGCACGTGGTGGAGTCGGGCTAATCCAGCGGGCAGAAAGAGAGAGGTTCTGGAAAACATGAAGAAGAGGTATACTTGGGGCCACAGTAGGAGGTAATTAAAAGATCATTAATAAAATGATATTGCTTTGAATATATGAAACTTGTACAATAAAACTTGCTGCAGGGGGTAGGTGGGGTGCAGCTATAGCCAATAGAATAAAACACATTTGAGTGGAACTCCCTCGTATCGGCTCAGATTTTGAAACATTTATTACTTTATAGGATTGAAAAGTGTTTGCAAACCATAGTAAACTGTGAAACTACTCTAGAGCTTTCAAGTGATACCTTCTTCAGCAGAATGTCATGGGAAAGCCAAGACAAACTCAACTGCAGGAGATCAGGAAGGGAAAGTTTGCACTGGCAAACGTAACCCAGCAATCTGCACACGAAATCTGACTTCTGCCATAACTAAGCACTTCCAAGATGCTGGCCATGCTTCTTTGTGTCTTCCAGAACCTTCTCTTTCTGCCTGCTGGATTCGGCCACATACTCCACCAGATGGCGGACAGAGATGCACAGCATTTTAAGTTCAGTGGCACTGAAGCAATGGGTCTGAGGATCCATGGAGCTACCTAACAAAATGACTTCTTCAACGCGAGACATTTTAGATTTCAACCCTTGGTACCACCTTACACCCAAATGGACTGAATTGTGAATTATCCATGCAGGTGTCTCGATGACATTTTCCATTAGTCTAACCACTTCTTTTGTTTCAGGTCATGTGATATATGAATAAGCAGTATTTATTTTTAGGTACTTAATGCTCAAGCGTTTAAGCTGGGTTTAAACCCCAAAAGTTTTACACTTAATTTCTCTTAGCTGGATTTTGCATCGTTACAGCTGAAGTGCTGTTATTTAGGGCTCTAAAATGAACAGGACTGTTGTATGGGATAATGCGGAATGCTTTATTCATTTTGTTTTTAAATTGCTGCTTTGTCTTGTAATATCTGTCTATATATTCATTTTCTGTTCTACACGTCGTTGTGTGGCACTAGCTTCTTTGCATATATTTTCAAATTTTTGCTTTCATGGCATGAACACTATGGCATTATTCACATTCTCGTTGCATTATTAGCATGTGTGTGTATTGTCTGCTTTGTCGCTTGTTGCTGTATAAAGGTATTAGGTTTGGTCCCACAACCACTGAGGAAGACTTCATCACTGATTTGAAACATTAGGGCACGGCTTTCTAGCGCTGTGTGACTTGGCTACAGGATGGTCTGTTGAATATGGAACAAAAGTAAGTTAAATGTATTTTTATGCAGCCGCTTTAGCTAATTATTATTATTAAATGAAAGATGGCATTTCTGTGCAAATTTACACCTGCCTGTTGAAAATAAGGACCGCACGGCAAACTCTTAGGGCTGAGCAGCGTCGTATCCTGTGATCCACTGGAAGCAGTATGCTTACTGAACTACGAAAAGTAATGGACAGTTGTACTTGCTTCATCTGTACAGCTGTGAGTTTGTACTCAGAAAAATGAACATATTATACTGACCCATATCGCTGCCACCGTGCAATTCTTGTTTTATTTAGAGTTGGCAAGTCAAATCTACTTTTCCTGGTACCTTCTATGCTGTGCACCTTTTGTTATTTTCTCGATCCTAGCCCCTACCAGGTCCGAAATGGTAAGTCAAATGTGGCACCCATCTTTAATTACATAAAAAACATTAATAAAATACTCACATTTTGGTGGAACCCCAAACTTTACCTCCAAATAAAACTGGGAGATCGTGGAATCTTGTATAATGAAAAAAAAAATGCAGTGTATCCCCCAAATTCATTGCACTGCCGTTTAAATGAAGAAACACAGAATTTGCAGCAGGAAAAAAACCTCGAGGTCCAGCCAGTGGCCCACTTACCTGCCTAAACCTGTACTTGGCCTGATGCCAGATTAGAGTTGTTTATTCAGTTGATAGCCCTAGAGTGTCTCAGTACCCTTCCCTAGGTTACCTGCCATCCCTCCCTCTTAAGGGCCACACTATTCCTAGTGCCTGTCCAGGCTGTCCCACCCATGTTTGAAACTGGTCACAGACTTTGCACAGGCCACCTTCTTGGGTAACTGATTTCACTCTTACAGCACCTGTTCTGTGAAAAGAACTTCCTCTCATCCTTTCTGAATCCCCACCACCACCACCAACTTCCACCCATGCCCTCCAGTCATGGGACTCATTCCATTCTCCTTTCCTTACTGTCAACTTTCTTCACTCTCAGCTTGGCTTGTCTGAAGCACACTAAACCATGAGTTATTTTCAAACTTCTTAGTCTCACTTTGACTAATTTAACTCAGAACTGCTGGAACCATCTCCAACGTGGTAAATGTTGGCGGCTGTAACCCGATTTACTGCTTTAGTTTGTACATTATTGTTGTCTTTGTTGCATTTGCTGTGACATGTTCCAGGTCACTGCTGTAAAGGAGATTTTATTCCTAATGAGCCTACCTACATACTAAATGCTAAAGAGGGGCATCCATGCTGCCAAGCACCACACCTTAGTCGCACATAACCTGTATTCAAGCGTGTGAGCATCCCAAGTCTCCTAGCACTATGTCCCATGTATTGGACCCAGCGTTTTCTGAGGACCTCCTAATGATCTATTGCTCATCTCTCTGATCCAATTTCTCTCAAGGCACTAGACTGCGCTTATGTTTGTCCAAGACTATATATTGTTGATTATAAGTACTTTACCACTTTCTGTCATGTTAGTTCACTACATGCCTTACTGTTTGTGACTCAATGTGTTATGTTACTCAATGTACTTGCTTTACCTGCTGTTCTGTTCCGATGCATCTGTATTACCTGTTGTACTCTCCCAGGTCGTTCCTGAAAATAGGCATAAAACTTGTCTAGTGTACCTACCCGGTTAACAAAAGCTAAATAAATAAATTTAAGTCACGGAGGGCAGCGGGACCAGCAACTGGCAAAACTGAGAAAGAGTTCCAGTAAAATATGGGCTAACTGAATTCTCACCCCACAGTCAACCCCTGTGATGATGTCAGCCGCATGGGATTCTGGTATACCACATGAGTGACCAGTTGTGATATTGGTGTGGATCAACCAGATAAATGCAGAAAGGCACAAAAATAGAACGAAAAAAATGTATTTTTGCACTCAAAGTGAAAATCAGAGGCCTCTTCTCCCGCTGAGATGTGTATGGGGCTTAGCAGCATGGACTTGATTTTCCAGTTTCCTGTAATTCTTAGTTCCTTGTATGCCCACCCCGATCTCACAACCATGGACAGGGAGACGTCCACAGGAACTGTTGTGGGGATAGCAGGTTTTATCCTGGTAACCCTCTGAGTCTGCAGAGTGGTATTTCGAAGACTTCAACACAACCCCCCAGCTGTTCTCACCTTGCAATCAAGAGCTTCTATTTTGGACATTTATTTATTACAAACCGACAGGTGCACCCACAATCCAGCCACAACTGGTGCTAACCGTGACAGGAATGATAAGCCTTCTTGCAGTAAGAATGGCGCTTCTGCCAGAGCCAACAGGAAGAGCAGAGGTTTTACAATCAGTTACACAAGTTTGGAAGGGAAAGAATGTGATCTCTAAGGATTCAGTGGCTCTCTGTGTGAATCTTCATCCACATAATTAAAAAACTGAAGCAAAATACACAGCGCGACACACAAGTGTGCTACGTTGATCCTGTCACACTCACTGGGCTGTGAGTTTGAATCAACGTACCCAAGCAAGACAGGTACTGAGCCTACTGCACCCAAGGCTGAGAGTTTGAATCCCAGTGCCTAAGCGTGCCAGTGTGTGAATGTGTTAATCCTACTGCACTCACATGCTGCGAGTTTGAATATCAGTACCCCAGCATGCCAGTGTGGTGCAAGTGTGCTGATACTGCTGCATTCAGAGGGTGAGAGTTTGAACTACTGTACACCTGGTGTACCAGTGTGTTGAGTCCTCTGCACCAGAGGCTGTGAGTTTGTATCCAGATACCCCTCCCCAGTGTGCTAGTGTGCTGATCCTACAGCACTCAGAGGATAAGTTTTGTATCCTGTGCTGATGAGTTACTCCTGTTGAGCGCTGGGGCACTCATTTGAATCCTACAGCTTAACAGCAGACTGGTGTTTTGATTCTGCTGAACTTGATACCCCTCAGGGCTATTGGAAAACAACACGCCTTCTAGTATCTCATTCGTTTTGTCTCACAGATTCTACTGATTTCTCAGGTTACAATACAACAATAGGTTCACTTCAAAATGTGTTCACAGAACACAGGATTCATTAAACATGTTAAACAGGACCATTAGCACAGGAACTGTATGCATGCAGACATGCTGGTACAGTTAACACAGAAACATAGAATTTGTTAGCAGAAAAGGACCGCTTGGCCCACCCAGTCTGCCCAGATGGTCGTTGCCTAGTCTGCCTCCACAGACCTTAACTCATTCTATCTGATGCCGCCATTTTGGGTCAGGTTAAGCAATGGATGGTTCTCGCCCACAGGCGCTAATGGGTATAATGGGTCTGGTCTCCGCAATCCTCCGCCTCCCTGCCCATTTACTAATATTCCATGTACATTCTGTGCATGCTTGAAGTCCCCTGCTGTTTTCATTTCCAGCACTTCTGCTGGCAATCAGTTCCAGGTGTCACCACTCTTTCAGTGAAGCAGAACTCCCCAGCTTCACTGCATGCCCTCAGAATCAAGACCCTCAAGCAGCAGAGCTAGACCGTTAACGGACCAAGGTGCAGAGCATGCGGAAGGGGAGTAAGGAGATGGTCCCCACAACAGTGCAGCCTAAGCCATCAAGGGAACAAAGGCTAGGCAGAGGAAAGTGGTCCCATTTACAATTACACTGAGGCAAACTCACAGCTCTACATGGACTCCTCCTCTCCCATACTACCCATATCAGCTGGCCCCACTCCCAGCCCCATCAACAGTCTTATCCTCGATATACATAGAAACATAGAAGTTGGCGTGAATAGGACCATAAGGCCCATCCAGTTTGCCCATTTCTTTTTCTACCTTATAAAATGTGCCATCGCCTTTGCTCTGTCAATGGCCTATCTATTCACACTAATCTGTATTGCTCCCTTATGCCTTTCCCATGCCTGTCTGAACCCTGCACTGCTATTACGTATCCACCACTTCCTGAGGTAGGCCGTTCCATGCAACCACCCACCCTTTCTGTGAAAAAGAACTTCTTCCCATTACCCCTAATCGGCATCCCTCTAATCTCATGCTGTGTCCGCTTGTCCTGTTATTTTTCTTATATTGAAACGTGTTAGACTCTTTCACCTTGTTAATGCCTCAAAGTGTTTGAATGTTTCGATCATATCACCTCTCTCCTCCTTCCTTTGCTCTAGGTATACATATTGAGCTCCGTTAATCTGTCCTCATATGTTTTCTGATGCAGTCGCTGCACCATTTTGGTTGCCCTTCTTTGGACTGCCTCCATTTTGTTAATGTACTTGTGCAGGTGTGGCCTCCAGTACTGCATGCAGTACTCAGATGGGGCCTAACTAGTGTCTTGTAAGAGGATTATAACCACCCTCTTATGACTTGTGATACCCCTACTAATACACCCAAACATCCCCTAGCCTTACCTACTGCTTTAGTGGTCTGCATGGATGATTTCAGGTAATCTGTGATGATGATGCCGCCCAGGTCTCTTTCTTCCCTTGTGACTGCCAGCAACTCCTCCCAGCCTTATAGGTGGCTTCAGGGTTTCTTCCCTATGTGCATGATCTTGCACTTCTTTGTTAAACCCCAGTTGCCACTCTTCCGACCATTTGCCAGTTTATCCAGATCTCTTCTCATTTTGCCCACCCCTCTGGATCATCTACTCTGTTGCAGATCTTGGTGTCATCTGCAAACAGACAAACCTTGCCCTTCAGTCCATCTGCAATGTCACTGATGAAGATATTGAAAGGACTGGCCCCAGGACTGATCCCTGAGGTACCCCACTTGTGACTTGCATCTCTTCTGACTGTATACCATTTACCACCACTCTCTGTTTTCTGCCCGTCAACCAGTTTGCCACCAGTTGGCCAACTTCTGCCCCACCAGCCTACCCAGCTTATTAATCAATCTTCTCGTGGAACAGTATCAAAGCTTTGCTGAAGTCAAGGTAGGCAACATCAAATGCTCCCCATGGTCCACCACTCTGGTTACCCAGTCAAAGAAATCTATGAGATTAGTTTGACAGGACCTTCCTGTTGTAAACCCCTGCTGTCTTGGATCCTGTGCCCTATGGATTCCAAGTGTTGCACTATCCTTTCCTTAAGGAGTGCCTCCATAATCTTGCCCATTACTGAGGAGGGCCAACTGGTCTGTAGTTCCCGCCTCCTCCTGCTACCACTCTTGTGGAGCGGGATCACAGAGCCCTTCTCTAGTCTTCTGGGACCTCTCCTGTGCTCAGAGACTCACTAAACAATTCTGCTAATGGCTCTGGTAGTTCCTCCTTTAGCTCCTTAAGTACCCTGGGATGTATGCCATCAGGTCCCATTGCCTTATTCACCCTTCGGCTCCTATACCCTGTTACTCCTTGGCCTCCTAGCTTATCTCTTAGGGCGAAGTCGATGGAGGATGGGCCATGCTGTGTTGGAGATACTGCTCGGACGGGAGGAGAGTGCTAAGTCAGCAGTGCAGGGCAGTGTGTGTACCAGATTGATGAACCATTCGTTAAAGATGGCACATCTGTATCTAGTCATTCACATAAAGTTCACTTTTTCATATATATCTATATCTATCTATATATATACACACACATACACACACACATATATAGATATAGATATAGATATAGATATATACATACACACACACACACACACACACACACACACACACACACTTATAAACAATAAAGCAATTGATTAATGTGCCAGGTGCTAATTGCTGGGTCCAAGATGTGTCTAGTGCACAAATCTCAGGGAAGAAGTCCTCCGAAAGGCCAAACAAGGAGTTTAACGGTTCAGAATCACAGAAAGCCCTCCCACCTCACCCCACATCTTTTACTCAAACAAGGGATTTGCAATTGGCTGACTGAAAATATGCACAGATCTTCAAGTGTGAGGGGCAGGACCACAGCTCACAGTGATGGAGCCACAAGTGAGATATGAAATCCTGCTGCCTCACAAGTGATGATAAACTGCTATTTGGAGTCAAATCATTCTTATTCAATATACACATCAGTAGTTTGCTGGTGATAGCTTTTAAATCAGCATTTTTTCTGAAGATTTAGCTGTTTTTCTTGGTTTTCAACAGCTGGCTTCAGTGCTACATCAGGCCACAGAGGCAGAATATATATAAAACTACAGGAGACATCACGCGACTTTGGTGTTTCCGTCTTTAAGTTCTCTAACTGAATATGTCCACCGAGTGATCCATAACCACCACGTGAGATCCTCTACATGGCCCAACTCAGAATATGCCGTTCATCTTCACGAGTAAGGTCAGGACCCACATAACTCACAAGTGGCAAAGTCACAAGTGAGTTATGAAAGTCCTGTGTCCTCACAAGTGATGATAAATGTCCTATTCTGAGTCAGACAATCGTGTCCAGTTCATATAATGTATTTTAAATGAGTCGACCTTTCAAATTAGTTCTTTTAATGTAGACTTAACTGCTTCTATTTGACTTCACTGCTCTGTTCTGAGTGCAGTGGAGGCCACTGTGATGTCATCAGGTACTGTGCAAGCTGCTCTCCATTGGTTAAGAGCCCTTTATTTACCCATCTAAAGTGGAAATAAAAGCAGGCGACCCACCAACATTGAAATAAATTACTTTTTTCATTAAAAATGCTTCAGTGGCTAAAATAAATCATTTATATATGAGTTTGACTCTCACCTACATTGTACAAATATATTATCCGTAAGGTTTGACTCACCTACATTGCATAAATATATTACAGTATCTGTAAGTTTGATTTCCACCTACATTGTATAAATATATTACACATACATACACATATATATATATATATATATATATATATATATATATATACACACACACACATATATACATATATACATATATACATACACACACACACACACACACACACACACACACACACACACATAGAAAAGGGAGCTCCTGGCCAATCAGAGTGCTCCTTTCCTCTACACAAGACAGTCCCCCATTACTTGTTTATCCTCCTTCACCCTGCGGCAGTTCTCTCTCCTCCTTCAACTCCCGCCCGCTGCTATTAACTCCCGGTGCCTCCCAGGCCTGTATCCCCAGCTTACCCCCCGGGTGGGGAGGCCATCCCCCCCTCCTCCCAAACACATATCGAGGCGGGCCGGGATCTCCATGAGATAGTGACATAGGAGCAGTGGAGGGTCTTCCATGGAGCTGGCAGGCAATGTTTTCTGCTTTTTTGTTCCCTCCCGTGGCGTGAATGCGTGAGCGCCCGCGATGCCATAGTACAAGTCTCTAACTCTGGCTGTACCCCAGCCTCCACAGGGGCAGCCAAGGGCAGGACGCATGCCCTGCTCCCGGAGAGGAGGCTGTCATCGGACGTTCGATCCTCTCCTTCTCCCTCCCTGCATCCCGGCAGCCCGTGCTTGTTCGAACATGGGTCACGGTGTGGCGGCTAGCGGCTCAACCCCCAGCACCACCAGGCCAACCACGGACAGTTTTAGTCTGCAAAGACTGTCTCACGTGTAGCTGCCCTGCAAATGGGCATGTTCGAGGCAGATTTTTATAAACTGTAATACATTCTGATCACTCTCGATCAATGATATAGTAATACTGCCGCCAAGACCACTCTTATGGTTGTAAGAGTGGTCTCACTTACATCCTAGGATATCAGAGCTGCTCACCTTGGGTTCATGGTTCTAGTGGTCTCAGCGACACATATATATATATGTAGCTATAAATAAATAAATGTTATGGTTGGGCCCTTGTCCACATGGAAAGGTCATACTATAGTTCTCCATATATGATGTTAGTCAATTACAGTGTATTCATGTGTTATTAACACCTTAATAACACATAATACAACAAACATACATATACTACATACATACACACACACACACACACACACACACACACAACCACTATAGTAATGTGCTCGTTATTAAACACCTTAATAAAACATTACTACCCAACACATTACAAACAACCCCAATGACACATTTAACAAATCCTGAAACAACACATGTAACAAGCCACTTAATTACACAAGTAACAAGTCCATTAACAACTCATGTAACAGCCACCCTATCCCCGCCAACAATTTGGTGCAAACTGGGTGCCGTGTAACTGCGGGCTACTACCCCTACCTGGTGGGCTCAAACCAGGTTGAGGGGCCTGGGCTCTGTTTTGATGGTAATGAGGATTCTTTCCCAAGCTTTAAGTAAACAGCGCGAGTGCCTCCACCCAGAGTATATTACAGTGGGCCAGATGTTTGTATAGCACAACCCCCTGGAAGCTGTACCTCCCACCTCCAGTCACCCCACACATGGAACACCACTTTAAACTGTAATATTTTTAAAACACATTTATTTTTTTATTTAGTTTTTTGTTTACGGTAAGTGCACTAGACAAATCCTGCCTATTTTCAGGCACGACCGGGAGAGGGATACAGATGAATGCCAACTGACCTTGAACCAGATTTGGTGGTATTTTTTAGTGAATGAGGAAATTTGGCCAGGACACGGGGAAATTTCCTACTCTTTTCGATAAGTGCCATGGGATCTTTAACATCCACCTGAACTACCACCAATCCAGGCAGATGGGACCTCGGTTTAACGTCTCATCTGAGCGGCACCTCTGAAGTGCAGCAACCCTCTCATGCTGCACTACAGTGTCAGTACTGGATATTAACCCAAGTGCCAGATGTGGAAACTGAACCCACAGCCCTCTGAACTCCTGGCCTCAGGCAGTGTGCTACCTACTGAGCCACTGACACATAATATGCTCACAGACTGTAACGAACAGCAACAATAAGATTTATTGAACAGGGAAAGGAGAATGGGAATGCAGAGATAAATGGCAATTTGAGTATTTGATGACCATGTAAAACCATAAACAGCAACTGTAACCACCACTATGCCCACCTCCCAAACAGCAACCAGACATTCAGATTGGCCCACCTCCCCACTGGTACCAGTGTCCCTAACGTCTTGTCTGGGTGCCCAGTAGAAGGTGCAGACCTGTAAGTTGCAGCTGGTTGGCCGGTGTTTAGTGCACTCTGTATTTTAATTCAACTGAAATTTTCACTCCTCCAGTCCCCCCTTACAGGAATTACAGGGGCTGGCAGGAGCAACACAGAGCAACATTACGGGACTGGTGGCAGCAAGGCAGCAGGGAGGCAAGCATGGTAGGTCCCACCCATGGGAGGGTTACAATGGCAGAGCGTGGACACAGCAAAGCGTGTCCAACCTAATCCACTATATAAAGATGGCAAAGTCTGGCATACTTGTGAAAAAATACCATCTCTGGGTTGAACAAGCTCATGAGGGAGCCTCAGTTTGGGCTTGTGACTTTATAGCTTGTTCCAGTCACTTGACAGTGTTGCTTCCTCATATGCCACACTTAGCCATCATTTGTTCTTTATATATATAGGATCTCTGTGCACCAGGCAGCATCCTTGTGAAGGCTGCTCTCTGACTGGTTCAGCATTTCACTGTGATGACAGTAACCTTCAAAATAACTACTGCGACAACAGTAACATATTTTTGATATGTTGCTGTTACTGATTAACTAGCCAAGATCTCTCTTATTTTGTCAGGCCACTTCCTTTTCACAGTTATGAATAGTGCTTTACACTTAGCTGCCTGGTGATCATCTATGACCATAACCGAGGCTCCAGTCACACTGCTTTGCAAAAGAACCAGTTCAGGAAGTGCCAAGCAGGCATCACAACTCACACATATATCAAATGTTGGTATGTGCCTATTAGTTAGACGTGGGCGGTGGAGGCACATAAACATCACAGATGGGTACTGATCAGTAGTAACATGGGAAAGAGTGGAGGGCGTTAAGTATTAAATTCCACATGGCTTGGACAAGGCTGCCTTGTGATCTCAGGAAGTGATTGCCGTCTCTGTTAATTATGACACATCGCCATTCATAACCCAACCCCAGCAATCCCAAAGGGACTGTGTACAACTCGATCCTGTCAAAACATCACTCTGGCCGGATTAGCTATTATTACAGCCTGGGGACATACAGGTTACCAAAGGAATCACATGGCCACAAACACAGAATACGTAAATAGTTAAGCTCCCAGTTCCTGTTCAAAGGCCTACTTTAGTGCCGCCAGCTACACCAAGACAGCACTTCATCAGTACCCCGCTCTAAAACATGTTTATTAACAAAATAGAGGTCAGACATCTTACAGGAAGCTGTGTAACGAGCCATCACTGCCTTCTATGGACCCTTTGTCAGATCCTGCAGGGTTGCTGTTATTATAACAGATAGAGGTTGTACAGCCAACAACCATAGGGACAGTCGTCGTTAATTGGGACCTTGCTCGTTAGTGACAGGATCAATCACTTGGGTTCCTGCTGAATGACAGGGATTGCTCTAGTTTTACCCTTTGGTCATTATGAATGCTGCAACATTACAAACACATAAACACCCACATAACATAGTTTGGGTAGCCTTTTTGAGCTGTATCCAGTGCCCTTGTGGCCAACTGGTAGTATTGTACTATGACTATCAACCTTGTACCTGTCCTGGATGTCTTCAGCATAATATGTTGTTTTGGGGAGGTAGACATCATTCAGTAATCATTAGAGGTCAGACTGGTACCTTCTAGGCCACATCCTCACCATCACCTGTCGATTTGTCATCTATGTAGTGTTTGGTACATGAGAGTGTTAGGAAGAACTGGACTGAGCGTCTTCCATCTAAAATTCCTTGAGCCTGGTGATATCGTAGCTTTGGTGCCCACTCTGATTGCTTTTCTCAAGCCAGATCACTTATTTGGTCACCAGATTTCCTTTGCAATGCACCCCTTGTCATGTTAGAATGTCACAGTTCTGAGCTTTGCAATACTCTCAATATCTGTCAGAGGCTTAACTACAGCCCTGGCATTCTTGAGGTGTCTAAGTTTCCAAGAGATGTCAGAGGGCAAAGCGATACTGGGTTTAAATTCAGGTTGAATTAAAAATGTCTCAGCTGTAGGTATTTACAGAATTCTCTGTGGGCAAGGTTATACTCCACTTGTAGCTGGAGAAAGGCTTTCATAAAAAACAATACCCAGCATCAGAGATCTCAGACTGAAGTGAGACCATTCACGTCTCCATCATCCTCAGGCCCTGCCTTAGGGACTAATGGTGTGAGAAGCTGGCGCATTCCTCAGGCTCACTAATGAGCCAACTGCGCTAGCCATGTCCAAGTATCTGCATGCCGTGTTCCAGTTTTTTTTTAAAGTGTATAACCCAGGAGTTTGTACATGCTTGAAAATGGCGAGGGCGAGGTGGGGTGAGGGTAAAGATGCCAACAAGCTCATCAGAAGATCCAGAAACTCCAGTTCTATCCAGCCACTATCCATCTGATTAGCTAGACTTTGCATTACTACGGCTGCCTGGGTGGCCCAATAATAGTGTTTAAAATTAGCTAACCCCAGACCACCTCTATCTTTACACCACCGTAAGAGAGATAAGAACCTCTTGGGCACCCTTTACCCCACATTGTTTCCATACCTTTCTGGGATACTGACTGGGAGCATTTGAAAACAAAACAGTAGACAGTGCAGTATACTCACGTGGACTGTCTGAATTTAGCCCTGCCTCCCAACCAAAAGGGGTGGGCCCATCTCTCTTAAAAAGAGGTACATAGTTAGCTGAAAAGGCTCATACTGGCCTTTCTAATCGTATCCCCAGATATTTAAAGCCTTTAGGTGCCCACTTAAAAGGTATACTTGCCTTTATCTGCGCTGACATTATTCCACTCAGCTGAGAAACTTCTAATTTCTCGTGATTGCTTTTATACCTGATACCTGCCCATACCTGTCTAGGGTGTCCAATGTTGGGGGCACAGAGTTGGCGGGTCACTAATAAAGAGCAGTATATCATCAGCATAAAGGGAAATTTGGGGGGTATGTGGGTTATATATGGCTCCCAATATTTAGGGTTTTCCTTACAGCTATAGCTAATGGTTCATATGAAAGTACGAAGCACAGCAGGGACAGAGGGCACCCTGGCAGTGCCCCCCTTCTAACTCTAATGAGCGTTGATCATGACAGCATCCAAGCCCAGCTGTCTCTGGTACAGCAATGTGAGAGCACAGCAGAGGTGCTATAATGCTACCCAGTTTCCCTACTGCTGGGGAGGCTACAGGATAAAGTCAGCTAATAACGGCGTGGCAGGGGTTCACAAAACCTGGTCTGTGGTTTCACTAAAACAGTCATTTGGTTTTCATTTCTGTACTTCAAAGACCATGCAATACCCTGCAGAAAGTCAGCTAGGGATGTTTGTCTCCATACCCTAGGTATTACACAGTCTAGATGTCATCCAAATGATGAAACGGTAGAAGTATTAAACCAGAAATATTCTGCCTTTGTGATCTTCTTGACCTCCATCCTAGCCCCTCTGAGATTAAAGGTTTGCCCTATATGGGTTAGCCCTGTCACATATTATTCAGTTTGTAAGGGAGGGCTCCCTCTCAGGGGCTCACCCGCTGTTTGGTACTACTGCTCACTGAACAGACCCCACAGGGGGCAATCAATCTAGTGGGTCCCGGCACAGAACCATCAGGTCTCTACAGGTAGACCATACAGTGAAACGGAGACCTACTGTGGTTCACAAGATCAACATCCCTCGGGGCGAAATACAAGGCAAGGAGCTACTGCCTGCATACATGGATGGTCACTTGGGGGAGGCACTCTGAATAGCTGGCTTGGGAGTCAGCATTAGCAGAGACAGCATCACCATATAATTATCAATATGTTCCAAGAAAAGGTTTTTGTTTTTTTATAAATATCATCTTTATTATTATTTTACATGTTACAGTCGATTGAACTTCAGAGTTACAGCAGTTCTGACAAGTTTGATTGGAAGGATCTTCACCTGGGTGAATCTTACGTAGCTGCGACAAAAGTGTCGCCCGTCTCATCTAGATCTGTCAGTTCAGCACTAAGTGATCTGTATTGTTTTCTGACTACACCAGTGTCAATACATCAAATTGTCTAAATCAGCTATTCAGCTATGCATTAACGTTTTCCATTTCAGATAAACAAGGCAACAGTTCATTAGTCTTAGTGGGATAGACAGCTGGGAGCTCCCGGGAGGAGTGAGAAAGGGGGTCTCCAGTATAGTGGAGTTTCCTCAACACTGTCAAGATGTTCAGGGGACAAAGATTTCATCTTTTAGCGTATAGTATAGAAACCACCCTGTCCATCGGGAGCTGCACCTCTCCTCGTTACCATGACGTTTGTGTTATTTTTTCCATTTGGTACAGGTATATTCACTTGGTGATATGCCACCAATCTTGTACAGAGGGAGTTTTAGGAGTGAGCCAAGCATTTGTGATGGCTTTCCTACTGGCAGTTATGAGGATGTTTAGCAGGTAGCTAGAGTTGGGGTCTCTTAGATCTCGGGGAGCTGCAGGAGGAAGTACATCTGCTTTGTTAATTGCAGTGGTCTGCTAAACAGTTCCTGTAGTTCAGCTTGGAAGAATGGTTGTAGTTTGGGGCATGTGAAACAATGTGTGTGTGGTGAGCCCTTCTTCACCACACAGACACTAGCAGGAGGCCAGTCCATCAGGTGTGTAATGCCTGGTGTTCTGAAGTATCGAACTAGGTTTTCCAGGCATATTCCGCCACTGATGTGAACTGGTGGTCTCATCGAGTGTTGACACGCTTAGTTGCCACTATCTCACAGTTATTCTAAGAAATGTTTTAAGGAAATATTAGAAATGTTAAGGTCACCTTTTACTCACTGACATAAAAGTGCTGTCCTGGTGTAGCAAACCAGAAGTCTCACTTTTGCAGCTTTCTTGACCTCCGCAACCCCTCTGAGGTTGAAGATTTGCCCTTGATGGGTTGCGCCCATCACATATTGTTAGTTCATATGTAACTCCCCGAGGTATCACTTGCTATTTGGTGCTGTCCCCTACTTTACAGACCCCAACATAGAGAGAGGCACCTGTTTAGTGAGACCCGCATGGAACCATCAGGTCTCTACTGGTAGACCATACAGTGAAACTGAGAACTGTTGAGGTGCAGGTGATCAACATCCCTCAGAGGTGATGCAAGATGCGAGGCTACTGCCTGTATACATGAGTGCTTGCTCGAGGTGGGGGAATAAACTTAATGCACAAAAAAAAAAAAAGAGTTGCTGCCAGGAATTTAATAGCGCATTTAACCATAAAATACATACCAAATGAAACAAAAAAGGGTTGCTGTTGCTTTGATTGGAATTCTAAAGTTTCTCTCAGCAGTTCTTGTAGGAAGGGGATTAGTTGGCTTTTCCAAGTCCTCCAGTAAGACATGTATGTGAACAGTCAGCCTCCGATCTCCATTTCAGTGTCCTCCTGTGCATTTGCCTTTCTTTCTGGTATAGAGAAAGGAGAGTTCTACAAGAAGATCCATGGTCTCAGCGTTTCAGTTAGACTGTGCTCCAAGTCCATGGTTCTATGGCCAGCCTCCTTTAAGTCTTTGTGATACTGCTCTGTGTTTGAGTTGAGCTTCTGCACAGAGTGTGTGAGCACTTTCATGTCCACCCAGATTCTCCACAGGCTCAGTGGCTCCCTGCCATCCCTGCTAGAGGTCGGGATGGTGAGCGTGAGGGCTGATCTGCTCTGGGATCAGCAGCCTTTATGATGGGATGTGGAAAGCTGGGGTAACAGAGTTCAGCATGGCTGCCCACCCGTCATATTGAGTGTTCCTCCAGTGAGTAGATTTTAGGGTCTGTGCTGTTCCATCTGCAGGATGCCCATCGATTCGGATGAACCATATTGCTCTCGATTTAGAATGCTGCCATGGCACGGCCAGAACCAGAAGGTCGGACACTGCATTTTCTTAACAATAACACACAGAGGTGCAGTATACCAAGGGATATACTCACACCTGGGATGCACTGTAAGGCATGAGGTGAAGCCAAGTACATTCACCCACCCAAGACACCATTTGATCAATGTGCAAATATATGTAAGCCACGACATATGAAATGGATTTAAAACAAGAACCTTTAGGGTTCCAAGCAGAACCAGAATGGTCAACATTTCTGCTCATGTAATCTGAAACATCCCCCTTCCTCCTCTGTCCATCTCACCAATTCCTATCACTCTTCAAATCCTGCCTCAAAACCCACCTGTCTTTGCTGCTTCCCAATCAGTATCCTCTGACTAGCCTGTTTAATTATTCCTTAAAGAGTTGCTGACTCCTTTGAGAAAACGGTGAAAACGCAGTATTCACACACAATGGAGTTTGCATTTCAAACAACTTCTATAGAGGTCTCCTTTCAGTGTTTTCGACATGTATAGATCAGCACGAACAGGATGTTTATGTCTTAGAGTTCGTCCAGCTTACCTAGGAGTCCCCACTTCCAGTCATCAGGATGTCACAGTCTGTTGCCAAGGGAACGACTATGCGGTCACAGGATAATAGGACCTCCAGTGGGAAATAAGAAACTGGAACAGACTATTAAGGAACAAACATGCAGTTTTGATGCAAGTGAAAATGACCTCAGTATTAAATAATGGGGAGGAGAAATACAGGTTTAATAGAAAATATAAGCTGTACTGTGTCCTATATTATGTTTTCAAAGTTCTCCCGAGGCTGGCTCCGCTTTAAATTGCTGCTTTGTTTACTGATGCGAGCACTGTCAAATATTTCAGATTTATCAATTTTCTGCTGTAAGCATCCTCCTCCCAAACAGGGCACCACCATTGATTGCTAATCAGAATGCCCTGTCCCGTACCAGCAGGTAGCGCACTTTAATTGACAGTGAACTTAAGTGGTAGGTGTGACAGTGTCTAGTTGGTGGATAGCCCAAACTTCAGATGTAGTCAGCTGACAGGAGGAAGGAAGAACTGCACAAGGAGGCAATCAATTCCCAAGGCTCACAGACCCTGTGGTGAGGCACTGCAGCACAATTCATGATGAGTAAGAAAAAAATATCTGCTGATACCCAAGCCTTTTGAACCATGATACTGGCGTTGCAGGTCACCCCGGCTGGCAAATTACTTATTCTTCCTTGTTCGCTGCACCTTGACCTCTGTGCTTCCACACGCACAGACAGAGCTCCTCGGGGACCATTAACCACTCAGTAGGAGACGACCTTTGCACACAAAGGACCTCATTAAGTAGTCCATTTGTCCCGTTCTCTTGCTTAAGGTTCTCCATGCTTTGACATCAAGGGATTCTGCCAAGTTCAATTCTGCAAATAACCAAAAAAAAATACTGTGCCAGGTCAGAACAATGAAACCACAAAAAAAAAAGACCCACAGCAGCATTCTATGTAGCCAAACGTCTTTATGTACTCATAAGCAAGTGGCAGTGAAGCCTACTGAACTTATTAACCTGGAAATCGAAAGTGGACACTTCTCCACATACAGTGCTATTGCGTGAATTGATACATATCTGCCCACCTGTTACTGAAAATGTGTATGTGTGACCATACTACGGCTTGCTTGATGGTTTACTGTATGTTTCAACAGCTTGTCTTGATAAAGATGAGTTTCAAACAAACCAAAAAAAAAAAAAATCAGACTGCTGAACTAGACTGGACCCAAAATGGTATAAACTGGACCAGCCGACTGGGTGCAACTTACGCTGTCCAGTCCATTTTTTTACCATTTTGATCTGTCAGTTCTGATGGGACGGATTTCATCTAGGGGAAGTTATGGGTGAAATCCAGAAACGGATCGGATCTGTTGCCAGTTATGGCTGATCAAGTCCGCTGTCCAGATTTCACCCATACTCACTGCCTTACATGAAATCTGGAGCAGTCGGACTAAAATGGTAAAAACAGACTAACTGGTTCAACGAGAGCACAAGCTGTGCCCAGTTCAGCCTCCTGATGAAAAGTAGCATAACCCGACGCTGAGGCTGGGTGTGGAATGTGAAGCTGAAATTCACTATGAGCGTGTATCTTTCACTGCCTACAATTGTAAGTATTTAGAATGTTCTTCAATACATTACTCGCACTGAATTATATCTGGAGTTTTGGTTATTAAACACATTTGGTATTTATATTTTCCAGCGCCCACTGTTCCACTGGACCATACCCTGCTTTTGTACACAATCCCAGTTCAGCCAGTCCAGTTTTTACCATTTGGGTCCAATCTGGTGGGCCAGATTTCACCATATCCACAGCAAGCTCAGCCCTGCCACCACAAACAGGAATGACCCCCCTTTCACTACCAAAACTTCATCAAGCTGGGGTCTACGGCAGACCAGGGAATTCTTGTTAGCGATGGCAGTGCCAGCACACTACGAGAACATTTTGTAGTAAAGCTTTTTTGCTACAGGAATGCTGGTGGCATTTTGTGCGTTTAATCCTGCACTACCCATTCGGCAGACTATTTATTTATTTAACTTACTTACAGAGACCATCTTTAGAGAGAACATGGAGACAAAGGCAAAACAAGACCCCAAGTTGCAAAAATAAAGTACTGTAATATGCTAAACAAATAAGAAACAGAAAGGGCTGCCTGATGGGCCCACTGCCCCTCAGACCTGGGTTCAGAAGCAGACTGACAGCCGGATTGCTCGGGAGGCGCAGTCGCATGGCAATGCTCCCAGCTGGAAAGGAGTGGTGCCCAGTTCTGCTACCATGGCGAACCCTGTGATGAACTGGTAGTTTATTCATTTGCAAAGGATCTCGTTGTGTGTGAGCACAAGGTCTCCCTGGCATGATGTGGTGGCCTTAAAGAGATGGGGGACTTCAACAGGAGAGGACAGTTTGTACCAGCCCCTGACCCAGGGATGGGAGGGAGAGACAAAAAGCTGGACGAATAAAAATATAAAACCGAAAATAAAAATATGAATTACAAAGCATGCAGTCAATGGGGACATCTGAACAAGGATGTCAGAGTCCACAGCTGAGATTGAAGACATTAAATGTGATTAAAGTTGTGTGTTACTAGAATCGACTAGATAATACTTTTTATTTCTTTTTCAGTGTTGATCATTTCTGGGCTTTAACAAACAAAAAAAACACACACATCTTAGTAACCTATCAAGGTCTTTGTAAAAGTTTGTCGGTGTCTTTAACTGCCCTCAAAAAGCACCTCTGTTTAGTGTTTACCATTACAACAGACTGTGATGTCACAAACAGCAACTGTGAGGGTCAGTAGGAGACAGGCAGATGCTTTGAAGATACCATGAAAGAAGTACTTCACTGTCCAAAATATTTTATAGACTCAATAATAATAATAGGTGAATGTAAGAAAAAGAACCAGAAAACAAGTAAAAAAAAAAAAAAAACTGTTGTAACATAGAAACGGAGAATCTGCTGGCAGATAAAGAATTGTAGCCCTAAGTCCCATTATTCCCTGCCTACACCCCAGATCCTACTTGAACTCTGGTCATTTATCCATCCCCACTCCCTTTCCCTATGATTACCAGTGTGCCTATCCCATGCATTCTTGAACCCCACCACTGTTTCGCCCCCGACCTCCGTTGGAAGGCTGTTCCAGAATCCACCACTCTTTCTGTGAAGAAGTACTTCCTCATCCTTCCTGAATTTACCCCTCCAGTTCAGAGCATGTCTCCTTATTCTTGAGTACCTTTTTTCTGAAAAATACTTTCCTCCTGTACCCTATTTACCCCAGTGAGGTCCCCCTCTCCGCCTCTCTTCCATTGTATACATAGAAGTATTTCTGGTCCTTACGTCTCTCTCTATAGGGCTTCTGATGCGGACCCTGCACTAGTTTAGTTGATGTCCTCTGGACCTCCTCCACTCTATCTACAGTATATCCTTCTGGAAATATGATTTCAGAACTGAACTAGTACTCCAGGTGGGGTCTTGCCAGCGATCTAAACAGAGGCAACACCATGTTCCTCTTTCTGCTGGTGATACCCCCCTATGCACCCCAGCATCCACTAGCCCTCCCAACTGCCTTGCTGCACTGCCTGGTCATCTTTAGGTCATCCAATGTGATTAGCTCCAGGTCTCTTTCCTGCTTGGTCACTGTCAATTCCACTCCACTCATTTTGTACTCCGCCCTGTGTTTCTGTGACCCAAGTGCATTATTTTGCACTTTTCACACTGAAACCCAGCTGCGTACCCTTGACCTCCTCGAGTTCTCAGGTCACTGCTCATACTGTCCACCCTACTACAGATTTTGGTGTCATCTGCAAGGAGTCAGACTTTCCCTCCAGCTCCTCTGCAATGTTATTTATAAAAACATTAAAGAGGACCAGTCCCAACATTGATCCGTGAGGCACCCGCTGGTCACCCTCCCTCCCCTCCCTTCCTCAGAGTGAACTCCGTTTACCACCACCCTCTGCCATCTATCCCATAACCAATTTCTTACCCAGCTAACCACCTCTGGACTCACCCCTAAGCTACCCAGCTTGCTTACAGTCTCCTGTGTGAAATGTAGGAAGTTACATTCACCACTCCACCCTGATCCAATTCCTTGGTCACCCAGTCAAATTGGGTGTCCGTGATGAGAGCGCTGGGAAAGGGTGCTGACAATAACAGTGACCGCTGCCTAGCGCATTGCAGGAGCGGCTCACAGGGGATATGAAGCGGCCTGATTGGGGGGTGGGAAACTATAGCAACATTCTGTCGCTATAAGTACCTTGGCAGCAGAAATGTGGGAGTGAGCACGCTGGCGAGGATGTGGGGGGCTGGTGCCTTGGTCAGTTGCCATGCCGACTCCATGGCGTGGTGGATGGGTGGCCAGCATCGGTCGGCAGGGTACTGGGTTCGGTCCGGGCACTGGTGCATTTTTGTTGCCGGCCGAACCTTTGTTTAATGTTTTCACCTCCCTGGAGTTGAGAATCCTTTAGTAGGGAGGTGTGGGGTGAAAGCCCCTGAAGTGAGGGAGAGGGCACGCGGCTCCACACAGAAAACATTAAAACTAAGTCCCTGGCGGACCTTTTACTGCATGTGAGGTGACAGAGTGCCAAAATAAATTTTTGGCACTTTAACTCACATAACGCCGATCGCCTTTAGGCTTGCAATTATGACACAGATCCATCAAATCAGTCCTATCAGATGATCGCTCCCCACCCCCATGAATCATGCTGCCCTGGTCTTGTAACCCACTGGATTCAAGATATTCCACAATCCCTTCCTTTAGCAGTTACTCCATTAACTCTCCCACCACGGCTGTCAGGCTGACTGTCCTATAATTTCCAGCCTCTTCTTCTCTGCTACCACTTTGTGTGGTGGGACTACATCTGCCCCTCTAATCCTCCGAAACCACACCCGTTACCAATGATATGGTAAACAGGACTGTCAAAGGTGTAGCCAATTACCTCCCGAGTTCCTCAGCATCCTTGCATGCTCCCTGTCTAGCCTCATTGCTTTATCCACTTTCAGATTAACAAGTCCTTTCAGGACTCTCTCCTCTAAGAATGGACTAGTGTCTACTTCTGTCCTCCAAAGCTCCTTTATGACAGCCTCCTTTCTCCTTCCTCTATAAACACCGAACAAAACTATTTGTTCAGGATGTCTGCCTTTTCCTGGTCCCCGTTGCACAGTCCTACCCTCTACCTTTTTTAACCTTACAATACCACCCTCTTGTCGCTTCCATGCTTAAAAATGTCTAGTCCCTTCTGTCACCACCTGGGCTATTCTCTCTTCCGTTTGTGCCTTTCGTGCGCCTTTCTACTCTCCCAGCTTCCCTCTGTAAATATAAAAGTTGAAAGCCTTTTATGTTTGATTTGTTGATAATTAGTATGGAGAGGCACACTGTGGCAGGTTCATTTCCAGGTGCGACCTTGGGGAGGGAACAGGAGGGTCACAAGTACAATACACAATTGTAAGTCAATAGAGCAAACATTTGAAATACGCTGATACACAAATAAGATGTTGCAAGAAAAGAAATCGAGTGTAGTCACAGTACAGAGCGGAGCACCCGTTCAAGTGCAATGCAAAGCGGCAACAATGCAGAGCGTGCAAATACTGTACCGACTACAGGCAAGAGACTTGCAGAATGAGCATACATAAACCTAGCCCTACGGTGGAGGGAAAAGCAGAGGTGGCGTGGAAGTGAAACTAGTAACGGATGCCCCTACTTAGGAGCAGTTGAGAGGCTCAGGCTGTGGGAATGTCAGGAGGAAGGAAATAGGAGCTGGTGGGACCTGGAACCCGTTATTCAAGGCGGGCCATTAAGGCCACACACAAAAGTAGTGCACAGTTGTCAGGGTGCCATATTCATACAGGTGGCACACCTGTCAAGTACTGCTGCTTATGAGTGTGGGGCTCTGCCTATGCATTGAGGTACCACAGTGTCTTGCTAGAAACAATCACCTAGAAACAAAGGAGGAAACACGTCCCAAGCGGGATAGTGCCTCTGATCTTAGGAGCGATATTCAGCTGGCAACATGCTACTGTCCACTTACAGCACAGTGCGTGCTAAAGTACCATTAGCAGCTCTGCCCAATGCCTCCAAGAACAACTCTCAGAGCCTCGGTCATTTATTTTTTTTTACTTTACAATTTTGATCAAGTAAGACACACTAAAGCTGAGGTTGTTTCCGTCGTCCTGGAGCACAGGGGAAGTTAATGGCCACATAGTGTGCAAAGTGGTGGCTCTGGGATTCAAACCCAGTTCTCCATGTTTACAGCTCAGTGCTCTTAACCACTATGCTATAGTACCTCCCACCCTCCACGCAAGCCCTGACCAAAACATCCAGGCACTCTGGACGTCCTGCCACGTTCTGCATGAAATTTCAAACAAATGCCTGAGGAGGAGGAGGAGGAGGAGTAGGGGTTATGAATCCTGTAACTGTGGTTCAAGCAGGACAGGAATACCACTAGACTACCAGGGAAAAGTATATTCTACTCTGGGATTGTGGGGAGGGGTACCACTGGACTACCAGGGAAATGTTACTCTACTAGGGGATGGGAAGTACAGCTAGACTACAAGAATATGGTATTCTACCTGGTGATCGGGAGCGAAGGGTACGTTAGACTACCAGGAAGTTCAATTTTCTTAACTGGATTGAGAGGATGTCACAGGCACCAATGCTGGTGCGGGGGCCAGTGCACCACTGTGTGCACTGTTAGGGAATACTTTTAGGCGATGAACAGTGTTGCCATGGCAGCCGTTGGCCACTTCAAAATCCAATAAATATACACTGCATCCTGTATGCAAGAGGTTCTCTCATCTGCATGGATGCAGTGGTGCAGTTAAGAGTGATGGCGCAAGGCGCAATCCACAGAGCACCATGCACTGGAGCCCTTTAAATACAGCCCCCAGTTTGGACATGCTATGTTTGGTTTCCCTGGTGCTAACTGAATACTGGGGCCCTGCTTTTTATTCTAGAGGTGGCTGACCCAGTGATGCGTCGGTAGTGCAACCACCGCCACACCAGTTCATGGGTGTGAGGCAGGTATACTCCAAGCACTCCATGGTGTGCAATTTTATTTAAGGGGGTAGCAAATAGGCTCCGAACTGCTTCCTTTTCCATGAAAACTAACAAAGAAATACTGAACCTTACTGTAATTTTATTCATGAGTCGAAACTAGAAGGACTGGTCACTAATACTCTCTTTGCATCCCAAGGACAATACAACCTTACAGGCTCTTGGCTGGTATGTGAGTGTCTTAGGGAACAAAGCATGGCATTGTATTTACCCATGCATGGCAACAACCACTGTCATAAGACACAAAATTTGTATTTTGTGCCAAATGAGGCAACAAACACAGTCCTAGTGTACATTTGTATATTGTCTGGCTATACCCGGGGGTGAGCTCACCCTAACAGGGGGGGTAGCAGTGAATCCACTTGGTGTGCAGATCTGAAATCCTGGCTACACCCTGCACCAGTTACCTGGGATCAGAGCGATATCCGGTTACTGGGGTTGGCGGTGAGCAGGAACAGGAAGAATATGATGGACTGCTCTCCTCTCCGGGAGGACACTTGCTGGCTGCGCTGTGTGACTACCACTAGGTGGAGGCCTGATGGGAGGGCGGTCTGAGAACAGCACGAAGGGAGGGGCCGTGGGATTTCTGTGACAAGCATGCTCCAGACACGAGGAGGGAGAAAACCTGGAAAAACAAGGGGATGGGCTACATGAGGCCCTGCCCTCGACACTGTGGTCACGCTCTGCCACCCGGACCGGGGGCTCTGGATGTGTCCTCACTGGAGGAGGGAGGAGATGGCTCCTCACCACTGGCCCCTACGAGGGTGGGGGTGGGAGATTCACAGGGACTGAGAACCCCGGCAGGTGCAGGCAACGGATAGCTGCAACTCACAGGGACAGGGCTGACAGCCATCTGTTTATTTATTTAACAATCGGAAAGACCTTTGAGCCAAGGGCTCTTTACAGAAGTTCCACATCAAGTGACAAGAATAGCAAATTACAATGGTTTCAGTAAGTAGTACAACATGAGGAAAGTAATTACATAAACAAAAGAATAATATGGCAAGATAAATATTGTGTCCAAGTGCAGCCAGTGGCCTTGTCTGAAGAGGGGTGAAAGGGCTTACAAGGAGAGAAAGTACAGGGGTGAACTGGGGGTGGAAGGAAAAAAAAAAAGAGTAAGGAGGAGATTCCACTGAAGCTTGAGCAGGAAAGACCCACGGGTGGGGGTAGAGAGAAGAACAAGGTGAGGAAACAGAGCGGGGAGGTGGGAGTGGAGGGGTAAGGAAGGGGGATGAGGTAGGATGAAAAGAGGGCAGGAATGGGAAAGGGATAAGGAGGAAGTGCTGTGGGTGGAATAGCACAGCAGCAGCATAGGAGCTATACAGGGGCAAATGGTAAAGAGGAGGTCCCAGTGCATTTATCTGTTCTGCATGACAAGGATAAAACCTTTATGGCAAAAGAAAAAAACAAAACAAATTTTCCAGGGGTTGGGGCACAGACACTAAAGGCTCTAGGGCCAGGGTGGTGGCACTGCAGCAAGAAGCTACCCTCCCTCCCAGAGTGTCCTCTAGGACACTCAATCCCCAGCCCTAATCACCCAGGCTCACTACCAAACCCAGGTTGCAAGGCAGCCCTACCGTGCACAAAGAACCAGCCCACCTTTCTTTCTTTTTAGTAAACCATAGTAACATATTTTGTATTCAGTGGCAATTCAAACCCTTAGCCATTTTACAAAAGCCATTTACAGTCTGAAAGAAGTTGACAGGGTCCAATTTTTTTGAACTCATTATTAAAACCAAGCGGTCTGTCATCTACTTAGAACAGCAATTTTCATCTTTGTTAAAAGGATTAACTGCTCTAAGCCATTGTTGCCATGTCTGACCTGCCAATCAATCGTCATCTTCAGAGAGGTGAGCATTTCAACGCTATTGTTCCTCCTCCCTTTTGCTTTCCTGTTTCACCCTGGCCCAACAAGATTTTTTTCTCACGTGTAAAAAGTAATTCTGGTCACAGTCAGACAGGCTGATGGAAATGAATGCTTAAAGTAAAAAAGGAGCAAATGAATGAAAATTTGGGACAGTTCTACAAACAGACAGCACACTGGCTGTGCTCTGTATCTGCAGTCTCAAGGTGATCCTAGTTTTCCATGGCAACACAGCTGGTGGCTGTTAACCTAGCAAAGGATGAGGGGTGGGGAGGTGGGAGATGAGGGTATGCTTGACTAGAACCTGCAACACCAGCAGAACAACGGACTTATTTTTTCTCAAGTAGAACTTCTTACAGTAGAGACAGCGCAACAATCTAGGTCCTCTGCTGCTCCTCCAGACCTGCTAAAGAATTGGTCTCAAAAGTAATGCAAAGATTTAGAAAATCGTGCTTTGGAAGTTATTTTATTTTTTTTTTTTTTTTTTTATTTCTTACATTTGAGAAGGACAGTATTTTTTATTATTTGTTTTTATTTTGTTGGTTCACAGATTCCAGGGGTGACCCCTCCTCTCTAACATGGTCCCAGGTATGGGGATGCCTGTGTGTGTTGCCCTGAGGCACTGATTCAGGGTTGAGAATGGGGGCAGGAAGGGAGGCACAGTCTGGAAGGAGATTTTTGTTTTCTCCATGTGGCACATGAAGTGCCAAAAGGGCGTGGGGAACGGAAGTGCATGCTAGTATTTACTTTTTACTGTAAGTCAACTGAAAAGCCACGATGAGGATTTCCTGTACATAAGAGTTTAATTAAATGTATCCGAGAGTCACAAATGTTAATAGAGCAACTCATTTTTCTTTCTTTGACCTGAACCTGCTGCTTTAGTTTGTCTCATGGTCCTGGCTGACTATACAGAACAACTGCCTGAGCAGAGATGCTGGCAATCAACATGCTCCTTGCCAAATGCCTGCTTTCGCTGCAGGGCACATTATCTTGACCAAAGAGGCCTATGTTTTCAGGGGCTGCTTACTACTGCTGCTGCTGCTGCCAAAAGATCCGCAGGAAAACCTCCCAGAACTGTCTTGTGGTTAGACTGCAGAACTGTGAGTCCAGGGTCTCAGGTTTGAACCCCACCACCACCACTACTACTCAGGATATAACCATGAGCAAGTCACTACTCCCCATGCTCACCCAATTCCAGATGCACTCATAGCTTTTAAAGAGCTTAGCGATCTGGCAGGAAGATGCTATATAGGGAATACAGTATGGTCAAGGGTATATTACTGGGGACTACTTTGAACCAAGGGATTCTGGTGATGCATGTACACTCTCGAGGTATACAAAATGTGACCAGAACCCAAGATAGTTATTTAGTTTTTGTTGAGCAGGTAAGCGCACTAGACAAATTCTGCCTATTTTCAGACCTGACCGGGGAAGGGGATACAGATGAATGCCAACTGACTTTGAACCAGATTAAGCTGTTGGTGGTATTTTAGTGAATGGGAAATTTGGCCAGGGCACCAGGGAAATTCCTCTATTCTTTTCGAGAAGTGCCATGGGATCTTTAACATCCACCTGAATAACCACCTGAACAACCACCAGAACAACCACCAGAACAACCACCAGAACAGGCAGATGGGACCTCGGTTTAACGTCTCATCTGAAAAGCGGCACCTCAGGTGCAGCACCCCACCCTCAAGCTGCACTGCAGTGTCAGTATTGAGGATATTATCCCAAGTGCCTGGTGTGGGATAGAACCCACAGCCTTCTGATCTCCCGGCCTCAGAGGCGAATCGATGCCTGCTGAGCCACAGACACTGATATAAACCTTCCCCACTAATACACGTCTGCCACACCTGGTTCGTTATGATATATAGGTCACAATCTGAGAGACTGAGGGTTATTTTCATGATAAATATGAGAAATAAAAGAAAATGCTTTGTATTTAAACGAGTATTCTGAACAAAAAGCTTTTAAAACCAGAGGTTTCCCAACTAAAATAAGCTTTGTAAATTTGAAGGTTAACGAGACGGATGCAAGCTGTTTTGTTTTTGTTTTAAACTAGAGGCTTTATCAACAGAAACCAGGTCATCATGAATGAATGCTGGATGCAGTTAGAAGGTGACCTAGTCAGGTTAGTGTAACAAGTGTCTAATGTAAACAGGTTAGTATGGCCATGTGTAATATAGGCAGGTTAGTATAAGGAGTGTGTAATGTAGGCAGGTTAGTATAAGGGTGTGTAATGTAGGCAGGTTAGTATAAGGAGTGTGTAATGTAGGCAGGTTAGTATGGTAGCATGTGTAATGTAGGCAGGTTAGTATAAGGAGTGTAATGTAGGCGAGTTAGTATGCATGTGTAATATAGGCAGGTTAGTATAAGAGAGTGTGTAATGTAGGCAGGTTAGTATAAAGGTGTGTAAGGTAAACAGGTTAGTATCAGGAGAGTGTAATGTAGGCAGGTTAGTATGACGCATGTGTAATATAGGCAGGTTAGTATATGGAGTGTGTAATGTAGGCAGGTTAGTACAAGGAGTGCGTAATGTAGGCAGGTTAGTATAAGGAGTGTGTAAGGTAGGCAGGTTAGTATAAGGAGTGTGTAAGGTAGGCAGGTTAGTATGATGCATGTGTAATATAGGCAGGTTAGTATATGGAGTGTAGTAATGTAGGCAGGTTAGTATAAGGAGTGTGTAAGGTAGGCAGGTTAGTATAAGGAGTGCGTAAGGTAGGCAGGTTACTATAAGGAGTAATGTAGGCAGGTTAGTATGGCATGTGTAATACAGGCAGGTTAGTATAAGGAGTGTGTAAGGTAGGCAGGTTAGTATGGCATGTGTAATGTAGGCAGGTTAGTATAAGGAGTGCGATGTAGGCAGGTTAGTATAGGAGCGTAATGTAGGCAGGTTAGTATAAGGAGTGTGTAAGGTAGGCAGGTTAGTATAAGAGTGTGTAAGGTAGGCAGGTTAGTATAAGGGTGTGTAATGTAGGCAGGTTAGTATAAGTAGTGTAATGTAGGCAGGTTAGTATAAGGAGTGTGTAATGTAGGCAGGTTAGTATAAGAGAGTAAGGTAGGCAGGTTAGTATAAGGAGTGTGTAAGGTAGGCAGGTTAGTATGACACGTGTAATACAGGTGGGTTAGTACAAGGAGTGTGTAATATAGGCAGGTTAGTACAAGAGTGTAATGTAAGCAGGTTAGTATATAAAGGTGTGTGTAATGTAGGCAGGTTAGTATGACACAAGTGTAATGTAGGCAGGTTAGTATAAGGAGTGTGTAATGTAAGCATGTTAGTATAAGGAGTGTGTAATGTAGGCAGGTTAGTATAAGGATTGTGTAATGTAAGCATGTTAGTATAAAAGAGTGTAATGTAGGCAGGTTAGTAAAACATGTGTAATATAGGCAGGTTAGTATCAAGGAGTGTGTAATGTAGGCAGGTTAGTATAAGGAGAGTGTAAGGTAGGCAGGTTAGTATAAGGAGTGTAAGGTAGGCAGGTTAGTATAAAGAGTGTGTAAGGTAGGCAGGTTAGTATGACACGTGTAACACAGGTGGGTTAGTACAAGGAGTGTATAATATAGGCAGGTTAGTGCAAGGAGGTGTAATGTAAGCAGGTTAGTATAGGTGTGTGTAATGTAGGCAGGTTACTATAGGAGTGTGTAATGTAGGCAGGTTAGTATGATGCATGTGTAATGTAGGCAGGTTAGTACAAGGAGTGTGTAATGTAGGCAGGTTAGTATGGCGCATGTGTAATGTAGACAGGTTAGTACAAGCGAGTTTGTGCAACCAGGTTAGTATAAGGTGTGTAATGTAGGTATGTTAGTATAATGCATGTGTGAGGTAGGCAGTAGGCAGGTTAGTATAATGTGTGTGTATTGTAGACAGGTTAGTATAACGCATGTGTGTGAGGTAGACAGGTTAGTATAACGTGTCATGTAGGCAGGTTAGTATAAGGAGTGTGTAGTATGGTATGTAGTATAATGCGTGTGTGAGGTAGGCAGTAGGCAGGTTAGTATAATGCGTGAGTATTGTGAGCAGGTTAGCATAACTGAGTTGGTGGCAGGCAGGTCAGTATAAGGAGTGTAACGTAGGCATATTAGATATAACGCCGTGTGCGAGGTAGGCAGTTTAGCATAATGAGTCTGTGAGGTAGGCAGGTTAGTATAATCTAGTGTAATGTACCTGGCAGTTTCAAAACACAAAAAAATCATTGCATTTTTTTGTAATTAAATGGGGTAGTTGGGGCACTGCAGGTAAATATAAGATGCAAACACAGAGCTAGTGTATCAAACTGAAGTGAATACTAATATGAGTGTGTCACGCTAGGCCTTCTCTAATAATTTCGGGTGAGCCCCTGTACCCAGTTCCACCCTGAGTTAGCACAATAAGTGTGTATGAGGTAGGCAGGTTGTATATGGAGTGTGTAAGGTAGGCAGGTTAGTACTGGAGTGAGTAAGGTAGGCAGGTTAGTATCGGAGAGTGAGTAAGGTAGGCAGGTTAGCATTGAGTGTGTAAGGTAGGCAGGTTAGTATAATGGAGTGTGTAAGGTAGGCAGGTTAGTACGGAGGTGTAAGGTAGGCAGGTTAGCATACAGAGTGTGTAAGGTAGGCAGGTTAGTATACGGAGTGTGTAAGGTAGGCAGGTTAGTATACGGAGTGTATAAGGTAGTGCAGGTTAGTATATGGAGTGTGTAATGTAGGCAGGTTAGTATATGGAGTGTAAGGTAGGCAGATAAGTAGCATTACTTTGGACGGTGGCAGGTTACTAATATCGCTGTATGATGTAGGCAGGTTATTATTACTTTTAGCAAAACTTATAATTACTGAGAAATTAGATTTTTTGTTTGTTTTACAGGAAATAATACTTACTCTATATTTTAGGCTAAATTCCTGTCCTTTCATTGAAACATGTAATCTGACTAAAGATAGACAAGAAGCAAGAACAACTACATTACATGTAAAGCATCCAGAAGGAAACAAAGTTCCGAGGGAAGGGGACACTGTAAACACCCATGTGGATTGTCCTCCTGCTTCAGGCAGAAGAGACTTAAATGTCCGTCTCTAACCAGCAAGGTGTCACTATGGGAGGAGATTCAGTAGGTGGGTGTGACTTCAACTGGGCCTATAGTAACAACTAGGCAGCTAAAGACAGTTTTCATGCAAACAAACTTGCTTTGTGGCTAGCTCGTCTTCACATGTGAGAACCCTAGCACCATACCGCCACATGTAGTTACCTGGTGCTTACATAAACTCCCACTTGCAAACAGCAGGGTGCATGGCCTGACAGCTCACATAGTGACAAAGTAATATAAGATTGAGGGACTGTAGATCCATCGTGTTTGCTCTCCGACCCTTCACAGGCAGGAATGAAGTGACTATGCTGCAAACATGTACCAGTTTACGCGATTCCTACCCTCCACCTCCCAGGGTACCTGCTAATTCCTTGGATAAGCAGAATTCATCCAGACTTACCTTATTACTGTGTTCACGTCTGAATGACTCCACTGGTAGGCTGTTCCACAGGTTTACCACCCTATGGGAGAAAATATGCCACCTAACTGACACAGGGTGCTTCGTCAAACAGAAATGACGCTAAGGGCTCACTGCCGCACCCGTGTCATTTTTTCTTTTTAACTTTTTTTTATTAAAAGTATATTAACAACATACAAGGAGTAAATAAGACATTCACATTATTACATCAGAAAATAAAAGTTCATATTTACCACAATTATTAAGCGAGCGTACTTCATAATAGGACAACCAAGCGGCATGAAGCCCTCCCAAAGGAAAAGGCCTTTAAACTACGGTCAAGTTAGGATACAATCATCATACTTTCCAAGGCTAAGCCTTACTGAGGGGTGGGGGCAGGCTCTTCCAGTTATAGCTCCCACGATACTCATTATCCTGCAGGATCTCATGGGACAAGAGAGGCGTCCTTCTCAGAGGTATAAAAAAAAAAAACATGCTCTCCACCGATCTCAAACCGAGACACAGCATTTTGCCCTTACATCTGGCCACCATTCATTCCAGCTAATAAAGCTCTTATCATAATATTCTGCCAATCCAAAACAGAGGAGACCTTGTCTGCCACCACAGACAAGTAATCACTTTTTGGCAGCCAAAGCGTAAGTAGGAAAGAAGCGAGCCACGGGGTACATGCAGGTCTTCAGGGAAATGGTTAGAAGTACCAGCTCTGAGTACTGAACAGCGGCCTCTCCCACCAGCTCATTATGCATCAGCAATCTCATGCCAAAAGTTCTCAGCTGTGGGCATGTCCAAATACCAGTGCATGATTAGCTAAAATGCCTCCACAGAGCCTCCAGCAGTGCCCGTGGGGCCAGGCAGGACTTTGATAACTTGGCCAGCATATAAAAGTAGCAACTGCGAACCTTCCAAGCAAATTCTAGCCAGTACGAGGATACAGATATCCCCATAGAAAGGCAGGTATATTTAAGCCAAGTGTCATATTGAACCGGAACCGGTGATTCTCTGCTCAGGCTTCTAAAATTCCCTGTCTCGAATCCATGACATGTTCTTTAAATCCCTATACAAGAGGCCAATCATATATTTGCCTGATTGTACCTCTCAGGAGGACATAAATGTATTTAGCATAATGCAGGGGCTCCGGGAGATGACTCCTCTGGGGCTCTTGTGTAACAAAAAGGTTTGGACCTGTAGATACCTGAAGTATTCTCTATTAGTAAGATCACATGCCTCTTGGAGCTGAGAGAATAGTACCACCCCTGAAGTCCAAAAATTGAAAGATAAAAGACAGGCCACTCAAATGCCATCTCTGAAAAGTGAGATCGATTCATGCCTGTAGAAATTCAAGGTTAGCTATTAGTAACCTTAAGTAATAAAACCGTGAAGCTAAAGATGAAATGACTAATCTTGTACCAGGTGTTCAGGGTATCTTGGGCTCCCAAACAGTAACCAAGCAAATGAGGAGATCACGGCATCGGAAAATACTACCGGGGTAAGGGGCATCATGAAGGTCATTGATGATACATTCAATACGCTTCCAGGGAGTTCTGTATGCGGGTTTAACCAACACAGAATCCAACTCATTATCACTGCAGGCGTAGTATAACTGAATTAGGGAGCTTTTAGTCCCTCCTTCTTTGTCGGAGCTAAAGAATGGATCATCTAATGCGTGGGCGTTGGCCTGCCTATACGAATCTGGAGAGGATTTATTCCAAACAGTGAAATAATTAAGTGGCGGCAACATGGGAATAGTTTGAAAGAAATACAACAATCTAGGCAGTATATTCAGCGAACCGTTTCTACTGTAGAATAAAGGATCGTAATTGTGGCCATCTGAAGATCTTCCTCTATTGCCTCTGTTTTATTTATTTATTTTATTTATGTTTTTGATAACGGGTAGGTGCACTGATCCAGTGGAACATTTTCAGTCACGACCGGGCCACGGGTGGCAATATAGGGAAAAACAACAGTGGTCACAGTTTACATTGTAGTATACAGGTTTAGCAACATTGTAGTTCTGTAAGAGGTTCATAGCTGAGCAAGCATAAATTTTGAGGAGATGGCAACAGGCGGATGCCCAAACTCAGAGGTGGGGGTAAAATTTAATGCCAGTACCTCCGTCTTGGTCATATTAATGACACAGCCCAAGACTACAGCAAAATCTCATAATAACTGCCACCTCCGGCAAAGATGTCTCACAGTTCGAAAGGTGAGCCAGACATCATCTGCATAAAATGCCACCTTATATGTCTCACCCTCCACATAATTCCCTTACTTTCAGGGATCTCCTTATGGCTATGGCCAGCGGCTTGATATAAAAGAGCAAATAGGAGGGGAAGAATTTAACAGCGTGTGCCCTGCTCTACCCTGTGTCATTTCAATGCAGCCTGCGCCACTAGGAAACCGTTTGCACCAGTCGTGCTTGTGGCACACACACATCCCCTAAAATGGGATTTTCAAATTCCCCAAAGGCCACACAACCTGCTAGCTCAACCTGCTAGCTCACTGTACCAATAGCTCTGTATAAGTCCAAACCATCCACTGATTCTCCTGATACAAAATGGCCGCCCAGGGTAGAATGAGTTAGATCAGCCAGAGCTGGTCTAATGCCCCATGTGCCTCTTCCATCCTCAACTGCTGGATGGCAAGACAGCCAAGCAAGCAGGCTAACCACCATGTCAGTGGAGACAACATGGCCGTGTAGGTAGCACTGTATGAGAGCCACCATACTGGGCAACAAATATAGGCAGGGACAGGACTGACCTGTGGATATGACACTGTTTATTCTGCTGCAGTCCACAGCCTGTCGCATTCTGGGTAGGGGCATGTCGTGGATGGCACAGTGGCACCGAACAAGATAGTGGGCAGGGTATGTACCCTGCCACCAGTGTGGAGGGCACCTCAAGTAGGAGGAGCATTTCACCAGAGTGCAGCACAAGGGGTTGAGCAGCTGATGATGAGCCGTGCTCTGATCAGTGGCCAGTGGAGTGAGCTGTGGTTGAGGGCACCTGATTGCTGAACACCTGTGTGCAGGTGATGGGATGTGCTGCAGTCAGGGGATGGTTGCTCCATGCGGAGGGAGTGTTGGGGACGCGGGAGAACTGGCGGAGGCGGCAGGGAGTTTGGCCTCAGATTTGTATGTAGTCTGAGAGGGTCAGCTAGGCACAGCTGGGCACAGTGTTAGCATCACCTGGGTGTGGGCCGATTGCATTGCCATGACACATTGTGCCATTGTGAGGCATCCTGCACAGGTGCCGATGTCAGCCATCAGAGGCTGTGGGATGATTGAGCTGGGCACAGAATCTGGGGGGAAGAGTGTCTACCCGCATGTCCACATCCATCACCCCACCTTGGCCATTGAGGGCGCTCTGTGACCCGGCGGTGGCAGTCACCACTGGCCAGTGAATGACTCATTGGCCTCCTCCAGTTTCTTCTGTTGCATGTGAACTTTGCGCTAGCCCTTTGCTATGGGCAGCTCACTCACCTTTGACATTTGTCCACAGCGAACCTGCACTGTGGCACCTGTTCATGCAGGTGGAGTCAGATACAGCTCCTCCAGCTACGTCTCTGCCAGTCTCTTTTGACAGTCCTTAACCTAACATCTGTCAGCTGTGCAGACCCACCTGCCATGATCCTGGGACAGCGCACGTCTGTATCATCCTGACATGTGGCCTGCGTTGTGCTGTCTCTCATGGACTGCAGCAGGTGCAGGCTTCCTGACTGAGTCAACCTGCCAACCTCTCCAGACTCACCCAGTCATGGTCTCCGTCACAGATGCCACAGACTCCTAAGCATCCCTGTCCCTGGTACTGATGGGCTGCACATGTACGGTACATGATCCATAATGGGCACAGCTGTGTTTGTGTTTCTTTTTGAGCAGGGGACTGTTACTGTAGCAATGGCCCCTTTGGTCATTGTTGGCCGGTAGGTAAGTGACAGCATCCAGTGGACATTCGATGCCACACTATCTCACCACTTCTTTCTGTCTTCGAGACCTGAACCACCCAGTGCGGCACCTGGCAGGTTATACTGCCACAGCTATGATCTCAGACCTTGGCAGCATCACCTACAGGGGGCTTTCTGTACGATAATGTGTAGTGCTGACGCATGGCGGATGTTGGCCTTGCCACATCCACCTCGTCTGTCAGACATGTCCCACTGCAGGGTGTCTTCTTGTCAAGTGTTTCACCCTGTAACTACTGTGGCACAAGTGCAGGGGTTTATCCCTACCTGCCAAGGGCAGCTTTGAGACCTCTGCACTGGGTATTCTACGCCATGGAGGGCAGCTGTCTCGTCATCGTCCCCATGTGCCATCTATTCCTAGGGTATTCACCTGCCATAGGGAGGACAGCTGCCTCCATCATCCCCTCCCATGTGCAATCTGTTTGCCACAGGGGACCGCTTGTGACAAATGCAGGGACTTTGGCCAGAACCCCTGCTGTGCCGGAAATGTGGTTCAGAGTCCCTGGCGCGCAGGAGTTTTCCACGGCGTCTGTTTCGCACATCTGCGTTGCTCTACTGGGGCCTCTGGAAAAAAAAAATAAATAAAATCGAGTCCCCTGATCTTCAAGGCATGTCCTCACGTCATGTTGCACGTCACAAGCTCCTACATGTGTGACTGTTACATCCATTGATACCCTCGGTATGAGGGAACAGAACAGTATGTCCCTTCTCAACTTCCTTTTCTCCAGGGTGAACATGTTCAGGGCCTGCCTCCCCTCACAGCTTTGCCCCCTTCCCAAATCACTGATAATTTTGGTGACCCTGGGTTACATCCTCTTGAATGCCACCAAGGATGGTCTCAGGCCCTGAAGCATCTGTAAGCAAACTTATTATTATCACCCCCACAGTCCATCCCATTTGGTAGGTTCTGGATTCACTGCTTGGTACACCCCTGACAAAGGAAACCACTGGGCAGCTCCCTCGTTTGCCTGTCTTGGTTGACACACAGTAGAGTTCAATTGCTCTCAGCAAATCGGGGCTGGCTAACAAGCTGTGAATGAGCTTGCTACAGCCAGCAGACCTGGGTTTGATTCCCACAACCTCCACTTGCATACTGTGCGACTCTGAGCAAGTCACTTAACCTCCCAGTGCCCCAGGTCACCCTGAAAACAGGCACTTGTGCCTAGAGGCCTTACCGGTTACAAAGACTTAAAAAAAAAAAACCTACAAGCCACTGTAGTAGTCTCGTTGGTCACCAGAAGGTAAGCAGCTGATGCTGCTCCCATCAGTTAATTTGCAACAACTCTCGTGCCTCAGTCAGTTTTGACACAACTACTATCTGAGCTGGGTTAGTGGTTCATTGTTGTGCTGCAAAGGGGTCCGGGTTTGGGACTGACACTGTGTTTCTTGCGCTTTGGACTAAAGCGTGTGCGCTTAGCACAGGTGAAACATTCCTTCTCCGAGGAGGGTGGGCGAGTCACTGTGCCAACAGCCAGCAAGTCTGTGTGTTAATCTCTGTATGCAGGAGGAAGGCAAAGGCCATTTAGGTCCACTGCTTACATAGAAAGCCGAGAAACTGTGAATGATACACAGGTAACAGATTCTAATGCTGTATTACCCACTTGTTAGTGGATCTCTTTCAGCACTAATGGAGGGCGGGGGGCACAGAACCTTTTTGCAGCAGGCCTAAACTTCCTGTTCACAGGCCTGACGGTCATTTCTCTGTGAACACTAGATGTTTATAATACTTTTTTTTTTGCTTTGACTGTCACAGAGGACAATTTTTAAATACTTTTTTTCCATAAAATAAATACTTTTACAATTCAGCTTACAAAACAAACAAACATTTTGACATTCCAGGCATGAAAATTAACTGCAACATGATTCAGCGTCCTTCCTGTTTGATATTTCCGGGTGATTCTCACCACTGTCTTGTTCTCCACCCTCCCTCAAGCAACCGTCAAGAGGAAGTAACTTTTAGCACTTTCTGTTCTTGAAAACCAAGGTCTGAGTTCTTCGACTCGAGACTTTTCCCAAATGCCCTGCTAGTTTATATATACGGTTTAGGAGGCACAACCTATTGACGCTGTGACCTTGAGCACATCACTAACCCTCCTCTGATTCATCTCTCTCTCTCTCCTGCCCCGAGCTTTCCCTGACTTCTCCCCTTTCCTGTGTACCCCATTTTGCTGCAGAACCTGTTCATAGCTTATAAAGCACCTTAGGATACAGTGGAGTCTCCTATTGTTTTGAATGCTTCCTGGATTAGAATGTTAATAACTTAAAGCTATAACGACCAAGAAGCTGGTCATTTCTGAGGGATTAATGACCAGTTGGTGGGATGGGTGCCCCTACCTTAAACCGTCGTTGATCCAGGAAAATTACCTGCTTCGAGGGCTGTTACTGCAACTGTAAATCTGACTACAATAACAACTTTCATTTTTCACTTTTTTTTTTAACTTACTTTTAAGTTTTGAGTAAAGTGGCATGAGCAGGTGTGTACGCACAGCATCAACTGGCAACTAAGATCCGTCATTCAAGGCATTAATGACCAATCCAGCAGCCAGTCAGAAGCCTCCCAGGGCTCATGAAAATGTAATTACACTTACGATGAAATATATAGAATAAGGCAAGGAAGACAGAGCTGGACAGGCCCACCTGGATGCCTGGAAATTTCAGGTGACCTCCCACCCCACCCGTTAGGCTTGTTTCCACCTTCCAAGTTTAAAAATTGTTGTATACAGTAGATCATCTAGTTTCTAATTAAATGGGGTTTCCGATCACTGCAAGCTGGCTGGGTGCTAGGGGAAAGGTTTAGCCATATACTGCAAACTGCAGTGTTTATGTTATAAAATACATCAAGGTGCAGTATGTTTTGCCAGATTTGATTTTAATCAGCCATTGGCTACTATGGCAATCCTTAGCGTTCACCCAGGCAAGTAAATATAAAATGCAAACACAGATCTGATATAAAGAGCATCACCCTGGGCCCCACCGCCCTGATGATTTTCCAAGTGGGCCCTTAGTATTAGCTTTGCGGTGGGACCCCTGGGTCTGCATCAAGAAGAGAGTACCTTTCTATACAGACTGTATCCCAAACTGCTTTACAATCCAAGAGAGGGAGGAATTTGTTTTCTATACTGCAGCACTATACATGCAAACTTTTTTTTTAATTTTCCTTATTCTCCTCTGTGCAGCAGGGGCACACTTGAACCCCTATCAGCCCTGATACGCAGACCCCTCAATCTCCTCTCTGATCCAGCCTCTGACATAGCAGCGAGGACGGAGGAAGACCATGACTTACTCCCTCACAGAGGGCCCCGGGAGAGAAAGGGGGGGAGACAGATCACTCTTGAACCCCCGTCCCTGCTTATGCCGTACTTTCTTCGGGCCAGGGAGAGCAGAAGTCCATTGGCGGCATCCTAATGTGCACTCAGAGGTTTTTTCTGCTTGGTTACCCTGAAGGAGAAGGACATGCACAACACCAGCACACTGAGGCACGCTGCCCCACGTAAGCATCTGCTTCCTCCTGTGTCTCCCTGTCACAGTGGTTCCAGCTATAGGAGCACCCAGCCACCATAGTAGAGCCAGAATCCACAGGTCTCTCCCTAGAGAGGAGACTGCCGGCAGCTGCTCAGTCCTGCTCCCTCAGTCCCCACCCCGCTAACCCCCTACAACCTGGGCTTGCTCCCCAAGCCTTGGTCGCCGGCATGGCGCGGTGTGGCGTCCAGCACCTCAACCCTCAGTGCCACCGGTCCAGCTGCTCTATATGCAAACGGTATCCTAAAGGACTTTACAATCCCGGGGAGGGGTTACTGCCATTTCATGTCCACAGGGACATTCAAAGGGCTGAGTTAAAGAGACACTGTAAACTATTTTTGCATCACATTATATCTAGCTGAACAACACATTAATGATTGCTTACCTTGGCTAAAATTCATTGATGTTGCTGGCTGTTTTATCTGCTTGCTTTCTAAGTAGAACAGAAATAACTGCTAATGGTGCAATTATACCCAAACTTATTTTGTTTCAAATCTTGATTTACTCTCCTGTATACTTCCTGAACATTAGAAAACACCTCCAAACAGTGCAGCAACTCATAATGCAATAGTCCACCCCACCCCTACTGCATCATAACAGGCTAGACTCTCTTGTGGTGTTTCCAAGTCCAAGAAAGATGGGCGGGTGTAGATCAAAAATGTATGGTGGGCAGTCTGTTTTTGCTTTTTAAAAAGAAAAAAGGAAGGAGACTCAAACTACCAGCTACTTCAGCAATCTCTTAGGAATGTGACCTTTCCTAAAATGTTTAAGACACAGTAAGTGGCAATGGTGGAATTCAAACCAGGGTCTCCAGGTTCACAGCTCTGTACTGCAATCACTGGCCAAACTGACTCCTAAGCAATGCATCATTTAAAAACTAGGAAAGGGTGGGGCACCCTGTGCCTCAGCAGTCACCTCCGCACTACTATGTGGGTGACCCTGGGTTCGATACTGAGCCCAGGAGCTATGAGAGGAGGTACAGAGCACTGTCTGAACATAAAACCTGTCCCTTTCAACACAACTGGTGTAGACAGATACTGAAATGCATATAACCAGCATTTTCTACACATAAACTCCGAACTAAACTCCGTTTTGAAGAAACACCCACTGATAAGGATGCTGTTTTGTTTCAAAGGAGAGCTAGTCCGACTCAGTGGGGATGCGATTCTCGATCCTTTCACTTGTGGTTTAGTAGGTGTTAGCTTTCCGTTGTGACACATGTAGCATGCTCCCCAGATGAGCTGGGGGAGCTGAAACAGCAGACTTCCTAACCAGTTACTAGTTTACTAGAAATCACAAGGCAAAAGTGTTGGTGACTTAGCACATTTTTCCAGTCCAATAGGTCACCAGTTCAAAGCCGCCTTGAGAAATACCTGCATGATTTCTATGATCCATCACATGGTGGTGGCTGGGGAGGGGAAGTGCTGTGCTGTTGGATACACCCTCATTCAGAAGACATTCACGCTGAGAACAGTGTTCAAAAATGCTAAAGTGAACGGACAGGGTGGAGTATTCACAAATGTTTTCTGTTGGTAAGTGAAGGCAGAACCAGGGACATTCACCCATACTGGGTGAGGGATCAAAGAAAACATTAGAAAACCATTTGGCCTGTGGGTGCAGCAGTCAAGTTACTGTGTGCAACACCAGCAACCTGGGTTCAGGAATGAGGCAGTGTCGGAGGGCTGAGTGTGAGGAGGGTTGAGCATCCCAGGGACTTTCTTCTTCTTCCTCGGGGGTTGATGTCAGCTCCATGCGAGCACTAACACCTTGGTGACCAGCCTAGTGGCTCCACATAGCAACATGCAAGCAGTGTGGGTGCGCATATTACAGCCCGCTTCTACAGGGAGGGAACTGAGAGGAAGAAATTCCATGGCTAGTAGAATGACACTTGGGCCTTGCATAGTTCAGTGCACCCTCCCTATGTATAGGTGCCTCAAGGGGGGAGAGACAGAAACATGCCTTTTCCAGACCTGCCTTGGAGGGCTTATAAGGAGAGGGACACAGTTAGGAGTGGGGGACAGAACTGAGTTGTTGCCCTAGCTGCAACATGGGGCAGGCCAGGAGGAAGAAAATACTGACTGAAAAAGCATTACTTCACACAGACGGTGGTTACAGGCTGAATACCTCACCTGGTAAGGTTGTGGAAGCTGGCACTGTGCACTGTTGAACTAGCTAGAATCCTGAGGAGATCCGGACTGAGGGTTACCCATGAATATGGCAGTCTGGCTGGTAAGCTGGAATGTGTGTCCGTACTAAACCTGGGGAATAATCACTTCCGGTGGCAGGAGAGGCGGGCAAGACAGACCCAGAGTCACTTCCATAATTACAATATAGTGTTACCATGTTACATCAAATGAAGATCCTAGCTGCTCTGTAAATACTATTGTTTTTTAATGAGGAATTTATTTGCCCACGACAGTCCAGCAGCGATGAACATCTATCTCATGTATGCGTGACAAACTCCACACAGGCAGTGCAGGCAAGTGGTGGCAAGAGGTTCAAACACACAGACTAGGGAAATCAGGGGACCCAGGTTCAAATCCAACTCAGTATTTACTCACTATGACCCTTGGCTCAAGACCTATCCTTCCCTTTGCTTCAGTCCCTCCTGACTAAAGACTGAGCAGAGGCAGGACCCCACTGTACATGGGATGTCACATCTCAGTTAGGCTATTCAGGAGAGAGGAGAATTTTAAGTGTCAGAGGTGGGGGGTCCTACATCTTACTTTTTTTTTTCTATACAGCATTTCCCACTGAGCATCTCACTGCTCCCTCCTCAGAATCCAACAAGCCAGCAACTACCCAGCCAATTTCCTCTAACCTACCCCAGCTGCTGCCTGTCATCCATGATTTGCCCCATGTGACAGGGCTCTAAGGGACAAAAGAAAGAGTAAGGGGGAATAGGCAGGTTAGCAACAAAGGAAAGGCAAGATGGCAGAGACAGACAAGACAAAGCAGAGTTATTAGATGATTTTTTGCCGGTCTTCACCATAGAAGACAGTGGTAAGGGTCCTACACCACGTGAGGTCAGTACACAACACCGCAGGAGCAGACAGAAGACCCTTTACAAGGAAAGAGTCCTAGAAGAGCTGAATAGGCTTAAGGTGGATAAAGCAATGGTGCCAGATGGCATCCACCCTACAGCTTCAGGAAGAACTCACCACATCACTGGCTGAGCTTTTCAGCAAGTCACTGGAAACTGGAATGACACCTCAGGACTGGAAAAGGCAACAGTAGTACCTTTACACAAGAGCGGAAGCAGGGAAGAGGCAAGAAACTACCAACCAGTCAGTTTGTCCTCAGTGGTAGGAAAAATTATGGAGTCATTGCTAAAGAAGAGTATAGTGAAGTGCCTGGAGGATAGCAGAAAGACTGACCCCAGGCAACATGGCTTTACAGCAGGAGCTCTTGTGAAACCAATATGATCGACTTTTTACTTAGCCACCAGAGCAGTCGACCAGGGAGAGCAGTGGACATTTGTGCCTGGACTTCAGCAAAGCCTTTGAAACTGTCCTCCACAGAAGACTAGCTAACAAATTAGAGCATACAGGAGTCGGTCATAAGATCGTGAGCCGATCACAAACTGGCTACAAGATAGGACGCAGAGAGTGCTTGTCAATGGATCATTATCAAGTGAAAGCAAAGTAACCAGTGGTGTTCCACAGGGGTCTGTGCTGGGACCTATCCTCTAACACATTTATCTGGGATATTGCAAACAACTTAAAGGGAAGGTTTGCCTGTCTGCAGAGGACACAAAACTCTGCAACAGAGTAGACACGCAGGAGGGAGGCGAAAGGTATGGAAGCAGACCTGAAAAAACTTGCAGAATGGTCCAGGGATTGGCAGTTGAAATTTAATGCCAAGAAGTGCAAGGTCATGCATACAGGAAAAAAAGCCCAGGGATAAAGTACACACTGGGAGGACATCAGTTAGAGGAGACAAAGACATAAAGAGACCTCAGAGTAGTCATCACGGGTGACTTAAAGGTTGAAAACAGTGTGAAAAGGCAGCACAGAGTGCAGTGGCATCCTTGGATGCATTGGTAGGGGATTACAAGTAGAAAGAGCGAGGTTATTATTCCTCTCTACAGGTTCTTGGTGAGGCCACATTTAGAGTACTGCGGTCAGTTTTGGAGGCCCCATCTCACAAAGACATGGAGACAGTACAAAGAAGGTCTACAAGATGGTACATGGACTGCATCGTGAGCCACACGAGGCAAGACTCAGGGAACTAAATCTGTACACTCTTGAGCAGAGGAGAAACAGAGGGACATGATCGAAACTTTTAAGTGCGTTACGAGAGTCAACACAACACAAGCAGGAAACCTCTTCCAGCAAAACAGGGATGCAGCGTACAGGGGCACAACTTGCATCTGGTGGGAGGCAAGTTCAAAAGCAACCTCAGGAAGTACTTCTTTACAGAAGGGTCATAGACCCAACAACCTACCTCAGGAGGTGGAGGAATGCAAGACAGTGCACAAGTTCCAAACTTCATGGGGGCTGCTCAGCAGCCATGGAGGTGGTCAGCTTTTCAGTAGCTCCGTATAGTTTAATAAGATTCTGCTACTAAAAGTACTCTTTGGGAGCTTTTCCTCAACAAAGCAATTTCCGAGGTGTCCACACGATGTTGTGTGGTTGGAAATGGGAAAAACTCAAAACTTTACAGCTGCACCGCCAGATTTTGTTTTTTTTTTTTTTCCCATTCGAGAGCAAGAGGGGAGATGAGCCTTCCCAGAGTAGTATAGCAGGGGCCATGATTACTGCTGATGCAGAGGACATATCCCTTGCAACGGTCAAATCTACTCTCCAGCTGCTGGTTCGGTCAGTCCAGAACCTGGACCAAGTTTGATTCCCGACCCCGAGTGGTGGCTCTAAAGTCTAAGACAGAACTTACCAGCAGTGTCCAAGCTGGAGCATAACTTGAACAGGATGATGGAAGTCTCAACCAAGTTGACTGGGGACACCGATGCACTGCGCGCTGCATCGGTCGCTGGAGGAACCAGGTGCCGGGGCGAGGTATCCGCATACTAGACTACCCGAGTCGGCGGAGGTAGAGGATCCTGGAATTTGCTCGCACCTTTCTTCCAGACCTGCTTGGTTTAGGGAGAAGGACTCACCACTTTCTTTGGATTGGGCATTTATATTACTCCCCGTAAGAGCGCCTCAAGGACAGAGTGGTCCCCAGCGCATTTGTGATGATTTGCTTCAGTGTGGTTGACGGGATCGTATTTGCTGTGACCAGGCGATAGCGGAGGACTTTCGGGTATGGGGTGCTACTTTGCTTATATATCTAGATTTATTGTACGAACCCTGACAACGCCGCGGGCATTTGACGGTGTCTGCAGTTGCCTACAACAGCTGAAAGTAGCCACCAGTTATTACATCCTGCAAGGCTGCGAGTTGTGTGGAAGGACAGGGTTTATTTATTCAATGACCCATCAGAGGCGGAAAAGATATTAGTCTGCTTGGAGCAGGAGATGGCCCAAGAACTAAGACCTGAGGGCTCAGAAGGAGAGTGACTGTACAATGAAGCCCCTCTGCAGGGTACAGTATCGACTGCATGCAATGGGTCCCCCCTTTCTTTTCCTTTTATGTCCATATTTGTAATTACTTTATGATGCAGTTACCCGTCTCATGTTTGGGAAGGTTTAATATTTTCAGGATATTGAGGAGGGGCCTGAAGATAATAGGGAGCTCGGACTTATAAATTACGGATCTTAATCTCCTTCAGCTGTGCCTAAGATTTATGGGACTATCTCAGGGCTTGGGATGGTTTGCCTTGATTTTGTTTATTATAGGGCTAATATACATATTGGTCAGATTGCTGGTTAAACCAGCAGTACTACCAAATTAGGAAGTGATCTGTCAAAATTCTGCTTTTGGCTGTAAGCATGCGCCAAAGTTCCAATTTCCATACCAGTTAATATTTTTTCAGTCATCTTTAGTTTAGATATTTGCAATTTATTTCAATTGTTGTGGCGCTAATAAATATGGTGGCGGATTAATTTTCAGCTGCGCTTTTCCTTCAGGTCGCATCATGTCTTTTGACTACAGCAGTGGGACCCTCTGCTGACCATTCCGATGTCCTGCAAGTCATACACATGTGCAGTTGGCAGCAGAGGGGTTCCAGTGCAACATGCTTGGTGGCAGAAACGTAAAAAAAAAAAAGAGTGGATAACTGAGCAATTACTCAGTGATAGTACAGTGCCGGCAGGAAAGAGTACCAGGTATATGATCAGCAGAGCACAGGAATAAACTGTCAAAAAGCATATTTTTTTTCCGTAATACTGCTGCTTTAAATAGAGTACTGTTTATATCGGCAATGTTTACCATTATGAACTGTTACCTTTTTTTTCTGTTTTGCAGTCTATGGGGGGTAGCTCACATACTGGCGGGCTCAGCAGGGCGGCGGTGTCCCCTCCCTCTTCGGAGACCTCCTTGTGCTCTAGGCTTTTGAATTAAATTTCTATCATATATGAGTACTTTCCCCCATCGAATATTCAGAGGTGGGCTTGGTAATACAGGGATTGTATGTCTCAAAGCAGGCTATTTTGTGGTTGTCTGTAATGTAACCTATGTGTACTGCTTTTGTGAGTGGAACTTGCATCAAAGCTTAATAAAAATATTATGCGAAAAAGAAAAAAAAAAAAAAACCTTGCATCGACAGACATTGTGGACACATCAGGTGCAGAAACACAGGCAGACTAGATGGCTCATAGGTCCCCATCTGTCAACACGATTCATATGTTCTTATGTGCCACGCCTCATGGGAAAGCAGGCTCCTAGCCCACCTTGAGGGGTCACTGCATCATGTGGGTGCTGATGTCACCCTCCCACCTCACCTGCTAGCTCCTACTGCTATCAGCAGCACTCTTAAGCCCTGGTCACATCCAAAGGTGTGACAGGGTGTGTGTTACTGTGGCATAATGGCACCTCAGGAAGTGAGGCACAGGGCAAAGCCGAGTGCATTATGCACCTAAGATAGCTATTATCCCGTAATTACACACACAGCCTGAAGTACCTCATTGGGATTATAAAGGATTCCTATGTTTTTATTTTAAAAGTGACTGCTGAGGTTCAGAAAGTCAACTGTTTCTGACCTGTGCTGGAATAATGCAGTGTCACGTAATCACATCTGACCAACCACAGGTCTTGGTTTCTCTAACCCATTTTATAATTCCTGAATAAACACAGTTTACTACTACTATCCCCTGCTGCCCAGTCGCCAATGACCCAGACTCGCTCCTGAAGTCTGGGATGCACATTTCAGAGCTCAACAGGCTATTTTAGGTCATTGGGCTGTCCCATTTAGTGGTCTTTTTGTTTGTCTGTTTTAATCAGTGGATGTAAAACTACTGGGTTATTTCAAAAGGATATGGAATTGTTAAACTTTATGATCAGAAACAAGTTTCTTAAATTTACAAAACCCAGACAGCTTATGGAATGGTAGTTTACTCACCTGGTAAAGGTGATTGTGGGGAATGGCTCTCTGAGGCACTCCCTACCTGACATCATGGGTTGTGTACACCTGATAGGTTGCCTTGATGCACATGTGACTAGATTTGAGAACGTCCCTCTGAGCGTCTCTGGTCACTTGTAGTCAGTTCGATGTTTTCAAAGCTGTCTCTGAAATGAGAAAAATTATATTGCCCCCCACTTGTACCTGGAATAATGGTAATGTACTGTCTCTGTGAAGGTATGTAATGTAAAATATTTATTGGTAAAGGAACTATACATGTCTTGTGAGACACAAATCATGAGATGCTTGTGGCCAATTGTTGTTATGTGTCATTGTCACGTTGTAGTCTAGGATGAGGCGTGGAGTGCCTCAAGAGCCATTCCCCCACAATCACCTTTACCAGATGAGTAAACTACCATTGTGGGGATGGTCTCTGAGGCACTCCACCTACCTGACATCATGGGTTATTCAAAAGCAGTGATATGAAGTCTAGGGTGGGTTAGACTGATAATGTCATTGTGTCCTGTGCTTGCCGCTAGTAGGACTGCTCTGGCAAAATCTGTCTTGTTCTGTTGGGACACGTCCAATCTGTAATGTCTTGAGAAGGTGTGGATAGTCGACCACGTGGCTGCAAGCGCAAATTTCTTCTGCAGTTGCCAAATTTCTTTCTGCCCAAGAGGTCACAATAGCTCTGGTGGAGTGTGCCTTTAATGTTGTTGGTACCTGCATATTATAGCCTTGTAAGCCTCAGATATAGCTTTTCTGAGGTACCCCGCTATGGATGCTTTGGAGGCAGCCAGGCCCTGTCTCGTCCTTGTGTGATGATGAATAGTCTGTCCGATTTGCGGATAGCTTCCGTTCTAGCTATGTATGTTGAGAGTAGGCGAGTCATGCCTAGTAGTCAAGCTGTGGATCGGCTTGAATGTCCTCTGGTGGTAGTTGAGCTGGAATTTCGATAGATTGGTTAAGATGGTACTGGGATCAGATCTTGGGTTGGAATGAAGATATTGGTCTCATAGATATTCTGTCAGGGTAAACCGCAGAAAGGGTTCTTTGTGTGATAGTGCCTGTAGTTCTCCCACGCGTAGTAGCGGATGCTATGGCTGTTAGAAATACTGTTTTGAGTTGTAGCCAGTTAATGTGAATGGACTCTATTGGTTCAAAAGGTGGCTTTGTCATTGCTGTCAGCTACAGATGGCAGATCCCATAGTGCGCGGCGTTGGTTTCTGTGTGGGTGAAGGTTAGTTGCTGCCTTCAGGAAGCGTGCATAACGCCTTGGTGGGAGCCCGCGCAAGCGCCCTGTATCTGTCCCCGCAGCTGCCTCGGGATGGCTGCAATTTGCACCCTGAGCGATGAAGGTGAGAGTCCTAGTTGTAGGCCCTCCTGTAGAAATAAGAGGATATGTGGAAAGGTGCATTTTGATGTGTTTATTTTGTGGTGTTGACACCATGTGTTGAAAATGTTCCAGTGTCTTAGGTAAGTGTTAATCGTGGAAGGTTGCCGTGATGATGCCATGGTCTGAATGACAGAAGGGTGGTATCCGCTTTCAGCAGTCTCTTCCTTTCAGGAGCCATGCCGTCAGTTGCAATTGTCGTAGGTTTGGATGTGTAATCGGGCCTTGTGTGAGAAGGTCTGGTTGTAGTGGGAGTTGCCAGGGGTCTGTCAGTGCCATTGAAACAACTGTAGCAAACCATGCTCTTCTCGGCCAGTGAGGTGCAATTAGAATGACTCTTGCTCTGGATAAGCGGATCTTCCATAGTACTTGAGAAATGAGTGGTATGGGGGAAAGACATAGGCCACTTGAAAGTCCAGTTTGCCGAGTGCGTCTCACCCTAATGCCCTGTGGTCCTTGAACGTGACCAGTATTTTGTGCATTGGTGATTCTTGTGTGATGCCATTAGGTCTATCTCTATCGGGCCCCATCTGTGGTCGATTCGTTGGAATACTTGTGGTTGAAGTTTCCATTCTCCTGGTGTATCATCTGCCGACTTAGCCAGTCAGCGGTGACGTTGAGTTTGCCCGGCAGGTGGATTGCTGATATTGATTTCAAGTTTGTTTGAGCCCAGTTTGCAGTTTGGATGTTAGCGACATCATTGCCCTGCTTTTGTGCCGCCCTGCTTGTTTATGTAAGCTACCGCAGTCTGATTGTCTGACATTATTTGCACATGTTTGTTTAGGACGAGCTTGGAGAAGTGCAGTAGTGCCTTGAATACTGCCTTCAATTCTAGCACGTTGATCGCGAGTTTTGTCTCGGATGTGGACCATTTTCCTGCGCAGTATGATGTCTGAGCACTACTCCCCAGCCGGAGAGGCTTGCGTCCGTTCTATTGTGATGTCTGGTGTTATGTCTAGCGGAATACCTAGGGTCAGTTTGTGTCTGTTTGTCCACCATTTGATGCTGACTTTACTCTGGGTGGAAGAGTGACCCGTCTTGTTAGGTCGAGATCGTCTGCCTGTCCTTGAGTCAGAAGGAACAACATAAGAGGTCTTATGTTCCATCTTGCCCATGGAACTGTGTCTATAGTGGAGGACATGAGGCCTAGCATTTGAGAAATGTCCCATAGTGTCGGGTACTTTGCAGACCGTAGTCTGTGTGCTGTTGATAGTATGTGTTGACTCTGGAATGAGAAGGAGTAACTATTCCTCTTTCTGTGTCTATTAGAGTGCCTAGGTGTTCTATTTTGTGACTGGGAACCAGTTGACTTTTCTTGTCGTTGAGTATCCAGCCATGAGTCTCCAGGCAGTGCACCACCTTTACGTCTCCCTTAATGATTGCTGTGGCGATCTTGTCCTGATGAGCCAGTCGTCCAAGTATGGTATTACATGGATTCCCTGTTGTCGTAGATGTGCCGCGAGGACCACGGATACCTTTGTGAACACTCGCGGTGCGGATGCTAGGCGAATGGCAGGACCTTGTACTGATAGTGTTGGCCTAGAATGCAGAAGCGTAGGAATCTGTAGTGCGTGGGCCTCATTGGAACATGAAGGTAAGCGTCTTTTAAGTCTATGGAAGTGAGAAAGTCTCCTGACGGAGGGCTTTGAGTGTGGACCTGGTCGTCTCCATCTTGAAAGGGATGTAGCGTACTGACTTGATGCATTTTAGATCCAGTACCGGTGGAATCCCCCTGTCTTTTGGCACCATGAAGAATATGGAGTAGATGCGGTACCTTCTTCGTCTTGGGACTGGTGCAATGGCATTGTTGTTTCTTAATTCTTGAATAGCTGTAGTAATCTGTGCTGTTGTGTATTTGTGTTTGGAAGAGGAGATTGGATCATTCTGTGACCTCTTGGTATGGTTGTGAACTGTATCGCATAACCCAGTCGTATTATCTGTAGTACCCATTTGTCCGTGGTGGTGTTTACCATTGATCTAAGAACAGTGACAGTCTTGCTCCCACTGGAATGTGTCCTTGTTGTTGAGGTGCGTAGTCATGCCCTGAAATTGTTGAGCGGTGGTAGTTTCCTCTGCCTCTTTGTGTAGCCCCCTATCTCTATATCTGTTGTATTGGTAGGGAGTGGAGTAGTTTTGTCGGAAGGTAGTGCCATGGAATATATAGGTACCTCGTCTCTTGTTGCGAAAGGACTGGTGTCTGCCTCTTGGATGTGGGAAGATAGGTGGATCTTGTTTGTTCTCTGGCTAGTAATCTGCCGTCCTCTTTGCCTTTGAGATACTTCTCTAGGGCCTGGCCGAATATCATGTTGCCTTTAAAGGGAAGTCTGTGTAGAGTAGCTTTTGATTCCTTGTCGGCATCCCATAGTTTCATCCAGAGGGATCTGCGGCTCTATTAGTGATAGCTGCTGATCTAGCATTTATTTTCAGTGAGTCAACGGCCATCCGCCATGGTATTTAGTGGAAAGTATGGCATTGTCTAAAAGGTTGGACTCGTGTGACTTAGCAGGAATGGTCTTCTGTATTTCCTGGAGCCAGGTGAGCTGTGCCTAGTGGCGTAGATAGCTGTAGCTGCTGCCCTGCTTCCCAAGCCTGCTAATTCGGCGTTCTTCTTTAGGTTTTCCTCTAGTTTTCGGTCAATCGGGTCTCTTAAACCTGATGCGGACTCAGTGGGGAGTACCGTCTTTCTGTTTAGTGCCGCGATTTGAGGGTCCACGGCAGGAGGTGTGCACCATAGTGCCAGCTTGTCCTTCTGCAGTGGGTACATTCTTCCCAAGATTTCCTTTGAGAATTCTGGCTGGTTCAGAGGAAAACCATTCTTTGAGAACGATCTAGTCTATTGCTTGCAGAAGGCGAATGCATCTGCAAGTTTCGCAGTAGGTTGCAGGGATGGCAGTAGCTTGGATGTGGGGTTGGTGTCACCGTGTCGAACCCCACTGTTTCCATTATGGCGGACCAGAGCAGGATTTGGTCTGGGAAGCACCACTTGCTGTGAGTTTGTGGTTCTTGGTCTAGACTGCCTCTTCCGCATCGGAGGAGTCACTGGAGTCTACCTGAGGGGTGGGAGGGAGTGCTCATTGTCGTCTGCATGTCTGTGTGTCGTCTTAGTAGGCGGTGATTGTATTTGTTGGTGTTTAAGAGTTCTGTTAGCTTTTGTAGCATCGCTGTTAAGACCTCCTGTTGTGCTTGCATAAGTTGGTTATTTTGCAGGAGTGCTTTAGTGGTGTCAGACTGTTGTATGTTGTCCTGGCTAGTGGAAGGTGGTGAGCATTCCTCGTCTGTGTCTTGTGCCTCAATGTGTGTAGTGGACTCCTCAATGCAGGATGCACAAAGTCTGCCTGACTGTTGATGTGGAACTGGCACATTGCACTGCCTGCAGCTTTTTGGTCTAGGCATGTTCACCTGATAAGTAGACAGAAATGAAATGCTTAGTGGGATGGCACATCCTGTGTCTATATATATATAGTACTAAATGTGTTAAGTAACTGTGCTGACAGTAGTATTAATTTGAAATAATGAACTGCAATGTTAAAAACTTGTAGCACCAAATCATTTAGTAGTGTAGTATTTTTGCCTCAGTGTAATGCACTGTATGCTGCACCTTTAAATGATTTATATCTATAAGGGTGCCTGCTGCAAAAAGAAGCCCGTGCTGCTGAGAATGACAGCATGGTATCGGTACAGAGTCTAAGGAGTCCGCTCTGTACAATTAGATATGGAAGTTTAAGATGGGAAAGTCAGCGTAAATGAAATGCTGTGGCAGGCAAGCGTAGTGAATGTGTGTGCCAGCTTGCATAAAGCGAGCATGATGCAGAGGACGCGTTGGGCACGTCATGAGACTTGCTTGAAGTCTCGCGAGCGTTGCCTGTCCAATGGGAAAGCGCTATACAGTAAGAAAAGCGAGGAAGCAGGAAGTTGTGAGAAGAGAAGACAAGGGCGCAGGCTTCTGGGTGCCATAAAATAACAGTATGGCAGCTCCATCTTGTAATGCCTTCATATTCGGTGTGTGTAATTAGATATCTTGTACGTTGATCGCGTAGAGGAGATGTATCGAAATCGAGCACAATTGAAACGATCGAGGAAGGTGGCGGCGTGCAGGTAGGGCTGCTAGTGAGGTGTGGAGCAGGATGAGAAGTATTTTCAATGGTTTTGGCAATAGTGTCTGAGACCGCTACGTGAGGGGTACCCTAGAGCACTGTGCTCTTCCTGCTAATCGAATGAAATGTAGTAGCGCCTATATGAAATGCAGTGCTGGTACCGTATGCAGAGCATAGTCGGTCAGCATCAGGAATTATATCAGCGTCTGGAACCGCTAGTTAGGGGTGTCCAGAGCACTACAGGCGCTAAATGTAGTAATGTTGAAGTTTGGGATGGAGAATGTGCCATGCTATGTTGTGAGTTGGAGAAACGTGGTGTGTGTATGTTGCACTGTGAGTGTAATGTATTGTATTGCCCTTACAGATGAAGTTTGTGGCAGTCGAGAAAATGTCTTGTACATAATATCCTTGGCTATCTAACTGGTAATGTGCAGGAAGGCTGGTAATTTTACCGATGGACCAAACAGTGTAGAACTAGCTGTGCTGTCTGTATAAATGCTAAAATCAGTAGGTACAGTAATGATTAAGGAAGCTGTCCTCCTACCTTAGAACGGGTTGTTTAGATCTTGTGTGGTCTGGAGCTCTGGAGTAGTGCAACAACCTGTGTGAGATGCACAATTTGAACTGACTACAAGTGACCAGAGGCGCTCAGAGGGGCGTTCTCAAATCTAGTCACATGTGCATCAAGACAACCTATCAGGTGTACACAACCCATGATGTCAGGTAGGTGGAGTGCCTCAGAGACCATCCCCACAATTATATAGCTCAAGGGTCAAAATTTATTTATTTATTTAGCTTTTGTTGACGGGTAAGTGCACTAGACAATTCCTGCCTATTTTCAGGCACGACCAGGGGAGGGGATACAGATGAATGGCAACTGACCTTGAACCAGATTAAGCTGTTGGTGGTATTTTTGGTGAATTTAGCTTCTGCAGCACTTAACCAGCAGGGCTACTGAATGGCAAAATTCTCAAGCCCTGTAGACTTTGTAAGTAGCCTAACTGGTGTAAATATTTACCTTCTTAATACAAGCCAGCACAGCTAGTTAAAGGAAACTTTCACTTGCCTGATACCAAATCTACTAACATTTGGCTTATGAGACAATGGTAATTTCGACCCCTGCATTTGCCTGGTGACATAAATCTAAACTTTTATGACTTGTCCAGCCACGGATGTAGTTCACCTCTGCAGCAGCTCCAATCGTTTTGGGGGTTTGGTTTTTTTTTTTTGCGTACTCACCCTTCAAGAAATTCACTTGCCATGGGAAGGGTGGCCTGTAGTATACAGTCCTGCATCTGAACCTCATATGTACAATCCCAGTGGGGTGTGTGTGTGTATACATACACACACACACACACACACACACACACACACACACACACACACACACACACGTGTGTCTACACATGTGCAGTGTCTATGTGTGCACATGTATCACGTGTGTGTATAAACTGTATATGTACGTGTTTCCACATCGTGTGTGTGTTCACGTGTGTGTACATGTATGCGAGTGCAATGAGACATGTTTTATTCATTCACACAGACATCAGGGACACATACAGCATCAGCACTTTAGAGGTCTGAAGCAAACCCAAGAGTAGGTACTTCAAACCACTGAGATCTATATCACAACTGAAATGTTGTGTCCACGCCTTCTATCCTCTTTTTGGTTTAACACACACACACACACACACACACACACACACACACGAGAGCACTGCCCTGAACCCACATGTCATTTTTCCTGTAGAATGTGCTTTTTAAATACTGGTTTCAATTCAGTTCTTGTTTCACGCCTGACTTTTAGTGCTCTCAGCGGGTGTTTCAGGTTTACACAAAGGTAGAAAGCACCATTTCAGAGCAGCATGATCTTGTTTATGTCCCTTGCAAACACTGGAGTTTTTGTTTTGTTTTATTTCAATATTTTGCCCCCCCTTCCACCTGCACATGAACTCTTTTTGGGAGTCATCAAGGCATCCTGTCGCTGTTGTTTCCCGTAACTGTAATCCGGTGCTCAGAGCCTTCCCATGTGGTTCCTCTCGTGGGGATGTGGGGGGCCTACCTCCTTAAACTTCTGCACTTCCTCAGGAAGCCGTGGCACTGGAACATGCAGGGGAGATCCAGGACAGTGCCAGGTGCTCCACGTAATCCTGGCGTGCAGGGACCATTTTCTTGGTGTTTCTCCCACCCCACGGACGTCAGCACACAAAGGGATCACGCATGAGGTGTGGTGTCATGCCCAGATCCAGCCGGCATCCACCACTCCCTGGCATCCCCAATCTGCACCACCACCTATGCTCACCCAGGTGGCAGTCTAGCAGCGGGACAGCAACCCTCCCTAAAGGATTAGAGCATCCTGGCGCCCCACCCCACCCGGCGCCCAGAGCACACTTTCAAACTCAGGTGCGCCAGCAGCATTACCACTGCGCCGAAAAGGGTCGCCCCAAATACCGAGTTCTGTGATAGAATGTGAATGCACTGTGACCAGTAATCTATGCGCTTAAAGAAAAAAGGATACCCCAGTTTAGCTTTTGTAAGAAGCGGCTTTTCCTACACACATAAAGTGAACTTAATTTAATTCTGAAAAGTCCGCTGCAGAGTATGGCAGGCAGCTAGGGCAGCTCTATTAACTGTAAAGGTGCGGTGCCGCACCATGCACTTCAATGCATTTGTATTGAGCCGCGGTGTGGCGCCACACCTTACAGTTAATGGAGCCACCCAGTGCCCATCATACTTCCAGGTAGCAGACTTTCAGAATTAAATTAAAACTACTTTGCAGCGTGCAGAAAAGCCACTTTTCTTACAAAAGCTAAACTAGAGGTAACCTTTTCAGGAGGGAGCCCCTGCAAAGAACAGTTTTCTTTTAAAGAGCTCTACCAGGCTAGCCTAAGGCACCACATATTTCAGTGCCTTGCCTTATCCGAGGAAATGCTGCCTGTGAGTGAATTTGCCTCAAAAGATGTCAAGTCTTGTAAAGAAAACGCTCATAAATTTATATCCATTGGGTCTACTGTACTTCCCGGTGCTCTGCCAACTTTATGGCATGTTGACAGGGAGGCGTGGGGATACGCTACATTACAGACTATGGTGGGTAACTTTTTTGTCTTTTAACTTTGATTCCACACCGGGGATCGTGGCATCTCTCAGGAATGCCCTCTCGACTCCAGCCTCTACTCCCAGACTTAAATCACCTTCTAACCCGACGATACAACTGCTGAACACCCTCTCCCCAAACCCAACCTTCCAGCCCCTGGATCACCCCCCTTAGGAGGCCCACACCTACCTGGCGGCCTTTCTGTCAGTAGAAGGCCGGTCCCTGGGTCGGGTCTCGGGAGAGTCCGGTTGAAGGATGGTCCAGCCTCGGGATGTGGGCTGCAGTCCCTGGAGCCTCTGTCACCTCCCGTGTCCTCGGGGGATTTTCCATCGTTTCCCCTGGAGGCGTGGACATGCAATGATGCCATGTACTGACATGCTGGCATCCATGCCACTCCACTCCTCATTGCGGCGCCACTCTCTGACAGTGCTCCTGATCTTCATTGGGGTTCACTGGAGGTGGCGCAGTCCCACAACCCACCCCAGGGAAGGGAGAGCAGTCCTCGGATGCTCAATCCTGCCGACCTCCAACAGTCCAAATTCACTCCCAAACCCAGGTGCGCTGGTGTGGCGTTCAGTGCCTCAACCCTCAGCACCACCAGGCTGGCTATGGGGGTAATTTCACGAACATTTTTATACTACATTGATCATGTGGTGATGAAACGAGGACATCGGGCGACTAACAAGGCCTTTGTTAGTTGTCTGGTGCACTGTTTCATCACCACATGATCAATACAATTAAAATTGTTCATAAAAGTTACCTCCCCATCATCTATAATGTAGCACGTCCATACGCTCTCCCTGTCATCACATCATAAAGTTGGCAGGCGCGGGGTGGCGAGAGACATATCTAAACACCAGGAAGTACAGGACACCCAGTGGATATAAATTTAAAAGTGTTTTTCTTTTACAAGACTTGAAATTTGGGGGTAACTACTCACGGGCAGCATTTCCTCAGATAAGGCACCAAAGTATGTGGGTGCACATTTATTTTCAGATAGCTTGGTAAGTCTCTTTAAAAGACTTTTCCAAAATCCCAGCAAATATTTCAAAATATAATATTTAGACAGAATTCAGCCTCCGTTTCATTAATGCTCGGTATGCATCTGCCTCATTCTTCATTACGGAGGGCATTTTATTTTCCAATTGTTTATCGCCTTCAGTGCATGCCAGGATGCACCCTGCATCCAGACTCCCACTCTTAAAGCACCTTCTCTGGCATTATCGTTCATGGCTTACCCCCACAGCGGTGCTCCCTGGGGTGCCTAAGGCACAGACCAAGGTTCCCAGTCATAGCCATTTGTTCGGGGGGCTACTAATGGCTCGAAGGAGAGAGGGCAGCTGCCGTCATGCTGTACAGCCGAAGAGGGTGGGTTCTTATTATGTTTCACCCAAGGGCATGAACATACAATGACATCAGCACTCCTATGCATTTTCCCAAGCATGATGCATATAAATCTGCCACTCCCCTGCATCTTGCAGTTCCCTGCTACATCACCTCCAGCCACCGCTGGAGGTCAGGTGATCACCAGACACAACAGCTCACTTACCACACAGGAGGCCCCAACAGATGCTCGATCCTCCTCCTCCTCCCGGATAGCACTCTGCCCCTCCAACCTGGATCATCAGTATCATAAGCAGTAGCGCTACCACTGTGCCCGGCAGGCTGGCTAATGATGGGATTTAAATGAAACAGGATCCGAATTACCCAGATTTCATCTCTTCCTCCTGTTTTTCCCCTCACAATGCTCCGATTGTGACGTCATAGTCATTTGCAAAACATCAGACAGTGGTATCACAAACACAGCATTATGAGGAGAGATCAAATCCAGGGATTAAGATCCTGTTTTCATGCAGATGTCCTCAGTAGTAAAGAACAAGGGAGGTAAATACAGCACAGTAGTGAAATGTAAGCTGAACTGTGTCTAAATAAGTGCGTTTTGAAATGGCTTCTTGGATAATACAAAACTCACAGAAACTACATCCATACAATTCTAAAATGGTCTTCCATCAGACTGCGCCAGAAACACCCAGTCATACCTCTTAACCTTTTGTCACCAAATGAGGGACATGGACACCCATCAATGAGGGACACTGGCCCTCATACTGAGAGGACATCCTCAAACATGGACATTCGCTCCAGAACACTGTGGAAACCATTGTGTTTACTTGTACAAGTTTGTTTTCTTTTAAAGGGAAACTCATATCAGCTGACAGAGTGCAGCAAACTGCTGCACAAAAGCCAATTAAGGCTTTTAACGTTAAAGAAAGTTTTATTTATCTGCTTGGCTGTAACTTATCGTTTTAAGATCAGCGCCATTCATAATGTGGAGCCACGCACACATCTTGTGCAGCCGGGTGGCTTCCGCATGTTTATCTAATGAGGGATACCAACCAGTGGCAGGTTGAAATCCCTCATTAGCATAACCCACACAGCAGAAGCCACCTGGCTGTGCGAGATAGCCACAGGCGACTCCGGAGACATTATGGACGCCGTGAGCTTAAAACTATAAGGTACAGTCAAGCAGGTACACAAAACTGTCTTTTACCATTAAAAGCCGAATCAGGCATTTCTGCAGCAGTTGCTGCACTCCGTCAGCTGATATGTGTTTCCTTTAATATTTTAGAATATTGTGAATTTCTGCTTTAAAACCTGAATTTACAGCACGTTGTGTTGGCAGCACCTCGTCATGAGGGATGGATGAGGGCAGATAAAGTTTTGAGGGTAAAATGAGGGACGTCCCTTGTAATCAGGTACAGTTGAGAGTATGTACCCAGCAAATTTATTGCAAGACCAGTAAAGATGAAACAATAACATACAACATCAATTTGTCAGCAAAAGGACCACATGGCCCACCCAGTGTGCCCAGATGATCCTTGCCTAGTCTGCCTCCACAGACCCGAACTGGCCTCTAGGGAACCTCCTCCTCCTCCCTGCCTATTCACTAATGTTCCCCTATGTCTATCCATGCATGCGGAAGCCCCTACTGTTTCACCTCCACCACTTCCACTGGCAGTCTGTTCCTGGTATCGACTACTCTTTCAGTGAAGTAGTACTTCCTCACATCCCATTTAAATAAACACAATGTTAAGCAGTATTTGAAAGACAGCTTCGACAGAAAATACAGGCTACAAGATTAACTGCAGTTCTGTTTTTTTGTTTTTTTTTAGCAGCAAATCAATTCTGCTTTAGCATTTCTTTGTAGGTTCAATGCTTTTTAAATAAGGACACCTGTGGCCAGGTGCATGTCCGTCACATTCCTTTACCCATAAACTGCTTCACAGCCCTGCAACACAGACAACATGAGTTTTGACAGAGGCTGTGCTGGGATTTGTACCAGAAATCTAATGCTTTCTAGTTGGGCCTTTAAAACCTCAATGCACAGCTTGTTCTGGGTGCTGGCTGTACCTCAGGAAGGGATGTTAACAGGCAACACCTGGGCCCAATAAAGGAAGAGAGGAAGGCGTTTCTGTTTCAGTTATAGAAGCAAGTGCAGACAGAGACTGAATTTTTGTTAAGCTGAATACAAGGGATAGGATTCTCAAAACTTTCGGGACCAAGGTCCCTCCCCAACTTCTGATTGCGGGCTGAAATCACCACAGCTACGCTGGTTGCGATTCTCAGCCAGCAGTTGCAGAGATGTCGGCTGCTCCCACCAGCCGTAGCATCTTACCCGCCTTCTGAGATCTCCCGGGCAACACCTCACCGCAAGCAGCAGTAAATCGTGTAATTGGTCATGATCCGGCTCCACCTTTATGAATACCGCCGCTGCGGGTAACCCAGCAGATCCCGCGTGGCAACTCACTTACCGCGTTTACCCGCAGCTACGGGTATTTCACGATCTTTGAGAATCCTGCCCAAGATGTTTGATTTACTCTGTTACTGAAAGTAAAGCTGCTTTCATTAAACTTAAACTGGTGTCTGGAGTGTTCTTTAGATTGTTCCCCGAAGCCGTCCGGTTCACTACCTGCACATCACCTCTCCCCAGGCGTTCTGTCACATTCCTAGTTGCGCTGACACCACCATTAATAGCAATAGACCCTGTTCCCCAACCATAGGACACATAGGGGATGTCACAGAAACTCAAATCCCCAAAAAAAAAAAAATCTTCCAACTAAGGATGAACAGATTCAGAATTTGTGTTTTTAATGACTGTGCCAAAATTCAGCATCTTTACCTTCAATGCGTGATCAAATCTTTGGGCCTTGGGGTCACTGGTCCTTGACCCATTAACAAACAAAACTTCAGCCCGCTCCCTGATGGCCAGGGCTAGTCCATAAGCAGCCCTTCCCCTCCTAGTCATTTCCCAGCTTCCTCCTCCTCCTCCATCCCCATTTTTATTTTAAAAAAGATTCTGCCTTCTAGCGCACTGTGCCAGATTGACTGAATTTGCTTTGTTTTTGTTTTTTCATCTGACTGAAGTATTGGGGAGGGGAAGAGACTGGGATTGACTGAAATAGGCAAAAGATTGGGGTGCCAATTCCTCTCTTTGTGTTAAACCCCAATACCAATATCACAAAGTGCATCTGGTCGAAAAGTTGAAGCTGAACCATAGTTGCCAATTTCTACATTCACTACCGAAGTTCCAGCATGACAAACTAGGAGGAAAAAAAAAAAAAAAGACACTCTCATAATAGAACTAAAATTATGGTAATCAACTGGGGAGGAGTATTGTGCATTACTAAATCTACAGCATTTGATACTCAGCAAAGGAACTCCCCGCTTACAACAGGAGGCAGATCGAGCTGGGCGGCTGGTGAAAGCAGTGCACCTCAGCTGGCAAGGGTTGATGGCAGGTTCCGATGCCACACTGACTTCCCCCATGGAAGGTCAAGGAGATCGAGATCGCTCCCCACAAGGGCTTGCTGAGCACACACGAGGCCAGCAGATGGCTGCACTCATGCCATGTGGGAGGTAGAGGAAGAAAAGCAGCGGGAAAGAAAACATGTACAGCCAGTATGACAGCCAGCGGGTTTCTTGGGTCCTTTGACATGGACCCCCAATGAAGTGACAGTGGGGCTAGCAGAGGACAGAGCTGGGAGAGCCGTCATGCAGGGCACTCACCCATTCCACCCTCCTCAGGACTGAGAAGTGGGCAGATGGCAGCAAAGGAAAAAAAAAAAACTATTTTGAAATTGGGACAATTCAGCTTCTTGGTGCTGTGCAGTTTCTTTTCAGAAACAGGTGCTAGCACCAACTTAGTATAGTCAAAAAGGAGCCTCAATGAAAATGTTTTAGAAATTGATAGTGGCGGCCATATTTATTGACTAGAGTCATTAATTATAAAACTCGTCATGAAACCCGTTTCAGAAATATCCAGCATTTATAATGACTCAAAGGATGTCAGAAATACACTGTAAAACAAATATGACTTGTTTTACAGGGTATGTCTTAGACGATGACACTATTAGAGCAAAAATGTTGATGCTGACAACACCAACATTTTCGCTGTAATAGACCCCGAGACCCCACACACTCTCTCTCGGTCCTGCACCTTCCCGATCAATTCTGATTCAGAGTTAGAATCCCAGAGATCGGGGGATGCAAGTGCAAAACCTCATTGGTGGTTGGGGGCAAAGACCTAAGAAAAAACGACTGGGGTCTCAAGTCGGTTTATATGGACTGCAAGTTGCTGGTCGACCTAAATCCATCGCTATGATAACGATCGACAACTTAGTTGTCAAACCAGCATCGTACAGCATTTTGCAGGCTTACAAATACTGCTGCTTTAAGCATTTTTATACAATTATTTTATTATACTTCAAAGCATAAATTATTTGACACCTGATTACCAGTCTTTGCTAAATGACAACATTTTGATTAGCAACCAGCCAAATTTCAGGAGCCATTTCATCAAATGACTATTTTTATCTATAAAATAAACTCTAGAAGAGTCACGATTACGGGGAGTGAGGGATGTCAAACTGCAAGTACGGATGTCACAATATCAAATTTTTAGTATCATGATGTTTCTCTAGAAAAAAGTATCACGATATACTGGTTATTGCAATACAGCATATCTAATTTTAGGAAAAATAGCAAGAATCTGATTGGAGGAAGGTGGAATCAAGAATCATAGTTGCATCTGGAGACGGACACTGCTTAAGCAGCAAGTTAAACTGCATTTATTTTTCCAATAAAGGTTTTATCCCCGTTTCATGACCGGTCTAGATCAGGCTTGGTCTGCCTAATTCTGGCATCCTCACGAGTCTCAGGGCCTACCTTTTCTCCTAGGGTCCCCATGAATTGCTCCTAGTGGGGCCAGGTGGTAACTTCCCGTTCCCAAAGCATTATTCAGATACTGAATGCGGTGCCAATTCAGCAGTTACAGGTCCTGCAGCGAACCAAGCCATCACTCCACTTGGCCAGCTTTTCTGCCCTGTTTCTTCCCAGCCACGTGCCGCATGAGACACAGATCTGTGTGTGGAGGCACATGCATACGTGTTGGGCGTGGCTCCCCTTCCTTGTCACTCCGCTGCACCTTCAAAGGCTCCACTTGGTGGTGATCTTTGAGCAATGTGCCAGACCCTCCTCCCCAAAGAGAGAGCAATCTGTAAGGTGCTGAATCCTCTCTCCCGGCTGACCTCTGCGTGACAAGTCACTCCAATACCTGGGTCACTTAAATGGCGGGCAGTAGCTCTACCAGACCACCACTTGGCCAAAAGTTAAAGACACTTAGTGACAGTATATCGTGCTGCACAATAATCCTGAGATTGTTTTTACAATGAAATCTTATTGTCAGTGGTAATTATTGTGATATATCATCATATCATGTTATCGTAACATCCCCAATTGTGAGAAAAGTTACCCATATGCTGTACACTTGCCAAAATTAAGGAAACAATGACTGCAATTCAGAAATGTCTGCTACAATGTGGAAAATCAGTTGAGTAGCAACTTCTGCTAATCAAGGGTGCACTTGATTAGCAAGTAGCAATTTCTGGGTGAAACTGCGATCGAACCTGCTTATTTTATGCTTTGTACTTTCTAACTAAAACTTTTCTCCTATTCCTTTCTAAAGCGACTGGATCCCCACGGCTGCATCCTTCTTCCAGCAGGGATGGCAGGTGAGCATCTCCTTCACAGCCAACACAAATGTTACTCCTTGGCCAAACATCAAGGATCTGCAAATTCAGAGGCAACCCATAGCTTCCCACCGGAAGCTCCGTGACATGCCATTCCTCAGCCAGCAACTGTGGGGACTCAAGTGCTCCCAGGCAAACCTCAATCCCTTTCACGGCACAGTGGAGACAAAAACACAAGACAGATCCCATATAGTTTATATAAACTCTGATCTTCTGTTTGCTGGTCCTGCTGTCCTCCATGGGCTATGTAGTCACCGAGGACTGTACTCGCCCTATGGATAAAAGCAGATCCAGAAAACATATGATCAGAGATTATAAAATCTCTAACATGCACTGCAGACTACTGAATCTCCCACTGCTGCCTATTGCTGTGATGTCAGCTGCAGGGGACTCTGGGATGTGTAGTACCAGAAGATGTCAGCCTAGAAGTAAACACAATAAGTCTAATGCAATCTACTATACTATGGTAAATGGTAAGTACACCAAAATGTTTTTGCACACAAAGTGCACATTGGGACCACCCCACACTTCGTGTGGGACCTCTGAGTGATGTCCCCCTTTAAAGGACTAGGAATACCGTTAGCTGGGATTCAAAAATTCTGGCTATCCAAGCATCTGATAGTGCAGTCAGGACAGTCTGTAGGGAGTTGGGCATGTCACAAGGGTGAGGTGCTTGACTTCCCCACAGGATGGAAGCTGGCTGCCCAGCATTCCCCCTCCCCGCTGGTTGATCTCGGATCACAACTGGCATCGACTGTGAAGGCAGATCGAGGTCATCTTCCTAGATTAAAGAAGCATGCAGCCTCAGTGACCCCAGTGCTGCGGGTGGCCAGACAGGCAAAAATGGAAATTAACAATTAAGCTAACAGGCCAAACACTAACCCCACCTTTTCCACAGAGATACGTGGAGGATTTTGGAAAGTGCACACACAGCTGGAAGAGTGGAAAGCCGCTAGGTGGATAATGTCTGGGCCACAGCCATAAAGTGGGCTAATGGCTACATAGACCACCTTCTGCAGCCTCAGTCGCTGTGACCCTCCTAACCACAGGGCCCCCAGTCACAGCTATTGAAAGTCATCAGCCTGTGAATTTTTTTCTTTTGGTTAATTTATGCAGTTAGCCCACTGTGCCCGATTTGAAACTGAGTTAGGCAGCAGTTTCCAGAAAGGGTAATGTAATGTCATGAGGTACCTTCAAGACGCAGCCCCAACCAAAGGCTGAAAGGGGAATGAGTAAAGGGTGGGAGCCCCCATTACTAGCCCTGCTCTGCAGTGGACCACCAAAAACATGACTGGCAGGGGCAAGATTAAGTTTCAAAATCCACTGGCCATAAACACATTCTTAAGGCCCACCTGGCATACGTATTGAAATGTTACCTCCTCCACTACAAAATGGCACAACCTTTTAACAAGAAAAGTTATTAGTCAATGCAAACTCTACCAGAGTTTGGTTGCTAATTCAGACCCCTTAGTGAAATTTGAACCAGGATCTCTATGTTAGCTGCCCTGTGCTACCACTCTTGCTCCAGGGAGTCCAACTGACCATTAAGTCCCTGACAATGCTGGGTAAAGCTGGACAGAAGTGGACACTGAGTTTTGCAGCCACAGGCCAGCAGGGCTAGTGACTCGAAGTCCACCAGCCACCCAGACCTTTCACTGGACCCAATGGGTGTATTTACTGAAAGTCTACCTCCTCTAATACCAGCAGAGCTAGTTAAAGGAAAATGTTTACAGGTTCAATACCAAATCTACCAGCATGTGACCAATTTCAAACCCTGAGGGACAGTGTCCACTTCTAAACAGACTACAGATCTCACTAATTACTGAGCACCGTAATCCATTTCCTGTTCCCATATTAGTACACCAGCTAGAGATTACAAATATTAAAGATTATTTCACCAATTCCTGTCCCAAAGTAATTTTACCCTTAGGTTTTTTGTTTGTTTTCCCCAAATCAGCAGGCCGTATCTGTTCTCTGTAATTACCAGCTTAAGTTTTGGGCTGATCCCCATTTAAGATGCCTACAGCACAGGGCCACTAATTTAGGAGTAAGCCAATCACATTCAAAACCACCAATCTGTCCTTTTTATAAAAGTATGTACATCATCGCCAACACTCAGTCTAATTCAGTGTAAAACAGCTATTCCTATGGTGTCATATATATATATATATATATATATATATATATATATAATATATGTATGTACATATATACGTATACATACATACATACATACACACACACACACACACACATAGGTTTCTGCACGGTATTTGGTTTGTAAATAACAGAGTACAGCTGATAAGCCCTGTTAAGTGTTCGCCAATCTGCATTACAAGACATCTGTTTTAGGTTTTGAGCAACACACTAGACCTGTACAATATCAGCGTATTTGCTGGTAAATAAATGTTTTTCCTAATGCACCTGATGAAACCATTCTCAACAGGGGCTTTGTAATACACAACCCACATTCAATTACGCGCGTTCCATCCCCACTCAGGAAGCAGACAATGGAACCACAGACAAGACAAAAAAAATTTTACTTCTGCCCTATCGTCTTAGCTGTGTGACTGCGTACATTGCTGGTTAGTTTCCATTGGGAATGCTGCTTTGCAAAATCATATTTTAAAAATGTAATTAAATTTAGTTGCAAAGTGCAAACTATTAATTCTTGCAATGCTGACATTACTAGAGCCTGTGACTGTGGTACCTTGTTTATATAGCTAGAGACTTCCACTTGCAGCTAATAAAATGGTAGCACGGAAAGCATTCATTTAGGACAGACAGAGACTTGCTGGCAAGTGAATGGGCAAAGACACCTTTTCAGGTGCTAAGGACAAGACAACAAAAACATGAGTAACCATATGTTTCATCATCCTGATTACTTAGCAGCAACCCCACCCTCATTATGCTGTGGTAGCAAGAAAAAAAATAATCTATTCTAATTAGCTTCAAACAGATGCATTTGGCATACTAGGTCACCCTGTAATCCTGACAAATGAGAAGCAGATATAAGGGCATACAATGGGGGAGGGGCTTCACATCAGATGGCACCAAGTTAAAATTCATCGAGGTCACTACAAGGTGTGGATTTGGGGAGGGGCCGTCAGATGGTAAATTTCATCTTGTGCTAGTAAGAAGTTTGATACACAAATTAAAAAAAACTATTAAAATAGATACCCCCAAAATCACCTTCATCACTCAAAAAGCGGATCTTTTGTGCTCTAGACCTGAGCAGACGCAAGGACAGAAAGCCAAAGGAGCTATTCTTGGTAACTGCGGAAATGCAGCCCCAGATAACTGCAAGCATGCTGATGTAAGTGTGAAAGGGGGGGCAATGAATCGATTAATCGTCGATCACGATTTCGGATCCGTCAAAACGTTTTCTGTGTTGTGCCATCCAGCTAGAGAACAACAAATAATGCGCCTTTAAACAAACTACGCATTTCCACCAGTATTTAATTACTGGAAAAATAGCCACTAGAAATGTCCCACTGGATTCGATACAAAGTGGTGCTGGTTTGGGGGGATATAAAACGATAACGGCCTATGCTTTTCTTTACCTGGCATAAAACAAATGCGAAAACAAAGAACTTAAACAAAGCCATTTACATGAACCAACAATATCTCTGAATACTGCAATAAAACAAGAAACAAAAAATCTACAACTGTGAATGAGATAATTTCGACATAATTCACCTTTACATACTTCCTGAAACAGACAACGGTAATGTACAACAGTCCATACCCCATACGCTGGCTGGCAATACAGACATTGCATATGTGAAATATATATTTTTATATTAAATACTGTATTGCAGAATGAGCTGTCTTACCTGAGAGCCACTTTGACACAGCAGTCCCCCTGATTTGTCGCCATTCTGCTCCTCTCTTCCAGCAGCCTTTACTGCCTGAATTCAGTGTCTCATACGTGCACAAAAGGAAAAGAGACTATAGAAACGAAAACGAGGGTTGGGGGCGATTAGCCGGCAGTGCAACCCCAACCTACAGATTTTAAGGTACAATAAATAGATGCAGTAAGGTCCCAGCACAGAAGAGGAAGGGGGCTGCTCCTCTTGCTACGGACAGCTGACATGCTGCTAATGCCGGGTTATCTGCGGCAGTCGATGCATCGATTGTCCCGACCGTGGGTGCTCTTTTTTTTTGGGGGCTAAATCCTGCTGTAACGCGCGTGTTTTGTAGATGGTAATGCTGAGCCCTGCACGGTGACAGAAGCGAACCACCATCGGCAGCGCCGAAGTACAGAACGCACAATCCGGTGCTGCGGGAACTGCCCCACCCCTAAGAAACAGGCAGTGGGGCAGAACAGGGGCGTGGCTTACTGCTAAGATGGGACCGCCCGTGCGGAACTGAAACAGCAAGGGCAGGTCAGGGGCGGGTATAGGGCTAAATGGGACCGCCCCTACTTAAGAGAAATTTGCAAGGGCGGCTCAGCAGCGCCGGGCGAAAGGTGGAGCCCGCACCCTGCAGAATGGAAACTGGCGCCGGGACTACCCTGCAGAACGGAAAGAGCATGTGCCTAAGTAAGCAATTAGACAAGAAGAGTGTTGGCCGGGTGTTGGTTGTAGTAGATTTACCACAACCAGGAGGGCGAAGCCTTTTCACCTGAAGTACAGTACTTCGTAAATTTAGTACAACCAATGCCCTGGAGTGCCTTACTGTCCTTATAAAATGTTTCTTTACATTGAAATGCCTTTTTAATGAAAAGGAACACAGAAACAGAGGATAACAGCAGAAGAATACAGGGGCCATCCTGTCTGCCTCTGTTTTTATTATGCACGTTTCTTGGCACATTTCTTACCTCAGTAACCTGTGTTTCCACTTATTGTTTCTTCAGTTAAACACAGGTGCTGTTTATTCTGTAGTGCAGGTTCCTGTGTAGTGTCTGGGCACTAATTTACCTCGCACATTTACAGAACATTATAAAAGGGCTCAGAAATGCTGCAATCTGATTGGCTCTTAGGATTCCACCAGCCTTACATTAATCCATGTTACACTGTCATATACAGCCTGATCACAATGGCACAGTGATTTTTCCTGTCAGCATTCCATCCTCTAGCATTGCTGAAAGACTGGAATGATTTATTTTGATTTTGAACCAGCTTTCTTAAACTGTTGGTGGAAGAACTATTTTATTAAAATCTCTCTCTAAATGAAGAAAACATTAAAAAGCTTATTTTAACTCTTTTCTTTTGGAATAATATTTTATAATAGTAATAAGGCACCCCAGGAGTTAGATTAACAGTCAATCACCCCTAGGGGCAATATGGCACTCAGAGCCATTACACTAGGGTGATTAACAGAACTGTTACTCTATCCCTAGTCATGCCTTATTCTTTAAATAAACGCCGCTGTTCACAACTTTGAAACATGTCTCTCTCTCTCTCTCTCTCTCTCTCTCTCTCTCTCTCTCCTTGTAACATGTCTCTCTCTTTTCTTCAGCTAACATCTAACATTGTCTAGCCATGTTACAGTGAATTAACCCACTTGAGAGTATGGGTTAACATGAGAATTAATCACGCCTGGGTGGTTGAAAGCACTCAGCCTGTGGCCTCGTGCCCCCATGTGGATAAATTTTCAAACTCTGGCCACAGATGGATGCGGAACACAAATGGGCCATCATCAAGAAGGGTCATTAGAGGCCACCGACACCTGTCAAAGATTGGTAAAAGAACTCAGGTCTTGACACCTAGCTGGTATAGCAGGAAGGTGGCAGAGAAGTGAAAGCAAAGTGGGAGGCCTTCCTTGAAGTGAAGCGTACCTTGAGGAGGAGGACGGAAAGGTTCTGTGAGAGAAATCTCAGGAGTCAGGGAGAGAGGTCCGGGCAGCCAAGGCGGAGAAGGAGCTAAGACTGGTGCAAGGGATTAAGGAAGGACAGAAGGATTTCTTCCAGTACATTAGGGAGACAAGAAGTAGAGGGAAGGAATAGTCAGGACAAAGAGACAGAAGATGGGCAGAAAAGGGAGAAGATCAAGCAGAGGCTTTAAATGAGTATTTTTCTTTGTCTTCACTAAGGAAGCGGAAGGCCAATACCATACAAGAGGAATGGGGAGCCAGAGGGTAGGATTATGAAGGGAGATTGGGGTAGACAGAGTCTTAAGGGACTAAGTGAACTTCAGGTGGACAAAGCACCAGGACCAGATGGTGTACACGAGGGTTCTGAGGGAGTTGGTGGGGTACTAGCAGCCCTGCTGATGGACCCGTTTAACACCTCGCTGTAGATTGGGTATGTACCACAGGACAGAGAACAGCTCATATGGTCCCTCCACAAGAGTGGTCCCAGGGACAAACCAGGTAACTACAGGCTGGTTAGCCTGACCTCCATAGTGGGGAAAATAATGGAGACCATTCTAAAGGAAAGGTTGGTGTCCTTGAGGAAAACGGTCTCCATGATGACAGGCAGCATGGGTTTGTCAGGGAAGGTCTTGTCAAACCAACATGATTGACTTCTTTGACTGGGTTCACGAGGTCATTGGAGAGGGGCAGGTGGTGGACATCCTGTACCTGGACTTCAGCAAGGCGTTCAATTCAGTGCCACATGGCAGGCTAATCAGCAAGCTGAGGGGCCTGGGAATAGGGGACAAACTACTTGGGTGGGTCAAGAACTGGCTGCAGGATAGGAATCAGAGAGTGGTGGTGGTGGGGAACTATCCAACCCAGACCTATAACCAGCGGGGTCCCACAGGGCTCAGTACTTGGACCTGTGCTGTTCAACATCTTTACTGGTGACACAGCAGAGGGGTCAAAACTAAGATCTGCCACTGCGGATGATACCAAGCTCTGTTGGAGGTGGACACTCTGGAAGGGAGATAGGACTGTTTTTTTTTTTTTTACTTACTGTTTATGCCCTGCGCTTCATGCTGTCTCCTTCCCTCAGGGACTTGCTATGGCACTGATCGGGCTTCACGAGGGTCCTGGAGACTTCACTTCTCGTTGGTCCTCCTCTGTAGTCCCTTGGATTACCCCCCAAGTGGAGTGGAAGGGACCCATCATCCCTCCAACCTTCGTCCAATGCTCAGCAGACTGCACGGTAGAGCTTCTTTCCAGGTCTCCGATGCCAGGTCCCATCTCCAGGAGCTGACATGGGGTGTTTCCGGTTTCTGGTCCCCAATCCCTGTGTGACAGGGAGCTCCTGCCACTCTTGAGGACCGACCTTTTTTAAAAACAGTTCTTCTATTTCTAAGCCTAATGTATCCTTTACTATTTCTAGTCCATAAGGTTGGCTACCTATGGGACCCCCAACTATGCTATAGTGTCTTCTTTAATTTCGTTTCCTTCTCATGTCCTCATACAGGGAGGTTATTGTGGTGACCTCAAACATATGTAAAACAGATTGTGTTTATCGTTGTTGGATTTAGTGTGGAATAGCACTATGTCATAAAATACCTTGATGTATATACCTTATGTTTATGAAACCTGTAAATGTTGAAAATACCATGGCACTAGGTGTTTTTGATAATGGTAAAAGTACTAGGTGACTATTATAGAAATTAAGTTAGTTGTGCTATTTAAAATGCATGTAAATTGCTGTAAACCGAACATAGAGGATAATGTATGGTCTTCTATAGTTAACCGGTTTGTTAACCATCGAGAGGTTGCCAGGGTGAACATGTAGAACCTCGGAAGCTGGCCTTGAGAGGTTCGTCACCATGGCAACTTTCGAGACGGTTAACCAAACCGTTATCAATAGAGGGACCATAAGTTATATTTATAGTGTATGGTCCCATAAACTGGCAAAACAAACTAATATGGCTTACTTAGCCCCACTGTGGACGTTCTGGGTCATTTCTTAGCCACTCTTGGTTTCAGGAAGGCCGTCGGTGCGAGATCACAGGCCTGCGCATGCAGATGGGCTCCGTTTGTAATCCCATCGCTATAACGTACTCAAGAGAGTTTATAACCATTTACGTCATAGCGATGGGATTATCAAGAAATAATTTTGCTGATTTTAAGCGGTAATAGGCGCACCATACATTATAAGTCTGAAATATAATGGTGATTTGCATATATTTATTTTAGTCTTTGATAACCGGTAAGGTCCAGTAGGCACAAGTGCCTGTTTTCAGGAGCAACCTGGTAACACTGGATGGTTAAGTGACTTACTCAGAGTCACACAGTATGCAAATGGAAATTGTGAGAATCAAACCCAGGTCTGGTCTGCTGGATGTACAAGCTCATTCACAGCTCATTACTCTAACCTCTAGGCTATACTGCCAGCCCTGATGCTTCGCATTATGGAAGTATGCATGATGTTGTATTTCTTTGAAACTTGATTTGTTGCCAATGCCCTTTGGGTAACCCTTTTTTCAGTGTTTCTGCACTGAGGTTCTTTGTTTTTATCTTTCTTTTTTTCACTTTTGAGCCCCACTACCCAAGCAAACGGGGCCCACATAAGGATGAAGGGTTTTCACTGAAAGTGGTTAGATCAGAGATCAATGTCAGTAGGTGCTGGTTAAGTGCAGAGAAAGGACCTACATAGTCTGTTGCTGAAAACTGATGCTCTGAAGAAGGAATATGGCATTGCAGAAGCTTATTTCCTGTATTTTGAATAAACATCACACCTGAGTGTGTGTTGAACCTAAGTTTGTGTCTGGTCCATTTGTTATCCAACATCCTCCACACCTGCAGATGCTGGCATGCACAAAGGTCCAAAGAAACAAAGGCACGCTGAGGCGTGCCTCCGCTCCGGACCTTTGGCCAACGTCTGCCTCTCCCATGCCTCTGCCATCCCATCTGCACCTCCACCTGTGGTCATTCAGGTGGCGGTATTGCAGCAGAACCCACAGCCCGTGCTCCCCAGAGAAGGAGAGCAGCCCTCAGGTGCTTGATCCTTTTCCCCTGCCGGCCCTCCAGCAACCCGGGTTGCTGGTGTCGCAAGCTGTAGTTCTACCGCTGCACTGGCAGGCCAGCTAGGAGATAGAACTTATAGGAGGATTCAGCTAGGACTGGAGAAATGGTCGGGCATCTGACAGTTGGATTTCAATGCCAACAAATGCAAGGTCATGCACCTGGGTGCCAGGAACCGAGGGAAAGCTACTGGCTGGGGGAGTACAGGTGGCAGTCTCAGAGGAGGAAAAGGACCTTGGACTGATGGTCAAAGGTGACATGAAACACTCAGCACAATGCCGCAAGGCAGCAGTCAAACAAATATGCTAGGCTGCATTGCTGGGGAATAACATCTAGGAGGGAGGAAGTCATTCTGCCACTGTACAGGTCACTAGTGAGGCCGCACATGTAATACTGTGTGCAGTTCTGGTCCCCACACCCGAATAAGGATATCAAACTACTGGAAGGGTCCAGAGGAGGGTGATCAGGATGATCCAGGGTATGGGGACAAAACATACGAGGAGAGGCTGAGTGAGCTAAACATTTACTCCTGGAAGATAGAGAGAGGGAACATGATCAAGACCTTCAAGTGCCTTAAGAACATAAACAGAGTAGGATCGGGTGGATCGGAAGGAAGGTACAACAAGGGGCACAGCCTGAAACTGGTGGGGGACAGATTTAGAAGGAACTGAGGCACTTTTTCACTGAAAGGGTGGTGTCGGGGTGGAATGAGTTGCCAGAGGAGGTGGCTGCCGTAAACACAGTGGCTAGTTTCAAGGGGATGTGGGATAGGGTGAAGAAGAAACTTAGGGCGGCAGGAGTTGCTACTGGGTTGAGGAAGGAGAGGGTACTAGGGGTGGAATGGCCGACTCCATGGGGAGAAGGGAGGGTAGCTCCAGGGAACTAAACAGAGCTGCAGACTTGATAGACCATTATGGCCTGTTTCTGCTGGCAATTTAGTATGTTCGTATGTTTGTAAACCCATGCTCTCTGGTGGGTTAATCCTTGCATATCCCAGAACCTACTGTCTCTATGAGGTCTTCCTTTACACTATTCCCCTTTTGTTCTGCATGTTTCTGCCCCACTTCCTGCTGACTAGCTACTATACCCTTCACTTTATCGCCGCCCTGTTTGAAGCCATTCATGATTTTATACTCACCACCTCTGCCTGCAGACCATTTAAGATCAGTCACTCTTTCTATGAAATAGTACTCCTCTACATCCTTTTAAACCTCCCTCCTGCCCCCACCCCCAGTGTCCTAGCTTCTCTGTTCCTGGTAAATAACTTCACAGTCTACCTTGTTAATTCCTTTCAGGAACCTGAAGGTCTCAATCATATTCCCCTCTGTCGGTCTGGTGTCAAGTGACTACATGTTCAGCGCCTCTAGCCAACCCTCATAGGATCAACCCTCCTGGACCTGAATCATCTTGGTCACCCTGTGGTGTACCGTCTCTAGCCTGTCCATGTCCTTTTTAGGTGGGGACTCCAGAGACTGGGTACAGTACTCCAGGTGTGGCCTCACCAGCAACGTATACAGAGGTAACAGTACCTCCTGCTTCCTACTGTCCAACCCTTTCCGATGCACCCCAGAATCCTGTTAGCCTTTCCAAAGGCCTTCTACTAATGGCTGGTTTGTTTAAGGAGTCCCTAATGATGACTCCTTGGTCCTTTCCTTTCATGTTATGTCCAGCATAACCCCCATCTAATACTCTGTTCTGCGTTTTTGTTCCCTAGGTAAATAGCTTTGCACTTTTGACACTGAATTTCAGCTGTCAGACTTTGGATCAATTTTCCAGCCTTTGCAGATCTTGCTGTAACTCCCTTATCCCCTCCACATTGTCAAGTCCTCCACAGAGTTTATGTCACTGATGAGCATACTAAAGAGGACTGGGCCAGAACAGATCCCTGTTGTAAGCCACTGGTGACCTCCCTTTCCTCGGATCTGGCCCCATTCACCACAACTCTCTGCTGCCTCCTCCCACCAACCCCTACTCACTTTACTATTTCCCTAGCTGTACCCAGATCCCCATCTTCTTCAGCAGCCTTCAGTGTGGCACTGAGTCAAATGCCTTGCCAAAGTCCAAGCAGAGTAAACCTACTGTGTGCCCTTGTCAACTACCCGGGTTACCTAGAGGAAAGAGTACTATCAGGTTGGTCTGACAAGAACCTCCCTGCCATGAACCTCTGCTGCTTACTATCCTGAAGCTTGTTGATCTGCTGGTGTTCCACTCGGTCCTCTTAGACTAGCCTCTCTATCAGTTTCCCTACCACAGAGTAAGGCTGATGGGTCTATAGTTTCCTGGCTGATCCTTGTCCCTCTCTTGTGCAACGGAGCCAAGTCCACCATCCTCCAGTCCCTGGGAACCACCCTTGCTGCAGAGAGCTACTGAACAGTTCCACTACGGGTTCAGCTAACACTGTTGCCAGGTCCCGTGACACCCTCGGATGGATCCCTGCAGCCCAGGACCATGTCTTCCTTCAGTGCCGCTTAATCCTTTTTAGCAGTTTTGTCAGTAAATTTCTGCAGTTTCATTTCTGGGACCCCTGTATCAGCTGCCTTTATGCCACTCTCTGTTAAGGGCCTGCTGTTCTCCTAGCGAATACTGAGCAAAAGGAGTTATTTAGCATGGCTGCATTCTGCCTGTCCTCTATTACCCTGTTTCCCATCAGCCTGACAGTTCCTCCTCCATCTTTCTTTGTTCCCTATCCAAAGAACTGGTTTTTCTTTCTCTTGACCCTATCCACATGTGTAGCTCTGTGCGGCATGGGGTCAAAATGTTGAAAACAATAATAGCGCGCAGCAGTGACACGCTAAGCAGAATGTCGCATGCTGAGATAAGGTCGGAAAAACACCGACCTTACAAATAAAGTGGACACCACTGAAAAGAATGGGACCCTGTTTTGTGGGGTCTCTGCCCCACCCAGACTTAAAATAATCATCTTGAGGGTGTGGACTTGGGGATGGGGAGAAACTCGGGAGGAGGAAAATTCATTTTGTTTAAATAAAAAGGCAGCAACACCAGGAGACCTGGTGGAACTGAACCGTGGTCTGGGTCTCCAACCTTGCCATGTGCTGGTGCCGATTCACTCCACCACAGGGAGCTGCTCAACCAGGCACTGCACCCATGGCAACTTGATCCTTCCAGTTTAAACACAGAGCAACAGGGTAGCGGTAATTCCCTCACCGCTATTGTACCCACGCCACTCTAAATGTTTCCGTGCTTTACACAGCATGGTTATTGCCGTGTTGTTTTGCGAAGCATATTGACCTGGTACCCGGATCAATCCTTGCAACCAAAGTTTCTGAGACTGGAGGTCTAACCATTTAGCTAAAGGGTAATTTGCTGTGAGCCAGACTGTTAGACTGAGTTGTTCTTTGCGTACGCGGTCAGAACTTTCACATTGGCTGTCGCTGTAAAATCGTCCTACTTGCTGATTCGCATAAATTACAGTGCCCCACCCCACCCCACCCCCCCACCTCTACCATACAGCAATACAACAAAAAACGAAACAACTGTGAATTCGCTGCTCTGGTCTGGTATTTTTGAAGGTTTCAAGAAGACTGACAGATTTGCATGTAGAGTGTTTTCTGTGCAAGGAAAAGTTCGCAAGAAGTCAATCACCTGAGGACATCAACTATAACAAGGCATTTGAAGGGCGTTATACCGCATATCAGATTAGAAGAATGCAGTCAAGCAGAGGCAGACTATATCATCAACACAGTGATGAGGAGGATAATGTGACTCCTTTAGAGGAATATGATTTGGTCAATGCTCCTTTGTGGCAAGGCTGCTGGTTGGCTAAACAAACTGCCAGACTCACTGTTTAATCTTCCTAACCTTGCACATTTCAAAAGGTCTCTGCCGTCATCTCTAGCTCTACAATGCTATTGTAACAGCACCTAACCCTGCTTGTAGCTTTTGACTCATTTTGCAATTTGCTTTACTGTTATTGTCATTGGATTGTATCTCGTTATGTTGCTTGACGTTGATTTTACTGTAACCTAATTGTATGATAATGACCTTGACATGGAACCTTTGCAAATGAGCACACATGCTGAAAGTACTTCCCAGATAACTGAATCAATCAATCAATCAGTCTCAGATCACAGATCCGAAGTACATGGCTGAAACAGCATTAATCAGCAGTAGCAGCACGGGGGTGGTGGTATGAAGGATGATAGCGGCCCAAAAGGTGAAAAAAGGCTGAGAGGAGGGTGGAACAGGAGGTGGACATGTAGGGTGATGTGACATGACATCTCTGGTCCAGAGTTTGGTTTGATTTTCCAAAGAGTCCGAGTAATATGAGATTTGTATTTTGTGCAAGAGAAGTAAACAACATGCAAAAGGCTGCTCTGAATAGACTGTTGTGCCAGGTCAAAACTAAAACTGAGCATGCAAAAAGGACCAGCACCACACGTTGGGGTCAGTGCACTCTCTTTATTAAAGACTTGCTTGAAAAGCTTGAGGCTTGAAGAAGCTCAGGCAAAACAGGTCAAATTGTTGGGCCCAGCAGTCTTGTTTACCACTGCCTGGTAAGAATCGTTTCATATTGTACTGACTAGTGATAATTTTGCATGTAATTATCGTTTACACTGCATTTAGCACTTTAATAAAGAGAATGCACTGACCCACAATGTTTAGGTCCAGTCCTCTGTTGGTATGCTGTGCAAGAAAAGCTCAGGTGGTAGGAAGGTACTCCCTTGGGACATTAACCACAAGTAGGCATTTGAATGAGTGCCACATAATGGAGCATCAGAATGCAGTCAAACACGTACAGACCATTCCATCAACAGGTGGCGAGGATACAGATCTTCAAGAGGAATCTGTTGGGCGGGTAGTAGGTGAGAAGTCTTCTTTCTCTTGGCAGCACACCAACCAGTCGCTGGTTTGTCCATTAATCAAATGCTGTGAGGGGGTACTTGTCTAAAAATGAACCTGTCTTAATTCCTCACTTAGACTGTGCAAGATAAAAGTCTTAAAGTAATGCCAAAGATGATATGATGATGATGATGAGGAGGAGGATGATAATGATAATGATGAAGGTTTCTTTCTGTTACCACTAGCTGTCCACTGCTCTGGAACCATGCACTTCACTGTGGAATACTGTCTCTCCTAACCTACCTTAATCCTGATGTTTGTCCGTCTGTCTCTCTCTTCTCTGTCTCTGTCTCTGTCTCTGTCACCAAACCTAATAGTCTATGCCTACTTGCTTGCACCCAACAATAGAGAGCCCTCTGGTGGCTTGCTGTCTTCATCCATGCAGCTATATGGTGCATCATGCCACACAGGCACAATTTTTGTAACTAATGGCGGAAGGTCTATTGTGTTGGCTGCTATGTCTGTTCTCTCTTGTGTCAATCAAAGCTGATTTTTGTATTCTCTCTTTATACCCCTCCTCTCTGCCTTACCCCTTTCTTCAGGAGACTCCAATGGCCTTGTGCATCCCAGTTCGTCTGACCAGGGACCTGTGCAGTCCATTCCCCATGAAGCCTTGGTTGTACCCCCAGGCGGGTACAGGATGGGACCTCCCCTTTATGTCGATGTGTCTGTCTTTCATCAGGGGATGCTGTCACCTGGTGCGGCAGGGGCACTGGGATCGGGGCCTGGAGCTCTGTCTACAGGGAGCACTGCGGGGTTTTTCCTTGGTTTTCTGGCCCCTCCTCAGGACGCCGGCATGCTAGGAGAGCCTAGGGGTGGTGCACGTCGAGATGTGCGGCGCTCTGGCTCCGCCGACGTCCCCTCCCACTTTCTGCTGTCCTGCTGCACCTCCACCCGTGGTCACCCAGTTGGCGGTAGGCGGTGGGGATAAGCAGCCCACCCTCCCTGGAGGAGGAGAGCAGTCTCTGGGAGCTCAGTCCTCCCACTCCCCACTGGCCAACCCTCCAGATGCCGAGTCCATTCCCGAACTTTGGTTGCTGGCGCTGAGAGCAGTAGCTCTACCACTGCGCCAGCAGGCCAATAATCAAAGCTAATTTTATTGCAATAGAAAGACCAATCAAAGTCCGCTACAAAAATACATAATAATAACTAACAATAATTGCTTTTGATCAGGGTTAGATGGCTATTTGTTAGAAAATGGCCCCTAGGTGCCAATGGGAGTCAAGCTACGGAGAGAAAGAAAGAACGCTGTAGACTCTATGGGGCATAAAGAAGGCTGATGGTGGGGTTCTCTTCCTCAGGAATGACATCACAGTTACAAGGGGTCATAGGTGGAGACTGGTAGGGGAAGATATAAAGGGCATCAGATAGCACTGTTTCACAGAAGGGTGTGTGGAAAAGCGTGAATGGTTTACTGAGGGAGTATGTTGAGGCTGGATCTATTGATAGTTTCAAGAAAGGCTGGGGTAATTTTAGGGGACTGGTTAACTCTAGTGCAGGAAATAGAAAAAGGGAGCGGGTGGAAGGAGAGATGGCAGAGAGTGGATGAGTGAGGAACATAGGTCCCTAGTATATGTACTCAATAAAAATAAAACTTGTGATGAACAGAGTGTAGGCAGAGATCTTGGGCAGACTGGATGAACCTTGAGTCTTTATCATCCATCATGTTTTCTGCTTCTCATGTATATGGGTCCTGGCACTGTACCAGGAATAGTTTTGATTGGAGAACTCTTGTATAACAGGATGGGTAATGGAGTTTGGGGGTGGGGAGGGCAGGATAGGAGTGAGGTGGCCATGGGATATGCCTAGCCACCGGTGGAGGGCTAGTTGTTGTGAACACTCAGTATGCCATAAGGTCAGGGAGCAGGATCTGCTGCATGCTTGTTCTTAGTCAGAACAAATGTGATGTTATTTTTTTCTCCTCCTCTCCTGCTGGCCTCCTTCCACCTTTCTACTCCCCAGCCCTGTCATACAGCCATCTCTGGGGCTTACAGCTCTGCAGCCTTGCAGTGCTATATGGATTCTCCCATGGCAGAGCCTCATGGGTTTCACAGGCTCGGGAGGAGACTAGGTAACAAATGCTGCAGCGGGCAGCCCAGTAGGTGGTGCAAAGCCTGTGGAGGAGCGGTGTCATTCCGCGAGTGGCCAAGGCTTTTCTGCCATTTTTTCCTTCCCTTGGACACCTCATGGGCGAGGGCCGAGTGGACACATGCACCTTGCAAGGTTCTTAGCACCCTGAAGGGGTCCTACTGAGCCTAGGCTTTTCTCCTCCCTTCCCCTCCCCATCTACCTTTGTCCTTAGTCTTTGCAGTCCCCTTGCAGGGTTCTCCAGCATCCTGAAGGGATCCAACTGAGCCTTAGCATATCTCCCTATTCTATCTAGCCACTAGCTTGTCTTTCCATGACTGCTAGCAGGGTCCAATGCATCCTGATGGGCTATTGATTGGCCCATCCCCTCCAAAGGTGCAGATTCTCTTCCCCTCAAGGGTTCAATTCTCACTCCTCCTCCCTATCACTCTCTTAATCCCTATCTACTGACCTTCCCAACCCCTTGCAGGGTACCCCGCATCCTGAAGGGTCCTCTCTTGGGTTGGGTCCTATTCCTCCTCCTAGCATTTAAGTCACATCTCCTCCTTCTCTCTCCTCCCTCTTTAGATCCCTACAGCCTTATCCCCTTTCTATCTAGCCCCAGCCCTTGCAGGGTTCCCCACATCCTGAAGGGGTCTCTCTGGGACACTCGTTATCCCTTGTCTCTGGTCCCTCAGTCCCTTGCAATGTTCCTCACATCCTGAAGGGGTCTCCAGGGACACGACTCTTCCCCTCCCTCCACCTAACCCCTCCTCTCCTTTCCCCCTTTTTTCACTAAGACTTGTTTACTTATTAACCTGACACTTATTATTGTCCACTCTTTCTACCTATTAGCGTAACACTGTTATAACACTGTTTGTAATACCTGCTTTATAACTGTATGTTAATGTTGATCTTGTAACTTGAATGTTTAATGTCTCATTCTATTGTACTCTTCCCCAGGTCACACTGGGAGATGAGCGACTTGTCATTCAGTGTGCCTTCCTGGTGAAACATTTCAATCAATCAATAAATAAATAAATATGTGTGCATTCCAGTGAGAGGCACCTGCCTACACCTGCGCGCTGCTTGACTACCAGCTGTGGTCACCCAGGTGACAGGATCGCAGCAGAGCTAGCAAACCTCACATCCTGTGGGACACTCAGTCCTCCCCCATCCCCTGCCCACTTAAGTTACCCAGGTTCATTCTCAAACCTGGAAAATGATGTGAAACAATGGGTATTAAAAACAGCTGAGAATACTGATGAAAACCTGGTGGAGACACATTACAAGGAGCAATCTTTTATTATACAAATGTAAAACAATGATGAAGCAGGCTCGAAATGGAGAAAAACAGCATGTTACCAGACAGGAGAAAAAGCGAAATGAAATAAAATAAAAATGGTACCTATCAATATTTTCACTGGCAGTAGCATAATGGCTGCTGACAGCGTCGCGTATTGTGTAATAACAGTATGCCTTGGGAAGTGAGGGATGAGGAGAAGCAGCCACGAGCTCTTACCCCACAATTCCATATCCTGGAGTGCCTGATTATGGTTAAACAGTAGCCTCCCTGGTGTTTGTGAGATTCAGGAAATTAAGTAGTTTTGGCCTGTGTTGTTATGCTTCAATAATACATAGGGTTCTATGTGATAATTGTGAGTGCGAGCGGCAACTTGCATTATCCGACATCAAGGCAGCAAAACAATTTTGCCACCCTGACATACTTTCGGCATGGAAGAAACTGACGAGGATTTAAACATTTGCTTTCTGTGGGTTACCCCTCAATTCCCCCTACTTAAAGGTTCTCAACCCAGGGGTATTTTGGGGTGCAAAAGCAAAAATAAATACACGCTTTGGCCGGGTGCAGAAAAAACACAGTAGCACCACACCCAGACCCGAACCCTATGCACTGCAAGCAGAGGCCAACCCCAATGCCATGGTGCAGCTTGGCAGCTGACTGCAGCGCCACCCCTACATCCTCTCCGCCCGCTCCAAGCCACGCTGCCGTGCTCGCTGGCCCCCGCATGCGTACATATAGCAACATCTCTGTCCCTAGGGTCGCCCACAACCCCACATCCAGTCGCCTCCCTGCCACCTTGCCTTTGGGCTTTCACCCATCAGCGTCGCCATTTCGGTGGCGCCGTCTTTCAGGCGCCCACCTCACGTGTATACCATACATAGTCATGTGCTCACATTTGTCCGATCATATGATGTTATATATAGATACACAATAGCCTGACTCAAAGTATGCAATTTATCTTCAAGTGTGAGGAGCAGAACAATAAGTAATAAGTGACAGGGCCGTGAGTGAGTTATAAATGTCCAGCCCTCTCACGAGTGTTGATAAACTGTAGATTTTAAGTCAGACTATTGCATAATCGATTTTCACAACATCAGTGTATTTGTTATAGCTTTTAACTCTTCTGTTTGTATAAAGAATTAACTATTTCTCTTTGATTTCAGCTGCTACGTTCAGTACTTTGCAGGACTATATTGTGATATCTTCAGCACTGTGCAAGCTGGTCTCTGATTGGTTCAGTGTTCAATTGTGATGTACCCAGCTTTGCTAGATATCGAGTGTGACATACCCCAGAATGCAAGATATCATGATATGTTGCAAAGTGGGTCCAAAATGTCAGTTTTATTCTGTGGCATTTCCTCTACATCTGTTTAACAGAATGTCCTGAGTCAGTAACCCGTCTATGGATGACTGCAAATAAGCAACTCAAATATGGCGACTCTATTTGCACACCAATGAGGATAGTGAGTGAGTTCACATAGTGATAGTAGGGATAGCGACTATGAGGCGTTGTAATTGTAGGAGCAAACACTGGGAGGCTGTACTGTTGCTGGTGAAGTACAGCAATGAGGCCTGCTACTGCTAAACTGTCCACCTGGTGTGGTGGGTAGGGTCATGAACTGCTATAGCAATGGTCCTGGGTTTGGGACTGCTGGTGGTGACATTTTTTCTGCATGGTGTTGGCTGTTAGGATTTCATTTTGCCTTGCTGTGTTCCCCCGGACCAATGGTGCCCCAGTCGCTGTACTCCATCCCATGTATTCCCTTTTCCCCAGTGTCTGCTCCCCTGAGTTGATTATATTAATTTGGGGGTATAGGGTATAGCCTGCTGCATTAAGTCTTAATTTCAGTGTCTGTGTGGTCGTATTGGTGGTCGATTATGTAGGTTAGGGGCTGATTTTTCTTTGCTTAAATTTACTAGCTATTGTGCGTAGTCGTCAGAGAAAATTGCCCTTATGACATGGAACTGCCTGAGTCATCATTCAAATCCAAGTCTCCTGCAGTGAAGACAAGGGCACTACTCACAGTACCACCTCCATTCCCAGTGTCTTAAAGGACCACGGAATATCTGACTTCAGGACCGTGCAGTGCCAGCTATCATTCTTTTTCACCTTTGGCCAGGAAAGGCCCACTAACTTGAGACTTGTTTCTCTGTCGTCCTGGTAGCATGGGGAAGTTAAGTAACTTGGCCATGGTCATATAGTGTGCAAGTGGGGTCGTGAGATTCAAACCAGTTCTCCAGGTTTCCAGCTCAGTGCTCTTAACCACTGCACTGTACTGCCTCCCACCTTCATCTAAGCTAGGCAGAATGAAATGAATACCAACGGCTGCTCATTAACTTTTATGGTAGAAATAATGAAATATGAGACTGCACCAACACATTTCCCATATATTTTAATTATTTCCTGTTTGTTATTACTTTCTCCCAATTTTATTGAATGACAACTGTAAAAAATGAAAGGAGATAATAAAGCTCTGAAAAGTACAAATAAACTCATAAAAGGCAGGATCACCAGCGATCTCGAGGAAAGCGGCCTGATGGACCCAAGGCAACATGGTTTTACAAGGGGCAGATCCTGTCAAACAAATTTGATCGAGTTTTTTGAAGGGTAACAAAGGAGCTGGATCAAGGAGGGCGGTGGATGTGGTTTATCTGGATTTCAGGAAGGCTTTGGACTCCGTGCCCACAGGAGACTGCTGTATAAAATGTCAGGCCTGGGGCTGGGTCAAAGGGTGGTTGAAGGGGTGGGAAGCTGGCTGGGGACAGGAGGCAGAGGGTCATAATAAATGGGTGGCATCCAGAAAGGGCAAGGTCACAAGCGGGTCCTCAGGGATCAGTGTTGGGGCCCTACTATTCAATATATTTGTTGGGACATTGTAGAGGGCCTTGAGGAAGGTGTGAGTCTGTTTACGGATGATATTAAAATCTGCAATAGCGTGGACACGCAGGAAGGGGTAAAACATGCAGAGAGATTTGGGGAGGCTTGAGGCATGGTCAGAGAGGTGGCAGCTTTCATTCAATACAGAAAAGTGTAGAATCATGCATCTTGGCTACAGGAACTGGAGGGCAGGGTATTGCATGGGGGCAGATATCTGGAGGTCACAGGAACAAGAAAGAGACCTGGGCATCACTATACTGAGGGACCTGAAGGTGGAAAGGCAATGCGGAGAGCAGTGGCTAGGGTGGTGGAATGCTGGGATGCATCGGAAGGGGATCACCAGTAGAAAAAGAAAGGTCATAGTATCCTTATACATCCATCTGGTTAGACCGCATTTGGAATACGGAGTCCAGTTCTGGAGGCCACACCTAAAAAGGATGTGGGGAGGCTGGAGCAAGTTCAGAGGAGAGCAACAAATATGGTAAAGGCTGAGCCACCTATCCTATGAGGAAAGGTTGAGGGATCTGGACATGTACTCCCTGGAACAGAGGCAGAAGAGGGGGACATGATCGAGACCTTCAAGTACTTTAAGGGTATAAACAAGATGCCAGTGGAAAGCATCTTCCAGATGAAGGAAAATCAGAGGATGAGGGGGCATGGACTGCAGGTGTGGGGTAACATTAGGAAGTACTATTTCACAGAGAGAGTGGTGGATAAGTGGAACAGACTCTCGAGGTGGTTGTTGGAGAAGAAACAGTGGAGGGATTCAAAGGGCATGGGACAACCACGGGGGTGTTGAGGGGGTGCAGGTCCATGCAGATAGCTGGACAAATGGGCAGACTTGGTGGGCCTTATTGGTCCTTTTCTGCGTCACACTTCTATGAATCTATAAAAAAAAACATTATAATTATGAAAAGGCAAGCCCATAAGGTCACAGGCAACCAAAAAATGCACGACTTCCAATAATACGTGTTAGTGGGAATGGCAGGTTATGGTGTCTTCACACTGAAGCTTGTCAGGACTGCTAATTCTTCTGCAGGAGGTGTGATTACAACCTGCTGTGAGAAGGCTGCCGTCTGGCAAGTTTTTAGCAATCAGCCTGAAGCCTGCATAGGTGTGACATATTTCTTGGGGCCTCCCTCCCAATCAGTGACCCAAGCCCCTGCTCTTCATGTGATAAGCTGAGTTGGTTATGTTCTTCCAAAACTCAAGGGTGGGGGTAGGCTGGGAGGAGAGATAGAGGGGGCAATAAGCTACAGTAACCGATTCTTCACTGTATCAATGCATGGCTCGTGACAGATAGCAAGGAGTGACTGGGCACTGGATACAGGGCTGGGGGTTCAGAAGCCTGCAGAGTGAAATTGTAGAAAATGCAAGCCTTAAACATTATGGAGGGAGATGACAAGGCACAGATGATATCTGAAGAAGAGAACATTTACCAGCTCGCCTAGACCTCAATAGATGACTCTTTTATACAGTACCAATGTTGACTAATTTCCCCATAAATTAGTTTATACAATACATGTTAGTCTTTTTTCCAAAGATAAAAACACCATCAAAGGCACAGAACCCTAGCTAATTAGACACATTGTTTCATCTTGCTAGCAGGGCACGTGAACTCATTTATCTTGCTTGTAGGGTATGTCAATCTGTAACTGCATCTGAGCGTTGTGCCTCACACTCTGCTGAACTGCGTGGCACCCATGGGTTCTACAATGTTTTTAAAGCACCAAAGTACATAGTATGAACGGACATCTGATAGATGGCTGTCAGATATTATTTTATCTTCATTTGTGGTCAGTGACTTCTCGAACTCTCACAGTGGCAACTGACCACTCATGAAGGTAAAACTGATATCTGATAGCCACCAATCAGATATCCTATTATCATGCTATCAAACGTCCAGGTAAACATTTATCTAAAGGTTAGGTATGCCACAATCCTTTCCTTGACTTTTGCACAGAGCAGAACCAATCAGATAGCAGTTATCAAATTTGGTGACATCATAATAGGCCCATGCATCATTGAAGATGGAAGTTAAAATGATAAAAAAAAAAACAGAATCGTCACAGAAAAGAAGATTTAAAAGTTATAATTGTTAAACTGTTGTATAAATCAAATACACAATGGTTTGACTCAAAATATACAGTTTATCTCCACTTGTGTGGGGACAAGATTTTCGTAACTCACTCATGGCCGCCACTCCTGAGTTATGGTCTTGCCTCCTCATACTTGGAGATAAATTGCATATTTGAGTCAGCCATTATGTATCCTATATTTATCCAATAAGAAAAATCCTCGGAGGCACTGTGGATATATCTTTTGAAGAATTAATTTCCTTTCTGCAATCAGATCTTTACAAACAGCTGCCAATCAACACACGCTTCCTGTCCCCATTCAGTGCTGAATTTAGGTAACTGCAATTAAATGTCATATCCCTAATTAGATCTCCTATCTCAGTCCACAATTCATATCGGTGTGTTTATACAGACGCTTTTAACGCATCTGTCTAAGCTCCAGGAACAACTAGTCCTCTTGCAGCTCTCCTCCTCTTCCTAGACTCCTCATCCTTTTCACACCTTACCAGTCTGGTTTTAGGAAGACCCACTCCACCGCTACCTCCCTGCTAAGACTCAACCGATGTGAACCATTCAGGTATGGACAAAGGCCGCATCACCTCATCAATTTTGTCAACTTGGCAAAGGCCTTCAACACTGTCTCTCACTCACTCACTCACTCCTCCTGTCAAGCTCTCTCTCTGCAGTCTCTCCAATGTGCCAACCAACTGGTTCCACTCCTTCCTGGCTGGGAGATCACAATCAGTCTGAATTGGCAACACTACTTCTGCCACTCTCCCAGTCACCACTGGTGTGCCACAGGATCCGCCCTAGGTCTGCTCTTGTTTTCTATCTTTCTTAATGACCTGCACTCTGCCTGCCCTCACACATCCATTCACATGTATGCGGACAGCACAGTGCTGTATACTTCTGGCCCCACGACTGCTGATGTGGTGACCAGACTCCACGGCACTTCTAAAATGTCCAGCTCTGGTTTCGCACAAATCAGCTTTCCTCAACACCAAGAAAACTGTCTCTATGACCTTCGGCACTAGGCAGAGACTCTCGCTGCCCTCCACCCCCACTTTCCACACCCTGGATGAGACTTCTCTGGAGGCCTGTACCTCCTTCAGATATCTCAGGATCTGGCTCGACCAACACCTCAACTTTTCTGTACACATCGATGCCATCCACAACAAGCTCCACCCCAGGTTGGGTGCCCTATACTGTAATCGTGGCTGCATCCTGTTGCCGGCCTCCCGTGCCATTGTACAGAAAATTATCCTCCTTATCTTTGACTACGGGATGTACCTACAGTGCCACACCCAAGTCCACCCTAGCCAGACTGGACCCACTCTTCCGTTCCTTCTGTCAATGCACCCTTGACTGTCCTCCCACCACCCACCATTGCACCTTATACCATACCCTGGGACTCCCTCCTTACAGGACTGAAGACTGTCCCACTGCGCCCAGATCACGGGCCAAGTTCTGGATCTTTTACTGCCTGATTACCTCACCTCTGGAATTATCTGCCTGTACCTTCCAGTGTTCTCACTGAGGACCAGTGATCGAGGCTCCTATCTATGCCACACATGTCCACCGCTGCTGGTCAGGCAGCATTCAAATACCACATGCCTAAACTGTGGAACTAACTCCTCCTCTAGAGGTCGGCACACCTCCACGCCCTGCTCTTCAACTCCCTCCTCAAAGCCCACTCCCTCCACCTGCACTTGCATCTAAATATATTGTCTGCCCAGGGTCAGCTCCACCTATGTGATCAAAACATGTGATGATCTGACTGTGTTCAGTAGCATGTGGGTAGCCTAGCTTAGACTGTACTTTGACTGTCTAATTGCTTTACACTACCGTATACTAATACGCACTGTATTTTGTATCTTGCACTGTATTTTGTATTTGTATGTATTCTGTATTTTGGTTGTTCTTCCCCTACCCTATGCCCCCAGGACGCATCTGAATCGAGCAGTATTTCTGCTAGTATGCCTTCCTGATAAAACTTTTAAATAAATAATAAATAAATATACTTTCCTTTTCTGTTGTTTAAAGGTGTGTTCATACAGGCGCCTTTTAATGCAGCAATGCGAGCACGTGAGTTTGCAGCACTGCAAAGGTGGCTAAGTGGACACTTACTATAGTATAGTAAGTCATCCTCTTATCCTTTCCTGAGCCGCACAGGAGTGGGGATGTGTTCTAGAGCAAGTGGCTTAAGAGTCGTGTGAACAGGCTGTGCCGCTGTCCCAGCGCATAACTGGCGGACTTCTTCCCCAGCCAGAGACAATGACATTTGTTCCATGCACTGCCCCTCTCCAGCACAACTTGCATTTGTATGGGGCAGTGTAAACAAGACCAGACTTGGCACAGGAGTTTGGGGTGGCACAGGTGCAGTCTGAAATCACAGATAGGTGGTCGTGTTAACTTGCCTAAAGTGTTACTTTACCAACAGGAGAAACTCAACAGGGTGGGAAGCTGCTTGCACAAGAGTGCCCGGGAAGGGGACCTGTAAGGATGCACAGCATAGCAAACCTGGCATATGAGCATTTATATATCTCTCTCTATGCTGCTATGACAAAAAATAAGCGGAGCTTCAGAGTTCACCTCTTCTTAATTTCCAAACCATTTTCTTTCCTGTTTTACTTAAATATTTGCTGGGATGTCATGTCACAGGAGGTCAACAGGAATTTTGGACCCTAATATTCCTCTTAAACTAAAGATACAAGTTGTTTTTGTTAACATAACTAACTGATTTAAAGGGACACTTCAACCTTTTCGCATCATATTATTTTTAGCTGACACACCACGTTTTATGATTGCTTACCTTCTCAAGATTCATTGATTGTGCTAGTTGTCTTATCTGCTTCCTTTCTTAGTAGAGCTAAAATGCATGCCAATAATATAATTATACCCAACCTTACTTTGTTTCAGACCCTTGATCTACCCTTATTGCATACTTCATGAACATTAGGAACACCCCAAACAGTGCAGCCACTCATCATGCAGTAGTCTCCTCTCCTCCCACTACATCTGTCTAGACTGTGCTGCAGTGTTCTCATGTCCAGGAAAGATGAAGTGGGAGCTGAACAAGGACTTTTAACAAACAAATTTTTGTGAAGTAACACCAGTGTGGTAGGCAGTCTGTTTTTCACTTTTAAAAAAAAAGGGACCTGAATCAAATTCTCAGCTATATCAGCAATGTCTTCTGAATATAAACAATCATAAAATGTGTTTTAAACTCGAGACACTTTGAGGCCTAAGGGGTTGACAGTGTCTCTTTAAGCTTGTAATGGGAAACAAATTCATTACATTTCACTCACTGCTCTATGTAAATGCCCAGAAAATCGAGGATCAGCAGACTAATTTTTCTGGTCTAAGTGCTGTACGAAGTCGGGTCACATTGTTTATAAGTTAGCAATGGATGATCATCGCTGGAAGAGTCAGCACAGTCAAGAGTTCGAGCAGGGCTTGTTACATTCCATGGTTCTTTTCATCATATTGTCCAGTGTCTTTGGGGGCAGAAGATAACTGAAAAATAAATATATTTACTGTGTGACCAGGCCATGGTTTTAGCAGACCTTGGCTGTGTGCAACTGAGCTTCACCAACATTAAATCAATTAAACTCGCCCACCCTACTACACACAGATCACAGTGACATAGAAATAATTGGATCCCCTGAGAAGCCTGCCAGACCCAGTAGGTTGAACTCTGTATTTACCCCTTTTCACAGAGACAAAGGCAGCACGGTGCCTGTAGGAGCTTGCTTGGGCTCTACGCCGGTATTAGCAGTAGTCAGACTATTACCATTTTCTCCATTTTTGGGGAACTGTAGAGGTAGTCAGATCACAACAAGATACATACAACTAAGACCTGCAAACTTGTATTTGATGTCTACTTGTATTTACCGCATCTAAATTCTTCCTCCTGTCCCATGGATATCGTCACCAGCTACCTCTCTGACCCATCAACTAATAACTCACCACTTACGCTGTCCTCATGGCTTCCCATGGCAGGATGTTCCAAGTGTAGGATGTTCTTTCCCAGCCCAAGCAGAATCCAGCAGTGGGTCATGAGAACAGCATGGCGGGGGTCCAAGGTGCTCAGAGGAGTAGAAAGGCCATATCTAGGCCTTCATTTGGATGATGTTTTTTTTTTTAATACATTCCTTTGACCCCAATTGTCTGGGGCTGTCTTCCTCAGCCAGGCCACCTCCTAGCCCCATCTGGCCCGTTCTCTATCTCTTAACTGGCCCCAGGGGGTCCACTAGAGGCATTTCCTACAAAGAGGGCATTCCATGATGTGGTGCATTCTCAGAACAACTGGGCCTTCTATGGTCTCAGTCAGGCCTGTCCGTTATGCGGGCTGGTGGGCAGTCGGGACTGATAGGGCCTGAGAGCATTGTTGTCATGCTGGTGCACCTCGGGTGTTTCTTTGTTCTGTTCCGTCCATGAAGTGATGCTGCCAACTGGGGAGCCAAAGCACGTGCACATTGAAGTGCAAGAGCCAGGCTGCATCCCTGCCTTTGTTCCCTATCCCTCCCCAGCTGCAGTACCACCCATGATCCAACAGGAGGCAATGTGGTAGCAGGGAACACAACCTCCCTCCCTCCTGGAGAAGGAGCATATCCTCTGGGATACTCAATCCTACTCCTCCCCCTCAACGACCTGGACTCATTTTGCACATGGGTTGCAGGAGTCAGGAATGGTAGCCCTACTGCTGCGCCAGTGAGGTGACCTGGATTCCAAATCTTTGACTAAATATGTCTTAACTCAGCTGGCCATGAATGCCAACCTCCCCAACACAGCATATGCCAATGCTTGGGCCTTCAGTTTTGAAATCCGGCTACTCCCGGGGGCTGGCAGCCATCATCCAGCCAGGGGCTGGGATTTTACCCTCAGTTTTCCTACAATCCTCCTTCCTCCCGTGTTGAGGCACAGTCATTGCTGGCCTCTTCATGCACAGTATGCCCCATAGAGAGACACAAGTTCCCTGGCACAACTGCAGGGGGTGCTGTGGTGCCAGAGCTCCACCACCAGCCCTCCCTAGCTGAGGCACACTGCCACGCTAGCGACTCTAGTCCAAACTGCCTTCCAATGTGACTTCCACAGTTTGCTACCAAGCCTCTCTCTTCCTAAGAGCGGTGATTAATTGTACCTGTTGGGACTTTGTTATCTAAAGCTCCTGAACTAGATTTGTGGTTCTACTATGCCTTATACCCATTGTCATCTGTATTTGTCTGTGAATAAAAGAACATCTAGGACCAGCCTACCGGTGCAGTGGTAGCGCTACCGTTTGTGACACTGATGACCCAGGTTCAGGAACAAGCCTGGGCTGTTACAGGGCTGGCAGGGAGGATTCAGCGTCTCAGGGATGCTCTTTGGCACCACCTGGCTGACCACAGGTAGTGGCGAGGGGACAAGCCACTGGTAGGATGGGACTGTTGGAGCATGTCCACGGGTTGGCTGTGTCAGGGCTTGCTGGCAGCCAATCCTGATGCATGCTGCTAGTTGGGGGTTAGGGGAACAGCAGAAAATGGTACAGGACAGGGAGGAGAAACCTCTGCTGGCCCACCATGTCCCATACTGGAGTCACATCACCATCCCCAGGGACACCATCAGTCTTCACCTCCACCTTGGGTGGCCAGATTGATGCGGCGAAGAAATGCTGTGGAGCTAAAGGCATACCGGCCCTGGGGGATAAGCCAGGTTGGCATCACAGTGATGTGTCATGGGTAGGCTGATGGTTCTGGGAGGATAGGTGGTGGAGTCCCAGTTGGATCGGAACTGGGCTGATGGTAGGTGAAAGGAGGTCCCACCTGTGACTGGGAGGATAAACAAATTAAAAAAATATTAAAAATAAAAGAACATCTAGGCTCTGCATATAGTCTGGACATTAGCTTTGTAACTGTTATTGCTACTAATGTCAGTTCACGGCTTGGTTCCATCCCCAAACTCAGATTTCCATCGTCTGTAGTACAAATGAATCTCTGGTGTGCCACCCTCCCCAGAGTCACATGTCACAGCTGGAAGATCACCTAGACCACGGATGGGGGCCTAGGTTCATCAACTCTGCTCTGGTCCTTATCTTGAAACTACTGTATCTCAACACATATGAGTGCACCTAAAAACATTTCTATTTGTCTCAGTCGTACTTCCTTGAGCTGTATTCTGGTCTCTCACCCTGCTTCTGTATGTTACCATATGCATGATCACAGCTCTTTTCATCATATTAGACTAAAGTGGCTAAAACTCTTTCCAGTTAATACTTAAAAGTACATGGTTAGCCATTGTTGGATATGGATTTTAATGTGCGAGAATCCTTGTGTACGAGGTAAATGTTGTTGTGCACAGTCCAAAGGTCATGAAAAATGTTGTGTATGGTTGTAACTTCAAAACCATACGTAAACGTTCAAATGCCCACTTCCTGTGCCAGTCTCATACCCACTTCTCCTTCAAATGCACTTGCTTTACAACCGTGCCTCAGTCACCACGCATAAAGTGTTACCATGGTTGCTGAAGTTTTTCAAAAGTGCAGTTCTAATCATGCAGTATTTTAATTAAGGAATGAGAGACTAATCGAACAAAGCCAGCGCCAACTTTTTCTTATGAATATTTCACCTATGTGGATATCTTCATTTTTAATTCTCAAAACCACATACTATATAACATAAAATATTGGCAACTATGCCCAACTCATCATGTGTTTCCATCTCAGGGTTGCGAAGACATCAGTGACCTCTTATGTTTTATTTTATTTATTTATTTAGTTTTGTTGACCAGGTAAGTGCACTAGACAAATCCTGCCTATTTTCAGGCACGACCGGGGAGGGATACAGATGAATGCCAGCTGACCTTGAACCAGATTAAGCTGTTGGTGGTATTTTAGTGAATGAGGAAATTTGGCCAGGACACGGGGAAATTTCCTACTCTTCCGATAAGTGCCATGGGATCTTTAACATCCACCTGAACTACCACCAGTCCAGGCAGATGGGACCTCGGTTTAACGTCTCATCCAAAGACGGCACCTCAGAAATGCAGCACCCTCTCATGCTGCACTACATTGTCAGTACTGGATATTAACCCAAGTGCCAGATGTGGGAACTGAACCCACAGCCCTCTGATCTCCTGGTCTCAGAGGCAAGTGTGCTACCTACTGAGCAGTATGATGTCATCTCAGCTCCTCAATACAAACCCAGCCTCGTTGTGTATGGCTGCCCATACTTTATTCCAGTTATCAGTCCCCATATTCAAATGGTTGGCATGGCACTAACCGAGTTGTGCCATGCTAATCATGAATAGTCCCAGCCAACAGGGCGGGGCCATATTCAAAGGCCCACCAGTGTGCTGCACCAACCCAACAGTGCAACCACGTGGAGTATAGCACTGCACCCATGCAAATGAGGATTCCCAATGCATACTGGGTGCAGCGGTATATCCAGAGGCTTCAGCAGTGCTAAACAGCCTCTGTTGCAGTATTATTTAACACTGCCAAAACCCAGCCCTTATCTGTGGACAGAGGTGCCGCTATCACCCGTCCTGTCATTCAGTATCCAGCCCTGGTAGTCTGGTGGTCCCTATCCCCTGATTGCCTCTATGTACTGTAGTCGCAGTCTTTGAAGTCAAGTGCCCCCGATCTCCCATCCAGGCTGCTGCAGTAATGCCCTGGTAGTGCAAAAAAGTGCTACTAACCCCTTCCTGACCTCAAGACCCTCCTCTGCACATGGCCCCTCGCTCTGGTCTCTGAAGCCAAAATATGGCAATAGAGATGGTGACCAGTATAGCCCTCAACCCACCATTTTGGCTGGCCACCGCCTAATTGCCAGAGAATGATCAATCGCCTGCAGTGAAATCCAGACTGTAGAAAATAAAAGAAAGGTACAACTCAGTGTGTTATAGACCCTGTGCACTGTGTCTGGAGCAACCTTCTCCCAGAGGCGGTAAACCCAAGGAACAGCCTACCAGAGAGACAGTAGACCTGAAGATTGTGTGAGCCTTCAGAGCTGAGCCTGGGCAAATTTCTTACCAAAGGAATTACAGGCTACCCTGTGTAGTACCGTGGGTGGGAAATCACAGGGTACCCTGGGTAGCAGAGTGGGTGGGGAATTTCTACAAATTAGCACATGTCTGCACAGCATACTTGTTAGTCCCTGCTTATGGACAGGGGCATAATGGACCCAGAATCTCTTCCAACCTTTAATTATTAAGTTGCACAAGCAATAAGACATGACAGGACCCAGGACGTGGGCTATCGGTGGATGTACCCATGCCTCACGTGGTGTGTTGTGAGGCACAGCCGAGTGACTTAACCACACGAGAAGTGGTAATCCCCAATTACCCACCTCCTGGAATGTCTTATTACGATTCTGCAATAGACCTATGTGTAAAATTGACAATGCTTTTAATCATATTTTTTATTATAAAATGGGGTTTGAGAATGGGGTACTCTGACTGGCTGACTGGCACTTTTCAGCCCTGGAAAATCCCAGCATAACGAAAAGAGTGGCAGTCAGCCACTTTACAAAAAGAAAAAGAAATGTAAAAGTAAATCCCTACTCCCGCTCCGCCCACTCGAGCAACTGCCGTGCCTGCCGAAACAACTACTGCAACCGACTGTAGAGTCTGCTGGAAATCAAAACGGACCAGCTCAAAAAAATAAACAGTGAAAAAACCTGGCATCTCCTTCAGCAGCTACAAATGTCCTACAACGCTCCAGCATGCTGCTGTGAGATGCTTGCAATGATCGAACCAAGTTGTTTATAATAGAATGCTGACTGCTCACCGCAGACTGCAGCCCCTTCTCCTTACAATTTACACCATGATCTATCTTTCGCTTTAAAATTTTTAAAAAGCATCCATGTATTAGTGTATTTCTTTGGGGGAAGGTGTCTCCTTCAATCATTTTCCACCTACCAGATTACAGGATGTAATATCCCCTGCACGATACAGAATAATTAATGATATACAGCAGGATATAGATTAGTGCTCAAGTAAAAATAAGTATCTAAAAGGATACCATACGATACACAACGTCTAGTAACTCAATGTTATAGGTATTTATATACTATAAAAATAATATCATGATATATGTTATCAGTCTTTCTCATGCGTCTATTTTTCTCTCTCTCTCTCTCTCTCTCTTTTCCCCGCTCTTACTCCTGCTGTCTTTTGTATTTAACCTAGGATAATAGGAAGGATCTGCTCTAACTCCTGTTGGGGGGTGTAATCAGATTTGTTTGAACTGAGATATTTTATTTTCTGGTGCCTGTGCCCTCTGTAAGAAATAAATACAGCACTTTCCCCAGTGGTTCACCATCTCTAAGCAGTTGCAGCTACTCTGAGACTCTCAGTTTCACTAAATTAGCCTGGGATTGATAAACCTCTTTCTTTTGAATACAAGCGGAGGGCTTATAATTTATTCTTAGGCACACAAAAGGGCTGCCTCAGGACCAGGACAGGCTGAATCGACTTAAAGTGTCACATGCTGGGTTGTGTTGTTTTTTTGTTTTTGCCAAATGTGCCAATGTTGAAATGAAGTAATGGGAGTGACTCCCAAAGGCAGAACAGCTGATCCCTAGATAGTAAACAGGGGTGGGGGGCAGGAAACCAATGAATGCCACCCCTCCCTTACCTCAGGCAGATTTACCACCTGGATTCAGTGGTGTGAAACACAAAACACCCCAATCCTCTGGGACCACTGACAAGACAGAATTTAGGGGAAAATCCAGGAGCCCATACTCACACACTAAGGATACAGTCAGGGTTCATTAGTTCAGAATCATTCTTTTCACGTGTCTCCTGAATGGGATGCCATAAAAGATACAATGGCATGAAAATGATTACGCAGCTCAGAACTGTACATAACTGATTTTTGCATATGACGTGAAAATGAAGTAAAAATGGTTGTTAAAAAGCTCTAAATTTCCTTGTAGGAACCATAAATGCAATTTTAAGGAGTAATGAAACCAAGGTGAAAAGTCCTAAAAATAAATATATTTTTCCCCAATAACTGAGATGTTGTTTTGTTCTGGATAAATGGCAGGCCCTGTAGCCTAGTTGTTTGAGTGTATATCTGTGGACCTGACCTGGAGACCCAGCTTTGAGCCACGAGTGGCTTACCTGGTGGCCCTACTGGACTCTCTCAACCTCTTTAATTTCCTCTCCTACACTGCGGTGAGCAGAGCTGGACACAGTACTCCTGTTGCAGTCTACCTAGGGCCTTGTACAGAGTGTGGCTCACCCCCATGAACTCTCTTTACCCCTTCTAATGCATCACAACACTGCATTTGCTCTCTCTGTCTCTTGTTTTATCCTTTATTTATGTTCCTTTGCGGTCACCGGCCACCTTTCAGCCCCCAGCCCCATCACCAGGACTTACCTGGTTTAATCCAGCCTCCGACAGGTGACGAGGAGCCTGCGGCAGTCTGGCAGGCATCATCTTGGTTGGCGTTGTTTTCTGCTTTGTTTTCACCCTGTTCCTCTGGCATGCATGCCATGGTGCTGACATGTGGCCTTGAAGATGCCACATGAGCTCAGCACCTGTGCGGGCCCTCTGAGAGGCATTCGCTGCTGTACCACATAGTCTCGCTAGGTGGTAGCCAAGGAGCAGCCTTTGCTGCCCAACGAAGGAGGGGGCTGCCACTGCACGCTCAGTCCTCCTTCCTAGCCAGCCCATGTGACTCAGGTCAATTCCAGACCTGGGTCATCAATTAAGGCCAGATAAGCGTGGGAACCGTGCCTCAGCCTGCCATGCTTCTCGCAAGCTTTGTGTTTGCTCTTTCAACTGCAGCAGCACCTCTCTGTAGCTTTGCAGTACACAATTACCCCCAAATTCATTTCCGCTTTTGAGCTGTCCACCCTTGCACCACATAATGATGTAACCCCTAGATGGCGCTTATCCCAGGGCTACTACCCCTGCCTGATTTGCCACTAACAGGTTGAGGGGCCTGGATCCAATGGCGGTGCCTCACCCAGAGGTCAGGGTTTGCAATAGTTAAACTTACTTGGTCACAGCCCTCTGGGACACTGCAACCCCTTTCTTCCCACTAGTGGCCCACACAATATATCAAATTACCTTCACAGTATACACTTACCCCCAGGGCTGGTTCAGGCACTGGGACCTCCTGTAAAATAAGATACAGTGCAACAATCACAGTACAATACTTTAACATAGACAAATACCTCCAGGCAGTATAAACTTTGCTGAAACAAGCAGCTCTGATTTATTTAGGGGAATATAACAAGGACAGGGGAAATCAGGTTAATTAGCTTATCACTTTACTCATCTACCTATGGCTCTGTGCACAGGCCTATCCTACCAGTTACTGTCCCTGGGTACCTGACATGGTATGGCTAGTCCAACCGTGGCAGCTGGTAGGGGCCCTTTCACACAGAGAAAAGAAAAATTAGTTTAAACAGTCAGCAGTACAGTGATTCCATTTGGATTTAATGTGGCAATTCAACAGGGAGTGACCCTGAATTAGTACTCACGACCTCCAAACAAGATAGGGTCCTTCAACGTCAGCAGGGCTACTCTTGAGCTCCACGAGACTCCTCACACATTTATATGGTAAACAGTCACAGGCAAAAGTCACTTAATAGCAGCAGGATTCCTTGAGGTACACAAACCTCACACATTTATATGGTAAAAGAAGCACTATACCAGGCAGGCTGCATCTGTATCGATCGCAATTACTGCACAATACCTGGGAGAACACACAGCAGATTCAGTTCCTGACAGACCGAGTGCAATTCAGCAATTTCTCCAGTCTTCTACAGGGTGAGCCTGGTTTCTACTCTTCAGATATCCTTTGATTCTCTTCACAGGACAGTTCAGTCCTAACAAGCAGTTACACAAGCTGCAGACCGGAACTCAGGGCCTTACACACGTTTCCCGACTAAAACTGCACATCGAAAAGCACAGGGTTCCTTCCCTCTTCACTGCCAGAGCTCAACCGAAACTCCAACAGACAAACCGGCACTTCCTTTGAGTTCCTCCCAGTTCTTGACTGGATTGGCTGTCACTCACAATAGACTGCTGCTGTTGGTCCAAAAGGCGCCAAGTCTAAACTACATCTCCCAGAGTCACTGCCATACAATCCTCTTGTGGCTGGCTCAGATTATGAGTCCAAGTTCTGATTCATCCAAGGCACCATTTTAGAGCTAGCTTACCCCACACTGATTGGTCCAGTTCAGCAGTTCAAAACCAGAATGGGGAACTAGGCAGACACAGTTCTGACTGCAAAGAAAGCAAGTTAGACAAACTGTATTTTCATTATTACTCTAAATGATTTCTGGCAAACAGTTACACCTTTCAGATAGGTTCCTTGCACTCCTAGTGACTGCAAAAATGGAGTGAATTAGCAGCAGTTCAGTGGTACTCAAACAGAGAAGCACACAGTCCCCCATACAAACTAATTATGTCTGCAAGCAGACAGCTCTTAAAGAGACAGTACCAGAGGCTCTAAAACACTCACTGATAAATGACTGCATCAAACACCATTCAGGCTTGGAGCATTCAAGCAAGCTCCTGGAAGTCTTGTGGAACCCCATTTGCAGGGGGTTACACCCTTCCTAGCCTGGGAAAGCTTGACGTCGCGTCAAGCAAGTACCCCATAAGTTTAACTGCAACCATATACATTTGCATTAGGCTCACACATGTAATCATCAGTCAATATATCATTTTACCAAGAACACATTTCTGAAACATTGCAGTACGTCACTCTTTACACACGTATTACACACATTGTACCATAACTCAAGTTATTACCTCTTGTACATGAAACCTGAAGAGAGGGCCCTTCCCTATCAGTTACCTTGGGGCTGGACGAGGCAATGGCACCATACTTAGAGGGCAACACAAGTAACTTGGAGTTAGCACTGGCTCAGTTTGGGCAATGAGCTCGGGACACACACTCCTTTATGGACAACATTGAGAGGCAAGTCCACAGGCCTCCCAAGTGAATCATAACTGAGGTGCACCACAGGCTTTACAGCTCGACCAGTCCTTCTAGGGGAACTGTTACAGTCTCTGCACTCTGAGCCTCATTTTCAGCATTGTCCTCACTTGTCAGGGAGTCTCCATGGGGTAGAGAGGCTAGAACTTGGGGCACTTTCAGCTCCAGGAGTTACAGTTTCTGAGTCCACAACATTTGGCTCGCATGGAGAGCTTTCGGACACTGGCAGTGGACTGTCAGGGCACTCAAAATACTCTTCTGGTTCTGGTGTATCACCAGTCTGCCCCAATCCATCATTTTCCCCCTGAAAGCTCAAACAGTTCAACCATGCACAATGATTCCATTTCATCTGATCTGATGCTTTGCACTTCACTCTCTGGGAGCATTGGCTCCAGGGACAAGCTGGGGCTTAGACAGTCCAGAAGGCCCAGCTTCGCCTCCAGTATTGACTAGGATTGCCCCGAGACAATTGACTCAGTTCGTAAGAAGGATAGTATTCAAAGTCACTCTCACTTTCTTCTGATATGGACTGACAGTCATGCTCAACTGGGACTTGTGCAGGGAGACACTTTAACTCTGCTTCTGTAGGTGCAGACTTCCTTGATCTTTTCTTAGCAGCAGCTCTAGTCACTGGTCCAGAGGGGCATCTTCTGGGGGCTCAGACTCAATCAGGATTTGTCCAATGGGCAGTAAATGATTTCTATGCATTGTTTTACATCTTTTGAATTATTCTCAGGCCTTACTTTGTATAACAGTGCAGTTCTCAAATCAGTGGAGCGTAATTTGGACACATCTTTTCCTGCATAGAGGGCTTCTAAAGCTGCTTTGATCATGGGATCGCAGGATTAGACCCACCTGAATGCTGTCATTGTCCAGCTGAGGCAGTGCCCCAATATCTATTGCAGAAAAGTGGCAATAAGCAGCAGGTATGCAATTCTCAGAGGGTCCCAAGCAATCCACCATGCAGTCCACTGGTCCGTGGACATTGTTCCTCCTGTCAAACTTCCGGCAGAGTGCCCAAATGTCAGGTTCTGCCAATCTGACCCAATCATTCTGGGGAACAGGCCTCGGGAGAGAGCATCAGCATCTATGTGGTTCAGACCTGCTTCGGTATTGAGAGCATGGCGTATGTAGATAATGCAGAAAGCCACCTATGGCCAGTGGCATCCAACTTAGCTGAGGTCTGCACATAGGTTAAAGGATTATTGTCAGTTTTTACTAGTATTTTAGCCCCATACAAGTACTCATGGAATTGGTCAACAATAGCCCACTTCAAAGCTAGGAACTCTAACTTATGTACAGGATAGTTCTTTTCGGATGGGGTCAGGCTTCTACTGGCAAAGGCCACTGGTCTCAGGCCATTCTCGTGCTCTTGGTACAACACAGCCCCAACCCTTGCAAGCTAGCATCAGTGTGCAGGACATAAGGTTTTCTTGGATCGGCATAGGCCAGCACTGGAGCATGGGTAAGTGATAAATGATCTCATGAAAAGCAGTCCCACAGTCAGAGGTCCAGCGGGCCCCAAATACTTCACTCGGACGAAAATACACTCTTTCAGTCTTGAGGGGCTGACTTTTGGTATTTTTGGGTTGGGGATACCCTTGAGTAAGGTTAAGTAAAGGCGGATCACTCTTGAATAGTCCTTGATGAAAGCCGATAATAACCACAGAATCCAGGAATCTTTGCAGTTCTTTTAGATTTTGGGCTGTGGCCAGGTGGTCAAGGCCTCAACTTTACATGGTCGGTCTCTATTCCTCGGTGGATACTATGTGCCCACATACTTTACTGATGTTTGAAAGAATTGACACTTATCAATGGACAGTTTAAGGCCAAAGTCCTCCAGTCGGTCCAATACCTTAAATAATCTGCTCTCATGTTCCTCTAGTGAGCTGCCAAACACAATAACATCATCTAGGTATACCAGGCATTCTAGTAAGTTCATGTCCCCACTGCACGCTCCATCAATCGTTGAAAAGTGGCTGGGGCACCTGAAATCCTTGAGGCATCCTCATGAATTCATAGAAATAGCGGACAGATAAAGGCTGTCTTCTCACGGTCCTCTGGGGCCATCGGGATCTAGTAGTACCCTCGGAGATCCAACACAGAGAACCATTTGCTCCCATTTAGGCAGTCAAAGCATCCTGAATGCAGGGCATTGTGTACTGATCAGGATAGTCCGCGGTTTAAGGTCCGATAATCCACGCATCCTTACTGTCCCATTCTTCTTCCTCACTACCACAATGGGGAAGCATAAGGCTTCTGGATTCTTGTATTACACCAGCAGCTAACATCTCTTGCAGGTGCCGTCTCACATCATCTATGTCAGCAGGTGCCAGGCGTCCGAGACCTCTCATGAAATGGTCTCTCGTCATGCAGCGGATATTGTGCTCAGCTCCTTGCACGCATCCTACGTCCCATTCCTTTAATGAAAACACCTGGTCTCTCTGGGCAAGCTTCTCACTGACCCTCACTTTCCATTCAGCTGGCAACGGGGTCGCCGAAATCAAACAAGTCAGGCGTTACTCTGTCATTCTTCCTCGAACTCTTGCTGCTGGGTAGCACTGCAGTGTCTGCACAATGCACATTAGCCAGGATGCAACCTCTATTTACTCAGATGTCTCTTTCAGACACATTATGAACTTGGACCATTACCCTTCTGGCATAAGCATGGGCTCTAGCGGGCAAAATACTAGGCTTGACCAGCAGTCCCTCTGGCAATTTTCCATCTCCTGGTGCATCCAACATTAATATTTTATTCTTAACATCCTTTCTGATATGGACCTCTCCTGTAAGGTACACTGGGCATTTGCCACCAGGATCAGAGACTCAGGATCCTTCTTCCATACAATTCCGACCGGTTCCTCTGGTTCTATTTTTCAGCATCTCTCTGTGCCTCATAGGCCTTCTTAATTAAAGCTGGAACTCTTAAAGCTCTACTAGTTTTTGACCCCTGTTTTTCATAACACAACTGTGCCAGCCTTCCGAACATATGAGCATTTGTTCCAATCAACAAAGGGACACCATCATACAGTCCAGTGGGGGACACACTAAGGCTAGGGTCTCTACTTGTTCGCCACTCCAGCCACGGAGGTGGGAAAGACAGCCAAATTCGGATATACCTGGAATAGGGGTAGGCCTTCTCACTTAACCCCCATACATGCAGTCCTTCTAATGGTTGTAAGGGTATGTCTGACAAATGCTTCTGATACCAATCCTGGAACATAATTGTCACTTGGGAGCCACTGTCTAATACAGCTCTTGTAGACACTCCATTCACCTTTACAGTGGTCTCCATGGAGGGACCCACTATTCTGGACCAGTCTGGAGGCGATAGTGGGGGCCTGGGCAACTGACCTTACCAAAAGGGCGTGAGTTAGCATTTTGGTGCCCTCACTGGGATCATTTAGTGCACCTCTTAACCACTGATTTGTTCTCCAAGCTCTCCTTGTAGCTTATATGCAACTTTGTCAGTGTCTTTTGGGGACCGGCATTCCTTTTCATGTGCCCATCCTTCCCACAATTATAGCAAAACATACTTTCTGGAGTTTGAGCTGGTCGAGGCGCCACACTGGGAGCCAGGGTGGGGGTATTACTAACTGAAACCTTGGTGCCATCTCTGTCTCGAGTGATAAGCATTTGGAGACATCTAGTCAGTTTCTCCACTTCCATGGTCAAGGAATTGAGTTTGGAGCTGTTGTCAGCAGGAGATACATGGGTGGGTACCCCCACCCCCATAGCAGATGCAGTCGGATATAGGTCAGGGCCCGTACTTGCAGGCGTGGCCTTCATAAAAGGACTGTTTTGAATTCCCGGATCTCTCTCAACAGTTCGCCCCATTGTGGCATATCTTTTCCTTGTCAGAGCACTCATTGACTGTCAACCTCTGCCCTGAACTTCACTTGTTATGGGTCACCCTCAGTCACTCGGGTCGTGGCTCGCAGCTATTGGTGCAGGTCCCTCCAGGTCGCCTTTTCTCAGCTCCTCGAATTTCTCTCATTAACTCATCATAGGAGGTGGGATTCCAGTCGATTTGCAGGCGAACTGAAGCAACAGCAGTTCTGAGAAGGGGCAGACTTAAGGATCCTGTCCAGCCTGGTTCGGTCCAGTTCAATCGCTGGCAAACTACCTTTCTGAGGCATTCTTGCAACAATTTTCCAGCTGAGATACATACACAGACAACAACTCCCTTGGTACTGTTGTGCATTTCTTACTCTCCACCATAGATCCTCATCAGAATCTGGGCTCCCATACATTCTCCAAGGCCTCAAGATAGGCCTGTGCAGTCACTTCAGGGTTACTGGCCCGTTTGCACGGATGGTAGCCAGGGCAGGACCTCGGAGGCTCTCACTAACCCTCTTTCGCTTTTTGACTTCCAGAGCATTGCCATTCTAGCACTTGGTGGGCAACATAGTCTATCAGGTCTCCCAGTCATCCTCCCTTGGGGGTGGGAGGTGCCAGAGAAGATCCTCAACCTTGGTAGAGTCGTGACTAATGGCAGGTGCAGAAATAGGAGTCTGCATTGGTTCAGCCACCATTACGGGTACTGGAGCAGGAGAGGGTGTTGGGGAGAACACCCCAGGTGGCAAGAATAGTTTCTTCAAGTCCTCCACAGTTTTCCCTTCCCCAGCAACCATTTAGCAAATTTCTCCTCAAAGTTTCAGACAGTGGTGGGGCTCATTCCCCAGGTCTTTACTGTACTTAGTTATCACTCTCCAGGCAGTGAGGGCTCCCTCTGGGGTAATGATCTGTGGCACTCTGGAGCTATCTATGGGATCCTTAAACTCTACTAGGGCCAGGAAAGTGTGGGTGAGCAGATTAGCATGCCGACCCACCACCACAGGGTTTTGTAAACCTTCCACCTTGGAAAGTACTCCTGTACAGTGTCCGTATTGATACCCAGGGGATGTCCAGGATAAGCATAGCATTTTGGGTCAATCTCCTCCCCAGTACACCACTTCACCAGCGGTGCACAGCCACTTCTGTCGGGTACCCATTTTTTTCTTAACAGTGGTTCGTGAATATGGCCACCAGAGGACACACAATCCCAGCGATGAGCCTCCAAGATGTAACCCCTAGATGGCGCTATCCCAGGGGCTACTACCCCTGCCTGATTTGCCACTAACAGGTTGAGGGGCCTGGATCCACGACGGGTGCCTCCACCCAGAGGTCAGGTTTGCAATAGTTAAACTTACTTGGTCACAGCCCTCTGGGACACTGCAACCCCTTTCTTCCCACTAGTGGCCCACACAATATATCAGAATTACCTTCACAGTATACACTTACCCCAGGGCTGGTTCAGGCACTGGGACCTCCTGTAAAATAAGATACAGTGCAACAATCACAGTACAATACTTTAACATAGACAAATACCTCAGGCAGTATGCTTTGCTGGAAACAAGCAGCTCTGATTTATTTAGGGGAATATAACAAGGACAGGAAATCAGGTTAATTAGCTTATCACTTTACTCATCTATTTATGGCTCTGTGCACAGCCTATCTCTACCAGTTACTGTCCCTGGGTACCCAAGCCCTAGTGGCTAGTCCAAACCGTGGCAGCTGGTAGGGGCCCTTCACACAGAGAAAAGAAAAATTAGTTTAAACAGTCAGCAGTACAGTGATTCCATTTGGATTTAATGTGCAATTCAACAGGAGCGACCCTGAATTCATACTCACGACCTCCAAACAAGATAGGGTCCTTCAACGTCAGCAGGGCTACTCTTGAGCTCCATGAGACTCCTCACACATTTATATGGTAAACAGTCACAGGCAAAAGTCCTTTAATGGCAGCAGGATTCACTTGAGCTGCACAAGCCTCCTCACACATTTATATGGTAAACAGTCACAGGCAAAAGTCACTTAATGGCAGCAGGGTTCACTTGAGGTACACAAACCTCTTCACACATTTATATGGTAAAAAGAAAGCACTATACCGAGGCAAGCTGCATCTGTATCCGATCGCAATTACTGCACAATACCCGGAGAACACACAGCAGATTCAGTTCCTGACAGACCGAGTGCAATTCAGCAATTCCTCCAGTCTTCTACAGGGTGAGCCTGGTTTCTACTCTTCAGATATCCTTTGATTCTCTTCACAGGGCAGATTCAGTCCTAACAAGCAATTCACAAGCTGCAGACCGGAACTCAGGGCCTTACACACGTTTCCGACTAAAACTGCACGACCGAAAAGCACAGGGCTCCTTCCTCTTCACTGCCAGAGCTCAACCGAAACTCCAACAGACAAAACCGGGCACTTCCTTTGAGTTCCTCCCAGTTCTTGACTGGATTGGCTGTCACTCACAATAGACTGCTGCTGTTGGTCCAAAAGGCGCTAAGTCTAAACTACATCTCCCAGAGTCACTGCCCATACAATCCTCTTGTGGCTGGCTCAGATTATGAGTCCAAGTTCTGATTAGTCCAAGGCACCATTTTAGAGCTAGCTTACCCACTGATTGGTCCAGTTCAGCAGTTCAAAACCAGAATGGGAACTAGGCAGACACAGTTCTGACTGCAAAGCAAGTTAGACAAACTGTATTTTCATTATTACTCTAAATGATTTCTGGCAAACAGTTACACCTTTCAGATAGGTTCCCTTTGCACTCCTAGTGACTGCAAAAATGGAGTGAATTGGCAGCAGTTCGAGTGGTACTCAAACAGAGAAGCACAGTCCCCCATACAAACTAATTATGTCTGCAAGCAGACAGCTCTTAAAGACAGTACCAGAGGCTCTAAAACACTCACTGATAAATGGCTTAAACACAAACACCATTCAGGCTTGGGCATTCAAGCAAGCTCCTGGAAGTCTTTTGGGAACCCCCCATTTGGGGGGGTTACACGTATGTGTGACCAAGTACCTTCTACTTCCTCACATTAAACCAAAGTCCTTATTTTTCAGCCCACATCCCCAATATGGACAGGTCCTCCTGCAATTCATCCCCTTCCTCTGCTGTGTCACCAGTTGTTTTTGTAGGCCAATTTCATGTCATCGGCAAACTTCAGCAGCTGACTGCCTCCCTGGCTGTTGATGAGCATGTTAACGAAGCCACGAATCCAGCACTGACTCCTGTGGTACTTCTCCACGCCACCACTCTCTGCAAGTGCTGGAATTGCTGACAAGAGAGGAGAGTAACAATGTAAGTGGGTAGAAGGAGAAAAAGATTTTAGTTAGTGCTTGGTGCACTTTGAGACTTGTCTTGAAATTTGTAGCAGACAGTGTAGGCAACATAGCCGGAAATTAATCTTGGAGGTCAGTAGAATAAGAAAGTTCTGTGAATCAGGTGTGATTGGCGGGTGGAGCTGCCAGAGGCTTAGTGCCTTCTAACAAGAGCACTATGAAAGACTCACTTGCCCTGTGTGTCCCATCTCTTTGGTCCCAGCCAGAGTGGAACAGTGCAGGAGTGCAGCATCTGCTTTAGGCATCTGCAGGCTTCCACAGACATTCCACAATACACAGGAAACTCTGCAGGAGGACCACCAGGCCAAGGTAGGAGACAGCATAATACTGTCTTCTGATATGCTGAAATGTTCAGCTTCAGGTAGGTAGATACAGGTAGTGTGTTAACGTCCAGTGAGTAAGAAGGAGTAGGCACCAGGGTAAGGTAGGTACAGGTAGGAGGGCTGAAAAGGAAATTAGGAGACAGCCTATCTAGGGTAGGGTAACAAATAAGGTTCAGGCGAGGGTGAGAAGTAGTAGACACCCAGAGCAAGTTATCACAAGTAGTTGGGTGAAAAGGGAAACAAGGACACCCTATCTAGGGTAGAGTACCAAATCAGTATCAAACAACAAAGGAGAGGTACCAATTTAATGGGCATAGAAAAGAGGTAGAGTGCAGGGAAGTTTCAACAGGCACTAAGGTAAAGATGGAAAGATCTTGGGAGTGGTGCAGTGCAACAAGTATGGAACACAGGCTTTCAGGACACTTTCTGGAGACTGAGTGCTGCCTTGTTTGTATTTACCACTCTAGGTTTGGGGCAGAGGTTGCCCAACTCTGGGCTGAACTGTCCAGGGTGAAGAAAACCTTGTGCTCCACCAAGTGGCCACTAAGTCTGCTGCAGCTTCCCAGAGGATGTCTAGGTAGAGGCAAAGTGGTTAGACCATGCTGAACTCCAGGAGGGTGGGGGTAGCATGAGGGTTACCTCCTCAGCCTGTACCACAGCAGAATTGATTCACTGTACTAGTAGGTTGGGCAGCATAGAAGAGGCACCCATTGCAGTGGGAATGGAGGCAGAAAGTAGGGGTCCTCAGAAAGAAGGCCCAAGGAGGAGAAAGAAGCCCACAGCCAAGGAGGAAGCAGCTGCTGGTGGGGGCATGCTGTATTAGGGGACAGACTTGGGAGTGGGGGAAGAGGGAGGTGAAGTGCCTGAGAGGTGCTTCATCATGGAGAAATGGAGCAGACAGCAGGAGATGGGAGGCAGCAAGATGTCATTGTCTAGCTATGGACAAATGCTCTAACAAGGTACAGACAGTGCAAGGCAGTTTCAGGGAGCTGGGAAGGGCCCCAAGAGGTGGCATGCTTGCTTGGCCAAAGTGTTACCTGTATACTGTTGGGGAGAGGAAAGGACACTCCACATTTTGGCTACATTAGGCACTGTAGGCCAACGGGGAAGATATGGGCCTTTATAGGGGAGGCGACCACCATTCTTCTAAGAAGGAGACCGCGGTCTGTAGTGGGAGATCTAAATGCTACTTAGATGAACATTTAAACTAGCCAAGGGGAGGCTGTAGAACTAAGGAGGCAAACATGCCCCGATGATGAAGCAGCAAGGAGGGAGGTCCGCGGGGAGTAAAGTGCCCCAGGGCACGGTGCAAGAAGACAGGGGTAGGGGAGAGGCAGAAGACAAAGGGGTATAAATCAGGGAAGCAAGAAGGAAGGAGCAAAGGAGACAGGTAATGGAGAGCTAACAAGGGAAGAGGGTAGTGAGGGGAGCTTCAGGAGCAGCAAAAGCAGGAGGGAAGCAGGAAAGCAGGCAGGGCGGGATTAAGGTATGGAAGCTATGTGCACCAATGCAAGGAATCTGGGAAATACAATTCTGGATCATAGAAACATAGAATTTGACGGATCATGAGGCCATCATGGCGGAGGCTAGCCGGATTTAAGCGGCCATAATGGAATTGTGGTACACTAACAGCCACGACTGGGACACTGCCCTATAGAGCTACCTCTGTTCAGGAGCGACAGGGAAGGGAGGAGGAGTGTAGTACATGTAAGGGTGAGAGATCAAGCCACAGAGGTACAGGGGCACCTGGAGGAACAGTAAGGGCTGGAGGTGCTGTGGGTAATCCTGGAGACAGGTACTGGGGCTGCTACCCATACAGGGTGGTACACAGACCTCCGTACAGGGGAGGAGTTGAGTAGGCACTTGGGAAGCCATCATCAGGATGGCAAGTAAGGGGAGGGGCTGCTAGTCGATGACTTTGTTCTGCCAGATGTGGAGTGGTGTCTTCCAACTGCAGCTTCAGCTAAGTGCAGGGCCATCCATGGCTCCCTACAGTGGTGTTTTCTCAGGCAGCCATTAATTTGAAGCTATTAAGGACAGGGCAGTGCTGGACCTGGCACTTACAAACAGGGACAGCATAGCAGACATCACAGTGGTCAGTCCTCTAGGTGCCAGTGATCACCGCACAGTGTGGTTTAACATTAAGATGAGAACAGAGGCAAACTGGATGAGGGTCCTGAACATTTGGAGGGTGGAGTTTAAAGAAATGGGAGACTGCCTCGGAAAGTGCCTCACAGGGAGGATTGCCAAGGAGGGTAGAGGTACCATGGGGAAAATAATGGAGAGCATCTCCATGAAGGAAATGAGTAAAAGCAGAAGGAAAAGGAGACTGTTATAGTTCTCTAGGGAAGTGACCAAGGTGGTGAAGGAAAATGGGGTGGCATTCAGGAGGTATAAGGAAACACAGAGGAGGAAGACAGGGAGGTGCACCAAGTAAAACAGAGGGCAGTAGGCATGGCAATGAAGGAGCAGGGCACAGACAGAGGAAAGGATATCAGGGGACAGCTAAAGGGGATAAGACTTTCTTCAGGTACGTAAATGAGAAGAGGAAGGCAAGGATGAGGATAAGGAGGGCAGCAGGGGCACTGCACAGAAGAGAACCAAGAAAAGCAGGCATTCTGAACAGGTACTTCTGCTGTCTTCACAGTGAAGGAGGAAATGGACCTCAGGGCAGCAGGAACAAAGCGTTGGGAGCTGGATACAAGTCCATTTTCAGAGAAAGAAGGCCTGAAGGACCTGCAACTCCAAAAGGACAAAACTATGGGACTGGATGGGATAAACCAAGGATACTAAAGGAGTTGAGGAGGTGATAGCTGCCCCACGGATGGCCTTATTCAACAGCTGTCTGGAAACAGAATGGTAGTAGAGTACTGGAGGAGAGCAGATGTGGTCCCTCTACATAAAAGAGGCAGCAGAGAGGAGGTTAGCAGCTACAGCCCAGTCAGTCTCACCTCAGTGGTGGGGAAATTAATGGAAACCCTGTCACAGGAAAGGCTGGTAAAGTACCTTGAATACAATAGGCTGCAAGACCACAGGCAGTGTGGATTCACAGGGGAGGTCATGCCAGATTAATCTGATTGATTTCTTCGACTGGCTGACCAGGAAATAGATCAGGGAGGGCAGTGGACATGGCCTGGACTTTATCAAGACCGCTTGACACTGTGCCACACAGGAGACTGATTAAGAAATTGAGTAGCCTGGAGGTGGGATCCAAAGGGATGAATTGGATTAGAAACAGATAGAAGACAGAGCATGGTGGTTAACAGTACTCACTCTAATGATGAGAGACTGACCAATGGGGTGCAGCAGAGCTCAGTACTGGGACCAGTCCTCTTCAATGTCTTCATAAGTGACATTGCAGAGGAAATGAACTGGTACTTATAAACTATGCCTTTGCAGATGACACCAAAATCTGTAATAGGTGAACACTCAGGAGGATGGAAAAATGTGTAGGGTTTTGGGAAACTCAAAGAGTGGCCAAGAGCATGGCAGATGGGGTTCAATGCTAAAAGTGCAAATTCCTGCACATAGGACATAGAAACACAGGAACTGGTATAGGATAGGGGTTACTGGGTCACTGAGTAGGAAGGGGCCTTGGGTTATCATATCTGATGACCTCAAAGTGGCAGGGCAATGTGACAAAGCAGTGGGTAGGGCCAGTAGGTGGGCAGTGGTGTTGCCAATATATCTCTTGCTGGCGAGACTCCACCAGGAGTATTGAGTCCAGTCTGGAGGCCACACTTCAGAAAGGATGTAGTCAGGGGAGACAGTCCAGAGAGGGAAAGTAAAATGATGCAGGGGTTGTGTCAAAGCCCTACCAGGAGAGACTGACAGATCTCAACATGTACACCTTGGAAGAGTGGAGAGCGAGAGGGGACATAGTAGAGACCTACAAATACCTCATGGGGTAAACAGAATGCAGAAGGAGTCTCTTTCAAATGAAAGAGCACCAGGACCAGAGGGCATTCTATGAAGATGGAGGGGAAGTTTAAGAAGGATATGAGGAAGTACTACTTTACTGAAAGAGTTGTAAACACTTGGCTCAGACTGCCAGTGGAAGTGATGAAGGCAGAAAACTGGGGGGATGTCAAGCATGAGTGAGTGAGGTAGGCATAGGGGAATATTAATAAATGGGGAGCGGGAGGGTTGCTGGACACCACTTAGGGTCTGTGGAGACAGACTTGGCAGGAACCAACTGTACAGACTAGGTGGGCCAAGCAGTCTTTTCTGCTGACAAATTCTCTGTTTCTATGTTTCTGCTTTCTACCTTTGAACCAAAATGCTAGCCATCCTGTGTATATTTTGTGGACTCCATATTGTGCAACTTTCTCCAGGAGTTTTCCATGTGGTGCTGAAGTCCTGATAGACTACATCCACCATATGGCCCTATCCACTTCCTAACTACCTCTTCAAAGAGGCAATCAGGCTGGCTCGGGAGGTCTTCCGTTTCTGAAGCCATGTTGCAGTACTACAAAATAAGCATGCTTTGCACACCCCATCTCTTATGACTGACCCAAAAAGCTTACAGAGCAGAGGTAGCTCATGGGACTGCAGTTGCCTGGACCCAACCTCACTCCTTCTCGAGTAGGGGTTGCCATTTTCTGGTTCTAGCCCTGTCTGTAAGGAGTCCTGAAGGATATTAGAATACGCCCAGCCAGAATCCTGTTTAACTCCACTAGCACGCTTGGGGAACACCCTGAGATTTTCCTGACTTAAAGCCCTCCAGTTGGTTATTCTATAATTTTGGCATGATTAGCGCTGCTTACTGCTCATCACCCACAACGTGCGCCTTCTGCTGGCCATGCCCTACCTCTTGGTGTAATACTGAGACAAAGTAGCTATTTAGTGCCTCTGCCATTCATTCCCTGCCTTACTTAAGGGAACAGTCAGCATTAAGAGGCACTTGCAGAAATGTGGGCTGGTCCCAATTAGCACTTTGTGTGCAAAACCATTTTTTATTTACTGTTTACTGCAGTGTAGTAAATTGTATCAGGCTGATTCTGCTGACTCCTAAACTGACATTTACTGTAAACAGAAATCCCAGAATCCCTGCAGCTGATGTTAGAGCTGGGCTGCAGCAGTGGGAGATTCAATAGCCTGCAGTGAGCTTTTATAAGATCAGATGTTTGTCAGTCCTGCAGTTCTCTTTAAGGCACAGTCCTCTGTGACTGTACTTAGCCCCAGTGAGGACAGCGAGATCTGAAATTAAAATATTGAGTCGGGTATAAAGGTACTGCACCAGTCCCTGCCTGGTGCTTAAAGGCATTGACTTAGCAAATGCACCTGGGCCATGACCCCCTTTCCCATTTCTCCTAGGCTCACTAGCCCTTTTTCTCCTCTACCCCAGCTTCTCCCTGAATCCTCAGACTACCCATTTGTACGCTCCTTCTGCTCCTCCCTTGCCCACGGTCCCTCCGAGGGTGAAGCAGGCAGCTTTTTCTGTCTATGGGGCATGACTAGTAACAACTCTGCCCTCTACTGGTGGGCAAGGGGCTGTTACAGTAGGCAACAGTGTCTGTTAGGATAGATGGACAGTCATGACAGTAAACATAGGGAGGTGTGTGTGTGTCTGTAGTAACCAGAATGCTCAGATTCCCCAATTCTGACACAGGGTGCAGCTTCAGACAGGAAAAGAGACGTCCTGGCTTCTTCATCAGCAGCAGCAGAGGTAGGGTCAGAAGCAGCAGTGAGCAGTATAATTTGCCTTTTGCCAGAGGAGAGGGAGGGAGAGAGAGCACAAGAGAACATATCATGCTGTCAGATGTCCAGAACTGCATGTGGGCTGTTTGGCTAATTTAAAGGAGTCACTTAAAGCCATAACATGAGGTCAGGACCTTTGTTTGATTTTAAAGTTGTGATTAATTATGCCTTAACTCAGCTGTCCGTGGATACAGCTCTCCCATATAAAACATGCTTGGGTCTTCAGTTTTCCCAGTTCTGCTGACTCCACTTGTGGCGAGGGGACTCAATATTTTCCAGACCAATACAGCCGAGGCCCCAGGTAACCATAATACTGAGTTTGACTGCCACCACACTGCCAGGCTACCTCATTTTTGGCCATGCCGCCATTAACTAGCCTTTTAGTGAGAAAAGCCTTTTGTAGGAATACAACCCATAATCCCGCACTTCTGTCAGAATCCCCACGGTGCCAACCTTTGGCTATAAATATTTTAAACACTTCCCATCTTGTTTAGTTTAAAATGGCAGCAGTACAATTTCAATGAGTGGATGACTGAAGATCGTTTGGTTCAACAGTGTCGATTGCCATGCTTGTTAATTATTCATTCCTATTAACTGCTACAGCTGTAACAATGCCAGCCGTTAAGTAATGACCTGCCTTATGCATGTAACATTTACTTCTCCCTGTTTATGTGCCAAGCTGTTTCTTTCTGTAACTTTTGTTTTAAACCAAGATGTTTACTCTCCATGGCTGGACACCCCATTCAGGCTTTTGCCAGCTACTGCTCAGCCCAGATGCTCCCCATTTTGCTCCAGGGTCCCCACAGCTGGCTCCCTGTGGCAAGGCAGTATAGAGGCATTCCTCCCAAAATACATAATCTGGTGTTGTAGCAAGCAGGGAATGTGGGACCCTTGTATACCCCGTTTATCCTAGCAGTCACCATATTTACTCCAGGATAATGCCATGATATTTGCCCTCTCACCTCCTGTGACACTGCTTACATACCCCAACTGGCTTGTGCATGCCTGGTGACCCCTGCACATCCAGCAAGCTCCCAGGACCAGCGGAGGTAGTCGAGATAAGCACTGAATTCAGCATTCTCCTCCTCAGGTTGGGATGTGCTATTATGGGTGCCTCCCAGCGACCAGAGTCCACTTACAGACCCAAGTTGCCTGCGTGGTTTCATGACACACTACTGTTTGGCCTTGTCTGCAACTTTTTTCATCATCTGTTTATCCTCCTTCCACCAACTGGCCTTTCTGAGCTGGTCATCCCAGTTCCATCGCTCACCTTCTCTAATGGCTGTTCTTTCCAAGTGACTCCCATGGATTACCCTCTCTGGCCGGGTCTTTGGGACTGCCCTAAACCCTTCCAGAGCACAATCCCGATTCGTTTTGGAAGAAGTGCCTGCTTGTGATGCAGGACCTGTGGAGGACGGGTCTTTCTCCGGCTACAGTCAAGTTTTTTTCTCCCGAGGGGCTGCCAGTTGTGTGGTGACCCTCAGTGCATGCACCTGGAGGTGCACATATGAATATTAGTGTCTGAGGTGGGTCCTCCCACTCGAATAAGCATTCCCATTGTGTTGCTACTTGGCTTCCACTAGATGGCAGGCAAGTAGCAGGATACGTGTCCACCCCGCCACCTGGGAGGACAGCCCTCATTAGGGCACTAATCCTCTCTCCCCAGTTAGCACCTAAAAATTCCGAGTCTGTTCCCAGAACCCAGTTTACCAGCTCATGTCCGTAACTTTAGTATTATACAGGGGGACAAATTGTGCTCTGGACTTTGGTAGAGGAATAAGACACTTGAATCTAAAGCTCTCTAAGTATTTAAAGGTCTGGTACAGTGAGGTGGTACACATAGAGTTCAGCACACCATGCTGCATGTGCAACTCCTACTGACCTGAAGGACCATCTCAACATTACATATGGAGCCTGGTTTGGGCCAAATATTGTACTTCTGTATGTCAATCTGTTTCAACTGGTGAGGCTGTTTTAGGATGTGAACAGTTTTCCAGTGGGAACTGGGTCATGCAACATTTATCACTGGGGCCACATGCCATTAACTACTGGGGTCTAAGTCATGTATCTCTGGGGCCACTAGGCATTTATCATCAGGCCACAGGTGGGGGGCCATACAGCAATTTCTCACAGTGACGTGATACTTTCCACTTAGGTCACAAGGCATTAACCACTGACAACACACAGCATTTATCAAAGGGACCACTTCACATTTATCACTGGGGCAATATGACTCGCCATTGGGGCCAAAGGGCATTTGTGACTTGGAGCCCCAGCATCTATCACTAGGGCCACATGACTCTTTTCATGGGACACACAACATTTATCACTGGTGCAACATGGTTCTTTATCACTGGGGCCACATGGCATTTTCACTGCAGCCACACAGCATGTCTCACTGGTGCAACATGATCTCTATCACAGGGCCACATGGTATTTTTCACGGGAGACCGCATAATGTTTATCACTGGTGCAACATGGCCTCTTCAGCGGGGCCACATTGTTTTCATTTGAGCCACACCACATTAATCACTGGTACAACATGACATCTATCACTGGGGCCACATGACATTTTCACTGGGACCACATTTATCACTGGCACAACATGGCCTCTGTCCCTGGGACTACATGGCATTTTTCCACTGGGGTCACATAGAATCACTGGCACAACATGGCATCTATCCTGGGGCCACATAGCATTTTGACTGGGGCCCCACAGCATTAATCACTGGGGACACATGGCTGTGAAATAGCTGTATTGGGCTTTAACCACTGCATTTATAAAGGAACCTTATCAAACATTCATTTTCATGGTATCCATAAATAAAGTATGTTAATTTCATCTTTAATCTAAGTCTGTGTGCCACTGCCACTATCGACAGTAAATGTGGAGCCACATAACATTATCCTGGTACTACAGTACAGAAATAACCAATTGTGCTTCATAATATAAGCAAATATTTTGAAGTGGCATGGATTTTAAGCCTTCTGAGTGACTGAAACAAATCACAGACCATATAATGTAATTATTGATCATAATTACATCAGGACACTATCATTTTGTTTTTGCTTTAAAAGCCACTTCTTGAGTGCACTAAGACACTTCGGAAATGTATGCCTGTTGGGCTAATAATTGCGCTTCCCAGGTGTATTTAAAAAGCCTGTGTGGCATCTAACATACTAAGAAGCCAGCAGATTAGGCCTATGGTCTATCAAGTCTGCTCGATAATCAGTGCTTTCCCACAGCACTTGTTTGTCCCTCCTTCTTACAAGGTCCCCACCCCCAGTGGGGCTCTGGAATTCACCCTCCCCTATCGTATCCCAGCCTCTCTTGAACCCCTCCACAGTTGCTGCAGCCACCAAGTCCCCATGCAATGCATTCCAGAGCTCCACCACCCTCTCAGTGAACTAGCGTCTCCTTGTTTCCCCTCAGCCTCCCCCTTCCAGCTTCATTGGTGACCCTGGTGCCCCCACCTCCCTCAGCTGAAGCACCCTCAAGGCTTACCTGTTTATTCCTTTAAGATATCTGAAGACCTCTATCATATCCCCGTTCCTTCTCTCCTCCAGCAAGTACAGGTTGAGCTCCTCCAGCATCTCCTCATAAGGCCTCCCCTAGTCCCAGTATCATCCTGGTCACCCTCCTCTGGACCCTCTCCAGAAAAGCAATGTCCTCTTTAGGTGGGACGCAAAACTACTGCACGCAGTATTCTAAGTGTGGTCTAACCAGGCAATTGTACAGCGGAAGGAGCACCTCTCGACTCCTTGAGGTTATCTCCTGGCTGTGCACCCCAGCATTTTATTTGCTTGGGCCGCAGCCCTTCTACACTGCTCTGAATTATTCATTTTGGCACACCACCACCCTGTTCTTCCCTAGAAACCTGCAGTGCCCCCCAGGTGTATTCATGAGCCGGGCTTGGCCTCAAGTATAGAACCCTGTATTTCCCAGCATTAAACTTTGCTCCATGCTCTTGACCACCTCCTCAGAGTCTCCAGGTCCTCCTGGAGAGCCAGCTTTCCCTCCACCCTTCCACCACCTGCATCTGCACACATACCCTAATGTGTACGACAATTGGTCCATAATTACATACCTTGTCATCTCTCACTGATTACTTATACCTGGATGGGTTAATAATAGTAACCTGTGGGGTCAGAAGGTCATTAACAACTAAATAACAACCCTGGAACAGTGTCAGTAGCCTTGTTTTCTGTAAAAGGGAAAATGATGGGAAACCTCTGTCTCTAAAAATGAGGAGGTATCATTTTGTCTTAAGATGAATCCATAAAAATCCCGTAATGTGACATTGTTTAATCCCTTCTTAAAGGAGGCAAAACCTCTTTACCTTTTTTCAATATAATTGAGCGTTGGTCGTGTATACCTTCCGTCATCTTCTTACTTCACATTTCTCTTTTGTTAAAATAATCTTGTTTCTTTTCAAGGGTTTCTTTTGATGTTGCAACCCCCCCATATTCTTTTTTATTTCCTGATCAGTTCCAGGATCCTGCAACATCAGTTGAGTGTGAGCTGAGTGGAGCGTGTACTGAAACATGTACGCGGAGCAGCTGGTGGTACACGTTTCAGCATGGCCTCCACTCAGATGATGTAAGTGGGTTCTGGAACTGATCATGTATATAAAAATAGTCAGGGAAAGGCAACATTGCCAAGGGACTCTAAAAATGGGAAAAAAACTGATTTAAAAGGGAACAAAAGCAAAGTACAGAAAAGTGAGATAAAGGAGGTTACTTCCATGTCCAAATTTCCAAATATATTTAAAAAGTGAAGTGCCAACTCCATAATGTGGAGTGATGGGGACTCACTCTGGCACGCTGGTGACTTGGGTTCGCACTCCGAGTCCTGGAAGTCAAACACAGAGGCCAGCAGGGATGGTTCAGGGTATCCTTCAGATGCTCCCCAGGAGAAGGATGCTCATCACATTGCTGTACATGGACTCCTGCTGATGTCATGGTGGGAGTGCTTTTTTTTTTAAATATTCATTGTTTCTTTTCATTTTGCCCCTGCAGCCTCCATCCAATCGACTTCCCCTAGCCCCACCACCTGGCTCCTCCAGGACTTACTAGACCATGTCCTCTGCCACAGGACCATGGCAGTGCCCGCCACTTGTGCAGGGTCTGCAGGGGTTGATCTTTATCCACTGCCTAGGGAGTTTTCCCTGGTTTTCTCATTCCCTCCCTTGTTGCTGGGGTGTGACACATCAGCATTCGTGCGTGGAGGTGTGCACGTGCTGCGAGTCCTGCAGGCTACTCCCTTCCTTGGCATCTCTGTCCCGTTCCACCCTCAGGCCTCCATCTAGGGGCAGTCATTCAGTGGGACTGCCAAACCACCCTCCCAGGAGAGAGGCTGTCCTCTGGACGCTCAATTCTCTCCCTCCCGGCTGACCCCGGTGACCTGCTCGCACCACAGACACGGGTTGCTGGCACGGCAGGAGGTAAGGCGTGATGCTGCAGCCCTCTATGCCACTGGGCCAGCTAGTGGGAGTGTTTTTGATAGCATGGGTGACCAGACACCATCAGGCTCCCACCGCCATCCACAGTGTGCCCAAGATTGTTGGTGGGCCGGGAGATAAGGTGGACATGTCATGCGGTACATTGGATGGCAGCCTCAGAGTGCCCTCCTTACCAACAGATACCCCCAGCACCCCACTTATGGAGCCCCTCACCTAGCATGGTGTGCAGGTCCTCCTCAGGTGGTGAGAAGCCCCGGGTGGAAAAGCTGGAAATCAGGATGGAAGTGAAAGTGGAGTCCAGGAGACGTTCCTCCACAACAACCAGAGGGACCCAGCAGGGACAAGCCAGCCCCAGGATGCAGAGGCTGAAGCCTGGGTTCAGACTCATGAGATGGCAATGAGGGGTGACTCGTGGAAGCAGGGAAGCGTCAAAGAGCCTGAAGGAGAGGTGTGTTGAGGAGCACAGATTGGAGCAGTAATACACCAGGCAAAAAAAAAAAAAAAAGGTAAACAGATTTATTTGTTCCTTCAAAACTATGAGCTCCCAAGTGTAGCAGTAAAATGCAGCAGTGGAATTTGAGTATGTTCCAAGGAAACTACAACCACTTGGCTGTTAGTATTCTCTCTCTCCCAAATCCACCCTCTTAAAGCCCACAGCTAAGAAATCAAGTGTTACGTGCTTAACTGGTGGTCTCCTTCTCACCGTACAATGGAGTCTTTGTTAAAGGGTTTCAGGCTTTCAGCTTCATTTCCCAGCTTTTCTATATCACTATCCTGGCTGAGATGATCCTGAGCCGCTGAACAGCAGTATTGCCCCATGAAGACAGAATACATTTGGGAAAAGTAAAAGCACCCTAGCTGGTGACTTCAGTAGCACCACAGAAGCTATTTATTTTCCCGTCTCAAACTGCATTTGAACAGTTCAGGCTATATCAGTTAGATGGATTATACTAAGTCTCAGGAAAGATATGAGACAACGATTAATGACAATGTAAAATTTATTTTGTGTTCTTTCAAAGCTGCAGTGTATTTAGAATGAAATATTTTTTTGTTAAGTAATTTATGGTTTAGATTCCTCTGCTTTGCTTTGCCCCTCCCTTCCTTGGGTCAACCCACCCACACCCCACCCCCAACTCTCTGCTGCTACCTCTTTTCAACCCGATGGGCTTAACCCCATGGTGGGGTCTGGCTGTGCCAAATCAATCTTCCACCTGCTCCAGGGAGCAGAGGCAGGACTTCCAGGGAATGGAGAAGGGCAGGCAGTGGTGGGGGCAGGGTCTGAGTGCAGAGGAGAAGTTCTCAGGGTAGGAAGAGGAGCAAACAGTGTGTGTGTGTGGGGGTGGGTGCAGAGGCAAGAGTTCCTGGGGTAGGGAGAGGTTGGACATTGGTGGGGCATGAGGCCAGAGGCAGGAGTTCCTGGGGTGCAGGGAGGAGCAGACAGTGGCTGGGGATGAGGGCAGAGGGTAGGAGTTCCCAGGGTAGGGAGGAGCAGACAGTGGCAGGGTGGGTACTGAGTGTGGAAGCAGGGGTTCCTGGGATAGGGAGGGTGGACAGTAGTGAGGGGCGGGGCCTGGGTCTGGAGGCAGGAGTTTCTGGGATAGGAGAGCAGCAGATGGTGGCAGTTGGGTGGGGTTAGGATGCAGAAGCAGGAATTCCTGGGACAGGAAGAGGAGCAGACATTGTGTGTGTGTGTTGGGGGACAGGGCCAGCTTGTGGAGGTAGGAGTTCTTGGGGTAGGGAGAGAAGCAGACAGTGGCGGGGTGGGGCCAGGGTGCAGAGGCTGGAGTTCCCAGAGTAGGAAAAGGTGCAGACAGTGGCGGGGGATGGTTCCAGGGTGTGGAAGCAGGAGTTTCTGGAGTGAGGAGAGGACTGGACTGTGGTGGTGGGGGGTCTGACTCAAGGACTGAGTGCAGAGGCAGGTGTTCTCGAGGCAGGAAAGCACAGAAAGTGGTGGGGGCAGGCTCGAGTGCAGAGGCAGGGGTTCCAGGGTAGGAGAGAAATGGACATTGGCAGGGTGGGGCCCTGAGTGTATACCAGCATAATCCGCATGAAATAGGGTGTTTCCTTCATTCTTGGTTCCCAACCCTGTGACACTGGCATGCAAAGAGCTCAATGCTCATGCGCGCTGTGGGGGTAGAATGGAGCGAACCACCATCCCTCCTTCCCTTCCCGCTCGCTGTGCTGTAACCTGTGTTACCCAGGTGGCAATATTGTTATGGTGGGAGCTACCCTTCCTCCCGGAGGAAAGTAGTGTCCCTGGGACATTGATCTTCCTCCTACACAGCTGGCCTCCGACGTCTTGTGCTTGTTCCAGAACTTGGGTCACTGGCGTCACGAATGGCAACAGACAGGCGGCTCAAAAGATTCTTTATTTAATAAAATGATGTAGAAGCGTGATACTAAATTGTGTTTTTGTCACTGCTCCACTGCAATGACTTCTTAGAGCCACAACATTTTATAGAAAATAACAGTGATGTCATCCGAGTCTCCGTGCAGTTTTCCTCCATCTATAAAACAGATAAATCAAACACCTTGGTACATAACAATGAATCCTGTGACTATAAATGTATATCCTTTTTAAAAAAAAAAAACTGCATTAACTGTTGTGGTAGAAATCATCAGAGAGGAAGGACTACAATTATACCATATCGCTGTATTGCTGGCCTGAGAGATCAAGGAAGTAGGAGCTACAAAATGACATGACAAACCCCACAGTAGGTCTGAGGAACTTTTTTTTACTTAAAGGGACATTGTCAACCGCCCCTTAGGCCTCAAAGTGTCTCAGTCATAGTTTAAAAACACGTTTTGTGATTGTTCACATTGCTAATGTGGCTGGCAATTTGATTCAGGTTCTTTTATTCTTTTTAAAAGTGCAAAACAGACTGCCCACCATACTGGTGTTACCACACTAAATGTGTTTGTTTACATTTGTAATCAATTGTCACTGCATCTTTCCTGGACTTTGACACCCAACACATTCTAGCCACTCAGGTTGCAGTTGGAGGAGAGAGACTATTGCATCCTGATGGCTGCACTGTTTGGGGTGTTCCTAATGTTCAAGAAGTATGCAATAAGAGTAGATCAAGGATTTGCAACAAAACAAGGTTGAGTATAATTATACAATGGCAAGAAAATTTCCCGGACTCTGATTGGTCAGTATGTCCCTGGCACAGTGAGGTTATCCCAGCACAACCTCACTGTATTGATTGGATGAGCATTTGCTTTTGCAGGAGCTTTCGCTTTTATTTTTCTCTTGAGAAACAAATATATATTGCCACCAGAAAATCTACTAAAACATTTTATTTTTATTTTTATAACAATGAGCCATTGTATAATAGCAATAATGCACTCAAGAATGCGGATTTGTGCTGGGATAACCTCACTTCTGGGATGTTGGATGCATAGGCCTGCGGCCTCGTTGTCCAGCCGCAGGCATGAGGGTATCCAGCACAGCCCACATGATACGTCTAATGTCATTATGCATGCATTTCAGTTCTACTAAGAAAGGAAGCTGATAAAACAACCAGCAACATCAATGAATTTTAGAGACGGTAAGCAATAATAGAATGTGGGTTTTAACTAGAAATAGTATATACAAAAGGGTTAACATTGTCCCTTTAAGCACAGTTTGTATTCCTTGTACATGCTACAGTAAGAAAAAAAGCAACCTGTATTTTAAATTTCAAATGGTCATTAAAGAAGCAGCATTTGTTAGTCCCCATCTAATATGTTTTTGTCAAAAAGCTAAACATACCCATTTTGTTTTGATTTTCTTTCATTCCTGAACTGAGATACAGGATTTTGACATTTTTAAAAGTTCCCTCCCCTTGCCATGACCCAGGCAGATGGTAGCGCCACCCTACTACAGCACAGTATGAGGCTAGTGCATACATTCAAAAAGTAGCCTCAGTGGAAGAGAATTTTAAAATTACAAATGGTAACCGCCTTCAAGGACTTGAGTCATTAATTACAAAATTAGTAATAAAAGTTACTATGTTTTAAATATGGCTGAGAAAATCTAAAATGCACAAATTATGAATCTAAGGATGTCACCAACATGTTTTGCTAAAACACTATATGACAAAATGTTTTGCCTACTAGCAAATAGTTCTGCTTTAAAGAAGAGGAGAGCTGTTCTGTACGTGACAACTCTCCCTTGTCCCCTGTGTATGCTGCCTTTACTATTGCCTCAGCAAGGGAGGGCCATAGCGACTCCTGTGTCTAGGGGTATTGAAATGGTAACATCTTACTGGGAGTCACCCCTTGCAAAGAGGTCTGGATCTAGCTGTCCCATTCCTTGTACATGTATGCTGTCTCTGTCCCTGATTCAGGGACTACCACTTTTTGGAGTGCCATGAAATCACAGGAACACACTTTTTTCTTAACTCTCTTTACTCACTTAGGCTTGTACAGGGATGTACCCCAATATCAACTCCTTGACCCCCTCACCTGGCATCCCCACAAGCCACCCAGACTGAGAGGCCCACAGCGTACCCCTTGCAACAGGGCTCCCTGACGAGAGAGACCATATATACCTTGAGTTCCCAGCTGAGGCTCACGACAAGGCATCATTCAGGAGGGAGACCAGGGAGCTTCATGCCCCTTCTGCTCCTAAGGGGTTTCTCCTGCACATTTCCCTGTGGTAGTGTAATGCGCTACAAGATGCAACAAGCGTGCTCCCATGCTTAGTGCATCAGTGTTCTCTGTCACTTCAGCCCTGATCTGGCGGTTCCTGGCCACTGTTCTCCCTACCCTGTGCTAGGAGTCAGATGGACAACGGTGCTGCTCTTCACCTACCCTGAAGGAGGAGGCAGTCCGTCGGATGGTCATCCTACTTCCCCAGCTGGCCCTCCAGCACCCCAGCTTATTCTTGGATGTGGGCCACCATCGTAGCAAGAGGTAGCATTACCGCTGTGCCATCAGGCCACCCATCACAGGAACCCTCTTGAGGAGATTCCACCCCTAGAGGTGTTGCAGGGTCAAAGTTCCCTTAGACCAAAAGTACCTAAGGCAAGAAGGCCTACCATTCCTTAATGAAAGAGAGGTGCAGCTGAAGGAACAAAGGATGGTGGAGCAATGAAACAAGTGCCCAAAGGGTGCTTTAGAATGCGCAGTTTAAATATTGTCATGGATGGGACATGGGTCTGTTTCCCACTGCCACACTGAACTGCAGGCTAAGACTTTTGTTTTGTTTAGTATTTTATGTTTGTATTGTAGTTGAGTTATTAACATAGAAACCACAACATACAAGCAAGTAAGCAGGAAATGTACAGTACAACAATGCAGTACATCTGAGTCCAAGAAAGTGTTCATTTAGGGAACCACAGTTCTGGGGACAGAGGGAACAGGAAACAAGATTTCCAGCCTCCTGTAGGGGGTTCTGAAGATTATAAACACAAACCCTTGAAGGACCATACTGATGCAATAATACAGGGCAAGGTGTGCGATATCATCCCACCTCAGGTGCACTGCAAGGCATTAGGCCACAGGCTGAGTGACTTCAACCATCTGAGGGGGATGATATCCATGAATGCACACCTTTGAGTGTATTACTGTGATTCTGAAATGGATCCATTTTGGTTCTGATGACTGATGGCATGGCCTATTTTCAGACTAGGATTATGTACTAAGATAACATCCTGGCTGAACATGGTCTTGGCCAATCAGATTTGAGGATTTTGTCCATGCATTTAATACTTTTCAGTATAGCTATTGCTCATCAAGTCATCCATGAAGGCACACAATCTGTAGGCACAGACATCATCCACTTTAATAAACAGCCTGGTCCTGTTTATGGTGAAGAAAAGGATGCAAGTTTCTCCATGATATAAATTTGGTTAACCAAGGCTATGGCCTTTTGAAACACTACTTGAACAAGTGAACTATCTGCAGAATGTGATGCAGTTTACATCCCTCACTGGCTTGATGCTTCTGGAACTCTGTCCCCAGATGTCTTATACCTCAGGAAAGCACTCTCCCTCTCTGGCAACCCTAAAAGCAGCTGGCAAATGATTGTACCATCTAGGCCTCCCTGAGGCGAGCATTTTATTACATTCTCAAATAAACACAGCTCTGTGAAACAGATGATGCTTCTGTTGACCAGGCCCTTCAGATGCTGTTTCCTGTATTGCATTAACACATTTTAATTGGAATTAGCCAGCCAATCTTTTGCTCAAAACCCATCAGTGGAGGGCCATCACAGGCACTTTCCTCGTAAATGTCTTAGCCTGTTTTAGGTTTTAATATGCTTTTGTTGTAGCCTTGGTATCTTCCATCAGTTTCATCAGGCGCTGCTTGGCAAATAATCAGTTTTCTGGCTGAATGTCAAGTAAACAGGATTTCTCTTACCCTTGGGACACACATTTGACTGTAAGCGGGGCCCTTTAAATCCATACTTTTACATACCATTTAAAGCCTGTATCGATGCCAGGGAAAAGCTTTGAAACGTACTATTTAAAACTGTTCAGCTTTTATTTAGGGTTACCACCTGTCCTGATTCCGTCAGGACACTCCTTGTTTGGGTGGCTCTGTCCTGCGAAAAACAGGAATAATGCTAAGCCCCTGCTCTTATAGTAGAAACAAATATTCTCTTACTTTCCTCTAGAAGTGGCAGAAAACTATGATACCATCATTAGAATACCTAAAATGATAGGAACCAATGTTACCACCAAGGTTGTACTGTGAAAAATCATGTTTCAGAATCAAGCACGCATCAAGGCTTCATGGTGGTAACCCTACCTTCATTGAATACATTTTCTGCAGTTCTCCTCTCCCCATTTGTTTATTCTAGGTTAAAGTTAACAGCTGAGGAATGAACTCTCATTGAAAACTGTGAGCTTTTAAAGATAATATATTACAATAGTATAATTGTATATAATATACTACGATATAATATTTGCATATATTAATATATTACAATAGTATATTTGTATATATTACAATAATATATTTGCAAATAATATTACAATAGTATATTTGCATATATTACAATATATTTGCATATAATAATATATTACAATAGAATATTTGTATATAATATATTACAATAGTATATTTGTAAATAATGTATTACAATAGAATATTTGTATATAATAATATTACAATAGTATATGTATATAATATATTACAATAGTATATTTGTATATACTATATTACTTGCATATAATATATTACAATAGAATATTTGTATATAATATATTACAATAGTGTATTGTATATAATAATATATTACAATAGTATATTTGTATATAATAATATATTACAATAGTATATTTGTATATAATAATATATTACAATAGTATATTTATGTATAATATTTGGGCTGGCAGTATAGCCTAGAGGTTAGAGGAGCGAGGTGTGAATGAGCTTGGTACATCCAGTAGACCAGACCTGAGTTTGAGTCTCATAACCTCCACTTGCATACTGTGTGACTCTGAGCAAGTCACTTAACCGCCCACTGCTCCCAGGTCACCTTGTGCCTAGTGGGCCTTACCTGGTTACAAAGACTAAAATGAAAAATAAAATAATAATATATTACACTAGAATATTTGTATATACAGTTATACAGAATACCCAGTTAGGACAGTATGACAGGGCCAGCTCTGCAGTGTTACTGTTACTAATGCTTAGTACACTTGTGACCACGTTTCATGAACAGAGCTGGGTTGCCAGGGACATGGACGGGGGAGGGAGGATAGAGTGTGCCAGGTGCCAGGGACAGCTCTTCTCCCTTGTGGAGGGTTCCGCAGCTCTGCTGCTTGACTGACACCCAGTGGAAGCTGGATGTCAGTGCAATTTGTGGCTCCAACGTAAGGGAGCCCCACCAGACACAGACTCTGCCTTGCACATACAAGCGCACATGCACCAGTGCACATGCTGGGACTCCTAAGTGGGGAGACAACAGAGGAGGTCAAACCACCAGTTGCACTGGATGATGTCGGACCCTCACAGGCCTGACATCATCAACCAAAATTCCCAGCTGCTACATACCACTTCCCCATGGTCAGGGCCCACCCTGGGGACCCCATCATGAGGAGTAAGTTGTGAGGGCCTGGCTGGGTGCTAAGCCCTGGGGAAGGTGGGTGATTGGGCTTGAAGGTCCAGCCTAATGAGGACAGCATGGATGACAGGAGGACAAAAATCTTGGTTGGAAAAAGGAACCGTATGCCCTTATCATAGTCAGTCTTTACTTACATTTTGCAAAAGCAGGGTCTTGAGTTTATCTGCTCCTGCTCCTTATTCTCCACTGACATCATAATCCTCTGCTTATGACATCACAATACGTTGCTTTTGAAATAACCTGATATGAATGCCACTTCAAAAAACAACAGCTCAGCTCCTGAATATAAGCCAATCTCAAAATAAGTTGCTATTATGGTAAAGGATGCCACCAAAAACAAGTCGAGCATTTCACGCTTAGACCACTTTTTCAAGCTGAGCAGTAGTCGCATCCATTCTCGTAGGATTCAAAAGCAGGCTTCAGTTAGCGTTCAGCAAAAACACATTTCTAAAAAAAACAACACATATTTCTTAAAAGGTAATCAGGCTAACAGAGCCCATGGTCCTTCCCTCTTTTTATATGGGTACCTCCAGTATTCTTGCAAACACTGACTTGGGCGTGAGAGTTGGCTTTCCTGCTTACGAAACCCTTGGGTTTGGGCATGATAAAATCCTTTATTATAAGCTTTATAATATGGGTTGCAAAAGGGAGAAACCTAATTGGGCAAACACCATCACCTGACCATTGATTAAACTCACTATTTAATGTATTTGTTTTTAAAAGAACCCATGTTATAAGGGCAATAACCACTCCAGGGTATGAGGTTACAGGAAGTTAATCAATGCCTTGGGTGCTGTGAGGGCATTGAGGGCACACAATGCACCCGGCGTGGATTAAATGTGTATAACTCATACCTTGTCATGAGTTATTGCTAACTATCCCCAAGACACAGGGTGGTGAAGTCTACAGTTCAAACCCTTCTTTTCTGCAAATAACTATGATGTCACATACTGTAGATTTATGACTTCAAGTGCTGAATTAGCAAGAGGAGCAGAAGGACCCCAAGGGATAAAGGTTCCCTTCTTCATGCGAATGTCTTTAATAATAATACTAATAAGGGAAGAGAAACACAGAAAATATGAAATATAAAGCGAATTTAGTTCAATTGTTTGCTTTGCAAAGCTCTTCTAGTGGCATGAGCCACCAGTTTGTCACTGAAATGATGGACACTAACACTCAAAATGTGTGAAAATGTTGGCCACTGGCCCTCATAATATGGGATCGAGCATCACACATTGAGATACAAGTGCAGAACACGAGAAACTAATGACTTTATGAGTGTGAGAGCTAATGTTGATTTAACATCATAGAATATTATGAACGAATGGTTATAATTAATGATTTCATTTCTGAGTTTTCAGCACCTTCTCTGTGAGGTGCACATTTTCCATGTTGGACAGAGAAATTCTGAGTGACAAAATGCAGGATGTACCTTGTAACGTGGGACAGTTGAGAGGTATGGTATTAGCTACTCTTTAAAGCTCTCCACACTTTGTAAAGGCACCTCTGATATCGCAGTTCTGGTTAGTTTCTTGTTTTTTTAATCTTTGATTTTTTTTCATTCTCCTTCCGACACAAAAACAGTACCAAACATCCCCAGCTCCCTTGAGCCCACCTTACCTCCTCCTGTTGTGCTGTGGGATGAACCTGGGTGGGGTCACCTCTACTCTCCACTGTAAAGTTCCCATGGGTGGAGAGAACCGTGGGCGACATAGATCATGTGACAGGCTTGGAGAGATGTGGGAGTTCCTTGGGGGGCACGTAAACATGAGTTTTGAAGGGTATCAGGTGCATAGTCGCAAGAAAATTCAAGTGTTTTGACCTTGGTTTTATGGGATTGTGTGTGGAACGAAATAAAGTATGAGACTTTAAATCTTCAAATGAATCAGTAAGGAAGTCAGCAAAATACAACTTTAACCTTTGACCTGCTCTTATGAGGTCAAGGTTTGACTCAGTTGGTTTCACAATACTGTGTGTGTAACCACTCAAGCCACACAGTGACCATATTTTACAAGAGCTGGTTGAGAATGACTTGGTAAAAAAAACATGGAAAATGTAGGAATCTGACTTTCCAAAAGGCTGAAAGCAACTGGTTGATTAGTGCAGTGTAAAGGTATTCAGGAACATCTGTAGCGAGACTGGCAGGAACTCCATGCACTGTTCTCGGGAAGATGAATGCAGACAGCTGTTGCCATATTGGTCCTTGTACAAATGGGTGAACACAGTAGGTGATTTGATACCTATTACTGAACCAACAAGAAACTTTCAGAACACAAACTTTCAGGCCTCACAGTCCCATTCATCATCAACTGAAAAATGGCAGCTGTGAGACCCAGCTTGTGTTCTGAAATGTCTTGTTGGTCCAATATAAGTTATCAGATCACCTACTTTGTTCATCTAAGAACATGAATGAAATGTAAATCTGAACTGTGCACCCTGGTCACATGGAGACATGTGTTTGGTATGTTACGTCCCCAACTTACTAGTTTGAAAGTAACCAAGTAATAGCAAGAGGCAACTGCAGCCTAAGTGCTGATGTATGGGTGACAGCTCAGATTTATTATAATACACCCCATAGGTTCAGCTCATTTATTTTGAGTAGAAGTCTAAAACTTCCATGAGTGAAATCTGACGCTCATTCCAGTTTTTGAAAGTCAAAATATTTCCCAGATCCTACATGTTGGAAGTCAGGATTCTAGGAGGGACCATTTATGGAAGCTAATGTAAATATTAGTGACAAAGTCCAATTTCTTTCAACACAATCCAGCATTTCTGACTTCCATGCCTGTAATTGTCGAAGTCATCTAATTTTTGTTTTCCGTTTGGAAGTCAGTGACTTCCTTACCATCTATTTTGGAAGTTTTTGCCTCATTTTGGAAGTCACATACTCCCAAAATGGAGTTGGCAGAATCTTTGATCCCCCAACTTCATGACATATCCATGACAAGATTGTAGCACTCACATGAAGTTCTCCCGAGGTGAGTATGTGTGTATTCAGTACTGGTTTCCATCAGACTGGTAGTGGACAATGGCCTGGGGGTCTCTGATAAGACTCTAAAGGGCCTGCAGTATACTTGCTGTGTTGGCGCCTGTTGGTTTCCACAGAATTCATTTCTGAAAATAAGAAGAGAATCCAAGGATCAACCTTTTCTTGTCATGGCCTTACTAGAATAAATAAATGTTATTATGGTTGTTGTTTTTTTTGTTGCAATGTGATTGACCACTTTTCAAAACTGTTTTTACTGCAACTGTTAGAAATGAAGCTGGTTTGTCTTTAGTCTGCTGATGTCTGCCCAGGACATCCATGAAGCAAAGATGCTGCATCTCCGTAGACTAGTCTCCTGGTTGGAGCACTTTAAATAAATAAATTGAATTCCATTCTCAGAAACAAACATACCAAGAATGATAGAAACACTAAGCACTCAAAACAGGATGTTATCTTTGTGTTTTACCCACAGTAAGAAAGAAAGAAAAGAGGGTTGAGGGACATCTGATGGTCTGATGGCTGGAGCCATTCACTGCTTTGCCACATGGGGGACCCAGGTTCTGTTCCTTAGTCTGGAATCCCTAGTTGGGCACCGGCAGTAGTGTTGTCCCATGCAGTATTCCAGGGGATGGAGGTCAGCCAGTACCACTGCAGCCACCCTCACTCTAAGGATACGGGGGATGTCTTGCTTACAGCTGACTCTACCCAGTGCCCAACCCTATGTCTCCACGCAAGGAGTGACTGTTGGGAATAGTGAGGCAGTGATGTCCACAGTTCATTCAGATGCCACAACAATGGACGTGGAGTTCTGGCGTGCATCACTGTGACCTAAATGAAGTAGTGGTTGTGGACCTAGGAAGCCGATATACCATACAAGGGAATGTCCTGGCATGGAACCTGTAGACAAGGCCACGGTAAGGCTCGAAGTTCATTTTTATAACTTAAAAATTTGATAAATTAAACACCATCATCAAAGAGCAATAAACAGAAACATTTCAATTGTAGCATATTCATTTCACGTACAATGTATTTACATGAAATAGTTCAGTCACGCCAGTGACAAAATTCAGATTTTGCATTTATCAGAAATTTCTTTAAAACATCTGTCTTTTGAGATTATGAGCGATAAAACAACCTCTTATACCTATGAAATCATACAGCATTAACAAATGTAACGAGGTATACTGAGAGAAAATTCCCAAATTATCTTTCTCCACCCCACTATGCAGAAGAAATAAATAAATTAAAAATCAGCCCTCAAGGAAAAGCTCAGCTGTAGAGCCTCTGGAGTTCCATCAAAAACTCTTTAAAATCTCATGTTTTCCCATGCATTAAAACTGAGTTCCACTGACAGTGTTCTTGTAGAGTGTACTGTCTATGAATAACCTGGATACAGTTCCTTTATAGATCAGGTGCTGTAAAAAGCAGTAAATTGTGCAAAGAAGCTACTTATAATAGCTTTAGGATGAAATCAGAAAGAAATAAGAAACATTAGTTTTCTACAGTTCAAATTTGCTCACAGTACAGAAAATGTGAAACAGACATCCCTTTATCCCACGTGCAGTAAAACTCTCATGCAGACTGTTCACGTGTAATGCAATTCAGAAATGTTAAAACTTGAAAGCTTTTTTTTTTTTTCGTTTTAATAAATGCAAATTATAATAAGTTAATAGTTTGGGCTAGAGATGCTTCTATGTAAGGCTGTCAACTTGCACACATTTGGGAAGCCAGACCCTCTAAGCTTTGCTTAGTAATAATAATTTTTCATGAGAATCTGAGACTTCGGATACACCATTGACTCATTTACAACGTTTTTAGTGGAAATGCAAGGCAGGCAGGATCTGGTTACAATTAAAGGTAAGAGGTAGTCAATATAACATAAGTACAACTGACATCGACAACCAGATGTGTTAACATGTAGCGGTGTCAGCAGGTGACCTCGCCCCTTCTCTCCAGCAGCATCCAGGTGGTAGCAAGATCAAGACTGAGAGAGATGAATGCTGACCCCCTAAGCACACAGCATTTGAATTGTTTGCAGTTCTACATTTTCCCCAATCTCGCCTCCACACACACACACATCTGCGACTGCCTTGGTCTTCTCAAGTAAAAATATCATTTTATTTTACCCAACAACACAAGTCTTTGACTTAGCCAAGATGTCACATCTTCATTTCTGTTTCTCGCACTCCCAGCAATTGTTCAACAAACCCACTCACATTTATTTCAACTTACTCCAACCAGGTAGCCCAAGAGATGCAGTACCTCATTTTCATGGGGTCCCAAGGAGGACAACAGCAGTCAACATGTTTACATTGTCTAGCAGGAATAGTCAAGTGCCTTAAAACTATGAACAGATTCAGAAGCAAATGGTTTGATACCTTTTATTGGACCAACATAGATGTTACAACAAAAGAACAAAGTATTCTAGCTTTTGGACCAACAAGTCCTTCTTCAGAAGCTTCTGGAAGAAGCACTTGGTTGGTCCAAAAGCCATAACACTTTGCTCTTTGTTGTAAGATCTGTGATGGTCCAGCAGAAGGTAAAACCATTTGCTTTGGATCTGTTCTTACTAAGACCAATATGATAACTACACTATTTGTTTTAAAACTATGAACAGATTACTGATGGAAAAAGACCAAGGGAACGTGCAAATGTGGCATAGCAATTAAACCCAGATTTGGTATTTTCAATCCTGTATCACAGCAGTACAAAATGAACATTTATCTTGTAAAATGTGCACAAGAGGAGCCAAAAGTAACAAATCGAGATATCAACATGAAACTACGGATGCCCCACTGCTGTACCTGGGTGTAATTGACTGTGTTATTAATAAGAGGAGGCACTGTGGTCTTGTGGCAAGAGCATGGGCTTGAGAACCAGGAGAGTCATGTTCACATCCTACCAGAGCCCTTACTTACGATATGAAACTGAGTCAATCACTTAGGCTCTTAGTGCTTCAGGGCACTAGCCGTAAAAACAAAATGGATAAAGCAGGAACCCACGAAACTGAGATGTTACACTACAGCTGGTTTATCCAGGGTGAATACATTGTTACAAAATTGTAGAGTTTGATTTAAACCAGACATTTTGGATGGGTGATGCAGCTATAGGGAGACCTTTTTGTTTTCTTCTGGAAACAAAACTTGGAATTTGATCCTTTATTCTTTGAGACCCTCTAATGGCTTATTAGTATTTAACAAGATCAAAAATGATTTATGGATATTGTAAACAGACCATTACCAAGTTTCCCTAATGACGATTTGGGTTAAAACAAACAAAAAGGACTGGCATCGTTGGTTGTTGGAATAAGAGGCCAGACATATTTAAGATCGAATAAGAGCCAGACATATTTAAGATCCAGATTTGATGTGGATGCGCCTTCTTTGCCCTGGCTGTTTCTTATGTCCATCTTATATGGGAAGCGACTGTATTGTTTAATCAGAATTGATATAAATATCCAACTGTGATGATAAATGATTTGCACTAATACAACTTACTGTAAATATATTACCTCTGTATCTGTCATACATAAGTTTACTATAACATGATCTGTGCAACAAATGTTTTGCAGTATGTATGCATGTGGCAACTGGACCCCACTGAAAATGAGACTGCTCAATTGGGTAATCCCTATTCATGACTGAAATTTTATAACATTTTATGAATAAAAATATTTACTACTGCTACTACTACATAACCTGGTTTTAGGCTGCACATCCAGGAATTTAACTTGGGTCATCTGGGTTGATGCCAATCAGCCTCAGAGGGCTGGACCAGATCTGACTGGCTCTGATTCAAATGTGGAGCGGACCGGATCTCCCAAAATGTGACTTGGATGAGTAAAGCCAATCCTTAGCACCACATATTTGTGTGTTTTTTTTTTACATGTTTTATTTCTTTGTCCCCGTTTACACCCCATCCCATTCTAGGGTGCCAGTGCGGCGTGTGGAGGCATGTGCACGTTGCATCCCAAGACCTCCCACCTTGCCACCCCTCCCGCCTCACGTGACCACCGGACCTCCACCCGGTGGCAACCGTACAGGGGGAGGGGGAACGACCTCCCGCAGGAGAGGAAAGCTGCTGTAGGCTGCTCGATCCTGCTCCTGCCTCCCCCACCCCATGCCGGCACCCCGACACCCCGAGATAGTTCCCAAACCGGGTTGCCGGTGCAGTGTGAGTAAGGGATAGTGCCTCAAACCTCTGTGCCACCAGGCCGGCCTACATATTTGTGTGTGTGTGTGTGTGTGCATGTGTATATACAGGTCCAAATCTGAAACAGGCTGCCCAGGCTAGGATGTGCTAACAGAGCAGTGCTGCCCCAGCCCTGCCTGAGCCAAACCAGTTCAGTTAGTTGGCTCCTGAACTTGGCTACTGGCACTATCACCTGGGCGACCACAGATGGCAGTGCAAAACATGGTGCATCTTCAGCATCCTCAGCTGGCAGCGTCCAAGAGGGCAGGAGTAACCCCGCCATTGCAGCATAAAACTGTTCCTGCTCTGCAGGTCCCGCTACCCACTGAGCTGCCCACCACTGCATGAGTTCTTGAGGGGATCCTGCCCACCCTGACAGCCCCACCTTAGTAAGCTAGGAAGGAACAGGAGGTGGGTAAGTCCCAGAGAAGCTGGGTGATGGGGCTGGGAGTGGAGGTACCACAGAACTAGGGCCCGCTAGATAGAAACCGAAACATAAATTTGCCGGCAGATAAGGACTGCTTGGCCCATCCAATCTGCCCATTTCTCCTACCTACACTATTAAGACAGACCGTGCCTGATCTACAGCTCTTTCTCCCTCCCTTCCTTTCCACTATGATTCCCTTATGCTTATCCCATGCACTCTTGAGCCCCACCACTGTTTTCACCCCACCTTCTCCTCAAAGGCTGTTCCAGGAATCCAACACTTTCTGTGAAGAGTACTTTCACACATCTCTCCTGAATCTACCCCTCCAGCTTCATAGCATGCCCCTTTGTTCTTGAGCACTTTTCTTCTGAAAATACTCTCTTCCTGTATCTTATTTACCCAGAGAGTATTTAAGGTCTCTATCATATCTTCCCTACAAACATCAGAAAATGCCAGCAGAAACAGGCCTCACGGTCTGCAGGTCTGCTCGATTGTGCAGCTAGCCCCTCAACTTGCAGCTGCCCCACCCTCCCTCCCTCCTCACAGTCATCCCCTCTCCTCTGTCCCATCCCCTCTTGAAACAGCCCACCATCCCACAGGAAACCACCTCCTCGGTAGAGTGTTTCACTTGTCTACCACCTGTTCAGTGAAAAATGTCTCCTGATTTTCCTCCTGAATTTCCCCCACCTCAGTTGATGCCCTCTTGTATCCCTCCTCTTCTGATCCAGAATATCTCTCTGTATTAGTCTTGTTTATCCCTTCAGGTACTTAAAGGTCTAAACCATACCCCCATCCTCCTTTCCTCCAGGAATACATGTCAAGCATGTTCAACCTTTCCTGTAGGATTTCCCTCAAACCCTAGACCATCCTAGTCACTATGCGCTGCACCACTCCAATAATCTGATGTCCTTCTTCAGGAATGGGCGCCAGTACTGCACCCAGTACTCCAGGTGTGACCTGACCAGTGACCTGTACAGGAAGGATCACCTCACTACTTCTAGAGGAGATCCCCGCTATACAGCCCAGCATCTTGTTGGCTTTCACTGCTGCCTTCCTGCACTGAGCAGAGTTGTTCATATTCCCGTTATAATCACCCCAGATCCTTTTCCTCCTCTGCGTTTCCCCAACTTTGCCCTCCCAGCTGATAGCTCCTCCTATTGTTCTTAGCTCCAAAGTGCAGCACTTTGCACTTCTTGGCATTGAACCCCAACTGCCATGTTTCCGAGCACTCCTGTAATTTAGTCAGGTCTTCCTGCAGTCCCTTCCACCCCTCAATATCATCTACCACAGCTCCCATCTTGGTATCCTCTGCGAACAGACTGATCTTACTCTGGGTCCCATGTAAGATATCTGCAATGAATATCCCAAACAGCACCAGTCCCTGTACCCGATCCCTGTGGCACCCGCTTATCACGCTCTTGGTGGCGAGTTTTCCTTCCACCACCACCCTTTGCTGCCTGCCCTTCAGCCAGTTAGTGATCCATTTGACCATCTTAGTACCCACCCTACATGTTCCAGCTTCCCCCAGCCTCCCAAACAGCACGGAATCGAAGGCCTTGCTGAAGTTCAAATACAGGACATCCACTGCATGGCCCTTGTCCAGTTCCTGGTCACTCAATCAGGTTTGTCTGGCAGGACCTGCCCAAGACAAACTTGTGTTGTTGCCCATCCTGGAGACGTGTTGTTCCCTCTCCCTTCTCTGTTCCAGGGTGTACATATAGAGGTCCTTTAGTCTCTCCACATACAGCTTTTGATGTAGACCGAGTACCATTTTAGTTGCCCTCCTCTGGACCACCTCACTCCGTCTATGTCTTTCTGGAGATGTGGTCTCCAGAACTGGACACAATACTGTAGGTGGGATCTTACCAGCAATCTATACAGAGCAATACCACCTCCCTCTTTCTGCTGGTGATACCCCGCCCTATGATTCCACTCACCCTCCCAACTGCCTTGTTGCACTGCCTGACCACCTTTAGGTCATCCGATGTGATTACCCCAGGTCTCTTTCCTGCTTGGTGGTTGTCAATACCACCCCACCCATTTTGTACTCCACTGCTGGGTTTTTGCCCCTAACTGCATTATTTTGCACTTTTCACATTGAAACCAAACTACTTTACCCTTGCCCACTCTAGTTTTCTCAGATCTCTGCTCATCCTTTCCACCCCGAAGTGTCTATCCTACTGCAGATTTTGGGGTCATCTGCAAAGAGGCAGACCTTCCCTTCCAGCTCCTCTTTAGTGTCACTTACAAAGACATTACAGAGGACCGGTCCCAACACTGATCCCTGAGGCACCCCACTGGTCACCCTCCCTTCCTTTGAGTGACCTCTTGTATATCACCGCCCTCTGTCGCCTAGCCCCTAACCGATTTCTTATCCAGTTAACCACCTTTGGACCCACTCCTAAGCTACCCAGCTTACTTACTAGTCTCCTATGTGGAACAGTGTTGAATACCTTACTAAAATCTAGGTAGGCCGTGTCTACTGTTCCACTCTGATCTAGTTTCGGTCACTCAGTTAAAGAAATCTATCAGATTCATTTGACAAAGGGAGTAAAACACGCTAACAAAAACAAACAAAATAATTAAAAAATAAACCACAGAGGCAGACTTGCGAAAGATTATACACAATGTTAAGCCCACGGAGAATAAGTGACTTGCTCAGGGTCACTTATAGTGATTACGGATTCAAACCTGGACTTCCACTTTTAGAGCTCTGCTCTCAAACCACTAGATCAACGTATTCCCCAAGGACTTTTCCTGTCAGCTCAGTGGGCTGTGATTTAAAGTATTTTACGGCAAATCTCTGTTGTAAGCAATGTTAATTACTTAACTCGCCATCTACTCACTGTATTTAATTTCATTAAAAGGCTGCATGTTCATTCAAAAAGCAAAGGGGAAGGGATCCTACAGTCAAATTGAAATGTGAAGTATGGTAATTGATTACAAGGTTCTGGCTAAGGCTTACCTGATCTTTGCACATTAGCATATTTGTATAACACAGTCCACTCACAAGTTACTGGGGAGAATATTCTTTGTATAAGAACAACATTTTTATTTTTGGTAATTTAGCTACTGAGTAAATTTATTTTATCCAAGTAAGCCTGCAGAGACAGTAATCTCATTCACAACAGTTGCAGTCATGGGGAGCATTGAAAGGAATACACCGAAGGAAGCGCGTAAGAGTGCGTATAAGCTGCAACATTGCCAGACTTTACTCCCCTAAAGGGTAAGGTCCATTATACTCCCCAAAGGTAAGAATCCATTAACAGTGTCACTGATAGTGTAACTGTACCGAAAGCTCTTTAAAACAAGGCATTGGGTTCACCTGCAGGTATCATGAGTCTACAGTTACCCATTACTAAGCCTGTCCTATCAGCCATTTGATGGAATCTTGAAAGAGCAAGTGATGTCATGGCTGGGGAAGCTGAGCAAAGACATCACGTGGGGAGGTGAGGCGGTCTAATAATGGCAAGTGAGAACATGAGCCACCCCAGCGTCACACCCTTGCTAACTGCCCAGGAAGTGGCAGTGGTGTCAAGGAAAGGATTGGGGGTGGAGAAAAAAGGAAAGCAAGCGAGGGATAAAATTTCAGGCTCTTGTGCCCGTGTGAGTGAAGTTGCATGAATCCTGGTTAAAATCAGTTAGATAGCCCAAAGAGTTATGCTGCCATGATTATGGCAGTCTGTCCCAACAGGGGATGGGTGGTGTCACATTCTGCTGCTGCACTGACCTCATGAGATGGGAGATGGGAGATGGGAACCTCCCCTGTAAGGGAGGAATGAACTGGCACGGGATCTCTGGCCACCACCTCCTGCACCTGCAGAGCCTTTCCTCCTGTAAGTGCCTAAAACAGCCAGTGCCAAGCCGGCAAGTGATGTTTTGCAGGAGGGAGGGCAAGGTGCCAATGGTATTAGTCGGCACGTGGGAGGGTCAGCATTGATGACTAGTGGTGCAGGCTGGAGCGCAGCACTTGGGGTGGCTCAGGAGGGTTAAGGACCCCACCTGGCTGCGCTCGGTGTCCTGGACCACCTTTCCTGTGCTGACTCACTGCATGACCGGATTTTCAGTTGTTTCCCACTCACCCTTTTTGGGGCCCTGGCTAGTCTACAAGATATGGCCAGGCATCCCTCAGTTTTAATGTTTTGCTTAATTTTGTTAGTCCAATAAAAGGTATCACCTGCAACATATTTGTTTTTTTCTCTTTGTCACACACAAATGACTCATTGGGCCTGTGATGCTGGTGGGTAGGGGTACCCCAGGAGGTCTGCTAAAGTACACCTTTCCCTGCTGTTCAGAAGCTGTGCAGCAGAAGGCCGGAGGGGCAGGGATGGGGTGGGGTTTCTCCACATTGTCAGGGGCAGGCAGGGTAGGGTAGGGTATGGTTGGAGGAAGCTTGTCTGCCTCTTCTGCAAATGGTTCAGGTGGAAGGGGGCCTCCAGGAGTCCAGGACACCCTCCCGGCTGGGGGATGGCTTAGGCCAGGATACAGAGGCCCCCATTGTAATGGTATTATTTTGGAACATATTATGGTTTCCACAATAAAATACATGAAAATGTAAATAAAATATAAATAAATGTAAATATGAATGCTTACAATTCAATGCCTGTACTTTTAAGTTCAATTATGAGTAAACTTGTCACTGCGGTCTGTTGAACCCAAACAGATGGCGTGCATGTGTCTGTTCTTCAAAAGGATTAAGTGGGTGGGCAGTGGAGACCTCTGTGACCAGTGTTCTTCCATGTGAGTTCCAGCTGCACATGCAAGCCTTCATGGGTTGTGCGAGCAAGGCTCTACAGGTTATGCGCAGTGGGTGATGGGAGGGTCAGGGTGATCCAAGTGGAAATGGCAGCCACCTTGAAGACACGTTGGCACTCTGGATGCTGCAGTTCGGACAGCCACCGCATGCTAGATTATGCATCCCAGAGGAAGGCACACTTCCTGATAGCCCCACCGAGGAGTCATCGATGACATTTGGAGCAAGAGGTTGTTAGGTCACTGACAGGAGACCAGTTGGGAGGAGGAGGAATAAGGTGCAATTATTGAAAAGATCTGTTACATATACAATAAATCTTCCACCTATGTTAATGTATGATACCAATTACTTTTAAAATACAAAATGTGGTGACCGATGGCCGCCAGCAACATACTCTGCAGTTATGCAGGTGACCCAAGTCTGGGTTGCTGTGAGGGCAGGCCAGGCTGGGGTAGCTTCTGCATGGCAGTGTGCCTTAGTTGGGGATGGCTGGTGGCAGGTGCCAGTGTCACAACAACCCCTGAAACTGGACCAGGAGCTTACTCTCATCGCCGGGGCACTATGTGCGTGTGAGGCTGATAGAGGTACTGCCCACACCGCAGGAGGTGGGAGGATCTGGGAGAAAACTGGGGAAGTAAAACAAAACCTGCCGTCTGAATAATGTCTAAATGCTGGAAGAAGGTATGTCCCTAAATGTATGGTATGGATCCCTGGATGATGGCAAGGGAGGCAAGAAAAGCTATATGAAGAATACAAAATGCACAAAATGCATAGCGAAGAACAGAGAACCGCCACTCTAGAAACATTAGTCAGGATACCAAAATCTGCTCAACAAAATGTTATTATTAGGCTCCCAGTATGGAGGACACCCCGCCTCAGTGCTCGACCAGAATAGGTCTTTGTCAGTTGAGCAGATTTTGGTATCCTGGCTATTGTTCTAAGTGCTGTTAACCATTCCCTTGTTCCGATGTTTCGGGCTAGCCGTCTGTAACCTGCACACACACTTTCTGGATGTGCTGCTACCTGTCCCAAACTAAATGTATAGTGACAGCAAAACAGGCCACGATAAAGCGTCAATAGCAGGGTTTCCACTGCACCTGGCGGGGACCATTTGCATTTGAAATTAATACCCCACCATCATCATGCAATCCTCCTGACACTTCATCTCTTGAACTGTAAGCTTCTTCAGGGCACAGTGGAGCAAGCCCACTTCCTGTCTGTCCTTTGTGCTAAGAAAGCAAACTGCCTCCTCTCTTCTCTGAAGCTCATACTGCAGTGAATGATGGAGAGGCGGAAACAATGCCGATTTCTGTAACTGAACCACTTCACTCTGCCGACTGCCTGTCCCTTGTATAATTATACAGAGGGCTAATTGTGCTTCATGTTTACCTCATTAAAAGGACCCAGAAGGATTTGTCAGCCTATTGGCTACCCTGATCTAGCAGAAGAAAAGTGCATTTTGCATCGATGTCCACATGTGTGCGTAATATAACTTCTAACACAGAAATTCCAGCCACAAACCCGTTTGTGGTTATAACACCTCTAAAGCATAAATGATAATCTATGAATGCGAAAGTTAAAGAAACTTTCAGAATACCTCCATATTAATCAGAGGGTGGCCATATGTCACTCTCTCCTAGAGGCATTCACAACTCACCCACCATCACACTGTTTAAACACAGAATTAAATCCTATTATTTTGTGGAGGAAAATCAATAGTTTGCTACAGTGCAATACAAATTAGCACTGTGTATATGTATTGGACAACACCCCATCGTCATAATGTATGCATGTACTTACCCTTGGGCAGGTAGCCATTCTAAACACACTATCCAGGTGGTACTCTATTAAATATATTTTAATAAATAGATGAAGGAATAAGAGACATAAAAGGTGTCAGCACTGAAGCAAGCAAGGACACACTTTAGGGTTGCATTAAAGCAGAGTTTTGTGGGGCTAAGTTGAGTGCTGTACACCTAGAAAACAGCGTATGCTTCAAAGCATACACCAGAGTGTGTGATTACGCTTATAAAATGATTGACTGCATGACCAGGGGTGTTTACTATAACAGCAAGATCTGAGGCCAGTCTGGTGGCACTGAGGGTTGAGCGCTGGATGCCACACCTCGCGGCATGCTGGCGATTCGAGTTCGGATGTGAGCCGGGTTGTCAGGGGTCGGCAGGGGAGGTAGGATTAAGTGTCCGGAGGACTGCTCGACTCTCCTCTCCTATCCTGGGGAGGATGTGGGCCTTCACTGCTCTGCAGCGGCCCCTGGGGAAGCCTGGGGCACTGTCAGAGTTGGTGCAATGGAGGAGGAGTGCAGCAGGCGTCAGCACATCACTGTTTGGCGTCATTGCAAGTCTGCACTCCTGGGGAATGAAAAGTCGGTGGAAAACAGCAGTGCTGCCCATGGTAGCTTGATGGCAGTGCTTCCTGAGACTGGCAGGGCTCAGGGCACAAAACTGGGCCTGGTATTGGCTCCTGGCCCGCGCAGGGACCGAGGAGGGGGTCCATTATGTGGGTACAGCTGCATATGCCAGCTGGCCTGGGTGGCTGTGTCCCGTGGTCATCGGGGACACGAGCAGCGGCTGGAAGATGTAGCAGGTCAGTGGTTGCAGGGGAGATAAAATAGACTGCACACTAAAACATTTCAATGCGATCATGTGACATGTTCTGGCCAACCATGCGAATGGATTTTCTGATGCCATTTTATATTGGCAAATAGTGACAGAAATTTAATGCAATGGTGACCATATCATGCCCTCCTGAGATGGATGTTCCTGAGATTTCTGTAACGTCCACAGCAGGCATGCCTTTGAATTCTCATCTAATATAAGAACTCCTTTAAAAAAAATAGCCTTTTTTTCTGTGTGAAGTTTTGAGTCAAAAATTCTATTCAGCTTTGAAAACTAAATGTCATCTCTATCCACGAATTAACTGTGTCCTTTCTGTAGGATTAATGATTGTTGTGTTTATTCTGTGATACGGAATATTTCTGCTACAGATTCTATTGTTTACTGTTATAGTATGAAAGGTGATAGAAATTTTATTTTACAGCTCTAGATGCCCTCCCATTTTCCTTTTAGTGTCCAATATTCAATTTTTTCAACTTTTTGTTGTAAATTAATCCTTTTTTTTTTTTTTGCTTTTGTAACTACCTGAATCCCTCTCTCCTCGGCAACTGCTGCGTTCCTTCTCACACTGCCTGAACATGCTGTGCATCAGTAATAATTCCAGGCCATTCAGGCGCACTGCATGGGAACAGTGTAACTGACGTCATGAAATGTCTGGAAATAGGAAAAGAATGAACAGTTGCTGCTGAGGAGAGTGGAAGTCTATGTAGATCTGATGACTCCTGAAAGCTAGATTACTTCTTTAACAAAAATTGGTCAAAGCATGTCAAAAAATACATATCTGGCACAGAAAGGAGAATTGGAAGGGCAGTTAACAATGTAAACATAATGTTCTATAGCTGTAAGATCAAGTTACACATTTAAATGTTTACAAGCAACAAAACCGCTTCGGTAAGCTATGGTGTGTGTTGGATATAGATCGGAAGCGTAACACAAAACAAATATCCGATACCACGCAGCATTTTAACAGAAAAGCAAGTTTAATGTTAAATTCAAAATACACATACCGCCATAAGAGTCAGCTATCAAATTTTCTATTGGTATCATTATACTGCGCCATCAGGAGGCCCTGATGACGCAAGTATTGTGAAACCAGAAGAGGTTTGGTGAGCGGATGTTCATGGTGTATTTTGAATTTTAATATTAAAAGCTGCTTTTGGTCTAAGTGCTTGTGTGGTGTGGATATTTGTTTTGTGTTACGCTTAAATGTTATATTTCACATTTTTGTGCTGCTTTGTGAACCTTTGTCCTGGTCACCATTTATGTGAATGTGGTGCTCAAAGGTTTTACCTGGTTAAAGCTTGCAGCTTGGGGCCACTCCAATGACAATGTCCTGCTGTGACCGGGTGCGAGAACAGACTAGGTGTGCTGCATCAGTAGTTAGGCCTGGCTAAGACTACTTTTGCACAGCCGGAAAGGACTGGTTATAGTGCCACTGGCAGCTGGACTGAGGAGCTGCTATTGCTGCTGTGGGCACACTGTGCATGAACGAGGCACTGGCCCATGACTGGGGAGGGGGAGGAAGAAAATACGGGCTGTGTCTACATGACAGCTGAGATCTCTTCAGCCTGACCAGGTATATCCCTGCAGACAGACAACTGGACAGGACCTGAAATCTATATGGAAGAAACCTGACAGCATTACCACCTTGGAGTCAATCCCATCGATCTCAGATGCTTAGCAGGCGGCACCTGCTCTGTAGAGAGTGGAGACCTCCACCCATAACCGTGTGCTGCAGAAAGTGGTGTTGGTAGCTCTGCTGGGGGTTGTCTCTCATCTCTCTCTCCTTGGTTATAAGTAACACTACTGATACTCCGGCCAGGTGTAAGTCTGGTGTTAGGGGGGCTGTACTTAACTCATGAGGCCCTGTCTGTCTTTTCTGGGGTTGTTCAGGTGGATGCTAAAGACCTCATGGCACCTCAAATAGGCAAGGTGAATTTCCTGGGCACCTGAACTTATTTCTCCCCATTCACCAACAGATTAACCTAGATTAATATCACTTGGTCCCCATCCGGGCATGGCGAGTAAGAGGTGTGTTGTGTAGTCGCCAGCATAGAATGTCTGCTGCATTTCATCCCAGAGGAAACTTCACTTCACTTATTTTTGGTGTAAGTTCTGTGTCAATCATTAAGCTAGCAAAATGGTGCAATACAGCATGGTAGTACTAGTACAACCATGTACATCCCTCAGGCTCTCAACCTCACCAACGACAGCCTATCTGGCATCTCCAATCTTGTCTGATCACTACCCCAAAACAAGGAAGGCTTCTCCTTGGTGATTTCAATTTAAACTGGCTCATGACCCAAGCTGACAAGTGGAGACCTTCTTGTGAACCTAGATCTATATCAGCTCATCACCAACCCCACTAGGGTAAACAACAAATCCAGCTATTGGGCTACAATGTGCAGTGGCGGGGAGATGGCGGGAAAAGAACTGAGGTCACTAGGGGCCCATGCTTACTGAGCCTAAACATAGTAGCGTCACTGTGGGTGGCCTCCAGTCAACACTGCTGGTGAAAACTACTGTCAATGAGAGCACCCTTGGGGATGCCCAAGAGTACGACCTGCACAAGAGATTCCCTCAAGAAGATCAACAAATCCGGTTAATGTTCCACCCTAGACATTATCGCAGTCTCTAACCCCTCCACTGTCTGCAATTCGGTGTACTCCCAGACTCAATAAGTGACCACAGCCCTGTTTTTGTGACTGGTCTGTCAGGTTCCCCGTGTCCCCCCTACTTATACCAATTTCAGGTGGCTCAAGAGTTAAATATGGAGGCCTTCAACATGTCTCTGTCCTCCACTGACTGGTTCTTCCTAGATAACACTGTGGACATTGACTGGCCCGTGAGGGTTTCTGTGAGACCTTCACCAGCATTTTTGATAGCTTCTGTCCCACTAAGAGCCTCAAAATTCTAGGCAATAAGGAGGAGTGGGTCTCAGGGATCTCCTTAGGATGTTCATAATGGAGGAAAAACTTTGGGCCTTTTTAAGAAAACCAGAAATACAAAACACTGCACAACAGTTCAAATCCACGGTCCATAAAGCTAAAATTAATCACATCAAACAGGGCCTCACCTCCCACTTTGAGTAACTAAAAACTATGGGATACCATCAATGACCTCTTGGTAGATCTAAGGGCTCCGATCTTAGCCCATTGAGGGTAAGGACAAGATCATTTGTAGCCCCATAACCATTGCTTCCCTGTTCAACAACTTCTTTGGAGACCTTGAGAAATACAGAAATCTTTCCAATAGTTCCTCCCTGTGCAAGCATCTCCTGTCTCGTCACCAGGAGGCTTCCCTCTCAAATTTACTTCAAACACCTTTTGGGGTAAGGTTGCCAAATACCTGAGATGATCCAATCTCAAGCCTGTTTTGGGCCTTGATGGAGTTGACTACCGCCCATTAAACTGACCTGTGAGGCACTGGCATACCCCATCTCCCATATTTTCAACTTCTCCTTCTGCACAGGTGCTTACCTAAGTTGTGGAAGATGGCCACCACCATCCCTATCCACAAATCTGGGCCTAAACACCTTCCCTGTAACTACCCCATTTCTCTCCTGGCCCCGTCTTGAAGGTCTTTGAAAGAATTATCTTCAACCAGACAACAGCCTACATCCAACATTGTGATCTGCTGACATGTGCCCAACATGGTTTTTGGCCCATGTACAACACTGAGACTGCCCTCGTGAGACTTATAGAATATTTGCACTGAACCATAGACTTTGGAAATCTGTTTGCCACAATATCTGTGGACCTCAACAAGTCCACTGACCTCACAGACCATCATCTGTTGCTTAGCACACTCTCCACCCTTCAAGAGCACCTTTCTTAGTGCTTACAAAGCTAAGTGAGGAGCTCCTGTCCTTGAATGGGAGCTCTCCTATGGGCAGCTAAATCATTTCTTAATTCACCCTCTAAAGGAAGGAAGGATCATAATTTGCCCCAGGATGCTGCATAGCACAATCTCTTACCTCATAGTCAGCTCCGCCCTCCTATACTCCGGCAGTTTGTGACAATGGTGTAAAGAGAGTGTGGAACTGTGCTCCATTCACATGTATGGAGGGCCTTTTTAAAGTTTATTTCCCAGATTTAAATTGAGTTTGGCACCAACTGATGCCAGGGTTCAACTAACATGGCTCTTGTTAGCTGAACCCTGGCATCGATCTGTCTAAAACCCGATTTAAAACCAGGAAATGAACTGGAAAGATGCTCCTTTCAAGTGAATGGAGTACACATGTCTCTCCTGTACCAACATTAATAAAATGTTGGAGTGCGGAGTGGAGCTGACTATGAGGAAGTGGAAAGGGATCATGCTGAGAGCCCTTGGGAACAAATTACAATTCTTTACCTTCCTTTGGGGGTGAATTAACAATTATTTAGCCGCCCATAGGAGCTCCCATTCAGGTAAGAGTTCCTGCTTTGCCTTAAAAATATCAAGACTCGGTCTCTAACTTCCTTCCAATGCCACACCCTGGTTCAATAACTACCTGTCTGGCGGATACACACGACTGATGTCAACAAAATCCACGAATTTCATGCATCAGCTGTGGGTCCCCAAGGCTCTATCGTGAACCCTTTACTTTTCTTCAGTATTCCTAAACTCACTCCGATTGGTTGCCCTTTCACTGAAACCTTACTGTATGTGGATGATGATGTCATCTTCAGCTCTGGCAAGGAACTGGCTTCCCTAGACAAAACCTTACAACACGTCTTGACCATCTCCAAACCTGGTTTTGGACTACAGAATAGCCCTCAACACCAAAACAAACAGCAACCATGGTCTTCCGGGGAATACACACAATAGCAGCACATTCTCCCTTTTCCATCCACAATCCGGACACCATTGGTTAAGCCTGTCCTCCATTTTAAATACCTAGGAGTCATCCTTGACAGCACCCTGTCTTTCAACACCCACATTAACAACCTCCATTAAAACTGTTCACCAGAGGCTTGGAGCCCTGCACAGGGTCAAGAGGTATCTGATCCCTGAAACCAAGAGTTTACCTGTCCACAGTCTTCTGTTCCCTGTTGTCCACTATAGCTCTCTCATTTTGCTGCTGCTCATTCCAGTACCCTCGCTAAGGTGCACATGACCTACAACAGCATTTGCTGCTTCCTGACAGGCCTGCCCTATCGCACCCCACTCCCCCACTGCCTGTTGTATAGTACGGGCTGCCCGTCCCTGTAAGATCACTTCACCCACAGCATGGTGGTGTTTCTACATAAAGTGGCACTTCATTAACTTCCCCATACATCACCTCATTGTTTCCCGCACCACAAACAAACTAAGGACATGCTCACATTCGGGGGAGTATGATAGAGACCTTTAAATGCCTCACGGAGGTGAACAAGGTACAAGTGGAACTTATTTTTCAGAGAAAAAAGGTGCCCAAGCACAAGGGGACATGATAAGAAGCTGGAGGGGTTACATTCAGGAGAGATGTGAGGAAGTACTTTTCACAGAAAGAGTGGTGGATTCCTGGAACAGTCTTCCAGCAGACATGGTGGGGTGAAAACAGTGGTGGGGTTCAAGAACGTATGGGACAGGCATAAGGGAATTTTAGGGAAAGAGAAGGGTGAGTGAATGGACTGAGATCGAGATGGATTTATGTGATACATACTGTAGGCAGGAAAATAGGCAGATTGGTTGGGCCAAGCGGTCCTCATCTGCCAGCAAATTCTATGTTTCAAATTACCTTCAAACTCCCCTTAGAAACAGGGCAGCTGGGCAAGGGCTCTGTCCTTCAGGGCCATCGACCCCTAACATACTACCTTCCACAGTCACCTCAGCTGTTAGTATTACCTCCTTCAGTGCCAGGCTCATAAGCACCTTTTGGACAATGTGCACTGTAACTGTATCTAATTTGTGTCTGATGCTTCCTACACTGTATTTCCGCCTGTAACTTGTGTTTCATGCATTGTGCTTGTATTTGTCCTTACACCTTGTTGTACCATGCTGTATTGTAGCTGTCTTTTCAAACTCTCTACAACTGATCGTTTGTGAACATGAGCTTTATAGCTCATCTTGTTATCAGTATAATAAATAAAAATGAAAAGCAGTTGACTGAAGAATTCAGAGCATAATTTATTTATTTCAAACTTTTACCAGAAAGGACATACTGAAAAATACCAAACTCTACTCCAGGCCTGCACACAGAATCGTGTACACGATGGCTACCTGTAATGGAAATCACTGGGATCAGGAAAAGCAATCCCGTATCCCTGCAAGAAGGCAGCCATCTCATAGCTCCCCTGCTGGTTGAGCCACACTCGATGCATGACTTTTGCTGCAAGAAGGCCACTATCTCATAGCTCCCCTGCTGGTTGAACCAAACTATATACATGACTTTTACTATCACTTATGCACAGTGAAGAATCATGCAGAAGGGAAAGCACGGTGAACAGCAATCTACTAAATGGTCCTGCAAGCGGGGAAGGGACCACAAGCTCACTGCATGGTTGGGGATTAAAAAAGCAATTAACCAGCACTGTTCCTCTCTTTTCAAAAAACAGCAAAAGCTTATAGCGTAATGAAACTAAAGGTTGACTGTAAATTCCACAGGGTGTTGGGGGTATAGTCCTACACTCTAAGGAAAATTAGCTACCAAGTTCTGGTCATATTGTGCAAGAAAGCATAACACAGGCACAGAAGTACCTCTGTGTTTTCTTCTTAAATGCAATTTGGTATGCCAGATACAACAGTCCAGTTTGTTATTTTTGGGGTCGGGGCTGTCTATTACTTGCAATGTGTAGTAACACTTTACACGGCTTTTCTGCCTTCAACAACAAAATTTAATATAACAAATGCAATATCAAAATAATTACATATGCACATCGTAGTCCACGTAACATCCATGAGTGGACACTACCTATGTAACACTAATAAAAATATATTTAACAAACAACCAGTAATTTATTACTGTACCTCTTTCTGCTACATACATGCATCACATCCTCTGTGGAACCCGAGGTGTACACCACTCAACCTCCCCAATTTTCAGGGATGCCCTGATTTTGCCTCAGAATATTCCTCTGCCCCTCCTCCATTTGCCATCTGTATCACTAAAGTGTTGGGGCTCAAAGGAACATGAACCTTCCCTGACCTTTTCCTGCTGTAATGGTAGTTTACTCACCTGGTAAAGGTGCTTGTGTTACTGTATATCCATGGCACCTCCAAACCTTACTTTAGGGTTATGTACCCCTGATAGGCTGCTGATGCACGTGTGACCTAAGATCAAATTATGGTCTCTCCTCCAACCCCTTGTGTTTCTTTCTATCTCCAGTTTCAATACTTCCATAGCTGTGAAGGAATAGTTAGTTGATATGCACAGACAGAATGATGGTACCCCAGATATTGATGTATCACAACAAAACCTACGAGCTCACTGCATGGAGTGTAGGACTCATATAAGGAGGCAGTATAGTGCAGTGGTCTAAGGCTCTGAGCTGCAAATCTGGTGACATCCAGCAGACCAGACCTGGGTTTGAATCCCACAGCTTCCACTTGCATACTGTGTGACCCTGAGCAAGTCACTTAACCTACCTTGTGCTCCCAGGTCGCTCCTGTAAAAAGCTTTCAGCTTAGTGTGCTATACCTGGTTAAACAACCAAATAAAAAAAAAAAAAATATTATAGACATTTGCTTACACTGAATTTCTTTGTTTCACTTCATAATTATCCTATAAATGCTTGAGTAGAAGAGCAAGGGATACCCTGTTCTATTCATAATTCAAAAGTCATATATATATATATATATATATATATATATATATATACACACACATATTTATATATATATATATACACATACATATATATATATATACACACACACACACACACACACACACACACGTAGAGTCTTGTTGATAGCTCCCAGGGAGGCTGAGGTGCCATGGATATACAGTAACATGATCACCTTTACCAGGTGAGTAAACTAGCATTGTGTTGCCTGTATATCCATGGCACCTCAAGCCTTACTTTAGGATGATTAATAAGCAGTACCCTCATAACTAGGGAGGGAGCTATTCGTATGCTCAGTGTGTCCTTTTGTGGTTAGAAGCACCTTATGTCCAAAAGTGTTCTTGACTGGTAGTGAAGTGTCCAGCCTGTAATGTCTTGTGAAAGTGTGGATGGTGGACCCGTAGCCACGAACAAATCTTCTGTGCTGTTGCGGAGTTACACTCTGCCCGTGATGTCGACATCGCTCTGGTGGAATGAGTCTTTATTCCAATGGGTGGTACTTTCTGGGATGATGTGTATGAGTCCGTGATTGCTCTTTTTTTGAGCCAGGTGGCTATTGTACTGCATGCTGCGGCATGTCCTTTTAAAGTGCTGTAGTAATGACAAATAGTCTCTTGGTCAGTCTGGTGATGCGGTTCGGTCTATATACATCTGGAGTGTTCTCTCGATGTCCAGCATGTGGAGAGTCCTTTCTGAACTGTCGTTGGGACTATCATAGAATTTTGGCACTTCTCAATCAATCAATCAATCAAAATCTTTATTTAATCAGGCGAACATCATTGAGCATAGCTCATTTACAAGATGGACCTAGTGGTCAAGAAGTGCAAGTGTTATTACATTGACAAGGGTATCATAAACAGTAATACAGTGACAGGGTAACAAAAACAGTAATACAATGACATAAGTGCTAGTATATAACAATATACATATGTACAAGGCATTAACACTTTTAATCTGGGAGACAGTAGGCAGTTGGCACATCAGAGTTAATATGTAGATTATAGGACCTAGCAGGCATTTTGAGGGTGAATCTTGAGACTGGGAGCAGGAGTTTTTCAGCATATAGAAACACAAGCAGAAAAGGGGGTGGGTGGGTAGGGCCGTGAATTAGGCCTTGTGGAAGCAGTTGCAGAGTTCTGGGAATAGGGTGGTGAATAATCTTTTGAAGGATATTAAGGGTGGGAGGTTATTTAGCTTTATTGTTTTGGAGTGAGTTCAAACAATTGCTAGTGAGTAGCTGATAGCAGCCCTCCCAAGCTGGGTGCAGGCATTGGGGACCTTAAGAATGATAATTTTGCTGATCCTTAGGTTGTATGGCCTAGAAGTGATTTGAGTAAAACAGTCCGAGATGTAGGTAGGTAGCTTGCCTGATAAGGCTTTGAATATCAAATTGCAGCATTCCTATTTCTTCTGTGTTGTAATGATGACCAGTTAACTGCCTTATAAAGGGAACAATGGTGGGTGCTGAAGGGAAGGTCAGTAATGAATCTGATGGACCTGTGGTATAGGGTGTCCAGTTTATTTAAGAGGGTGAACAGTGTCCATACAGAAAGTCAGCATAGTCAATGAGGGATAGGAATGAAGCCTGGATTAATCTTTTTGGAGTCTCTGTTGAGGTAGTGCTTTATTCTAAAAATAAACCAAGCCTTTGTCTCAGTTTCTTTAGTAGCTCCTCAATATGGACAGAAAAGTCAAGTTTGTTATCAATCCAGACACCAAGATATTTGAAGTTATCAACAATTCCAGCTTCTCTCCAAGTAAGGTGGTTAGTTGTAGGGTGGTAGATGAAGGGTAGTGGCAGAGCAACTTTGTGAGGAAAAGAGCATAGCTTTTGTTTTTGGCATTTAGAAGTAGTTTTTATCCAGTAAGTTGTGTTGTAGGATGGAGAATTCAGATTGTAATAGTTCACAGGCTTTAGACAATGAAGGATTGCTAACATATAGCCCATAAGGTGTATGGCTGACAGTTGTGAGAGGTGTCGTTGGGCCCATATCAGTATCGCGTTTGATTCCCGAATCAAGCCTATGCTCCTAGTTCCCCATTTGGTGATGTATGCCACTGCTGCTCTGTTGTCCAAGCGTATCAGAACAGATAGTTGTGCTATGTGTGGTTGAAAAGATATCAGAGCATTGCGGATGGCTCGTAGTTCCAACACATTGATAGGTAACTTCTTCTCCTGTGGAAGCCACCTTCCTTGGGCCATTCTGTGTCCCAGTGTTGCTCCCCAGCCCCACAGGCTGGAATCGGTGTCCATGGTGACATCGTGTACTATTTCGAATGGGTTTCCCTGTTCAGGTGGTGAGTCTTTGTCCACCACTGTAGAGATGCCCCGCTTTGTAGGTTAGTTTTACTTCGGCATGCTCTCCTTGGTTGGTGATCCATACTGGAGTAGCAGCATCTGCAGCGATCGCATATGGAACCTTGACCATGGGATTAGATCGATGCACGAGGACATGCATCCCAGTATTTGGGATATTTGGGCAACTGTTGGGTCAGCTGTGGTTATGAGCCGCTTTGTCAGCTGTATTATGCTTGTGATGCGGCCTCTGTGGGCCTCACCAGACCCATCTTGGTGTCGATTAATGCCCCAGATGGTCGATGTTTTGGGATGAGGGTGAGGCAGCTCTTGGCTAGAGTGACTACCCAGCCGTGGTCTCTCAAAGCTTGTAGTGTTCGTTTGGTTGCTGACTCCAGTCCCGATATGATCTGGTTTGGATCAGCCAGTTGTCTAGGTAAGGGATGATGTGTGGCCCTCCTCTCTGAGGTTTGCTGCTAGCACGACTGACACCTTGGTGAAGACCCATGGTGCTGATGCTAGGCTGAAAGGTAGTGTCCTGTACTGGAACTGTTAGCCCAGTATCTGGAACCTGAGGTATTTTATGTGTGCGGGCACATGGGTATGTGTAGATATGCGTCCTTCAAATCTATGGAGGTTAGAAGTCTCCTGGTCTCAGGGATCTGAGTGTGGATCTTACTGTCTCCATCTTGAATTTTTGGGTGTTATGAACTGGTTTACAAACTTCAGGTCCAGAACTGGTTGGTAGTCCCGTCTTTTTGGGACTAAGAAGAGACTGAGAAAATTCCTCTGCCCTTTTCCTCTTGAGGAACTCTCTGGATGGCATTGGTCCTTAGGAGCATAGCCAGGGTTGTTTGAATTTGTTTTGGGGAAATTTTTTGTTTGACACGGGTGAGATTATTAATCTCTCCCTGTTTGGTAGTTCCTTGAACTCAATGGCATAACCCCTTATTACTACCTCGTTTACCCATCTGTCCGGTGTTGTGGAGGCCCATGTTGCGCTGAACAGTTGTAAGCATCCCTCTAGTGGGGGATCAGGACCTGTTGACTGGGTCGGTGGGTCTTGTAGGTCTGCTGGGTAGTCATTGGGTGAATCTTTTAAATGGTCTTCCTCTTTGAAAGTGAATTTTCCCTTTGGGGGTTGCCTCGATCTCTGTATGAGCTTTGACCCTGGAATTGGTAGGTAGATCTGTTGTGAAAGGTGTTGCTTTTCTGTCTCAAAAGGAGTTATTGCTGGCTCTGCGATCTGTTGTAGGCGAAAAGTGAAACCGTGCTGTGAGGGACAGCAGGTATCCTGAGTTTCTATCACTCTCCGATTCCTTATCCTGACCTCATCGCCTCAGGAATTCGTGGAGTTCATCTCTGAAGACCATCTCCCTTGAATGGTAATTTTAGCAGTTGTGTCTTTGACTCCGTGTCTGCTTCCCAGAGCTTCAGCCATAGGGATCTCCATGCTCTGTTTGTCACCGGTGCCGACCTGCCCCCATCCTAAGTGTGTCCATGGCCAGATCTCCCAAGTATTTTGCTGCTTGTGTTGTCTGCTCTAGTAGCTCGGCCTCTTGGGAGTTGGGAGTTAGCTTCTTTGCTATCTCTTCTAGCCACCTGATTTGAGCTCTAGCAACGTAAGCTGCTGAGGTCGATGCTCTTCTGGACTGGCCTGACATTTCGTATATTTTCTTGAGATAGACCTCAATTTTTGTGTCCCCGGGGTCACTCAGTGCCGTGTTCCCTCTGCTGGCAGAATGGTTCTTTGTCAAGTTCCGCTATTTTTGAGTCTATCTTCGGCCGTCACCAGATACTCATGCTGTCCTCCTGCACGGGTATAATCTATCCATAGATTGTTTTTCGGGGATCCTCGCTGGGTCCGTTGTCTCCCACTCTTTGGTTATTATATCTGCCAATGTCTGCATATTGGGAAGAAGTTTGCTGCCTTAGGGGCAGCTGAAGCATTGGGTCCAGCTTGCTTTCTGGGGAGGGCTGGGCCTCAAACCCAATGTTGCCCTGATCCACTGGATTAAATCAGTGACGTTCTCATGTGGGAATAATCTGGTGGCAATGGATGTGACCTCTGGCATGGGAGTGTCTTCCATATCTGACTCGTGTGGTGATTCATTGTGGCTGTCCTGCGGGCTGGGTTCAGTGCAGTCATTGTTATTATCTTTATTACCATCGTCTCCAGAGTCCGTTTGCTGCCTTTGCAGAGTCTGGTTCCTTGTGGTGGGCTGTGTCTGTGTGTGAGTATTTTCTCTAGCCACTCCGTTATTTGAGTTCTGTGGTAGGTGCTTGGGGGAGGCATGGGCGCAGAGTTATTTCTACCTGCCAACTGTTCAAGCACCTGCAGCATGAAGGCTTGCTGGCTCTCTAGCACAGCAGCTGTAGCCTTCTGGAGGGCAATTGTGGCTGGATCCACTTGTCAATCTCTTCTGGAGTGGCTCGGCTCCACCATGGTAAAGTCCTGAGTCTCTCTCTGTGGCTCGGGACTGTCTAACTCACACACTGTGCAGAATGCTCCCTTTGGTGGCAGCAGTGGGACCTCACAAGCACTACACGCCCTTGATGCTGACATCTGAAAACAGCAAGGGGTCTAGTGAAATCTACAGGCATGGTAGAGTCTGTAATTAATCAGTATGTATTTCTGCCTTTTACCCCCTCCCCATCTCTGTAACAATATGCCTGAAACTGTTTGGGACTATTGGCTTTGTTTTATGTCTCCCTATCTCTGTCTTTCCCCATATTGTTATTTCTTTATCTTTTATTCACTTTCCTGGCCACCCTGTGTGGCAGAGGAGTGATTTACTGGGAGCCCGCATCGATTTTGTGAAGTATCACGCATGTGCAGTAGGTACTGGGTCCTCCACACGTGCGCCTGTATCCTCTGTGCTTATCCACCTTACCAAGATGGCGGCAGGTCATTGCACATGCTGGTTTCAGGAGCGCCCGCGCATGCTTCATGCTCATCTGGTGACTGGCTGCCTTTAAGATGTCGGTGGTGTGTTGTTGTGCATGCACAGACGCCAGAATGCATCCCCACGCATGCGCATGGCATGGAAGAAACGCCAAGGAAAATGGGAGAAGGTGGAGAAGTTACTGGCCGCCATTTAAAGCCATGCTACATTGTAGGGCCGGGGGCTCTCTCCTGCTGTCACCAGGTAGGCTTGTTAGCGTGGCGCCATGAGAGTAGTGGACTACTCATACCTCTCATGGTGCCAGATGGTCAGTTAGTGGTTTTAACAGGAGGAGGGAAATGTAGGGGTGGTAGACAGTGAAGGGGGAGGTCCGTAGTGCTCTCCTGGGCCAACAGCTTCATCTGCCCACTACGTAAGGGGTGGGTGAGCACCGAATTTTAAAAGTCCTCATTATTTTTTTCATTTGCCGCCCATACACTGTGCAGTCGCTAGGAAGGGACTGCACATGTGTGCTGCTGTATGCCGGGAGCCCTCACTCGGAAGGAGGTTCCCAAGCCAGCATAAAATTTTTGGACCACATTGCCTGGAAGCCCTCGCTCAGAAGGAGGGCTTCCTAAGTCAGTATAAACCTTTCAGAACCCCATTGCCTAACATTGTACTGCTCTAGCTAGCACTATATTAGCGATGCAGAATCAACGAGGAGTTACAAGCAGAGTGTGCTATCTAAGCTGAGCATTATCTGATTTAAATGTTTACTATTTCATTTCTTTTAAAATCATTCCACTTAGAGGGAGACTAGAGGAGTCTCCGCTGTGGATTCTTAACATTTCATGCTATCTGTGCCATAATGCTTCTTAAGAAAAAATGTTTGTATTTACCTTCTCTCTAGTTGCACTGCAGCTTGGGGAGTGCTGCAGCCTTATCCGATGCACACTGAAGACTGGAGATAGAAGGAAACAGGAAGGGGCTTGGAGGAGAGACTGTAATTTGATCTTAGGTCACATGTGCATCAGCAGCCTATCAGGCATATATAACCCTAAAGTAAGGTTTGAGGTGCCATGGATACACAGACAACACAGTTAGAAATGTGGGCATGTGTTTGGCCTTGCATTTGTTAGTCAGCAGTGAAAAAATAAAAAATTAATCGTATACTTTTTAGCCAAAATGTATTTCTAAAATCGTTAGATTCACCCTCAGTGTATTTTCCATTTTCTCAGATATTTTTATAACGTATTTTGTAATTAATGACTCTCAACATTAAAGATGGCCACCACTCACAATATTTAAAAATCTCTTCCGCTGAAGCTACCTGTTGAATGCATATATTGGGTTCATACTGTGGATGTATTAGGATGGTGCTACCACATGTTTCTGATGGTAAACAGCACTGTGCCAAGATATTTAATATTTTCATGGCTGGCATGACAAAGGAATAGGGACTTTAAAAGAGTTCAAAATCCTGTATCTTGGTTCAGGAATGAAAGATAACAAAAGAAAAATGGGTGTCTTGTTGTTTTGCCAGAAAAAACATTACTACGGGAAAAACCTAGACAGTGACTTGCAAATACTGCTGCTTTGATCTCCAATTGTGTGTTTCTTTTGTTCGCATTAAAATAATCTTGTTTTACCCCTTTGTAGGCTCCTGTGTTGATGCTGCCATTTTCCATGCCTGATATTCTTTTTATAATTACTGAACCGTTCACGGAACCAGGTGACATCAGGTGGGTGGAGGCCCTGCATTAAAACTTGTACTGTGTGCGCCTGCTCAACGGATGCAGAGGGTTGCAGAACTGATCAGTTCTTATAAAATGATTATAAAACAAGACCTGTAATTGGCCAGATGTGATCACATGACTGTGCTTTTTCCAGCACACCAGTGCAGTTCAGAACTACTTACCTATCTGAACCTCAGCTTTCATAAATACAAATTAGAGGAACCATTTTCTAATTGCATAGAGGTACACCAGAGTGTGTATAATTGTGGGACAGTGGCACTTTTTGAATGCATAAGACTTCTGGCATTGCCTCGTTCCCTACTTCCCATGGCATGCAATTATCCCATAATAAGGCATACCCTGTCATGCCTGATTCACTGGTGGTATAGCCTAGAGGTTAGAGTAACGAGCTGTGAATGCGCTTTATACAGTACATCCAGTGGACCTGGTTTGATTCCACAACCTCCCTTTGCAGATTGTGTGACACTGAATAAAACACTTAACCCCACCTTGCTTCTGGGTCACCCTGAAAACAGACATTGTGCCTAGTGGGTCTTACCGCGTTACAAATAATAAAAATAAGTAAATAAAAACAAAATAGGCAAGGAAAATACAGCATCAAAGGGACCCAAAAATGAGAAAAAACAAATTATTTTAAAATGAACAAATTAAAAAAATCATTCTATGGAGACTTAGGCTACACATTCTCAAATTTCCAATTATATTAAAGGGATAGAGCAAGGTTTACATTCCCATTAAAGTATTAAATACTATCAACATTTATTGTTACAGTCTGGGACTCAGTCGGAAAACACTTTTTACAAAAGCCACTTACTGTAACAGTTTGATGAGATAATAATATTACTAATTTCTAAGACATATCCCTGGTTTCGCCAGTGGTCTCTGCTTTGCAAGGCAGGGATTGAGAGGTATGTTGAGGTGTCACTGGGTTATTATATTTGCACAGTAAATTAACAGCACAGTGATGATCAAGAAATCAGCTCTGCAAGCCACTCTTGCCCAACTTTAGGTTCTGAATTACTCAGCAGAGAGACGGGTCCTCGGACTTTCGAACATGCTGGGAATCGTAAGCAGCAACTTCCCCTTTCTTGATGGCATAGAACTAGACCACTCCATTGAATAATGAGATTGGCTGATTATAGACAAGATGTTAACAGTCATGGTAGCCCAAGGCTACCAATAATATTACTTAGACTACTATAATGCCAAAGATAGTAGCCCAAATATCGTCTCCTCAGGAACTCATGTTAAACTTGCTGCCTTGATGAGCCAACATCACAGTATTTTAGTTAAACTTATCCAGATGTCATGTTTACAGTGTTTTCTTATTCCGGTCGTATTTGGGGTACTATGCTTTGCAATGACCCCACTATCAAATATACTTAATTAGAGCCCAACTACTTAGTAGCCCAACTGATTACAAGTGGGTACCTACTGCCAACATGTGTTTTATTTTTCAGTTTCTATGTGGGGACATACCAAAACCAGTGAGTTAATAAAATGGACATCTGAATGTTCTTTACAGAATGGTATGTCCATAAATAATTGCGACACGGAACATCCGTACAGTGGCCCAGGAACGTTGCCTTATCAGTTTGTCTTTAATGGTGCAGACCATCCTTTTGAACAGGCACTACACGATAAAACATTTACTGCTGGGAGAAACACACAGGATGTTAACAGTGATATAAACCATGTGTTGAGCCAGATGTCACGAGCCCACAGGGCATCAGAGTAACGGGACACCCATCCCATGAGGTGGTCCAATTCTTATAGGTGAAAAGCAACTAGCATTTAATCATAACATTTAGATTTACAGTTCTGAAACTGTTAACTCAAAAAAAAATTAATAATAATAAAAAGAAGCCAGATGTCAGCCAGTGTCGACATCAGTTAATAATTCATCTGAAAATAAGTCGCTCTTCTAGGGTCTGCTCTAATATTGTGCGCAGTGATCCACGCAAGATCTAAAAGTGAGAGAGAGCATCCCTGTCTGCCTCTCAAGAATCAACAGGAGTCTATAATCAAGATAAGGTTCTGACTCCTAGGGAGCGAAATAACTAGGTTTCAGTACAGACATCTGTGCAACAGTCACGGACGTGCGCCCACTGCTTGTCTGTTGTTTAACTTGTTTAGTCAAAGAGTGGCTGAGGAAAACACAAAACCAGGATCCCATCACTCATTCTTAGGTTTTCCTTTATTCACACCGCACAGATCTCATGCTGGGACAACATCGCGCTTTGACTGTCACCGTCATGTACAATCAAGCTCCAAACTGTGAGTTTACCTCCATTCAGAGGAAGAAGACAATTCTCCTCACAAGTCTTACTATGCATTCCTGAGTTTGTTTTTTAAAATAGCCACATCTCTCTCTTTTACTGCAACTGGCAGTGATTAGCCAATCTGATTTACATACAAATACATATACAGTATCTTTAAATTCCTTTAGGGAGATGCAGTCTTTCCATGATAGCGCTCCTCAAGTAAGCCTGAAGGGCATTACAAATACTCACAAATTTGTGATGTTGTCATAGAACACACAAATCTGAATTAATAGAAGAACAGGGGCCTAAAATCCATAAAAGTCACCTACAGCTGGCTAACAGAAGATGAGCCCTCACTGGCACTTGAGCCCTCATTCTCGTGGATGCTACGCAGTGACATCTCTGAGGAACTGCCGTCCGGGAGAGAGGATGGATCCTGCTTGGCTCCTCTGTTCGCTGACTAACTGGGCTGCAGCTTTCTCCACTTCTTCCAGGGCCACGTGAGTGCACGGCTAGTTCCTGCTTGGTCACCCTAACAAAGGCTGGGTGCTCGCTAAAATCCCAAGACCACCAAAATTCAGTGCCTTAAGAAAAGAAAAAACAAAAACAGAAACATAACAATGCCACACACATCAAATTTGTAGCAGTAGTATACATAAGCAATAACATACACCTAAGTACATAATTCATACTCATGAATTATACATCCTACCAGAACCCCTCAATGTCATTACAGCCCAGTAAGCACAATTAGGGTGATTTTATTTGTTAAGTAGTAGAAGTTGTAGTAGCTTTTTGGCTTTTTGCTTTTGGCCCTTCTCCGGAGACCGAGGTGCCATTCCATACAAATAATACATGAACTATCACCTGATACATACATAGCATAAGCTCATCTCATAGACAATCAGCTAACTACCCATAAAATCTAGCATAAAATGAAACATAAACCATCAACATGGAGATCAAAGGGTTTATAACATTAAGTCAAATCAGAATCTAAAGAACCAAAAGCCTGGGTGAAGAGGTAGGTTTTGAGATTCTTTTAAATATGTCAACCGATGGAGCCTCTCTCAGAGCCTTTGGTAAAGAATTCAGAAAATAGGGCAGCCACGCAAAGGCTCTGTGACCAGATGTTTTCAGATGGGTTTTGGGGATTATCAATGGGCCCTCATCGGAAAACTGGAGGGTGCGGAGGACAGGACAGAAGCAGCAGATCACGCAGTAGCCAGCACCCAGGCCGTGTAGGGCCTTATAGGTTAGTAACCCAATCTTACAAGAGATGCGCCACTTTACTGTCAACCAGCGCAGCTCTCACAGTGCAGGAGTGATATGACTTGATCTTGGAAGACCAGTTAACAATCTTGCAGCTGCGTTCTGCACCAGCTGCAGGCGGCGAAGCACGCCTCCACTGACCCTGAGGTAGAGGGTGTTACAGTAGTCGAGACAGGAGGTCACAAAGGCATGTACTAGTGGAAGGAAATCTACTGGATGTAGGGCATGATGCTAGCTTTGCATCACCTTTGAAAATCCTTGCCAGTGTCTGACTTCTCTCACTCAAGAAATAAAGGGTTTAAGGTGGAGCTTGGGGACTTCGCTCTTGCAGAATGGCTGCAAATCCTCACCATGCAAGGGTGACCTGTTAGATCCTGAGATGGTCCAGGACAGCCTGAGAGCATTGGGCTACAAGGCGTTTGATAACTATCAGCACTATACCCCAGTCACATGGGCACTGCAGACATCTGGAGAACAACAGGTGTGTTCTTCCAAGTGGTCTGGCTGCAAACTAAAGTAAAAAGAAAGGGCAAAGCACCATCAAAGAAGACTTAACATTTTGGGATGTCCTCCTTTTCTTTTGGCCTTACCTCCTGTATGAGCTGGTCAGTGACTGGAGTAGGACGTCATTTCTGACTGCTGATGCTGCTTGTCTTGGCATGAGCTCTGTTTCTCCCCACCACTCCGTCCTGTGCTCTGGGGTACGGCTTCACTTCTGCTACCTGTTTTAGACAGGCATCAAAATAAATTAATGCTAAGATGGTGCAAATCAGCAGCTTGTTAATCAGCCCCAGAAAGGTAACAAAAGCTGTAGTCTTCCCCTTTAATTAGGATATGAGCGGTCAAGCCCTATCTAATCTGGGAGGACTCTGTACTGTCACCTTTTCATCAGAAATCTGTTGCAACAGCACTACACCTCATTATCCTTGTACTACCCTATATTTCCTCTTAGTTCTGTCAGGTTGGACACCTGCAGACCCCCTCAATCTCTATGGCCCACATTTTCAAAGGAGATCGCGGCCCAAAATGGAGATGTATGGCACATCCTGGAAACTGTGCAGAACCGTGATATTCAAAGGGAGACATGGGTTGCGCATTTCCGAGATAATGCAACTCCACAGATATAATGTATGCAGCGCAAAGAAAGGGAAAAGGGGCGTGTACATGAATATGCCACGCATCCATATATTCAGCCAAAATGAGCAGTGCATCTGCCGTGCATCTCAAAAATGCTCCAGCGCAAAGTTAGGCATGTCGGGGATGGCCTAAAATTGGCTGGCCACCCACAGGCAGGCTGCAGAACTGCAGACAGGTGACCCTGAGACAGCCCTCAGAGGTGCACCAGGATGTGCTCCAGGTGCCCATACTCAGTGGTCATGCCAAGATGGTACCCAAAGCCACAGGTGCCGGCTCACCATAGGCACTACCCAGACAGCTATCTCCAACACCACTCCCAGGACGTGGACACCCAGCTACCACATGCCAGTGCTGTCAGGTGCCCCCAGGCACACCAGCAGAGCAGATAGCCACACTGCAGGACATGTACCAGGGACCATGGCCTGCAGGGCACTGCCAGTGGTGGCATGCACCCAGGGTGACGTCTGGGGCAATGCTGCCCAGGTAGCCTGGTGGTACTAGTGGCAGCATGGCATGGGCCATGGACTGATCTATGGCACACACCCACAGTGGTACACCACAGGTGACACACGTGGAACCCACCCACTCGGTACCTGGCCACCTTCTGCACAGTGCCATTCATTGCAGTTATCACCATGTTCCTGTTATACAGAGGGGCACTGCAGGTGACTGTATGCTGCATATTGAGCTGGTATATCACATGCATATATCTTAGTCGGCAAGACTGGTCTCCCATATACAATGCACTGGATGTTGACTCAGCCTTTAATTATTTCATCACCACATTCAATGCTGCCTCGACTCCTCGCCCCAGTAAAAAGTGCAAAGTCAAGGCACTCTCCAATCCCTGGCTCACGGCTGAGCTACTGGCTCAGTTAAAATCAAGGGACCACCTCTGGGCAATAGCTGGGCCAAGGTGCTCAACTGGACATTCAAAACTACAAACAGACTCACAGCAACTGCACAAAACAAATACAACTGACGAAGAGTACCTACTACAAGGAGCCCTCACCAACACCTGGGAGATGGGAGGCGTTTGAGGGACAATATTAGGGAAGTCACAGGGAAGCAGTCCAAATCCTCCCCAACCTTACTGATGGTTGACAGCGCCACCACCTTGACCCAAAGGTCATTGCCAATACTTTCAATGCAGCCTTCACCGACCTTAGTGCTGTTCTCCCCTGGACTTTTCTCTGAAACTGACTCCCTGCTCCAAATTCCCTACCTACCACCTCAAAGCATCCGCCGTCCACTTCAAAAAGTCAAGGCGAATGATGTCTATAAATACATAACAAAGGCTATCTCCAATTCCAGAGCCAGTGGTGATTCACTGGACCTTAAACTGCTATCCTCACCCTTGAAGAGGTATTGCACACTTACCAGAATCTTCAACCTCTCCCTCAGCCTCAGTCAGTTCCCAAGCAAATGGAAATCTGCTACTGTCACTCCGGTCTTTAAAAGCGGCAACAAGTCCATACAGAGGAACTACCGGCCGATCTCTATATTACCCCCTCTCCAAGGCCCTTGGCGCATTGTTGCTGACCAGCTTACAGACTACCTGGACAAATATATTATCCTATGAGTACAGCAACACGGGTTCAGGCAAGGGCACAGCACATCAACAGCCCTCCTGGAATTGGTGGAGTCCTTCACAACTCGTTGGACAAAGGCCATCTAACTGGAGCAGTATTCATCGATTGACTAAGGCATTTGACACTGTTCACCAGGCCTGCTTACCAAACAGCTGTTGAATGCCAAGCTCTCCCAGGACTCCACTGCATGGTTTAACAGCTACCTAGACCAGCGCTCACAAAGAGTAAAAATTTCAGGAGTACTCTCTGACTCCAAACCCGTTCGCTCAGGCGTCCCTCAGGGATCCATACTGGGCCCACTACTTTTCAGCCTTTTCCTGAACTCCCTTCCACTATCCTGCCCAGAACAAATTATCCTCTATGCGGTGGACGCTGTGCTTCTCACCCCCATAAGGACCCACAACCATTACTTCACAACCTACAGCTTGCTTTCTCCGCTGTTGAAAACTGGTTGCAAAACATAAACTGGTTCTAAACCACAAAAGACTAAATCTATGCTTTTCTGCAGCTCATAAAACAAACACAGGCGATACCCCTTGATATCAATACAAGCGCTGGTAACACCCTCGAACAAGTGTCATCTTTTAAATACTTTGGAATCTTACTTGACCCTTGCCTATCTTATGGGACTCAAATTGATAGTGTTGCCAGAGTGGTAAACTCGCGCATTGGAATTCTCTACTGAAATAGACAGCATCTTGCCCAGGCAGCACTGGGAGCTGCTATCCAGAGCTCTGTGGTCTCCATCATAGACTACAGCCACATAATCTATGGCTCTGCCTCTACCACCCTCAGGTGCATAACGACCTCCTAAACAAGGCCTGTCGACTGCTTACTGGATCCCACCGACTCCCATATACATATGAGCTTTACGCTCAAATGGGATGGCTTCAACTCGCTAACCGCATAAAGTACCTACCTGCTTGATAGTGAAAAAACTACTTTGGGCCTTACTCCACCTAGTGTCCAAGCACTCCTGCGCCCAAACACTTATCCTCGTAACACCAGAGGGCCTGAACATCAGCTTTACAGGTCCCCGATGCCACACCACTCTGGGCCAAAGATCCTTTGCACATCAGCGCAGCCAGCTGGATGAATGCCCTCAGCACTCACATCACCTCCACCTCCTCACTGGGCATATTCAAATCAAGCCTCCATCATCATCTCACGGCCTCCAGTTCATGTGACTGCCACCCCTAACTTCCCCTTCCCCACTGAGATCAACCACCCCTGTGATGTTCTTTGACAATGCTGTGAGCTGCTCTAGTCTCTTTTTCAGCTGCCACCCCCATCCTCTCACCCTTCCTCCCTGATTTCTTCTAGGTTTCTGAAATGATTCTTTATATGTGTTATTCATGTATCATATTTACCGTGATGCTGTACCTGAACTGATGAATATGGTTATATGCTTTCTTTAATGTTGTATGCCCTTGTTTAACATGTTTAACATGTATGTACTCTCCTGACATGGAACCTTTGTAAAAGAGCCTTGGCTCAAAGGTAATTGTAATCCTAGATCTAAAACAAATAAAATAAAATACCGATCAGACAGCGTCACCCTGTGCCCTCCCTGTTGCTTGCCCAGGTGGGCCCCTGTGGCCACTGTCAGGATGGGCCCCTGTACCTTCAGGTCCCACCCTGTACCTCAGACCTACCCTGTACATGGCTATGGTGGTAATAGCACTGTATCCAGGCCAGTGCAGTCCACCCACCACACACACACATTCCATCACACCTGCAGTACCTCCTGTTCACCTTTGTGGAGTGGTGGGGCAGCCCTGCAAAGCTGGAACTGCGCATGCCTTGAGCATGCAAATGGCCTGAATACATTCCAGTAATGAGCTGTGCATGTGGGGAATGGGCTCGGAATGTGCAATGAGGTCATTTGTATATCCCGCTGAATACTGCAGTTCTGCATGCCGTGCATGTGGCTTTGAATCATACATTTCCCTATGCTCTGCATAGGTCCCAGGTCACCTGCTGCGCTGCTGTGCATCTCCACTGCCGATCTCGCATGTTCAGGATATTCAGCTGGACATGCGCGATCACATCTACGCACAAGTTTTGAATATATCATTATTTTGTGCTGGTGCAGGCACTTCTGGATGCAGCCTGGAACGTTTGAATATAGAGCCCTATATCTATTGCCCGCTGTACTTTCTCCTTTTCTTTTCTAAGTCCTTCCAGAGTGCCAAGAAACAGTAAAACTGTAAACCGTAGTGCTAGTGTTGAGAAAAGTGCAAACACTCCTAAAAGCATGAGTTAATATTATGGACTATGTCCATAAAGGGTAAAATGCCTCATAAGGATTTGAAGCAGCTAGGCTATAGTTTTCACTGCCCACGAGCTATAAATAAAATAAAACAATTGTTTTTGAATAAAATTGATAATAGGTGCTTAAAGTCAAGCTGCTCTGCTAGGAGCTGTTTAAGTATATGCCTGTTAAGTCATGCACTTTGTAGAAGGAGCCGCTCCCATACAGTATATACACACAGCAGGTAAAATAACTGAAGATGCCAGTTACCGTTAATTTTATTTTATAAAAGATTTATTGGTTATAAAAGTCAAAGGAAAAATCCTTCCTCCACATTGCAACAACAACAAACCGAACAACATAATACAAAACATATTTACAGAAACCAAAACCGTTTATAATTTGCTGATGTTACTGCCTCTGTGTCATTGGATGACCCACACGCTCAGTAATATAGCGTAGTAATTTAAGGTTAGAAGAGACTGTAGGTCCATCTTGTCGAGTGCTTGAAGTCTGCAGAAAAATGCAGTGTCTTTACAGGTTATGACTATAAAAGATGTCTGAACTACTACCGTGGAGGTTTTTTTTTCCCCATCATAGTGTGGAATTTGCCTTTTCATTATCCTGTTTTTCAATAATATGTCAAAATGCAGCCCAAAACATGAAGATATTGTAGGAAATCGAGGAACTAAGGATCATACTGCCTCTTGAAGTGATGGTAGAAGAAACAAGCATGGAGTGCGGGCCCTGCTTTGAGACCCTGGAAGACCCTCCCAAAATCCCTCAAAATGTTTTTGCCATGAGACCTTGCCAGACTTGGTTCACTTTAAACCCTGCTCATATGCTCCTTCCCTCCCCAAAAAATATTCTGTCTTATTTTTTCACACAATGCGTACCTGAGGAAGGGGGGCTTAAGCACCCCTGCTGGTCTGTTAAGGAAAGGCACTTCTGTCAGCAGGTGCTCAAATGCACTTCCAATCAAGGGAAAGGGGACATGAAATGGTAAGAAAAATTGTGGGGACTAACAAAATCATACCAGTAAAAACAAACAAACAAAAAACTACATATATAATGCAGTTGCCTGCTTTGTATTTTTGTTGTTTAACATCTCCTGCCCCCCATTCCCTACATCTCTCTGCCTACAGTTCCAGTACCTGCATTGTGAGATCACTCGGCTCTGTGGTTTCCTTTGCTTCGTCGTACATTTCGATCTGCTCCCCAGCTGTCTGTTCAGGTCACCCATGTGAGCTGGGCCCCTCCTGGGAAAGCACATGGCACAGGATGTTAGACATTTTACAGAGCGGCCTCACAGACTTACTGCACAGGGGTTAACATTAAGTTCAGTTAAGAACAACACACCTGGTGGCCACCCGCCTCCTCTTTACTGCTGTGGTCTGGTTTTGCATGCAGCCCAGACTGATGTGATTCAGAACTAAGAGCTGTGAAAGGTTACATTAGACACGCAGGCATAACATCTAAGCATGCTTCTCCATGTAGCAAGGACTTTTTATAGTCAAAGGGCAAAAGAAATACATTTGGTATTCTTGCAAAAACAAATTTCTACAGTTCTCTCTCCTTTCCCCATGCAAGACCCTGCTTCCCTTCAGCCCCTCAAACTAATACCCCATCATCATTATGTGCATCCTTGAATTCCATCCCGGTACATCTCAGCGGCTTCCAGAGAATACTTCTGGACAACAGAGAGTTCCTGGAGGCCCGGTTGGGAGTGGAAAGAAGACGATATCATCCGCCGTGACATGACCCCATTGTTTCCCTTTATAGATGCCCTCCTCGCTTTGTTGCTGCCCATGCCAATTGCCACAGCTGAACTTAGAGTGGGGCAATCCCATGCAACCACCCACTGTGTCATCTGCTCTAGCTCCCCACGAAGAAGGCACTCAGGCAGGGGGTCAAGTAGTATCTGTTGTATGGGACGACAAGGCAGCCTGTGCTGCAAGCAGTGCCATCTAGTGGTGAAAATAGTGAATGACACGCGCCGAAATGGTGCTGAGTAATTGTAACATCTAGAGACCTCTAGTGGTGGTCCATGTGACAGCAAGTATACAAAGGCAATGGAGTATCCTATCCTCTCTTTAGTTGAATGTATATTCATTGCCATCATTTTGAGTGGCTGTGGGATCGCAGCTCATCTCTTGTGAAGCTGTGATCCCTCTGTGAGTTCTGCCAATATAGAAAGTAAATATTTAATGCTGGCCTATCTTTAATGAGGAAATGGAATGTTGGAACTGTTGTCTAACCTGTGTTGCTTTCCACTGCTGCTGGCAGCCTGTCAGACGTTCCTAGGGTGATGTCACTGTGATATGTGCAGTGATCTTGTGTGTGCGCCTGCCTGGAGTGCTCGGGACAGACCACTCGGTCATTTCCCTTTGAATGTGCTGAGAAGCACAATATGCCTTTATTCATGCTGTTCCACTCTACCTTCCATTTCTGGAACCTGGTCTCACTCACTAGCCCACCTGTTCCCTCCTCTGTGTGCTCTCCCACATTCCAAGCCCATCCCACACCAATACTGCTGCCGCCCATGGCACCCAACTGGTCCCAGTCGGGCCTCCCTTGCCGTCATTAGTGATGAATTCCAACCTGCTGACATGGTCACCCATGCCACCAACAGAAGCTGCCATGGAGTGGTGCAACGGATTCCAGTCACCCCCTACTTTCCGAGACCATCCACAGGGCACTCTAAAGCCTCTCCTGCCGGTGTCTACAACTGTTTTTGAATACTGTGAGATCTGAGATCTGCTGATGCTAATTATAATGTTATTGTTTGCATGAAACTGGAAAATCACTTAAATATAGGTCAGGCGCCCCACAGCCTGACAGAACCCAGTGCTACAAGTTCTGCAGGACCACCTTTGCAATATCAGATCCCAGGTTTCTACTTCAGTAGGTGTTTTTGCAAACATCAGTTGTTCAACTATTACAATTAAAAAATCAGTTATGTCTTTCTAAGAGATGTGTAAAACTGGGTTTTCTGGTTCTGGTAGGTTAGTCCAAGATCAGGATGGGTATAGCTCAAGGTCACATCTGAAACAAGCTGCTGCCAGCTCAGTAGGTCTTTCCTGACAGCACTTCGAAATCAATCAATCAGTCATAATCAGAAGCAAAATATAAAATATAAAATATAGTAATAACACTCTGGATACAGAAGTTGATACCAGTCCATTTACAGAAGAAAGGGTTCTGAAAGAACTCTTAAAACTGAAGGTGGACAAAGCAATGGGGCCTGATGGGATTCATCCCAGAATTCTAAAGAGCTAAGGGTAGAACTAGTGACACCACTGACTACCCTTTTAACAAATCATGGGAGGATGGGGTGGTACCCGAGGACTGGAGGAGGGCAGATGTGATTCCCTTCACAAAAGTGGGAGCAAGGCAGAAGCAGGAAACTACAGACCTGTTAGTTTAACCTCAGTGATAGGGAAAATGATGGAATCACTTCTGAAGGAAAGAATTGTCGAGTATCTGGAGGCCAGAGGGCACAGGACCCTAGGCAGCATGGATTCACAGCGGAAGGTCATGCCAGACAAATCTAATAGATTTCTTTGACTGGGTGACCAAAGTAGTAGATCAGGGAGGGCTGTGGACATGGCCTACCTAGACTTTAGCAAGGCATTTGACACAGTCCACACAAAAGATTAATATACAAGTTAGCCAGCCTGGGAGTGGGTCCCAAGATGACAGCCTGGGTAAAGAATTGGCTGGAGAATAGGACACAGAGAGTAATAATAAATGGAGTCCACTCAGAAGAAAGGAGGGTTACTAGTGGGGTACCGAGGGTTCAGATTAGGACGGTCCTCTTCAATGTCTTTATGCGACATTGTGGAAGGACTGAAGGAAAAGTATGTCTCTTTGCAGATGACACTAAGATCTGCAACAGAGTTGATGCACAGGGTGGGGTGGAAAGGATGAGAAGGGACTTGGCAAGGTTAGAGGAATGGTCAAATGTATGGCAGCTTAGATTCAATGCTAAGAAGTGCAAGGTAATGCACCTGGGAAACAAAACGCAGGGGAAGAGTACACAATGGGGGTGAGATACTAACAACAACAAAAATGGAAAGGGACCTGGGGTAGTCATATCAGATGACCTAAAGGTGGGCAAGCAATGTGAGAGGGCAGCAAAGAGGGTTGGGGTTACTGGGATGCAAGGGAGAGGCATCACCAGTAGAAAACAGGAAGTTATTATCCCTCTGTACAGACAGCTGGTGAGACCCCATCTGGAGTACTGTGTGCAGTTCTGGAGACCCAATCTCCACAAAGACATAGACAGGATGGAAGCTGTCCAGAGGAGGGCAACTAAAATGGTGCAGGGTCTGCACCGGAAGACATATGAAAGAGAGACTTAAGGAGCTTAATATGTATAGCCCTGAGGAAAGGAGGGAGAGGGGGGGACATGATCGAAACTTTCAAGTACCTCAAGGAGTCAACAAAGTCCAAGAGGGTAGCATCTTTCAAAAAGAGGTGTGCAAGAACAAGAGGGCACAATTTGAAGATGGGGGGTGGCTCAGAGGTAATTTAAGGAAGTACTTTTTCACAGAGAGGGTTGTGGATGCATGGAACGGCCTTCGGAGGAGGTTGTGGAGTCAAAATCAGTGGTGGAATTCAAGCATGCATGGGACAGTCATAAGGCAATTCTGGGGTGGGGGTAAGAAGAAGTAGGCTGCTGGTTAACTAGGATCTGCAGCTTATCCAGTAGGTAGGGAAATGGGCAGACTGGGTGGGCCAAGCGGTCCTTATCTGCCGTCAAATTCTATGTTTCTATGTTTCTATAGCAAGAAGGGTGCAAGTAATTAAAAACAACAGAGGTGAATTACACAGCAGCTATGGATGCACTGCACTCATAATAACAGCGGAAACCACTGGCTCCAATGTTCACCACTTCTGGCTATCCAGACCCTCAGAACCATTTTAGAGCCCACTGAGACGGAGTTGGAATGTTTAAGACACTGGTTGCTTGGATAGTCCAAAACCTGATATGACAGTTGGATGTCAGATTATCCTAGTCTGAAATCCGATATCCAGCTGTAAAGAAAAAAATCCTGCACCCTTCAATACGTACACCCTTCCGCCCTGTACTTCATAAGCCCCACCCAAGACCCCCTGTAACAAAAGCCTCCTCCTCCCCTCAAGCCCACTGTGATAATATAATTACTTCTGCCAGTCCTTATAATAAAACAAAACCACTCCCCAGATAAATCATGAATGCCCCCACCCTTGCACAAGACACTAGGTCTCCAACCCCAAATTTAATAAAGAACCTCTGCCCAACACAGTCACTAGCCCCAACCTCCCTCCCTCCCTCCCCAATAGCACCAACTTATTCTAACATCATAGTTGGGTGACTCGGATCAGGTCTCATGGCCGAAGCAGCTTGCGTGTATTCATTCTGTAGAATGTGAATGAAACGATGTCCTCCTATAGCAGTGACACCTGATTGGCCAGCTGCCAGCCAATCAGGTGTTACCACAGAAGGAGGACATCATTTCATTCATACATACCTCTGGAATGAAAATGAGTGCAAGCTGTTCCACAATGAGGAACTGATCCGAGTCATATGACGGATGCTAGGATGAATTGGATGCTATGAGAAATGAGGGAGGTAGGAATTAGTGGATGTACTGGGAGGGGGTTCTACTGAATCCAGGGGTAGGTGACCTTGTGGATTGTGCCAGGTGGGGAGGGCAACTCATAATTTAGTAGGGGTCCATTGTGTTTTACTATAAGGATTGACACATTAAATTGTAACATATTCTCTCAGTGGGCTTGGGGAAGGAGGGAGGTTGTGGATTACAAGGTGGTTTAGGAGAGGGTTAATAATACTGGGGGCTGAGTGGCTTGTACTGTACAGGGTGGTGTGTGTGTGTGTCTGTGTGTGTGTGTGTGGGGGGGGTTAAGCAGCTTTATCCAAAATCCAAATTTCAAAAATTTTGCTGACATCTGAGATGTCAGTTTTTAAAACGTAATTGATTCAACTACATGAACTTTTATAAAACTGTATATCTCTCTGTAAATTTTGTAAATCTCACTGTATATAACTTTGTAATTTATCTATATTTTGTACTCAGTATTGGAACTTATCACCTAGCCCCTGATGTTATATTTCCTCATTACTGTCTAGTAACCCTTGTCAACTGTGCACTGATTGCTTCTCTGCTGTTCATAACATTTGCTGCTCATTATTTGTATTCCTGCTCTATGTATTGTATTACATTGTATTGTATTGTGTTACATTGTATTGCATTGTATTACATTGTATTGTATTGTGTTACATTGTATTGTATTGTATTGTATTACATTGTACTGTATTGTGTTATATTGTATTATATTGTATTACATTGTATTGTATTGTGTTACATTGTATTACATTGTATTGTATTACATTGTATTGTATTGTGTTACATTGTATTACATTGTATTATATTGTGTTACATTGTATTACATTGTATTGTATTGTGTTACATTGTATTGTATTACATTGTATTACATTGTATTGTATTGTATTACATTGTACTATATTGTGTTACATTGTATTATATTGTATTACATTGTATTGTATTGTGTTACATTGTATTGTATTACATTGTATTGTGTTACATTGTATTGTATTGTGTTACATTGTATTGTATTGTATTGTCTGCCGGGTCACCCTGAAAAGGGACTGCATGGTCTCAGCAAGCTCATCCTGTTACCAAAATTCAGATAAACAAATCTGCACTGCTGGGTGACTCTTCATAAACCTGATGTTGTTGCCCTTGTTGAAACCTGGCTGTCTCCCTCCACTCCTAACTCTCATGTCTCTCTCCGGCTACACTCTCCACTGGTTGGACGTAGTCGGCAGGAGAGGTGGGAGCTCAGTCTTCTATTTGAAGGATTCTCTCGTGGGCTACCACTCCCACCGCCTGACCTCGACCATAAGGCCCAGGCACTTACTCTAAGCTGTCCCCGGACCCAGCTAGAGGCCCATTATTCCTAACCGTAGCTTACATACCCCCAAGAACCAATCCCAGGCCCTGGGCCCACTAATTGACTACCTCACCTCCCTACCCAACTCTCAGACCAAATCTTGGTGGGCTTACTGAATATAAACTGGCTCTGCCCCTCATCTTCTTCCCACTGTGAGGCTTTTGATTCAATTGACCTAACTCAACTGGTCTCACAGCCTACTAGAAAAACCCTAGGGGGGACAAGCACCCTCCTGGATGTGGTCCTCATCAACAGGCCAATCCGCATCCACAACATCCAAATCCTCCTGACTGCCTCAGTGACCACTCCCTGTGCTTTTCAACTGGGAAACCCCTCGGCTCTCATCCCGGTCAAGACCACCTCTCGAAGGTGGCTTAGGCCTTGGGGACTCATAGGCCTTAGCGCTTCCTTGCCCACACTGATTGGTCCTCTCAACGAGGGCAACCAACATTGACTTGGCCCTGGGCTTCTTTGTAAGCACTTTCAACTTTGCCTGTGATATCTTTGCTCCCATAACTGCTAGGAGGTCCAAAGTGAAACATGCCCTTGGATCACCCTGCCCTTCTGTGGCAACTTAAGCAACGTGACAATCTTTGGCACCTTGCTGTTTCTACTGGCCGTTCAGCTGACAGGCAGTCCTATGCCGCCCGCAACCAGTGCACCTGGGCCATCCGTAAAGCAAAGGCGGAATACTACCAAGCCTCTCTTACCTCCTCCTGGGGAACCCCAGGTGCTTCTGGGACAACATCAAGCAACTGAATGGTCACTCCCAGTCCCCTCTCCTTCTCTTCTCAACATCAATGGTACCGTCTCCTCTGACCCTGCCCTCATTGCCTCCCCACCTCAATAACTCCTTTACCGACCTTAGCTCAGTACTTCTTGGTAACTTTTCAGTCCACCTCCTCCATCTGTACCACCACCCATTGCCGCCCCTCTTTCCACCTGCGTCGTGTCACCATGCAAGAAGCTAGGCCTTACTTGCTAAAAGCCCTAAAGGTAACACCATCGGTAATGACTCACTTGATCCCTGCCTTTTCGTCAGGTCTTGGATCAGGTCCTCTCACCTATTACATGTATTTTCAACAAATCACTCTGTCTCGGAAAATTCCCTCTGCCTGGAAGATTGCCACAGTTACCCCTGTCCATAAAGGTGGTGACAGGACTCTTCCGGTAACTACCGACCCATCTCAATCCTCTCCCCTCTCTAAGGCGTTAGAGAAAATTGTGGCGTCCCAAGTCTCTGACTACCTCTGTAAGTACAATGTTCTCTGCCCTGAACAACACGGGTTCAGAGCAGGTCATAGTACCAATACAGCACTCCTGGAATTTTCCAACTTCCTCCATGCCTCCTTGGACTCTGGTGCCCTGGCTGGTGCTATATTCATTGACCTGTCTAAAGCATTCGATACTGTTTCGCATCCTCTTTTGCTCTCCACCCTCAACCTAATAGGCTTTGCCTCAGGAACTGTTTCCTGGTGCACCAGCTATCTCCGCCCGCTCCCAATGTGTGAAAGTCAACGGTACTCTCTGAAACATGCCCCATTCGCCTGGGGTGCCGTGAGGCTCAATTCTGACCCCTACTATTCTCACTCTTTCTTAACTCCCTACCCAGCAGTTGTACGGGTAAGATGCTTCTCTATGCTGATGATGCTGTTCTCGTTGCCTCCCACAATGACCCCATGCTGCTACAGAACTCCTCCAACTAGTCTTTGACTCTGCAGCTACCTGGTTCACTGAGCACCGACTTGTTATCAACCTTAAGAAACAAAAACGATGCTCTTCTCCCACCCCAAAATAAGTACAGAAAGTTTCCCTTAGCTGTCCTCTCCACACCCAATCTCGTCATTGACCAGGTGCAATCCTATAAATATCTTGGTATAACCTTTGACCCTGCACTTTCATTCCATGGACATATATCTGCCCTAAATTCTGTCAGCCAACTCACAGCTAGGCATTCTTTACCGCACAAGAAATGCCTCCTCCTGATGCCCTCCTGCCTGGCTGTCACCTCCTCTGTCATGTCTCTCATTGACTATGGCCTTCCGGTCTATGGCTCAGCAGATCAGACTGCCCTCAACAAGGTTCGTCTCACAGTAAATAAGGCCTGCAGACTTATCACTGGTGCTCCCAGACTCACTCACACATGTGAGCTGTGTACACCCTGGCTACCCTACTCAACCTGGAAGAGCGACTCATGTATCAGACATGCCAGCTCACCTTTAAAGCCCTGCATGGCCTATCCCCCATAGGCCTATCCAACTCCATTCGCCGTACTGCACCGATTCTCTGATCACGCAGAGCTCCGTCAAGAGCCACCCTAGTTATTCCGAGAGCCAGGACTCACAAGGTCAGAGGCATTCCCCAACTGCAGCGCCCACTGGTATAACTCCCTCCCTGCCAGTCTCTCAAACTCTCTAACCTTAGCTTGCTTTAAGCCCAGGCTCAGAAACTTCCTGTAGCTCTCGCAAATGCAACTGCCGCTAGCCTAGTGTGAAAAAAAAAAATATATATATACTCTGTTTGACAATGCTCACTGAGCGGCTCCCCCTTCCTTTCCTTACTTATTCCTCCTCCCTATCTCCCTCCTTCTACCCCACCAGCTCCCCTGACCATAAGTTTTGCACCTTTGTTATCTTTTGCTCGTTGGAGATTGTACTCTATTGTAACAAAATTGTAATTGAACTGTAACTTTTTGTTTGTAAGTACTGTGTCCCTTGTACTACTGTTCTGATGTCCTCTTGTGACGAGGTACTTTGTAAATGAGCCTCTGGCTCTAAGGTTTCTAAACTGATGTTTAACTAACTAACTAAATAAATAAATAAATAGATAGATAGATAGTTAAATAAAACAGATCTTCAAGCAATGATGTTTAAGACCTATAGAGACCTAAACATGGGGTTACTCAACAGAGAGTCAGAGACTGCATTTTATATCTTCAAAGGGGCGTGGAAGGTCCTGTAGTGAATTGGCTTGCAAAGTTCATTAAATCACAAACAATTTAAAAGAACACATCCGTCGTATAATGATAAACTGACCTGGTGTAGCGCAGGGGTGTGGACATCGTTTGAAAGAAGTGCCTCTGTCTTCACAGTCACTGCATTCTTGGCCCTCTTCTATACTCTGTTCATTCTCAAAATACATCCTGAAAGCAGTGACATCAAAGAAAATCAGCAAACAGTGTAGCAAAGGTGGGGTGCTTCAGAAGGCCTTACATTTTGGGATTTCAACAGTAGGGTTTGTCCTTGGGAGGGGCTTCCCTACCAGTTCTGCACTTCTTCTAAATGGAGTAGCAGAGGGTCCCTAAGGCTGACTCTAAGCAGCTGGTTAGTCCTTGGTAGAAAATGTGTGGTCTTAAAGATCATGTACATAGGCTGCCAGGTAAGCCAGCAGGCTACGTTACTGGGACTCAGATTCAAATGAACTTGGGATACAGAGAGGTGGCCTGGGGGAGGCTGGGGTGATGGTTCTGCATAGTAATGCTCCTAGCTGGGGATGGTTGGGGCTAGGTTGTGATGCCACAGTGACACCTTAGGGGGTCCAGGGAGCTTGTTCACATGGTGGTCTTCACACTGAATGCTGTAAGAGGCACCATGTGGAGGAAGGAGAGAAAAGACTAGGGAGAACCCTCCCCAAAGGGTGTCCAGATGATGGTCAGTGATGCTCACGGGCCTACCTTTCCATAAGGATTTCATTATTAGCAGAGGATGGGGCTGAAAGAGTTGCCACTAGGTGCAGTGCCTGATTCCAGGATGGGCAGGACAGCAGTGGAGGAGAAAAACTTGATTAGGCTGACCTGTTGACATGATGGTGGTGCAACCGCCTATCATGCAAGTGGTCTGGGTTCAGGAGCGGACTCGGGTCACATGGGGTTGGCCAAGGAGAGAGAATACAGCAGCACAGTGGGGTAGGTACACCATGCAGGGCCTGCCTGCGGATGCTGAAACATCGTGTCTCCTTGTGCTCACGTGGTGCATCATTGCATGTTCGGCCACTCGAGGATGAGAAAAAATTGAGGGAAGCCCTGACTGAGTAGGATGGCACTGGCCCACCACAAGCCCCACATCACCACAGTCCCCACATCACTGCAGGCCCCCACCACCACCAACTAGGTGCCTCCTCTGGAGCTATGTGGGTTGTGCTCTGGAGGGTCTGGCCAGCCCCAATGGCTCTGCCAATGAAAGGTAATCCATGGGGACTTTGCTGGAGGAGCGGTAAGCCCTAGAGAAGGGGGTGACAGGGTAGAGTGGACTGGGGCAGGTACTGGCTGGTTGGAGTGAAACGCAAAGCACTTTGATGAAAAAATTGATTGGAAAAAGATATTGCATACAGGGCAGCTCTGACAGTCCATGCCTGCGATCCAAGTTCAGGAGTGAGCCTGGGAACATATACTGTCTGCCAGTCCTGCTCGGGGATGCGACTGATGGCAGTGCTCCCTGGCCGGGGAACAGCAGCTTCTGCATCCTGCTGCTGCTGCGCACCCCAGGACTGGCCAAGGAGGATATCCCATACCTCCTTCACAGGGGCCGGCAGACTAAATCTCCATGTGTGGGCCCTCAAGGGTGGAAGAAGAAGAAATCCATCAGAATGATACCTGCCTATTTTAGGGAAATTGTTTTACCAAGAGAGACACACTTTTTTTTTATTATTATTTAGTTTTGTTGACCGGGTAAGTGCACTAGACAAATTCTGCCTATTTTCAGGCACGACCTGGGAGGGATACAGATGAATGCCAACTGACCTTGAACCAGATTAAGCTGTTGGTGGTATTTTAGTGAATGGGTGGAAATCTGGCCAGGGCACCAGGGAAATTCTCTACTCTTTTGAGAAGTGCCATGGGATCTTTAACATCCACCTGAACTACCACCAGAACAGGCAGATGGGACCTCAGTTTAACGTCTCATCCGAAAGACCTAAGCAGGAACTTGTTTTCAGGTGAGACCTGGGAACATAAGGAAGTTAAGTGGCTGGCTCAGGGTCACACAGTATGCAAGTGGGGCTGTGGGAATCAAACACAGGCCTCCAGGTTTGCAGCTCAGAGCCCTAATCCACTGTGCTATACTGCCTCCCTCTGGCCTCACATCACAAATGCACCTGTAGAGAGGTTCTCAGGGTGAGAGGATGCTGGTTCTGGTCCAAGGGGATGGGCTATTGTGATGGTGGGGTGAAAACACAACACAAAAGCATAAATGTACATATAGAGTTTTCACAACACCATGGAGCCGACCCAGGGTAGCAATGATAAGTACTGTGGTTCCAAGTGGGAGTACCAGGTTCCTGTCCTAGAATCATGGCTTTCATGGAGGTGTTGGCAGAGGCACTAGCTGTGACCAAGCAGATATGCTGTTTCTCTAGGAGAGGAAGGTGGCATGTGTTACCATCCAGCTGCAATCCTGGTGGTGCAGGCGGCAGAGGTCATTATGCACTGACATTAAAGAGTGGGCAGGATGTTGACTGGATGCTCTACTGAGCTCCTGTGTGCCAGTGCCCGAAGGTGGAGCCATACTGGGAGGAAAAACACCCCCAGTCATCAGTGACAGTCTCACACCATTCCCTACATCCACGCACTGGCTCTGGCACACATATTACCTGTCATAGGGTGGCAGCCTGGTGGGGTTTTTCCATGAGGGGAAGTCTCGGACAACTGGTGGCTGAGGCAAGAGAACAATCTGGAACCCAGGTTGGATGGGTAATTTGGTGGTGGTGGGGATACACTGTATGTGTGAAACAAAAGAGCAAGTCTGCCAGGATCAGTGGTTGTGGGCCAGTGTAGTCTGTGGGGCACTGTTGAGACAACGCTGTTAGCCTCCAGGAGGAGGGAGGATCCTTGTGCAGAAAGAATGCCTCTTGTGGATAAGTGGTGTGGCCAGGGATGCTGTGGTTGATTACGAGTTCAGCTCTCCTCTCCAGGTCAGATGTAGCATCAAGGATGTCAGGCGTCACTGGTTTGGGGTGGAACATTAAAAAGGAAGCATTTTCAGACTGGCAAATGACAGCATCACCAAGTCCCCCCAGCCATTGCCATAGCACACCCATCTCTAACTCCTCGTAGATGTGCCCCAAATATGTGGACTTGCTCTGCACACTTGGTTGCCTAAGGCCAGTTGTGTCTGTGTTGGTGGGGGTATGCTGTGTATCTATGGGATGGGGTCAGGACAGGTGGACCCTGTGAGGCTGGCAGGCAGGAGCACCAGTCTAGCAAAGAGGAGACGTGGTGACAGTCTGAGATAGGGTTACTATAACAAAAAAGCAAACAAATAAAAACAAGGAAATCATTCTTATCAAACTTCTGGAGCTCAGACACGTCTAGCATGGAAGAAGTGGCCCCAGAATGATCTCATCTCCGTCAATTTCTGTGGTTGAAGCAGTATGAAATGTCCGACTTTCAGCTAAGTTAAACAAACATGGCAATATAGTTAGTGAAACTTCACATTTTACTAAGTTTGGAAACATGCAAGGAATTGTTTTATAGCCCGCCACCACACAATTTTGGCAGATAGTAAACATTTGGGGCAGACTGTTAGGGCCTTGCGGACCTCATCTGCCATCATCTTCTATGTTTGTATGTTTTTTGGGGGGCAGCCCAGTGGCCTAGCGCCTGTAATGCATCATACTACCAACTATGTGACAGGTCTGTAGCAGTCGTCAGCAAGGTGCTGCCAAGGACTGGAGAAGTGAAATAATTGGCAGTGCATCCAGTCTGGAGAAGGAGGGGGTCGTGTTCCATGACCACAGTGAGTCCCTGATCTGGGCCAGGCAGCATGCTGTCATTCAAGAGAAACATCTGAGGTGTGGGAGAGCCCATCATGGGTTATGCATATGGCACTGTGGGAGGTGGGAGGGCAATTGTCAGAGGTGGTTAACCTGGGGAAAATGGTGGGTACCCATATGATGGCACTAGTAAACCTGCATCCTATGTTCCTGCCTGCTCGCAAGTCAGGCTGTGTCCCACTAGGGAGGGATGACCTGCCACTGGGGAGGAGGGCAAGCCATGGGAGATTTTAAGAGTAGGTAGAGAGCCTGCCTGGTAGTGCAGAGGACTGAGGTGCTGGATGCTGTACCTGTGGCTATGCTGGTGACCTGGGTTTGAGAATAATCTTGGGTCGCCAGGAGCCAGCATGGGGGGGGGGGAGGAGCCGGATTAAGCAGCCTCATGGCAGTTCTCCTCTCCTGGGGAGATAGTCACCCCGTAGTTCCAACACTGAGTGGAGGTCCGGTGTCAGCACAGGTGGAGGGGCAGCATGAAGGGAGGCGTCTTGATGCATGGCATCCAGCGTGCCTCCATATGAGGGTGGGGATAAAAAATGGGGTAAAATGCCTACAATATACATAAAAAGAGTGAGGTAGAGAAACATCAGGCTGGGCGTTTAACTTGGGAAGCCTGAGATTGGGAGGGGGATCAGCCAACAATTATAAACACCTTGATGAAACAAAAATGTTTTCTGCAAGCAACAAACTTTGTTTAGAGTGAAATGTCACAAAATGCAGGGCTGCCTGGTGATGCAACAGAACCTCCATGCCGGTGACTGGTCTTGTGCGTGAATTCAGGAGTCGAGGCTCAGGTGGGCAGGTTGAGGAAGCATGCAGAGGATGGCAGCCGCGTCTCAGTCGGGAAGGAGTGGTATAACTGCTGCCACAACGACACCCACTGGTGGGAGCGAGGGATTGCTCTCTCTGGCAGAAGGATGCTGCGGCATTGATACATCCTCCCTGCATACACACGCTATGCATGCCGCCTGGAGAGAGGGACAGTAAATGGCGGTGAACACCCAGCTGGTGCAGGATGAAGGTCTGCCCTTCCTCTGCAGGCCCTGCTCCCATCTGCCCCAGATTCTGCTCCCTGAATAAGGGGTCTACCTGAGGAATTCTGAAGCCCCTAAAGCTTCTGCCATGGATCACATCATAGGGGTATGGAGGTTGAGGTAAGTATCTGGGGATGGTGGGTGACGGAGTTTGGAAGCTAACCAGATGGGGTGAGTCAGGAGACACGAGTATAGACATCTAAATTTAAAATAAACATTTTACAAAATTCAATGCAGTGAAATTTTACTTGTGGCAAATGCATTCACACCACACTACCTGTGAGGGTGGGAAAAGATAATTAGAAGAAACTTAAAACTGTTGATTCAGCCCCTGGCTTGATGGGTCCTGACCAACATGCAAAAGAAAGTTAGATCACAGCAGCACTATTGCTAATGGGGGGCAGAAATGAGGAAGTGTGAAGATTTAAAGAAACAGATTTGTGTAAATCTAAAATAGAGAAAAGATGGGGCACCCAGTTAAGGTCGGGTCACATAAAATAAAAATACAGTTAATGAATCGAGACAGACAATCCAGGCTAGCATTGCTGTTATTTAATAGTGTAATATTTAATAAATCATCATAAATCCAAAGCAGAAATTCAACTAAAAACTCTTTACATTTCTAAAACACAAGGTACAGGTTCACATACCATTTCAGTGTTAGAAGCCCAGGCTTCACCACAGAGACCTCTTCGTAAGGGGTGTGGCATTACTGTGAGGTGCACGCTACATAGTGTTTAATCACCAGGTGTTACCAATTACCTTATTATTTCATTCATGTCATTCATTAACTGCATGAATCCCCATTGGTGAGTTCATCATACCAATCTAACATGTGTAAACCTGCCTGGAGTCATGTGACTGAAAAGCAGGAACCTGACTGGCTGCTGAACAGGTCGTTGATCTCTTATAAATGACCCGTTCAGAGAACACAGCAGGAGCAGGGCACAGAAAATGAGCAGAACTGAAAATGAAACTGAAGGAAAACAGAAAATGAAGCATGATTTTTTTCTTTTCTTTTCTTCCACTTTGAGTTATCCGTCCTGCCACTCCCCATCTAGGCGGTCCTCCCAGCCCAGTCTCCCACCATCCCCAGGTGTTACTGCTAGTGCCCCATGACTTACCTTTGTGGTGGGGATGGGGGGACTTGCCCGCCTCCCAAAGCAGTATCCAGTGTGAGTACCTGGTTGGTGATGCCAGACCTGTGGGTGCACCGTCTTCCTCCCGCATGGCAGGACACTGTTTTTCTACCAGTTTTTTCCTCCTCATCAGCATGCAATGACGCTCAGTGTTGTGATGATGTCCCCACTGTACTGGGTTTCCCGACTGTCCTGACACCGGGAAGGGTGACACACCCTGCCTGGGAGAGAAGAGCAGTCCTCCAGAGCCCAGCCCCCCAAGTGACCCATGATTGCTCCCTAACCCAGGTCTCTGGCGTGGCATGCGGTTACGCTACCACTGTACCACTAAGTCGGCTTTTAAGTTCTTTTTCTTAAGGTTTATAACCGCAATAATGACCTTTGGTCCAGGGTATTTCTTAAAATATGATGGCTGACTGGGCTTCCTGCAGGCCACCAACTCCCCAGCTTCTTATTAAGCCTCACAAAATGATCAGTGCCTTAATCATTGTTACTTAATAAGCACCCAGTATGAGAAAGCTCGGAGATATGTCTGAATGTTACCTGGCTGCGGCATTGTTGTTGGCATTATTCAAGTTTTGGTTGGTTCCAGAAGAGAAGAAATCCATGTCAGGTGGCAGGTAGTCTGGGAATCCAGCTCATCCTCCTCAATTCAGAGAGCTGCAGGGACGATGGCTCGTTACATGACCCTGCAAGGGCTATTCCTTTCCACCCCAAAGCTGTCCACGTGGTTACCAAACAAGCCGCCTGATCTCTGCAACCCAGGGCAAAAGGAGAAGGTCATGGAAGGGAACCAAAGCATCAAACCATGCACACAGTCCAACATACTTTTTCTACCGGAGTCCCCTCCAGCCCACTGTCTCCGCTGGGCTCCCTTGCTAACAGCCTGGTACCCCCAGAGATTCCCCGGGTTCAGCATTTGGTGGTTGAGTCCCTCATATCTGGCCAAGTAGCATGGCAACCCTGGGAGCCAGACCTTGGTGGATGGGTGGAAAAAGGACCCCTGATGGTCGTGGGAGGCCTGACACCATTTCATTTGCCTCCTGCCCACTGATGTGCTTCTTATTCTCACCCCCAGAGTGCATCCACTGCAACATCTTCAGGTGACACCACAAATAACGTGGCTGATATCCATGTGTGCGAGTCGTTACCGCAGGCGGTTGGTCTCACAACTGCATAGTTATCTCTGGTCACCCCAGTGGTGGTACTGCAGCAGAGTCATATCCCACCCTCCCAGAGAAGGACAGTTTCTGACCCAATTTTCTGATATCAAACTGGGTAGTTTGTCAACTGAACATGTTGAACAGTAATGTTTGGGTACAAATACAAATATTTTTGGGGTGGATCAGGATAGGAGTGGTTTACAGGCCACCGGGTCAGACTGAGGTAAAAGATCATATTAGGATTGGTTTATGGGCCAGATGGAGGAGGGTAGTAATGATCTGGGAGGAGGAGATCAGAAGGGGGCAGAAAGGTGAATTAGTGACAGTGGAGCACCAAAATATGCCACACGTCAATTGGGGGCTCTATAGCCAGAAGTGTGAGGAGCCAGCCAGTTAGACATCACGTAGGATTGCTTCCTAGTGCAGTGGCTCAGGAAACCAACCAGACAGGAGGTCATACTAGATTTGGTACTGTCCAACGCAAAGACGGTGGAGGAAGTCAAGGGCAAGAAACTCCCAGGGTCCGGTGACCGTGATTCGGCATGGCTTGAGATTACCACAGGAGAAGCCAGGATCCGGGACCTTAGAAGAACAGATGGGGAGGAGGACACTAATTAGAGAAAAGTGGGAGGAGTGGAAAGGGTGGTGGAGGTTGGGGCTACGTGAAAAATGTGAAGGCAGTCATAACAAAGGTAACGGACTCCTGTATCAGGAAGGTTGCTAAAGGAGCACAAGAAACCAATCTGGTTTCTATGGAGGTGGGCAGGCCATAAGGGCCAAGAAAATGCCTTTGCAGAGGTAAAAGTATAAGAAGGGGAGAAAGAGTGAAGCACATCAGAGTAAATTAAAGGACAGAAGGGATCAATGCAGAAGGCTAAAGCAGAGGCAGTGTTACAGATAGGTCAAACCCAAAACAAAGAGCAGACGGGACACTAATATGGGGCGCAGCACCCAGAAATGAGAGAAGCCAAACCAGATAGACTGGGTGTGCAAAATCATAAAATCCAAAAGACAAAAGTGTTTGCTGCGGAAGTGGGGTTTATAGGTGCAAAATCATCCCCCTTTGAACCTCTTCATGTTCTTCCTTAGGAGCCACAGACCCCGCGCTTGCAGCTAATGCTTTTGTCCTTTGTATTTTCAGTTCTGTGCACTCCAGTCTATCTGGTTTAGGCTACAGACAGAGTAAAGGGTGAAGGAAGGGGACGAGGAACTTTTCAGATACATTAGAAAAAAATGGAAGGCAAAAGGGTAATTAGGTTGAAGGAAGGTGAGAGACTGGTCAAGGATGATGGACAGAATACCAGTTTGCTAAACCACCTCTTTACTTAGTATTCACAGCAGGGATGAGGGGCTGCTGACGGATTTTGGGATATGGGCTTCAGACAGAGAGGCAGGAAAAATGGAGTGGTGGAGATCACAGTAGAAGGGTCCGCAAGGCTTCCAGCCTTTATGGTTGATAAAGCAGCTGGTCCTGAGGGTCTGCATCACAGACTACTGATGGAACTGGGGCTAGAACTGGCACCACCTCTGATGGATTTTGTTCACGTGCTCCCTGGAGATGGAAGAAGTCCCATGGACAGGAAATCCATGGATTCCATTCCACAACGGGGTGACAGGGAGGGCCCAGGTAACTATAAGCCTGTCAGTCTTACCTCAGTTTAAAAGAATTTTATAAATGGAAATGTTCCCTGCTAAATGTAACCCCAGGTGGCGCTATCCCAAGGGCTACTACCCTGCCTGACTGACTACTGACAGGTTGAGGGGCCTAGGTCCAGCGGCGGGTGCCTCCACCCAGAGGTCGGGCTTGGAACAGTCAGATATGACCTGGTCACAGCCCTCTGGTCACCGCAACCCCTTTCTTCCCACTAGTGGCTCACCAGCTACTCCCACAGTATCGTTATGACTTACACTTACCCCGAGGTCAGGATGTCCAACTTAGTGCTGAGGACCCCTGTAAAATAAGGTGCAGTTATACAATAACCCATACACAAAAGGGTAGCACAAACACACAGTTCAAACGGTATACCTTGCAACAACAAATCTGATTTATTAAGGGGAAGTAACAAGGACAGGGAGATCAGGTTGATTAGCTTAACACTCTAATATATATATATATAATATATATATATATATATATAAATATATATATATATACACACACACATATACACTTAGGGCACTGTGCACAGGCCAAACCTATAAGTCACTGTCTCTGGGTACCCAGGCAATAGAAGGCTAGCCTATTCAGTGAAGCTGGTTGGGGCCCTGATGCAGGAAACAAGCATTTGATACCTAAATGGATTAAGCAGACCCAGCAGGCTCAGTCCGTGTAGCCAGTAAAGCAGCCAGACAAAGCTTGCCTCACAATGAACATCTGACAGGAGCTACCCTGATTGAGTGCTCACGACTCCTGCAGAAAGATCGCCTCACACCACTTGCAGGACCGAGCCTGAGATCCAAACACTTCTCCACACATTTATATGAAGAGCAGAGGGTACCATACCAGGCAGCTGCTTTATACTCCGATCGCTTTCACTGCAATAACCGGGTGACACGACGAGCTTTGCTTGTCCTGACAGACCGAGCACGACTGAAGCAGATTCTCCAGTCCTCTACAGGGTGAGCCTGGTAGGTAGCTGTAAACGACAGCCTCCTCCGCCTGCACTCCTCCACGGATCTTGCCCGCTCCTTCTGGTGATACTATCGCTCGACTTCTTGGCCTGCCACATGTGCTTCCCGCAAGAAAGATTTCACAACGCAGGAGCCAGAGCTCCTTCTACCTTCACGATCACCAACGACTCTGCCCCTCCAGGACAGTTGCAGGTAGAAGCCTCTCCTCCACAGGGCCTGGTTGGCTGCTTTGTTTTGTCCATTACCCATACGCTTCTCTATTGGTGAAAAAGGCACCAGGGTCCAAACTACACTTCCCAGTAGCACCTGCAATATATTCCCTTCAGGCAAGCTCCCAGTGGGAGTCCAAATTCTAATTGGCTCCTGAGGTCTCCATTTTAAGGCTCCTTTCCCATTTGGCCCATCTCATCAGTTTGGGTCCAAAATGGAGGGGCTGAACACAGTCCCAGCTGCAAATAAGGCAGATTAAACAAACCATTTTTGGGATGGTACTACATATTTTCCAGCAAACAGTTACATCTTTAACCAAGCTCCTCTGTTGTTCTCTTAGCGACTGCAGAAACGGAGCAATTCAAACAACCACTCGAGTGGATTCGAGCAGTAAACCCACAGTCCCCCACACAAACTAATCAAGCCTGCAAGCAGGCAGCTCTTAAAGAGACAGTACCAGAGGCTCTAAAAGCACTCACAGTGCCCACATTTGCGGCCTTACGCCGAACACCAGTTAGGCAGGAGCACTTAAGCAAGCTCGGGAAGGCTTTTAGGAACCCCATTTGCAGGGGAGTTACACATAAATCCCCTGTATGGCACTAATCTTGGCAAAAGGGCCTCTATTACAACCGTTGGAGACCTTATAGATGATGATTGACACCTTACACTGCTTGAACAAATAAGACAAAAATTTGACTTACACAAGTTTGAATTCAGCAGCTACCTTCAAATTAGAAAGTGCCTCAGAAAACAAAACTATCAGACAATTATTCTATTCCAAAATACCCAGACTGGGACCAGTTTTTCAAACTAGTTAATCTTACTAAAGGGTTAAGTACCATATAAAGAGACTTCCAAACATAAAGAAGCCATTAATCGCAGATAACAGAATTAAATGGGAAACAGACCTAAACATAAAGTTATACACAGAGCCTTGGCCCAAGCCATGGTCATTAGCAAATTGATCCTGTAAGGGTGTACAAGGATGACTAATTCAATTTAAAATACAACATCATTATTATTATTATTACCATAGCCCAGCAGGACTGGAATCAATGGGCCCATTAAAGAGTGGGTTATGTTGGAGATATAACTCTACTCATGCCTCTCTTGGTCATGTGCTCTAGGACTGCCCTGGTATATGTCCTACCTGGAGCAGGATTTGTGACATTTGCTCAAATGTTGTTTATTAAAATTGCTATTTAACCCAGAAATATGGATTTTACATAATATTATGTTAGTTTCTACAGTGAATTTTCACCCAAAACATGGGTTCTCCTAGCTTTATTGTGTCTGAAGAGACTCATTCTAAGCAAATGAAAAGTAAGGGACCTACTCTTATGGAAGATTGGTGGTGTAATATGGGTTCACTTGTTCAAACGTAATAAATTACTTAGTTATTGGACAAACGTGATCTGTTTAATAAAATATGGACTCCATTTGCAGACCTCCTGAAATCTGGATGATTGAACTCTCTGTAACAGTTGTTTTGAAATTGTTTTTGACTTTTAAATTTTATCTCACTGAATCCTTTTATCAATTGTTGGTAAGATCCTGGAAATGATGGCCAAAGAAAAGGTAGTGCAGGACCTGGAGTCACAGAGGTTGTAGGCAGCTTTGGTTCTTGGCAGGAAGATCATGCTAGACCATCCTATTGGTATTCTTTTGATTGCATTATAGGGACAGGCAATCAATGTGCCTCTATCGGTGTAACCCCCATAAATAGGGGTTCCCAAAAGTCTTCCTTGGGTGTATTTAAATACCAACTGCCAGGCGATGCTTGTGTCTTTATAGGTGTAAAAGTGCTTGCATGTGATTGCCCTGTTAACCTCCTCGTGCCTGTCTCTTTAAGAGACATTATTTTTGTATTGTATAATTAATCTGGGCAGGGCTGAGGTTTCCAGGCTCGAGTCCCACACCAGCTGCAGTAATATTGCTCTGTTCTGCCATCGCTAATGGTGCAGAGGGAACTCTGTTAGAACTGGTAATTGTTTGTCGATTAGCTGCTCTAATAACAATGGTACTATAGTTTGTCTAACCTGCATTTCTTTGCAGCATGGACATTTCTGTATTGCACCAATCAGTACCTTTAAATGGAGTCTGTCCCTAGGGTCTTGTGAGGAGTGAATTTCTGCATGAATTGTAGTTTTTCTCACATGCTGGCACCTAAATGGACCTGGAGGGGAGCCCTTGCTTTGACAGACAGATGAATCAACCAGCCGAACCCTTTTGGATCAGAAAGAATCCCGTGCTGCCTGCAGCAGAGGGTCAGTCAGAGTTTGGAGTGAGAGAGTGAACAGCTCGAGACATATTCGAGCTGCTGCTCCTGTGTAGTCGCACGGGAAACTGGTGGAAAGGCTGAGTTTGGCCTGTCTGTCACCTGTCCCTCGAGAGGATCCCAAATAGTGCTTAAATAACCGGACTGTATCCAAACCAATTGTGGCAAAAGCCGCCAATTGTGACTGTCCCTATGCCTGAAGAAGACCGAAGATTTGCTCCACACGATTGGCCTCAGGACATCTGAATCACCACAGAGATTACGGTTTTGCTCAGGAAAGCTGAAATTGCAACTGGACTGTCATCCGAACTGTGGTATTGCTTTTTCTTTACTGTAAGTGTGTTGAATACTGTTAGTGGGTCACAGTTTGGTTTCCCACTGCCTAATTGTGTCATGCTTGCTGGAAGCTGCATCCAGCATTTACTGGACTGAATCCAAATGTTCACCCGGCCTGGGCCCTGCCAACTTGGCCCAGCCAGCTACTGCAATGCAGAGAAAACCATCGATGAGAGACCTGCCCAAGGATCAGCCCCTGCTCAACACTTCAACAAGAATGACACCGTGGTGATTCGTGTGGGCCCCGTTTCTCTGGCAAACCAGCAAGTCATCCTGCAGTTCCATTTCGCCCATCCTGTGTCCTGTACTGTAGCGTGAGTAAACACCAGGGTAGCTCCCTGCAACAACAGCTCAATCAAAGTGTGTCTTCTGATTTAGTTGTTTTGTCTAATTATCATGAACTGAGCCTCCTGGCTCCGATTACAAATCATGTGTGGTTGTGCATGCTTCTTCCTTCCATCACAGGACCCGACCAGCTGCAACGCCAGCCTACCCCAGGCAACGAATTAGGCTAGCCCCTTTGTTCCAACTGAGTACCCAGAGGTGTGACTGTGAAGGAACTCTAAAGTGTACGATGATTGCCTGATTGAATCAGTTACAGAACTAATCAGCCAAATTACACCCTCCCGTGTTCATTCACCCTGAATAAATCAGATCTAATTCTTTTGCATTTAACCTGACTGTGGTTCCATTTTGTACCAGAAGCACTGTACTGTTGTTACCTGCTATGTCTAACCTTATTTTACAGGGATCTCAGGGTCGGACTGGTGGAACCAGTCCTGGTGGTAAGTACAAACAGAGTGGGGATTTGCATGCTGATTAGGGCTATTGTACCTGTGTATGCTGTTCATTGTTTAGGCCACTAGAAGGGAAAAGGGGGGGTCATAGTGTCCGGAGGGCTGTACCCAGGTCAGCTACGTTACCACCAACCCTGTTCTCTGGGTGGAGGCATCTGTTTTCAGTGCTCAGGGCCCCTAACCTGCAACTAGTCATCCAGACAGAGGTGGTAGCCCTTGTGATAGTGCCACCTGGGGTTACATCTGGACTTCTGCAGGGCCTTCAATTTGGTCCCACACAGGAGGCTGCTAAAAAGCTGGAGGAATTAGGGATGGAAGAAGGGCTCCTAAAGTGGACTGGGAGCTGGCTGGGGAAAGAATAAGGAGGTGGTGCTTCTGACCTGGGTCAAACTGGTAGAAAGAAGATTACAAGTGGAGTGTCACAGGGGCTTAGTTCTGGGTCCTGTCCTATTCAGTTTGTTCAGTGGCGTACATCAAGGGGGATGCAGAGCAAAGTGTGTCTTTTGCAGGTGATATGAAACTCTGCAGCCAGGGGAGGTCAGCGAACTGAGGAAAGACATAGTGAGACTGGAAATGTGCCCTAAAGTCTGGCAGTGGAAGTTCATTGCCAAGAAATGTAAGGTGATGTACATTGGTAAAAGCACCCAGGCACAGACTACTGGATGGCAGGGTCCAGAGAGCCACAAGAACAGAGGGTGAGAGACATGGGTGTTATCAGTAACAACCTCAACACCTCATGTCATGGCAAGGCAACAGAGCTTACAGCAGGGCAACAAGGATGCTAGGCTGTACAGGAGGGTTTGACAGCCAGAGAATGGAGGTGATATTGACCCTGCACAGTGTCCTCGTTAGGCCCCACCTGGAGTACTGTGCCCAGTTCTGGTGTTCACATTAGAGGCAGGACAGGGACAGACTACGGCGGTGTGAACACCAGGTCACCAAATAATCCAAGGGCAGCAGAGGAGGGAAGGCACTAAAGGGAAAGGCTGGCAGATCTGATAATATACATTCTGAAGGCTAGGCGGGAGAAGGGGAATATGATGGAGACCTGTACAAATTCTGAGGGAATTAACAGGCCAGGTAGTGGAGGCCTCTTCACCCAGAATGGAAAACAGTGCGATCTGAGGTCATTGGGGAGGATGTTTGGTGGTGGTGGTGGGGATTTAAGAGTGTTATCCAGAAGTACTTCAACACTGAGAGGGTGGTGGAAAATTGAATAGACTGCCAAAGAAGTTGGTAGAGGGGTATATAATAGGTTTAAATTAAGGATGGGATAGATTGAGGGGTCTAGTAGTCTTTAGAGGAAGGTCAGGGTGCAGGAGTGGAGATTGTTGGAGAATGGAAGGGGGACATGCCATCTGGGCAATAGGTAGGGATCTTGGGTAGACTGGATGGGCCATGGGTCTTTTTGTTCTCAAATTTTCTATTTCTGTTTTCACTGCAAGTTACACTGCCTGGAAAATACGTATCTGGAGATTATGCCTCAACAATCAACTCAGCAGGTATGCAGTATAGCCTAGTGGTTAGAGCTGGGTTTTGCACTATGAGAGCCAGGTTTAAATCCCTCCAGAACCACCTGTGTGTAATCTTGTTAGGCCCTTTGACAGGCCTGACCTACAGAAGGCTTTCACTGAGCTTTGACTGACAGGTGACACAAGAGTCTGATTTTACCTAAAGTAATGGCTAGTGCACTTTGGAGTCACCTCACCCTGAAAATGCCTTCCTCCATGGCTTTCTCAAGCTCTTCTTCTGCCGTCAGTCCCGGAGAGATCATGCGCTGGAGCTCAGTTGCTGCCTCCTCTTCAATGCTAGAGGCCCTGGCGTAAAACAAACATTGAGGTTCTACAGGGCAAGTCATTCTTTCAACAAAGGAATAGAAACAGTAGCCCTCAGAATGATAAACAAAAGTATTTTATAAAGAACCACCAGATGGACCAACAGTAGCCCATCATGCTACCATGTGGGCAACTTGTGCATAGAAGTGGGACTGGGTCTGGCTTCTCGGGTGGCCCATGGTCAGAAGAGGATACTGCCAACAGCAGCACTTCCTGGCTGGGTCAGAGGGACCATCTCCACTCCCATAGCAATACCTACAGTGAACCAAGGAGGATATGGGATACAGGCAGACCTGCCTCTGCAACAGAGACACTGTGTATCATATGTTTGGCTATAACACCAGTGAGGGGGAATCCTGGATGCCAGGATGACAGCCACTGATATTCTTCCGCCACACTATGAGATTGGTAAGTGGCTGCTAAGACTTGGAGGTTGTCGGTCAAGGCACGGAGAAGGACTGCCACAATCAGCAGGAGGAAAAACACCTTTATTTTGTCTGGCCTGGTGGCACTGAGGGTCGAGGGCAGGGGCCACACCTCGGCGCTGCACCAGCGAGCCGAAGGTTGTTGGGTGTTGGCCGGGGGTGGCGGTGGTGGAGCTGGATTGAGCTGCCGCTAGGCAGCTCTCCTGTCCAGGGAGGGTTGGGCACCCATCCAACCAGCAGACGGTGTCGTCAAGGGGAGTGCTGTTAGGTGCTTGGGAAGATGTGTCTCCACATGGCCTTCTGCCTGGACTTTTGTCCTTCGGTCCTGCACTCGGGAGGGTAGAGCTTCCCATAGCTACTCCATAACCATGGAGAAGCCCACACCCCAGCCATGCCCTGAGATCTTTGTATGGGGACAGAGCAGAGAGTCTCAGTATGCCGCCTCACTAGCAGTCAGGAAAAAATGTCCTCATAAAAAAAAAAAAAAAACTTTATTAAAAATTTAAGAAAAGATGCCCTGATGGTCCAGCAGCAGCCTGATGTGCTGCTGTGCAGACAACCAAGTTTCAAGCAAGTTTGGGAAGCTGACAGGGAAGCAGCTGTTGCTCGGCAATGTGATATGGTCTGGAGGGTTGGCGTTGGGCAATCAGTACCGCATTGGCCCCTGTGGTGTGCCAAGGGGCTTCCTCACTCCACAGGATGTGGCTGTGTGCAGCCGAGGCCACTAGATGGCTCTGCATGCCAGGAGGGAGGCAGGAGGAACATGGGAGAAAACACCCTGCACCATATCCATGATGATCTGGGTCCCAACCCCCAGGCCACTACCAGATCCTAGTCCATTATGTATGGACTGTCTTGGTGGAAGGATGGCTCTCCCACCAGAATCCCTGCCACGGGAGAGAAGCCACTGGAGAAGTCAGCACCGGTGGGGATAAAGAGGGAACAGGTGCAACAGACCTGATATGGGCATATTTCTGGGACCAGGGTACATCTCTGTAACAAGCATGGCCGAGGATGGAAAAAGTTCTGTGGAAAAACCAGGGAATAAAGGATGAAAAAAAAGGTAAAAAGGGCGATAGTTACGCTCTAAGTATCACACACCTGGATCTCAACAGCACTCTTCTTAGGTCGGTATCCGTAATACTCCTCTTGCCGCTCATGAACTTCCGGAAGTGTTCTTGATTAGGAAGGTGGCATAGAACTTGCCCACTGTCACCTCATCATCTAGAATACAACAGAAGCTGGAGTGAGGGCGACTTTCATAAAGCTGCATTTCTAATCCCTCTGAATGCCAGATCGATGAGTTTGTTGTTGAAATGCAGACAAGTGGAGCAGTCATTATTTTCTCAGTCACTTCCCATACACAGCCTTGCACATCTGTGGAACCTGTCTTACCAAACGGAGGGAATGCCAGCTGGGACACTGGGGGCATCCGTGGCTCTTCAAAAAGCACTGTTGGTTCTGTAACTATCACCAGGGCACCCACCACAGGCAAAAGAGAGCTTGGTTTAAAGAGTAGCTGACAGGTTTACAGTAGACAAGTGATATTCCAAAGTGCTGTCTGCCCCAAGAGCTACATAAAGTGGCATAAAATACTGTAAAATTTGAAATTTTCACTGTCAAATCATTTTCACTATTTTGCTGAAGTACTAATTTGCATGGAAGTAAATTTACACTCATTAATGCTACTAGCACTTTTTCCATTATAGTGAATGTGGTACTACTGACTTAGCACAAAATTAAATTCACACAATTATGTTGCATACGTGTTTGCGCTTAAAATCACTTTGTGTGAAAATAATTAGTTTTACAGTAATTAATTTAAAACAATATATATAGGTGGCCTGTCAGTGTAGCAATAGCACTACTGCTCATGACACTGGCAACTTGTTTTGGAAGCGAGCCCAAGTTGTCAGGGGCTGGGCAGAGGGAGGAGGATTGAGCATCCAGAGAACCACGCTCTCCTCTGGAAAGGAGGTCTGTGCACTCCACTACAACACTGCCACCTGGCTGACCAAAGGTAGTAGTGTAACTCCACAATGGGTGGGTTGAGTACCTGATGACTCCAGGACATCTGTGTGCTAGTGTGCAAATGCCTGCTTGGTTCTCACTGATGAAGGCTGGGATGGGAACAAGGGAGAAGAAAACCTTCCTTGAACCATAGCAGAATGATGCCACCTCTCTCTCTCTCTCACCTCTCTCTCTCTCTCTCTCTCTAGATGCTGCACCACCCACTGGGCTGTTGACCACAATGGGCTAAACCCTCCTGGGTCTGGAGAACCTCGGAGGGTCTGCCACGGGAGGGGACTGTACAGGTCGGAGGTAAGTCCCAGGTGGGTGATGTGGCTGGGAGAGGCAGGATAGCTGATGTGGGCAGGTCTGGGGAGGTAAAAGCATACTAAATAAAAAAAAAAAAAAAACTTTGGTTCTACTTACCCTCTGGACTGGACAAGGAACCTGCTTCTGTCACCTTTTTATCCCTTTCCACCCATGAAGTCTCTGGTGATCCGACACTCCCTACAAGCCTTTGCTCAGACTCACATCTCTGGTTCCCAACCAGTAACCTGCAGCTCGTCCTCCACAGGTGGCACCTCAATGGTCACCCACGTCCCTCCGAATAAATTGCTATACTCAATTAGCTGGGCAACAAGGGCAGGAGCTGGCTAGAAGCAGGCAGTTCTGATAGTTCATGAGGGCATAGTGGGACAAAGTGACTTCACCTGTCCAAGGTATATCCCATTTTCTGTACCCCATAGACCCTTCCATTGTTGCCTTTGTTGGTCAAAGTGTAGCCTGACTGTCCCCTTAATGCCTATCCCTTCCAATGCTCCTTTGTGATCCCCCTTCTGTACATAAAACACCTCCACATCCGATGTCAGGGTGTGGGTGTGCCATCGCCTCTCCCACTGGTAACATTAGGGAGCAGCCATGTTGGGAGACAAGCTACCCTCCCTGAGGCAGGAGACCTCCAAGGCAGATGTCTGCATGTTCCCTAGACATTCGGTACAGGTCTTCTGTGCCCAGGGTGCAAATCTGGAGTCTTGGGATGGCAAGTGACAGCATCGGGATGGCAAGTGACAGCACTGCCACTGCATTATCCAGCCAGCCCAATGAATTCATTGATCACCTCTTGTGTGTCTAACCATACCTTGCTAATGCCATTAAGCAGACCTGCAGAATTCTCTATTGTGTGAACTGCTACATTTTGGGAGAGAGGTGCTTGTTTATGACACATTTATAGCATACACAAGCCAAACTTAAATTTTTGAAGTTGTACTGTATTAATTCACTACACCACAATGCCCTGGAGCCCACCAGCCCAGAGTGTGGAATGTGAGACTGCAGGGTGTAGTAGCTGTAGTGCACTTAGCAGCCATCTCCACAGGCTTGGCAGCACTGGGTGTTACTGCTGACATAGTTAGAAGTTCTAAAAGAGAACAGAACGCTTACCCCTATTGGTGGGATGACTTGGTCAAGAAGTTTCATACTGGTTCTCTTCCAGATCTTTTGATAATGGCTCTCAGTTCCTCATTGGCCTGTTCAAAGTTGCCTGTTTGCAAAGATATTTAGAAACCACAAGTAACAGTAATGAGTGCAGCCACATAGCGGAAATAGGTACTGTAGGTGTTTTGTTAGTGTCCTTTCAGTGAGCGCAATGTTGTACAGTAAGTAATAATTAATTACTTAGACAATTATGTAATACAGCATGACAGGGTGTGCTTTGATGGGATACACACACCTCAGGTGAGTTGAAGCATGAGCCCAAAGGTTGAGTGCTTCCACCACCCAAGAAGTGCCATTATACCAATGCAAAACAAACTCTGGAGTCTCATTTTGATTTGCTGCAGACCACTATTTACGTGTGTAACTGTGGCCTCCTGTACCTAGCTGGGGATATGAACAACAAAGAAGTCATAAATGTTTTACATAAAAGGCCTACAAACTGGGTGAAATGCAGCGGGTTTACCTCAAATTAAAAATTTTCTTGTGTGTCCCCACTCTATTTTTACAACTGCAAATCTGAAGTTTGACGAAAGTCACAATTCACAACAGCAGGGATCACAAAATTTAGGCTTCTGTTTGACAGATTTTACAGAATTATAGAGTTCTGCCTGAGAAACTTTCACAGATTTTTAAAATTTCAATTTTTTTTTTTACAGCAGTGTTTTGTGGAACTTTGAAGAGCTCTAAAAAAGTTACATATGGAAACATAAAAAGCCCCACAAATCCCAAACGTTGTCTCACCTTCAGTTTTGATTTTGAGGGCGGTTCTAACAAGGGCTAAGAGGGTGGCATTGAAAGTGACGGTGCTATCACTATTTAGCGGCATGTTCATGCTTACTTAGACGCTGGAAAAGTCAGGTAAAAAGAAAGCACGTCAAAACGAGATGTGGACCTGTACTGCATTATTAAAATTCTGGGTTGCAGCTGATATGTTAGTTTGCTATTCCAGTATGGAGATTACCTGCCGATATTTAAATCTCAGAATTCCTAGCTGGTTCATATTTAGTTCAGAAGTTTCCAAGTATTATACAAAAACATTAGTGATACATGTATAGTGCTTTTGACTGTCCTAATGGGATTAGAAGGATAGTCCATCTATCCAACTCTGGATCTACGAACATATCTGACCCCAATACGATTTTAGATAGATCCATGGTCGGAGAGTAGGATCCAAGGTTGGATGTCAGTCTTGACCAGATTATCGCCATTTTACAGGCCACACCTCTATAACTTGATTGTCATTTTACCCACAAGCCACACCCCTAAAAGCTGATTTGTTCTTTAGCTTGCAGGTCCCCCATAACCTGGTTAGTTTCTCACCTTACAGGACTCACCCCTAAAATGTAATTATCACCTTATCTTACAGGTCACACCCCTAAAACCTAATTATCACTTTACCTTACAGGCCATACCCTAAAGGCTGATTAGTTCCTTGCTTTACAGGCCACAGCACTAAAAATCTGATTAGTTTCTTACCTTACAGGCCACACGATGTGGGCAGAACTTGCCAAACCCTAGCGGTGGCTGAATGCGCCGAGCAGTGTCACCACATCAAGGTGCTTAATTCTCCCTGCAGGAAGCATTGAAAGAGGAAATTTACAGTTTGCATCATAAATACAGCATCTCCAATAACTTGCATGACTGAGGAGGTAAATGTAGAGAATATATTAAAGAGGAGTGGAACCGCTGCAGCATTCCTCATTCATAATTATTTATCCCATTCTCTTTTGTATGTAGATGTCTTTTTGCTTTCCGCCTCCCTGGTCTTTAAAACCAGCCCTGTATATAGCTCCCCACCTCCAACTGCACCATTATAGGTGGGTGTTTAAACCAGTGACATCATTAGCTGAAACTGGTCGATGTGGCTTCTAACGCTGATATCACTACTTGCATGTGCTATAGGAAGCCTGCTACATGAATGAAAACATGCTGCTCCTCAAAGTATGCAGCTTTTATATGTTTACGTTTTGTTTATCTCCCCAAGCCAGTGACAGTCCTACTTGGAGCTCCAGGTAGCCCCAACCCATCAGCCCTGCCGATTCCCAGGATTCACCTTTCTCCAGGAGGGTAGCCCCTGCATATTCCCTCCCCATGGTGGAGGTCCTCGGCTAGACCAGTTCCCCGGATAGGCTTAATTTTTGGTACTTCCAGAGTGAGCTAAGGTCAGTGGGTATGGGGTCTAGGGCCACCCAGAGCCATCATAGAGCATGGCTGCATTTTCCTGCCTTCCCCACAAGGGACACTGGCTAATGGATGTGCTCACGCAAGGTCTGCACATCAATCCAGCCAATCAGCTGTCCCCGAGGTGGCAGTCGTGATAGCGGCAGTGATTCTCCTCTCTACTGGAGGAGGCGTGCATCCTATGGGATGTGTCACAATGATTTAAAAGGAGTGGACAGACATAAGGGTATCCTGGAGACAAGGCGAGGGCTTCAGAGTTCAGTTTGGGCATCAGGCTTCACACTAGTGAAGAGTAAATAGGGCAGACAGGGTGGAACAAGTGGTTCTTATCTGCTGTTAACTTCTGTGTATCTGTATATATCTGTGTATCCCTGTGTATCTGTGTATCTGTGTATCTCTGTGTATCTGTGTACCTGTGTATATCTGTGTATCTGTGTACCTGTGTATATCTGTGTATATCTGTGTATCTGTGTACCTGTGTATATCTGTATATCTGTGTATCTATGTATCTATGCTCAAGTCCTCCTCCCTGGCCATCCTTCCTATGATCCAGGCTCCTTCCAGGCTGGGTCCTCGATGTCGTGAGTGGTAGCATTTCAGCTGTGCTGGAGGGTTGGCTCACAGTTTTCATCAAAGTAACACCTATGAAGTAGCGGCCTCCTCACAGCTGTAGGAACACGTACGGTATTTAAGCCATAGTTTACAAGCGGGAGCATTCTGAGGCTGAGTTTGATTGCTCCCACTGCCTGATCCCCACCCGACTGATGTTATAACGTGATTGCTGCATAATCAAGCAATCAAGTAATTGCTGTTGTTATTTTAAGTGACGGTCCGCCAAGGAAGACCAACAGCAACGAGTTCAGCACTAAGATCAGTATATCCCCAATTAATCTCAAACCAAAAAGAGATCTTTAAATTACTGCACTTGAAAGTTACAAGCCGGTCTGTAACCCCAACTTACTGCCTGTTCAAAAAGCTAATTTCAGTGAAGAGATACTGATTATGTCAGCTTTGAATGTAGCAGATGCACACAATTTCTGAATGTGGCAGGATGGGCATTTTGAATGTGCTGAGGATGCATGAATTTGAATGTGGCAGTGTCACACAATGTCAGAATGTGGTGGGACATACAATTTGGAATGTGTTGGGGATGCACAATTTTGAGTGTGACTGGGACACGTAGTTTTGAATGTGGCAGGGACACAACATGTTGGAATGTGGTCGACATGCAATTTTGGAATGCGAGGATGCACAATTTGGAATGTGGCAGTGACAAATAATTTCACAATGTGGCGGGACACACCATTTCAGAATATGGTCGTGACATACATTTTCGGAATTGATCGGGACACTGAATTTGAAATGTGGTAGTAACACAATTTCAGAATGCGGTGGGGACGTAGAGTTTTGAATGCGGGTGGGACTTGAGTTTTGGAATATGGCAGTGACATCCAATTTTGAACACGGCAGGGGCACACATTTTGGAATGTGATGGAAACACACAATTTCAGAATGAGGTGTGGATACACAGTGTTGAGATGTGAAGGGATACTAACTGTCAGAATGTGGTGGGACGGGCAACGAGGAATATTGTGGGCTGTGCAATGTCAGAATCTGGTATGACGCACAATTTTGGGATGTGTACAATCAGGAATATGGCAGGGACAAGCAATTTCAATAAAATTGTGTGTCCTGCTGCATTTTGATAGGGTACATCCCTACTACATTCTGAGATTTTGTGTCCCCAGCACATTCCAAGATTGTCTATCCCTCCCACATTCTGATACTGCCTGTCCCTAACAAATCCCTAGATGCATGTCTCTGCTTCATTCTGAGATTGCGATCCCTCCATATGCTGAGAATATGCATCCCTGCCATATTCCAAGATCGCAGGTTCCTACCAAATTCTGAGATTTCACATCCCTACCACGCTTTGAGATTGCACGTCCTCATTCTGCATAGATGTGTCTCCTTATTCTGCAGTTGCCTGTCCTGACATTCTTATGTTGCATTACCCCACCACATTATAAGATTGCATGTCTTTCATTCCTAAATTGTGTCCACCCATATTCTAAAATTGTTGCTGCTACATTCAGAAATGTATATCCATACTGCATTCTGAAATTAAATGCCTGTTGCACTACAAAATAGTGACCTGCCACATGCTGAAATTTCAGCACTACAGTATCCTGTAATGGCACACAACCTTGACATTCCAAAACCATGAACACCACAGCATTCCAAAATCACCTCCCATCACATTCTAAAGTACATTACAAAGCATTTATCACTTGAAAAGCATGCACTGTACCCAACCCACTGTCAACTTTTTTTACCCCAAAATGTTTTACAACTATAGTTGCCTGGTTTGCATTGACAGACTCACTACCCAGCAGTTGCCTGGTTTGTACTAAAAGACTCACTACCCAGCTTTTGCCTGGTTTACATTGACAGATTTACAACCCAGCTGTTGCCTGGTTTGTACTGACAGATTCATAACCCAGCTGTTGCCTGTTTTGTATTGACAGACTCACTACCCAGTTGTTGCCTGGTCTGTGTTGACAGACTCACTACCCAGCTGTTGCACGGTTTGTGTTGACAGACTCACTACCCAGCTGTTGCCTGGTTTGTACTGACAGACTCACTACCCAGTTGTTGCCCAGTTTGTCATGACAGGTCACCACCCAGCTGTTACATGGTTTGCATTAACAGCCCATACCCAGCTGTTGCCCTGTTTGCACTGACATGCTTGCTACACAGCCATTTCCTGGTTTGTATTGACATGTTCATTATCTAGCTGTTTCTGGTTTGCATTGACAGGCTCACTGTTCTGTTGTTGCCTGGTTTGCAGTGACTGTCTCACCACCCAGTTGTTGCCTGATTTGTGTTGACAGACTCACTACCAAGCTGTTGATTGGTTTGTATTAACAGACTCACTACCTAGCTGTTGCCTGGTTTGTACTGACAGACTCACTATCCAGTTGTTGCCTGGTTTGTATTACTAGGCTTTCTGCTCAGGTGTTGCCTCATTTGAATTTGCATTGACAGACTTTCTATCCAGCTGTTGCCTGGTTTGTACAGAAAGGCTCACTACCCTGATATTGCCTAGTTTGTCCTGCCAGGCTAGCCCCCATCTGTTACCTGCTTTGTATTGGCATTTTGAACTCACTTTGCCTCTGGGTCGTATTCTGCCCAGATCCTCTTGAACTCGCCCAAGTGATGGGGCCCAGAATAGACCAATCACGGTCAGGTAGTCAAAGTTGTCCATGATGACAGCGTACAAACAGATTAATAATCTGAAAACAGAGTACATGTGTCAGCTCCGGAGTCTGGCCTTAGCACAGTTCAATGAACATGAACACGGAGGCTGAGGTGTAAGTCTCAACTTGAAGATCCTTTTGAGGGGAGTGTTGTTTGCCACCGCAATCACACATACTTGCCAGTGTTACATTACGGTCTTAAACAGGTGCTCACACTCCCTCAACAATGCAGTGTTTCTCTACCTAGTTCTGTCACTCAGTTGCACAGACCAGCACATCCCATTCTAAATTAATGCACTTCCTGCAGGGCTGCCTGAGAGGCAAACATTATTGCTAACCTTAGCCCCATACCCAATCAGGGGAAAGACACAGACAGCAAGACAGAAGTCCGTAGAGTTAATGTCAATGATGTAAAACATAATACACTGCCTAAACATGATACGCTATACATAATACATGGCTCCTGAAGCATTGGGCAAATTCATGTACCTCATCTTTGAAAGCAAACACAGGAATGGCCCTGGCTGCATGGGACTGCAGCCACGCAACGTCAAGCCAACCACAGTGGTGACCTCTCACATCAGCTCCCCACTCTATTTATCACCCCCAACCCAGAACTCTCTCAGGCCTCTTCTCTCACCATCTCACCTCAGTAGGTAGCACACTCGCTCTGAGGCCGGGGAGATCAGAGGGCTGTGGGTTCAGTTCCCACATCTGGCACTTGGGTTAATATCCCAATACTGACACTGTAGTGCATCATGAGGGGGATACTGCACTTTTGAGGTGCTGTTTTTCAGATGAGACGTTAAACTGAGGTCCCATCTGTCTGATTGCTGGTAGTTCAGGTGGATGCTAAAGATCCCATGGCACTTATCGAAAAGAGTAGGGAATTTCCGTGTCCTGGGCCACATTTCTCCCATTCACTAAAAAATACCACCAACAGCTTAATCTGGTTCAATTTCAGTTGTTTACCATCTGTATCCCTCCCTTGGTCCCCTGAAAAAGGGACTTCTAGGTCTAGTGGGCTTACTGGTCAACAAAATTCAATAAATAAATAAATAAATCTTCAAGGATGTATGAATCCTCCCGGCCTGGGCAGCTAACACCCGGGAGACCGAAGGGACAGTGGCAGGAAACCGCATTGGGTGTGGCAGTGGCACTGAAAGGCCATCGCCTATCTGGGTTGGGAGTGTTTTTCTTGTGTAGTCCCAGAGAACCCTCCCCCATCCCACCCCCAGTGCGTGTGCATTTGATGCTGTGGCACATGGCAATCCCTGCCTGTGTCAACCACGTGGTGTACTGCGCAGTCCAGTGCTTCTGCAGTGCCCCTGGTCTCCAACAGGGGCCGCTGGAGCACCAGACACTCCCATGGCCTCCCCAGGAGAGGGAGAGCAGCCCAGCAGGTGCTCAATCCTTTCCTCCTGTTTGCTTCCCGGCACTCAGCTCGCCTCCCAACTGGAATCAAGGCAGCACGAGGTGTGGCGCCCAGCGCCTCAACCCTCAGTACCACCAGGCCTGCCTTCACAACAGCTTTAGCGATCATGTGGCCATCTGTTGTCCAGCATGCAGATGGGGGTCACAGCCACTCACTTGAGGCACAACCTCACTGTGTTACAAATGGACAGACATCAAGTAGTGGCTAAATCTAGTATACTGGTGCTTGAGTCATGCAGAAGGACCACCGACTTCTGAAGCACCAGCTCTTTTTTGTTTAAAGATTGTTTTGGTTTTTTGTGCGAATTTAGTGCTCATGAAAGATGCTGGTTTGACAGAACTGGAACCCAAGTCCTCTATTTATCCACATGACAGGTACAGCAAGGGCAATCCCAGTGCAAGCTTCCCACACTGCCCCTCCAATGTGCCTCAACCCTGCCATGAAGGGACCACTACATGGGTGAGAGGGTAGTTCAGACATCCTGTCCATTCAGTCCCTGGCGCCTCATATGAGAGTGCCAACACAAGAAACTCCAGCTCTTGTTCAAGTTTTAGTGAAATCCAACCACTCACATACGCCTTTACACCATCGCTGCAGCAAAGCTAACCTGAGCCCTTTTGTGGTCACCAAAATGTAGGTAATGGTGGGGAAAAGGTTCCGGACTGGACGTAAGTCAGACAGAGGACACCCCATCTCTGGCCTGGCCGTGCAGAACAGTACTTTCTCAGATTACCCCCTGATAGGCCCCCCATATCAGCAACTCAACAGTAGGGTCCTTTATGCATCCTGAAACTGTATATGAGAAAGCAGGACTGGGCTTAGGAGTTGGGGATGCTCAAAGACTGGGACCCACTGTGGCTATGGGGGCAGGTCTGTGTGTCATCTGTTCATTGAGACAACCGCCTGATTTCCCATTTTCTCCCACGTACTTCCCTTGAGAATCCCCACTCTGATGTCTATAGTATAGGCCCACCTGAAACACAGATGTCTGCACGTTCTTCCCATCTCAATGCATGCATGAGGCACTCAACTGCATCACCACTTGGGTCCCCAGGTGACAGTACTGCAGAGATCTGTCACACTTTCTCTCCTGGAATAGGAGAACATTCTATGAGATGCTTAATCGCCAGGTCCTGAAACCCAGGGACTGGTAGATTGTTTTTTTTTTTCACTTTCAATCTGAAAGCAAAAGGTCTTTGTTTTCAAACTGGGCAATCAGTATATATTTGCATATTAGTTATATGCTAATTGCTGATTTGGGTTTCAAAACTGTTTACACTGTTTGTTAAAGAGAACCAATTCTGATTCCTTCTAACACTTGCTCTGACAAGCTCTTAACTCCATTTACAGATCTTCTGAAAATGTTCACAGCCTTGTTTAATGGAGGGAACGGAATTGTATTTTGGCTGTATGGTGTGAACAGCCCGATTTCATCCATTTCCCTGTCCACAGCGCAGGCCACGTGCACAGAGCCTTTGTGATGTCTGTATTGGGACAGCGCTGCAGTACTTATATGGAACTGAATGGGGCTGTCTTTTAACCTCTATTTATTTACATCTTAAGCACCAGTATTTGATAGTCATCATGCCTCTTTTTATATTTTTAGCAATAATGCATTTTTTGGCAAAAACACAATACAAGTACAACCTAGATTATCCATATGTTTTGGGGACATTAGATTTGTCTGGATAATTGAAAGTCAGATAATTGGAAGTCCATAACATTAGGCAAACCAGCACGGAGGGACAATGTCAGAGTTTGGTGAATCAGAGATCTGGATAATAGGGTTCATATAACTGAGGTTAAAATGAAGGCCACCACTTAACTAAGTTTGACTGGGTTCAGTTTTAACAAACAGCACTCTATTTTTTTTCAGACAGCACTTTTTTCCCAAACATAGTTTATTCTCTTTAAGGGGACACAGGCTGAGACCTCCTTTGGCTTCCTCCACACAACCTTCCCTCTGCCTGAAACCCTCCTGCATCCACTCCTAGTCCTCACACCTCCCCAGCCTACCCCACCAGGGCTGGGTACATCATTAAACACACTGGCATTTCTTTCTCCACATGCCTGGTTCCACCCGGGGAGCTGACAATGTGGGTCAGTCGAGGAGTGGTGCAGCCATGGTCCAGCGTGAGGGTGGCCCAACAGAGCAGCATCATCTGCCTGAATGTGCACTCTTTTTCCTGTTTTCTTCCTGCCCCCATCAGGAGCATTCATCGGGATTGGCTTCCGTGAAGCCTGATGCAACCAGCCCATAGGTGTGTTCCAATGCCCCCCCCAGCATCCGTGTATCCCATGCACCACCACCTGTGGTCACCAAGGTTATGTAATGAAGCCGGATGGAAAACCCTTCCTTCCCGATGGAGGATGAGGAGGAGACCGTCTCAGGACACTTGATCCTCTGCTTGTTTCTTCAGTGGCCCAGGCTCATTCCCCAACCCGGTCATCGGTGTCACAAGCGGTAGCGCTTACCACTGCACTGGCAGTCCATCTCACAAGCAGCACTCTTAACGCAGACAACTAAGGTGAGCTGTGACTTAATTCTGAAAGGAAGAGGATGCCATTTGTCAGAGGGGGTTGTCTATATTCTAGTTATTTATTGTCTTTCAATATCATTCCAATACCAACATTCCAAACCAGAACTGCCTCGTATGGATAGCTAGGTGCCTGTGGATAGTTTAACAGAGGATGACAGGAATGCCAACTCACTAGGAATGCACAAAGCATGTAGAAGCTGATGAAGTAGAAGATGGCGGGAAGTCCCACAGGTGTACCTCTCCTGACCGTAGTCCGATTCTGGGTCACACAGTTTGGGCCGAAGAGCTCGCTAACATGATCTCCTGCCAGGCCTCTCCTGGCACACCTAGACATAAAGCAAACATATACTACAGCAGTGTTTTCCAAAGGCTGAGCTTTGCCTCCCAAGGGAGGGGGCCTCAAACAAAAGCCTGGCACTGTACGGCAGGGCTGCACAAACTACTGCCCATGCACTCAGGGACAATCTCCTTGAAAGGCAAGTACAAACCAAACCAGACAGCAGTGCAAAGCATGACATTTTTTTTCCATAGGTACTTTTAGTTTCCTCCTCGAGCTGGCAGGCAGCTCCAGACCCTCCTTTGAGGGACTCATCTCTCTGGCCCACCATCTCCCATATCCAGTCCTCCCAGACATCCCCATGGGTTCCCCACCCATGACAGGGCTGGTGGCAAGGGGCACCGGCCTCCCTCCACCCCTGGATGTCAACATCTAGATTGCCGGGGGTCGGCAGCCAGCTCCACCATTTTCTACCAGTTTTCTCCCCGAGCCCACGATGTGCAATGGTGGGGCGATTGTCCCACCTCTGCAGAGGCAGTCTTATGCCCTGTGCGTGGTCCACCCTGTTCTGAGCATCGTGCCTGTGCTGACCCCAGCTCTTTGGTGTCATTCCCACAGCACAATGCTGTGTCCCCCACCCCCAAGGAGGGAGAGCTGTCAGTGGATGCTCAATCCTTCATCGCCACAGCCGCCACTGAGTGACCCAAGTCTGTTCCCAAACCCAGGTCGTTGCATGGCACAAGGTGTGGCATCCAGCACCTCAAACACACACACACACACGTATGCACAAAGAGTCACACACACACGATATGCACAAATATACACACACACATGTACAAATATACACACACACACGTACACACGCATACACACCCAGTCACACACACACACAATCACACACACACACACACACACGTATGCACACAGAGTCACACACACACGTATAAATATACATATACACACATGTGTACACAAGTATACACACCTAGTCACACACAATCACACACACACACACACACGCGTACAAATATACACATACACATAGGTACATATGTATACACACACGCATATGTACAAATATACACACACACACACACTGTTCTTGTAAATAAATTCCAAAACTAATGTGATAATACAGACCTGAAAAGTAGCAGCACGCTTGTAGGAACGTTGAAAATTATTGTTCCGATGGATCATTGTCCCATCCACCATGGCTATCTTACCAAACACCTGTGCCAACAGAATACAGAGCATGTCAGTGCAGAACTTAGAAGCTTTTAATTAAAAAACAGGAAGGGTCAGGTTATCACTTTAGCAGAACTCCATTAATAGGCTAGTGTACTGTGCTGTTATTTGAGTTGACGCTTACCGCGCTACTGCCAAACAGTAACCATTAGCCTCGAATAGAAAAATTGCCAGCTTTTACATTTTTATAGTGCAACTACACTGCGCTTTTAGTTGACAGCCTCTTGTCCTGCCATCCCTGAGTGGCATTGAACGGAGGTGAAGGGGCAGCACTGTCTCTGTGATGATATCTCAGGGGAGGATGAGAAATGAGTTGCTATGGAGGTGCTCTGTATCATGCATATCAGTGGAGACAAGGGGAGTTGGTTGGGGAACCAATTCCAGGAATAAATGTAACAACAAGTTTTATAGGAGAACTGTACTGAACCTGTAAGCCATTTTTTTCCTATAGAAGACTTTTTTAAATACTGGTTCCAATTTTATATATTTTTTTTCTGTCTTTACTGGCCTTTTCGTAAACTTAGTGAGTATTTTGATTTGCACACTGGCAGTGAGGACCATTTTCAGCAATAACTGAATGTGAATCAGTATTTGTATTGCAGCTTCTACAGAAGATGAAGGCTTGTAGAGTAAATGTTTCTTTTTTAACATGGCCTTAGCCAGTACACTGCTGTACACTAATGGGGCTGCTGCACGCTGAGGTTAGTGCTAGATTTCCAAAGGCACTGAGTAAAACTCAGACGCAGACCAGTTTTTGTGAAGTGTGCCGATTTTTTGGGGGATAGATTTTCTCCCATGGGGCTATCCTGCATCTGCTCCAGCCAGCACATGCCTTCGCTGAACATACTGGTGACCGGTCCTCATGGATTATTCCCTGTGATGGGGCCAGGAAGGAGGGATCCGCTTCTCACCCTGCCAGTGTCTACATCCAGAAATTGCTGGATCTGCGTGGCTGCGTGGGCTGAGGAATGGGCCAGGTTTCACTCGCTGACTCCATTTTTACCCCACCTATCTCCTCTACATCAGCCATTCACAGCCTTCCACACTCCAGATGCACCCTCTGAAGGAACAAGCTCCCTGGCCCACTGTAGGAATCGCTAGAGCGGTGTAACCTGACACCATCCTCCAGCTGGGAGCACTGCCGCAGGCAGTACTTTCCAGCCTTTAGCCAACCCGACCCACTTTCTGAGTCCACTCTGAAACCTGGGTCACCAGCTGGAGGGCACTGCACTGCCAGTTGAGCCATTGGGCAGCTCTAGGAATGTGCCAATTGTAAAAATGTGACCTTTGTTTTTGCTGCATTTTAATCTCCAGCAGCTGTGAGGTGCTATTTCAAGTCACACAAATCATTTGCGGACTGTCATCAGTATTTTTCATATCTGTTTAGTTTGCTGCATGGCAGAAAATGCAACAGGTAGCCTAGAACTAAAGTAGGCAACCACTACAGAAAACTGTGCTCTACTGCTGCTGCTCCAAAAGCGCTGGCAATATGTGAAACATTCAGCGTTCTTAAAATGAGTAACACACACAGCCACTACCATGCACAGTGTTCCACTGCCATCAAAACTGGCTGGCTGACACTAAGGAAACAATCTCTGGTTACACTTACATTACATTTCTGACACCACATTAATAACACTATAATAACTGACCAGCAATTTTTCCATTGTCTGACTAAGTTATAATTTGCCATTATAACCTGCGGGTTATAACGGCAAACATGCGTACATCACTCAAACAAGAGCTGCATTCTCATTGGTTCTTCGCCCCTTGGGCAGGCTAAACGATATCAGAAACATGGTGGCCCCTCATCCAGCAGAGCGAGGAGCCGCCAGACGCAGACTACGCCTCATGTTTGTTTTCTTATTGAAAAAATACCGCATCCTGAACACATCTTTGTAATTTAAAAATCCATCTGGTTCATCCTGCCATTCTCACTCTGTACCGGACAACCCTCACCGGAACAGCTCCCACTCACCGACTGAGGTATGGGTGATCACTGTTTGTGATCCAAATGTACAAATCCAAAACAAAGCCAATTGAAATATTACAAGAAGCAAATTAGCTGTACAAAAGCCCACAAGAAAACTGCGTGTGTAGTGTGTGTGTGTGTGCTGTGTGTGTGTGTCTGTCAGACTCAGTAACACACAGGGTTTGAAAAAATTGCTGCCCAGCAATTATAAATAATAAAAGACGGGGAAGTGTGTTAAATTGAAATCACGGTTGCCTCAGTGTGGGATGCTTTAATACACCACTCTGGGCTTCCTGGGGTTTATGTAGCATCCCACACCTCGGCAACCATTACTTTCATTAAGCACACTTCCTCATCCATTATTGTATATATAATGACATTTCAAAAGTGAAAGTACATTTAAACTACAGAGTAGGTATGCACTTGTTCCATGTAAGTACTTAGTTGTTACAGTGTAGTTATACAGTAATTACAGTGTAATTACAGATGTATTCAACATTATTAAAGCACACACCTACAGCACTGTTCAGGTCTACTATGGCTAGCTAGCTTTGTTGGAACCAGCCAGTTCTTGTTCTCTGTATATTTCAGTTGCAATTGTAGACATTTCTGTTTCTTCTGCCTTTATCCACTGAAGTACAACAATCATGTTCCTCCTTAACCTTCTCCCTTCCAGTGCAAACAGCACCCACACAGTTAGTCTGTTTTATAACTTCAGTCTCCTCCCATTTCAGATGACATCTACGTTGCTCTCCGCTGGAACTTTTCCAATTCTTGTATATCCCTTAACTCGTGAAGGGTGGAAGAACTGATTTCCATGGACCAAATGAGGCTTTATTATAAACATTTTGTCAGCATCATCTACTAAAGGATGCATGCTGACCGGTCAGCCCTGCATGCATTATTTAAGCAAAATGACCAAACAGCCAGACCTAGAGGTCATCATGGCAGATGCACACCCTCAATATCGTGGCCATTACTGAGTCGTAGGCACAGGAAACCAGGACTGGGACATGGCCATGCCAGTTCATGCCTGGTTCAGGAAAGACAGGGTGGAAGGGAAGGGAGGAGGGTAGTGCTGTATGTAAGGAAAGGTATCAAAGTGACAGAGACAAAGGGAATCCAGGGGAAAGAAGGGTTGGAGGTACTGCGATTCAGTTTCAATCACAAAGTGTGGTGTGCATATTTATGGATCACATACAAACAGAGAGGAAGAAGAGGTGCCTCAGCTGAGACACTTACTTTTTCTCTTCTGTTTGTATGGGTACTGTGAGTCACCCTGGTGATGGGAAATGGAGCCACTATTTGCATTGGCATGATCTAGAGACCTCCAACAAAGGGGCAATTTTAGATAATGCACTGGTGGAAGCCACTGGTACAATGGAAAGAAAAGGGAGATGCTGCTGGTGGGGGGACTTCAGTCTGACAGATGTAGATTGAAGCTTCCCAGCCACAGCTTCAGCTAGACACAGAGCCACCCTGGACTCCTGGAGAGGCATTTCTCAGGCAACCAGACAAGATGCCCACTCATGATGGGGCAATACTGAACCCGTGCTCACTAACAGAGATGGTACTGCAGACATCAGGGTGGGGGCCACCCGGGCACCAGTGATCACTATACAGAGCGGTTCAACATAACAACAGCTATGGAAGTGAACCACACAAGGATAAGGGTCCTGGACTGCAGGAGGAAGATTAAAAAAAGTGGGTGCTTCTCCCAGTTACCAAAATGGGTGAATGCTCACAGATGACCTAGCGGGAGGGGGATGAACTGGGTGGGGCAGAGGAACAGTGGGCTAAGCTAAGGGAAGGCATAGTGAAGGTAACAAACCTCCGCACAAAGGAAGTGAGCAACAACAAGGGGAAAAAGAGAGCACTATGGTTCTTGAAGGAAGTGGTTGAGAAGATAAAGGCTAAAAGGTTAGCTTTCAGGAGGTATAAAGAGATGCAAAGGGAAAAGGATTGGGAGGTGTATCAGGAGAAGCAGAGGGAGGGAGGGAGGGAGGGAGGAAGGAAGGAAGGAAAGGTGGTGAGGAGCACAGAGGTGCAAAGTGAGGAAAGAATAGCCAAGGGCTAAAGAAAGGGCTCAAAACGTTTTTTAGGTACATAATGCGAAAAGAGAAAGACTAGGGGAGGGATTGTGAGGTAAAAGGGCAGGAGGGACTGTGCAGAGGAGGATCAGGCAAAAGCAAATATCTTGAACAAATATTTTGTTCAACCTTCACAGAAGAATGGAGGGGATGGGCCACATAAAAGCAACAGTGGCACTGGAGAGGGGCGAGACCCAAGTCCCTTTATAGAGGAGAAAATCCTGAAGGGACTCATAAATCTGAAAGTGGACAAGCAATGGGGCGAGGCAGGGTACACTCAAGGGTACTGAGGTAAGCTCCCTGACCCACTGCAAGAGTCACTAGAGCGGGCGGAACCAGATGCCTCCCTCCCGGCTGGGAATGCTGCCACACAGTGACACCTCCCTGCCCTCAGGACCACCCAACCGACTTCCCGGCCTCACTCCCAAACCCAGGTCACCAGCATGGGCACTCTGAGTGCTACCTACTGGTGGCCCTGTGTCAGTGTTTTGGTACACCCAAGTGCACTGCCGGGCATTTCTTGGCATGACATCACATCTGCCATTTCTTAGTCCATTCCCCAATTTCTACAGGTCCTCTGAATCCTTTCGCTGCCTGTATTTCAGCTACTCCTCATCTGTGGGACCAATGAAGGGTATTACTCTGTACCAGGAGGTCTCGTTATTATTGCTTCGACAGTATCCGATGGAACTGGATACCATCATATCCGACTTGATTTCCTCGGTACCAGATACCATTGATACCACTGGTATCTCACTACTAGATCCTATTAGCTAGAAACCAATCAGCAACTATTTCGTGTGACTAACTTGGATCCAAGGCAAACACTGTCTGACCTTGGATCTAAAAATTCAAATGGGGTTGGGACAGACGGACTATCCCTCAGATGCCTTTTAGGTAGCCAACAGCACAATCATTACATCACTAGTCTCAACAAAGCATGATAATAACGAGCTTGCGTCCTCCTTACCTGCATGCCGATGACAGCGTAGATGAAAACATCATCACGATCAGTAGAGCACATATGGCAGAGCCTACAGGAGAAAGCAGGCAATCAAATTAAACCATTTCAGATCAATCGGAGGACTGCTCTGTATAGAGGATAAGTGGTTCTGTGTGCAGAGTCCTCGGGGTGTGCATATTATTAAATTTCCTTTTACACTCATGTCAGCTAAGATGTCACTTAACAGCTGATGACTAACTCTGGCATCAGTGAGACTGGGGGTAAATTGCAGAATTCCATAGAAAATCATAAATTTCCTTGAATCAGCAGAATTGCAGAATTCCTCACAGAACGGAGAATTCCTCCCATTTCAAGTAGACTAGAGGAATGCCCAGTGGAAATACAAGGGCAGAAGCGCAAATTCTGCATGGGAACACAAATTTCTTGCAGCGCTGGTAGCAGCTTTCAGATGGAAATCCAGGTATGTTTTGTCTAACAGGATCACACGGAAGCACTGAGCTGCCTGAAGTACTGTTGTAACATAAAAGTGAGGCCCCATCTGCACAATGGACGTAACAATCTGTTTGTAAATGGAAATACATGCTCAAAAAGCCAAAAAAATATCCCCAAAATAACATTATTGTCAGCAGCAGAACTCAATTTATAGTATATACTGAACCCTTGTTCAACATGGATTTCCATCTATGCTGAAATGCTGTTGACCACAGTTCAGAGGCCATGGAATGTGGTTGTACCTTCTGTGCATAACACACATCAGCTGATCCGGAACTGTGGGCTACCTGCACTGAGTACCACTGCGCCCACAGTATTTTTTTTTAAATGAAGCTGTTGAGCTGTCAGGTGCAGGAGATGAAGACTGACCCAACACAAGCACGTTATCAGAACAAACACAGGTAAGTCCTGTGTTAACCTTTCCTTTTTTTTTTTTAAACTTGCTGCTTTAAAACATGACTGTTGCTAAACAGCACTTTCAGCGAGTCTCAAGACGACTCCTGGTTTTACTTTCGCCACTCACCGGGCCCCCTAACTCTAAACAAAAACAAAACAACTGTACACTTTAAAAATACTGACTGGCAACTATACACACAACCAGCCTGTACTGCCACTTTGGGATTCTGATTACCTCAGACATTTCAAGCTTCACTTTCGAGGTCTGATGTAATCAGAACTCCCGTGATAGTACAGGCTGGTTGCCAGCAGTTTCCAACCAGTGTTCTCATGTTCAGCATTACCAAGAATTAATTTCAGGCCATCTGTATGCTAATACCACCGCTGAGACTATTCCTACACTTGTAAGAGTGGTCTCATGCACATACTTGGGGTATGAGACCAGAACAAGGTGTGCAGTTCTGACATGCTAAGAATAAGTGAGACCACTCTTCCAACTGTAAGAGTGGTCTTGGCAGTGGTATTTACTATTATTGATCAAGCATGTAGGGCGGCAGTATAGCACAGTGGTTTAAGGCTCTGAGCTGCAAACCTAATGACATCCAGCAGACCAGACCTGGGTTTGAGTCCCACAGCTTCCACTTCGTAAACTGTGTGACCCTGAGCAAGTCACTTAACTTCCTGTGCTCCCAGGTCACTCCTATAAAAAGCTTTCAGCTTAGTGTGCTACTCCTGGTTAAAACAAATAAATAATATATTATTTTTTTTTTTTTTTAAACCTTACTTGAACATACCCATTTCTAGGGCAGTTTCGCCAAATAAGAGTGCCTCACACACAGAGAAATGGAACTCTAGTTAGGAGCGATATCTTGATTTATACTGCTCTTTATTTACCAAAGACATTTACATGAAACTGGCATTTTGTCCTTTACTGCTCAGCTACAGCTTAAGAGCCCAAGCCATAATGCCGACACGCATAAATATACAAAGCAAGAACAATTCCTGGCTCTGACTGGTCAGTGCTGGCCATCAACAGTGATGTTATCCCAGCACATCATCACGCCTATTCAAAAAGCAACTAAAATGTATTTTTACCTTGTTTCTTTTTTGTTGCAAGCAAGCCATGTTGTAATTGCAATAATGCACTCCAGAGAATATGTCATGGGGATAACTGTTTTTCTCGGTTCTGATGTACACGGACTGCAACCTCATGCCCAGTCACCCAGGTGTGATGTTACCCTAGCATGACACACGCCCCGGCGCAGTATTATTGCCTCCAATGGAGCATATCCCAACTGTGACCGCTGTACACCAATTCCCTATTCAAGATCAGAAGGCATCCACAGCCCTTGACCACTGTGCTCCACTGGTGCAGATTTGCATGTTGGGTCAGGAGGTGGTTGGGAGTGGAGCTCTCCTGGACTCTTTTACTGCTAGTACTGTACCGCAGCGGTGGCAATGCTATAGTGTCAGCTTTACCCTCCCTCCCGGGAGAGGGCGCAGTTGTCGGATGCTTAATTCCCTCCCTGGTCGACTCCTGGAAATCCAGGCTCGCTCTCGAACCTGGACTACCAGCATGGCAGGAGGTGTAGTGTCTAGTGCCTCAACCCTCTGGGCCAACCTGGGGAAGGCGGTTTTGATAAAGGTCCTCTTGCCCTGTCTCTGCCTTAGACAGAATTCCACTTTGTTTCTGTAATGATGATAAAGTCAAGCACCAAAGGAAAACCAGCCCCATGACATCACCCGTGATTTCTTCACCTGAAAGGATTTGATAAAGGTCCACAGAAGGGTTCGAACTCCCTCACACCTCGGCTTAGCAGCTTCACCAACCTCATCACTCGGAACAGCCTAAAGAAGGTGATGGAAATCCTGGATGTATCCTCAGAGTCCTGAAAGGAAGCAGATAATATCCATCAGAACCGAAAATCTGAGCACCCACTAGCAGGGTTGATAAGGTGGCCACTGGTTGGTGAAATTTTGGTTTCTCTGGTGTGGGTGAGCTGTGTGCCCATGCCAGCCTACGTTCTGCACTTCAAACAATAGACTAAGAGGCCCTCGTTAATATGCTTGTTATTTAGGGCTAAAAGATAACCAATTGTAACTGACACTGCAGTATACGCTGGGGTGTTGTGTTTTGTCTGAAAATACAATACTTTGTATAAATCCCACTTAATTTATGTGGCAATACTTACAGACATAAATATTTGAATCTTAATCAAGTCTATGTGACTGCTGTAACTTGATGATGTTTGTTTTTTCCAGGTTTATGTAAAACAGTTACCACAGACACCTGGAGTAATGTGTCCAGTTTTGGAATCCACATCTAAGAAAGGACAGGGGCCACTTGGAATCTGTTCAGCGAGGCGTGACAAAGATGATTCAAGGCCAGCAGGGTAGGGTACATCCCAGGGAGAGAGACTAGAAGACCTGACATGTACTTGTTGGAGACTACAGAGGGGACATGATTGAAACCTTCAGGTACCTGAAAGGTATCAAGAGGGTGGACTGCCAGGATCTGCCGAGGCTCCAACAAGGGCAATACCATGAGGGGCACAACCTGAAGCTGAGGGTAAGTTCAGGAGAGACACAGGAAGCACTCCTTATGCAGAGGGTGGTATCAGGCGGCATTTGTTTCCAATTGAGGTTGTGCAGGTGGGTTATGAGTCTTCTTTCTCCTGCCTTTCTCCGAGCTGTGCTCACCAATCCAAACCACCAGGTGTTCTCTCAGAGATCCCAATCCAGAGACTGGGGTCAGGCAGTGATGCTGGCAGAGGGAAGGCAGACATGGCTTCATTAGCTCGCGACTGCCCCTAATTTCTATTCTCTGTTGTCCCTGCCCCGGCCAGGCAGTGATACGTGCCGGGTGGAGGCACACATGCATCAACCCAAACCAGCAGCCCTCCCTTATGCGCTGCCCCAGCCTGTATTACTCCAGGCCTCCAGCTGGTGGCACTTGGACGATGGGGCTGACAAAGCCTCCAACCCAAGAGGAGGAGAGCAGTCCATTGACACTGATGCCCCCGGCTGACCCACAGTGACCCACATCCACCCGAACCTGGGTCGCCAGCATGGCAGGTGGAAGCACCACGCCACACCAAGGGATAGGCTGAGGTAGGTACTTTATGCATAGGTGGAGAGATTCATGGGCTAAGACTAAGGTAAAGGAGGCACAGGGGAACCATGGGTGCAGCCCCGGAAGTAATAGCTGTTATTTAGATAGACTGCTGTCAAGGCAGCACTAGACTGGTGCCTGCACTGAGGCAGGAAGCAGGCAGATATGGATGTACCATTGGTTGCAGCTGCCTATCATTTATTCTATATGTATAAAGGAGTCTGTTCATACTGAAACTTTCATAGTTCATTAAGGCTAAACTTGATTTTAATGAACGAGACAGCCCTTTATAGAAAGCATTGGGGGTGGGTAATGTCACATCAATGTTGAGAAATGAAAAATGGATACTGTATCTTTAAATCAAATTATTTCCACAGAAATGTAAACCTGTCATGGTGTGTGCCCAGTAGGTGACAGTTCGAACCCTCATCACCCTCACAACCACATTATCTCAATCAACCATTTTGCTTCTCACAAGGATGGCATTTTCTGTTATTGAAGGATTACACCAGTTATTGATTTAGGAAACCTGTTATTAAACTTGTAAACACAGATGCTACACTACAAAGAGCAGTAGCTTTGAGAACTAATAAACCACTTGTTCAGACCGTTGTGGACTGCAAGCTCTCTTCCAGCAGCAGAAGGCCAGAGCAGGATGCGAGCAGGGGCTAGCCCCATCCGTGGCAGTGTACTGTCTTGTTTAGAGCAAATGCCTTTGCACCACTTCAGGGCTATGGTTACTAAGCCAGGGACAAAGGAAATAGTGAAGAGAAACTAAGTAATACTTTATTTTTTCTGTCATACTATCGGTAACATAATATAGCATGGGCCTGAAAACGTACAACTGGCAAAGATCTGCACTCAGATGAATAAATGAGGGACCAAAGTTAAAGAACTAAACACGAGCCTTATTATCAAAACAAACAAACAAAAAAAAAAGCAGAAGACAAAGTAGCCCCTAGCGCCTCGACCTCTTCAAGTCTTCAGAGATTATGGACAAGTCACAATCCATACAGGGTTTTATCCACATGCAATAAAACACATCTAATTAGATAATTAAGTAATTCATTATGAGATTTAATCTCTGTCTTGAGCAGCCTGTTGAATCTTCCACTGCTGCCGCAGCTCTGATGTCGGCTGCAGGAGATTCTGGGAGTGGTAGTAGTAGAAGATGTCAGACTAGAAGTAAACAAAACTAGTCTGATAGTCTTCTTCAATCTATACTACAGTCCACAGTAAGTAAACTGAAATGTGTTTTGCACACAAAGTGCACAGTGGGACCGCCCCACACTGTTCCTGTTTCATTACCTCCATTTAAACCTGTCTAAAATGACAACAAAAGTCCCCTGAACCAGCAGAATGGCGTCGGATAGGAGGGGGCTTCATTCTTTCTCAGCACTCAAGTTTGTTTATAAAACTCTGTGGCAGTTTGGTGGCAGTACTAAACGGGCACCATAGAAACACAGATGCTATCAGCAGATAAAGGGCTGGCCTTAAGGATAGGCAAATTAGGGCAGCCGTTTAGGGTGCTGATTGCGAGGGGGGGCACTAAATCAACAAATCCTTGTTTTTTGACTGTCACAATCCTCCAAGTGGGCACCAGTACTAATACCAAGGCTTGGAAGGTTCGTTTCAGTTGCAATGGGGGAGGCCAGAGAGAAATTTATGAGCACAAGTACAAAAATTGTCCTTTAATAGTAATTTTGTTTTAATTAAATAGATATTTAAAATGATTTGAGTAAAAGAAACAGCTTGGACCTGTGTAACATATCCTTCAGTATCTTTTGGCCTGTTTTATTAATTTTACTTAACCCTTAAGCCGCCGACAGAATTAGAACATATAGGAATTTTGACTGATATATCAGTCCGCTGCCCTGCAAGGTGTTAAAGGAGAACTGTGCTGAACCTGAAAAGTCATTTTGCTAGTAGAAGCAATTTTTAAATACTGGGAATGTTTTTTTTCTTATCCTTATATTTTCATTCTTTGCATAGTTCCTAGGAGGCATGCCTCTATCTTTCAATTCAGTGTTTTTTTTTTTTTACTGTACCCATACTTCCCTCTATTAGTTTTTGTATGGGAAGATGGTATACTGATCCTTTGTAAGTGTTCCTATAACATTCATGTACTTACGGCACGCTTCAGTGATCTTTCAATTATAAGTGTTTTGCTAGCAAAATGATAAATAAAAGTAAAATAAATCTCAGTGGGTATTTTCTGGTTTACATTCTGGCATTATGTGACCTTTTAGAACTGTTAGTATATGATGTCATTCATGCCCTCCACCACTGAGTTCTACAGCAGAACACAGACGCATCCACTGTGCCAACAATGGAGACGCCAAGCAGGGACATAAACGACATCATATAGTTCTTGAAATTGTACTTGCTACCTGTTTGTAAATCAGAAATAGCCACTAGGATAACTAAAAAGCCTGTACAGATGGAACAGTAACAGAACTGGACACTATTTAAGGAAAGCTGTCTTATGTAGAAACCCCACCCCTAAAGCTTTACCCACTATTAGGTTTTGGCTAAATAAAAAAATTTTTTATTGAACTATTTTTATTTTTAGAGTTCATTCAAACACATGAAAGCGTTGGTCCATTTCCTATGATACCGCGGCATCAGACTGCTTGCCTCAATCACAAATGTATTGAGGCGAGCGGTGCCGCAGCACCTTCATAGGAAATGGACCACTTAGTGTCCGCCATGTTTGGGGATCGTGGACTCCTAAAAAATTTAAAAAGTAAGTTCCAATGGAAAAAAATTATTGTAGCAGAAAGCCTAATCGTGGGGTACAGTTTTTTTTTTGGGGGTGGGGTTTCTAGAGAAGGACAGCTTCCTTTAAAAATCAGCTTTTAGTGGTCAAAACGTAGCACCTGTTCAGCGCAGTTCTAAAGGTTGTTGTTGACTCTCTGCTGGCAGAGCCACATTTAAGACGAACTCACCAACCCCGCAGTGCTCCAAGCATGTGCTTGTTTGCTTGTGTAAACTCTTTGTACCTAGTATAACGCAGCCTTGCATCCCCTTGTCTTAGGATCTTACAGAAAGCGTAGACAGTCTCACAGAGTAACTGTCTTGGCTCTCAAGGGTTAACACAAGTATTGACGGACACCTCAGCTTTCACAAAGCTTTGAAGTTCTCAGGTCTGAACGTGGTATTTTGTTATTCATAAACTACTGCTCGCTGCCAACTGTCCTATTCTCACAGCAATCATGTTAGGTTATCTCTCACCCACCAGTGGGTTATTGTAGTTAGAAGGGAACTACAACTACTTTAAGTTAAGTCAGTTATCACTTTTCGCCTTCTCTTCTTCAAAACAAAAATGAAGGACACGGATAACACAAGACTTTGCTCTGCATCGTATAACATGCAAACACAACAGCACACTGATACAAAGCAGAAAGCACACGCACACAGCAAGCACAACTCAGCTGATATTTACAATGCTACTGCAGCCACCGCCAGGCAGTACAGTCCGCCACTGAAGCAAGAGCAGTCTGTCGAGGAAAGAAACAGGTCAGCAGCAGAACAAAAAGAGGACAACGGTATGCAAGCAATGAGCCACCGTGGCCCAACAGACGGCACTAGTATGTAAGCACTGGGCCACCATGATGCCACAGACAGTGAGCTACGGCAGCAATATTTAAATGCCAGTAACAATACAGAGATGGGGCATATTGCCTTAGTCACCCCAAATGCATGGCCATATACAGAGAGAGAGAGATATGAGCATACGAACATGCCAGCAGAAGCAGGCCTTACGGTCTATTGAGTCTGCTCAATTGTGCAGCTGCCCCACCTCCCCACCTCTCATCATCATAACTTGAAGAAAGAAAGGGACTAAAGGACAAGAGAGAGAGACACACAGAAAGAAAGAGAATAAAGGCAAAGGTAAACAAGGAAAACAGAAAATGTAGTTACTTTTTTTTTTAAACCTTGTATGCGTGTGGTGGTAGGACCTTGCACATGGAGTCTCACAGCTTGAATGTTCACTGTGTCCACTAACAACCTTGCAAGTGGCACAGCACAACTGTCATTTGGGCCAAGACCAAGATGAGAAGTTGCATTCTGCACAACAGATTGATACAAAGTCCATTTCCAGTGTAGCTTTTGAGCATGCTCACAAAATGCTGGCAGACCAAAGGTTAGGAGTATAATCTAGTATGCATGTTGCCATCTGCAATACTGATGTCCCCAGTCACATTCAAACTAGGGGTGTTTTGGATGGCAGCTGTTTTGGGGATTGAGGCATTTTCTTTTTCAGTCTTGTGGCACATTATATACAATGTACTTATTTGTTTTGCCTCATACGTATGGGGTATACGAACATATGAATTAGCCAGCAGAATTAGGTCCTCTGGTCTATAAAGTCTGCTCATTGTGCAGGGTTCACAGCTCAGGCTGTTGTCCTTGCTCCCAGTGTTCAGTGCACTCACCGAGAGTACCAGTTAACGATAATTACCAAGAAATAAACAAGCACTTTATTTTAGACTGAATTCTGTGGATCTGACTGCTCTGTGCACATTATTTATTACCTCATTTATCCCAGAGTGCATTCCTTGTGCTAGATACATTGGCACATCCAAACTAGTCAGCTCCAATAATAGAGATGGACTTGGAGTCACGCTTCTCAATTAATCATACAGAGCTCCAAATAACAGGTTGCTTCACTGTCTGACACACTCTAACCTTTTCCCCAAGCCCAGTAACAAGAGGCAATTGTCACTGCTGATAATACTGAAATGTTTCTTTTCAAAACCATGTTTTCAGGTCCCTACGCTCCCATTTTGGAGACCGTTAACATTTTTATTTCCTTTGCATTGCAAAGAAGATACTAAAATGGTACTTGGGATGGAAACCCCAGCTGTGACTGAAGGGTTCATTTGAACATACTAGGCACGACAGAATAATGAGTGCTGTGCAGAATATGCAGGAGGAGACTCCTTGGGAGGAACAGGCTTTGAAAATATAACCTTGGGCAGGCCCTGTTGCGCAGTGACTAGTGGAACGCTGGCACGCTGGCTCATGGGTCACACCACGAGCAGGCCAACAGCAGGAGGATCAATAATCCAGCTGGGATCTCTCTCTGCCCGCAGTGAGAGCCTCAACTGCAACACTGCCCCTGCTGTTCCAGGGAGCGTGATGCTGGTAAAGAGGCAGACGCCGTAGCTGAGGAGCTATTGGGGAGTGGGCTCCATCTTGGCAGGGGAAATAACCTCAGGGAAAATGATGGTATAGCAGAGTGAATGATGCCACAACATCTCCCCCACTCTGGCTGTAACCCCCCACCCCTGCATGGAGTATTCCACCCTCCTTACTGGATCTTTTGCCTCTTAAGAACCATCCAGGCCTCACTACACATGAACTAGACTGCTTGGAGGGTACTGAAGAAGGGTTGCAGGAAGCCTCTGGATGACTTAGGCTATGGCCACACTACAACACGGCAAGTTATGTTTTGTAAATGTTTTATCATGTACCGTGTTGCTGCATCCCAATTGAGTTCAGCATACTTTAGCACGGATAAAACATCCGTGCTGAAGGGTCCACACTTGCTGTTCTGATCGTGCTTAGTGGGGCTTGTCAAGACACTTTCTGAGGGCTGAGGCAGAGATGGAACCGCGTATGCATTTCACACTTGCAGGTAACACGGTTCTGTATTGTAACTGCTTTTAAAAATCATGTTAAAGCTCTTAGGTTTTATCAAGGCTTTAACATGGTTTTTGAACCCATGTTTAAAGCCCTTATAGCGTGGACGTGATCTTTGTTAAAGGACTTAAAATGTCTTACGTGGACTTAGACCATTTTAAGTCGCCTAGTCTGGACAGGGCTTTAGCTGCATAAAGATGAACAAGCCTTACATCTTGGTGCCTGATAGACTGAGGATTGCATTTTCAAGCCTCGAATCCCACGCTGAAACCGGTTAGGGTATTTCCAAAGTTGCCAGATCATGCTTTCATTCTGTTAAAACAGCAGCCTCAGTCCTGACACTTCTGGAACCCCGAGACACATTTTCTAGTATAGGAAGCTCCTTGATACCCCTCCACCCCCCCGAAACAGGGCCAACACCAGCTCCTCACTGCTGCTGAGTTGAGGCACTCCTGTTGCAGGCCACCTCGGATGATCCCGAGACAAGGCATTTCCTGTTCTCTCTCATTGTAATCTGGACTGCCTGAGGTGTGCCTGGATCATCCCAGAAGGTAGCCGTTAAGAGCCTGCACTGGACGTGGTAAGGGGTGGGGGTAGACAGCAGATCATTCTCCCAACAGTATCCACATTTCTCCATTATCTCTCTCAAGAGAGCAAGCGCATGATGTCATTGGGTGCAGGAATGACCCCATGCACACACGTATTTGCATTCTCCCTCCAGCAGAGGCATGTTTTTAGCTGCACAGGCCAGCATACTTACTATCTGCTTATGAAGCAGAGTGGGGGGCATGATAACCCCAGACCCCTTCTGGCTCGACATTACTATGTTGCTGTGTAATGGGACTTCACATATTAAATGAACGCATTACCAGAGGTAACAGCCAGTTTTAGGCACTAAATAACCTGTGTTTACTGCAGGGGTCCCCTGCTTATGGGGAGGGGCAGACAGAGTCAGTTCAATTAGTTTTAATTTTTTTTTAATCTACCATGTTACAACACTAATAAAGGGCAGTGCAACTCCTTCTGTCGTGGTAACATATTGTTATGAAATTCCTAGACAACGTATTACCCAGCCAGAGAAATGCTGTGCATATAGGCTGCAGTAAAGCCTGTGTGTGGGCTAAGGTGGGTCAAGTGGGAGGCATGACTTGACTTATCCTGCAGGGGCCCCAAACCCTAATTCCCATCCTGACAGTAATACAGTTTTGTATAATGTTTAGCACACAGAATGTTATCTTAAAAAGGCTTAGAACATAAACAGAAGCACTGATTGGCAGCCAATACAGGAAGTGATATCATGTTGGCTACCAAATGACAAACTGCAGTTGCCAGCCCAGTGGTACATAGGTAGAGGCGCTTAGTCACCCCACCTGCTACCACACCAGCGATGTAGGTTCGGGAGTGGACCTGGGCCAGTAGGGGTTGGCTGGGAGGGAGAGGATAGAGCATCTGGAGGAATGCTCTCCTTTCCCAGGAGGGAGAGCTACTGTGCCCGTGCTAACTTGGACCCTAATGTTGGTTAGGGCATGGCAACCAGGAACCGCCAGGTCATGGTTGGGGAGTAGTGGTGGCTGCTGACGTCCCATGCTTGAAGCCTGCACGAGGCTGTCTTGGGTAGCACTGTACATCCATTCCTCCCTGAAAGAGAGAATGGCTCTGGCTGCTAGATGACTCCAGCCACCCGTAGGCTCTGCACTCGGTGAGCACCCAGGCGACACTGCCTCTGTGGGACCATTAAATTCTGGTGGAGAGTCAAGGTGATGGGACCAGGGGTTGCCATGAAGGGAGGGATGATCTGGACCAAGGAAGAACCACACAAATGGAACAAATGACAATCACAGCTCCTTCTGCTGCAAGAATCATTTTACAAGTAGGTGTGACTATTCAAGGATCTTGTCCCATATGTCTGTAGTTCTCCATTGTCTGCATGATTTTTCTCAATAAAACCTCAAAAAAAATGCACCTAAGGCCCATAAAACTAGAGAGAAAGAAGACAGACTAGAACAGAGCAGAGTTAAAAGAATGGAATAGAAATGTTGCCCCTAGTGGAACCAAGCTATGTATGCATCAGATTTTTTTTCTTCAAGACCGTATGTTTACATACATTTTGATTTCTTGCTGTTTGTGATTCACTGACGGGCTGCTGAAGGGTCCTCTGTGGTGCTTTCTGGTCTGTGTTGCTTAAATACTTAACAAAATTAGTTTATTGTCCTCACACATGCAGCTTATGTTCGGGCTTGGTTTTTATTTTCGTTGCACTGCCTAAAGGACGTCCTGCATGCTGATGTCATTTGGTGTATAAGGCTGACTGTGGGGACTGACAGTACTGTTCCCTGCTGTATTAGCTGCCTTTAGTAAATGTATTCGTTGAATAAACTCATACCAGCAGTCTAGTTTCACCCACTTCCTTCATTCCATCCTTACTGTATATCAAACCCGTTAGATACATACGTATACCTTCTATTAAATAAAGGATTCTTTAGCTCCCTGTTCACGCTCCATGACTGTCCCGCAGGACCACATCTGTGGAGCGCGCCGCTAGCCGATGACCTGGGCAGCCTGAAGACTTGCAAAGACTATTCTGCATAATAGGACTAAAATGTTTTCCAGTGCAATGATGAATGTTGAACTTGCCAATGTAATCCTTTTGAGAATGAGCACTACAACCATTAAAATCGATATTTTGAAGATTGGAGCCGTGGGTTTCCGGCGCATGCAGACCGGTCAGTGGTGCATGCGCAGAATCACGGCTCTAATATTTCAAATGTTCATTTTAATGGTTGTAATGCTCACAATATGCAAAATAGTTTATGCACAAGTCTTCAGGCTATTCCGGTTGTTGGCTAGAAGCACGTCCCTCAGATTGTGAGTGTGCAGGACAGGCAAACTAACCCTCTCTTCAGCTCCAGTGACTCACTTTCACTGTGACACCCCCAGTGCCGCTTGGCCAGAGGTTGGGAGTTGGCATCGGAGCTGATGCCGATTGTCCACATTGCAGCTACATGCCTCACACCACAGGGTCAGCAGCTTCTGAAACGGCACAAGATTTCCATTTAATATTAATTATATTATAAAGCAAAGGTGCGCCCAATCTCAACCAATCGAGCACTCTGTCTACTGCCATGATGGTGTGCCAGAAAGATAGTAGCAGAGTCTGTCTCAGTTTGCATGTTTTAGCATTTATTTAAGAAATTTTCTAACTGAAATCGCTGTAGTAAGATAAAGCCAGACCTTTTTGTAAAGATGAAGTTAAAACTAGTTAGTTAGGGACTCACAGTGAGTTATTTAGTATCCTGAGCATCTCTGGTAGCACAGCTACACCTTGAGTGTACGCTGAGGCTGTAGGTTCAGTCCCAATGACACCCAAGTCATGGTGGCTAGGAGAGTTGAGTTGCTGTAGCCCTGAACAGCAAGGAGCAGTGTAGCAGAAGCAGCAAAGCTTACTTCTATAGCGTTGTCGCCTGAAGAAGAGATTGCCCAGATTTGCAGAGGTGGGAGTGGAGCGGTGTCGAGAGTGGAGCAGTGTCAAGAGGAATGGTGAGACCCGAGGAAGACTGAATGCCAAGGACTGGTCCTAGGACTGTCATTGAGAGGAGTGCTCAGAGGAACAACTTTGCCTGCCGGTGGTTTCCGCTGGGTGAGAGCCAAGTCGGAACAACAAAAGGAAGTACATCAACCATTTTTTGGCCTGTACCAGCTTGGAGGAAGCATTGTGAGGGCGACCATGGTAATGAGTGGCACCTGAGGGTCTCTTTGGAGTTAGAGAGATTGGGACCCCAGCCCGGACAGAGGATGGGCTGTATGCTACCACCCGAGGGTGGTGGAGGGGATTGTTTCTGCGGGAAAAATAAAATCAAGACTGCAACTGGGGACTACAGACTCTGTACCATAAATACCTTTTAAAGTTATTTGCTGCTAAGTGGGTGGGTTGATTTGGGGTGGGAAGAGGTGTAGCTGGAATTTTGTAGATTTGATTATGGTGGGCTTAGTTTAGAAAAATATTGAATGGGGAGGGATGTATGTATAAGTAAGAAAGACAAAAGGAGAAGAGAGTTTTATATAAGTAAGAAATATATTTGATTGGTGGGTGGGCTGATTGAGTGACTAAGGGTGAGATTGGATTAGTGTTTGTGTGTGTGTGTGTGTGTGTAAACCCAAGTAATATGTTGGGGAGATAAGAGCATGGTCAGGCAGTACTTCCCTGAAGACTGAGGGATCATCACCCTTTGACTGTCCCCTGCTCGCTTGAGGTGTACTGCACATGCCGGGCATCTGGCATACTAAGGAGATTGGGGGTGGATCATGGAACCTCGGGGGATGGGAGAAGGGGATGGATTGGAGACAGTAAGAACCAGGAGGTGTCCTGGGTGAAATGGGCACAGAAGCAAGGTCCTCCTTGCCTTGTGCCCATACTCAAGGGTTCTGACTTGGTCAGGCAGGAATTGTGGCCATCCTTGATTCTCATCCTCTCGGGCGGTGTTATGCAATGCCAGGTCAATTAGGAATAAGACTGCACTTGTTGCAGATCTTGTGTCCTCTGTGGACTTTGGCTTGCATCACCGAGACCTGGCTGATGAGAATGCGGGTCCCATTTTGAATCTGCTGTTCCAGCTGGGTTCTCGTGGTGACATACACCGGAGAGAGGACTGTGGGGGTTGCTGTCTGTTTCAGACAGGAACTGGGGATCAAGGAGGTGCCAGTTGGAACTACCAACTCCTTTGAGTGCATAGTGGGTGCAGGTGCAAGCTACAGGACCCTTCTCATTTACTGTCCACCAGGTGGTGGGAGGGTATTCCTGAAGGAAGCTGTGGACTTCATCACTGAGATGATATTGGAGGCCCCAGATGGTTGATTCTGGGGACTTCAATGCCTGGGTCGATGATGAACTCTTGCCGTTTGGACAAAGCCTCCTACAATTGATGGAATCATTGGGCCTGACAGAGGTTATTACCACCGCAACTCACCGAGGGCACTGCTGGACTTGCTGTTCCACCTGAAGACGGAAATCTCAACTATGGAGGTGGATCCTGTCGGTGATCTGACCATTATGCCCGAGATTCAGTTTGCAGCCCCCGGTAATAGGCCCCCAAAGGAGTTGGTACGGCATCGCCTTTGAGAGGAGTTACCTTAGAGGGCCTAATGACGGTACTGGACCTCTCAGGAATTCAGTGGATAGCACTGACCCAGGGTCCCTTGTATTAGCCTACAATAAGGCTGTTGTGGGGCCCGGGATATCATTGCTCCAGTTCATGTTTGCCCTCTTACCTTCGCCTGGGTGCCCCTTGGTTTGATGGGGCACTTTGGGAGTTGAAGAGGTGAGGAAAGGTTAGAGAGACACTGGCGGAAAACTTGCCTAGAGGAGCTAGACTTAGATTGCTAGATTACTATAAGACCTACCAATCAGCAATTCCCAGAATTTTTTATTTTTATTTACTTATTGAAATGTTTCACCAGGCGGGCACACTGAACAACAAGTTGCTGTCTCATGGTGCGACCTGGGGAGGGTTACATAGGGTTGTGAAGGATGATCAGTTACAATAGTATGTGGGTAGTACAAACAATACAACATTGTAAGATTGTGCAACAGCTGGAACACATGGTATTGTACAATAAACATTCGTGGAACATTGGGTAAATTACAATACATGTCCAAAATCATACAAAAGAACATATAAACGTACAAAACAGTAATAATGCGACAGAACCATTATAGTGCATGAGTGTACCAAGAGCAGGTCAAGGTAGTACGCAAGTGCTGTTTGAGTAAAAGGATGGGGTTAGGCTGTGCACACTGGTGACCCAGAAGGCAGGAGGAGAAGAGAGGGGAGAAGCAAGAAATGAATATGAGGAGAAGGCAGAGTTCCTGTCCAGGGAAGTTGCTGCAGGAAAAATAGACCAGTCCAGCTCTTCCAGACTGTGGACAGACTGTGCAATCCAGCATGTCTATGTTCTGGTCAAGCACTGTCACAGGAAAAGAATGAGGAGTTTGCGCTGTTTTTCGCTGATAACATGTCCTCCATCAGGGATGAGATCATCCAATGCCTCCCCATTGGATCTTGCATTGATCAACTGGGTGGTACTAATGCCTAGTTGACCTGGTCCACCTTCAGCCAACCGGTAGTCTTGTATATAGTGAGGATCATCCAGACTCTGGCCAACTTGCTGTAGTTTGGGAGCGTTCAGGGGCAATGTGAGGAAGTATTTTTCACAGAGAGGGTGGTGGACTCATGGAAAAGCCTTCCTTGAGGAGGTTGTGGGTCTAAAACTGTGGGGAATTGAGAATATGTGGACAGACATAAGGGAAATTCTTGTGGGGGTAAGAAGAAATAGGCTGTTGGTTAACTAGGATCTGCAGCTTATCCTGTAGGTAGGAAATGGGCAGACTAGGTGGGCCAAGCAGTCCTTATCTGCTATCAAAGTCTATGTTTCTATGTTTGGACCTGGGCCCAACCCACCTCTTCATAGGTGTGTTGAGGTCATCGGCCTGGTCCTTGTTGAGATAGTGGAATTTCATTGGAGAGAGGATCTTTCTGGATCCCTTAAAGGAGGTGATAGTGCAACCCTCCTGAAAAAGCCCTCCTCGACCCAACTGCCTAGCTAACTACAGACCAGTCTCGAACTTACCCTTTATAGAGAAAGTTATTGAGAAGCTGGTCACCTAAAACTGAAGGATCATTTAACCATCTACAAAATCTATGACCCTTCCAGTCTGGCTTCAGGAAAACGCACAGCACTGAGACCGCCTGTACAGGTGCTAAATGACCTTCTGATGGAAAGAGATCAAACAGCCTGTTCCATCTTGGTTCTCCTTGATCTCTGGCAGCATTTGACACTGTGGACCATGGGGTGCTGCTCGAGAACCTGCTTTTCAGTGGACTGAGGGGCAGTCCTCAGTTGGTTTCGATCTTTCCTCTAGGGCAGATCCCAGAGAGTGGTGTCAGGGATTCATTCCTCGGCCTTGCTGGCTGCCCTGTGGGAGAATGCGCCGGGCTCGGTGCTATTCCCCCCCGTGTTGTTCGTAGTGTATATGCTGCCATTAGGGGAACATTATAAGATGGTATGGGTTGAGTTTTCACTGCTATAGATGATTCTTAACTATACAGGTGTAACCTCCTACAAATAGGGGTTCCCAAAAGTTTTCTCGAGCTTGCCTAAATGCTCACTGCCAGGCTGGTGTCCTGCGCTTTTAGCAGTTTAAATGTGATTGCCGGAGAGTGCCTGTATAGCCTCTGTGTACTATCTCTTTAAGAGCTGCCTGGATTGCAGTCATAAGTAATCTGAGAAGGAGCTCTGTTGAAAGATGTAACTATTTGCTGAAAATCATTTAGAGTGATAATGATAATGTAGTTTGTCTAACCTGGCTTCTTTGCAGCAAGGGCTGTTTTGTTTATCTCCACTATCTTGGTCCTGACTGCAAATTGGACCAATCAGTTCTGGTGGGACCTAAAATGGAGCCGGACTACAGGAGCTGTCTGGAGTCAGAATCTGTAGGAATTGTAGTTTTGGGCTTTTGGCGCCTTTTTGCACCTGAAGGAGAAGCCTTTGTTGTGACTGACAGACAGATCAGCCAACCAAACCTTTTGGATTCTGGGGAAAGTCCCTGGCTTGCTGGCAGTTGAGTCAGATCTCAGTTGGGAGCTGAATGAGCAAGAACGTGAGACAGTCAAGCAGCTGTCTGAGTAGTTTCATGCGGGAGAACTGTGGAAAGGCCTGAGTTGTGGCCTCGCATGTCTGCCTGCTGCCCCAGAGGGAGGAGAAAAAATTATTTCGGCTAAATCCAAATTTGTGAGAACGAAGTAAGCCACTGATTTTTTACCAGGCTCATACCTGAAGAAGACCGAAGATTTGCTGAATGCAATCGGCCTGTCAGGATTTCCAGCTGCTTTTCAATCCTCAGTTTGTGCAGACTTTGCGATCATGACCAGAGAGCGGTTTGCCTGGTACAGTAGAATTTCCTTACATGTAAATGTGCTGTGTATTGCAAGTGGGTCGTGATTTGGTTCCCCACTGTGTGAACTGTGTTCTGCTTGCTGGAAGCTTTATCCAGCCTAATCGGACTGAACTGCGTTCATCTCCATTCAGCCTGGGCCATGCCATGCTGGCCCTGCCAGACTACTCCACTGCACAGAGAAAGCCACCGACGGAGACCTGCCTGAGGATCAGCCCCTGCCCGCGCTTGAACAGGAACGGCGCCTCGCAAACCGTGGGCCCTGCTTCTCCTGGCACTCCAGATTAACCACCTGCTGTCTCGATTTCCGTCCAGCCTGTGTCCAGTCTTGGGTATCGTGAGTAATCATCAGGGTAGCTCCCTGCAACAACAGCCTAATCTAAAAGTGTGTTATCTGATTGTCGTGTTGTTTTCTTTTCACAAACGGAGCCCTCCGGCTCTGGATTACAAATAGTGTGTGTTGTGCATGTTGATTTCTTCCATCAAAGGCTCCCAAACAGCTGCAATGTTCTGGCTAGCCCACCAATCTCCATCTGGTACCAAGAATGTGTGACTGTTTATAGACCCTGAAGTGCATGCATAACTGTTTGATTGATAGAGCCTTTAAGCAAATTAACCTGATAGAGCCTTTAGCAAATTAACCTGATTACGCCCTCTGTTGTTCAAGCCCCTTAAATAAATCAGATCTAACTTTTTGCATTTACCCTGACTGTGGTTCCAGTTTGTGCAAGAGTACTGTACTGCTGTTATTTGCTGTGCATAACCTTGTTTTACAGGGGTCCCCAGGGCCGGGCCAGAGGAAAGCCCTGGTGGTAAGTGCAAACAGTGTGGGTACTTCTGTGGTGTATCAGGGTATTGTAAAGTGATTATTGTGCATTGTTCCAGCCACTAATAAGGAAAGAGGGGGTTACAGTGTCCTGGAGGGCTGTGCCCAGGTTTGCTTGACCACTACCAACCCTGACCTCTGGGCGGAGGCACCTGCTTCAGAACTCAGGCCCCTTAACCTGCTACTAGCCAAGCAGGCACAGGTAGTAGCTCCTTGGGATAGTGCCACCTAGGGTTACACATGTTGTTTGTGCCCAAACAGGAGTTAGACTCTGTCTCTGTGTTTAATAACTACCTGTTGGACATACAGAACTGGATGAGTACTAGTTGGCTGAGGTTGAACTCAGGTAAAATGGATGTATTGCTGGTGGACCCTAATCATAGGATGACTGGGGCATAGGTGAGAAAACCCTCGGTTTACATCCCAGAGAGGAGTCCCACTGATTGCCTCGGCCAAGTGGCATAACCTAGGCATGATATCTGATGAAGTGCCTGACCCTGAGGGTGCAGGTTTCGCCATGGTCAAATCTTCCTTTTATCATCTGAGGAACATAGCTAGGTGAAGCACCTAGTCCCATCTGAAGATCTTCCTACCTTGGTCCACACCTTTGTCACCAGTCATTTTGATTACTGCAGCACCCTCTACCTAGGGCTACCAGGGTGGATATCCGCTGTTTGCAGCAAGTGCAGAACGTGATGGCCAGGTTGTTAACTAGAACCCCTAGATCCAGTCACATAACACCTGTGCTGTGTGAACTGCATTGGCTGCTGATACAGTGGCGGATCACCTTTAAGGTCGCATTGCTGACCTGCAAGGCCCCACATGACCAGGGACCCCTACCTGAAAGAACTCCTGTCTCCTTACTACCCCACCCGGCCACTCCAATCCTCCGCTAAGGATTGCTAGAGATTCCCAGGCATCCCTAAAAACACTGGGAGGAGATCATTTGCCTCTATGGGTCCTACCCTGTGGAATTCTCTACTCTGGATACGAAATAGCTCTGACCATGGAAGGATTTCAGAAACTTTGAAAACACATATTTGTTTCATCAGGCACTAAGCGGCCTAGTGAGTTAGTGTTGAAATATTGTATGTATATTTATTGTTTTAATGTATAAGGGAGACGATTTTGTTTTCTGGATGATATTAAAGGCTCTGAGCTCTGTGAGGGCGCCTGATACAAATGAAGTTTAACTTACTTACTTGTGCGTGAGGCACTTGTATTCTAGTAAGAGTGTCTCATGTACAGTTGCCATGGCAACAGGCGCATTCAATTTTTTTTAATTTAAAATGCTTCTGTGGTATCTCAGTCTTTAAAGTAAATTATGTCCCCGAAGCACTCTTAACAGTTGCAAGAATGGCTTTACTTGCATTCTTGGCATGCTAGAAATGCTGATTAGTTCTCAGTTCTTGCACCCTAAGAGTGCATGTGACACCACTCTTACAGCCATAAGGGTGAACATATTAATATATATTACAGGCGACCCTCTGGCTTTCCAGTGTTGCCTGCATTAGCTAACCAATGCATAGTTTAACCCTTACATGACTAGTCTGTCTTCTGCATGCTGGGAGTTCTAGCTTTGCAGCAGCAAGTGCTGTTATTATGGGATAACAACATAGTTCATAGGTAAAGCAGCACTCACAAGTCTGAGTCTCTGGAAGAAAAATCGCTAAACAATGATAGGCAGAAGATTTAGTGGGAAGATGTCAGTTCAAATGGCATGTTTCCCAAGAGGCATGCTTCCCTGACAGAAATGAGACTCTATTACAATAAGGGAGTCTGATCTGCATAATAGGTTTGTTCCATTTAGGGAAAACTGATGGCAAACAAAGAGGAAAAGAAAGGACAGCAGTGAGAATAAAGCACATTTTTGGCAAATGGACCACCTGAAAACAGAAAAATAAAACATAGAAAACATTAGCAGAATAAAATGTGGACAACATTAGCAGATAATACATTGGCTATCAGAAATGTACAAAGTGTCGTATGACTCAGGTAACAATGAAGCAGGGCATTGCACTCCTGCTGCACTCCAGTTGTTTTGGGGAATGCAAACTTGGAGGTCAAACTTGTTCAAAACTTTCAAAAGTAAAACACAAGCAGTAGTTGCATATAGCTGAAACAACAGAGAAATATATGAATGCAGAAGTTGTACATTGCAAGATAGACTGAAACAACACGGCAGCACACGGACGCCGGCCTGCCTCATCTAAACTAGATATTCACGCTGGGCAAATCAACTACCACTAGCCTAGGGCTTAAAGTGGGCTGGGCCTCGAGGGTCTCACACCTGGAAACACATTTTGAGGTATCTGATGGGAGGTCTGACAGGGTCTCAAATCAAGGACCTTATCTAATGTTTGTTTTCCCTTGCCGTCACTTCTAGAGGACAGTATGACCCTTAGCTCCTTTGTCCCTCACTTTCCTACAGTAGCTTCTGTGAAGGTACCATCCTGCTGTTGTACAGAGCGCCACTAAACTGGCATGCCTGTGGAACCCAAGACACCATTTTTCCTTCCATGGTTGTGCTCTTCTCAGATTATCTCTTTGAGGTGGGCTTCCCACCTTCAGCTCTGTGGCAGCTTCTGCATAGATCCACCCAGACATATACTGTGGTGGTGCTTGGGTTCAACTCTGGAGGTAGTCAGAAGGAAGTGGATGTGAAAGGAGAGGCAGGCCATCATCTGCCGAATCATGGCCAGTCCCCCCCTTTAAAGCCCACACTAGGAGAGTGCGCAACATGCCCAGTAGTGCGTAAGCCCAACCTGCTGGCACGCACACGCCCCACCTCCAGCTTTACCACCACTCATCTGTGGCCACCTAGGTAGCCGAGTGTAGCAGGATGCATCCCCCCATCTTTGAGGAAGAAAGTACCATGTGGGATGCCTCTTGTACCCATCAATAGGCCCTCTGAAGAGTCACGCTGGACATGAACAGGGTTGCCAGCATGGCAAATGACAGCTCCTGCAGCTGCTCCAGCAAAGGGTAATTTCGAGCATTTCCTACAGTCTGGCTATATAATACTACACACGACTACAGTGAGTCAATGAGACAGATTAATCCCAACAGATTCAATTGAAATAAACAGATCTGGACAAAAGACGTCTTGTTACTTATTACAGAGAACAAATCCAGGGCTCATTTGTAAGGGTGGTCCCTGGCCCAAGACCAGCACATTTCAGTGCCGGACTGCGTTTTCAAGTTATAGGAGTGCAGGGAGCCAGTGACACATTCACAGTTAAGGAGCAAAATATAACCCCTCCTCCCCACCTTGAAACTTGCATTGCTGGCATACAGAGACAGAGAAGGTTATCCAAATAAGCCAACACTCACGTCAATCTCACTCAGAATGACATCAATGATGCTGCCCACGACGATGAGGAAGTCAAACACGTCTCCAGGGATCACTAAAGTAATACTGAGGAGAGAAAACTCCTAATGGGGGAATAGAAAATGAAAGGTTAGTGGGCAGCGCACAGAATGACCAAAGTAAGCACCTGTCAGCTAGCATGGTAGTGGTGGTGTGGCATGGTAGTGGTGGCGTGGCATGGTAGTGGTGGTGTGGCATGGTAGTGGTGGCGTGGCATGGTAGTGGTGGCATGGCATGGTAGTGGTGGTGGGGCTGCCCTTCCATGGTACTGAACAATACATCCTGAGCTCAAAGGACACATTTCAAAATCAAATAGAGGAGAACATGGATTTATGTTGTGCTTTCCATAATACAAAAGTATTTCCAGCACTCCACGTGCAGTCGCGTTAGATCTAAGACATGCACTGATTGTACACAGGTAGACAAGGCAGTTATTGTGTGCCTGTGACATCCCACAACAGCCATAAACAATTGTGCAACTTTTTTGTAGATACACAGAATGTTGATCAAGACACCAGATTTATGACCTTCCTCTTTCGGAAAGAGTCCGTGGATCGGTAGTCTCCTCCTGGGCAGGCAGCACATTAAGGAGCGTATTGTGAAGGTTGGCCATTTGTTGTCAGCCAGAAAGGAGAACAAGGGACATGGGTGATGGCTTAGTGAAGGGGTTACAGCAGAATTAAGGAACACATTACTTCACATAGAGTGTGGAGAGACTGAAGGGCAGATGGCATCAGGAATTAAATAAACAAAATGTGACCGAGTGCTTGAAACAATTGAGCTTTGGGGGGCTATGAGGGCCATGGGACCACGTGTATAAACAGAGCCCCCAAAACATAAGTGGATGGCAGTTATGAGTGAGCTACAGGTTCTCACCTCTGAGCTGTGAGGCTGAGCCTTGGTGGCTCCCTCTCCTGCAATTCCACCACTGGTGCTTTAAGTGCAAACTAGATGAGCTTCTCAGAGGAATAGCACAACAGAATACAACTGCTAAATGGGGATGGGGAGCATGGTGGACCACTGTATTTTTCCATCCTAATATGTCTGTATATGTATGTAGGCACCCTAAAACAGGCAGAATGTACCTCAGTTTAATGTCAATGCCAAGATACCAACTCCATTCCTCCCCTGCACTGCACTGCACTGCAGTGGTGGCATTGGTAGGATCCCAAGTCCTGCTGCAAGACTAGAACCTAGGACCCCTGTTGCAGATGAAACAGGGCTACTAACTGAGCCATGGTGGATCTACTACAACTGCAATGCCCCCACTGCAGGTAAACTCTGAACAACGATTTGTTCTATCGGATATGGGTGTTCCCTTTCTAATCATGCCTATCTCTCATTCTGTACATACCGACATAATCAAAGCGGATACTTACTTTTGGTTTTAAAGCGCGAGAAGTTTGAGGACCATTTCCACGGTGAAGAGCACTGTGAACACCACGTTTAACTGGTCTGAGATGTGGCTGATCTCTGCCGATTCACCATAGTGCTGCAATTACAAGAACACACTGCTTGTTGTAAACTATTTTAACTGTTTTATTCTACTTTTACTTGCAATGGAGGCTGGTGGCGCCCGCCCTGCTACATTATCTTTCAGATGCTGCCTTGTAAGCCCTAACCCCGTCCCCTGTGAGATGCCACCATATGCTACCACAAATACTGATGTGAACTGCTGCATCAGGTGCCCTTACCTGCATACCCAGGCATATCGTGTTCAGCATGATCAAGCGAACATCAGGTACTCAAAGTACGAGGACGCCACCACATACCAGACCTGGTACTGGTAGGGATTCTTGGGAATGTAGCGCCTCAAGGGGCGGGCCTTCAGGGCATACTGAACACACTGACGCTGTGGAAAAAGTGAGAGAGAGAGAAAGATGAGTTGGAAACCAGATGGAACAGAGAACTGGAGTAGAGACCATGGAGCCATGCATCTCCATGCCACTTGATTTAAATTAGTGTTGCTCGGAATATTATACACTGAGGTCAGAGACTGGCAGTGCAACTGTTTTGACTGGATGTGCAATACCATCTTATAGTGATGGCATCGACCATGAATCCAATTTCCATGACTCCAATGAATGGATAAGATTGCAAACCCTTGGTCAGATGGAGGTCAGATCCAGAGCCAGATAGTGAAGCTGTTGGAGGATGTTTGGACTCTCAGAGCACCATCCCAGCAGCACTAGTCTGAGTTATGGACAACCAGAACCAGTCCTAAAAACAAACATGGGGTGGGATGGAGCCAGTGGCCAGACAGATGCATCTCGACTGTGCTTCCATGCTGAACAAGTGAAAAAACGATCCAATACAAATTGAAAAATATCAGATTTACTACTCCAAAAGCTGGTCTAACAGATGACTAAACACTCTGGAATGCTACGTGTTACTGTTGCAATTCTGTGTTCACCTTTCTGCAGCAATATTACTGATGCTGAGAGGAGACTGGATATTAACATTTGGCAGAACAAGAGAGTGAATCATTACGAACTAGCCTAGGATGAGCTTTAACGCAGCAGTATTAGCTGTTCGGCAAAACTGTCATCATATATATTTTTTCATGGATAATTTCTGTGCCTGTGGTGCTTCTACTAGCCTCCTTCTGGGCCTCGCACCCGTCCCATCATCTACCTTCTCTGGGTCTTACTTCTCCTTGGGCCCCTTGGTCAGTAGTGCAGGCCCTGCGAGGCTCCTGCTGTCATCCTGCCAGCTGGGTTTATCTTCCTGCATTTTCATGACCCTTCAAGTTTCTCCTGGGGCGAGTCATGTGCAGTGATGCACATGCATGTGCTGATGCATGCATGCTCATGTTACACGTGTTTGTGTTGGGTCCCCTTCCTGTGTGGCTTGCCTGTTACACCACCCAGCCTCCACTAGGTGGTGATAATGCAGACAGGTGCCAAACTCCCCTGCAGTCTGTGGTGCAGTCAGTCCTCCTCCCAGGCTAGCCACCGAGCAACCCTGGTCTGTTCGTGAACCTGGGTTGTGGGTGTGGCAGGAGGTAAGGTATCCAGAGCCTCAGCCCTCCATGCCATTGGGTCATCTCATCACATAAGTTTCTGACATTCTTAGATTCTTACTGGTATATTTTTATTTCCTCAGATATTTGTAAAACAGCTTTTATAACTGATTTTATAATTAGTGATTCAAGTCATTAAAGAGGACCGCTGCTCACAGCTTAAAAATCTCTTCCACGAGGCTACAGTTTGAGTGTACGTACTAGGTTCATATTGAGGCTGTATTATTATGGTGCTAGTACGGTCCTTATGGTAACCTGTATAGAACCAAATTAAGATATTACATTGTTTCACGGTGGGACGGCACGAGCAGGAAGTTTGAAAATATTCTAAATCCTGAATCTCAGTTCAGGAATGAAAGAAAATGAAAAGAAGAATTAGAACATCGATGTTGTTGCCAGAAATATATTACTGCTGAGAAAACTACATGCTGACTTATGACTACTGCTGCTTTAAAGGACCAAATCCTACTGAACCTCTAGGGGGCACAATAAGCAATTCAAAACTGTAGGTTCAGACGTACAAAGAGAAGGTTTTTCTTCATGCAGAAAATTAGAAACAGGTTAAACTGGGCAGGTGACCACAGAAATTCAGTTCCACCGCCTTTGAAATAACTGCATGACAGTTCCACCGCCTCTGAAGCAACTGCATGACAGTGCCATCACCTCTGAAACAACTGTATGACAGCTCCAGCACCTCTGAAGCAACTGCATGACAGTGCAATCACCTCTGAAACAACTGTATGACAGCTCCAGCACCTCTGAAACAACTGTATGACAGCTCCAGCACCTCTGCAACAACTGCAAGACAGCTCCACTACCTCTGAAGGCTCCCTGACCATTATTTCCTGGACATGCTCCCCATTTGTGAGCACCAGAACAAGAACTGCCTCAGCTCTTGTTGGTTCAGTGATGCCCTGAGTCAGGAACCCACTCTGCAGTCCTTCCAGGATCATCTGACTCTTAGCACATGTTGTGGATGATATGCTCCAGTCCACCTTGGGCAGGTAAAGGCCCTACAATTACCACCTCTCCTTTTCTGCAGCTTCCATTATTTGTGAGCTCAGTTCCTGTCCCTCTCCTCATCCTGACTGGGTGGTCTGTAAACCACCCCCCAACCTCACCTTTCTCCTCTATTGGACCTTAACTGAACCCATAATGCCTCCACCTCCCTTCCTCTGACTCCTCCCTGTGCAGGGTTATTCCGTTCCTGATATAAACTGCCATCCCTCCCCTTCCCGACTGCCCTGTCCCTCCTGTATAGTTTATATCCAGGGATTGCAAGGTCCCAGTCATGGTGTGATGTTGCCCAAGTCTCAGTTACTGCCGCATGTCCACCCTCCTGTCTGCTAATAGTGCCTGCAGGTCATCCATCTTGTTTCCAAGACTCTCAGCATTCAGAGACACCACCCTCCATCTAGAATCTGACCTTCCTCTTCCCTATTCTTCTATTCACATTTATTCCCTCAGTGTTCACCCTCCATGTGCCCTTGTTATGTGTTCCTCATCCCTCCACCCTTTGCTGTGTTCTTGCCCTTCCACTTCCTCCCTCCAGACCTGTTCCATCACTGTGGGGGAGGTTCGCTGACCTCCTCCTCCTCCTCTCGGAGTCTGTGGGCTCATGCACACCACCACCTCTGAAACAACTGTAAGACAGTTACACCACCTCTGAAACAGCTGCATGACAGTTACACCACCTTCACATTTTGCTCTATTGACTACTACAGGAGGTTCCACCACCTAAAATGACAGTTCCATTAGCTAGAAATCTATATGAGAGTTCCTCTGCCTGAATAATTCCAACTTAACCACTGATTAAAGTCTATTGAGCAGCCTTCCCAAAATATAATTGACAGCGATTCAAAATCAACCTTTCAATGAAGGGTTAATAGTTTAAACAATAATGAGGGTACACTTCAGCAACAATACATGACAGAATGTGTTTTATCATGGATATCATCCATCTCAGGTGTGTTGTGAGGCATGAGGCCATGGGCCAAGTGACTTCAACCACCTGAGAAGTAATGATGTCCCATGAATACTGGACACCTTGGAGTGTATTACTGTCATTCCAAAATGGATTCAGTTTGATTCTGTGACTGCTGGCAGGCCCTGCTTTCAGACTGGGATTATGTAGTGAGATACCATCCCATCTGAAAGTAGTCTCAACCAATCAGATTTGAGGATTTTGACTATTTCAGAATTTTCGATTCTACCCTGAGAAGTATTGGTTGGGGGGAGTCTAATTGGGCCACTCGGCCTCCTTCTGCCTACAGAACCTGGTATGAACCCTAATAGTAAATGTGGCAAGAGTACGTGAGGAGCGACAAATAACTTCACCAAACAGAAGAATGCAGATGGCGCCCGGCCGGACCTCAACCTTAGCTGCAACACAGCAATTCCAAAATCCTTCTTCCAAAAATCAGGTTTCAATCAAATTTGATTCCATGGCTTGGAATCCGAGCAACTTTAATTTTATTAGAGAATGCAAGTGACCTCCCAAGAAAATCTGCATTGTTCTAAGACTCAGAACAACATCCAGCTGGCTCATGACACAGCAGTAGGGCTCGCTGTCCACGCCAGTGAGCCAGGTTCGTAACAAGCCCAGGTGATCGGGGCTGGCTGAGGGAAGTAGATCCGGCATCCGACTGGCGTTTCTCCTTCTCTGGGCAGGAGGGTCACAGGTTACACTGCAATACTGCCACCTGGTGATCACAGGTGGTGATACAGTGAGGGGAGCAGAAGGAGAGTGGCACTGGCTGCATGAGAGCGGAGAATGTGCACCACAGACACCTTGACGCCAGCGTATTTGGAGAGGAAACATAAACTGAGAAGACCCAATGGTGTGCATGATGCTGCTACCCTTTGAGCTCTGCCAAGCTAAATAGCCACATTATCTTCATACATGACGGACCGGATGAGGGACCACTGAACCACCCCCCAAATGGAGCTTCACCTAGCTGCAGGAGCTGGACTGGGGTCCCCTAGAGCAACAGTAGGAGAAGGAGGGGCTGGGGATGGCAGTGGGGCTGGGACATACCGATGATGGGAAGTAAACAAGTATTAGAAAAAGCCCTTCCCTTAAAGGAGAAATGGCACTGAATCTGTAAGTGTTTTCATTCTCGTAGTAGCTGTGTTTCAAATACTGGTTGCATTCTACTTGTGTGCTATCTTTACAGGCTTTGTAGTAGACATGGTGAGTATTCTGGAGTCTCTCACTGGTGCCAGGTCCCATTTTAAATTGTATGATGTAGTTTCGTCCCTACCAGTCACTGAGCAACATTAGCACATGGGTGATTCGTGACATCAATGTAAGAACTTAACAAGAACTTTAACCACATCATATAGTTCTAAAATGATCTTACCACTAGTGAAAAACTCAAACAATTACCAACATGTCTGCAGGTGAGTTATCTGTTTCTTATCCATGTCACAGTTCTTGTACCCTGATTGGAACCATCCCTGATGAACACCCTGGGTGGGTTGAAGCACTGGGGTTGAGGGTTCTCCAGTGCTCCTCTTCAGGCTTGCAAATAAATACTTTCTGAGCATTATTATTTTGTTATTTTCCTGTTTAGAGCTGCAGTCCCACAAGTGCAGAGACTGGTTTTCCTTGTACCCCTGCTCACCCAGTATATGTAATACAATTACCAGAGTGCGTAAGTGAGTTACCTGGTTCTGATCCAGTACTCCTGCTCACCTTGTATATGTAACACAATTACCAGCATGTGTGCAGGTGAGTTACCTGGTTCTGATCCAGTTCACAGTTCTTGTACCCCTGCTCAGCCTGTGTATGTAATACAATTACCAGCGTGTGTGCATGTGTTACTTGGTTCTGATCCAGTACTCTGCTCACCCAGTATATGTAATACAATTACCAGCGCAATATGCAGGTGAGTTTCCTGGTTCTGATCCAGTACTCCTGCTCACCCAGTATATGTAATACAATTACCAGCGTGCGTGCAGGTGAGTTTCTGGTTCTGATCCAGTACTCCTGCTCACCCAGTATATGTAATACAATTACCAGCGCATGGCAGGTGAGTTTCCTGGTTCTGATCCAGTACTCCTGCTCACCCAGTATATGTAATACAATTACCAGCGTGTGTGCAGGTGAGTTTCCTGGTTCTGATCCAGTACTCCTGCTCACCCAGTATATGTAATACAATTACCAGCGTGCGTGCAGGTGAGTTTCCTGGTTCTGATCCAGTACTCTTGCTCACCCAGTATATGGAATACAATTACCAGTGTGTGTGCAGGTGAGTTTCCTGGTTCTCATCCAGTACTCCTGCTCACCTTGTATATGTAACATAACACAGTTACCAGCATGTGTGCAGGTGAGTTACCTGGTTCTGATCCAGTTCACTTGTACTCCTGCTCAGTCTGTGTATGTAATACAATTACCAGCGTGTGTGCAGGTGTTACCTGGTTCTGATCTAGTAACCCTGCTCACTCTGCATATGTAATACAATTACCAGCGTGCATGCAGGTGAGTTACCTGGTTCTCATCCAGTACTCCTTACCACTCCTGTATATGTACATAATTACCAGCATGTATGAAGTGAGTTACCTGGTTCTGATCGAGGTCACAGTTCTTATACTCCTGCTCACTCTGTGTGTGTGTGTGTGTGTGTGTGTGTGTGTGTGTGTGCATGCATGCAGGTGTTTGCAGATGTGTGCAGGTGAATTACCTGGTTCTTATCCAGGTCACAGTTCTTGTATACCTGCTCACCTTGTATATGTAACAAAGTTACTAGAGTGTGTGAGGGTGTGTACACATGCTCATGCAGGTGTCTGCAGACGGTGCAGGTGAGTTACCTGGTTCTTATCCAGTTCACAGTTCTTGTACTCCTGCTCCCCCTGCTCCTGGAAGGTCACGATGACAAACCCCACAAAGATGTTCATCATGAAGAAAGCGATGAGGATGATGTAGACGATGAGAAGATGGAGATCTCCACCCGATTGTTGTAGATAGGTCCCATGTTCTCAGTGTGGGAATCGAGTAGCTTTATACAGCAGCCTGCAGATGATGGTGTTAGACAGAGCGTACAAAATTAGTTGTTCCGCAAAGGGTGCTAGAGGGTCAACCTCCCATTCACAAAGTGCCCCGTACACTTAAAATATCTGTAATTCTGAACACCCAATTCTCTCCAACCCCTATCTAAACTGCCATTTTACCCACAGAGATTGAATACATATAAAACTAGAGGTGGTACTGTGTGCTGTTTCTGGTGCTCCACCACATTATTCCCTGTCGTTAACTTGAGGACAGGAAACAACAAAACACGTGATGTTCCCACTAGTTTCTCTGTATATATGATCTCTATTTTTTACCTCAACTTTGAGGAAGAGTTTCAAAGCATCAGCTAACGCCACACTGGCTGTAGTTAACTACACCTTGAAAATTGCTTTCCTCCATTCCATTGAACTTTCCCGATTTCAGGGCCTCTGCTAGCTCACTGATGCTGACTCTGCAGTTTGTTAACTGTCCCTGATTTCTGTCCATTGTTCTTGTTTTATAGCTTGAGGAGCACTCCCAAACAACTGGAGCACTCCTTTGGCCCAATTTCCAAATGGGGACACAGGACTTGTGACCACACCCTGCATCCTGGCAAAGTGTGCTGCACTTGTGTCCAGGGTTTGATGCAACCTGCTCTCGATTTTAGAACCCTGGATGCAGGCTGTGACAGTGCCTTCACTTACGGCAGCTTGTGCAAAGCTGTGGTGCAAGCCCCATAAACAGTCTCCCTCATGGATGCAAAGTTCCGCCAGGGGAAGCTACACTGTGTTGCATTGTGACTTGCAGCAATGGGGTTGCTGCAAGCTTTTTTCAAAATAGCACTGCAGCACAGGTTTGGACGCAAAAGTCTCTGCCGCGAAGTTCCTTTTGTGGTGGACCCACCTGCTTTTGAAAATCGGGCCCTCAGACCATGCCGCGACCCGGGTTCAGGAATAGACTCGGGTTGCTGGGGTCGGAGGGAGGAGGAAGATTGAGCGTCCCAACGGATGCTCTCCTCCTCCAGGCGTGGGACCTACGGGTGCTTGTGCACCCGATGCTCGATGCCAGTGGAAGCATATATATAGGCGGCTCTACGGAGTTGGGGAGGGAGGACATCTGGGGCACTTGACAGCGCGTGTGTTTGCACGCCATCTGTCTGGACGTCAGTCCTGCATCACCGACGCCCTCAGGGGTAGAGGGACCAACAGGAGAAATGAAAACACCCTCCCAACCCTGGATGATGACTGGTCCCACCCAGGATCTCCTACCCACGGCAAGACTCCACTGTGCAGGCACTCCAGTGGAGGAAGAGGATAGAGGTAGGAGTTGACGGGCACTCTAGAGGCAGATACCATGGGTGGGCATCCACTAAGGAATTGACCAAGTCTGAAGGAGTAGGATGAGAGGGCAGTATAGACGGGATAAAAGGAAAGTATATATAAAAAAACGGGCCCCTTATCTGTAGGCGTGAGGCACTCATCTGTGAAGTGTGTTTATGCACAGCTGCCCTGAAAACAGGCAAATTTGGGGCAGCATTTTAAAATGTAAATATATTATTGCTCGATCTCGATCGATACCATATTAAAGAGCCCCTGACACGATCAGGCAGGCAAGTCATACAGTAGCTGCCTGCCCGTGGAGCATTTTCAGCCCCAAAATAATATTTTTTGTTTCCTGGGTGTTAAAATATTTAACTCATAAAGCCCAGCTTGTACCTTCCTGGTGTCAGTCGACAGTGAGCACTGCAGTCCCACTCCAAAAAGTAGCATAATTATGATGCAAGGTCTGGGACAGGGCTGCAGGAGATCTAGTGAGAATTTAATCGCATGAGGAGGGCTGCTAATGTACTAATAGTATCATTGGCATGTTTATGTACAGCATTGGGCAAATACATATCAGCCCAATACATGTAAACATGAGAGCAATGATACTGGTAGTACATTTCCGCAACCCCATCCCCTGATCACATTAAACTCTCATAATTGCCTGCAGCCCCGTCCCAGACCTTGCATCAAACTTGTGCTACATTTTGGGTGGACTGCAGTGCTCTGCAGCTGCTCATCTTGTACTAGGAAGGTACGAGCTGGGCTTTTACGAAGTTAAATATTTTAACATCCAGGACACAAAAATATTATTTTCAGGCTGAAAATGCACCACAGGCAGGCAGTTACGGTAGAGTTGCCTGTTTGATCGCATCAAAGCAGTGCAACAAAACTGGTCAAAATTGCACCCCAGCCGCCCGGTGGTGCTGGAGGGCTGAGGCGCTGGACGCCACACCGTGCCACGCCGCCACCCGGTTCAGGAACGGACTCGCCGCCGGGGTCGGCAGGGGGAAGGAGGATCGAGCATCCCAATGATGCCTCCTCCTCGGGAGGGACCAGGGTGTTTAACACACCACGCTCGAGAGAGCCGTGTGAAGCACCGACTGGGCAACGGGCGGCTTCTTTGGGCAGGGAGCCGGGAGGGAAGGATGCCTTCGGCATTCTGGCAGGCGTGCATGTAGTTAATGCTCTCCCGAGCCAAGGCCCTTGGGGAGGGTGAGAGGAGGGACAGAAAACCGGAAACAACCTCGCACTGGATGACGGCAGCTCTGGCCACCCAGACAGCACATCACGGGCAGACCCCACTGTGTAAGGTGCTAAGGAGGCAGGTAGGAGCACCTGAGAAAGAGACACTCTAGGGGCAGACTCAGTGGGGAGACTGGAGGGCATTGAGCCAGCCCGAGGAGGAGTGCAGGGCGCCAGGAGGATAAAGAATAAAAAAAAAAAAAATTGCACCCTACTTTTTTTTCATTTAAAAGATTCCAGGCATCTTCCAGTTTTATTTGGTGGTAAAAGTTTCTAGTGCAACTAAAATATGTTTTTTTTATAACGGCATACATTTATTTTCTCTGAAGAAAAAAGATGGCCACAACTTTTAGCTTAGAAATAGTATTGTTCTCTGACAAGGGTTAGGATCATGTAAAATAAATGCAACATGTGGTACTCAGCACAAGAATCACCTGAAAAAGCAGATTTGACATGCATGCTAATATTGTTATCAACAGTACGTGAAGACTACCTTTTGGAAAACATTTGTCATTGCTTTATTACGCACTGAGACCACTCTTATGGTGGTAAGAATGGTCTCACTTATAGTTTTAGGGTATCAGAATAGCTCACATTTGTTTTGTGGTTTTCTTACCCTAAGAATGCATGTGATTCCACTCTTACAACTGTAAGTGTGGCCTCAGTTGCACTATTAACATACATTATAGATCGTGGGAGTGTCAGACACTCCTGAACAGTCATAGTGCTTCCTTCAATGGGACCTTTTATTTCCGTAAAAATGTCCCCATTCTTAGCTGAGGTAATGTGCTTCTCATTGGCTGCTCACACAGTCAACATTTCAAAAAAGCTAATTTAAAAACAACTGGCATACTCTATAATAATTTTATGGGTCTGGTTGGAGAGCCTGTTATAGAGACATAGGTGAGGAAGCATAAGGCGAACCAGAAGTATAAAATTACAAGTAGCATTTTATTATCATCAATAACAATAACATAAAAATATGTTTATACAGGATAGTGATTCACAAAGGCAGCAAAAACAAAATACCCACCATCTGAGTCTCTCTCTCTCTCTCTCAATTTAAATCTCAATTTCTCCATACAGCTCTCTAAACAAAAACCTCTCTCTTTACATAAGATGCTTTTTCTTGGCAGTTTAAACTCTGCATCCTGTTCTTGTAAGTTACATCTCCTGTTTTCCACAAAATGTACCCAAAACCTTGTCACTTTCCTTCCTGTGACCAGCCTGAAGAGCACATCTAGTCTTAATATTCTTAACAGGTGCATCTAAATAGGATATTCTGTCATGGGCTGGTCTCCTGTTGACAATTCTGTAAGCAAGCGTGTGGAGGTCAAAACACATCTCTAGGTCAACCCCTGTATTACAGTTTTTTGTTTTGTTTCTTAAGAAACCCAAACAGCTTTCTGTAATCATTTCAACAATATATTTATATACCTTTATAAACTAAGGGATCCCAGTTTCACATTGCTTTATAGGTATTTTTAAAATGTTATTTTTATTACAAATCACAGCATGCCCTACCACCTGCCATCTCCAGAGCTGCAATCATTGGTGCCTCAGTAAACTCTGCCCGCACCTCACAGCAGAGGGCAACTGTCACTGCCTTTGGCTAACAATGGTTCATTCAAACGTGATCTAAGTCCACGCCCTACTACTAGGGCAACTGTGTCAGATTCCACTGCCCCACTCAATCAAACTGACCGCAGCACTTAATTGAACCCTCAACCCAAGGGCTCCTAGCAACCCAGCACTTCTCTGGTCCCCCTTGCCTGCTTACCCTCCCTATCACAGGACACACCCCTCCCTCCCCTCTCCTCCCTACCCTCCCTCGCCACCCCTCGCTTATTACCTACTCTGTGTCTATCTTCTTGTATGTTATAATCATGGACTCAGGCATACATTGTACAATGCCTCAGCAGTGTCTACTTGTGTCCCCTACTGTATTCTACTGTACCATCTCTGTAAATGCATAATCTTTTGTATTTCTATTAACTGACATGGAACCTACAAAACAGCATCTGCTCACAGGTGTCTTCCAAGACCTTAATAAATGGTTACAAACAAAATCAAACAGCACAGACAGAATTTGAGAAGACAGTAGAAATGCCACTGCTCATAAAGTGTAGCATTACACTTGTAGCCTACATCCATTTTGAGTGACTACATGTCATCCTGTAACAGGAGATATTGCAACTCTGTTACCCAAATGTCCCCGAGCTGTATAAATACAAATAAATTCTAGTGTAAGTTGGACATTGATGGTCTTAGTTCTGGCTATACAGCGTGACATGGCTACATAACAGTTTTCTTTCCTTTTTAATGTATGGAGGAAGGGTGGGATATACCTTGAAAACTAAAATAGGTTGGTTTTGATAATAAAGTTGAGCTAACCCATATGGGACAGAAGGGGAGAATTATAACATGAATGTGAAACACTAGGAATACAGCATTCCCTAAAATACAGTATAGAAAGTAAACAATGCTCCGAGTGTCTATCTTAGAGTGGTTGTCTCGGCGCCCAGTGGCACTGAGGGTTGATGCATCAGCCTTACCTCGTGCCACGTCAGTGACCTGGGTCTGGGAGTGAGCCCGTGGAGCTGGGGTTGGTCAGGAGGAGAGGATCGAGCATCTGATGGACTGCTCTCCTCTCCTCTCCTGGGAGGTCCAAGTCCCATGATGCGAGTGGCACCCAGTGGAGATTGGTGCACTGCAATTGGGGATCAAGAGGGACAGTGTCAGGCGGCCTTCCTGTGGGTGTGTGGCAGGAACGCCAGATGTCACACGCTGGATGGCATTGTATGTCCTGTGTCTGGGGGATAAAAAGGAAGTTTCCAGCTACCAGGTGAGGTGACGGCAGATCTTCAGTGGCTGAGCCCACATGCCCAGTACCGGCCCAAACCCCGACTTGATTCTCCATGGTCCCACCTCCTCCTGTGAGGGCCAGTGGGACAGGGGGGACCCAGCACCCGATTCCTTGGTTGGGGAGGGTTCAGTCGGTCAGTGGAGGCAAGCCTGAGCAACTTCACCCGAGAGATGCTCTGGTAAGCTGGAGCATAAAACAGAATTGAAAAATAAAAAGAGATTGGTTGTCTCATGTTTCATGCTTAGAATCATAGTTATACTGTAATGTTAACTGATGTATTGATGTTTTGTTTATTATATTTTATAAGCTACGATCTTTGTTTTATGAGTTATTTCAGTAAACCTTTTATTGAAAAAAATAAGAGGAGAGATCAGTGAGGAAAGCAGGGTAAAAGTGGATCAGGCAAACCAGTTTAGGGGACATTCTCTGGGCCATTGTCACGTTGGTAAAGCACCCATTTACGCCATCTGATTTCAAAGGTTGATAATTTATTCCTAAATTTAAAGACCATACTTTCCATGAACTATCCAGCATTATTTTCTGCCAGTCCATTAGGGTGGGATCTCGTCCATATGCCAAAGTCTTGTTATGGCTTTTTGCTGCCTGAATGGCCACCAAAATCAGGTACTGGGTTATTTTCCCCAGCTCCTGCCCTTTCAGTGGATAGCTTGGAGAATCAAGTCAACAATGCGGTTATTTCTCCATCACAGTCCAGGATCTGTTTCCAATTCAGAAATCACATCTTGCTGGTATGGTTGCAGGCAGGGACAAGCCCACACTGTATGTATCTGCTTGGCGTGGGTCTGCCCATGGCCCTTCAGCACATTCCCGCCTGACAGGTATATTTCCTGACTATATCTGGTGTGCAAAAACCTATGCCTATATATCCAGGCATACTCCTACAACACAGGGTCAAGTCAGTACAGATATTTTTAACCACAGAGAAGCAAAGGGAGACAGACAGAAAGAAAGAATAGAAACGGCAAGTGAAGAAAGGGAGATAACAGGGTGAAACTGTTGGACCTACAATAGTGGCCAGTTCCTAGGTGCCACAAGAAAATGTGATTTGCGAATCAGACAGGCAAGAGACAGATTACTGTCAGAAAAGGGAGGGTAGAACTGTGGTGCTGGGTGACCTTAACATGCCAGGGATTGAATGGGCACTCACGACATCTTCATCGACTAGGAGCAGCGCCTGCTGGATGTCTGCCAGGATGCATTCCTATCCCAACTAGTGGCTGACCTGACGAGGGATGGTCGATCCAGGATGTAGTCCTGTCAGATTGTGATCTGGTTAGAAACCTAGTTGTAGGGGACTCACTGGTGGGGAGCAACTATGTCATCATGCCCTAGACCTGGGAGGAGGGAAAATTGCACTAAAACGGTGGTGGCTGACTTTAGGGAGCGGACTTTAAGGGTCTAGAGGGATTCTCAAGGAGCATTTGAGAGGGATCAGCCAGATATGGACACAGAGAGCAGGTGGTAAGTCATTAAAGAGGACTCCTGGAAGCTACCAAGGCCTGCACAAAGGTCCGACACAAGTTTGTAGGGTCAGAAAGTCGAGCTGGGGACCAGGAAGGTCCAGTAGGTGGTGAGGGAGAAAAGAGCTGCTTATAGAAGATATAAGCTATGCCAGTCCATCAGCGCAGTGGTTGGATTTCCACTCTGGCGATGCTGGCAACCTGGGTCCGGGAATGGACTCGGGTCGCCGGAGGGCGACTGGGGAGAAGGATCAGCATCCCCAGGACTACTCTCCTTCTCTGGGAGGGAGGGGGTTGAGTGCTCGCACATGAGCGGTACACAGCAGAGGCGGGTTCATCACAATGCACTGACACCGCAAGACTTCAGGGCTGGGAGGATGCTGCGTCATTGCATGTCCCTGCCCTGCCTACAGGGGAAAAATGCTGCTGGGTCGCTCCATGGCGATCTTCCCTCTGGGCCCCAATTAGCCTCCGTACCGCCTCCTGACCAGATACTTGTAGTGTGAAGCTGTTAGGGGAACAGCTCTGCAATCCCACCTCTGGGGGTGTCAGGAGTGACTGTGGAGAGCTCGGTCATTGCTGGAGGTGTGGGGCACAGAGGGGTTGTGACCAGGCTGAGTTACCGATGACTCAGCAGGAAAAAGCGAATAAATAAGAAGAAGATATACATGCTCATGAGGAGCCTGGATAGGGGGAGTATGATAGGATATCCAAAAAGGCAACCAGGGTGGTGAGATCGGCCAAGGCAAGGACAGAGCAGAGGTTGGCACAGAGGATCAGAAACTGGAAAAAGGTTCTTTAGGTATATCAGTGAAAGGAGGAAAGTGAAGGGCAGATTAGAAGACTGAGGTCAGGGTGAGGTCAGGGAGTGGTAGGCTGAGGAGGCCAGGGAGCAGGCGGAGGTACTTAATGAATACTTTGCCTCGGTCTTCACAAGGGACGATGGAGGGATAACACCATACGGGAGGCAGGCTAAGAATGAGGAAGGGGAGCCTCTGACATTGAAATTCCTGTTGGTAGGGTGAGGGAGGCCCTTAAGTCCCTGAGAACAGATAAGGCACCGGTCCGGATGGCCTTCATCCCAGGTTGCTGAAGGAGATAGTAGATGTCCTTGCTGCACTGCTAGCGGACCTTTAACTTCTCCTTCAGACCGTTGGGTGCCTCAGGACTGGAGGATGGCCTCATGTCGTGCCTATCCACAAAAGTGGCTCAAGGAGGAGCCGGGTAACTACAGGCCTGTCAGTCTGACGTTAGTGGTAGGCAAGATGATCGAGGCCATCTTAAAAGAGAATCTGGAGGTGTTTCTGGAGACACGGGGCATTTGGATGATCATCAACATGGCTTTGTTCAGGGAAGATTGTGTCAGACAAACCTTGTGGAGTTCTCACGATGGGGTGACAAGGGCGTTGGACCAGAGAAAGCCAGTGGATGTCCTCTTTCTAGACTTCAGCAAGGCGTTTACTTGGTGCCACACCCAGGGTTGCTGGACAAGCTGAGGAAAATGGGGTGGGGAAAGGATGATGAGGTGGATAGGAACTGCCAACTGGGCAGTTTCAGAGGGTGGTGGTCGGGGAGATGAATCATCCTCAGGAGGGTCATTAGCGGGTCCCACAAGGGTTGGTGTTGCCCACTCTATTTAATGTTCACGCCTCGAGATCAGGACGGATCAGGAGCGAGATGAGCCTCTTGCTGATGACTCGAAGCTGGGGGTAGTGCTGGATGGGGAACAGGGCAGAAGAGCCCTAGAAGGGGACCTAGAGACTCTGGAGGGTGGTACACACCTGGAAACTGAGGTTTAATGCCAAGAAATGCACTGTTCTCCACTTGGGGCTTATAAACCCTGTCCATGAGTACTTTTTAGGTGGGGAGAAGCCCTGGTTTTGGGAGGGAAAAGGATCTTGGGGTGGTGGTGGATGCCAAAATGAATAACTCAGAGTAGTGTAGGAGGCCTGCGGCTGAAGCAAATAAAATGCTTGGGTGCACTGCCAGGGGATTACCTGAAGGAGATGGGAGGTGCTTCCTCTGTATAACTGCCTGGTTAGACCGCACTCTAGAGTGCTGCGGCAGTTTTGGCGCATGTACTTGAAAAGGACATTACACTTCTGGATAGGGTTCAGAGAAGGGTGACCAGGATGATAGAGGGTCTGGGGAAGATCCCATGAGGAGAGACTTGAGGAGCTAAACTTGTACTCCTGGAGGAGAGATGGGGCAGAGGAGATATGATTGAGGTCTTTAAATATCTAAAGGAGTGAATAGGGTCAGCCTGAATAGGGTGTTCCAGCTGAGGAAGGAGTGGCTACCAGGGGCATTCCATGAGGCTGGTTGGCAGGAGGCCAGGGGGGGAGACTAGGAGACGCATTTTACCAAGAGGGTGGTGGACCCATGGAACGCACTGCCTCATGGAACTGGTGGCTGTTGATACAGTGGAGTGATCTCAACAGGGCTGGGACAGATATAAGGGTAAGGTAAAGCTGAGGAATGCCAGATCTGGAGGTGCAACTCTGATGAGGGATGGAGTCGGTGGTATTTACAGGAGGTGGGAGGGCAGCAACAGCATCCTGACCAGGTGCTGATTTTCGAGCAGATTCGAGAGACCACCTTTAGGCCTACTCTGCTGGCATCTTAGTATGTTAGATCCCTGCTTTTAACTCTCTCTGCATAACAAATGGGACAAGGTCATACCCAGCCCTGTCATAGTATACATTTAAAACATAGTAACATGGTTCCTCGAGTCTTACAATCCCAACGTCAGGTTCCTGAGACACGGTTGCCCGACATCGGGATTTTGCCCATGGCGGAGTTTGTTCCTTTAATTAGGTGCAGGTGGCAAAGCCCCCAAACATGTAAAACGCCTGTCATAGGTGCAAAAATCCTGATGAAGGGCCCCGTGTTTTGGGCAGCCAGCATCAGGATAGTGAAACCCGGGCACCAAGTTTCTATGTTTTATAATATATCCCTGTCACAGGGCCTCTTCTAACTATATGAGTGTTGCCTCATGCATCCTTACAACAGCAAAACTGTCTCCTTCAGTTCGCAGTTCTCTCATCCTAAGAACGCGTGGAAGTGACATTCATATCCATAAGAGGCCCTCCAACCAGATCCACAAACTTACAGGGCTGGATTTATAAAGAAATGTGTGATAACTGTGATGCAACTGTACTACTTGGAACTTGACTGTTAAACCACAAAAAGGTGGTCTAACTGACAAGTCCAGAGAATGACAAAACATGTCTGTGTCTTCTGTTCTCAGTCTTTGCAGATTGTGTGAGAAGCCATTTGGTATCATGCACTCCTGCTTAAAGCAGAATCAGTTCAAAATGTCAGGGTGATTTGCATGCACATCCCATGATGCTTTGTTTTATTGGGGTACGTAATTTTGTTTTCTAGATGTATGCACATAACACATATATCAGTAACCTTTGAGGGATAGTGAACAGGAGGAAATTTGGGCACTCTTGAGCCCCATGCTACCCTACAACCTCACTAGATTGCATTTCCAGGGGAGGGCACTCTTAAGACCCCACCATGGGGGACAAAACTAAGGGGACCACTAGTGATGGAAAGTGGTTGCAGGACTGGTAAGTTAAAGGCCATGGCCTGACAGAGAAAAGGTTGCTGTGAAAGGGATGGAAAATCTATATTGAAAAATGTCACCACATAAACCCAAACCCTAGACTTATTGAGGCCAGCCCTCAAAGGTTGAGGTAGTGAAGAGAGACATCATGGCATTTGGCACATTGTCAAAGTTAAAGTCACTTTTCATCCAGATCCTCTTATGCATCTCCACCTGGGTCACATCGCCATCCTTGTACACAATAAAGTGTCCCCTGAAAGAAAACAGAATATAAAAGCAGATGTTGGAGATATCACTAGCTTTTTGAGGGGAAGAGCAGAGGGTATCGCACTCCCCAATATAGGGTTGAGAACTGGCAGGGACGACACAAAGATTGGCAGGGAGGACACAAAGAGCATGGACCACCTTTCAGAATTTGGCTGGGCTAGTTAACTTTGATTGGAATGTGGTTTTGAAATAATTTGTTTTAGTTGTCCATGGAAGTTTGAAGCATGAATTATGGAAGTCAGATAGGGAGCCAAAGCCTTGTGGGTTGGTTGGGATAGTGGAGCTGACTGGGCTTGTGGATCTGACTGGGCTCATTCAGCTGACTGGGCTTGTGGATCTGACTGGGCTTATGAGTTGAATGGGTTGGTGAGCTGACCAGGTTGCCCCTGGACCTTCCCAAAGCCTACCAGTTCCACCAAGACCCAGGAGAGCTGGTCACCTTCACCCTGGACTTACAGAGATGAAGGTGGTTGTCTGGTACTTTTGTGAACTTGCAGTGGTTATGTTTGTGGTTATGGTTGTGGCTGTGGAGCAGTACATCATCCACATCCCAGGAGATGCTGATGGAGGAACAATCAGTGTTGGAGAGGTCAGACAGGAGTGAGGGAAAGGGAAAGGGAAGGAGGAAATTGTTTAACCAGGAAAGGCACACACAGCCGAATTTGTTTCCAGGTGTGACCTGGGAGCAGAAGGAAGTTAAGGGACTTTCTCAGTCAAACAGTATGCAAGTGGGGCTGTGGAATTCAAACTGAGGTCTCCAGGTTTGCAGCTCAGAGCCCCAAACCACAGCACTAAACTGCCTCAAGTAAGTCAAAAGAAAGTCAAGATTGTGGAAAGAACAAGAGATAATCGGGGCGGATCTTGGTCCTGTGGATCATCCTTACACAGTAAGTGGACCAATTTCATTGAGGATACCTGGGATGGCACTACTTGTGACAATAGAGAGGGTGTGAGGAGAAGTTCTGATGTAATACAACACAGATTCACTTACATTCAGAAACAAATGCAAGTGTAAACACATTCAGATGTACAGAAGCAATATAAATAATACAGCAAATACTTACAGAAATATAACAGAATAACAAATACACTCAGGTACGCAGACACAGCAATACAGATATACTGCAGGATGTATACAAACAACTAACAAAACACACACAAGCAAAGCACACAAAGCTCGTTACTATAGCTACAATAAACATGTACAAAAATGCACAGAAACCGAAGTACAAAACTGAAAATGTGCATATTTATTCAGAAAGATACACAAGCAGAAACACAGAAAATTCCCAAATGCAACACTTTTACCCTCCAAACATGCAGAACAAACAACTTACCTGCATTCTTCTGGAGTGATCTTGGAGATATCTGAGCAGCTAAAGAATTTACCCTGAAATTACAACAAACTTGTTAAAAAACTTTAAAGATGACTGGGAAAATGTCCAACTGACTACTGTATCATAATGTTTAAATAACAACTATCTACTAAAATACAATGATTCACAGTATTATACTTGCAACTATTATTTTAGGTCAGTTGTGTTACTTTCTTCTGTTTTTGATCTTTCACTGTGTCCTCAACTGAGTTCACGACTGCTGTCTGTGACATCGCAGACTGTTGTCAAACTTGTCACAGTGAGTAGTACGACATCATAACAAGTACTATGAAGTTAGTAGGTGAGTTGGAGACATTCGATAAGCAAGTTAGCACGCCAGGGCATATGTCTTACTGGGATAATACCACATCTCGTCACTGTGTGTATGTGTGGGGGCAGGAGAGCAAATATCCACAACTAGACATCAGGTCCAGGGGTAGGATAGAGTAAAACAGGGCAGACTGGATGGACCAAGGATTGTTCTTCTGTCGACATTTTCTATGTTACTGTGAGGCAAGGCAATTTTGATTTAAAAAGACATCCATCTCGGAGGCTCTGGGAGCCGAACATATTAAAATTACATGCAGAACACAATAAATAAATTATCAATACAAAATAACACTATAATATACAAAATAAATGATCAACCCTATAACTCAGTATTATTTCATAGATACTATAATCAGCACTAAATACTAACTAAGTTACAGCCAGGGCCAGATTGGACAGAATTCAGGGAGCAGAAGAAACTATCACGCAAAGTCCAGGAAGGCCTGATTATACAAGAAGGCCTTGAGGCAGGCTTTGAACACTCTCAACAGAAGGGGCCTCCTTACAGCTGGAGATAGCGAATTCCACAGGATGGGGCAGTGACACTAAATGCTGTGTCGCCTGCTGTTTTTAGCCTCATCCTGGGAATCGCAAGGAGGCCCCTAGAGGAGGAGGAGTGGAGGGAGTGGACCGAGACAGCAGGTGGGAGGAGGTCCTTCAGGTAACCAGGGCCCAGGCCATGAAGGGCCTTAAAGGTGAGCAAGCCCACCTTGAAGAGGACCCTCCACCTGACCGCAGCCAGTGCAATTCACGCACCACTGGGGTGATGTGACAGTACCGAGACTGTCCCGCCAACAACCTGGCTGCTGCATTCTGCACCAGCTGCAGCCAGCTAGGGTACCCTCAAGAAACCCTGAGATAGAGCGTGACAGTGGCTACCGAGCCTGACGCCACAAAGGCATGAACCAAGGTGAGGAGGTCCAGAGGCGAACTAGGGGCTTTATCCTGGCAATATTCCTCAGATGATAGAAACTGGTACAGACAATGGACGACACCTGAAACTTAAGCGCCAGTCCACCTAGAGGAGGAGGTCTTCAGTGGTACAAACCCAAGAAAGAGCCCTGTTTCTGCACCAGAGGCCAACCTATCACATATTCTGTTTGACTCCACCACCAGTACCTCCATCTTATCGGGGTCAGTCGCAACCAGCTGGAGCCCATCCAGTCATTGATCTCCACAAGGCAGCTTTTAAGCACTTCCATCATGCTGGATGTTCCAGGAGCAGAGGAAAGATACAGCTGGGTATCATCAGCATAGCAATGAAAACCAAGCTGTACTTACTAATGAGCTCCCCAGGAGCAGCATGTACACAGCGAACAACATCGGCAAAAAGACTGAACCCTGGGGCACTCGCAATGACAGCAGAAGGCTAGGGAGGAGGAGGAGAAATTCCCACCACTACCCTTTGCCTCCTGTTAGCAAGAAGACTCAAACCAGCAGATGATGGTGCCGCAAGTACATAGAAGTCCCTCAGGTGGCAAGTAACACACGATGGTCCACTGTGTCAAATGCTGAGGAGAGATCGAGGACGAAGAGAATTGTCCTCTCCCTTGATCTCTTGCCCTAAGGAGGTCATTATGCACCTGAACTAATGCAGTTTCTGTGCTATGCCTTGCATGAAACCCAGACTGCAGCAGCTCATAGGTCATGGGCCACGTAGGTACTCCTCAAGCTGAAGTGCTAACGCCTTCCACAACCTTACCCAAGAATGGAAGGTTGGAGACGGACGGTAATTTGCCTTAATGTCAGGGTCCAAAGATGGTTTCTTCAGAAGGGGTCTTACCAATGCCTCCTTCAAGATATCAAGAAAAAACTCTGACAAGGAGCACCGGACAATTAAGGCAAACACTGGCCAAACGGAATCAACACATCCCATTAAGAAATGTGTCGGCACTGGGTCCAGTTCACAAAGGTGTGCCGCAGCTTGAAAGCAACCTCAATGACCTCAGCCACCACCAGTCTAAACTCGCCTCAACCAGATGGAGTGCTCTCCAGTCATCCATGGCAACCACTGTCGACCAAAGTATGGCTCACTGGCGGAACCACCTGCCTGATGGCGGACACCCTGTCTGAGAAGAACCCAGCAAACTCTTTGCATAATGTGTTCAAAAGCTTCTTGGCTGTAGACAGGAAGGATGAAGAAGCCTGTTCACAGTCCAAAAGAGCACAGTTGATCAGTTCTTCCTGAGGCAATCTCCTGGACAGGAATTCTGCCTTCTTACGTTGACTGCCCCTGGTACACACCATACAGTAGTGAGCATGCAGGGCCAGTTTGTCCACCTCCAGACTGGACCTTCGCCAGAAGTGCTCTAATCTCTGACCCACACCTTCATTGCCTTGAGCTCCACATCATACCAAGGGACCTCAAGTGAGAGGGGTTGGGTGTTTCAGTGAGAGAGGGTCAAGCGCGCCAGACATCATCTTATTATAGGTGGCAACTGCTGCGTACACCCCCTAGCTCATGCACTGTCCACACTAGATAGATCAGCCACCACCAAAACCTCGGGTCAAACCCTCAAAGGGCGGTAGCTGACCATCTCAGCAGGGGAGGGCTTCTTGAGGAACCCTGAACCAGAACTCCACCATGCAATGATCGAACTAAATGACCCAATCAGTCCTGAGATTATTTATCTCAAGCCCCAGCGAGATCACCAGGTCCAACATATGGCGCTCTGATGGGTCACGGAAGAAGCTACTGCATCAGGCCCAGAGATGACATCGCCTAGAGGAAGCTGTAACTGAGCCGAGACAATTAGTCATCGCCCAAACATTGAAGTCCCCAGTACTAAACATCTGGGAGCCTCCAATGTTTCACCAATGATGAAGTCGGCTACCTCCTGCAGAAATTCTCCCACTGCCCCAGGAGGGTGGTAAATCAGGAGAATCTGGCAACCTGTGCCCGGACCGCCATGGACAGCCACACACTCAGATTAACCCAGTGCTTCTCACTGAGTGCAGGGTGAAGGCCAGCTCAGATCTAAAACAGATTGCTAGTCCCCGCCTCGCATTCCGCCACACAAGCCAAGTGCCTTCAATTACCTGAGAAGCATTTATCCCAGTAACACGGCCCTGAAGTGTGTAATGGCGATTATAAAATAAATCCATTTATGTGTCTACGATCATAAATCAGCTGTTTTGTGGGAACTAGTTTCACCTGTGAGGTTGTGCTGGGATAACATCCCAGGTGAAGCTGGCTCTCCACCAATCAGCTTTTAGCATTTTTCTATCCATTCTGTAATGTTTTTGTACACACGCCTTTGCCAGGCAACTCTGTAAAGCCAAAACTGAAATGTCAAAAGTAACGTGTGCTCCACCAGGATAGCTTAAACACAACATTTATGAAAGTCCATACTAAAGTGGGTATCTGTTCTTTAATGAGATGTTCTCTTCCAGCAAAAAATTCACAGTCGTATCGACAGAACTCGGTTACACAAAATTACTCCAACATTCAAACTTCAGGCCCTTCCATTTTTTATTACTGAAGATATTTTTATTAAAACAGACTCTTTCCACCTCACACATCATCTGCTTGTGTTGCTTATTTCTTCCTGAAGTCACAATACTCTGCTTATGACATCACAACCTGTTATCATGGAAATGACTTGATGTCACAAGCAGAGGATTATGACTAGAGACCCGTTTTTAAATAAATAACAAGAAATTCAAGGTATAATAAGAAATAAAATGAAAACAAGCACATGAAAAAGTAAAATGTACTAGTTTTTTGGCAAAACTCAATAAATGTTTGCAGCAGTTGTTGTTTAGACTCTGCTGTTATCACAGAGACAGTCTGCAAGGAAGCGCAGCAAAATTGTCTGATTCACAAAACCTTTCAAGACCAGAGCATAATGCTGTTTAATACAATGTAGTAAACTAGGAATGTGATTTCTAGTGTATAAGGTCATTTGAGGTATTTGATTAATGTAAATGTGATAATAAGAAATAAAATGACATTTTCAATTAATAAAAAGAAATAACCAGAAATTCCAGAAAATAAAATTATAAAACATAACAAGAATTTCACAGGGCTCTAATTATGACCTTAGGTTGGAAAGGAAGCAGGGATTGATGAAGTCTAAGGCACAACGAGCCTGTTTCATGCAAATATCTCTAAAAAAAATAGAATGTTGCGGCTGGTTCTATGAGCCGAGCTAAGGGGATAGTTTGGAATGCTGGGGCCCAGATTCTCACCATGAGCCCAGGATGTCAGGAGCGGAGGCTGTCAGGGAGGACACCAGAAGGAAGAGGTGCGGGTTCAAGCCTCTGACTTGAGATTCGCAGTGAGCTGGTGTATGGGGATGGTTTGGAAGTTCTAGGTCAGTGCATCCCTGCTTCTGGTGGCTCAGTGGAACTAAGAACAGCTGACTAGAAACACAACAGGGCAGCTCTCACGGCAGCTGTGCCGGATAACTGCAAACTGTGTCAAGCAAGCAAAATCCGCATTAGACTCATGTACTCATTAAAAAATTAAGATTTATTAAAGCGTTAAAACAATTCATGCCACAGGCCCTGGATCTCGTATAGTCCACCAACATTTCACACCCAGACTCAGTGCTTTTTCAAGATGCTATAGTCAGTTCAGTCCCCTGCTCTTACGAGGCCCAACCTTTTAAAGTGACAGTGCTCTAAACAACATTTACAACCTCATCGATTACAAACATGTTGGCACAGGAAAGTGCGCACCATATACAGTGCAAAATATCGCCAAATAAATAACACAGACAAAGGGATATCTTATGGCCTCATTCCAGGGTGCAGAGAGACCTAAAGTAGGCCAGAGGGGAGGAGATTTTGAGCATTACTTAGGAGGAGACCTGGTGGATATTTAAATTACATGTAAACCCTAGGTGGTGCTATCCCAAGGCTACTACCCTGCCTGGTGGATATTTAAATTACACGCCACCCAAGCCCCAGAATTATCCCCATTTTGAAATAAAAGTATGCAGTGGATGTGAACCCTGGTAGTGCTCCAAGAATATTAACATACACTTGTGTACAGAAAGTTTATCCTGTAGCTAGTTTAACATAACAGTTAAGCTGTGTAAATAGGGAGATAGCTTTTTAAAAATCTAATAGTTTAATAAAATAAACTTTTTGGACGATATCTATGTTAATATTATGATGAGCCATGATACAGGATACTAATGAATTTGACTTCTGTTATCTTTAATTATAGAGACGTTAATGAATGATGAAAGCTAGATTCACAAATATGTTTTAATGTTATTTATTGTGTGGGTACTAGGTTGTTAATGTATGGTGTGTTTATATAGTCTGGACTATTAGTCAATAGATACTGTGAGAGTGTTGATAATTTAATAATTATTTATTTGGTGATATTTTGCACTATATATGGTATGCACTTTCCTTACCAACATGTTTGTAATTGACAAGGTTGTAAAATGTTGTTAAGAGCACTGTCACTTTAAGAGGCTTAGCCCTTAAAAGCAGGGGTGGAACCGACTGTAGCACCTTGACAAAGTGCTGCGTTTGGGTGTGAAATGTTGTGGATCAGGGAGGAGGGCTATGGTATGAATTGTTTTTAATGCTTCAATAAATCTAATTTTTAATGAGTAGTAGTTTTTGTTTGTTGAACAGCTGAATAGCAGTAGGAATTGGGTGGTAAGAACATCAGCAGGATACCTGTGTGCTTGTTGAAACTCATCCACCGTGATGTGCACGAGAAGGAGCATACTGAGAAAAATCTAAACGACTAAGAACCTCTGCACAAAAGCATTGAGGCAAGAGTTGCCTGAAAAGAGCACTGGCAACAAAGTCAGGTTTCAAAGAAATACAAAATCACATATCCCAATAATGCAAAGCATCATGGGATGTATATGCAATGCATGAAAATATAAACTGGTTCTGCTTTAATAGGAATGCTTGGTTCCAAATGACCTCTCTCAGATATGACGCAGCAAAGTTCGAATCTAAGACACAGACATGTATTTAGTCCTTCTTAACACTGATGAGTCCTTAGAAGGATAAAACATGTGTCTGTGTCTTCTGTTATCAGCCTTTGTAGATTGTGACATGCAAAATTACAAAAACCATGCAAAAATTACTTAAAATCTCCCTGCTGCCCAGCCATTTTATATTTAGGGGGCTGCTCTATAGAGGCTGAAAATGGTGTGTGATTGTTTCAGGTAAAGCCTTACCCGACTCAACTGAGTCCCTTAACCTCCGTAATCCTAGGGCCGCCTATTTCCCATGTCAGCCAGCATCCCTTAGGGCAACCACACCCCATCTCCCCTCTCATCAATTAGCTTTGCAGGGGCCTCATTCTATTAGGCTGCCCTATTTTCCTCTCTACTATATGTCTGATACCCTTTCTTCCCACTGCCCTTCTCTATGTCCTTCCATCTCCTCACTTGTACTCTATAAGCTACAACCTGTACACGCCATACATTTTAAATGCCTATATTTGCACTTGCTTTACATGTCTGATCCATCCAAGTATTGAGTTTGTATATTGTAACTGCCTGTACCAATGTCTACTTTGTAAGAAGTGTTGTCTACTGTAAGCAAAAGTGTTCTCTGCGTCCCAGGACCATCTTGAAAATGAGCTTGCTCAATGATGTAACCACCTGGTTAAATAAAGTTTGATTGATTGATTGACTGATTGATTGATTGTGAAAGTCCACTTGCCACTGTACTCTCCTGTATAATGCAGAGCCATTCAGAATTCCCATGGTGTGCTACATAGACATCCCATGATGCTTTCCATTAATGGGGTATGTGTAATACAGAGAAAACACACCTTCCAACTATAGATGGAGGCCTGGGTTCATCAAAATCTCCACACCCAAACCCTGGCACCTATATTCCTCATCAGCTGTGGCAGACTGGTGGAGCCCCACCCCAAAGGGAGAAGTCATTAACACCTTGTGCTAGGATATATAGGCGGACAGTCCAGAGCCATGGCTACAGTTAGTTCGACAGAGTCTGGTGTTGGGAGAGGCAAAAAAGCACACGAGCTGGCACAAAATGTTTTTGAATAGTCTTTGGACTACCCCATTGCAGATTTTCTAGGGTCTGGCACAACCTTTAATGAGTCCAATTCTGACATAAAATCAGATTTGCAAGGAAATCATTGCTAGAAAATCCTTGTAAAATGTGGATGTGAAAAATGTGCATCTTTCAACTCCCTGCTCTGAACAAATGAGTAAAACAACATTCAGGGAATTTGAAGAAGCTCTGGAAACACACACACATACACAATGGAGAAGAGGGTTGTAATGGGGTTCTGGTAAACTTACTATGGAAGGGAAGGAAAGTGGAAATTGTTTAACTAGAAAAGGCACACTAGGTTGGAGCTTGTTTCCAGGTACGATCTGGGAGCACAAGAAAGTTAAGTGACTTGCTCAGGGTCACACAGTATGCAAGTGGAGCTGATGGGATTCAAACCCAAGATGTCTACGGGACTTACAGAAGCTCTGGCAAACACAAACATATACACACAACATAAAGCAGACATTGTAGCATTTATGAAATTTACATACGCTGTATTATTCTGAATATGGCATAAGCTGTTTATATACTTACTGTTTGTAATTTGTATGGCCATTACATCTCTAAGATTACTGTTAGAATTTCACTGAAGATTATATTTGTTGTTGTACCTATGTATGAATTGTATATTTTAACTATTTGTAACTTTTTGTATGGTTTGTGTTGCAAACTTTTAATTAAAAAACACATATACAGAAAAATACACGACTAAACACACATAACCCCCACACAGAACACACACTCACCAAACACACAAGCCCCCACATACACACACAAAACCCACACATACACAAAACAAATGAAAACACACACACACACACACACACACACACTTGCCAGCACTGCCCAATGTCTTTAGTCTTACTCTTGAACAATTGAACTCCAATGCAGTATGAACATAAACTGAGAAGAGTAGTGACAAGAACAATGTTTCGATTGTTTTGATAGCCACAAACACACACTGGACCACATGCTGAATGAAAGAAACAAAATTAACATATACCGTCCAGATACAGAACCCCTTTTGCACACAATCACTTCTTTGATTCTGTAACTACTGTTGTCTACTGCTCGCTGTCTGACTCGGGCTGATCTTCCACCCTAGAATGTTGTTACTTGCCCTCTTTTCAACATTGTAATACTGCTCTTGTTCTTGTCTTTCTTGTACCCTGTGATGCCATTTCATTTTTGACGTGGAGTCTTTGCAAAGCAGTCTTAGACACAAAGGTTGTAATTCGATTCTTTCAATAAATAAAATAAAACAATCAGCCAATTCACTTTATTTTGACAACTAATCAAAATGCTATATAAGACTGACTGAGGCAGTGGCCATACTTCAGTGGTAAAATGCACTGCACTCCCAGTTCTTTCTTTTTCATATTTCCCAACAAATATGATTATAGTGCTGTTCTTTGTAAACTTCAAAATGCTAGTAGTGCAAAAAATAGCAAGAAGTAAGTGTTACTAATTGTTAAAACTAGCCTGCAGTAGTACTACACCTTGACAAAAAGGGGTACTGGAGAACAGCTTCCCTGGTAAACAACAAGTCCTGCCCCTCCCTCCTCCAGAATGGTGATAGCATACGCTCACTGCAAGCAAGGGAGCAGGAAAACATACATTAGGTTGCTCTTTACGGCACGCAACCACCGAAGCTATCTGCAAGAGCTCCAACTCCCTACAGCCCTGGCCCCTCTGCGCTCAACTGTTGAGGGGTTGTCAGAGGTTCCCAGGGTGAGGCTGAAAACATCTGGGGCTCGGCTTTTTTTGTTTGCTGCCCCATCCCTGTGGAACTTTCTACCTTGTCAGGTTAGAGAGTGCCAGACCGTGGAGAGCTTTAAAATAGGCTTAAAAATGTCTTTATTTAAGCAGGCATTTAGCACTTAGATTTTACATGAAGTTGGATATTTTAACTGAAGTATTTATATTATTTTGTAAAGGTTTTAATAGAATTTTTGTTTTATGATATTTAAAGTATATACAGTGCTTTGATTTTTAGAATTGCGCTAAATAAAGTTATTATTATTATGCTGATGATGTTTTTATTATTATTATTATTATTATTATTAGCCAGCCCACCAAAGTTCCTTCACAGGCCTCCCTTTAGCCTCACCTTCAATCCTTTGCTCTGTTGATGGCTCTCAGGGTCGGAGGACTCTCAACACCCTCAAAATCTTTACTACAGAGATGGCACTGGACCTGCAGAGGGCAAAAGTGAAGTGGAAGATTAGCTCATTCCACGAGAATAGTAACTGCTGATAATCCCTTGAATATCACACAAGACCACAGAATTATAGCATGTGCCTACCTGTCATGGTATATTCCTGAATTCTGCAACTTACTGTATTGTCCTAATGTATTGTCGTATATGCTTTTGTAAAACTCCAAATGTACAGTCTTCTAGCAGATGATGTATTATGATTTCTTTATCACGCCACCTGCTTGTTAGTGTATATGATCCCTGTCACGGTCTGTAATATATTGTATATGTATCAGCTGATGCTATAATTGTTTTTGATGTCCTAACTAAGACCTCCTTGTAAATGAGCCTCATTCAACAGAGCCTTTTTCTGGTAACACAAATACAAAATAACAATACTTTATTTGTACATAGTGTCTCTTAGGGAATACTGTACACAAAGTTTGAAAAAGGGCAAAGATTACCCATCTTTTTTTTTTTTCTGTTTATTCTCTTCTCTGTTACATGACAATGAACATGTAGGAGCTATTATCAAGAGAGTTCACCAGCAGATTGGAGCTTGCCACCGCCTGAAACACTTTCTTACCCCTGAGGCTTGACTAGCAATAGGAAGGGGAGTGATGCTCCCACTCTTGGAGTACTGCTCCCTGTCATCTCCCAAACCTCTCTTTTTTTCTATTATGTTTCTATCTGGTGTTTTTCCATCTGCTCCCTTCCCCAGGTGCGCAAGCTGCAGGTGTGTAAGCATGCGCCGCCAAGATTCCAAGGCGCCCTGACTTGGCTGTCCCCTCCTGCCTGAGCCACCACTGACCTCCACCCAGTGACAGAGGAACTATGAGGGGACAACCACCCCAGGAGAGGAGAGCTGTCATTAGCTGCTTGATCCTGCTTCCATCCTCCTGTGCTGGCACCCCGATGACTTGAGGTCATTCCCGAGCCCGGGTCGCCAGTGTAGGCAAGGTGTGGCGTCCAACACCTCAACCCTCCACGCCACCCTGTCTCTCAAACCTTTCAAGGAACTCACCCATCTAACCACTGCCTATAACTGCATCTGTTGTCTTAGTCTCTCTGTCCTGCTAACTACACATCATTGCTCACTGTGCACCTCACTAGGTTTGCTTTCTCCCATGCCCAATGTGACCTTCACCTGGGAGCCCTTGTCCATAAATCCCTAGTGGCTGGTGCTACCTCCCTAGATAGGTTGCTCTGCATCAAGCAAAGCTCCGGATGAGGGAGCTCTTTGTCTCAACAATACTAAGTGTCCCTCACTCCAACACGAACTTGGGCCTGAGAGCATTTTCCATAGTAGCCCCCAAGTTCTGGAACAGCCTTCCCACCTCTGTCTGTAACACTGGCTCTTCACAGGCCTTCAAATCAAACCTGTTTTCATCCCTTCTATCCAAATCTGCTGCAATTGCACCCCATAGCATCCTGGCTCTTGTAACTGTACCCCCAAATTGCTGCTTCTCCATATAGTGCTATCATTATTGTTTGTTGTACTTAAACTGCATACTGTAACTAATTCAAGTCCTTATTTGCTTGTGTATATATATATATCGGTAAACTGTTAAATCCTAGTATGTTCACTTTATGTACCTATGATGTCTGTATCTTTGTATTTCATGCCATCTCTATAGCTTGGGTCGTGCCTGAAACGGTCCCTGGGAACAGAGTACCTACCTGGTTAACTAATAAATAAATGAACATCCACAAACTGTCCCCTTAGACCTTGCTACCTCCCAGCCCTGTCACCATCTACTGCCTAAGCCTAGACTCATTCCATGGCTTATCCCTGCCCCTCTTGCTACTGAATCCAGCAAACAGTGCAAGGCCCCATGAGTATCGCTATCGTTGGTAGTCGGCCTTGGCAGTTCCTAGTTTTCTTCCATCCTTTGATGTCAGCTAAGGGCTCCATGCATACGTGCACACGCGCAGGTGCCTGACATCGCACAGAGCCAGTCGATGTCTACCTCACACGCTGCCACCTATCATCACCCAGGTGGCAGTGTTGGCGGCAGGATCAGTTGCCCTCCCTCCATAGAGGAGGAGCGATCCTCTCAGAGACTCGGTCCTCCTCCCTCTGCTAACCTAAGCTTGCTTCCTAATGTGTGTTGCTGGCATCGCAAAGAGCAACACTGCTGTGTTACCAGCAGGCACGCACAGGGCATAACACATGTTAAATAATGAACCTCCTGAACCAAAAAGAACCTACCCTTCAAAAACAGTTTGAAAGGTTCCAATACAAATTAGTTATGAGAGGTAATGTAAGCAATAACACATGACAGGGTGTGTGGTAATGCTAAATTACAGCACCCCCAGATGGGTTGTGAGGCACAAGATGCAGCTGAATGCCTTCAACCACAGGAAAGTGCAGTGATTTTCGGCATTACTGTGCACCCTGGAGTGTGTCATTCTGCTTATAAAATGTTTTTAGAGGTAAAAGACTGGGGAAAAGAACGTAAATTTGAGTTGCGAGTAAGACTGCTTGTTTGATTCAAGTCATTTTATAATAACATAATCAATATAAAACGAGCAAATCCCTAGCTTTAAACACAGGTTTGCAAACAAAAGGTTTTAGAATCTCTCTGAGTCTAGTTAGAAGTGGCTGAGGTTGAGCCATCATTGGAAATGAATGAACTACTGTACTATGTGTACACCTAAAAAATCATTTAAAAATCCTGCATCTTGATTGGCTAGCAAGATCCCCAACCCACGCAGTAATAACTGCACAACCCATGGTTCTGATCTTGTTTTTCCAACTAAGATGCATTACCTGGTAAGATGGCTATGAGCTTCAGTTCACTGCCCATTGCTCGCTATGCCTCCCTCCCCAAAAAAGCACGTTTACCTCGTTTACCCAATCTCTGTATTTGTTTTACCAATCCCACCTGTCACCTAGCGGTATCATATTCTCCCAAACCCCACATACCAAAATCTCAATTATTTTTTTATTAAATACAATAATGTATAACTCCCTACTCCCAAGCTGTTGAATGTCTTATGACCCACCACTTTTAAATATTTGAGGAAACGCCTTCACCCAACACCACCTAGCTGCTGCCCCAGTACACCACCCTTATTCATGTTGTAAATAAAATCCTCCACCTGCCAGCTACCTACCCCCTTCTCTATTTCTGGGTGCTAGGCTTAATTCTTTAACACCCTCCACCCACCCCCAAGCTGCTGAATACAGCATTCAAGGGATTCACTGGGTATGCTGGGTGGGCGAGTCATGGACTCCTGTAAATTAGTACCTGGTCAGACAGCATGATTACTTCATCCCTGCTTCTGAAACAGGAGAGGAGGAGGCGGGACATGTTGCACCAAGAGTCCCCACTGACCATAAATGACTATGTAACATAGTGGGAAGGGGAGAGATGTCAAACACTTGGGGCATCATTCCCAGTTTGCACAAAGGACAGAAGTGCAAACCAGGTGACAGACTGCCACCCAATTCCATCCTTTGCTGGTGCACAGTAAACTGTGGCACAGTTGCAGGGCAGAACAGGCCACCTTGTGACTTGGTGCTGTGCCAGTTAGGTCACTGGGTGTTAGTACAAGCAAATGGAGTCAGCAACCCCACTAACGGGTTGCTCAGCAGCTCACAAGTGGTCACAGCATAACATGGTGCCGGTTCTAAACTGTACAATTACATGCAAGGAGCCTGTGGCAACCAGTGTGGTGCCACTGGAAGTGTCCTTCCCACTGTTATCCCCCTTGTCTTAGGGCCTGTGTCTGGCCACATATTGGTAATCTTGTGCCATCCTGCCCTCAAGGTCGCCCTACTCTCTGACATCTAGTTGAAACCTAGCAGTATGGTGCAGTGGGTTAAGGCTCTGAGCTGCAGATCTGGAGACCTGGGTTTGAATCCCACAGCCGCTAGGTGCATACTGTGTAACCCTGAGCAAGTCACTTAACTTCCTTGTGCTCCCAGGTCACATCTGGAAACAAGCTTTGGCTTAGTGTGCTATTCCTGGTTAAACAATGTTCCTCTCCTCCCTGAGACACCTTAGCCTTCCTGTGCAACTGACACCTTCCATCCTATCCCATAACAATCGTTGTTCCCACCGCTCCTGCAGCTGTTTGGTCTGGTTTCTCCACCCCAGTGCATCACATTTACATCAGTACTCCTTTGGTGTTGGAGCCAGTTTCTTGTTCTGATTTACTACTCCAGCTCCACTGCTCTGGATCACCACAGAAGGTTATTTCTTACAGAGGGCAGTGGTTGCACAATGTATCTGTGGAACACCTGGCTGGATCAGGGTGTAGTGCAACACTGCCACGCACAGCTCATGGCGCCATGCAGTGGCTAATGTCTGTGACAGTAGAGTGACTTTCTTATTGCTGAATCATTTCTGATGTGTTTGGTTGGAGGACCCAGCCACCGTCCCTGCAGCCTTTCTCACAGCTTGATGACACCCTTACCATCAGCTGTCACAAGGTATGTGTGGGTCGCCCTGCTTTCTGCCAGTGAACTATTTATATGGCTACCCGTCCTCCCCCGCATAGTCCAAGCTGATCCAATAAACTGAACTATAACATGGACTGGAGAAATCCCAAAGCTGATAGGATGAAACATTTCTTTGACCTGTGACAATATTTCTATGTCATCACAGTTCAAAACTCATTACCAGGATCAGTCATTTCCTAACACTGTGGGCCATTTCATAATTGCAATATTACACTCCAGGATGTGGTATATCATGGGATATTGTCACTTGGGTGGTTGAGGCACCCAGTGTTGCCTTGTACCTCACAATGCAACAAGGCAAGATGGTATCTCATGATATACCACCCATTTGTATACTATTGCTTAAATATGAACCTCATACAATAATTCAACCAATCAGAGTTCAAGATTGGCCTACATGTGCTGCCCTCTTATAAACACAAGAAGGCCTCACACACAGCATCTGATGAAGTGGAATGTTTCATTTTTAAAACAGGGTGTCTGTTTCCTGTTTTGCTTCCCAAAGATGCTTTTTACATTTTAGCTTTATTACAAGTCATCAAGCATTAGTTTAAGGGACAGTGAGGATGTCTTATGGCTTTGAGTGTTCCAGTTGCATTCTTGCATAGAAAAATACAAAACGACATTGGATAATGACCTAGTAGCAGTCCTTTCTCTTTGCCTGAGCCTGTCTAATTTTGGAACTGTTCCAGTCACTCCTCCATATTTCTTCTGCCACCCTCCCCATCTGCCCCAACGTGCAGTGTTCCCCTGTGCCTGTCACATCCCTTTAAATCCTGACACTGTTTTTGCCCGATGACCTCCTTTGGAAGCGTGTTCCAGTCTGGGCTGTCACCACTACTTCTGTAAAAAGCACTTTGACTCTTGTTCTTAAGCCTCCCTTGCCAGCTTCAGGGAGTTACCCTGGTGCCCACGTTACCACTCACTGTGAATTCCCTGCTGTCCATCGTGTTTACTCCATGAAGGCACCTGCCTGTCTCCATCACACTGCCCTCTTTCTCCTGCCCTCCAGCATGTCCATGTGTAGATCCCCTAAAGCACTTCTTGCAGGACCCACCCTGTAGCCCCGGTATCATTTGTTGGCTCATCTCTGCACCACCTCCAAGTGTGGGCTCAAAAATTACACACGATGCTCCCAGGAGGGTGAACCACAGATCTGTATGGGGCTGTATTTCCTTCCTCTTTCTGCTAGTGATCTCTCTTTCTCCCTATACACCCAGGCATCTGATTTCCCTTCACCACAGGCTTACTACACTATGCCGGTGCCTTTATATTCTCCATTATTAACACTCTGGGCTCTTTCCTCGAATGTGCTCTCCTCCGTCCTATTCATCCCACGCCGGTCCTTGGGTTCTATGCCTCCATGTGCACTGTCTTGCCATTTTAGCATTAAATTGCTACTGCTAAATCCTCAGCCATCTCTTCACATTCTCCACACCTGTTATCCCCACCTTGATGCCCACTTTCCACAGGTGTCATCTTAAAGAGACAGATCTTCCCTGAACCCCCTCCCCACATCACAAATGTATATACTCAAGAGAACTGGCCTATAACCGATCCCTGGCATTCTGTCTTTTAAACTCTGTTCTTGGCCCTGGGCCTTCCTGGCCAGGGCTTCCACAGCCCCAGCCAGCTCCAGCTCCTGTCCGTTGATGCTCTCTCACCTGGGCATCCTGGGACTGCACAGGCCATCTGTGACTCACCACTGCATTGTCCCTTGATTAAACCCCCACAAGTGGGATCTGCTTTCAGTTCATGTGATAAGTTCACCCCCAATATCCACCCACCCATGACGGAGGCAAAGCTGCTTCCAGACAAGAGTCCGGGCATAGTGAGCAGCAGTGCTACCCCTGTGCAACCAGGCTGGTCCCCTGGGAATTCTTAAGGTGCCAGAACTGCTCACATTTGGGTCACAGTTCTCTCTGTCCTCACATGTGCATGGAGACATTCATAGCCATAAGAGACATCCCAACTGTCCCTGTAAACCTATATTACAAGAGTTTAGTTTTCCAACGAGCAAACAACAGTCTCTTCTTTCCATTCCATGCAGCTTCTCTGTGTTGTTTCACATTCAGTTGAATCTGGGAAAACTCTGAGAAGAGCAGCAGCAAAGCAGCAAAATCCCACTGCACTCCCATGTCCACTTGCCCAAGGTGCAGCCGCCCACCGATAAGAAATGTCAGCAAAAACAGCAGCAACTCTGTGTTAAACATTGTACTCACTGGATTCCAAATGAAATGAGAGAGACCGCAACAACAAGCAAGTCCAGAATGTTGAATGAATTCCGCAGAAAGAGCCTTTATGAAGGAAAGCTCCATGTGGTCATCTGCAGAGAGAGAGAGAGTTGGAGATAGAGAGTGAGACAAGAGAGAGACAGAGAGAAGGAGTTGCAGTGTGCTGTTGAACTTTTTAAATTTTCTTTTCTCACTGTGTTTTCCAGCGTAAACATGTTTATGACATTCTGACTATCCTTCAGATGGTAGCAAAGAAAAGCATGAGTCTAAACTACACACGCACACACATATACACACACAATGACACACGAACTACATCTGCAGTACACATGCACAACAGCTGCTTAGATAACCCAGCAGATAGTTCGATACCCTGATAATGGCCTTTTTTGGCCTGGATTTTCCATTTGGAGTGAATGAGATATCAGGGTTGTTTTCTGAATCATTTATACTAACCTATGAATTGGTTGTGTGGACAGAGAAGGATAATTTTGCTGTACACAAATTGCAAATGGAAGAGAAAATTTGCTGCCTGAGCATCTGTAACACAACAAACATGCAGTCACGCACACAAACACACATGCATACCCTGGCCTTCTGATGCACGGCCTTGATAACTTTATAAATGAAGGCTCAGACAAGGTGCTTGGTGGAAATGCATGATGCCAGCTATCGCAGAGACCCATCTGCCACCCCACCGTCATGCTAGTGGGGATCATCAACATGCTGTGGGGCCCGAGGGTACCAGCAGCTGTCATACAGGGTGCCTTAGAGACAGAGGGATTTTCTGGTTTTATCCCATTTCCCTCAAGCCCTCCTACTTCCCTGATGCCAAGCGGTGTCCTATCTGGCCTCGCACACAGCAACTTCCCCTGCAGAGGAGGCAAAGTCCCCAGCGCACTGCATTGCAGCAGCTCCACTCATCCCCCCAGCTGCCTGTCAAAGCTCTGATGCTTGTGACCGAACCTGCTGACAGCACAGGGCACAATACACTACCTGCAGCGCCTGCCGGGCAGCTCATAATTATCAAGTTTTTATCACGCCCTCGTGACTGGTTTGCGCACTAGAACAAGGAAGGCACCTCTCTTGGCTGAGAACGTTCCAGTTGGTTGTGCACCAGTTTGTCAAGCATCACTATGAGGGTAAGTCTGGGGACAGGCAGTAGGTATCCGGGGCAAGTGGCAGCTGCTTCAGTCTGTGTGGGACCTATGACTTGTGGAAAGGCTGAAGGAGATTCCAACTCACTAGATGAGAAGGAGAAGTTCTCTGGTTTAGCAAGCAACTAAGTATGGAGTAATTACTACAGCTGATTTCTTGAACCATTGTGATGGAGGTCTGTGCAACAAATGGATATAGTTGCTCAGAGATGTTAGCAGCTCAGTACTGTTAGTAACGTGACTGAATTCTATATGTCCTTTCATGCTCTTTGTTGACACAAGGTAATCTCACTGCAGACAATAACCGCTTTTTGTTTGTACCCTTGGACTTAAAATAGCCAACTCTGGGGGGTCATGGACTTTGGGGATGAGGAGAAAAATTGGGAGGGGAATTGCGTTTTAAAACCAATACGAACATTTGCAACAGGCGTGACCTGGTGGGAGCCAAACTGCAGTCCCAGGTCTCGTATTCTGCTGTGTGCTGGTACCCTAGTCACTCCACCATGGGAACAGCTCAAACAGCACACAACAACTTCGATTCCTCAGAGGTCTCCATAGCGCGGCTGGGGTTAACAATTCCTACCACTATTCTAACCCGTCCTCTAAACCTTCTCCGCTTTACACAGCACGGTACTTTCCATACTCTTCCTGGTGCGCTAATATGACCTGGTACCTTTCTGTTCCAAGGAACTACCACCCATTAGGGGTACTAGAGGTATAGGAACCCTCTTGGTAGGATTCCACCCCTAAAGGTGCCACAGGATGGCTAGTCCTTTGGCTAAAAGTACCTTAGGAAGAAGCCCAGAGGGAGAAAGACGAGCCACCAGATGAGATACAGAGAAAGGTGGGAGCAAAGAAATGTCCGTCCAATGGAGGCATTGGGTGTGCTTGTTTAATAGAGCTCAGGTAGTGGGGGTATGGTGCAAGTTGCCTGCTTCACAACTCAACCTCCGCTCACTTTTCAAAAATAAAACAGCAAAACAAACACAAACAAGACAGGCAATATCTCCAGCTAGGAAATAATTCAGAGCATTCCTCATGAAGAACAGCCTAAACATGTTGGAAAGGACTTACCTTCAACACTATTTCGGCAGTGAAGACAGATGTGAACACAATATCAAAGTATGCTAGGATCTAGAAAGGAAAACAAAACAGAGGCAGTTCTATTTTAAATGTATTGAATTCATCAGCTCTGTAAAACCCACATTGGCTACTAAACTAACAGCTTGGTCTCCAGGTGCTAGAAACTCAGCCAGCTCATTCAGCCTTAAGTTGCAAATCTGTTCCACCACTTCTCTTAATATGTAGCATCGCAAGGATGTGGGTGCTCCACCGCTGAGTTTCCCAAATGGCATCTACTGTCTGCTTTGGATGTGTGTATTCATTCTTGATTAAAGCAAGTGGCATGAAACTGCTGACACATTGACAAAGGACTGCCAACACAGTGGTGAGAGAACGCTGGCACAGTGGTAAAAGAGTGCCAGCAAGTACCGAGAAAGTGCCAGGATAGTGGCGTAGAAACTGCAGGAGCATTTTAGTACTGTGGCATTGTGTTGTCTCTTCTACATACACTTTAGAAAAACGTACCTATACCCTGTGGGGTACGGTGACACTTTCCAAGAGATCTGGCAACTCCGGGTATTATACTACCTGCAAATAGATTCACCTTTTGTACCATAAGGTGTTGAGTGGACTTGAAGCTATTTTTTCTTTTTTTTTATTTATTTGGTTTCTGATTACTGGATAAGTGCACTAGACAATAACATATAGGATACTGGATAGTATTAGCACAACCAGTGTGTTATGCCACGAAGGGGTTCTGATTCCCTGTGTGTGAGGAGAGCCAAAGCTCGACAGGTCCTTGGGAATCAGATCCCTGAAGTGGCACAACACACTGGTTGTGTATAGTTTTGCCTATCCACTATTCTATATAGTGTGTATGGTGGCTACACTTTTAATTAAATAAATAATATTTTACTCCTAAAATAGAAATTCACATCGTCATTTCCATAGGTATGCTGGTAGTTAGGCGGTTGCTAGGGTGGGATGTGAGGTTACTAGGAGCAGACATCCATCATTTGGAAATGCAACCTTAGACTGGCTGCTAATGAGGTATGGGTGGCATTTTCTAGCAACAAAAAAGGCACCATAATTCCTCGCTTAGTGAGGCATGGTAACCAGGAGGAGACTCGGATTTGTAAGTAAAACTCAGATATCTGGTTGATCCTGCATTTTCTTTCAACAATAAATATCTGGTTGATCCTGCAGCTTTACAGTGTTACTGATCTGTGCAGGATTGGGTGATCATGTTACCGCCGCCACGATTGTTATCTGGTTCATCCTGCCCTTTCTATGGCAAAGGGTGTTGTATGACATCCGTAGTGCAGTAGAATGAAATGCTGCAGCATGGACGTCACTACAGCAGCAGAACAACATTTTACACCAAACTGAATTCAGCATAACCACGCCTACCATACACAACAAGCCTATTCTCAAGAACGACCTGGGACAGTACAGTTACAAGCATAATGGAGTACAAACACAGTAAAACAGTGAAGACATTAGAAATGTTATTGTTACTTGATACAAAACATGAGCAGTGCAGGTTACACAAAACAGCGCATGAGTCTAGGGAGCAAGGAGACTCAATACGCTAGACAAACCACTGCAGCAAAAACAACTGAGGTAGAAGCTGCATCAAGAACAAAGTACATCAGATAATTACAACTTCAGCACCTTTCTTAGCACAAATAACATAAATCGCAGAAGGGCAGCAGTGGACCACCCAAAAGTAGGATGGAGCACTGTCCAAAAGATAGCAGGGATCAGAAGATAACTAACACCGTAATAAGTGGCTCAGCAGGTAGCACACTTGTCTCTGGGGCCGGAGATCAGAAGGCTGTGGGTTCTATCCCCACACCAGGAAGCAGCAGTGCAACGAAAATGGGTTAAAATTTGACCCCACCTTTTTCTTCCTAATTGATGCTACATGTCTTCCAGTTTATTTTGGTGGTGAAATTTTCAGTTTCTGTTATTATTTAAGAATTTTATGAAAGTTTAAAATAATTATTTTCGAGAAAAAGATGGCCGCCTCATTTTGCATTAAAATAATATTGAGGAGGTACAAATCAAGTTAAAATGCAAATGTACTGTGCACAGCATAGGAAGCATCAAGAAAACCAAAATCAACAGTTCTGCCAATATTTTCATAATCATAGCAGAAAATCAGTTTTTAGAAAAACTTTTCATTTTCATTGCACTGCTGCTTTAAATCCCACATGACACTGTAGTGCAGCATGAGCGGGTGCTGCACTCCTGAGGTGCCGCCTTTTCAGATGAAATGTTAAACTGAGGTCCCATCTGCTTGTTCAGGTGGATGTTAAAGATACCATGGCACTTCTCGATAAGCGAGGGATTTTTATTATTGTAACTTCAAAACTAAAATATACAAATTAGTGTTAAGTCACACTGAATTAGATGCAAATCAAAAAATGAAAGCAGTATACATGATTAGCTAAGACAAAATAGTGATAAAGGCTCCTTTAACTAAACTTAGCTTAACTATAATGAAATAAATATAAGCAGACAGGAGAAGCCACCATCTATCAGTAGGGTAAAGTCAGAGAAATCAAAAATCTTCACTTATTTATATTTTAAAAATTTACTAAAGCCATTCCACCATTTAAAAACCTTTGAGGAAGAACATGCTGACACATCTTTTAAATAAACTTTCATCATGGCTTGATGAATTAGATGTAAAACAGTTTCATAAGGCATTCTTTTCTGGTAAAGTACCCATTGGCATCTGCTTTGCCATAAGTAAAATTTTAAACATAAAAAAATAGACAAAGTTTCTTGATGATACCGGTCCCAACTAAGGTGTATTGTCCCAGGATTAAACAATCATAAGTTAACTGTGTCAGCCACCCCATACTCCATTTAAGAGCTAAAACCCCATAGAGGTTTAGTGTAAGAACAGGAAAGGAGACAATGCTCCACTGTTTCTTCTTGGTTGATGCAGTCAGGGTAGGGACAAGTCTATTTTCTACCGCTTATATTTTGCTGTCCTCATATATTCAGTCTTCCGCACATCAACGACCACAGGTGTTCCCACATGTAAGGTGGGAGTCTCTTGTTCATTAACTGAGCATACACTAAATTATTTCAAGAGGGGACAGTTCTTGAAGAGAGGTTCCTGAGGGTGAGCTACTGCCAATACAATCTGATAGAGTTTCTTCCTGAACTTTGTAGGATCTGCAGTTTTGTTAAACCCCATTTAAACAGTTTACTAGCAGTTGGCTTACAAAATCAGGGATATGCAAATATCTAGTAATTTTGGGGGAGTGATTTGCCACCCTAAAAAATATCTGGCTAAAGTGAGTCTAATCCACTGATTGTGGGGACCATCTAGAAGAGCTAACCCACATTTAACAGTCTGTGAGAGAAATAAAGTTTGACAGAATATCCCAGGGTCTATCATGTCTCCTTTATCTTGCGCTAGACATGTAGAACACCTTTTAATGGGATTCAACCAGTTCCCCATAACATCTGGAAAAAGAGACAATAAAGCTTGGTTTCTAATTGTACTTGCAGGAGGACGGTAAATCATAGACACATAAAGGATAGAGGGAATAAGAAATTGTTTTGTAATGTTTAAGTTTTACGCTTATTGGTCAGCTTTGTTGTATTTAGCAATCAAAGTTTTTACAAAAAAAATATCACACACAATAAATATAACATAAATAATATCATATATGATCTAAAAAGGTGCTCTGTCAAATTTAAAAATTCAAAAATAGTCCTGCCCAGAAGATAAATATTTTCATAAAGTGCATTTTCTTAGGTTTTTATTTATTTTATTTTATTTAAACAACAGTTTGAAAACCTTTAGCCATAGGCTCATTTACAAAGGTACCTTGTCACAGTAAGACAAACCAAAATACACAGTATAGCAGTACAACACATAAGTATAACAGTAAAATTAAGACATAGATACAAACAAGCTAGTACAGGTAGGATAGATGCAAACAATACCAGAGTTATGTCATCCTTAGCAGCTTAGTAATAAGCTTTGTCCTTAAGTATAGATACTGACACGACTAGTGGAGATTACAGCATGGGTGTTAATAAAATTGATTACGTAAGAATTTTGAAGCACGATATAGTTGGAGCTTGAGGAGATGGAGGGCAGTGTGTTGAACCAGGAGGGGGCCCTAAACCCGAGAGGCTCTTTGGCCGTGAGAGGTCCCAGCTCTAGGGATAACAAGAGAGGTTTTCCCAGAGGTCCGAGTATGAACTAGTGGGACAGAGCGCTGATGGTGGTGGTCAATCCTGGTGGGGAAAGCCCAAGGAGGGTCTTTTGTAAGGGTACAGGTCAGATATTTGAGGCGCCTGGTTGAGATCAAGTACCAGCGCCAGCATACAGTAGACAGTGTCATCCTAGGTGCTCCAGTAATTAACCCGTGCAGGCCTTATTCAGAGTAGTGCGAATTTTATGGAGTGCGGTCTGATCAGCAGCACCATACACCAGCAGTCCATAGTCCACTAGGAACAGGATAGAGGAGGTGATCAGAGTCAAGAGCCTCCGGGGAGGCAGTGTTTATACCGCCATGTAAGATGCCCAATCGGATATTAGTGGCAGTGGCTAGGGCAGCGATGTGTCCATGGAAGGAGAGGAGGGGTCAAAATGGATCCCTAGGTATTTATAGGAGCAAACTTGTTCGAGTGGGAATGAGGACCCAGAGTGAATGAGGAGTTTGAAGTTGCAGGACTTGTTTTGGGGACGAGTGAAGAACATGGTTTTGTTTTTCAAGATTTATCACCAATCTATGTTCCTTGAACCAGCCCTCGGCTTCAGTGAAGGACTTCTGCAGCGAGTCCTGGAGGCAGTAGGGTTACGACTTGAGGCAAAGATGACTGCATCATCAGCGTACAATAGAATGTTCCCCGAGCAAGAGCGTGGAAGGTGTTAAGGTAAAGGAGAATAGTAAGGGGCCCAGAATGGGAGCCCTGGGAACCCCAGAAAAGATGGGACAGATGTCTGAGTAGGCCCCATTAATTTTTACACGCTGTGAGCGGTCAGACAGACAACTGGTGCACCAGGAGATAGGCCCAGCAGCAAACCAGAGAGACTAAGGGCATCAAGAAGGAGGGGTGGGAGACAGTGCTCGAAAGCTTTCGAGAGGTCAATGAAGACAGCACCAGCCGGAGAACCAGTGTCTAAGGAGGAGTGAGAAAGTTGGAGAACTCTAGAGGGCTGTGTTGGTACTGTGGCCCGCTCGGAAGCCATGCTGCTCAGGACAAAGGACATTGTAGGTGGAGAGGTAGTCAGAGATTTGAGAGGCCACCACTTTTTCCAAGGCCTTGAGAGAGGAGAGAGAATGGAGATCGGTCGATAGTTACTAGCCACAGTCCTATCACCACCACCTTTAAAGATAGGGGTGACAGTGGCGACTTTCCAGGCAGTTGGAACCTTCCCAGGCAAAGAGAGGTGGTTGATGAGGCATGTGATCGGGTAAGGACTGTGTCTAAGACCAGCCGTAGGATACATGGATCAGGTGTCACTGCCTGTACTATTACTCTTGAGGGCAGTGACAAGGTGCGACCTAAGTTCTTGGGCAGAAACACGGTGGAGGAGAAAATAAGGGCGAGAAAGATCGAGCAGGTGCTGGGGAGGAGGGTCAAAAAATTTGTAGGGAGGATAGGGCTAAGGTCAGTGAATGAGGTGTTGAGGTGGTTGGCTATGAGGGCTGGGTCTGAGGAGATCACACCATTAATGTTGATCTGGTGGTGGGGGGGAGTGTGCACTCCCATTTAACTGTTTAATGTTATCCCAGAAGGTTCTGGGATTCCCCATGAGGCAGTGAGGAGGACCGATAGTGCTCAGACTTGGCCTTCTGATGGCCCGAGTGCACTTGTTTCGGGCAGCATAACCGCTTCGTCATTGGGCCGGCTAGTCTCAATGGCATGGTGCCATAGGTTGTCCTATGTTTGAGCTGGTGGATCAAAGCTGGGGTAACCTAGGGGCATTCTTCCTTTTAGAACGGTGAAGTCAACACTGGGGCAAAGATATCACAGGCATTATTAAAAGTTTGGGTAAAGAAGGAGAGAGCTGTGTCGATGTCAGGAGTTGCCTGTATAGGAGACCAGCCAATTTGGGACAGAAGTTCCTTAAGTTTTATCAGTCCACCAGGTATTAGACGCCGCATGTGGACTGTGATATGGGTTTGGGGACTGAGGTTGACCAGTGGAATAGAATGGGGAGTGATCGCTGAGAGTCTGGGAGGACTTGTACATTGGGGATCCGATTAGGAGGCGGTTGTTAGTACCACATCAAGCGGGGTACTGGAGCCTCTCTTGGGGTTAGTCCTGGTGGGGTGGGTAACTAGTTGCGTTGGGTCTATTGCAGAAAGGAGTCTCGGTAGAGGAGGAGGAGGACGGCTGAGCCAGTTGACATTTAAGTCACCCACCAGAATTTGATCAGCGGAAGGAGGTAGAGAGGTAAGATATTCTGTAAGAGAGGCAATGGCCATGCTGGTCCCTAGGGGCACGTATGCAGTAGTCAGATAAAGGGGTCCCTTAAAGGGTCAGGGTTAGTTTCAGTGTAAGCGCCTGGGCCCTGGAGTCAAGGATGGAGAGGACAGGGCTAGTACGGGAGAGATTCCTTGACATAAATAGCGCAGCCGCCGCCTGCCTCCCAACACGGTCGGAGTGGAAAAGGGTGAAACAGGAAGGAGACTAGGAGTCAGGGAGGATTTGACAGCCAAGTCTCAACCAGGGTGATGACATCAGGGTTAATTGATGACCAGGCATTGTAGTGAGTCAAACTTTTTGGGAGGCTACAGATATTCATGGAGACCATGCATAGGCCTGTGGTGCGAGTTGGGAGCTCCTGGGAACCGGGCCAGGGTTTGATGAATGTTCCTGACAGGAGTAGTAGCATGACTAACACCCTGGCTGGGAGATGGTGAGAGGTTTTCCACGATTGACATGAGAGGGAGGGAGGGAGGCTAAGGGAGCAGGGGTGGGCAGGAGGTACAGGAGGGGAAAGCAAGAATAAGAAGACACCCAGATGTGCCTGAGGTGAAGAGAAAGCTAGGGGAGGGCAGGGGACGGGAACACAGGAGGTCCCAAGGGGCAGGAGAGGAGGTTCAGGAGCAAGGGAGGGGGTGCCAGGGCACAGTGGACTAGCAGATGGGTAAGTGGGTAAGTGCACTGCTAGTGGGGATAGGCACAGGCAGAGCGTGAGGCAGGGCCAATACATTGTGATGAGCAAGATCCCAGGAAGTAGTGCTGTACAGGTAGGAGAAGCAGTGAGGGAGCACAGGTCCCTCTAGGTGGCCAGCAGGTATAACCTGCAAATGGGAAAGTGGGGAGATAGGTTCTGGGCAACAGGACATGATGTCACCGGATGGATCCTTAAATTGACAGCCGCCCCTGGTGGAAGGGTGGTTGGGGCGGCGGGGCAGATGGCTGGCGTCGCTGGCTAGCACCCTCTGCAGGCGCCCAGACGAAGAGAAGAGGCTCTTTACCTCAAAAGTTATCAGGCTGGAGATTTGGCTTCCTCAGCTACTCAGGTGAGCTGCTTGTGCTTCAGTTGCTTGATTGTCCCGAGTGCCTAGCTTGGGGAGCTGCCTATGTTGTGGAGAAAATAAAGCCCTCATTACTATGCAGCGGAGAATATGTTGTGACTTACACAAAGGAGCTCCACTCTAAGCAAACAGGGCTTTTCCAAATGAGGTCACACTAGGACCCAGCTAACCTAATGCCTTCAGTAACAAGCACAATTAGCTCAATACCACCATATTAAACAAGTCTGATCTATATTAGCTGCTTGGTATATCTGGCTTTAAGATGAAATCAGCAATTAGCTCCAAATACCACCATATTAAACAAGTCTGATCTATATTAGCTGCTTGGTATATCTGGCTTTAAGATGAAATCAGCAAGGCAACTCTAGAAAAGCCAGTGAGTCCCTAGCTTTACACTTCAGCAATTAGTAGCACAAAGAGAATCAAATAACAAGCCCACCCAGTGGTGAACAGGAACAAAGTTCATAAATATAAGTGTTCATCAGGTAGCACCCTCTGCAGGCGTCCAGACTAAGAGAAGAGGCTCTTTACCTCGAAGTTATCAGGCTGGAGATTTGGCTTCCTCAGCTACTCAGGTGAGCTGCTTGTGCTTCAGTTGCTTGATTGTCCCGAGTACCCTGGCTTGGGGAGCTGCCTCGAGAAGTTATCAGGCTGGAGATTTGGCTTCCTCAGCTACTCAGGTGAGCTGCTTGTGCTTCAGTTGCTTGATTGTCCCGAGTGCCTAGCTGGGGGAGCTGCCTCGAAGTTATCAGGCTGGAGATTTGGCTTCTCAGCTACTCAGGTGAGCTGCTTGTGCTTCAGTTGCTTGATTGTCCCGAGTGCCTAGCTTGGGGGAAGCTGCCTCGGAAGTTATCAGGCTGAGATTTGGCTTCCTCAGCTACTCAGGTGAGCTGCTTGTGCTTCAGTTGCTTGATTGTCCAGAGTGCCTAGCTTGGGGGAGCTGCCTCGAAAGTTATCAGGCTGGAGGTTTGGCTTCCTCAGCTACTCAGGTGAGCTGCTTGTGGTTTAACATGATTTAGTCTAAAACCATCAGAATTCTAACATTTATTTTATTTATTGATTTAGTTTTGTTAACCGGTAAGCGCTAGTCAGCAAGTGACTGTTTTCAGGCACGACCGGGAGGTACAATTACAACACACAAAGAGTACAGCCAGATTATTAAGACAACGAGTACAAAAATGCAGAGAGAAATACATATGGTAATGTAACATACATTAGTAAACAAAAATATACTTTAGCACTTGATCATGGAACATACTCAAAAATGTGAATAGTAGAAGGCAGAAAATAAGAGAGGATAGGCATCAGTAGAAAAGACACAGGAAGGGAAAACTGGCAAAAGGATGGGAGGGAGAGATTAAGTGGAAAGGAGGTGCCATCAGATACGGCAACAGCGGGGTGAGGTACCAACCTGCGGCCGGGCCTATGGAGCCGAAGGCTGCAGGCGAAGAGAGGGTGGTAGGGGGAGCGGCAGATGGCAAACAGCGGTAGGAGGTAGGGAAAATACAGCCCGGTCTGGTGGAACCGATGAGACGGCGGGGCGAGAGAGGATGCGGTGAGAGGGGATAGAGGCGGAGGAGTTACGGCAATAGCAGCAAAAGTGTCAAAGTCAAGCCGAGCCAGTGGAACCAGAGATGGCAGGGCAGGGAAGGGGTCGGTAGACGGTGGAGTAGGGGTGTAGTAGGTGGAGAGAGGTGACTAAGTACAGCCAGGAGGGAGGGACCAAGGAGGGCATGGATGAGGTAGGAACAGGTAAAGGTGAGTTTGGTGGGGAGTGGCAAAAGGGGGAAGAGGATATAACAGAAGAAGGGGGAGAGAGCAGCAGTGGGGTTAAGTGAGGAGAGGCTGTGAAGTGAAGATAAGAATGTCATGGAGTAGAATAGCGACTTACAATTGTCAAGAGCTAACATTAGGCTTATAAAGAAACAGGTTAAGGCAACATTAATTACAAGGCACAAAATAAAACATTAATTACAAGGCACAGTATAGAACACCCATTTGGACAGGAAAGTGCTAGCAATGAGGAAACAGTACAAATGCAGTGGATCAGGTAGGGTCAAAGCAAACACATTTGTCCATAGTAGTGAGGAAAGTCCTGAGTTTGCTCTTAAAAAGTCACATGAGTGGAGACATCTCTTAGATCCTGGGTAGTAGGTTCCATAGGTGGGGGCATCGATGGAAGGAGCCCATGCCCTTTTAGTCCGACAAAGGGATGGATAGTAAGGTCTGATCAGCCGATCTAAGATTCCTTGTGGGAATGGCTGGCCTGAGGAGATCAGACAGGATAGCAGGCGTGGACGTCCCTAGGATGGAATCAACTAAATTGTACAAGTAGTACTGCCTGGTAGAGGAAGGAGAGAGCCAACCAAGGTCCTGATATAAGAGACAATGATGCTGCAGCTGAGGTGCTTTGGTTGCATACCTGCACACATTATTGGAAGGTAGTATCCCATAGTTGCAGTGAAGATTTGGTGGCCAAGGACAGGATGGGACACCCATATGTAAGGGTTGGCAATAGAATGCCTCTGGCTATCGCCAATTTAGCAGGGGTGAGCAGGTATTTGGTTCTATAGGCAGCCCCAATTTGCAGTTAATTGACTTGCAGGTTTCCTGTATATGTGCTTTCAGGTCCAAGGTTTGATCTAGGTGGATGCCAAGGTAACGAAAGGAAGTGACAGTTTCTATAGGGTCCCCACCGATATCAGAGACAGAGATGGTCAGAGGACAGGATCTAAGCTTGTGATTGGAGCCAAACATCATAACTTTTGTTTTAACATGATTTTCTGTGTCCATAGTACTAATTTCAAGAATTTACATATCCATGAACTTATAGTTAAATTAAAAATAGCAAGTCAAATTTCTGATCGTGAATAGTTTTATCATTACATATCAACTTTTAGACCGATCTTTTTCCATACAAGGAATAAAGAAACTCAATTATAAGGCCAAGGGAATCAGGTAATCTTAGATCTGGCATATCTCTTTTTTATCTTAATTACAGATGCAGTAAATGTAGATATCATTAATGCATCTTCAACAGTGATAGCATGTAATAAAATAAAACAGAATCATAATCAGTACTATTATAGTTTCTCAAACAATTTCCAAGCAGTCTATTTCTAGGACCAGAATAGAGTGGACAGAATCTAATTATATGACATAAAGATTCATTTTGAGCTAAATGCATCTAAAAGATTGGCTGTATTAATAGGGCCCTCGTCAATATATAGCCCTTTATTAAAATACATATAACTCGAATTGATTAATTCAGCACAAGTCCATGTAATCAGTTTCCTATCTGAGGATGAAATAGGGAGAGTTAAATAATTTTCTAGACTATAAGTGTTATTTCCCAGTAAGTCTTCATGTATACTGCCATTTAGTAAAACCAGCTCATTTTCTTGAATACATTCAATAAAATCCATACCCTGCAGATTACTCTTCGTGATCTTGTCTCTCTCTATTAATAATAACTTCTGGGAGATATTCTATCAGGTATATCATTTCTTTGTTCACTGAGAGCGATCCTTGCATTGAAGTCCCCTGCAACTAAAATATGATTCAAAGGAAATCTAACAAGACTTTCTTCCATCATTACTTGTAACTGTTTCTATATATGTAAATAATTTTTCCTCCCATTCTAGGGCGTATGTACACATTAATCAGTGTAATAGGGAGAGATCACCAAATGATATTATGTATTATAAAATACTGATTGATTTTTAGTGTTTCTGAAAGAATGATTTCTTTTTATTTTAACATATATTGCCAAAACTCCACTAGCTCTACCATACTTCATGTTTTTGACAGCAGGGAGTGGATTAGATGATAACCATTCAAGTGTATTTTTCACAAGCCCAAGTTTCTTGAAGGAATATTATATCCTTCCTGTTACAAACCTCTACCCAGTCTGGAGCTACCAGTTGGAAAAAGACCTGTGATATTTCAAGAGACAAAATTTGCAGATAATTCCAAATTAACACCATTTACATAGAATGTGGAGTTATTATTTACTGTTTCTGTTCCAGTCATTCACTCTGAGTAGACAAAACTTCAAATCTATTTGATATAGATACATTATAATCATTCTGAGGGCTAGTAACATGAGTAACAGAAACCTGTGTATGTGGGACATTAGGAGACATTTCTCATTATCCATACTCTTGACAGGATTCTGCTCCATAATGAATAACCCTGCTGAATCTAAAATGGATATGTTTTCAACTAATTTGTCATAGAGGCTACTATATTTTAATTCAATTTGTCACAGTCTGGACTTTCGGTCAATCTATGTACCTCCATAGCATCCATCACTTCCACTGAAATATGTAAACATTGTTCGATTAAATTAAGGACAGTCCTTTTTAACCATTTTGGGTTTTATTTCTTCTTCAATTCAAACCAAATAAATATAGAGTTTTGTCTTCTGAAGATTTTTCAACAATAACCTTTTTTCATTAATACTTTTCATAGGGTATATAAGTATTTCACTATCAATTAAATGAACACCAACCTTACCTAACAGTGAAGCCTTTGGCAATAATTTTGTTTACAACATCGGTGTCTTGAATTAAAACATCCACTTGAGGAGATTCCAATAGGTGTTGATGCCTAAAATGTTTTTATATTTCTTTCATCTACTGGGATTTTTAGGACATGTGTACAAAGATTAAGAAAGACATTGTGTAGTTTCCAGTAATTTTCATAAGGAATTTTTGTTAAGCCAAATATGCTTAAGCATTTTAAGCTATCACATGTTGTCATGTTTAATTGATCCATATTAATAAACTCAACAGAACATCCTCTAGATTTTAACAGATTATTATTAAGCCAAATTTGGTTTGCAATTCTAATAGCAGAGCAAAAACATAAATACAATCCTAATTAAACTCATCCTTATCTTTCCATACACTTAAAATGTCAGATTCCATTAGTTCAGCTCCTGTAGTTTCTCTTAGAAAAGTTACCAATTTATCAAATCTGTACTTAGAGAAGTCTTGGTTAATGTCCTCAAGTCCATTAAATATCAATATTGCAGAATCTGAACTATCATGTAACTTCTAGTAGACAGTTCAATGTTCCTATTTTGTGATTCTTTTGAAGGAGCTTGAACAACTTTTCCATCTCCTAATATCACGCTTTAATGTTTTTTGACCAGTTTTGCAATCATTCTTAAAGTTTTCCAACTCCAACTTAAAGTCAGATAATTGAAGAAAAAATGATTGACTGGTAGGAGTATAATTAGATTTGGGCCCTATATTTACTTCATTTCCCATCTTCTGATCACAATTGTATTGATTGCTAGTTATTTCATTTGTTAGATTAGAAATATTAGGGAAGGATCCTCTAGATTAGGATCAGATCTGATTGGTAGCACAGATGGTTCCATTTCCTTATAACTGAGTTTCCTATATTTCTCATATTTTTATCTCTATTTTTCTTTTTTTCTACTTTTTCCATTATTCTTACTATTTCTTTGCTTCTTACCCTGTTGGATACAGTTAGCATGCTCAGAAATAGTGATGGATGGGAAATCAGGCCTATGAAGGAGATCAGTAGCATGTAAATCAATACTTTTATGGGAAGAACTCTCATCCAAAACTATAGAAGGAGATTTCACTTCAGGGGTTAATCTTGTTATTCTAGTTAGTATGTTATCGAGCTATTACTTCCTTTAGTCTTATTAACGATGGCATTCTTGACTGTTTTTATTGATCCTAGTGATTCTTCCAAACAAGGCGACAGCTATGAATTATTTTTTTCCAAAGGAGAGGTCTTAGCATCAAAAAATCTTTGAGTTGATGAAAGTCTAGAGCAATCATGCCATAATTCAGTTCCATCCTTAACTAGTCCATTCATGACATGTTGTTCTAAAGTAGCTACTAACTGTACTGGAGCTAGTGAGGCAACAGGTCTAAAAGAGCTACCAGGACCGACTATACTGTTCATCAGTTTATCCAGTATTTATTTTTTACTTTCACCAAATGAACATTAATTTTGACTGCTCTAGACCTGTTTGTAAGTCAATTTTCCCAAACATTTTTTACCTGCTACTTTTTTGTGTTTTTGATTTGTTTGAGTTTTGATCTTCCTTTGACTTTTGTTCTATTTAGATTTGGTGATGTTTCCTGAGTCACTAGATTTATCTGAGGACATCCTTCTGAACCTTCTATGCAATCTAAATTGGCCATTTCAGCCATTTTACTTCTGGTATTCACCATATTGATCTAGACACCACTGAGATAAAGGGTAAGTAAATCTATATAGTGACTGCAAGGTCAATTATTCAAATTACTATTAACCAGAACGTATATAGTAAACTCAGTTTTTGTAAGAAAAAGTTTTACGTCAACACGACAGTTACACGGGTTAACCAATAAAATACTATTTTACAGAACAAAATAGAAGACAGTTCATGGAAAACGAACCAACCAGTCCCATTCTTGCCACTCCAATTCAAATAAAGAGCTCAAAATGAGAAATCTACCACAAAAGCAAAATAAAGGAGGAGAATTTCCGATATAAGAAATTTATGACAGGCTTATATGGATTATAGACATATATACAGCAGATGCACCTTTAGTAAGATATTCTGCCTATTCATGGACAAGTTTAGGTAATTCTTGTTTAAAAAGCATTAAAATCTTCACACTAGAGCTAATATAAAAATTTGAACAAAACCTAAGTATTAATTTTAACAATGCATATAGTAATGTGAATTTAAGTTTTGCCATTTTCCAATGTCTCCACTGAAACACCTTCCTTTCTACCTGCTGTAGTGTTTTTCCCAGTTGAGTAAAGGCAAATTCTGGGGATGAAAAATCCAAAATATTTTCAAGGATTCAGAAAAAATCTTAATGTCCTCTATCTGAGTATTGCCAGGGAAACCCAGCCCATGAATAGACCTCTGCATTTACTTATATTGAGCCTAGCATTAGATATATGAGTAAGCAGCCATTTCGTGTAGGAAAGAAGGTAACTGAGTGTGGTCAGAAAAAAAAGGCAGATGTCATTTGCATAGGCTTGTACCTGTAGTCTGTCCCCTATCCCTGTACCCCAAATCCCTGCCCATTGTGGGTTGTCTGTCAATCTTCTAAGAAAGGGATCAAAAGGTAATATATAGAGGAGGGGGGCTAAGTGGGTCCCCTTGGCAAACCCCAATGGTGACTTGAGACCCCTGTGTAATTTGTTGTCTAATTACTTGGTGAACGACCACTGAGGAATACAATAGGGTTAAGTGATTGATCATAACTTGAGGAACTCCATAAGCTTTAAATGTTAAAAATAAAAAGGGTGAGACACTGGTCAAAAGCTGTTTCTGATCTACCGAGATAACACAACCCGACTTACCTAAAAGTGAGAGGTGTTCGATCATGTCCCTGATTATCATTAGGGCATGTTGTGTTTTCCTTGAGGGAAGTCCAAGTATTTTTGAAGGGAAATTACCAAGTTTACAAACTGTTTTAATCTATTATTCAAAATTTGGAATAGTATTTTATAATTGGCATTTAAAATTGTAATAGGTCTCCAGTTTTGGAGGTTGGTCTTGTCTCCAGATTTATACCAAAAATTAGCAAACTTTCAACAAAGGAAGGGTGAATTGTATTTGAAGAGAAAAATAATTAAAAACAGTTTCTAAACATAAGGATAATTCTTGGGAAAAGGGTTTATAAAATTTGTAGGGAGACCATCTAACCCTGGATTTCCTTTTTTAATACTACTTTCAATTTCTTCACTTCCTATATTGAAAGCATAGTTTTGAGTCTTCTGAGAATTCTGGAATAGTTATACCTTGTAAGAAAATCCCTATGTCTTCCTCCAAAGGGGGCTGACTGGGGTTATGATTATTTATAAAAGATTTTATAATCTTATTTATCTCGTCTGTAGTAGAGACCTTGTTCCCTGCATGATCCATCAAGGAGTCCATATTTGTTGTATCTTTTAGGGTTTTACATGCCTCAAAATCAGTCCTGGGGCCAGTCCTCTTTAATATCTTCATCAGTGACATTGCAGATGGACTGGAGGGTAGGTTTGTCTGTTTGCAGATGACAAAAGATCTGCAACAGAGAAGATGATCCAGATGGGGTGGGCAGAATGAGAAGAGATCTGGATAAACTAGCAAATTCATATCCACCACTTCCTGGGGTAGGCTGTTCCATGTATCCACCACCCTTTCTGTGAAAAAGAACTTCCTCACATTACCCTTTAATCGGCCTCCCTCTAATCTCATGCGTGTCCTCTTGTCCTGCTATTTTTTTATATTGAAACATGTTAGACCCTTTCACCTTGTTAATGCCCTTAAGGTGTTTGAATGTTTCAATCATATCACCTCTCTCCTCCTTTGTCCATGGTATACATATTGAGTTCCGTTAATCTGTCCTGATATGTTTTCTGATGCAGTCCCTGCACCATTTTGGTTGCCTTCTCTGGACTGCCTCAATTTGGTTAATGTCTTTGTGAAGGTGTGGCCTCTAGTACTGCATGCAGTACTCCAGATGGGGCCTAACCAGTGTCTTGTAAGGAGGGATTACTACCTCCTCTCACGACTTAGGATACCCCTGTAATCATACCCCAAATCCCCCTAGCCTTACCTACTGCTTTAGTGGTCTGCTTGGATGATTTCAGGTCATCTGTAATGATGATGCCCAAGTCTTTCTTCCCTTGTGACTGCCAGCAGCTCCCTCTCAACCTATAGGTGGCTTCAGGGTTTCTCTTCCCTATGTGCATGATCTTGCACTTCTTTGCATTAAACCCCAGTTGCCACTCTTCCGACTATTTTGCCAGTTTATCCAGATCTCTTCTCATTCTGTCCACACCATCTGGATTATCTACTCTGTTGCAGATCTTGGTGTCATCTGCAAACAGACAAACCTACCCTCCAGTCCATCTGCAATGTCACTGATGAATATATTGAAGAGGACTGGCCCCAGGACTGATCCCTGAGATACCCCACTTGTGACTTGCATCTCTTCTGACTGTATACCATTTACCACCACTCTGTTTTCTGTCCGTCAACCAGTTTGCCACCCAGTTGACCAACTTCTGACCACCCCAAGCCTACCCAGCTTATTAATCAATCTTCTATGTGGAACAGTATTGAAAGCTTTGCTGAAGTCAAGGTAGGCAACATCAACTGCTCCCTCTTGGTCCACCACTCTGGGTACCCAGTCAAAGAAATCTATGAGATTAGTTTGACAGGAGCTTCCTTTGTAAACCCATATGTTCTTGGATCCTATGCTCTATGGATTCCAGGTGTTGCACTATCCTTTCCTTAAGGAGTGCCTCCATAATCTTGCCCACTACTGAGGTAAGATTGACTGGTCTGTAGTTCCCTGCCTCCTCCCTGCTACCACTCTTGTAGAGCGGGATCACATGAGCCCTTCTCCAGTCTTCTGTGACCTCTCCTGTGCTCAGAGACTCACTAAACAGTTCTGATAATGGCTCTACTAGTTCCACCCTTAGCCCCTTAGTACCCTGGGATGTATACCATCAGGTCCCATTGCCTTGTCCACCCTGAACTTATCAAGCTCTTGTAGGACCCTTTCTTTTGTTTGTTTTGGGACAGCTAGGAGTGGACCTTCTGGAAATCAGAATTAAGGTTAGGGTTAATGTCAGCCAAGTTTAATATTACATTTTATATAGCAGGTTTGAGTTTTTAGAAGCCTGGCCTATGTATCTTGGCATCAGGAGAGGCAAAATACTGACCTCTTTCTCTTTCTTCTTCCAACATTCTATCTGGGTTGTGCTGGGAGGTTTACTGGTGACCAGGGGTAGTGGTTCCTCTAGGTGTAGACACCTGGGCCAATATATTTAGGATGACTGCTTTTGTATAATAGTAAAACCTCTGGTTAGTCAATCAGGACTATACTGATCTTTGTATCTGACATACCTCATGTATAAAGAAATTTTAAATACAACAAAGAAAAAAGGAACTCCTGGCACACTGGCATGAGACTAATGATACAGTGGTGAGAGCTTGGGGTTCGCAAAGTACTGGTGTCCCGCTGTGTGACTAGCATGGGGCTGCATTTATTATGAAGATAATTGGAAGGCTTGGCCTGTAGTTCAAAAGACAAACAGCCAGTCACTCCCACTTCCTGAGCTATGTAAGCAGTTCCTCTCAGCCTCCTTCTGAAGCACTTTTTCTTTGCTATCCGGAGGCTCTGTCCATCTGTCCTCTACAGCTGGCTGGGGCCTGGTCCCTCCCCACCTTGCTGCTTCTGTTTATCTCTGCTGGACTTCTGCATTTGTTTTCCTGCTTCTGGTTTGTATTTTGCCTCCCTCTGTGTGCTTCTTTCTGTCATTGCTCCTTGTTTTCTGTGTTTGTGTATCTTTGTTTTGGGCCTTTGTTCCCTGTTCTTCATGTTTGTGTGTTTTGGTTTTGTCTTTTGGGGCTTTGTTTGTAAGCTCCTAGCATATTGTTACTCAGAGCTCATATTACTTGCTCTCAGTTACTCACAACTCTCAAATTACTTGTAATGCAACTGCAACAATTATCTGTGTGTTTCAGCTCAACCATAGCTGCTCTCCATTGTACACTTAATTGTTTTCACCTGATTCAAGCTCACTCTGAACCCTAGCTATGCAGCTCACTCATGCTCTCTCAACTCATTCTACTTACCTCATTGCTTGCAGTTTCATTGCACTGCCAGGTGATAACTGCTTCAGAGCATGGTGTCTCCTTTCTTTCTGTGTTTATTGAAGTTTACAACTCAGTGTACTCAATACAGATGCTGCTTCTATGTTTGTACATTCTGTTATACTCTGAGGTCAGCTAAGCTACTGCTGATACTGTCAACTAATTTTAATACCTGCATATGGCTCTTGGCCCTTCCATCACTTTCTTGTTTTTCCTCTGAGGGGACTTGGAGATGTTTGGGAGTCATGGCCCTGTGTGGCTAATTACTTATGTTCTAAATTCTGTCTCCGACACCGACAAATCCTCAGAGTATGTGTCACCTTTATTGGCTTTTGAATGCCTGGCTGGCTTGCCCCACTATTCACAGTGCTGCTACATTGCTACGGCATTTTGCAGACCTACATGCAGGTCTGACTATTGCTACACTGTTTACTGACCTCGTGCAGGTCCACTCTTGCTAACACAATCTTTGCTTAATGCCTACCACCACCTTCTGGCTTCAGCCTCTGGGATGTCTGCTGCGCTCATTACTGCATCCGACTTTGCAAGGTCTCAGCACTTAATGCTCATTCAGCTCCTTATCAGTTCTGGAGCATGCCAGCCATACCATTCTGGCGCAGGGCTTCCTGCAGCTGATGGTATCGCTCTGCACCCAGAGTCTGCAGCTTGGTGAAACTTGGGGCAGGGTCCTTCTCACCTGGTCACTGAGCTGTGGATCCTACATCTGCTTCCTAGTAACGGTATCACAGACTTTCATTATCAATTCCACCTCTATGCCTACCACCATCCCCCGGCTTCAGCCTCTGGGATATCAGCTGCAGCAGAATATCCTCGCTCTGGGTGGACCTTCAGTCATCAACCATACCAACGGCACCTCAGTTGCAGAAGTTAAGACTCAGCATGAAGGGTGGGGCTCTCACGGGGACCCCTTTAGCTGCCCAAGCGGGTTCGGAGGCTCCCTTCAATGCTATTCTCCATGATTGCCTCTGGTTCACCTGGTTTGTGTTTAGGATGAGCAGGCCAGGTGAGTGCCTCAGCAGTTGTTGCTCTCCTCCTCCGCCTTGGTTACCCATTGTTGTACAGTAGCACTTGTAACCTTCCACGGTGTTCCGCAAGAGGGATTGAGTGAGAGTTTCACCAAATTGGAATATTTTCCACCTCCCTTTAATTGTTTCCAAACTGCAGCTGCAGGAGCCATCACTAAATAAAATATCCCAGCCTGGAGGGAAGGCGACCTAGGCCTTGGATCCCCAGAGATTTTTCTCATCAAAGGTTTTTTTCTGTCCTCCATGCTTCAGGTCATAAAGTTAGTTAGCTGTATTTGGTGTTTCCTAATTCTATTAGGTAGGTTCCACTGTTGGATGGAGGTGGATGGTGCCCCTTTTGCCATTTCCTCTCTCCTTAGGTGGTCCCCTCATTCTCTAGCGCTACCCACCAAACTCATGCTATTGTTAACTTGTGTAACTCATTACATTATCAAGGCATCTCATTACATTATCAAGCTGCCTGATGCTTTATCTACTACTACGTCACAACTACTGCTTGCTTATATGCTTCATACTACTTCATTCTTTTTGGGATCCTTACTAAGGTACCTTTTAGCCACGGAATCGTCCCTGTTGACCTCTAGGGGTGGAACCCTTCAAGGGTTCCTTGCCTCTTGGTACCCTTACAGGTTGCAATTCCTCTGGAATAGAGTGCGAACAGACAAAGCCAAACTAACACAGTTGCACAAGCATAACACTATACTGGCTGCATAGGCCATTGAATTGGAAGGCTTGGCCTGTAGTTCAATGGACAAGCAGCCAGCCACTCCCACTTCCTGAGCTATATAAGCAGTTCCTCTCAGCCTCCTTCTGAAGCACTTTTTCTTTGGCCCACCATCCTCCCCTCTTCCTCCAGCAGCAGCACTTCTCCTTGGGATCCTTCCTAAGGTACTTTAGCCATGGGAATCATCCTGCAGCATCTCTAGGGTGGAACCCTCTTGAGGGTCCCTTGCCTTGGTACCCCTACAGGGTGGTAATTCCTCTGGAATAGAGACTGCAATGGCCAAAACCAAACTAACACAGTTGCATAATCATAACACTATACTGGCTGCGAGGCATTGAATGGGATAATTTCTAGGAAAGGGGCATGGCTGCCAGTCATAACCCTCCCCACCCCACCCTTGTCATTCGACCAAGAAGCAGAAGCCACTGTATAAGTAGCTGCTTGCTCAATGCAGTCAAGGTAAACTTAATAATTAGGAAGGAGAGGACAAAGCATCAAGCCCCCCAAAAAACAACAGCAGGAGATAGCCATCACTATGACCTTCAATGGATTGAGTTGATGCAGCAGTCTACCCTGAGCAGGCATTCCTTCTTGCTTAGTTGGAGTACAACAAAAACAAGCACAGCTAAAGCGTTCTTGTGGGTTTTGTTTTCAACTTTTCTTTATTTCGCAGGTGTTGTCTCCAGGATGTACTTCAGCCTCCAAAAGCCCTTTTTCTTCTCAGGGTAACTTGTTAATCCCCTCGCCCTCTCTACTTGGACAGGGGTGCCACAAGCCTTTGCTGGGAATAAAACTGGGGATGCTGAATCCCAAAGGCATCAACTGTAACTTTTCAACTACAGGAAATTCCCTAGTTGGGAGGTTAGAGAGCTCCGCTGCTGTCATGCTTGCTGTCCCATAGACTACCACTAGATGGCTGTATCATTTTTTACTTTTTAGTCACAGTTTTCAGCACTGGATGGCACTGCTTTGCACAGATTGTTTTGACCATTAACTACAGTTTTCACCACTAGGTGGCACTGCTTTGCACATTTTGTTTTGTCTTTTGACAACAGCTTTTGGTACTAAGTGGCGTTGCTTTGAGCAGATTGCTCTGACTGTTAACTACAGTTTCACTACTAGATGGCACTGCTTTGCACAGAATATTTTAACTACAGTTTTCCCACTAGATGGCACTGCTTTGCACAGATTGCTTTGATTGTTAACTACAATGTTCACCACTAGATGGTGCTGCTTTGCACAGATTGATTTGATGGATAAACAGTTTTCACCACCAGATGGCGCTGTTTTGCACAGACTGCTTTTTGCCATATACAACACAACTAGATCTAGTTTTGATTTTTATTTTTGTGAAAATGATGTACAAAATCGACTTTTATTATTTTCTTTAGACAACATCATTTTCCGACATAAATTAACTGAAAGACACAAAATATGACTAATTTTGAACTTTATTTCTGTAGTTTTGATTAAAATGTATCAATAGATAAAAACATACACACAAACACACACAGACATACAAACATTGTAAATAAATAATGCAAAGTTATCAGCACCAGATGTAATAACATGAAATAGCAGCTTATTACAGTAACTGTTTACAAGTGCCTCCACCAATTATTTCCCCATCACAAGAATCAGTGTTAGCAAATGCTTCTAAATGTCCAGTTATGTCCTTATTGTGATACAAAATGTTTAATTGTCCCAGCCTTTCCTCTGATAATCACATGTGCCGCTTTGTCCTGCACTTTTCTAAATGTTATGTGTATTTTACTGCTCAGATGCTCAGTTTTGCAGTTTACCTGTTCCGTTATTTTGATTTTACAAACTTTGCAGTGAAGTATGTCTATAGCTTCCCAGTACTGTTTTTTTTTTTTTTACAGTTTTAACTCGAGGTCAGGTATTCGCTGCAGTACTGGCCAACTGTTTTTCTTTTATACCCATAGCTGTCTTGTTGGGGACCCACATCTACTTCAGGAATGGAACAGGCTGTGAATTTACAAGAAGTAAGGGAATAATCTTTATGTGGTGTCTAATTAACACATTAGCGGTGATCCGTGAGACAGCTAAGGAATGCATATTCACTCAATGGGAGTCAATTTACTGATAAAACCGTTTAGCACATGCCATTACCATTTCTGTGCTGTATGTTCATTTTATTTCAGGGTCTGTTTAATGAATTAATGACAGTTGTCAAGCTGGCATGACAGTAACTGAAAACTGGTGGTAGAGAATGTAGTTAATAAAATCCATTTGTTATTGACAGTTAAATATTTATGTTGAAGTGCGAATTTATTAAAATTTGCCGAAAATCGATTCCTATGAAAAACTGCCAAGTCTAAACATGATGCACTGCTGCTCTCCTGGTGGGACTTTTGCTGATCTCACCTAACTCTCTAAGGGCTTTCCCTTTGTTGACTTTAGAATTTTGTCTGGGAATAGCACACAGAGCCAAAACGGTTTCCAGGTGCACCCAGGAGTGCAGGGAGGTTCTTTGTTTAGTTTTTGTTGACTAGGTAAGTGCACTAGACAAAACTGCCTATTTTCAGGCACGACCGGTGGTTACAGAACAATGGTACAACAGCAGAACAATCACACATTAGTGAACAATGCAGTGTACATACGGTTACTTTCCTGGGCAACTCAGTAGGTACAATACATGACATTTTGAACTTAGACATTAAGAATAAGTTAAGAAAGCTTCAGTACAGGGGAAAGTGAATGTAATTACCCAATCAGTAGAAGATGGGGGAGTCTTAGTAGGAAGAACTCTGACAACATGTAGGGTGAGAATGGTTAGCGACTAGCTTTGGGTCACATAGTAATGCAGCTGTCACCTGTGGGTTTTAAACCCAGTTCTGCAAAGTCATTAGGTTTACAGTTCAATGCTTTAACCGTCTAAGCTATACTGCCTGCCTGGCTGGGCCCAACCTACCTGGCACTATCCTCCATGGCCCCAAAACCCTTAGCCACTGAGCATACCTCTCAACCTCCTGTTTCACAAATCAGGGACAAGGCTTAAAAAATCAGGGACAAAGGACCAAAATTAGGACACATTTTCAAAATTAGAGATATCCACTCAGAAAGCTGGTAGAATGTGGGGCTTAGTGCAAAATGCATTTTCTAAAGAAGAACAAGTCTGTAACTTTAATGCTTGACATTGTTTTCTGCTTACAGTCCCCACTGTTTAGCCACAAAAACACAAATTTTAGGAGGGACAGAGTAAAATTTTGAGGCAAAATCAGGGACATCCCTGAAAATCAGGGATACTTGAGAGGTATGCCACTGAGACACAGTGAGTTGGCGTCAAGAGATGTCCACTGAACATCCATACCCAATGCCTTAAATACTACTAACAGCAACACCACCAGCAATCCCAGGTGGCGGTAAAGGAGCATGTAGCAGCTGCTCTCTCTCTAAGCTTTGATAAAGATGACAATTACAACAGACTATTAGCTGACGATGTGCATGCCTAGAACACTCCTATTACTACCCATGTTTATGGGGTTTAAAGGGCCTGTACAAACTTCTAACCTGTGATGTTCTGCTTGTGATCGAACCTTGATTCTTGACTGAGGAGCTACCTGTTACCTCACAGTAAAGCCACCTGAAGGGTAAGAAGCGTGGTGCATTTCATAGCAGCAGGCCCTCTCTCCCTCCCTCTGCCCACATCGGTGGCCTCCATTTTGTTATAAAACATCCAACCAGTTTGAGGTCAGAAGGGTCCTAATTATCCAAAATTTGACCAAACTCCTGATATGGCAGGGAGGGGCAGCAGATTTATTCAAACATGTGCTCCACTCCATTTTCTTCTGAATACTCTATATCAACAACTCGGAGAAGCACTTACTTGGTTCCTAAAGGACTCAGGCCGGATTGGATCCTCAGCGGCCAGCGAGACACTGCTGAGTAAGATAAAGAGCAGGATGATGTTCGTGGAAGGTGGTATGCCATTTATTCTATGGCACAGCACTCATTCTGAGGGAGAAAAGGAAAACTGTAAGTTTTTTTCCCCAAGACGCTCAAACAAGTCTTTCTTCCTTCTCTTCCAGGTTGTTCCTCTAGAGTTCTGCAAAGGTTTGAATTTGCAGGCAAAGCCAGCCTTGTGGAAAAAAATTCTGTAGTCCAAGCTGCAATATATGTGTCATTTTCCCAACACAAACTTTCTGAGTTGCATTAAAAAATGACACAAATCGAATTTCTGACATTTGTTTCGTAGCAATGAATTTGAGGATTTTTTTCTATAAATCAAGAATTACTTTTTTCAAAACAATTTTATTTAGTTTTCCATGAAAAACATCATATGAAACATATCAAATTCAAATGAGGCATGACATAACTTGCTATACAATAACATGCCACTATACTATTCTTTAAAAACAATCATGAGAATATGTAAAGACAGATATATCTACCAAATGCAAATTGAAATTTAGTTAGTGAACATAAATCTGCCTATGAGGATAACAGATAATAGTAATACTGTAACAACAGTGAATATTGAGTACCAATTATCTCAACCAGTATTCAGCCAATGAAAGAAGGTCGCGTTCTAGTTCATATTTATATGAGGTCTGGTTATTAAGATAGCTGACCACGTTCATTAATGGCTATCTTTACTATAGATTTAATCAATCGTTCAGGATAGGAGGTGTGTATCCAAGAATTACAAGAAGGCACATGGCAGAAGGGAACCAACCAAAGGCAGGAGCTGGATGAATGCAGAGATTGGTGTCGGGAGGGTAGAGTGATAAAAAAAATTTGTACTACAGACCTGAGGATACTGAATCTGGAATCCCGGAACTCATAGGACTGAGTTCAGTATCCAAAGCAGGGAAGACGCTCTCCCTCCAACAGCCCTTATTGGAACAAGGCTGGGTCAGTCCACAGGAGCACATCCTGTGGGTGGGATTAGGTGTTGGGCTTCAGGGCAGAAAATAAGGGACTGACCCAGCCATTGGAGGAGAGTGTCTTTCCCCTGTTGGAACTCCTGCCAGCCCTGCTCTGGGCTTGGACACCTCTGCATCACCGACATGCAAGCAGGTGCCTACCAATGTAAGGTCCCTCCATAGGGGGCACCATTCCTTCTACATATACTCCCTCCTTGGGCCACTAGTGGCAACCGTGCAGTGGAAGAAATGATCATCCCTCCCAAAGCAGGAGGCATCCAAGACAGGTGCTGGAACCCCACCTCATCAGTCAGCACCAGCCATCCCACACTTGGGGCGTAAATCTGGGTCACCTGGATGGCAGTGCTAGCACTTCCACTGCACAAATGATGCAGCATAAAACATTAAATCTGCAATATGAAGTGCCAATTTCTTTTCAGCTTTCTGTTCTTCATGAAATCCGATATCTTATGTAGCCCTCCCCATGGTTGGGGTGCTGGTTTGTGTACAGGTCGTACATTGTAGGGATTTATTTGAGTTTTGACAGCCCATTTTGTGCTGCCCCAGAGGACTATCTTGGCATGTGAGTACTCTGGGGGAGGCTAGCCTGACTGGAGGCAGTGGGAGTGAGCCAGTGGAAGATTGGTTGTTGCGTGGAGAGGAGAACTGTCCACTCGGGATGTACATTAGGTTTTTCAATCTGGTGCAGAAATGATGATGTGTGGCTCCTGACATGGAAGTGGCCATCTTCAGTGATCTCCCCTTGGGCAGATTTGGTTTCAACTGCCCAGCTGTGAGAATGAGCCCCAGGGAGGTGAGGGGCCATGTTCAAGGCCCAAGGAAGAGCCGAGGAATAAGAACAGTCCGGCAGTATGATGCCTACAAAGGAGAGTTCAAGCAGGAGCACCAGACTGCAGTCTCTGTCTTTTAGGGATGTATGGCCCGAAGATCGAGAGACAGTCGCCCTAGGAGGAATCCCGGATTCCCAAATAGCCGAGGAGGAGGATTTGCAGCCTCGAGCTGAAGGGTTGAGTTCTGTGAGGACAGTCAGTGTTGTGCTTTGTGGGGTGGGAGAAATAAATAGCTCACAGGATTTGTGATATGCTGCCTAAAGTTTCAAGGGGTCATCCGGATCCTGCCCCTCAATGGACTATGAAGGAGGTTTGAGGCAGTTGCAGTTTATGGACAATGTACGAACTCATAAAGTAATCTGATCATATCGGTCCAGAGTGACATGCCCTGTTTTGAAACTCCACTATCTCGTTGGCTCCATGGAGCTGCATATGTTAATAAAGGGAATCCACTGTTTTGCTTGACATAAAGCATTGCTGCAGTTCTTCCGAGGATTATTCCTAAGTGACTGCTGTTGCTGTTAACTAACACTTCCATCCTAGCCCCATACCTGGGAAGATCCATGCACCTGTCGCTACAAGACCTGGTAAGTGAGGAGCAGCTGGCTGTAGTGTCTTCTGTGGATCCCCTCCCCATGGACAGTTACGATTGGAATACCCCTTGGCGTCAGGGAGGGTGGCTTATACTTACTTTATCCAGTGGCTTTCTCCTGCTCAGCTACGAAGACTGGGAAGTTGTTGGCACAACAGTATTTTAAATAATGGTTTTACAAATCTGTAGGACCAGATTTTGCTGCATCACTCTGCTAGTTAAGTTTTCATACTGGAGTTACAGAAATGAAGTTTAGAGTGGGCTCAGCATCGCAATGGCAATATGGCAAGGTTTGCGTTCAAGCCCTGGAATTTCACACTGGGATTGGCTGGGGGCTTGGGGATGGGCATCAAAGATTACCTGCTCTATAACCACAGAAGTAGAGTTGTAGGTCACCGGCATTCGCCACTCCTAACCGCTGCCCAGAGACACATTACACAGGCTGTGAAGACTGCTGCTCACCCTCCCCCAGTCAGAGGAAGTGTGCAGCTGCATTGAACACAATCAGCGGGGGTCCAACAAAGGGGTATCCATGGGTGGGCAGGAACAGGAGAGTGCAATAAGAAATGAAAAAAGCTGTGCAGCACCGCTCTTCTGATCCAGCGTGCATACTTGAGTGCAGTGTCAGACTGGCACACCTGGATATCTGGAAATTTCTAGGTGAGCACAGTCCGATGGACCCCACACAACTTGAAACACAGAAGATAATTTCATGTGTCATTTTTTCTCATTTATTAACAGTATTTGTCCGATCACCACAAGAATAAGCAGCAAGATTTGCTAGTCACCAAGACCTGGTCCCGTTCAATGCCCACCATAAAATAAACTTACACATCTTGGCGCAGTACTATGCTGTGTACCATCAGAGTCATGTGGTAACACCATCCTAAGACTGTGCCTTCACATTAAGAATCTAGCATGAGCATTCAACAGGTAACCTCAACGGAAGAGATTTTTAAAAATTGTGAATGGTGGACATCTTTAATGGTGTGAGTCATTAATTCAAAATTAGCTATAACAGCTGTTTTAAAAATATGTGAAATACTAAAATGCTCTGAGGTCAATCTAAGGATGTCAGAAATACATTTTTGTTAAAAACTATCTGACAAAATGTTTGCTGACTTAATTAACCCTTAGGCTGCTGCCGATAAGATATCTTGTCCTAAAAACCTATGCGTTCTAAATCCGGCAGCGAAGGGTTAATACTGCTGCTTTTCCTCAATAATTGATTGCAAATACACAACCAGTATGTCAAAGGAAGTGTTATACTGGGATAAGTAAAGCAACAAAGGGCCATCAGAGCCCATTTTCCAGGTGGACCCCCATAACAACTTTCCAGATGGGCCGCTACACTACAATCCAACCCTGCTGGAGTGATGCATGTCGTTTGGGCTGACCCCATGGCATGGTGGTAGTGCAATACTTTTGCAATGTTTCACTAGGAAAGGCACACTGAGTTGTGATAGCTAGTTTCAGGTGGCTCCTTGTGGGTGGGTTGCGTGAGCCTGTTTAATTGACAAAGGGACTGTTGGCCATGAATCTGCTCTTTGTTGATAAGTGCCATGCGATCTTTCTCTCACCTGGACAGTTACGAGATGCACAGAAGGACATTGATTTAATGTCTTATCTTAAGTATGGTACCTGAACCATGCACCCCCACACACACACATATACTGCACTACAGTGTCAATTATGGGCATTACTTCAGTACCTGCTGTGGAGCTAGAACCTACAACCTGTCGATCTTATGGTCCCAGAGGCGAGTGTTCTACCTACTGAGCCACTGACACTGAAAACATGTTGCCAGCTCGGAGACTGGAGTTTGCGTTTGAATGCGGAAACCCTTCACTGGGGCTGGGACATCATGAATGCCAGGCACCTCGATTCCTGGGAAGAGGAACGAGGGTTATCCTGCATTCATGCACTCCTGTCAGACCAAGGAGCGCCACTGATGTCAGCTGTGAGGCAGCCACTACAGCCTGCCCTCCTGCAGGAGGAACAGTGTAGCCATGGTGACCCCTAATCTACGGAGGGAGAAGCACAGACCTACCAGGTCACTATAGCATGGACAGAACCACGCATGAAATACCATGCTGTCAAGCGTGAATAGTACTACAGTGACAGGGGTCCTATAAGTGTGCAGTAAGAACCGCTACCCTGTCGCTGTAGTCTCACTTTGTAGAAGGTGAAGGACACTGCCAGAGTAATGCCTTGCTGAGCCACTCTGTTGGTGAAGTGGCAGAGCACTGTCCCCAGTGGTGTTGGGGACCTGGGGCTATAGTTTGAATCTCCCAGGCCCCAGTATGATGCTGCTGGTTTTGTTGGTTGTGGAAACAAAAACAAAAATCAGAGTGGATTTTTTGTTTTCCCGAAGTCCACAACCCCCAGAGTTGGTTATATTTAGTCTGGTGCGTGGGCAAAGCCCCAGACGTCAGGTTGCAGGGCAGAGCCCCAAAACAAAAAGTATTGCTCTGGTGTGCATGGTGGTGCTTGTGGTCAGCATTTTGTGCCGGAGCTGTTATACTGCACACTGATATGCGTGCAGCATTCTTGGTATGCACGGTTTTCACCACAACATTATGGCCCCTGCGCGAGGGACAGGAAATAAAAGGAAAACAAACAAAAAATAAATAACCAAACAAAGAAATAAATAAATAGTGAAAAGACAGAAAAGAACACATATACACTACTTATTAGTCGGGCTGAAGATAAAGAAGGAGCTACGCAGCTGGCATGGGCACCGCCTTCTCCTTGAGCTGTAACTCTGCAGCGAGCGAGGCGAGGACTCAGCGGAATGTCAGGTTCTCCTCTTCATCATCACCTGTGCAATAGAACACAACTGTTTAAAACAGGTCCCTATCATGGTGATGTTACTACAGTCAGACAATAGAGATATATGATGCGATACATGACTGTCAAATGCGGTTGTGGAAGCTAGCAGTGTTCAAGCTGTCAAAGCAGAACCAGACAGATTCCTGAGGAAATGGCTGATGCACTGCATGAAGGCAGTACAGGCTGTCAAGGTAACCCTGGACACATTTCTACTTACCAAGGGAATGGCGGTGTGCCTTGGGTAGTAGGGTAGGTGGTGAATCCCTATAAATGAATTAAATTAGTACATGTTTGCACAGCCTGCTTGTTGGTGGCTTCCATGAAGCGGGTGATGTGGGGCAGACTCGATGACATCATGTGGAGTCCCTTCTGACCTTAAAGCAGCAGATCAACAACAGATATTTTTTCAAAAGACAGTTTCAGCTACACATAATAAAACATTTGCATACCTTACAGATCTACTTTTCTAGGCACCTCCTATGCTGCACTCCATGAGTTGTTGTTATTTCCTTGATCCTAACCCTTACCAGATCTGTAATTTATTTATTTATTTGAAATGTTTCATCAGGAAGGCAACATGAGCTGAGAACAGCTAGTTTCCAGAAGTGTCCGGGGGTTACATGTAGGGAAACAAGGACACAAAGTACAGAGTAATACATTGCAGAGTAATATATATATACAAGTAGTACACTACAAACAATATATACAAATAACACACCTTGGCAGGGTGTTACCAGAGGAGCAAGGTTGGGAAAACAAAACACAAAATACAGAACAATGCTGTGCAGAGCCATATATACTATTAACACACCTTAGCGGAGTCGTACTCAGAGAGTTATAATGTTAGGAGAAACAAAACTGTAATAAAAAAGATACTGAATAATACACAGCAGAGCAAGATGTGCAAATAACACACCTAGCAGAGACTCGCTGGAGAGACAGAATGACCAGGGTCGATCTGCACCTATAGGGAACAGTTAGGTGGACAAGAACAGGGGTATCTCCAGAGGGGTAAGGAATGCTGGAGGTGGACAACAAAATAAGTGTGGGGGGCAGTTTGTGTGTGAAGTGCTTGGTTAGGCCTATGGTGCAGGAATGGCAATGGGAGGGAGGAAAGAGGCGGGTGAGGTGGGGAGAAGAGGAGACTGGGGGAGTCAAGGCAGAGAGAATGGGGGTGGCAGGTAGGGGGCAGGGAGGGGCTGGGAGGAAGGGAGGAAAGGGATAGAGGAGTGAGGGAAACGTGGAGGGTTTTGGAAGCAGGGAGGGAAAGAGAAAGGAGCATGTAGAGAAGTAGCTTACAATAACAGTATTTCTATGCCAAATGTAGCGACCATCTTTTTTCTTTGAGGAAAAAAAAAATTTAAATTGTTATAAAAATTTTGGTGGAGCTAGAAAATTTTACCACCAAAGAAAGCTGAAAAATACCTGGAATCTTTAGTTGCGAAAAAGGTAGGGTCACATTTTGCCCAATTTCTTTGTGCTGCTGCTTTACATGAGTATATACTGTACTATGCTTACACAGCAGGAGTAGGGATAGCATTCTTAACGATAGGTTTGCATGTGTGTACATAATCAGAGCTGGTATAGTCACTGCTGTATAGCAGGAAGGCAGATGGTAGACACAAAGTCCATTCCATCACTGTAATGCTATGTTAGTACGCTACCAATAGGGCAATGCACACCAGGGTGACACTGTGCTAGGACAACTGAGGAACACCATAATGGCACAGTGGTAATAACATCTGGGAACACCGCCATTGCACCATGATAGTGCAACACAATGGTGATGCCGTGGTCTTACTGCAGAAGCAGGTCTCGAAAGGGGCAGCAGTGCCAATCGGCTCTTACCTGGGAAGTCAGCAGATGGATATGGGTCCTTGATTTCATTCACATTTGACTCAAATTCATCTATCTTCAGCTGGAAAAGAGAACAGAGACTATTCATGCCATCATAATAATTATAATAACAATAATAACAATGATGAAATGCTACAGGATAATGCAGGATAACAGAACAAAATCACGACTACTAGGGTACACCATTGGGTGCGATGAAAATCTTTAATTAAAATTAAGGCATATGCCTATTTTGGTATTTATTATTTAAATTTTACCCTCTTCCCAGAGCTGCTCACAACCCTTCTGGATAAAGGAAAGGACAGGTCAGGTCACCCCCAAGCCACTCCAAGAGGACCTGCTAGCCCCATCACCAAACGACAGCACGAGGCCTAAGAGTGCCTGAGGGCGGACTGTCACACATGCTCTCCCGGGGATGGGTATCTGCTCTCATTTTCTACCTCTACTTCTCTTCCCCATGGTGCTGCACAGCACCACACTATGCCCACTTCCACACACAGACTCCCAGTGGCCTTCTCCTGGTGGCTAAGTTGCATATTCATCTGTTCCTGTGTATGGGCGGCATGGCTTTGCAAACCACAACAGGACAGAGTCCCTGGTGTAGGGCCCAGCAGCAATCCTTCCTGGTCAAGAGAGCACTGACATCAATGCTGCTCACTGATCTGGCTGCCCTATCTGGCCGGCATCTGAACTCACTCTCAAACCAAGTGGCAGCCCTCCATGTTTATTTTAAAAATACTTTGTTCACCCCCAGGAGGCACAGCAGCAGTACCTGGCACTGCCACATGGAAAGCCTGGTTAGCATTGCCCTAGGGACTAAATATGTTACAGCAGTGAAGCCCTCTGCCACCCCTCCCAGGGACGGGGAGGAATGACTGCCTCATGTTCAAGTACCCCATCAGCCATTTTAAAAGAAGATATTGGGTTTGTAACTCTCTGCAGCTCTGTAGCATTCATCCCACCCTTTACGCTTGCGATAAAGGTACGACAAGGTGGGCATCACTGTAGGATGATGGCATGCCTTGGCGAACAGTGGAAAGAGGCAAAGTCAAGTGCCCTATGCACCTGAGAAGTGCCGTTATCCTACAATCACGTACACCCTGGAGTGCACTATTTTGATTATAAAATGTCTTCCCACTGAAGATGGCAAACAGAATAATAGACAGGAAACCATCAGTAATGAGGCTGTAATTCCATCAAGGGGTTCTGGTGACATCATAAATAGTGAGAGCAAAGGTTGAATGGTTTCATATGTCACCAGATCCCTGAGATGGAATGACAAGCCTAGTTACTGCTGCTTTCCTGTTAGTTTGTTGTAAGCTCTAAACATTCCATCTCATAATACCATTGATCTGATGCCAGAATGATAGTATTATGACTTTCTCAAGTCAGAGCGATGGTTTTATGAGTTTTGATGTCACTGATAACCTTACTGGCTAGCCTGACCACTGCAATGTTTTTACTCTGGATGCCATTAAACACAAAGAGTTCATACTTTGGCATGTATGCAACCCAGGCCGCATCCTGCACTGTCATCCAAGGACTAAAAGCCAGCAAGGAAGGATAAACACTTTCCTCCTTGGGATTACTTGGCTAACCCCTAGTGCTATGCAGAGGCAGCACACTGAACACTTTACTGTGGGAGGGTTGGGAAGCTATGTGATGGCAGGCACCCAAAGAAGCGTGGTGATGTCGCTTTCTTGTGTGAGGGGGCTTTAAAGGGAAAATTACTGACCTTCACGCCTGATGACCACTGGGTGGGCCAACCCATACCACAAATGTATGGGCTCCCTATGGACCCTCCTTCTCCTCCATTAAAGTCTCAGCCACCCCTAGCCACAGCAGCACTTGTGCCTCCCCTCATACCAACCCAGGGCCTCCTCCCATTAGGGCAGTATGGAGTCTGGACCTCTCTTGAGAGGAGGTTGCCCTGGATGCAGTATCACTGGTGGACAGTTGGGGACCTAGGCAAAACTGGAAGGAGAGAGTGGAGGAAGCAAATAAGGTGCAAAATAGAACTATATGTCTAAAAATAAAATGTTTATCTCTTCAAATTGAAACAGAGATTTGTTAATAAAGGTCTCAACAAGCAAACACTAGTAAAATGTTGTGCTTGTGTTTACGTGAATATTTGGCGCCACTGAAAAATAACACAATTTAGCCTTATAAGAATGGGACTTTCTGGGACATGCAGATTCCCTACCAGGCCTTTCTTGAGGAGCAAAGTTTAGGAATAAAGTGAACATTTTGTAGCTCTCTGAAGCAAAAAAAGATCTGAAAAGTTTAGAAAAGACCCTGGGTATTCAACTCAGTGGCATGGTGATTGTACTGCCACCCTGATGCGCCCAGGTTTGGAAGTGGACTTGTGTTGCTGGGGTTGGCCGGGGAGGGGTTAAGGGCCTGATGGACTGCTCTCTTCTCCCAGGGGTAGGGTGGAGGTTCAAGTCTGCCATTGACTGTACCAGGTGGAGCCTGCCAGTGGTGCTGGCTGGGGTGGCATGTAAGGGAGGGGCTGGCAGTTTGGCATTGAGCATGTGTGGCTCTACAGGGCATGCACTACAACCTGTCCATGGCAGTGATGGGTGTAGCGAAGAAAACAGAAAGTTGTGTGAGCCCCATGAAGACCCTGCGTTCTCGTCCCGACCAGCGCCACAATCCGGGAGCAGCAGAATTTAATCTGGATTTGTGTTCCAGGTGGGGGTGTAGCCCTCGCCTCCTGGCCCAGCCATTGGGGGCAACCCATGGGGAACCTCAGTCTGAAGAATTCCCGAGAGAGGTGGCGGACAGTTGGGAAGAGCAGGGATGAGGCTGATAAGTCTGTTTGTATATCGCACTGGAGAAAAAGCTTCATGAAAACAAAAGACCCGGGCCCCTCAACTCTGCCTGCTCCCTATTTCTGACCCACAGGTCTAGCACTGGTAGAGCCAATGCAATGCTCCCAGCTTGCAGCTCTGCTTTACTAGTCATGTGACCCCACCTCAATGCTCTCGGTCCCCACTAGTCTAGCCTAGGCAGGGCCGATGCAGTGCTCCCAACTTATAGCTCTGCTTTACTAGTCATGTTACCCCCACTCTATGCTTCAGTCCCCACAGTTCTAGCCCAGGCAGAGCCGATGTAGTGCTCCCAACTTGTAGCTATGCTTTACTAGTCATGTTACCCCACTCTATGCTTCAGTCCCCACAGTTCTAGCCCAGGCAGGCCAATGCAGTGCTCCCAACTTGTAGCTCCGCTTGAGTGCTCCACACTCACACAAACACACCATTTGTTGCTTTGTGTTTCCAAACCTTTCCTGAACCTCTAACTCGAATGTCAGTAGCATGCAAATTATATGAAAATGAGGGCAATTTGCATGCTGTACATTCAGGAAGAGGTGACATCATGACTAGTTTAAAGTTAGTTAGCTTCACAGTTAACTGTGCATCCCCCAATAGCAGCAGTGCTGACTCGTCAGGTTTAAACGCTGACCTTTGGCGTGGTGGGAATTCCTTCACCCTTTGCCTTCTGCTCCAGTTTCTTAACAGCAGCTGCTTCTCATCCTCAGACTTGTCGGGGTTGGCAGATCTGAGTAACAAAGTCAAAAATAACAAGTACACAGCATCATGCAGCAATGAGTTTGGAGAATGACAAGCAAAGAATTTATTTCACCTGGAGGTACAGTAGTGTGGTTTACTAGTTCTATTTATTTATTTATTTGAAAATTGGTGACGGAAAGGAACACTGAGTCAAGGCTTGTTTCAGGTGCGACCCTGGGAAGGGAACAGGGAAGCAATTACACAGCACACATTTAATACAATTACACAGCAAACACAGTATACATTTAATACAATTACACAGCACAAACACAGTACACATTTAATACAATTACACAGCACAAACAGTACACATTTAATATAATTACACAGCACAAACACAGAACGCATTTAATATAATTACACAGCACAAACAGAACACATTTAATATAATTACACAGCACAAACACATACACGTTTAATACAATTACACAGCACAAACAGTACACATTTAATATAATTACACAGCACAAACACAGAACACATTTAATACAATTACACAGTTAGCCGTCACAGTGAAGTGGTATAAGGGTACATGATTTAAAATAGGTAAGCGCCATAACAGCAAGCAGCTCTTGGCTGAACATAAAGACCAGGACTGAATCCTCCACCACCATTTACTGTGTGACCCTGAGACACGTCACTTAGCCTCCCTGTGCTAAACTTCACACTTCTCTCTCTCTCCTGCCTCTTTCTCCCCATCCTTCCGCCTCTCACTCTCTCACCCCACCCCCAGTTAGGACAATTTTCTAGGCTGTTTGTAGGTGACAATGTGCAATATGGCTGCCACTACACATTTACAGTCACTTTTCTACCAGTCTCATTACTTGTGTAAGCCCCCAACTGGGCTTACCTGTAGAGCTGTGGCCCCTGCACTGTCCCTGTAAGTGGTCCCGGTGAGCTCCGGACCCTGGTGCCCTGTTGGTGTTCCCTGCAGCTGCGGCTGTTGTTACTGGTATCTCAGCCCCATATTCTAGGGCCAAGCTCCAGAGGCTGCTCCTGCACTTCTGGGCACTAAAGAGAGTGTTTTTCCCGTCCTGGGGGTTGCCGAGAAGGGATCGGCTGAACGAAACAAAAGAGAGGCAGCCCGCACTCTTTCCACGCATGTGCGTTGTCCAGGAGAAAACTTAAAGGATCAACGGCTCTGTAGTGTATACTTTAGCTATGGCCACAAATTCAATGTTATCCCGGCCCAGGCAGGCAGCAGAGTCAGCGACTGGGGACTAGTGGTCAGAACACCTTCGGCACCTATCAGGTGTGTTTCAGCCCTTTTAAGGGCTTAATAGTAAAATAGTAAAGGGCAGCCACTGGAACTGTAAAATAAACAAATATAGGAGCCCCTTGGGACTGAAAGGTAAAGGGGCTGCTGATAAGTTCTGGGGCAGAGAAAACCTGAGCACGCAGCAGCCAGTCAGAAGGAGACAGTGAAAAGGGATAAATATAGCTGTTTGCCTGCCAAGGTAGATCTGCCTGAGGTTTTGGATTTGAGCAGAGTACAAGAGAGACTGTTTGGGCTACCCAGCCCAAAGTCTGCATGCCACCCATCAGCCTGGTTGGGCCCAACAGAAAGGGATCTGCAGAGTGCCTTTGTGACAAGAAAGAGACTTTGCCTGTTTTGCTGCCAAAGTAAAAAGTGGAACTGTGCTGCAGAAAGAGAAGTTTGAAAGTGGCTGCAGTGAGAGTAGAGACTGTAAGTTGTACAACCTGAAATGAAAAGTGCAGCGGCGGTGTGAGAAAAGCCTAGAGGCCTGTGTTCTCCCGCAGATGGACAAGTGTGAAAGCTTGCTGTGTGCTGCAAACAGAGTACTGTGCGTGCTGGGGCCAGAGATTGTACCAGAGCCCAGCCACTGCAGTGCTTGTGTAACCCCCTACAAATGGGGGTTCCCGAAAAGTCTTCCTCAAGCTTGCCTAAATGCTCACTGCCAGGCTGGTGTCCTGCATTTTAGCAGTTTAAATGTGATTGCCAGAGAGTGCCTGTATAGCCTCTGTGTACTGTCTCTTTAAGAGCTGCCTGGATTGCAGTCATAAGTAATCTGAGCAGGAGCTCTGTTGAAAGATGTAACTATTTGCTGAAAATCATTTAGAGTGATAATGATAATGCAGTTTGTCTAACCTGCCTTCTTTGCAGCAAGGACTGTTTTGTTTATCTCCACTATCTTGGTCCTGGACTGCGAATGGACCAATCAGTACTGGCAGGACCTAAAATGGAGCCGGACTACAGCAGCTGTCTGGAGTCAAAATCTGCAGGAATTGTAGTTGTGGGCTTTTTGCCTTTTTGCACCTGAAGGGGCCTTTGTTGTGACTTGACAGGAGGATCAGCCAACTGAACCTTTGGATCTTGGGGAATTTCCCAGGCTGCTGCAACTAGTTTCAGTTTTGAGCTGAGAAGTGAGAGTAACAGCTCAAGTGATTTTGAGCAGCAGTTCTGTGTAGTTTTGCATGGGAGAACTGTGAAAGGGCTGAGTTTTGGCCTGCCTGTCTGCCTGCTGTCCCTGAGAGGGAAGAAAGAGTTTATTCGGACTGAATCTGAGTTGTGAGGACTATTTAAGCCATTGGACTGTGACCAGGCTTTAACCTGAAGAAGACCGAAGATTTGCTGAATCGATCGGCTGGTCAGGATTTCCAGCTGCTTTTGAAACCCCAGTTTCTGCAGAGACTTTCACGATCATGACCGGAGAGTGGTTTGCCTGGTACAGTAGAATTTCCTTACATGTAAATGTGCTGTGTATTGAAAATGGGTTGTGATTTGGTTCCCCACTGTGTGAACTGTGTTCTGCTTGCTGGAAGCTTTATCCAGCCTAATCGGACTGAATCCGCGTCATCTCCATTCGGCCTGGGCCATGCCATGCTGGCCCTGCCACACTACCCCACTGCACAGAGAAAGCCACCGACAAGAGACCTGCCTGGGGATCAGCCCTGCTCCACGCTTGAACAGAAACGACGCCAGCAAATCGTAAGGGACCTGCTTCTCCTGGCACTCCAGATTAACCACCTACTGTCTCGATTTTCATCCAGCCTGTGTCCAGTCTTTGGTATTGTGAGTAACCATCAGGGTAGCTCCCTGAAACAACAGCCTAATCTAAAAGTGTGTCATCTGATTGTCTTGTTGTTTTCGTGTCACGAACTAGCCCTCCGCTCCGGATTACAATAGGGTGTGTTGTGCATGTTGTTTTCTTCCATCACAGGGCCCCAACCAGCTGCAACGTTCTGGTTAGCCCACCATTCTCCATCTGGGTACCAAGAGTGTGACTGTTTATGGACCCTGACGTGCACGCATAACTGTTTGATTGATAGAGCCTTTAAGCAAATTAACCTGATTCGCCTCCTTGTTCAAACCCCTTAAATATATCAGATCTAACTCTTTTTGCATTTACCCTGACTGTGGTTCCAGTTTGTGCAAAGTACTATACTGCTGTTATTTGCTGTGTATAACCTTGTTTGACAGGGGTCCCCAGGGCTGGGCCAGAGGAAAGCCCTGGTGGTAAGTCCAAACAGTGTGGGTACTTGTGTGGTGTATCAAGGTATTGTGAAAGTGATTATTGTGTATTGTTCCTGCCACTAGTAAGGGAAGGGGAGTTACAGTATCCTGGAGGCTGTGCCCAGGTTAACATGACCAATACCAACCTTGACCTCCGGGTGGAGACACCGTTTCAGAACTCAGGACCCTTAACCTGCTACTAGCCAAGCAGGCAGGGTAGTAGCCCTTGGGATAGCGCCATCTAGGGGTTACACTTAGAGAAATGAAGTGCAAGTGCTGGGGCTAAAGACTGAGCCAAAGCCCAGCTGCAAATTGTGACTGAGAGGGTGTGTTACAAAGGGGTCTGGGGACCACCCTGCCCTGCCCTTAGACTGAAGAAGAAGAAGACCAGCGAGGAGATGGCGAGAGGCCTGCCTGGTGAAAATTGTCTACCAAGGCCTCAGAGGTGAAGTTAGCAAGGCCAGGCAGGTGAAGGCCAGTGTTCTTCGTTTCTCCAGTCAGCCCTGCTGCTGTGTGGCTTAAGACCAACGAGCTACCTCCCGAGTACCGCATCAAATCTAGCTTGCTGAACCCCCATGAACTCCTGAACTGTAAGAACCCTGAGCTGTGGCTTTGGGGAGTCTTTATTTAGCTAGTTAGCTAGCTAGGTTAAAATCAGGGGTTTGGTCCTGGGCAGGACTCTTGTCAGAAAACTTAGCCTGGACCTGAAATTCAAGCAAAGTTGTCTGTTCAAAAGCATTGGGCCCCAAAGCAAGCATCCTAGCTCAAGCACCGTCATCGCTCTGGTGAGGTACCCACCGCATCTAAAGGGACACAGCCAGGAGTGCACCGAAGCGGGAGGCAGGGTTTTGTGGGTAACATTGCAGCACCGTTCTTGTTGCTATTGCTTTATTCTTCCCATTTCCTCCCCTCAAAATAAACACTGTTATCGGTTGCATGCTACACGTTGTTACTGGGCTTCATTGTGAATGGGGAGGGAAGGGATTGCTAATATGTGTGGGAGTGTCTTGGGGGCAGTATATGTATTTTTCCTGGAGGGTGGTAACCTGTTATCTGTCCACAGGTATCATCTGGCCCTTACACTTAACAACAAGATTTCAATTCAAATACATGTCAAAATTGCGGCCGTCATTTTGTACAGCAAAACTGCAGATGCTATAAGGTATTACAAAAAAAAAATCCTCTCCTTTCTGAGAACAAACAGCACCCTCAACTCATTATATTAGCAAGTTGCACTGAGGCATTAAATAAGTGCAGGCTTCAAAGCTTAGCGGTAAGGCAGGAAAAGATGGCAAGATGTGACCCATCGCATAATCTTCATTGTTTCGTTTACCAAAAGAAACGACTAGATATCAATTACGTAAACAGCCAAAGTGGACAAAACCGTGAGAACTCAAACTTATAGTAGATCTTTTGCGCTGTTTAGATATTGACATGCAGTAAGAGTGATGGATGAATTAATGTGTTTTAGATACAATAGCTGAGGTTGTTTTAAAATTCTGAATTGTAAAATATCTCTTCTTAACAGTTGTGGTACCATCTACACTTTCTCATCTGATGAACCGTAGAAAAGTAAACCTTCTACTAAAGTGAGGTTTTTGCCTGCTCCCATGCCCAGTCCAGCCCCCTCTCCCAGGGCGCTGCCATTGCCCCAGACGCCTCCCCATACCATCCAGTTTGCCATCTGTCCATCCCCACAATGACACCCCATGGTAGACTCACTCAGACCCTTCGGGGGGCCTTCCCAAAGGGATGCGGGAGAGAGGCAGATAGTTTCACTACCTTGACCACAGAGTAGCTGGGGATCGGATAAGTGCTGGCTGGTAGGTTAGCTGCATGGCATTGGGGCAAGGGCAGGAAATCATCCGGCAGCAAGGAGGCATTTTCCCTCTTTTCTGCCTCTCCCACAATCAGGAAGCCGCACACAGCATCCTGGGAGGGGACATCCAGCAAAGTGGGTGGTGCTACACCACCTAGGACACCACCCCTTCCCACCACCAGGAGCTGCCGGTGAAGCAGTCCAGCTCTGCCCTCACCCCTGGGAGAGAAGCATCCAAGGGACTCTCTGACTCCTCCCTGCTGGCCTCCACTCCTGTCATCTCAGGCTTGGTGTGAACCTGCTTGCCAGCATGCCAGGTGCTTTCCCATTGCCCGTGCCATAGAGCCGCCAGTGAGTTTGTTTTTATGTGAGCTGTATGCACCTGCCATCATATCAAGTGTGTTATTCTGAATTGCATGGACAGTTTGTCTGATTTCAGGATCTCGGTCCTGTGCGGCTTTAGTCACAGTAACCTTATTTATTTGTTCCTGTTCTCGCACATCTGGCTGGTAAACTTCCCTGTTGCTGCTCCTCCTTTGCAAGCTTGATTTGACCTTTACGGACAAGGAAGATTTCGGTTGCCTGGTATTTGCAACCCCTACATGGTGGCATTCACCCCCACATTCACACACCCTACATGGCTACCACACGCGGACCATAACATTATTGCTCCAAACTATGAGCTCTGGCATAAAGTGCGCCCTGTACAAATTGTCCCATGACAATTTGCCCTGCATAAATATCACTAAATAAACTCCAGGTGGCACAAAATGGGAACAAATTGTGCAGGAGGGACTGACATTGGAGCTCATAGCTCAAAGCGAGTTATCATGAAGTGGAATGGCCAGCATGAATTGGCGTGTCCCCCACACAGTGTGGCATTCACAAAACCCCTATGAGGTGTGGCATTTACACACCTTCACACATGGTGCAGCATTCACACACACCACACATTATGCGGCATTCACTCACCCCACATTGTCGCGGCATTCACACACCCTACACAGTCGGCACTCACACACACACACGTGTGGCACTCACACACACCCCGCACGGTGTGGCATTCACACCTTTCCCAACACATTCGACATTCCACACCACACACACTCACATGGTGTGTCATTCCACACACACACACACACCCTCACACGGTGTGGCATTCACACCTTTCTCAACACATTCAGACATTCCACACCACACACACTCACATGGTGTGGCATTCACACACACCCTACATGGTGTGGTATTCACACACACACACACACACACACACACACACACACACACACACACACACATTTCCTGTGGAGGTAGCCCTCCATCCTCCGGGTTAGAGGAATGGTGACCCAGAGTGACTAGTACGTGGGGGGTAAGATTCAAAGGGTCAAAACAGAGGAGTGGTGAATAATAAAAGAAAGCTTGTAGAACTGTCCAGCACCCTCACCCCATGAGTTTCCTGCTGCTTTCATACCTTGCCGTTTCTTTAGTTTCTTCTCTTCAGCCTTGGCCCTCTGTGCCGAGGTCAGGCTCTCTGCCTCAGCAAGATTGTCCACGGCGATAGCCAAGAAGACATTCAGTAGAATATCTGGTTGGGAGGAATGACCATGAACAGATATAACCAAAAGCAGAAATTCATAGTGTGAACTACTAAAATGACATAGATGCTGGTCTGTCTTCTGTTATAAAGTTTTCATTTTAAAGCAGCTGTTCACAAATCCCTGGCCTGGCCTGGCAGTATGGCCTAGAGGTTAGAGTAATGAGCTACTAATGAGCTTGATACATCCAGCTGACCTGGGTTTGATTCTCACAACCTCCAGTTGCATACTGTGTGAGCCTGAGCAAGTCCTCCACATTGCTCCTGGGTCAACCCTTGAAAACGAACCTTGTCCCTAAGGGGTGTTATCCGGTTACCAAAAGAACTAAAAAAGAATCTGTGTGTGTGTGTATTTATATATATATATGTATATACCTGTACATATATACATGTATATCTATATATGTATATAGATATACATGTATATATAGATATACATCTATATATGATATATATATCTATATATATCTTCCAGTTAAGAAGAGGAAGGGATACGAGAGGGCACAGTCTCAGTTGTGGGGGAGATTCAGGAGGAGGTAAGGAGACAGTTCTTCACAGAAAGGGCAGTAGGCAAGTGGAACACTCTACCACAGGAGATGATGGCCTGTAAGACAGTGGGCAGTTTCAAAAGAGGATAGGACAGGGTGAGGGTAAGGGTAAATCTAAGGAGGGAGGAGGTGCAGGCAGCTGTGAGATGAGGGCTAGCTGCACAATCGAGCAGACTCGACTGACTATGAGGCCTAGTTCTGCTGGCATTTTCATATGTTAATATGTATATCTACATACATGTAACCCCCTATAAAAGTCTTCCCTTGGGTGTGCTTAAATGCCCACTGCCAGGCAGGCATTCTGTGTCTTTACAGGTGTAAAAGTGCTTGCATGCGAAAGTGCCCTGTTTACCTTCTGTGCCTGTCTCTTTAAAAGAGACATTATTTTTGTAGTGTATAATTAATCTGGGTAGGGTCGAGTGTTTCCAGGCTCGAGTCCCACCCGAGCTGCAGTAATATTGCTCTGTTCTGCCATCGCCAATGGTGCAGAGGGCTCTGTTAGAACTGTAATTGTTGCTGATTAGTTGCTCTAATTACAATGATATTATAGTTTGTCTAACCTTATTTTACAGGGGTCCCCAGGGTCGGACTGGTGGAACCAGTCCTGGTGGTAAGTGCAAACAGAGTGGGGATTGTATGCTGATTAGGGCTATTGTACCTGTATGCTGTTCATTGTTTAGCCACTAGAAGGAAAGGGGTCGCAGCGCCCTGGAGGGCTGTACCCAGGTCAGCCACGCTACCACACTAACCCTGTCCTCTGGGTGGAGGTACCCGTTTTCAGTACCCAGGCCCCTTAACCTGCAACTAGTCATGCAGGAAGGGGTAGTAGCCCTGGGATAGCACTACCTAGAGATCATATACATATATTTCAACTTTTTTTGCTGGCTCCTTCCCCGGCACCAGAGGTTCGAACTCTCCGCTTCGCTACTTGCCCCCATCCCAGGCTTAACCCCTGGGTGGGGCCACCGAGTGGCGCCCCTCCTAAGGAACTTGCTCTTCTACCCTGGCTCCCTCAGGGCAGGGCCATGAGAGTGGGACCCTCCCACCCGGTGGACCATAGTCTGCGGCGGCAGTGGAGATGGGGGCCAGCATTAGCAGGCTGGTATTTTTTCTGAGAGTTTTTCCTGTGGGTGAGGACATGCAATGACACCAGCATCCGCCCCGCACCCCTAACATGTGGCACTGACCCCGACAGTACCCCCAGCCTCCACCAGAGGTCCGCAGGGCCAAACACTCTTCCCCTCCCCTGGAGAGGAGAGCAGTCCCTGGGATGCTCAGTCTTTCTTCCCTGACCGCCCTCCAGCTTCCAGGTCCGTCTCCAAACCTGGGATGTTGGCACATCAAGCAGATGCCTTGCCGCTGCACCAGTGGGCTGGTTACATATAGTTCAATTTACATCGCCCATTTTTCCGTCTTGTACAATCCTCCCCATCCCCTTTTTGTCTGCTCTAGAAATGCTTTTAAGCTTTGAAATCATTAAAAAGTACCATTAAACATGGGCACCGCCACCCGATGGCACAGTAGATGGGTGTGTTGGTGACCTGGGTTCAGAAAGAAGCCCGTGGAGCCAGGATCAGGGCAGCCAAGACTGGGAGTGCTACCAGTGGGAGTCTGAGCCAGCCTGGGAGGAGACATCCGGGTTCCAGCACAGACAGCGACCCCGTGGCGAGTTTGGGAGCTTGCTTCCTGGAGGGCAGCATCAGTCCATTGGACGAGGCCACCACCATCATCACCACCAGACATCGGGGAGAATGAAGGGCTCAAGGGTGGGGAGAAAACATAAAAGAAATGTGCCTTGAGCCACCCAAATGACAGTTGCCAGACCCGGGGTTCTGCATCATGGGGATCCCGCTGGCCTGCCATAGGGGAACTGGAAGAGACAGAGCTGGGAACCAACAGGGCCTGACAGAGACAGAGCTGGGAACCAACAGGGGCCTGACAGAGACAGAGCTGGGAACCAACAGGGGCCTGACAGACAGGAGCAAGCAGCAGCTCCTAGGGCCAAACAGCTTAATTAATAATAAAAAATTGGGCGCCTACAGATTTCCATCACTATAACCAGTGGTTTCTGGACAGCCATTCTTGACCATCATTTTTCTTTTGACTTAGATGAATTATCATGCAACAGATACTGTTTCGTAACGTTAATGAACTGACATCAACACCAACTCCAGGCCACTAAACCAAAGCTCTAACACAATGAACATCAAACCAATCCCAGGTGCACGGTGATCAGAACTGTCTGCTGCTCTTTTATTGTGGTGTCCAGGGCTATGATCCCATCCCTTCCTAAATGCTAGGATAGGAAAATTATGTTTTAGCCACCGTTTGACTCCTGGGGAGGTAAGGCACCTGTTTGTTGCTGTTTTATACAATGAGCATGATAGGTGCTCCTTAAAACATTCAATACTCTGTACATGCACAACTTCATGTGGGAGCTTTTTCCATAGGTTTACCACTCTCTGGGTGAAAGAAAGCCTTCCTCATATTACTGTTAAATTACTGTTCCCTTTAATGTAGGGGAATGCCCTGTCAGTCTACTGCCCTGAGGAAGTTTCACCTAATTGCCCTTATCAGAATCATTTAAGCTTTCAAAACTGAAGTCATATCTCCTCTTAACCTTTTTCCAATGAAAACATGCCAAGTCTATCTAAACAGCTTAATCTCTCCAGTCAAATCCTTTTAGTTACTTAAAACAACACCCTCTCAGCTGCTGCACTATCCTGTTTATACTGTTACTACCAGAGAGACATGCAGGTTACCAAAAATTCAATAAAAAAAAAAAAATGGTCACACTTTAAGTGTCAGTTTCAATGTAACTGGGGTAGGTAATAATTAATTACATTGTAATTGCACATTTGCTGCATGTAACTGCAATGTAGTTACTGTTTAGTTACCCTGTAACTACAGTGTAGTTAAGGAAACTTAAAGTGTTGCCAAAAACTGTTTACAGAACAATTTACCTATAGTCAGTTGTAGTGATGCTGTATCCCATAATGCATTGTGTTGAAGTCCTGTCAACAGAATCCGTCACCACTGAAAGAATCTTTTCCTATCACAGCAAATAATCAACCACAATAAAACAGAAAGACACACTACCTCCAACAGGTGCCTTGGGTATCCTGAGTGTAAGCAAAACAAAAACGATACCTGGGTCCTGATGAAGCCAAAAGGTGATATACAGGGTTCTAGTTACCCGCTCTCCTGTGATCGGCAGCACATGTATTGCAATATGCACTTTTATTTTGGTAACAAAATTACCATTACCACAAACTGTTGCATGCACTATTATTTTTGTTTGTTTAAATAGCTACCTGCAACGGTGAGAACCGTGAACAATGAGAAGCGTTTCAGCTGAACCATAAACTGTAGACTTATATGAGAGGGAAGGATACAGTTACCACAGACGAACAGGATGATGAAGTAAATGCAGGCGAGAACTCCAGGAAGGAGGGTCCTCCGTATGCCATAATTCCGTTGTACATAATCGAGTTCCAGTCTTCACGGTCAGGATCTGGGGGAAGAGGACAATTTGTGTCAGTTTTATATCAGGAAGAGCAGGAAGTCCTGGTAAAGGAATTCTGCAGCGAAAAATGAGAGAATTCAAGGCCAACCCAATGGCACTGGCAGAGCGCACATGCTCCAGTGTGGATAAGCCAGGCTCATGTGTGGACCAGACCAGCTGCTTTTGGCCAGCAAGGGTCTGTGGGTGCTATGGAAGCAGTGCTCTTGGATACATGACTTGGTCAAACTGGACCACTGGAACCTGACTGGTAAAATGCAGACTGACTAGTCCAGCCAGAGCAGTTGCAAGTTGCGTGAATTCTGCAGGTCCTGCCAGTCTGGCCAGATTGGTAAGTCCAGCTTTACCAATCTAGTCTGGTCCAGTTCCAGAAGTCTGATCCTGAACATGAGTAAAAACCAGATCATCGGCACCAGACTGTATTGGTTAAAGCCAACCCGACCAATTAAGCCTGAGTGGCCTGACAAGCAAAATTCATGCAACCTGCACCTGCTCTGCTTGGTCTAGCTGGACCAGCCAGTCCAGCTTTTACTGATCTGGGCCAGTCCTGTTCTTTTTTCTTTTTTTTAACCAAGCTGTTTCTCATTCTGGTCATGTCTGGCGGCCCCGTCATCGACCTACTCATGGATTTACCAGTTATCCACCACTCTTCCAGGAACACAACGTGGTGAGTGGTCAGGCGTGTCTGTCATGTGACAGCCTGCATGGAGTGCCAGTTTGGATGGTCAGCATTTCCTCCCTCCTGAATTTTCTGCCCTGGGGTGCTGGAATACAATGATGCAATTGCATCTGGCAGCAACCACTCCCCTCTGGTGACTGTGCTGTCAAATAGTCTTCACCTGTTAGCAGTCACTCACACAGTGGGAACAGTGTCCCCCTTCCCTGAGGAAGAAGAGCAGCCCTGGGGTGCTTAATCCTTCCTACCAACCTGCCCCGACAGCCTGCAGTGGTTTCTAAATGCAGGTGGCCCAGGTAACAACTAGTAGTATTAACTGTGCTACCGCCGGCTCCAAGTCTGGTTCTGACGGTCTGGTTTTCCTTTACCATACATCTTAAGTGCCATGATGAAAAGGTGTACAGCGCTGCTCACATCTAGCGCCTCCTGTAGGGGGGGTAAAGGACTGAAGGAGACGCTGAGTATTGCGGGAGACCATGCTATGTCCTGCCTCTCGCCCCCAGGCCAGCATGAGTGGAGCCGCTGCAGTATTTAATTTTTTTATTTACTTATTTTGAAAAGTTTCACCAGGAAAGGCATACTGAGCAAGGTTGCTCATTTCCAGATGCTTTCTTTAGGGGAGAAGGGAGGGGACAAACAAGAGCAGATGATTGTATTGCTAATACTACACATTCCAAGTGATGTATTTACAGAATTACAAGCACCAGCTAGGTAAACAGTGCATGGGTTACAGCTTGAGATACAGAGGTTTGAGCTGTTATGAATACAAAATGCAGAGTTGTAACTCGTAAATACCTAGGATATACACAACAGGTGACAGAACTATACAGCAGTTCAGCACGAGAAACTATGAAGGAAAGGTAGAGACTGTATAAGAGAGGTGCAGGAGGCAAATCAGACTGCCCATCGGGAGAATGAAAGCAGTGGGGTGACAGAGCAGGGGTATGGAGCATCAGTGGGGGAGTGACAGATGGGCGGAAGGGGTAGGGGGACTAGGAGCACCTGCAGGTAAGGAGATGAAGTTATGTAGGAGGGAGCAGGAGGCATGAGGGGAAGCATATACCCAAGGAAGGTGGTAGGGAAACTTACAGGAGAGGAAAGCTGCCACTGATCATGCCGAGGACACCGCCACATGCGGCAATGCCACCAGACCCAGGCAAGACGCCTGCTTCTCCCGAAGGGAGGAAGAAACACGAGACCTGCAATCTCATTCCAGTATCTAGTGTTTGCTATGGGAGGAGGAGGAGGAGATGCTTCCCGGTAGGGTTCTCCTGTAACTGTGAGTCCAGGTGGGGCTCTGCAGCTCCACCTATAAGACTGGTGGGAAGAAACATGACAGTCAACAAACAAAATGAATGTGAGAAATGTGATGCAGGTCACAGGAGCAGCCAGCGCAGGATCCAGTGATGTTCCATGGGCCAGCTTAGAGGCACGTCAGCACTTCATCACACTGCTACTGGGAAGATTTGGGTTTGCATGCAATTCCCAGAAGTCCCACACAGGGGACAGCGGGAGGTCAGGACCATTGTGCAGGCAAGATACTCGGTACTCTAGAAGGAGGATGCAGCTCACCTAGTATTCTTGTTCCATGTACTACACGTTTACAATGCACCACTGTGGTTGGCTATGAAGGCACCTGTTTACCTAACCCCTCCTCCCCACTGCCCAGAGGAAGGATGCAGTAATGGTGACCGACTCTGACTGTCACGATAGAGGATGGGGACAAACAGGATAAAATGAGGCCAGGCTGTCGGGCGCAGTGGTAGTACTACCACTTGTGGTGTCAGTGACCGGTTCAGGAGCAAGCTTGGCTTGTTAGTGGCTGTGGCAGGGAAAGGAGGGTTGGGCATCCCCAGGACCCTCCTCCTCTGTGAATGGTGGATAGTGAGCTTTGCTGCAATACTGCACCCCCAGGTGATGACAGGTAGCAGTGCATGCAGCACCCGCAGTGGGTGGATGGGTGCCTCCTGATGGTGGCATGAACAGCCATTGGGTGTTCACCCCATTGCTGTCCTAGCCCACAAGATGTCTAGGGAATCCGGACAAAAAGTGGAAATGCCACCCAACACTGCAGCAGGAAGAAGCAGCGACCCACCCGTGTCTCCACACATTGCCTACAGGGTAACTGCCTTCAATGAAGCATGGATCCTGAAAGGCTTGGTGAACTCCAACAGCCCTGCCACAAGGGGTAAGCCGTGGAGGACTGGAGATGATGGAACAAGTTCCCAAGACAGTGGAGAATAATAATAATAATACTTTATTTATAAAGCACAATTCATAAATATCAAAGCACTGTACAATCTTAAAATCTTAAAGGAAAACAATGGAAAAGACACAGCTTTCCTCAGATACTACCTAAACTCTCAATTAGTGCTTTCAGACAGTAACAACTTTTTCAATTATTTAAAACAGCTACCCACAACTTCCACTTTCTGTTGCTAGCAGCCACCATCCCACAGGGCATAGCCATAATTCTATTTTGGGGTGTTTAAATATGACATTTCTGAAAAGGACAGATAAAGCTGAGGGCCTGGGGCATGAGCTGAACTCTGGGTGTGTACATGTTCTGTGGTGAATTTTGGGGTTTCTTGAAGAAAACACACACATTTGTTACATGTTCTCCACCCTAATTTCATGAGAAACTTTTTTTTCACATGGAATCATGGTTGTCTTCTATTTGGAAAAATATGTCAAGCCATGTTCTTGTTTGTGGAGATTCACCACTTGAGAGCACTGGCGGCAGTGCACCTGGTCCTTATGGTGTCAAGTGAGGAAGTCACCATCTCTCTTTTGCAAGAGGCTGTACCCCCACACCCACCTCTTTCTAAGGCTACTAACTCCAGAGGGTGGACCTTGGGAGAGGTGGCAAATCCAGCATTTGGCACTGTAATGACCAGGTGCTGTAATGCCAGAGCCCTGATGCCCAGAACTGGTCCCCAGATCATTGTCTCTTAGGAGAATTATTATCGAATGTGGCTCCAAGTTCATAGAAACATAGACTTTGATGGCAGATAAGGACGCTTGGCCCACCTAGTATGCCCATTTCCCTACCTAGAGGATAAGCTGTAGATCCTATTTAACCAACAGCCTATTTCTTCCTACCCCCACAAAATTTGCCTTATGTCGTCCCATACATTCTTGATTTCTCCCACAGTTTTAGACCCCACAACCTCCTCAGGAAGGCTGTTCCATGCATCCTCCACCCTCTCTGTGAAAAATACTTCCTCACATTGCCCCTGAGCCATCCCCCTGTCTTCAAATTGTGTCCCTTGTTCTTGCACATCTCTTTTCTGAAAGATGCTGCCCTCTTGGACTTTGTTGATTCCACTGAGGTACTTAAACTTTTCTATCATGTCCCCTCTCCCTCCTTTCCTCAAGGGTATACATCCTCCTTACTCAGCTTTCACACCATCTGAGTGAAGCTTGTTCCCTCCTATTGTGAACTGTAGGGTGTAAGTGCAGCATCAATATAGAAAGTCAAGTGCTCTTGTGCTCATAATATAGTAGGATAGAAGCTGCTTTACATTCTTAACAATGTTATTTAATACAATTATAACTAAGTTTGATTGCCTCGAACTACAATGTGTAGATATAGAAAGGTGCTGAGAATTACTTGCTATCAGACTTAATGTTCTGTGTAATAAGGCCTTCTTGATTGTTCTGCACATATGCCCATTGATCCGAACTATTTGTGTGTATTATTCTGTACTCTATGTTTTATGTGCCTGTAATGTTATATATTTATTAAGTGTTATGTAATTGTATGTCTTTATGTACTCTGGTCGCCCATGAAAATGGGTCTTTTGGCCCAGGACCTACCAGATTAAATAAATAAATCAAATCAAATCAAATCAAATTCTTTCAGATGGCTTGATATTTATTTAGTGCCACAGCACAGTTGACAGAAGTGCCAGGTCAGCATCCCTGCAGGCTTAAATTTGTTATGAATATTTTTTATTATAAAACCCCAAGAGGCAGTGCTAAAAGTGAGGCAGATCATCAATGAAACTGCAGCGTGCTTCCACATGACAGGGAAAGAATAATGTCCTCCTTCTCAAACTCATGGCGGATACTTAGACTCTTGCGTAGTGCTACAGATCATGGCTCTGAGCATATGAGGGAAAAAATAGCACAGGACCACCAGGTAAAGTGCAGAATCACTTTATTAATAAAGGTACATAGTGCACTGTTGTGCAAAGAGCTAACACACCATGCAACAAAACTGGGGAACATGGATGCCAAGCTGAACAGCCTGACTGGTTTTGCACAGGACATGCTTTCTCAAAGGCATGGATTCTGTCTCCAGACTATGTCTAGGTACTGCTCTGCTACTGAAGTCTGATAGCAACTATATTGCATGATCCTCCAACCAGTTCTCCTTACCTTATGGCTTCTGTTGGACTGCCCTCTGACCTCAGTCTCTTGAGTGACAAAACAAAATGCTTGCTTCTGCTTCTTGTTGCTGAGTCTCTGCACCGCACTGTCTCCGCTCGCTCCTCACCCACCTCCGGTGTAAACTGCTGAAATAAATTCCTGAAAACACTAAAAGAAAATAATTCATCTTGTGCCATGCTCTCTCTTGACTTGTTCGTGTGGTAACTGGTTGGGTTCCCCGGTTTTATGCTGCAGTTTGCTGCCCCCCATCCAATTTGGCAACAGGATGGATGTCGGGGTCGCAGTGGGGGGATGGGGTGAGACTAGAGAAAGTGCACAGCGCGCCCAGGCACCACCACAGACTCCTGAGGAGGCAAAAAATTTTTTTTTAAATTGGACCCTAAATGACGCCCCTGCTGTCTGCTCAGCTGAGAGGTGGAGCCAAGGAGGAGGACCGTGATTGTGACCCCCGTGAGGCTACTCTATACCCGCCAGTCACGGTACACCTAGCTAAGCTTTGTTAGTTGGCTGGCTAAGGCTTACAGCAACGGGCAGTCGGGTGGCGCTGAAGCACAAATTTAAAGGAACAGGCGTGGCGCTCTGTACGAACAATTTAACATGCATTTTTGTGGTCATTTCGGGGTTTGAACACCCTAAACACTTCACTTACGCCTGGCATCCACATGAGTAGCAGTGAGATTTTAGTTCACTTTATGTTAATATGTCTGTTGACCTCTGCTATTGGTTGGCAGAACATATTAGCATAATGAGCTCAGGAAGCCTCTGCTGCTCGTGAAATGGTGGCTGTTTAAATTACTAAAAAGCAATTAGAGGTCATTTTAAAAATGTTACTGTCTGAAAGTACTAATCAGGCATTTCTGTAGCGTGTGGGTAAAGCTGTGTCTTTTCCAGTGTTTCCCTTTAAAACAATTTAAAACATACTAAAACTAGTAACTATCAATAAATACACCACTCCAAGCACATAACAAAAATATAGCAAAAGTCAGGAGCAGCCAGTTGGAATAGGTGTGTTTTAAGGGCAGTTTAAAGCTCTCCACTGTCTGGCACTCTCGTATGCGACGGTAGAAAATTCCACAGGAAGGGACAGCAAGACAAAGCCCGTGCCCCAGAAGTCTTCAAACACACCCTGGGAATCTCTAGCAGTCCCTCATTGGCTGAGCAGGTGGTCAGAGGGAAGGGATGTAGAAGCTCTTGCAGATAACTCAGACCCAAACCGCGTGAGGGCTTTATAAGTCAGAATATCAACATAAGGTGATCCACCACTGAACAGGCAGCTAGTGCAGAGCGCGCACAGGGAAATATGGCTGATTGGGAAAATCCAGACAATAACCTGGCTGCAGCATTCTGCACCTGCTGCAGGTGGTGGCTATCAACCCCAGGAAGCCCTAGTTAAAGGGAGTTACAGTAGTCAAGGCGCCGATGTCAAGAAAGCATGGACAAAGGTTGGAAGATTGCTGGACAGAACAAGGTGCTTAATCCGGGTGATGTTCCTCAGATGGTAAAATGAGGATTTGACAACAGCTGACACCTGAGCACAAAGTGTCAGCCCGTCATCAAAACCACCCCAGATTCCGCAACTCCATTTAGAGGTCAGCAGCTGGGAGCTCTGCCACAGCCAAGAAGGCTGTCCAGCAGATGACCCCTATCCGTGACCGGCTCCACCACTAACATCTCCATCTTAACTGGGTTTAGCTTTAACCAGCTGGAGTTCATCCAGTCTTGGATTTCGCAGACAGTTGGAAAATACTGAGGGCGCACTATCCTGGTCAGGCACAAAGATAGGTACAGCTGAGTATCATCTGCACAGCAGTACAAACTCAGTCCATACCATCTCACAATGTCTCCTAATGGTAGCATGTACCCCACAAACAACATGGGGACAGCACTGAACTCTGCGGGACCCCACAGCGAGGAGAAAGAGTCAGAGGAATAAATCCAAAACTACTCTCTGTGACCTGCCAGAGAGGAAAGAAAAACTATCTGAGGACTGTACCAGATAGACCGAGATCAACTGCAGGCGATCAAGCAGCACCCCATGGTCCATGGTCTCAAAAGCCGAAGAGATCCAGAAGGACCAAGATGGAATGACACTTCTGGTCTCTAGCCATCAGGAGATCATTGGTACCTGAACCAGAGCAGTCTCAGTACTGTGTCTCCTATGGAAACCAGACTGAGTGGATCATAGATAGCATGGATAGTAAGATGGTTCTCCAGCTGAAGCACAACAACTTTCTCAATAACCTTCCCTATAAAGGGAGGTTAGAGATTGATCTGTAGTTTGCAGGGGAATCTGAGTCAAGGATGGTTTCTTGAGAGGGTTACCACAGCCTCCTTCAGGGCTGGGAAACTCCCAACTCTAGTGAGCACCAGATTAACTCTGCCAGAACGGACCAATCACATCCACACACCCCATTAAAAGGTGAGTGGGCCCAGATCTAAACTACAGCTAGCTGGTCGCATACTCCGGAGAAGCCACATGATATCCGTGATCTCTGGCTGGTCAAACTCCACCCAACAGAACAGAGGGTCGTGACTCTGCTCCGACCACCAGTATCCACCAAAGGGCTCGACAGGCGAATCTCAGACCTGATGTCAGCAATCTTATCAGCAAAAAGTGAGCAAACTCATCACACTCAATTTGCCAAAAGATTTCCGGACTCGTAAACAGGCTGGATTGCACAGTCTGTCTACCATTTGGAACAGCTGAGCTGGACAGTTTTGTGCTGCAGCAATTTCCCTAGACAGGAACTCTGCCTTCTTACAGGAAATTGTTGACTGATAGTCCCTATAATGCTTCATCGGTCTCGTTTGTCAACATCCAGGCCGGACCCTCAAGCTAAGCAACAAACCATGACCAACTCACTTCAACTCCCTCAAGGGCCCATCAAACCAAGGGGCCAGAGGGTGGAAATGTGGGCAAACGCAGAAAGGAGCAAGGGTATCCAGAGCCCCACCACTGCTGATTATAAGCCCAGTAGGTTCTCCGGACCCTCGCTTGCATCCGCATGCCCGATAGGTCCAGCACCGCCAAAAGGCCTTCAGGGATCACACCCACAAAGGGTGGTATTGGACCATCTCCACAGGGGCAGGCCTATAGGGAGGAGCCAAGAAACTAAACCTTATGATGTGGTGGTCGGACCATCCAACTGGTTCCACCACCAAGTTGGTAATCTCCAACCCCAGGAGGAAAACCAGGTCAAGGAGTGACCACAGCTTATGCATCGGAAGGATAACTACCTGTGTGAAGCCCAATGAACTCATAAGTCAGAGGAAGTCTTGTCCAAACTAGAGAGCTCATCATCGACCCAGGCGTTGAAGTCCCTCAGTACCATCAACCTGGGGCCTCCTACCATGTCAACAGTGAAGTCTGCGACTTCCTGCAAAGTATTTCTTCGCCTCTGGGTGGACGGTGAAACAAGAATAATTCTGCACCCACACCTGTGTACAGTACACTTGAAGGATCTTGTATCCTCAACTGGCACATCAACAAGGCCCAATTCTGATTTAAAACGAATTGCTACCCCCCGCTCATGACCAACTCTTGCACGGTGTATCAATCGAAAACCAGCTGGAATCGCTTGACTCCAAAATGGGATCAGCATTTTCATCCAGCCAGGTCTCAGTGATGCAAGCCAGATCAGATGACCCAACAAAATCAGCCATAATGGCTGGTTTGTTTTAATAGATCTGGCATTGCACAGCACGTCTTGGTCGGGTGAGAAACCGTAGTAGTTCGAGATATCTGCCCACTAAATGTGGAACCCTTGGGTATGGGCACTAAGCAAGGAGTACCTCATTCAGTGCTCCATTTTGCCCCAGGCATCTTCTGGACCCCACTACCCCAATCAGGCGCTTGGCTCACCCTCCACATCCCGGGCCCTCACCCTGTCTCCTCCTCCCACACTATATCAAAAGCTCTGCAGTGGACATAAACCACCGCAGATTGGGGGGCAGTTAAAGGGTGGCGGTCCCAGAGTTCAGAGGGGAGAAGCCTGACAGGAGAGCATCCATTAAACACATTCACACAGCTGCTGCCAAATAAGACAGTCAACGCGAGCCAATAGAAAACACAAACCCACAAATTAATACCTAATAACCCCAAACAAATTACCTAAAACCTACAATAAAAGAAACCAAAATAAAATATAACAATATAATTCAGCAAATAAAACAAAAGGAACAAAAGAACAAACTAAAAAGTGTAGTAGCTGTTCTGGGCCTCTCACACTCAGTCAGCCAGTAACAAAATGTCCAGAGTCACCAGGCACACTAAAACCATGTCCTTCAAAAATAATGAACACATTTCTGCAAGGACCTCTCCGACCTTCCACCGGATGAAAAAAGACAAACAAAAAGCCAGGGCATGAAAATTCCACAGTCTTCAAATCTTTAGAAAGTCTCTTGACTGCTCAGTCAGCAAAGAGCAAAGCGGGGGTACCTTCAAATCAGTATAAGACAACAGGAGAACATGACACTCCAACATAGCCAGAAAGTTCCTCTGCAGGCATTAACTTTCACAGGGGTCTCTCTTAGCTGGGAGGGAGCTGGTACAGCTCACAGAGTCCCCAGAAATCAGTAAAGAGCACCCTGCCATCCACCGACCGCAAGGTGGTTCGAGCCGCTATACCACCAGATCCCAGTCCTCTGGCCAGAGCCGCTGGCAGGATCCAGGGAAGCACTGGACTGCAACCAGCCCCTCACCCCTTCCCCAAGCACATACCAGTAAGAGGACTGAATTACAAAGTACTCATGACTCCGACTAGCTTTCAAAAGTCGCACCAGCTGTAATCGTCAGCAAGTTGGATAAACCAAACAAGGCTCTTCCTCCTGGGTTCTCCTCAACCCTCACTTCAGCAGCTACAGTAGAATGGTCCCAAGGAAACAAACACTGATACGGCAACCAAGCAGCCATAACACCAGACACAGTACATAAAGGTTCCAGTCCAAAATCTGGGGCATAGCCATCCCCAGGGCAAAATGACGCCAAATGCAGTCAAAAATGTCCAGACATGTATTCCAATAGAGATCGCTACAGTCAGCGTGCAGTCTGCCACACTGTACCCTAAACACAGCGAGCCACAAGGGAAAGTCCAGGCGCACGTAAAACCGCAATCCAAAGGTCGCAATCCAAAACAGCACCGCGGCTCCAATCTGACTTTCCACTTCCACCCAGGCCGAACAAAACAATAAACAAAACGCTTAAAAGACAAATAAACAGAGCTAAGTAAGTCAAAATATAAAACAAATAAAATGGATAAATAAACTAAAAGAAGGACAAAACAGTTTAAAACAATTTAAAAACTCAAGCTAGTCTTCTGGCTGGCTCACAGCAACCGCCATATTCCCGGTGATGAGTACTGCAAAGTGGAGAAGGCAGAAAACCAGCCAACTCCAGATGAAATATCTTTAGAATTTTCTTTTATTTCATCACAGTCACCACATAGATCCAGCGCCTCAGGAAACAACCCCCAACGTTTAGCCGCTATATAGGGGCTTCTGCAGGGATGACATGGTGTGCCTATTTAAATAGTAGACATAAATAAATGAATACATAAATGTTGAAAATTCTGTATTTCTACATTCTTCTGTCAAGCACAAGTTCACGCTGCCCCAACCTTAATTCTGAAAATACAATTTAACACACTGAGAGGGTACCTGGAGACAACCCTTCTCTTGGAACTGCACTGCAGAGAGGGACATGTTGGGCAGGGAAGGAAGGATGGAATTAAAGAAAAACATGATAACATGGGTGGAGGGGAGTCCTACTAGCAGTAAGAAAGGAGATGCACGTTTACCTGGAAGACACTGATCAGTGCCTGGGGAAGTTGTCAAAAGTGCTTCTCCTGACCTCCATGTCATCAAAGTCGTACTTCCCTCCAAGAGCTGCATCCCCAGCAGGGAGAAGATGATCATGAAGAGGAAGAGGAGGAGGAGCAAGGAGGCGATAGAGCGGACAGAGTTCAACAAAAGCCACCAGGTTACTCAGGGAGGTCCAGTACCTAGCAGATAAGCGGAAATAGTTTAGGAGATTTATTTGGAAACAATTAGACGTGAGTCATTCTTAGTCTCCCAAAATATCAAAACATTTTGGTTACAGGACAGAGATAAACTGCCAGTTTACATAAAGAAATAGCTCTTGAAGAGTAAATCATCTTAAATTCATGCTTTATTAGGTCTTACTAATTCATTAAAATAAACCCCATTCTTAAGAGCACCTTTCTGGGGCACTAAAACAAACAGGAGGCCCCTACGTGAGCAGAGTCCCTCCATTGCAGTTTAAAACATTACGCTTAGCCCCTAAGAAGGAAGGGATCATATTTTGCCCCTGAGGGGCTAGCCACTCAATCCCTTCCATTTCCTGACTGTCCGATCTGTCCCTCCTCAGACTTTTGTGATGTCATCACAGGACCAGTGTAGGGGGCATGCTCCAAGCCAAGTCTATGGGCGTCATTTCAAAAGCTATTGTGCCCTACTCATTCTCTCCACCTGCTCTTCTGTGATGTCACTTATGAAGACACTGAAGAGGTCTAGTCCCAGCACTGAGCCCTGCTGCACCTTGTTGGTCACTCTTCCCTTATTAGAGTGAGTTCCATTTGCCAATACTCTCTGTCTCCTATCAGTTAACCAGTGTTTTACCAAGTTCTACACTCACACAATGCACAAAGTGTACACAATGCACACCTATGATGGGTCTTAGGCACAAGGCATAGCTGAGTGCTACAACCACCTGAGAAAATGCATTATTCCTTATGATCGCACACCCTGGAGTGTGTTCTCCCACTTATGCAATGAGTTTTTATTTTTGTAAAACTATGCAGTTTAGCTGAGTGTGCAGTTGTCAGAAAATAACAGTCATGTGACGTGTTTCAACCAATAAGGTTATAGGATTTTCATGGCCCATTTTATAAGCATAGAACCATAGCACCCATGGAGCAGAGAGCTGGTTCAGACCCCTTACATCCATGTGTTCATTATCAATGTTTCACTGTCATGCCTGTCCTTTTCCTTACAGTTATTCATCCCCCTTAACATTCAGGGCCACCACAGCGACACCTTCTTCTAGCCAGGAGGGTGGGCAGATGACTGCCTTCTCACAGCTAACACCAATACTGCCCTGTGAGTGACTCACAGGGAGAAGTGCACCCATACATAACCCATGCTCTAAGCTGCTCGGGAGGCGGAAAGCCTCACATTCAGTATACACCTGGTCCTCTCCAGACACTGTAGGCAAACACCCACTCTCCTGGATAACATTTCTTTTTTTTTCTTCCATAAGTACTTTTTGCTTTTGTAGTTTTCTCCCCAGTCCCAATGCTGTGTGTTCCTGATGTGATGCATGTGTGTGGAGGCATGTGCACATCACACCTATGAAATGATCCACCCTACCAGTCACGCATTACGCCCTGCGCCTGCCATTGGACCTCCATCTGGTGATGGCGGGACTATGGATGAGCCACCCACCCACCTGGAGAGGGAGAGCCAATGCTCGTCCATTCCCTAACCCAGGTCAACAGCGTGGCACAAGGTGTGGCAGCCAGCGCCTCAACCCTCAGCACCACCGGCTTCTGGATGACATTTCAATGTACTGCCACCATCCCAACCTGAGCCACCCCAGCACATCTGCTTGACTCCATTACTTTGTTATTTTGAAGATCCGCGGCAGGCGAATGCAGCCGGAGGCGGAGATTCCCAAGGGAGACATGATCTTCACGTGCACCAGGATGATTTCAATAATGCCAATGCACACCACAAAGCAGTCAAATCGGTTGAAGAGCGACATGAAGTAGGGTTGAATCCCTAGGGCATACATCTTCAGCAGCATCTCAGCCGTAAACAAGGATAGGAGGACTACATTTGCGTTGTCTGCAAAGTAAAACAGATTAGTTTGGTTTTCATGTCCTAGTGATCGTTGCTGGGGGCAAGCTTAGCTTTTGAGTTTTCTCCACACTGATTTAGTTGGCAATGGTAGGGTACTACTTGGGAACCCTACAGCAACAGTGCCATTAAACCATGATGAATACATGCAGCGACAGATGCTTTAAGAAGAAGGGGTAAGCTGCAGGAGACATACAGGATAGTACTGAAAATTATGAGCAAAGCTCTATCGCGATGTAGAGAGGCAGAACTAGTTCTTAAAATAACAGAACCATTTAAACCCCACTGGTTCTTAAATATAAGTTAATAGGGCTTCTGAGGGATGTCTCTTATGGTGTAAGAGACTCCAAGCCTGAGGTTTGGGTGAGAGGGCGAGCGAAGCAAAGCTCAACGGTTCTGTCCACCCAAACCTCATGAGAGGAGTGTCTTATATCATAAGAGATACCCTTAGAGGCCTTATTAACTTATTATAAATCACTTGATTTTAGTTTGAGTGATTTATAATAAGTTCTATCTTTTCAATTTTTTGTGCCTTTCTACTTTTGACATTTAAATGAAATGCTCCTCCTAGCATTGGTCAGAGGTGACACAGCACACTGTACATGAATAAGACGACAGTAGTGCTGCAGCGTTACTGAAGCTGAATTCATGTTAGTGATTTATACTGAAGAACCAAACGACCTTCCCCATTAAAATAAACAGCTTTAGTGATTCAAAATGCAAATGAGCCAATGGAATTAAATTAGCAAATGATTAGTATGCATGCATATGCAAATTATTCTGTCCACAAAATATGTTTGACAAAATAACTGATTTTAAATAGAACCAGTAAAGATGTACTCTCTCTTGTTACATATGTTCTACAGAGAACAGCAGCATGGAGAATTTTGCTGTCTTACTAACACGGATGCTGCACATTTTTAAGGAACTCAGTTTGCTGACTGGGCACCAATAAAACAAAACTAAACAAAAAAACATTAAAGAGCCAGCATTGTGAGACCTGGGTTGAGCATGACCTCTGAATCTCTTTGTGGGGCAGCTTCGAGGTAATGTGCTCGCTCCACTGCAGGGGCGCAAGATCATGTCACTCTCTAACTCCCCTGCATCCAACTCAGGAGTGGAACCTGATGGTGGACAGATAAATGGTAATTAAAAGAGGAAAAACAGGCCATCTGGGCCTAGGGCAAAAGTGTACAAAATAAAATTGATGCCAGCACCAAACGTTCAGGGACTCTTCAAATTTGCAAACAGATTTTGTTTTACTAGAAAAAACTTACAATGTTCATATAGCTCTTCAAATAGAAGGAACAGTACAACAAGATAACCCAACTGATTAATACATTACTTGGTTCTGCAATGTAGAGAGGTTGAGATTTCAAGTTCTTGTCAGGGTTGCCACAGGGCAAGTTCACACCCAGATGTGATTTTTAAGTCTTGGGCCAATCAGCAAGAGACAAAAAAAAAAAAAAAGAGAAAAATGAGGGTTGAGGCAGGCTTTCAATTCATGGCCTGTTGCCACAGCTGCCTATGCCATGGCTGAAGGCATCTCCAAAGTGCTGCAAAACAGAGCTTACAAAGTTGAGGGTCATCCAGTGCAACAGCACCTTCCCCAGTGGGGAGAACAGTCCAACATTGTGTGTTCCCTGAAAGGACAAAGCGGCATGAGCAGGCCTTCCAAGTGTGGAGTGGGGCAGAAAAGCACAGGGGCTGGTTAAAGGATAACAGGCGTGTTACTCCTGGGCGCTGTATTTCCTGGCTGCAAACAGTTGTGCTGTCCACTGTAAGGCCAGGAAAATTGTAGAGGCTTGTGGGGATGAAAGACCAAAGGGCAGATGATCAACGGAGTATAAACATTTAGATGCAAAAAAAAAAGACTAAAGGCAAACTTCCCAGGGGGCTACCACCAGAAACCCCAAACTCAAAGAGGGTGGTTCTCTGATGGCTCTGCAGCAGTGCCTTGAGCTACCGTGCGGTGACTTGAGTTTAGAGCGAGCTTGGCTTGCTGCATCAGGAGGTAGGTCAGGCTGAGGCCAGTTGCCACGTTGCACCATGCCGAGGTCAGGGAGGGTCAGTGGCAGGTTTTCCAGGCCATAGTGACCCCTGTCGCTGGGCCTGAGGGCTTGCTGTCATCACAGGAGCCCTGTGTGCATATGAGGCTGAAAGAGGTCCTGGCCACATCATGGGGAGGAGGGAGAGTTTAAGGAGAAAACTGGGGAAGTGAAACAGCCCCTGCCACCTGAATGATAGTGGAAATGCCTGAACAGGGTATACCTTAATACAGGGTATACCGGGAGGGAGACACAGGGAGCAGGCAGAAAACACTATCTAAAAAGAAAGAAAAACAAGAGAAAGCAACAAAAGCTCGAATGAGCGAGCAGTAGAACAAACCCACACCTGCATGTGCCACCTGATTGCCACCTGAGCCTTACCTTGAACTTTGGTGAGGAACTCAGCCTGGTCGTAGTGCTCCGTCGCTATGAACACAGTATTCAAGAACACCAGGAGGATTACCAGCCAGTAAAAAGCTGGATTTCACCAAGTCCACAGCACTTCCCTACAGAACAAGCGGTTCCAGCAGGCGCCATAAATCGACTATGGGCAAAAAAGTGAGAAAGAGAAGACAGTGACACTAAATAGACTTTAGATACGAGTCATGCAGTTGGGTGTGGCAGTCAGGGGTACTGTGACCCCCACCACCACCACCACACCCCATAGACTAACTAGAGGAGGAGTGGATGGCTAATTGTCACTGGAGTTGGGATGCAATGGAATGATAATTCTCAAAGGTGATGGCGTGCTAAAGTGAATATCATGGTACTCTGGTAATCATGACACTAAGTTCTGAGAAAATATTAAATAAGAAGGGTCCTAAGCACTCTAATCATGGAATAAGACCCCCTCCCAAGATAAGGTACAGCATGAAAACAAGATGACTCGGGTGTAGCATGAGGTATGAAGCCCCATAAAATTCAATTTTTCTTTAAATTATCCTAGTGTTCTGGATCAGTAGAATCCAATGTCCCATAGGTCTACAGCCTCCCTGTATGCTACTGAGATATGGAAAATTAGTAGGGTACCAATCCTGTGACTCCCAATCCTTTGGTAAATCATGATGCCGTAATACCATGACAGCCCTTCTCAAGAGCACAGATGCTAGTTACAAATTAGATTGAAAGGGTCAGGTTTACAGAAAATCAGTACTGAATCAAGTTTTACTTTGTATAAGTTTTTGAAGCTGGTAGCAAAGGGTTGCAACTCTTATCTGCCATCTCTTACAGTGCATGAACCTAAAGAGGGTTGGGTTAAACACTTTAGGAGATTTTTTCATGGTAAGGAATCATTGGAAGTAACTCACCCGACTATGAAAACATACTGGATGGTCAATATGAACCATTGGTTCTATCCGAGCATGATACTGAAATAGCGATTGTTAAACCAAAAATAATACTCCCCAGGTTATGATCTTATTCCTCCTGAAATCTATAAAAGTATAAAAAATGTTGGACTCCCATGCTTACATGTTTCTTTAATCTATGTCTGCACCATAAATATATACCTGAAGATTGCACTTATAATATAATAGTGCCAATTTACAAAAAGGGTTCTGTCTATGATGCAAACAATTTATTTCAGACCTATCAGTCTGTTGGATAATTCCTCTAAGATATTCTCCAGAATTGTTTTCGATAAGTTTGCCCAGTGGGTAAAAATCACTTCAATCTTATCACCATTTCAACTAGGCTTTGGAGAAAAATTTTCTACAACTGATATTTTTGCTTCACTCATTTTATTAAAAGTATATCCATGCATATATGAGAAGATGAAATGATATATTTACATGTAGATTTTTCTCATGCCTTTGACTCCAATCATGAAATATTCTTTGGGAGATTCTCCTGAAAAGAATATCCCTCCCTCACATTTTGCTCCCCGTTGATTTATTGTATACTGATACGCATACAGCGGTTAGATACAATAATAATGGAGATTGACAGAATTCTTCCCGCTAGTAGAGGGTTAAACAGGGATGCCTCTTGCACCATCCTTATTTAACATTCATACTAACTCCTGCTAGAATATGAGGACGAGGATACTTTTGATGCTCCACTTATAAATAAGCAAGTAATTCATTCATTGGCCTATGTTGATGATATTATTCTTTTCTGTCAATCTAGGTCAGGCTTACAAAGGAAAATTTATATTTTTGTGAAAAATGTTGACAACTAGCCGCCCAGTGGCCCAAAGGGTTGAGGCAGTGGATGCCATACCTCGCGCTACGCCAGTGACCTGGGTTCAGGAACAACCTCGGATCGTCAGGATGCCAGCATGGGAGGAGGGAGGGTGAAGCAAGACTGAGCATGCTGATGGCCAACTCTCCTCTCCCGAGGGTGGCGAGGGTGGTTGGCACCCCGTAGTTCTGCTCCCACGGGTGCAGATCAAGTAACTAGCGCTGGCAGAGAGGGGTGGCAAAAGTATTAGGAGGTGGAAGGGGTTGAGCTGACACCATGTGGTACATAGCATGCCTCTACATGCTCGCATGGCCATGTGCCAAGAACTTTGGGAGGGGTCAGGGGCAAAAAACAGTAAAATATTTATGTGTCCCCGACGCCAGTTGGCGGAGGAGGCAATGAGGACCAAAGAGCTATATACAAAAAATGTAGACAACTAGAACGAAAATAAACTTAAATAAAAGTAAGGCAATGGTGCTAGGGCCCATTCCAACAGTAATCATAAAGCTAAAATGTATACAGATAGCCAGCTAGCGGAAGTTGTAAATATATACATATGAATAAAAATGACATCAAATGCCAAATGGACAAAACATCTGGAAAACAAAGCTCCAAAGTCAAAATAATGGCCAAAGCACGGCTGAAATTTAATAATCGATATGGAGGGACTACCATCGCGCCCGCTCTTCAAAGCTGAAGAGGTTAAACTAAATCCTGTTCTACTTTATGGAGCAGAAGTGAGAAGATCTGAAAAATGCAATGGTTTGGGCAGAACTGGGTAAAATTCAAACAGCTAGCATAAAAGAACTTCAGATCATAAGCTATTGGATAAAAATAATTAATAATGGTGATAATAAGCTTCCAAAGTATGTTTAGAGGAAAAATGAAATGGGATGCCAAAGGGATTAAGTCAAAATGTCTTTTACACCTACAAAATATATTAATTAAATTCAACTAGCAGCATTTATGGAAGGATATAAAAGGAAAATTACTATGGTGCCACAATACAAAGACCTAATGAAAATGTATTCCCTATGCACAAGAATATGATATGTCAATCACAAAGAACCAAAACTGGGCATTGTGGTATAACAAAATAAAATAGGTCACTTCTACAGGAATATATGATTACTCCTGTTTCTCCAGAACAGCGAAAAAAACATAACCAGGGCAAGATTTGAATTAATTAAGACTAAGTATATGTGTTTCAACAAATATGTTACTGACAACACACAAGCTCAGGATAAGTATGTTTTCCCTGCAAAAAGGGATTCCAAGAGGACCTAAGACACATAATCATTAATTGTCCACTGTACATTAAACCTAGAAATCAGTATCTTGCTCAGATACTTTCTATTTATGCTGATAGGAATTATGATGTCATTTTATAATACTACATCCTAAAACCTATGAAGAGCAGTGGTTACTGCTAGTTTCTTTGTATCAATAATTAAGAACAAGAAAAAGCTTATAGCTATATGAATAAGTTATCTAAATAGCGGGCTTAGAATTCAGAGATGTGAGCCCAGATATTCAAAAGCTTTAACGTAGTGCGCCAAACCATTTGTGCAGGTTAGCACAGTATTAGCGCAGGTCTGCTATATTCAAAAGGCCAAATAGCATACGCAAATCTCATTAGCACCGGGCAAACCATAATTATTTGCAAGGGCACACTGAACATGAATACGGGTGCTATGGGATATTCATCGGCTAGCGCTTGGCATAGTTGTTGCTTGCATGACTTAAGCGCGACCCTAGCGATGGTATAATTACAGCCAGGAAAAGCTGGTCTTAACCCTGGGCAAACAGCTTTGCAAGACCCTGGTGCTTTTGCGCTGTGTTTGCCACGGCATTTGTGCGGCTTGTGTGACCCTAACATATGAGTATGACACTTTGAAATGGCGGACATGGAGGACACATGCTGCTCACCGATGGTACCACCATGATGCCAACAGCTGCCACCAGTCCCAGCCATGCCAGGCAGTAAGGGGTGATCTGGCCCCAGGGGACATCATGGTAGTGTGGCCAGACAGCACACACCTGCAGACCATATGTCTGTGCTGACCAACAGGTGCCAGCACACACATGCAGCACTGTGGGCATGGTGGCCGTTGAGGGGAAGGCGTCGGTTGGCCAGACCTCACCAGAGCCAGGTGTGGACACAAGGCTGGGACACATCAAGCAGTGCATATAGGGCCAGTAGTGGGAATACCCCCCACCTGTGTTCCTGTCAGATCTTATGTGCCCCCTGCCACATACCGCATTAACTGTACAGATGCCACAGCACACACAGCCAGCCTTGTCTATGTCACTGTGAGCATCCCATGCCACAGGTGCAGCATCTGTGGATCACACAACAGCATTAACAGTACTGTCCACTGTCAGTAAACGCCTGCAAGCTGGGCCTGTCACTGTGTATAGTGCAGTGGTCATCACTGCCCTACATACCGTAGGCATTGCCATATCCCTCACACTACCAGCCCCTTGCTACTGTAGTGTCTGCTGTGCACTGTAGCATGACCTACAGTGTGACGTGCTGCATGCAGCACCACCACCACCACCTGTACCTATGATGTGTTGTCCCCTGGGGTCGATATGCTATGCTATGCTATGCTGTTTACATGCAGCCTGCAGCTATAATCATGCACTGCCTGACTGACCTACAGGTGGAGCTGCGGTCAGCCCTGGCCAGATTCTGTACTTCCAGACTGACCTACAGGTGGAGCTGTGGGACCCTGCAGTAACGCTGGGAAAACTGCATGCAAATCAGGGCATAATGAGATGCTAATATAGCTGTTTGCCTAGAGACTACCTAAGTATGCTCATTTCCATGTCACTTTTGAATATGGCAAAGTTTAGCACCGGGCAAATGTGTTTGCACCAGGCAAACAACAGCTCTGGACTAATCTCTTAAATCTCGTTAGCTCCGCACAAAGCAGTTCAGGAATATTATACAGTTTTGCAAACTGTACTGTCCCATAGGCTGCTCCCTGCAGCTGTACTGGGTCCACACATTTGCTGGAGCACACATTGGCCATACAGGTCGCCTCTACCTACCTTCACATCGCTCGCACTGTGTTGCTGTTGTGGTCTGCACTTCCTGGTTGCTATATTCAAAGCTGTCATATTACAGGGCTACGTTTGCCCAGCCTCATTCCCATGCTATATTTAGAAGGCTGTTTGCCCTGGGCTATTCCTTTTGAATATAGCTTGCTTGTGCTCGGGCTAACTTTTGCCTGACCAAGCAGTACTAATTTACCCCAGAGCAAAGTTTTGAACATCTGGCCCATAATCTGCAGAACATTGTATAAGGTGACTCTCATTTGTTAATTCCTGTTCTGTTATATGCTCTATATTGCACACTGCACTTACGGATTATAAAGCAGATTTTAAAAGAGATATCTATGTATTATTTGTAATAATCATGGTGTTTACTGATCATAATTGAGCAATAAAATTGAACTGAGTAGCAGAATTGAGATTTAAAAGCATTTCGCTGCACCTTCTGGTGCTAGATCTCTTAGGGTAGAGGTACATATTCTCATGTGAAACTCTACTGTGTCATTTTGCCAGAAAACCTTTCTACAGCCAGGTGGTATGGCAGCCAGGTATGGCCCAAAATAGCAGCTGCCTGAAAATCATATGCATAAAGCAAAAATAAACTGTGTCTACAAGGTTCTACAAACTGCAATGAACTAGCTAAAGCCTCGGGACTTTATGATCTGGTATGGACGAACTTAGGAGAATCTGTTGCCTGATACTGAAGACAAAGCAAGTTCTAGCATGCCAGAGTGTTGAGTTTTAAGTGATAATTTACACATAATTTTTTAGAATTTTCTTTTGTGCAGGGCAGGAAAGGCACAGTGGGTCAAGTGTGACCCAGGGTGCAGGGAGGTTAAATGACTTGCTCTGGGTCACACAGTATGCAAGTGGTGGTTGCAAGATTCAAACCTGAATCTGCTAGGTCTCTAGTGCTTTCACCTCTAGGCTCTACTGTGTTCAGAAGACATTAAGGTTAGGGTTCATGTTCACCAAGGGTTGATGTCCATGGTGATCCCTGAAATTCATTTTAGTGCTGATCAGTAAACTGTGAGGGCAGCCCTTCCCCTTCCTCCACTCCTCCCCACCCCCACACACCTATGGAGCTAAAGTAAGGTGCAGAATTTGCAATGTAGCATGAAACATTCAGGAGATGGAACAAGGCCACAAATGCTTCTACCAAGCTTTAAAGTGTTAGTGTATTGTTTTAAAATATTAATTTTCAAAGTAGTGAACCATTATTTCTTACATTGGAAGTATTTTGTTTTTCTTTTCTGTTTTGCTAATTGACGTTTCCTACCTGACAATACTTGATGTGATTGTGCGGAGCAGTACTCTATCTGGAGGAGGCTGATACAGCCAGGTCTCCTCCTCCTGATATATCATCAGCCCTATGACCTCACTGTCTGTGACATCACATCGGACCAAGAACAGCCAATCACCTGCTGCAGGATGGATCACTTGTGGTGTCTCAGTGAGTGAGATCACAGTACTGATGGGGTATGAGAAAGAATAGAATTAGATGGCAGTGTCCAGGTTAAGTGCTGCTTTTCAAATCAAACCTAATACTATTGGGTGAAAATCTTCTAGTAAGCAAATGGAAAAGAAAAGTTCCTCAGAAATAAAAGTAACAACTGACTACTTATAATAAGATTTCCTGCTGCTATTTTGGTGCTACTGGCCCTTTAAAAATGCTGGTTGCAGGCATCATTGTAGGTAGTAACGATGGCCAAGGAAAGGATGATTGAAGCGTCTGAAGCCTAATACTTGGCTCTAGCTTGAGTTACAAGTGCACTGTTGTCAGCTCCTTGGCTCGGCTCTACCTTTGCCCTAGTTAACATTTCCTGGCTCCCCTTCTGTAATTGTAAGGTAGGCTGCAGAGAGAGACAGCAGAGAAACTGCTGCACTCATCATCATCATCCTCAGCATCATCTTCGTCAGTGTCAGTGGCTCAGTAGGTAGCACACTCACCTCTGAGGCCGGAGATCAGAAGGCTGTGGGTTCAGTTCCCACATCTGGCACTTGGGTTAATATCCCAGTACTGACACTGTAATGCAGCATGAGAGGGGTGCTGCATTTCTGAGGTGCCGCTCTTCGGATGAGCGTTAAACCGAGGTCCCATCTGCCTGGATTGGTGGTAGTTCAGGTGGATGTTAAGGATCTCATGGCACTTACTGAAAAGAGCAGGGAATTTCCCAAGTGTCCTGGCCAAATTTCCTCATTCACTAAAAATACCACCAACAGCTTAATCTGGTTCAAGGTCAGTTGGCATTCATCTGTATCCCCTCCCGGTCGTGCCTGAAAATAGGCAGGATTTGTCTAGTGCACTTACCCGGTCAACAAAAGCTAAATAAATAAAATAAATAAATAAATCTTCATCATCATCATCAATAGCAGCAGGAAGGGAAATAAAAAAAGGTCATACCTCGGAGCACTCACTGTTGAATTTTTCTCACCAAAACTAAAGTTTCATCCAGGGACATTACAGATACTCACAAAACAGAAGACATTTATTCATCCCTTCAATCTCATACAGACTGTCTGTTTCAGAGCCCCTTCATCGGATGGTAACATGCCTGAAAATGAAATACAATACACAGTGATTAAACTCTTGTTAAACTATTGTAGTAGGTATGTATAATGCTTCCTGTCCCATGTTACATAGGGAATTACTGCCAGAGCACTGGAGCAGTACATGATTGTCCCTCTAGTTTTATATATACCGTATATCTGTACTGTAGCGAGTGCAGCGCTGCAGTTTGTTAGGATGTGGACCCTGCAGTGTCTGCCATGGTAGAAGATCGTGGACTTTTCAAAATAAAATAAAATAGGATGAGTAGTGAAAAAAATATATTCGGTAAAAAACTAATTGGGGGTTGCTGTTAAGGACTGCTTTCCTTTAACATTAAATCTAATAAAGTGGGCCGGCCGGTGGTGCTGAGGGTTGGCGCTGGATGCCACACCTCGCTCCACACACGGCCAATTCAGGAGGCGGACTCGGGTCGCTGGTGGGAGCTGACCCGGGGAGTTAGGCTTGAGTGTCCCACAACAGCTCGCTTACTCGGGGAGGGTCGGGCTATAGCCCGAACACTTGTCTGACGCCTCAGAGTACTGCAAGCCCCAGTGTTAAGGGAAGGGCTGCCGATACAGTGTGGCGTCACGCGCTCTGCACCTTGATGTCAGGGAGTCCTAGCTGTAAGTGGTGGGAGAAAGCGGAAAAATGCCTGCCATCGCCGGGAAGATGGAGCCCGAGACGCGTTCGAGTGTACCGCCCGCCCAATGGCCCCGGACCGACGAATCTGATTGTTGGAGTAAGGACTTGCCCCATCCCCACTTGGGGTAAACCAAGCTCTATGGGGTTCCTGTGGGGTCATATGGGCAGGGTGGAAGGCAGAGGGATGTCTACCTTGAGGCTCCTGAAGGGTCGGGATGGCAGACAGGAAGGAGGAAAATAGTAATTTCAAAAAAAAAAAAATCTAAAAAGTGGAAGGTTTAGATGGCATTCCAAATGCCCTATTGAATTGAGATTAGCAGCCCCGTCACAGTGTATCCAATCACGAAAATATTCAACATGTCTCTAACTTATGCAGAGATACTTCAAATATGAAATCAGCTTAGGTAGTACCAGTACTTAAGTCAGGACCTAAAACCAACTGGAAAATTGCAGACCAATTTTGTTATTATCAACTATTTCAAAATATTTGAAAAACTTGTTGCAGTGTAAATTAATGCCTTCTTAACTAAGCATAATATGTGCTCAATAGATTCCTATCTGATGTTATACCACTCACGGAACAGCCACAGCATTATTAATAGTTACTGGGATATTGTGGAAAGTCTGGACAGGGGATGCCAGTGGGAGCAACTTTGACAGTTTGAACCCGGCATCCTCCTGTCAAACTAATCTTTGGTTTATCTGAGATGGCAGTGAGATGGTTTAAAACCCATCTGGAGGATTACTACAACAGGTTACCATCAGTAAATGGTCCTCTGGAATGAGAACGACCATCTCGGTGTGCCTCAAGGATCCACATGAGGACCTATTCTGTATACTTTGTATATGAATGATCATGTCCTATCTCAGCAAGAGGTAGATTCCCACCTCTGTACTGATGATACTATTTTGTGTGCTAAAGGGACATCATCGTTGGGCATTCAGTTGTCTCTGCAAGAGGCATTCAACCAGCTGTGGATTTTCTGATTAAATCCAAGTTGGTATTAAATGTAAAGAAATCTAAGGTGATGTTATTTAATAAAGGTAAAGGGAACAACTTGGCTGAGAATTCTATACAGTATGTAACTTTGTCAGGTTCAAAGTTGGAAGAGGTGGGTCACTACAAATATTTGGGATTTATTTGGATGAGCATAAAAATGGGATATACATATTGACCAAAGAGTGAAGAAGGTTGGTCAACACTTAGGATCACCGTGCAGAATAAGGCAATGTATGACAGCTGATGTTAGAGGGCATATAATAAATCTGGTGGTGATACCAGTGCTGGAATCACGAAGACTTCGTGTACACGGGAGTATCTCTCACGCACTTGAATAAACTAAAGTAATGTACAATAAGCGAGGCAGATTCATTGTAAATGTTTCTAGAAGAACTCTCAGGCTGGACATGTCTAAGGACATAAACTGGTTACCTTAGGGTGACAGGAGAAATTACCATATCTTATTATTTATGACCAGCTGCATTATGGGAAGGTCCCCAAGTACACCATGGAGAATATACAGTTAAGAAACCCCAAGTAAGGCCTTTAAAACAGAAAAAACAAGGGGCTGTTTTATTCACAGTGGGTCTGCAAGTTTGAATAAGCTCCTGAAGTAGCCTGAGACCTATTAACAGAACAATTCAGATAGGAGAAATAAAATATTTTTTTATTGTCTCAAAATAGGCAATAAGAGTAGGGTGTTAATATTTGTTTTTAGAATGTCTTAGAAACAGACATGCATTGTTGTGGAGTCGTGCTGCTGTTTATGACAACAGAAAAGAGCTTTCTGAATGGATCACTGCGTAGTTGTATGTTATGTTCTTGCTACGATAATGGAAACCAGCCTTTCTGATGTGCCTGTCTATATGAACTTAATAAGGATGATACTTATATAATAATGTATGGTAAAGCGTTGTTATAGGTAGAAATCTACCTTTTATAACAGCGTTTTACCATTGATGTAACGTCACGATGTTGTTAACCGCCGATGATGCGTCATCGATGAGATAACTCTTAAAGAACAGTCTGGGCATGCATGCAGCTGAATCGGACGGCCTTGAAACGGCAGCGCAGTGAGGGCAGAGCAGTGGGGACATAAAACAGCAGTAATGAACTGCTTTTCTTCAAAAAACAAAACAAAATGGTACCACACACTATAAAAGCTATTTGTATGGTACATCGATGGTTAACCAGTTTGTTAACCAATCTTGAGTTGCCATGGCAACGTAAACCTCTCGAGCTTCACTCGAGGTTTACATGGTCGCCTGGCAACCCTCTCTCGATGGTTAGCAAACCGGTTAACCATCAAAGACCATACATTATCCTCTATCTTATGTATGTCCTAAGTGTTTGATGGAATCTTGCAAATGTACCTCACTGAAAATGAGTCTCAGCTCAGTTGAGTTATCCAATTAATTGAAATGAAATGAATAAAGTTTTACTACTACTACTAGCTGGTGTAACTAGTATGAGCTTAACGTTTTAGAGGGATGGATTTCCATCACTGACAATGTTTGACCATACACTATATATTAATATATATCTTTCCAGGGTGACTGAAATAACATTTTTATCTTGCAGGTTATCCAAAAACATATGCTATATAAATATACTGTATATTGTGGATATGCAATAGGCTAATGTATAGTATACAGTTTATCTTCAAGTGCGAGGGCAGGACCATAACTCACGAGCAGCAGAGCCACGAGTGGGTTATGAAAGTCCTGCCCTCACAAGTGATGATAAATTGCCTATTTTGAGGCAGGCCATTGTATATTTGATATATACAACAGTAGTTTACAAGTTATCGCATGCAAATCTGCAGTTTGAAGATTTTGTTGCTTGATTTTAACAGCTGGCTTCAGTGCTGCACTAGGCATTGTGATGTCATCAGCATCGGAAAGCTGCTCTCTGACTGGTTCAGTAGTTTGTTGTGATGACAATAACCTTAAAATATCTGATGAAACAACAGTAACCGCCATATTTTTTATATGTTGCTGTTACTGATGTCACTAACTAAGATAACTTTTTATCTTGTCATTTTACACCCACTGCTGTTGTATATATATAAAATGTATACATACACATATGGAATAACATCCTGCAGAGGCGTCCGGGTGTGCTCTTGTATATGGACACCTTGGGTACCTTCAACCACTTGAGAAGTCAGTATATAAACATGCTGAGACACTTTGAAGTGTGGTCTTCCTCAGATAAAATAGGTCTTAAATTTATTTTTGAAGTGTAAACAGTCAGTTCTGAATGGTTCTGAACTGCTGAGTGTGCTCTCTCTCCATATATATATATATATATATATAGATAGATAGATATAGATATATATATATATATATATATATATATATATATATATGTGTCTCTAGATATATATAATATGCAGAGAGACCTGTGGGATAAATTATTTATCTACACGTGCTGTCTGACTTCGGTAAGCTCACCAGTGGCATAAGCCATGAGTGAGGTGTCCAAGGTTATACAGCACCAGTATAGATAAATCATTTATTCCAAATGGTTCCATCTGCGTACTTCAGTTATGCAATAGGATAGGAGCTTGTGTTATGTATTTTTAACATTTTATTTATTGTAAATTTAGTGGGATTATTTGATGAAGGGTGCCTCTCAGAGTTACTTTGTGTGCTGTTTTTATTTTTATTTAAACATTTGGTAACTGGAAAAGGCACACTGAGTTGTTGCCATGGTGAAGCACTATTATGATGTCAGAGCTGATGCTGCAACATCTCAGAACTTGATGGGGGCAGAGAGACAGGATACACTTTTCCAAGATGGCTGCACCGCTTAGCCAGAGTGCAATGCTTAGTGGGCCTATTCTTAGGGGTCATTGGGTTATGTCTGCTCAGCGGTTTATACTTACAGCACTCTTTTTCTTTTAATTGTATTCCTCTTCCCTGGTCTGGGAAGTTAAGGTGTGATCAGACACTTTCCATATGAGCTACCGTTGGCAGTGTGCAAGCCGGGAGAGTTGGGGATGAAAGCTGTGGAGTAGGAGCTGGGAGAGAGTTTAAAAACAAATAATTGTGTGTTTTTTAACATATCTTTCCCCAGGGCTCTGGTAGGGTCCTCCTTCCACCCTGTCAATTCCAATCCCACTCGTGGAGATCCAACCACTCACCTGGCCAGTCCTCCAAGGCCCACCCAAGACACTGCTGTGCCCAGAGTGCCTCACTCCTTGGGGTTACTCCCCTCCCAGAGCACTCTGAAGTCCCAAGAATCCTTCTCCAGATACCCTAATACACCCAGAACAAGAAGCCACTGATTATCTAGGCACTGGTGTGTCTTCTAGGGCTCTGTGTGAATACCTTTTCCTAAATATTCGGCCGACTATTATATTCTGGGCCCCATACATTTGGCTATTTGAGATTCATTAATCAGTAATGAGCAAAAAGAGGGATTAGTATGCCTCAAAAGAAAACTAAGATGTACTTACAAAAAGTGTTTAAGGATTCTTTATTGCTGCAGACACAGTGAGTTACAAACACAAAGTACAAAGGATAAAAGACACTGAGGTAGCATGTGTGCTGCCAGGAAGCCCTCTGACTCAGTCAGGCACCATACCATCACTAATAATGCTACTGTTCTGCCTGTCTCTCATGACTGGGCACCCACTCGCTCACTGCATCAGACAGTGCATTTATGTAGTGGGCTGGGTGGCGGACTTGACTGGAGATTGGCCAACTGACTGGCAGGGAATGGACTGTCCGTGCACTGCTACCTCCCAAATCAAGCTAAGGGGTCAAGAGGGGATAAACTATGATTTGGACATTTGGAAGAACAGGAGGAGTCACCCTTGGGTGAGGGGTAGGTTGCGTAGATGCTGTTGGTTTGTGGCATGGTGCCAGAGTCAACAATTTAAAAGATTTACTGGTTTCAGTCTCTGGGGCACTGGTAAATGGGGAGGCGGTGAGGGGAATTTTTTTGTAACTTTCAGATCGAATACCAATATCACATATAGTGGGCTATTCTGGAACTGTTTCAGAATATTCAACAAGCCCACTATTTTTTTTTTACATATTTCCTCTGTCTCCTGATTTTGTAACCATGCATCACTGCTTGTCTGTAACCCTCATGTTCTCTTGTTTCTGCTTCTGATCTCTGTAAGTTGTACTCTTAGCACTTTACTGTTCATATTGCACTTATGTTCACAATGTTGTATCTTGTATTATTTGAATTATGTTTTACCATATTGCTAGAAATAATTAAATTGTAACTTTGCACTGCTGTACCTGTACCTCCAATTTCTCGTCCCCAGGACGTATCTGGAGATGAGCAATTTATTGCTCTATACACTTTCCTGGTGAAACACTTGAATAAATAAAATTTGTGTGTTATGTGGGAAATACTGTTCAGGTCATGCACGGCCCTACTGCCTGCCCTCACTGTTTGGCTTAGCTGTGCACGGGAAGGTCTCCAGGTAGCGAGAATCCAAATGGCATGGGTCCAGAGGAGCTGAGGCAGTCATTCAGTGCACTGACCAAGGTTTTTCTCATCCCCTCAAGCCTCACACTGCCATAGACAGACACCTTCTGTGCCCCTCCTACAGGCAGGGCCTCAACCAATGGTTGTTGTAATCCATGCCATCAAGGTGCTATAGTAGGCCCTGCAGGAGCAGACATACCCTGCTCCCTCCAAAGTCTTAACTCCCAGCCTCAGCAACGTATCTCAGACTACATGGGTGGAGGGGTTTGGCATGCAGTGCCTATGAAGAAGACCCCCCAGACATTCCCCAAACATACACATAAAGAAATCAAACTGTGCCACAAAATTCGCCATTTTGCATGAAGACTGAGGCCAACATGGCCCCACGGTTCATCTTCCTTTTCTGTATACAATTTTGCTTTTCAAGTTATATTTCCACCTTTCTGGGCCACAGCATATACATGCCGTGCGTGGAAGTGCACATACGCCCGCGATCCGGTGGCCCTTCCACCCTCCTGCCTTGCGTCACCACCCATTGCCACCTATCGCCCACTGGACCTCCACTCGGTGGGAGGCGGGACTACGGACGGCGGGCATCCATCCTGTGGAGGGAGAGCCTTAGTTTGATCCTGCTCCAGCCCTCCCTCCCCGAGCCAGCACCCTGGCGACCAGGTCATTCCCAAACCTGGATCTTTGGTGCAGCATGAGGTAAGGCACCACCGCCTCAGTCCTTTGTGCTACCAGGCCGGCCCTATTTGCTTTTTATAAACTTTATTAAGGGAGGTAAGACATGACATAAGTACATCATGAGAATTCCTTATTTAAATATACCAACAAACTGATCTTCAGTACTAAGCCTAGGAGGCGGCATGGTGGCACTAAGGGTTGAGGCGCTGGACTCACACCTTACACCATGCAGCTGACCGGTTTGGGAATGAGCACGGTCATCGTGGGAGCAGCAGGAAGGGAAAGGATTGCGCCTTATGGACTGCCTCCTTCCTGGGGAGGGGTTAGCCTGCCCGCTGCGCTGGCAGCCTCTGGCAGCAGCTGGGATCTGCAGCGATCGGTGGTTGCAGCAAGAGGGTGGAGCTGTGGCAGATGCCCTTTAGGTGTGCAGGGGCGTGCACTGCCTGAAACTGGACATCATTGCAAGTCCGAGCTCCAAGGAGAACCTATATCAGAAAAAACCTCGGCTCTGGTGGGTAAAGGTGGGGCCAGGGACCTCCCCTACATCCAACGTCCAGTGCGATGGCTGCCTCAGTGCTCCCGCCATCCCCGGATGCCTGACCAGATTTCCAGAAAGGTCGTCCCAGGAAGGATGGTCCCACTCAGGGGGCTTAATTCAGGGGACCAGGTACCAGGGAGTGGCGATGGAGCATAGGGAACTGGAAGGTAGGACTGAGCCTACGGCTGGACGGGGTGGTGGTGTGCGAGTGCCCACACAGGACAGAGTCTAGAGCTGAGGTGAGAAAGAAAGTCTACAGAAAAAAATACTAAGTCGAGGGAGTCACCACGTCTATTTATTTATTTGAAAATGTTTCACCAGGAAAAATATACAGAGCTGCAATAGTTCATTTCAGATGCGTTCTGGGGAAAGGGAAAATGGGATACATTCAGAATATGAAATGACAAACAAAGAGCTAAAATAAACAGGAAAATCGTACACAAGACAAAAATTAAAACACAAAGCGCAATGAACAAAATCAGATTGTAGCTAGTAAACAATTATGACACACACTGAAAGTCAGAAATGCTAAGGACAAAATATATGCACTGTCAACAACAATGACATTCTGTTTTTTTTTTTAAAGTCCAAATAATTACATTTTCTTTAAAAAGGTGGCCTGCAAATAAACTGTGCAGCCCACTCCCGTTCCCATACCTTGTAATGCTGCTGCCAGAGTTCAGGGCTGCAGTGATCTTTATTTTAAGGGCATGGTTATATTTTAATAAAAGCTGAAACTTGTGGCCGAATCGGAGGCGTCACGTGGGTCCAGAATGAGCAGGCGCAAGTGCTCGTGGTATTATACCCATTTAGTGACATCGCTAACACCACTAGTCTTATTGCTGCAGCAGTGGCGGTAGACTATTATACTTATTTTAATGCTTCCACGGGGTCTCAATACCTGAAATATTACTTACAGCAACACCTGGACAGGCTGTAGCTGTCAGTAATATTTCAGGTATTGAGACCCCCGTGGAAGCATTAAAATAAGTATAATCCATCATTTAAACAGATGAAAATGCTGACTTTGGATTGGCTGGAACCTGTTACCACAGAGTAACCAAACAAGTGGCGTCACATGTATTGGTCTGACGTTTTGCATGGTTCACCTGAGTTCACAAAAAATGCACTCTCTTCTTAAAGCAGCAGTACTGTTAGTGACCATATAGATTTTTCAGCAATAATGCCTGCTGGAAAAAATATCAAGATACCCATTTTCTTTTTGCTTCTTTCATTCCTGAACAAACTACGAGTTTAGAAGTTTTAAAAGTTCCGCTTCCCTGCCATGTCCGCCATGAGAAAAATAAATATCTTGGCACGGTGCCATACTGTTTACCATCTGAAACATGTGGTAACATCATCCTAATATATCCACATTATGAATCTATATGTATAATCAACAGGTTTCCTCAACGGAAGAGATTTTTTGTTTTAAATGCCAGTGGTAGATTCCACCCAGCTCCAGCGACTGTAAAGTTGTCGACATCACCCACAGCGACAAAATGCCACTGACATCCTTGCCCACACCACATCTTGACACCATAGAAACATAGACTTGGATGGCAGATAAGGACCACTTGGCTGACCCAGTCTGCCCATTTCCTACCTACTGGATAAGCTGCAGATCCTAGTTAACCAACAGCCTTTTCTTCCTACCCCCAACAAGAATTGCCTTATGTCTGCCCCATGCATTCTTGAATTCTCCCACAGTTTTAGACCCCACAACCTCCTCAGGAAGGCTGTTCCACCAATGGGGAACACAGCGACAGGGTTGTGAAGCAATCTGGGGGGCTGTGCCCCCCTGCACTCTCTGGACTTAATGATTGTCAACTCCAGGGGTGCAGATCATGGGGCAGAGCATCTTACAGCGCCATCGCTGTACAGATCCGTTGTTGCAGCAACCGCTTGACACTGTGGAAGTCAAACAGGTTATTGTCAGTGTGATGGCGCCGCTGTGGAGAGGGGCAATGTACAAACGGTATATGCTTTAATGACATGAGTTATTAATTACAAAACTGACAATGAAAGCTGTTTTTTCCAACTTTCTTTATGCTCTTGGGCTCAGGCAAGGATGTACCCCTCTATGAACTCTCAAACCCTCACCCGGCATCCTCCCCAAGCCACCCAGTCTGAGAAGCCTGCAGCTTACCCCTGGGCGGCACTCCCCTAAGGAAGAGACTGAGATATACCTGAGGCCCCAACTGAGGCTTACACCAGAGGTATCATTTGCGAGGCATCATCCTGCTTCTGTCCCCAGAGGGTTTCATCTTCTGTTTCCCCATGGAAGTGTGACAGTGCAATGTGTTGCCCCACTTTGTGCAGCAGCATCTTCCGTCACTTCAGTCCCGTTCTAGCTGCCCCTGGCTAGTGTGCCCCTAGCCACTGCTAGGGGTTAGTCAGATGCGAGCACTGCTCCCCGAAAGCAGTTTGTTGGACCCTCGTCCTACCCCTGGCTGGCTGTTCTGATGTCATAGGCTCATTCCTAAACCCGTTTCACCAGCTACAAGTGGTAGCGCTACCACAGCGCAGTCAGGCTGGCTACTATGAAAGTTGTTTTAGCAATATCTGAGAAAACTGAGAATACACTGAGGACAAATCTAAGGATGTCAGAAATACATTTTGCTAAAAGCTATAGGATGAAATGTGTTGCCAACTAACAAATACTGCGGCACTAGAGGAAAATCGAACTTTACTATTAAAACAGTGCATACTAGTTACCAGGGAACATGTTCATCACGTCCCAGATATTTGCATTGGTTGGTAGCTTAAAACTCTGATTTCTCCTTTAGTGCTTTAACTGATGCTCTGATTATTGCTTCCTTGGTTTTAATAAATTTATCAAATTGTGGCTCCTTAGGAAATATGGCAGCATCCATACATTTCCTGTTTCTTCCTATTTCATTCCTCGGAAATAACTTTTCCCATGAACACCCAGCAGGTAAGAGATGGGGGCGGTGCACAAAGGTAAATCAGGAAAACTAGCTAGTGGCAGAATGGCAATGCACTTTTACCTTCTGAACTCAAAACAGAAAAGTGCTGAAAAGAACACATTAAGGTTTTTTAGTTGTAGGGCTTGTCTGATATGATTGATAAAATGACATTTTGGATAACTAATGGTACTGTTGCCGTAATTAATTATTTGGAGACATTGTGCAACTAATCCCGTTTGTGACTGACATGACAGTGTTTTTTTGTCACCTTGTTCTCCCTCCTGATCGTTGTCCATGACCTCAGCCTGGGTTATCCAGTCAAGTACCCCTTCAGGTCTTCATCCAGTTGTTGTTTCTCCACGAGCTTCTGAAACGTGCCACGAGATTTAGCCTTTTCTCGCTCCTTCGTGAACTCACTGATAGAAGCAATGAATCAAAACAAAGCACAAATCAGTACAGTAATGAATTAATGACCACAGGGCTGCAGAAAGGAAAATAATTTTCTTTTTCTTAAATCTTTTCCCCGCTCCCTCCCTCCAGTTCCCCTGTCCCCACCCCTCTAATCTCAACAGCCAAGACTGCACCTTCTCCAGCCAGGAGGGAGGGCAGGCAAGATGCTACCTTCACAATTTATTATAGACAGAGAGGGTGCTGCTGGCCTATCACAGCGCTCTGTTAACCTGCGTGTGACACATTCTCATTCAGCAAGGGTGTCTCATGCAGATGCCTTGGAAATGTTCAGGGTGTCTATTTTTTTTTAATTTAAAAGGCAGCTGCCAGCTTGTTGGTGCAGTGGTGACCAGAGTTCAGAAATGAACTCAAGTAATCAGGGCTAGCCAGGAACGTTCTTCTCATTTGGGTGGGAGGGTTGCTATCCCCTGCTGCTATAATGCCACCTTGGTGATCATAGGTGGCAGTGCAATGAGGAAGCATAGTAGGTGAGAGGACGCTGGCTGGGATGTATGCAACTCGCTCTTCTGCTTGGGATGCCAATGTCCTGAGGACTGGGGAGGAAACCAGAGAAAATGCCTGGTGTGTGCAGAATGACAGATGGCATACTGGTGCCCCATCTCCTGCCACTAGCCACCCCTCCACCATGGGTTTTCCTCCCCAAGACACCATCTCCTGCCACTATAACCCCTCCACCATGGGTTTTGCCTCCCCAAGACCCCATCTCCTGCCACTATAACCCCTCCACCATGGGTTTGCCTCCCCAAGACCCCATCTCCTGCCACTAGCCACCCCTCCACCATGGGTTTGCCTCCCCAAGACCCCATCTCCTGCCACTAGCCACCTCTTCACCATGGGTTTGCCTCCCCAAGACCCCATCTCCTGCCACTAGCCACCCCTTCACCATGGGTTTTGCCTCCCACAAGATCTCAAAGGGGCAGGTGATGTTGCTTGCTGTTGCCTTGGGGTAAACTGGGGCTGGGGAGAGACAAGGAGGGGCCATAGCCGTGAAAAACGGATCAACTTCCCAAACTGTAAAAAATCAAAGCGACCAATCGATAACAGGGTCCCTATTAGTCGATTGGTCACTGATTATTAATCGCTACTGTAAATGATATAATAAGGTATGGAACTATGGCCCCCTTTGAAGTCAATGGGCACACATACACAGCCTTTGTTTCATGACATCACAAACGCTGCATGGGCAGCGAGGGGTGTGGCTTTCAGTTTGGGGAGTCGGTCTATTTTTAAGGCTATGGTACAAAACAAATTTACAAGGGCTATAACTTTTTATGCAAGGAGAATTTCAATGTAGGATTTTGGCAGTAAATTCCTGGCCTGGTCAGTTATCAACCGTGTTGGGGGGCAGCTACTAGGAAGCTACTCTTTAAAGTATTTCTATTACCTGAAATTTCTGCATGTATACTTTTGTAAGACACTTCACCAAATTGGAATGGGTATAACATACCGCTGAGGACACCAGAACAAGGTTGAGGACAAAGAACGATCCCAACAGGATAAGGCTGACAAAATAGATCCAAGCCTACCTGTTCCCAATCGCATCATTAACCTAAAACACACAAGAGGAGCAGGGATTTAACAAATTGTTATCATAATGGGAAGGACGACACTATGCCTCATATTGGATACGTAAGCAATAAGGCATGACAGGCTCTGTATTATCCTGGGATAACAGCATGCTTTAGGAATTAAGGCATGAGACAAAGTCAGGTGCCTTGCGCACCAGGAAGTGTCATTATCCTACAATCATGCACACACTCTGGAGTGCGCTTTGGGATTACAATATAGTTCCCCAAATTTTTAGTTTTAAAACTGAGCAGTGGGGTTCAGAAACAAGCACCTCTGGCCTGTGCTTTTGTGCTGGAGTAACACATTGTCACAAAACCAGATTCCATCAATCACTGCAGTGGGTGTCACACCCGTTTCATATTAGAGGGATATTTATTTCCAGTGTGGTACTGAGTCTGGGACAGTGAAGGAGAGGTAGAACTTGCACACTATAATATTTCCAACTGAACTCAAGACAGCACATTTGGCCACAACATGGATGGTATAAACAGCAGAATCAGACTGTTAATTGGTCCCCCTCCCCCATGATTCTGATATATAGATGTGGGTCATATTTTAAGAAATGAGGCACGATGGAGTGCATTATGGTGGGATAATGGCCTGCCTCAGGTAGGTCAAAGCATGAGAGTAAAGCCGAGTGCTTCCACCACTAAGAATGGGTGTTAGCCCACCCCAATGCACTCTTGGCACGCTTCACTGTGATTATAAAGTAGGTCCTTTACAGTAAATTAGATGCACTTTTAAACATATTTTTGTTGAGCTACTTTCATCTGGGCTGTTGTGCTGGGATAACAGCCCGACTGAAAATACCTCTTGGCCAATCAGGAGCCAGCATTGTTTCTACCCATTTCATAACGAAAATCAATAAGCAGCTGTCCAGACTGAGTATCAACATCCACCCACAGAGATCACTAGGTTCCTCGGAGACACTATTAAAAGTTTATATACTACAGGAGAGCTGGCAGCAGTGATGTGCATACAGCATGGGTTCAAGAGTTATCAAGCTTTCTATGAAGGTACGAGTTAGGACTGAGCAGGGGACTGAGTAGTATTACATCATACCTCTGCAAATGTTTACTTTGGCTACACTCTCTGTCCCTGCTACAAGGAATACTACCCTGTCGGGGTGCCATAAGCCCTCACCGAAGGCTCCAACCCCTGAGGAGATAAAGAGAGACACTACAGGAAGAGGTTTACAGCATTTTTTATAATTTAATAAAAACTAAAAGGTGCTGAAAGTTTTAAGAAGGCTCAGATAACCTATTAGAAGTTTTCATGGCTTACAAGAACCCTCTCAAAACCTTAGATCTTACTTTGAGATGGCTCTTGCAGTAGGTGATAACCTTGAGGACTGCACCCCTGGTGTGAGGACCACGGAACCTTAGCTAGCAGTGTCTGATGAGAAACCACCTACTAGGCGTCAGCATGTCACTGTATAGTGGGTGGTCCCCGGCTCCGCCTTCCAGTTCTTTCTTGCTGTTGACCTAAGCACATCAGAACCACGCGGATCGGAGATCAAACCCTGCAGTTTGACCACATTCTATCAGATGAGTATCCATTTTTTCTGTATTTAGGTTATTACTGGTAATTTGGCTTTTGTGCATGTTGTCGTTGTCTTCCTTTGGTCACAAAATAAGAGCGCTTAAGTGCGACTGCAGTTACCGCACAAGGACTCTTACTCCCCTGTCTCTTCTGCCTAGGCCCAGAGCACAAGGTCACGGACTGTGAGGCCTGTTCCAGTTTCAACCAGGCCACATGGTAAAGCCACCAGCAGACCCTTGAGGCTCATTTATTAAAACAAAAATGACCACGAAGGAAAAGAGCTCCTAAAACTCAGAAGCCCTTCCTCTTCTCTGACTGACACCTCCAAGCACAAATTGAAGAGGGATAAAGAGAAACATCGTGACCAGAACAAGTCCCTTCTCACCTGTGGCCACCCTCAGACCCCTCAGGTTAGTGGGGTCTTCTTCCTCTGGGAAGTCGGCCCCTGCATCCAAGCCTGCCCCACCCCAGAAGCAGTCCTGGACCCCTTATGCCACTGATCACATTGGCCACAGGTGCGGCTTCCACCCTCTTAGGCCCCTTTCCACCAATGGGTCTGAGTTGCCTGGCAGGTCAACAAGCCATTCATTGGATCTTCTGATGGCGCCAGTCCCAGGCTGTGACGTTGGGCTCCAAAGTCTCCAGTGCCTGTCTGGCCACGGTCAATAAGTCGGGCATAAGTACTTCTGGCGTCCACCAGACCAACCTGGTTGATAAGCCTGGTGTCAGTTCACCGACACTGCCGACCGATCTGGAATCAGGGTCGGCGAGGCCCTGACGATACCCAGTTGCCGGATCTACCACAAATTTCCTGGTGGGATCCCCACTGGGTTATCCTCCTCCTCTGTGGAACAGCCTCCACATTCCCCAGACAACAGGGGCACAGAGGATTGGGGTCATCTGTCAGGTGGCGTTTTTCCAGTTCACTTGAGTCTGACACTGGATATCCCAGGTAATCCTCTGGAACTCCTCCCACCATGTTTTCTGATGGAGACACCAGTACCAATGCCAGGTCTCACCCCCGCCTGTCCGGCAGTTGACCTAGTTTTTCCAGCCCCTCAGGGTCCTCCTTCAGGCCGTCTGGCACCACCATTTGGTCCTCCGTCAGGTTACCTCCATCGGGCTACCACCAGATGCCACATTTTCCAATGTACACCCACCGGGTTACCTGTTGTCAAGATACCAGATGATGGGTATTCACCCATGTATCCTCCACTGAGTTACCGGCCAGCGTACCATATGCCGAGCTACCTGATGCTGGGGTTTCCTGTGGGATACCCACCAGCCTATCAGCCTCCTCTGCCCCTCACTCCTCCTTAGCCTCAGATGGACTTCTGGGTCATCTTACAGTCATGGTGGTTGGAGACCAAGGCCCAGCTCGTGTCAGAACTGGATAGCCACCACCTCCCAGGGAGACACATCCAGCTGATGTTGGGCCAACAGAAAGAGCCTTTATTAGGTGGGCATCAGGTAGAGCTCCCCTGACACCTGGGAACCTTCCTTTCCTGACATCCAGTCCTTGGACTTGAATCGAATTGATTCTGACTCTCTTCCTCCTCTGTGTGGGGTTCGAGACTCCACCTACAGAGGAAGCTCGGCCCAAGGAATCACCTAAATCTCCACCTGAGGACCCTCTTTCACAGACCTCCTCAAGAAGATTGCGGAGGTCTCATGAATGGAAGTCCCATGCTCAAGATCCTAAGCCAATGGCTGGCTGAGCATTTGGACATGCAGGAGGCAGCTCTTGTCCTCACGCCTCCTTGGTTGGAGCCACATGAAGACCTGGCATCCACCTTTTGGATGATGCCCTCTTCGATACGTGGTGGTAGCCAAGAAGGCTGACCAGACTGACTACATGGGACACCAGAGGGAAAGATCACCTCAGTGTCCATCCCAAGGCGGACTAGGTAGTCATCGCAGCAGCCCATGACAGGTTGTCTAAGCTGAGACACATGTGTTCCTCTCCTCTGATAAGGAGTCAAGGCAACTGGATCAGTTTGGGAGGAGTTCTATTCCTCCTTCACATTGAACTGCGGGCCTTGAACTATAGCCCATCGTTGGTCTAACCAAAGTCTCTCTTTAGTCAGCTGGAACCTGTTCTGGACTGGCACGGACGTTCAGCCAGTCATCCAGGATGCTCCTTCAGGGGCTCAGTCCTCTTCGGAGGGGATGCCCAAGATATCATTACCAGCCTGCAGGATAGAGCAAGGCCCCAAGGTCGGTCCACACAATGTACCACCCTAGGTTTCCGCCAAAAAGCCTTTTCATCACCAAGTGAAGCAGCAGCAGACAGCAAGAGATGGTTGACCACATTTCCAACCTGTGAGGTCATCCAGATCTGGATCTGTTCACCTCCTGGTACGATGCAAAACTACACAGGTTTTGTTTGCTCGCTCCCGGGCATGGCACTTTTTGGCAAGGCAGCGCTCTCTGCTGGATAGCACGATTTTTGTACTTTCCTCCCTTTCTAGTTCTGTAGAGGTGCTGCTCAAGCTTCAGGCAGAGAGTGCTCACATGGTTCTGATTGCCCGTATTGGCCTCACCAAGTTTGCTTTCCACTTTTTCAGCAGCTAGCAGTAGAACCTCCGTTTCCCCTGCCCACCTGGTCCCACCTAGGGTTGAAATCCCTTCACGCATGGAATCTCAGGACATAGTTGCTTCATGTTTTGGAGTTTCCTGAAGAGTAGCACAGGTCCTGGTAGAGGCTAGAAAGCCTTCTACGAGGACAGCATATGCCATGCAATGGAAGCATTTCTCCATTAGGGCCAGCTCAAGGGTTTGGACAATTTTTGTGCCCCATTCTTCAAGTCATGGAATATCTCCTACACCTCTATGACCAGGGTCAGAGTTACTCTTCCCTGAAGGTCCACCTCTCGGCTATTTCTGCCTACCACACCTTGGTGGCAGGCAAACTGTGGCTCAACTGGAGGTTTCCAGAACCTTCCTGAAAAGAATGCTGCACCTAAAACTCGTGCGTAGTGCACGGCGCCACCTTCTTAATTTTATTTTGAAAAACTGACTTTGCCTCCACTCGAACCAGCTTATTCTTGTGATATGCGCTACTTGTCTTGAAACTGCTCTTTTAGTTGCAGTCACTTCTGCTCAGAGGATTTCGAGCTCAGGCCCTGATGTGTAAGGAGCCTTATTTTAATTTTCACAGAGACTGGGTGGCTCTTGCCAAGCTCTCAGTTTTTACCGAAGGTGGTTTCTGAATTTACATTGAACCAGTTGATTCAACTGCCCATATACTACCCCAAGCATTCCAGTCAGTGTGTGTGTGTGTGTGGGGCAAGTCTGCATACTTTGGATGTTCATAGAATGTTGCATTATTACACTAATAGAACCAAGTCTGTCCTGAAATCGGACCAACTTTTCATTTCTTTCACACCTAAGAGAGTAAGTGCTGCAGTTTCCAAACAATGTTTCTCCAAATAGCTGGTAAACTGTATTGTTTTCTGTTATCGGAAGCATGGTAAAACTCTCCTGGGGAAATTAAGGGCCATTCTACCAGAAGCACGGCTGCCTCAAGTGCTTGTTTCAGGAATGTGTCAGCCACTGATATCTGTGCCGTGGCTACTTGGAGTTCTGTCCACACTTTCACAAAACATTACAGTCTGAAATTGCCTCTAGATGTAGGGCAGGCTTCAGCCTGCCTGTCTGTCCTCAGGGACTCCTGTCCTAAATTTTCTGCCTTCTTGCAGACCCTTTCCTGCCTCCTGTGTTTTAGTTCCTTCTTATTCATACTGCTCGAGACTCAATCTTCAAGGTTATTACCTACTGCAAGAACCCTCCTGAGGTAAGATAGTACAGTTATGTAAAACTTACGGTAACAGTAGATCTTCAAGAGAGGCTCTTGCAGTAGGTAACTCCCCTCCCTCCAACCCCCACATTTCTTTGCTGCTCTTTTCTATGAGGGCTCATTCTGGGCTCCAGGAGTCTTTTTCCATTTTCCTGTCGCGCTGGCCCTCAGAGGGCGGAGAACTGGAAGAGCGGGCATGGGGACTGCCCACTATGAAGTGTCGTGCTGATGACCATCACATGATGTCAGGTGGGCGATCCCCATCAGACACTGCTAGCTAAAGTTTCCATGTGGTCCTGATGCCAGGGGCACAGTCCTCAGGGGTATTACCTACTGCAAGAGCTCTCTCGAAGATCTACTGTTACGGTAGTTCTTACATAACTGTACTCTGCACCTCTACTGGACTCCTAGGGGCTGCGCCACTTACCCAATATAGGACCTCTGTCCACCCTTCCATGGTTATGCACTGGTACACCGTCAGCATGGCAAAACCAAAATTATCAAAGTGGGTAATTCCATTGTTTGGTCCCGCCAACCAGATTTATACCGTGCCATTTATGGTACACTGACGTTTATTGCCCTAACTAGCACATGGTGCTATCTTCTCATTTTCAGTCTGAGCAATAATATCTGGCCAAAAATAACAGAAAATACAAACACACAGTCAGGAGAGAATGGCAGATGCAAAACACTGGTTTGGGTACACGGCAAAAATTAGATTAATAAATATTATGAAACCACCATATCATATATATCGAACTTCTACAAAGCATTTTGTTACATGGCATGTGTAAGCAGTTATACAAATAATGCTGTGTTTCACTGTACCACAGGGTGAGGTGGTTTAATGTTCTGGAACCTATCAAGTATACATAGGACAAGGGAAGGTTGGTGTTCTGGAACTTACCTAGTAGCCATAGGGAAAGGAGGTCTAATGTTCTAGAACCTACCAGGTATACATAGGGTGAGGGAGGTTTAATGTGCAACTCTGCACCACTCGCTTCAATACATTATGTACTGAAGCAAGCAGTGAGCACGCACCCTTACAGATAATGGAGCCCAGCGTCCAGCCACACTTCCTGGTTGTGGACTTTTCTTTAACATAAAATATGTTGCGGCAAGAAAAATGCTGCAACATATTTTTAGAAAGCTTAACTGAGGTTATACCTTGCGGGGCAGGAGCCTGTATGAGTGACTGCTTCCCTTAGTATGCTGGAACTTACCAAGTATTTAAAGGGAAAGAAAGGCTTTAATACTCTGAAACCCATTAAGTATTCATAGAGACAGAGATGTTTAACATTCTGGAACTCAGCAAGTATCCCAAAAAAAAGGGAGGTTTATACCCTGGAATTCTGTCCTCCATAGAAATTCCTCTCTTCATCTCCTGCTAGGCTCAAATCATGACCTTGAAACTCTTTTGGTATACACCGACCCTGAGCTATCATTTGAGGCCCACATTAACCACACCTGCAAACAGCATGTTCCCAGAGTAAACACTCATACATGGGTTTGTTACTTCTGATATTGACTACTGCGACTCCCTCCTTGCTGGCTACTCTCCTCCCTTATCAATAGCTCCAACACATCCAAAGGCAGTAGCTCATCTCTTGGTTAAACAAAAGTTGGCAATATCTTATTACCCCTCTTTAAGATTTACACTGGCTTCCTGTCATTACAAAGTTGCTCTCCTGACTTTATACATATATATGCATATAGATTTTTATAGGTGTTTCTTGGGTTTTCTCTCAAACCCCGGCCCTGGCATTCAGCCATATATGTGTACGTGTTAGTGCATGCGCACACCAAGCCCCGGCTAAGCCCATTCCTCCCACCCATACTACCTCCCTGCCGCTACATTAAACCACCAAACCTCTACCTGGTGGAGATGGGACTACGGGAGGGCTGAAAACCCACCCCAACACCCCTGGGAGGGGACAGCAGCCTAACGACACACTCAATCCCGCTACTCCCACCTCCCTCATGCCAGCACTCTCATGACCCAAGGTCATTCCTGAACCTAGGTCAACAGCATAGTGTGAGATGTGGCATCCAGCGCCTCAAAATTCAGTGCCAACAGGCCAGCGCTGCTCTCCTGACTTTCAAAGCCCTGTATGGTCAGGCCGCAGCCCGCCTTGCTGACTTGCTGTTTCCTATTTCCCCAAACATCCAATTGCTCTGCTAAGAAGTAGGCTAGATTTTCAAACCCTTGTTAGTCCCTCAGCTTCGGGGAAAACAGGCACAAGTGAGTTCTACTCATGGCTGCAGTTTTTCCCACAGTTGGAATATTTTCAAAGGTTAGCCAGTTAATGACCGGCTCTCTGATTTCACGGCAGCTTGCAGACGAGTTTTCAATGCAGCTGAAGGAGGAAATGTTATGCCTGATGGGACCTGGTATAACATCCCCCACAGCTGCGAGGCTGAAAATATGGAGCTTTGCAGGTGCGGAGATTTCAGTCCACAGTGGCAGTTGGGAGCAGAACTTAGTCCTGGGACAACAGCCAGACAGAATGTGCTGCGCTCAGGACCAGGGCAGGGTACGAGGCAGGCTACGAGCCAAAAGTCAATCCAACAAACAAATGCACTCACACACCAGAGCTAGGATTGCCACCTTCAATGAAGGTAAAGCTCAAACCAGATGTCAAAGTGGAATCACATTCACAAAGTTTTATTGCAGCTTCGCCAAATGGAGACTGCATCCAGGATTACTGAATGCGGCTATATGTCAGAATGTACCCCAAGCGCTCCATACGTAAAACCGTAGAAGCTGAAAAATCAACCCGTTATTGATTTTTGTATTTGAATTAATCGCTGTCTTGTAATGTACAACATTTCAAACGTTCTGTGATTTCTTGTACTATAAAGACCTCGTTGGAAATCAGCTTGTCTCAAATGGGTTTCCTATTCATTTTGATGAATAAAATATTTCACTACTACTTTACTACGTATCTTCGATTCCTGTTATGAATACAGTAATGATGCTTGGGCTTTCTCCTGCACTGTACTGAGCACCTGGTAAGGACTGCCCCTGAAGTTTGATCAGCCGACCTTTTCCCATTTTAAGGGCTTACTAAAACACATCTTGACTTCATGGCTTATAACTGTTGACGTGCAATGCATCCTACTTGGGTGCCTCATCAGTTAAAATGGAACTGTACATATAACTGTTTCATGTTCCGTATGCTTCATCTGACTACTTTCTACTGTACCTTATCTTTGTTCTTGTACTCTCTTTGCCTTTCGTAAAGAGTTCTGCAATACACTGTATGAAAGGTACAATATAAAATAAAACTGAATATCTAGTACCATTTTATTACAACATTTTGAGCTTCAACAAACCTCATCGCTAACTTAATTTACTCCTCTCTCCCTTTGAGCCTTGATCAGTTACCCAGTCTCCCAAAATGTAAACGCGTGCCTCGAATTCTCCTTACTATGTATAATGCAGAGCTCACACTTTGCCCTGTGTGGCAGAATCACTTGTCTGCTGTTTTACAATACTGCACATAAACACCGCTCATTTTACTTTTGCTTGTCTGCGTGTCGCGGGCGTCTTGCAACAGTATGACCTTTGGAGGTATGTGACCCTCCTCGTGAATGCAGTCTTCAGGGTAGCAGGCGCGATTGCCACTGGACCAATACATGCCGAGCTGTGTATGACAACAGTGACACGCTCATGAGCAGACATCCTAAAATGCCTATGTTGAAAATTCAGTAAAAAATTCAAACAAATGACTGTTTACAGCGGCATTGCGCAGTTTTCACGCACTGTAACTTCTTGCGAATTTGTAATATTTTCACTCCAGATTTTCTCAACATTTGCATTTTCCCACACCTCCTATGAAGAGTACAGTTGTCATTTTCACATTCTGGTCTAAATGTGTTTTCACACTTCCAGCGCAGAATAAGCGTGGTCGCTGTGGGAAATCAGTGTTTGGTACAAAGTAAGAAAATCATAGCGACAATGTTCATGACCAGAGGGTGACAAAATGCCTATGCTGAACATTTGGTGAAATAATTCCACTGAATGACTGTGTTACAAGCATGCATTACGAGTTCCACACAGGTTCATACCCTTGAACACAACCAGGGTTTAGGGTTCCTAAGACAGACACTTAAGCAGTATGAGGGTGAAATGTTGATCTGATGCAAGATGAGTTACAGAGAGTACTCTTTTGGGATATGGATGCTAGGAACATGGATACAACTGGGGGCGCACTGCATAAATGTCAAACACCAATGCAAATACCTCGTGTTTAACTTTGGGCATTGGCAAATGCTTGTTTTTAAGCTAGCACATAAGCAGAGCTCATTATTTTCAAATCTCTTTTAAAATTTAATCACATAGGGTAGTCTTAAAGGGATACAGCATAACATTTTCATTAAGGTCCTACAGGACATCTATCCAGTTTACTACCAGTAGGAGCTATGGAAGTCAAGGAACTTGCTCAAGGTCTCAGTTAGTTAATGGCTGTGGTGGGACTCAAACCCTAAGAGGACAGCATGTGTATAACATGGGTGATATCAGTTAAAAATATTTCTTACTGAAACATAACAGAAGAACAGCAGAATGGTCCAGGTTGGCAGGCTATGAAGAACAATACTTGTGTTTCCACTAGGTGTAACGCTTACTGTATTTACATCTTGCACACTAAAGATATTTGGTGAATAACTGGTTAAAACACAGAATGCTTTGGGATTGTCTTCCCCAACCCTTATGCAGAGCCAGCTGAATGCTTGCTGACTGTTTATAACTAAGTATGGCAACTGCTTAACACTTTACTACTGAAGCATGCCATCAAACAACCTTTCAAAGGATCCTGTGACTTGCTGTATAATCCAAGAGTGATTTTGTTTGCCTGCAAGTGACAGATAGTTTTATGTATTGTAACTCTAGCTCTCAGGGTCAAAGGACAGAACTAACATGCAGCAAAAGGATACCACCCCTCAAAAAATTAACCTCCCTCCTTGCCAGTGGGCCAACAGGGATGCACCTTCTCCAGGACAATTTCTGAAGGAAGGGCAAGTGAATGGTATAAAATGCATTTTCTGACAACGATAGAGTTAGTGAGTTGTGGAAATTCATGCTTCTAAGTAGTTTCTGGAATCATTCGTTTCTGTTTGAAGTTGCAGTTGGACCTAATGGATTGAGCACAGAGCTGTGAACCTGGAGACACTGGTCTGAATCCACAACTGCCATTACTCAGTGTGGTCCTCAGCATGTCACGTAATGCAGAAGTTTTTATTGTTAGTCATGAAATAGATTTTTTTTAATCATCAGTATTTTTCTGCCAAAATATCAAGATACACATCTTTTTTCTTTCATTCCAGAACCAAGATACTGGATTTTGAAGTTTTAAATTTAAAAGTTCCTGCTCCTGTGCCATGACCCCTAAGAAAAACATGTAACCCCGCTGCAAATGGGGTTCCCAAAAGACTTCCAGGAGCTTGCTTGAATGCTCCAAGCCTGAATGGTGTTTTCAGTGTTTAAGCCATTTATCAGTGAGTGTTTTAGAACCTCTGGTACTGTCTCTTAAGAGCTGTCTGCTTGCAGACATAATTAGTTTGTATGGGGACTGTGTGTTTCTTTGATTGAGTACCACTCGAGCTGCTGCCAATTCACTCCATTTTGCAGTCACTAGAGTGCAAAGGGAACCTATCTGAAAGATGTAACTGTTTGCCAGAAACCATTTAGGGTAATAATGAAATTACAGTTTGTCTAACCTGCTTTCTTTGCAGTCAGAACTGTGTCTGCCTAGTTCCCCATTCTGGTTTTGAACTGCTGAACTGGACCAATCAGTGTGGGGTAAGCTAGCTCTAAAATGGTGCCTTGGACTGAATCAGAACTTGGACTCATAATCTGAGCCAGCCACAAGAGGATTGTATGGGCAGTGACTCTGGGAGATGTAGTTTAGACTTGGCTTTTTGGACCAACAGGAGCAGTCTATTGTGAGTGACAGCCAATCCAGTCAAGAACTGGGAGAAACTCAAAGGAAGTGCGCGGTTTTGTCTGTTGGAGTTTCAGTTGAGCTCTGGCAGTGAAGAAGGAAGGAGCCCTGTGTTTTTTGTGTGCAGTTTTAGTCGGAAGCGTGTAAGGCCCAGAGTTCCGGTCTGCAGCTTGTGTAACTGCTTGTTAGGACTGAATCTGTCCTGTGAAGAGAATCAAAGGATATCTGAAGAGTAGAAACCAGGCTCACCCTGTAGAAGACTGGAGAAATTGCTGAATTGCACTCGGTCTGTCAGGAACTGAATCTGCTGTGTGTTCTCCGGTATTGTGCAGTAATTGCGATCGGGATAGAGAAGCAGCCTGCCTGGTATAGTACTTTCTGTTTTACCATATAAATGTGTGAAGAGGCTTGTGTACCTCAAGTGAATCCTGCTGCCATTAAAGGACTTTTGCCTGTGACTGTTTACCATATAAATGTGTGAGGCTTGTGTAGCTCAAATGGAATCCTGCTGCCATTAAAGGACTTTTGCCTGTTACTGTTCACCATATAAATGTGTGAGGAGGCTTGGTTAGCTCAAGTGAATCCTGCTGCCATTAAGGGACTTTTGCCTGTTGCAGTTTGCCATATAAATGTGTGGGAGTCTCGTGGAGCTCAAGAGTAGCCCTGCTGACATTGAAGGACCCTATCTTGTTTGGAGGTCGTGAGTACTAATTCAGGGTCGCTCCCTGTTGAATTGCCACATTGAATCCAAATGGAATCACTGTACTGCTGACTGTTTAAACTAATTTTTCTTTCTCTGTGGGAAAGGGCCCCTACCAGCTGCCACGGTGTTGGACTAGCCACTAGGGCTTGGGTACCAGGGACAGTAACTGGTAGGATAGGCTCTGCACAGAGCCATAGGTAGATGAGTAAAGTGATAAGCTAATTAACCTGATTTCCCCTGTCCTTGTTATATTCCCCTAAATAAATCCGAGCTGCTTGTTTCAGCAAAGTTATACTGCCTGAGGTATTTGTCTATGTTAAAGTATTGTACTGTGATTGTTGCACTGTATCTTATTTTACAGGAGGTCCCAGTGCCTGAACCAGCCCTGGGGGTAAGTGTATACTGTGAAGGTAATTGATATATTGTGTGGGGCCACTAGTGGGAAGAAAGAGGTTGCAGTGTCCCAGAGGGCTGTGACCAAGTAAGTTTAACTATTGCAAACCCTGACCTCTGGGTGGAGGCACCCGCCATTGGATCCAGGCCCTCAACCTGTTAGTGGCAAATCAGGCAGGGGTAGTAGCCCCTGGGATAGTGCCATCTAGGGGTTACACATGTAATATCGTGGTACAGTGCTGTGCTGTTTACCATCAGAAACATGTGGTAGCACCGTCCTAATACAGCCACAGTATGAATTTACTATGTGCATTCAACAGGTAACCTCAGCAGAAGAGGTTTGCTTAAACATGTGAGTGGCAGCCATCTTTAATGCCGTAAGTTACTAATTACAAAATCAGCCATCTTTAATGCCGCAAGTTACTAATTACAAAATCAGCCATCTTTAATGCTGCAAGTTACTAATTACAAAATCAGCTGTAAAAGTTGTTTTTAAAACATCCGAGAAAACTAAAAATACTCTGAGGATGTCAGAAATACATGTTTCTAAAAACTCTATGATTACATTTTACGGTCTGACAAATATTGCTACGTGTGTTAATCTCATTCCAGTTTCTCTGCATTTTTGTCTCCTATGCTCTTGAATCCCCTGTGCACTGAACATGGCAGCAGCATTCTCTCTCCTCCTCTCTTGGACTGTAAAGTGCTTTGAGATACAGTTTGAATTAAATATACTATATATAACCCAATAAGTTTTCCTCCTCTCTTGGACTGCAAAGCAGATACAGTTTGAATGAACGGTGCTGTATAAAACCAAACATATTCTCCTTCTTCTCCTGGACTGTAAAACACTTTGGAGTGCAGTTTCAATGAGATGTGCTACATAAAACCCAACTATCTTGCCCCTCCCGCTCCTGGATTGTAAAGTGCTTTGGGATACAGTTAGAATGAAAAGTGCTATATAAAAGCCAACATTCTCTCCCCACCCTCTCTTATAATGTATAGCACTTTGGGATACAATTTGAATGAAAGGTGCTATATAAAACCAAGATTGCTTTCCTGTTTGGACTCATACTTATGACACCAGTGGGTCCAGTCTGACCCATGTTTAAGAGAGGAACTCTGCTGGTAAGACAATTTAAAAAATGCATGGCACTGGATTTTTAAAAGGTCTTGATGCAGCACTTGTGTCATGTTTCCTGCTGCAACTCCATCATCCTAAATGCATCAGAATATTAGACCTCGCCATCATACCTTCTGACGACGGCGAAACATTACTCACTTTATGACAAAACTGACGATGCATCAGAATTTTGATGCATGTGTCATTTTTGAGCCCAATATGCACTTACTTCATTAGGAAACCAGACCACCTTTTATTTTGATGTCTAAGAGCCAGATATTAAAACGGAAGCGCAAATATTTGCACTGTTCAAAGCGTCAGAAACAGAAGGTGCTATAGCGACAGGGAAGGGAGGGAGGAAGGAAGGAAACACACCGTGTAATATGATGGAGCATAATAATCACAGATAAGAATCACATGTAACTCTTAGGTGGCGCTACCCCAAGGGATACTACCCCTGCCTGTGTGACTAAGTGCAGGTTGAGGGCCTGAGTTCTGTAAATGGGTGCCTCCACCCGGAGGACAGGGTTGATGGTAGCATAGCTGCTCTGGGTACAGCCCTCAGGGACACTGATACCTTCTCTAACCTCTCTAGTGGCCTATACTGGTCTGCAATTAGACAGTTACACTGAACACCAGAGTGCAATGTTATACCCACACTTGTCGCACTTACCACCAGGGCTGGATCAGCTGGAATGGCCCTGCAGTTCCCCAGTAAAACAAAGCCTGTAACAGTAAACAGCAATATCACAGTACTTTTCTACAAAGAGGTACACCACAACCAGTTTAAGTGCAAAAGATTCGGATCTGATGTATTGAGGGGTTTGAACAAGGAGGGCTGTATTCTAGAGACTGATTCTGTATCTGATTGATTCAGGTTATAAGGCATGCACTCAAGAGTCCCACTAACACAGTCACACACACTCAGTTGTTAAACAGACTAGCCTGGAGCGTTGCCGTGGTAGGCCGGCATTGCAGCTTTGTTGGGCCCTTAGGAAAGAAAAAAACACAACATACACTTTAACCCACATTTTGTATTCGGAGCCAGAGGCTCAGTTCATAAGGATCAAGCAACACAATTAAATCAGATGACACACTGTGATTTGAGCTTTGTTGCAGGAGCTACCCTGATGTTTGCTCATGCTACCCAGACCAGGATGCAGGATGGATGAAATGGAGACCAAAGGATGAAGTGCTGATTTGCCAGGAGAAGCAGGGCCCACACAATGCACTGTGGCGGTCGTTCTTGTTCATTGATGTTGAGCAGAGAACCAAATTCCCTGGTGGGTCTTTCGTCAGATGTAACTCTGCAGCATGAGCGAAAATCTAGGTCGAGATGGCAAGGCCCAGACCAGGTGAACAGTTTGGATACAGTCCGGTAAAGTGCTGAATACAGCTTCCAGCTAGCGTGACACATTCAAGCAATGTGGGAACCAAATCGGGACCCACACTGCACATTCAGTACAATTATAGTAAAGGAGAGGCAAATATCACAGTTCGGATGACAGTCCGGTTGCAATTGACAGTGTCTGTGCACAAACCGTCGCTCTGTGGTTGTCTCAAGTCCTGAGAGGCCGATCGCACGAGGCAAATCTTCGGTCCACACCAGGCGAAATTCACTTTGTCACAATTCAGGTTCTGATCGCAAAGCTGCAATTTTGGATAAAGTCCGATTTCAAACTTAAGGTCTCTTCACTTGGGAAGAGGTAGCAGGCAGGCCAGACACAGCCTTCCCCCGCTCACTACCCTGTACACCATGGAGAGCAGCTGCTCAAATTACCGAGCTGTTCACCTCTCAACTTCAACTACACACTGACTCACTGCTGCAGGCAGCTCTGGGACTCCCAGTGATCCAAAAGGTTTGGTTGGCTGATCCAGCTATCTGTCACAGCTATAGCTCCCCTTCAGGTCCATTTAGGCACCAAAGGGCAAAAACTACAATTCCTACAGAAATTCACTCCCACAAGACCTCTGAGTACATGCTCAATTTTAGGGTCCCCAATGGTACTGATTGGTCCAAACTGGCAGTCCAGAACCAAGATGGTGGTGATTAACAGAAAGTCCATGTTGCAAAGGAAGGCAGGCTAGATGAAACTACTATGTCATTACTATTTAAGTAAATAATCAGCAAACAATCACATCTCTCGATAGAGCTCCCTCTGCTAAATAACGATGGCAGAAGGAAGCAAAAACACTGCAGCCTGGGCGGACTGACCCTGGAAACACTAAGACCCTACCCAAATTGATTATAACCTACTAGATTAGCACTTCTTAAGAGGCAGGCACAGAGAGAAGTAGGGCACTCACATGCAACCCTTAGAAAATGATTTAAAATACAGGACACCAGCCTGGCAGAGGGCATTAGGTAAGCCCAGGAAGACAATTTAGAAACCCCATTTGTAGGGGTTACACATAAAAAGAAGGAATGGTGTTCCCTGCATGACCCTTGTCACCTAATTTGCAGTGTATCACCTATGTAATGGGTGTAAAGAAATTAGCAACAGTGGATAAGAAAATATATAAAGAAACTGGTTTGGGTTTAAGCAGGAGGCAGTAGAGTGAAATGGTTAAAAGCACAAAGCTGTAAACCTGGAGAACTAGATCTGAATCCCACAACCACCACTTGCATACTGTGTGACCATGAACAAGTCACCAAACTTCCCAGTACTCCCAGCACACACATGGAAACAAGCCTCACTTTACTGTGCCTTTCCTGGCCAAAACTTTTAAAATAAAAATGTAACCCCTACAAATGGGGGTTCCCGAAAAGTTTTCCTTGAGCTTGCCTAAATGGTCACTGCCAGGCTGGTGTCCTGCGTTTTAGCAGTTTAAATGTATTGCCAGAGAGTGCCTGCATACCCTCTGTGTACTGTCTCTTTAAGAGCTGCCTGGATTGCAGTCATAATTAATCTAAAAGGGAGCTCTGTTAGAAGATGTACTTGTTTGCTGATCATTTGTTAGAGTAGGCAATAATATTGCAGTTTGCTCTAACCTGCCTTCTATGCAGCATGGACAGTTCTGTTTGTTTCCATCATCTTGGTCCTGGACTGCAGAATGAGCCAATCAGTACATTTGGGACTCTAAAATGGAGCCTGCCTACAGGGCTTGGTGGGCCAAAACTTGTAGGAATTGTAGTTTTGGGTTTTGGCGCTTAAGATAACCTGGAGGAGAGCCCTTGCTGTGACTGACAGACAGATCAGCCAACCAAACCTTTTGGATCTTGGGGAAATTCCCAGGCTGCTTGCAGCTAGTTTCAGTTCTAAGTTGGGAAGTGAAGAGCTACCAGCTTGAGTGATTCAAGCAGCAGCCCAGCATAGAATCGCACGGGAGAACTGTGGAAAGGCCTGAGTTGCATGCCTGCCTGCTGTCCCTGAGAGGGACTTGTGCTTTTTTCGGACTGAATCCAAACTTGAGAGCGAAGTAAGCCACTGAACTGTGACCAGGCTCCTACCTGAAGAATACAGAAGATTTGCTGAATGCGATCAGCCTATCTGGACTTCCAACCACGCCTGAACTCCCGGATTGTGCAGAGACTCTGTAATTGCGACCACAGAGCCTTTTGACTGGTACAGTGGAATTTCCTTACATGTGAATGTGTTGCGTGCTTATAGTGGGTCATGATTTGGTTCCCCACTGTGGTTTGAAATGTATTCTGTTTGCTGGAAGCTGCATTAGAATTTCCTACGTGTAAATGTGCTGTGTGCTGCTGGGTCGCGATTTGGTTCCCCACTGTGGTTTGAGCTGTATTCTGCTTGCTGGAAGCTGCATCCAGCCACATGGACTGAATCCAAAATCATCTCCATTGGGTCTGAGCCTTGCCACACTGGCCCAGCCTGACTACCCGCTGCACAGAAAAGTAATCAATGAGAGACCTGCCTGGGATCACATCAGCCCCCTGCTCAACACTCGAACAGGAGCGACAACTTGGTGATTCGTGTGGGCCCGCTTCTCCAGGCACTCCAGCTCAACAACCTGCAGTCTCAATTTCATCCTGCCTGTGTCCTGTATTGGGTATCATGAGTAAACATCAAGTTCGCTCCCTGCAACAACAGCTAAATCTAAAGTGTTGTCATCTGATTGTCTTGATGCTTTTCTTTCACTAACTGAGCCCTCCGGCTCCGGATTACAAATAGTGTGTGTTGTGCATGTTGCTTTCTTCCATCACAGGGCCCCAACCAGCTGCAACATTCTGGCTAGCCACCATTTCCTACCTGGGTACCCAGAGTGTGTGACTGTGTGGGGACTTAAAGCACATGCATAACTGTTTGATTAATATAGCCTTTAAGCCAATCAACCTGATTCGCCCCTTCATTGTTCAAGTCCCTGAATAAATCAGATCTGACTTTTTCTGCATTTAACCTGAGTGTGGTTCCAGTTTGTGCTAAGAGTACTGTACTGTTGCTATTTACTGTGCATAACCTTGTTTTACAGGGGTCCCCAGGGTCAAGCCACAGGAACCAGCCCTGGTGGTAAGTGCAAACAGTGTTAGTACTGGTATGGTGTACAAGGGATACTGTGAAAGTGATTATTGTATATTGCTCAGGCCACTAGAAGGGAAAGGGGGGTACAGTGTCCTGAGGGCTGTGCCCAGGTTAGTTTGACCACTACCAACCCTGACCTCTGGTGGAGGCACCCATTACAGAACCTATGCCCTTAACCTGCTACTAGCCAAGCAGGCAGGGGTAGTAGCCCATGGGATAGTGCCACCTAGAGGTTACAAAAGAAAATATTATTTTCTTTGTGTGTTTGCTAGTGTGGAGGTAAACTGTCTTGACCATGTAAGGAAGGGCTGTGATCCTCTCTATGGATAGCTCACAGGTTGCAGGCAATTCGATGATCCCATGTGACTGTGAATTGGTACCCTACATTTTAAATTTCCACCGATCCTCAAGGTCAGCAGTTACCTGTTCCATCGCTGTTTTAACACAGTCCCTAAAGAGATCTGTGGGCACGCTAAGCGGTGCTGATGATCATATGCAGCATTGAGAAACTAATCTGGAAGGCAAGAGTGGTGAACTGCTTCAGCAGGGCCACGTCAACGTAGTATTCTGTGTGAGGCGTGTTCTCCATGTGTGCTCTCTGCGCAGCACACCGTTTGCACTCACCTGTATTGCTTGAAGTAGCAGGTTTTGTGCATTCTGCCCATAAACAGCTCCAGCCCGATGATGGCGTAGATGATGATCATGAAGAGGACGAGGAGGGCGATGTGGAGGAGGGGCACCATGGCTTTGATGATGGAGTTCAACACAACCTGTAGGCCTGACAAGAAAGGAAGGAAAAAGAAACAGGTTTGTAAAATTCCTTATGCTATAGGGGCTATGCAGGCCTGGTGGCACTGAGGGTTGAGACGCTAGATGCCGCACCTCGCTCCCTGCCAGAGACCTGTGTTCTAGAACATGTACAGGTTGCCAGGGTCAGCCTGGGTGGAAGAGGATCGAGCACCCAAGGGACTGCTCACCCTCCCTGGTATTTCTATCCCTGGTTGCTGGCTGGCTTCCAATGGCACTGGTCCTCCCAACCCCACCAACCACCTTCTCTGGGACTTTCCACTCTCCAGAGAGTTCCCCTACAGACTGCACTCCATGCCAAGGCCATCAGTGCTGGCAAGGCCCCTCTGCATCACAATTCAGATGCAGGAGGGAACCAGTCAGGGTTTGGGGCCTTTGGAAGACTGAAGCACCAACCTGCTCAGTCAAGGTTCTTCCCACCTGAGTTTTACACCTCAAAGCTGCCATCATGCAATGACATATCGTCGCATGCGTGTTGAAGCACGCAGATGAATATTGGTATCCGTCGGCAAGTCCTCCCCAAAGTGATGCTCCTGCTGTGGTACCACCTGGCCTCCACTAGGTTTAAGGCAAGTTTTGCAGTGACCTGACCCCCCACCTCACTGAGAGAGGCAAGATATCCATTGAATGCTCCATCCTCTTCCTGAGGCCAACCTACCTGCAACTCGGCCTGCTCCTAAACTGGGGTCACCAGTCAAGCCATGCTTGACTACAATGTGGTTAGCCACAGACTGATCATCAGTGACATCAGAAACGTCTGACAATGGCAACAATGTGGTATTGATATGGGGCATACATAATAATGGATATCTATTGACTGCTACTAGCTAAAGAGGAGTCCAATACCTCATTTAAAAGAGCTTTTCATGTGCTTTCAAGTCATGATAGGCATAGGTCATTAATGTTTCCTTTAACTCAAAGTCAGTTTAGTGAACTACGTGTTTTTGTTTTGTATTTATAATTTCTCAACCTCTGCAGAGCTGGCAGGTGGCTCCGCCCTCCTAGGAGGCCCATCCTCCAGCCTGACCATGCCCCGCTCAGCTGTACCTCATAGTTTCCCCATGGATTTCCCTTCCCCATGGCAGGGCTGGGGTGAGAAGCGCCGGCTTTCTCTGCCCCCAGAGCACAATCCAGAAGTGGGGTAGGCTGTTGTGAGGGCGTATTGGGCTGTCCTGGAGCCTGCTAGCTCCGTTTTCCACCTCCTTTACTCCCTGGGCCCACAAACATGCAATGGGTGGAGCAGCTGGGCTCCGTGGGAGGCAGCCTACGTCCTGGAGGTGCGGTCCCTCCCATTCTGGTGGCATGCATGTGCTGACACCCAGCCACTAGGCAAACAGCGCACCACACTGCCCACCCCGGAGAAGGAGAGCTGTCTACAGTTGCCTGATCCTTCCTCACCCCTGCTGGACCCCCAAGCAACCAGAGTCCACCCCTCGAACCCGACTGACATCGTAGCATGGCACAAGGAGGGCATCCAAGTTCTCAGCCTCAGTGCCACCAGGCTGGCTTGGAGCTACAATGTTTTTAAGCACCAAACTGGGCCTCTTTAAGAATCAGAGAACCGTTTGTGATTCGTCCAGTGTACAGATAGGCTGCTGTAACTGGACCAAGTTATCAATTACAGGGCAGCTATTACAGAGACAGAATGCCATGCCTTGACAAAGATATCTATTACTAGGTGGTAGAAATCTGCTCTGCAACCATTTCGCCATATTCTGTCTGAGGATAGGCCATGGGTTTACTTATTGAGAAATGGGAAGACTGGGTGGGCAAAGCAGTCCTCATCTGCCATCAAATTCTATGTTTCCATGTTTCTCAGTTACATGCCAGTCATGAGTGCTAAAAGAATACCGTGAAATAATAAGATAAAGGAAAACAAAACAGTGATTCCTTACTTGGAACGCCTGAAACCAGCCGAAGAGGCCTCAGGACTCGGAATGCTCTCAGTGCTTTGACATCAAACCCTGCTCCTTTCCCGCCCCTTGCGCCAGGTACGCCATCAAAGCGGTTGACCTGCTCCAGGATGACGGTGAACAGCCTACAGGAAGAACACAGCACTGCTGAGGACTCAGGTTCTGAAACTCACGTTTGCATGGTTCATTCCTGTTCTTATCCTTCATTATGCTACTTGGCCAGGTAGAGTTTATTGGGCCACAAGGAATCTGGATCCTACACAGCTTGTTTGAAACTCTGGTGTTGATAACTTGCTAGTTAGTACATATACATAACAAGACATGATTTTAGTCAAGAGTGATTCAGTGTGCAAGGTAGGTTACTGCAATTCAAAATTTTGCACAGGTACTATCTATGTCTGGAAAACTGAATTCCATGGGGTTAACTAAGAAAACTAGTTGTTGGAAGTGTAAAAACAAGATGCTAATCTAACACATATGTTACGGGCTGTTCCAAGATTAAAGAAATATGGAGAAATGTACAATCCATTTGTAATTTAGTTACTGGGAAATCTATTCCTCATTCACCTGTTATTCAGCTGACAATCCTTCTTGTCCAACCGAAATGTAAAACCAAAATGGGGAGAATGCTTTTTAGCTGGGCCCCTAAACTATGGAACTCCTTCCACTGAGTCTAAGAATCTCCCTTCTCCACACAGCTTCAAACAGGAGCTTCGTATGGCTCTTCTAAGCTCTGAACCCTGCTCCTGTTCTCTACCCACCCACTCCTGTACTGATTCCTCCTAGTTGCTTACCGGCTCCAACCTCTACTACTCTCAAACCTGCCTGGAAATCTTGTTATTTCTCTCTTCTAGCACTTACTCACTAGTTGTATGACGTATGACTGTTAGTTATTTGCACTTATATTTCTGTTTTGTTACTACATACATATAGATTCCTGCAAATGTACTGTCATTGTTGAACATTTTGTATAAGTGTACTATGTCTGACTTCTACTTGTTCTTCTGTGTTTTCTTGTATACTAGCTAATGTGAGCACTTTTTTTGTAATCTCCCGAGTCATTCCTAAAATAGGCAGCTATGCTGTCTAGTGTACCTATTCGTTAACAAAAATTAAATAAATATTTTCTGCTAGGGATTTATCCAGAATCTTTAAATTTAAATCGACAGCAAGAAATCTGGATCTCCCAAGCCTCTCTCTCTCTCTCTCTCTCAAGAGAATCTTACTGCAAAATGGAAAGATGCACAGCGCAATCGGGCAGAGTGGTACAATCAAAGGTATTTTATGTAATAATGAACAATTTGCTACTCCCGATCAGATGATAAACTACATTTTATGCAGGATATATGGCCTCTTCTGGTCCCTGTAGTAGATGCTGAGGGTAATATTAACTTAGGTAAGGTATAAAAGATGGTTACAGCACTGGCTTCAGTTTTTCTTGTGTATTTAGAAAAGGATTCTGAAAAGTTTATTGATAATATTATTCTTCTCTAATGTGTTATTACAGACTAGCTCTTATCCAAATGTGACTTAAGCTTAACATAAAACTTACAATCTGCTAATATGTTACATATTATGTTTTGTTTGAGACTCTTGTTAGTTACTTTTTTTGTTGTTTAATTGCTTCTTTGGATACCTTTTTTAATAATCAATAAAAATTATTATGGGAAAAAGAGTGATTCAGTGCATTTCTAGTGGGAAGGTTCATCCCCTAAAGAGCAGCTGACACTGCTAGGAAAGCTTTGAAAACATTGGGCCCGATTTTCAAACAGCGATGCAGGGCTTGTGTTATGCCCTGTGTCAAACCCTTTTTAGTAGAGCTGCATAAACACATTACCGCAAATGCACCCAATTTTAGTAAGTCGGGCACAGTTGCACATGTTTTACCTGATTCTATGGTAGCTGCGTACGACTGGCGAAGCCCCATAAAGAGTACCTGGGATTGCCACAAGCTAGACCAGGAAAAGTTAGTCTAACTTGCGGCAGTTGGCTGCAGGATGGAAAATCCCGATCGCTGGCTGGGAGAATACCTGAAGCTGTCAGCCACATGTTCAGCACATGTGGGCCTTACGGTATTCAAGGGCTCTCAAAATCCAGTCCATTATGTTTGGCCAGCCCGCAGCATACAACGATATCACTACCTCTTGCTTTGCTCGCAGCGTACGTTCGGAACAAGGGTGGATAGAAGCATCACCAGTCTAAATTGTAAATTCAAGCTAATCACACCTATTCCTCAAACCAGTAAGTGTTTTACTACTTAACAGATTTACTTCACTAGCTTTTATTTCCTGTGCCCTTATTTTCCACATCAATCTACTCTTAATACAGTTAACTCAGTGAAAGTGAAAACATTCAACATTTTTTTTCCTTTGTTGTCACAGACCAGTAATTATAAGATAAAATATGACAAGGAGCATACAATGAGTATTTTACCAAGTTTCAGTGTGTGTGATGACTTCATAAATCTCTCAAGCTTTGCATTTGAGACTTATGGACATCATACACCTTGGGTGTAAAAAAACTCAAAGCACCCCTTCCATGTATTATTTTCTATACTGTACAGAAAACCAAATTCTGTTATATTCTATGCAAGCAATAATACCCAACACAGTGGATGATATTTAGAAATACCAGGCTGCCCAGGGGTGTAATGAGGCCTAATGCCACTGCTGGAAACCTTATAGCTATGTAAGGTCCGTATTGCCTTACCATCCACAGGGTATGACTGCATTGGAAATTGGGCAAAATTTTTTTAGTAGTAAAAATAGAGGATATATTAAAAAAAGTTTTATGGTAAAGTGTCTCGCCTTCCTGCCTGGCACAGTTGTTGCAGACAGCGCTGCTGCAGGAGACCGTGGTCATTTTTTCTGTTATCTTGCTTGTTTTTCCACTGGGCATCAAATGCTTGCTGTAGATTTCCCAATGTGCTCCCATGCTACCTATTCCACAACATTACATACCCCCCCAAGCAGCAATCAATCTACTACCTGTCATTTGGAGGCCTGCATGTCATCCTCCCGCCTCCTGGTAATCATCTGGGCCTCCTAGTGCCACAGCTGATCTCTGTACAGAAAACAGAAATGGCAGCACACAATAAGTCAACCCCCACGCCTGCCAGACCAACTGGTAATCATTTCAGCCTTGCCCAACCGGCAATCTTTTAGAGCCGCAACTGAGGGTGCTAGCATAGGTGACAGAAAATGCAGTACGCACACAGTGGCCTCGCGACCTCAGTTCAATGGAAAGAAATTACTATGCAGCCTAGTCTCGATCTGCCATCCAGCCGATCAGCTGTCTGTAAGTGTCCACAATAACAGAAAACACAAGATGCTGTTGCTCAGAATTAGCCTAAAACATGCAAAACAGAATCATTTATTATATTAATTACGGATGGCCACCTGGATGAGGAGGGACAGAGTTGCAGTCACAGCTAACGATGCTCTTACCGCCACTAAATGGTTATTTTTTTTTTTTAAGTCATTGTTTTTGGGTGAATTACTGGAGGGCTTTTGTGATTGTGACAGTTTGTGATGTTTGTGATTGTGACAGTTTGTGAATTTTAAAGGTATTTGCAGAATCATGCTGGAGGGCCTTCTATCTTGGTGCGGGGGTTGCTGACTCGCTCGGTCATCTGCTTAGCAAGCAGGAAAAAATGGTGCCTACTGGGTTTTACATTTTCAACTGGCACAGGGACACCAGTTTAGCCTTGGGGCATGGTTGGCTGGAACTTTTTATTTACTGGACTCCTACTGAAAGTTAATGTACCCCTGAATGTGGGCACTAGCCAATCGGATGCCAGGAAATAGAAAGCTAATTTTCAAAACAATGTTATTTTAAGGTGCATAGAGAATGCTTACTCTGTTTGGAGTTCTGTCCTTCCAAGAAGGCTGCTGTACCTAAGTGCAAAGGTCATGGAACGCGGTTGTACCATTCTGGGGTACAACAATGTTCCATGAGTTTTCAATGACCACAAGCTCATCTGTTCCTTACATGCAGCTGAAAACTGCCAAGCAGTTATCAAAGCTGAAGCTCAACTCGAATCAAAGAGATGGCTGCCACGGCTGTGTTTTCGAAAGACTGCACTGGAATGTTGTTCTCAACATGGACTTAAAACAGTTTAAAAAATATTCTGTCTCAATCTATTTCAGTTTTAATTGAAATGGGAGTAGGAGGACATTTGTGAATGGGACTACATTTCAGAGAGGTTTAAGTGTAAACATTATGAATTTCAACAGTTAAAGGTGTCTTTTACTGACAGTTGTGTTTGAAATTTTTTCTCACTATAATTTTGGCTCTAAGCACAACATTGCCATAAAAGTAATACCCCATGGAATCACTGTCACAAAAACAAAATGACAAGAGTTAGCATTTTTGTGCGAAAACAATGTACTTGAGGATTAAGGTAACACTTTTCTAACAGCTGTTAATGAAAATCTCAATACAAGGACAGATCTTTCACAGTGAAATAAAAACGAAAAATTCTTTAAATAGACCTGCAGTAGTACTAATCGTTCCTGTAAGGATATAAATCCATACAGAACAAACATTC